>OZ005651.1:149619874-151024874 GCA_963930645.1 Salticus scenicus
GGTTCTCCCTGATGATAAATCTCTGAGCTTATTTCCAAATTTTTGGTCTGAAATTGTTTGTAATGAACCTTTTTGTTATTAATTTCTCAATGCTTGCTTTTGACGTTTGTCTGTGGATTCGCTCTCTTTTTATGGTCCTATTTCCTATAATAATTTAAGACATTATTCTAGGAATGCTGTTATTAAAGTAAGTTTTCGTTTTTTTTTTCATATTTTATTAAAGCTATTTCTTGTTGTTTTCATACCTGTACTAAAGGCTATACAAGTTAGTTAATTTTAGTTAGAAATTTAATCCTTTTAGTTATTGAGTATTTTTGTGGCATTTTAATATTGTTCTTAATTTTAGTAACGTTTATACATAATATAGGATTGGCGGGAAAGTTCTGTCGTATTGAATTAAACAACTGATATTAACGGAAATTAATCCTGAGCAACAGTTGTATAATTTTTAAGAAGGTATTTACTAAATGCCTTTTTAAAATTTATATAAATGTTGTCTATAATAAATTTCCAGAGTCAGCTGTTTAATACGACAGAACTTTTCCGCCAATCCAATATATACACACATATATTATATCCCCTTACATAATTTACGATGATAGGGGTTTGGCTGATCATAGGTTTTAGAAACATTATCTTTTATGGATACATAAACTTTGACTCTGAGGTGAGCTTTACTGAAGTCGTCATCAGGGCTATAGGTTAATGTTAATTTACACAGAGACAAGAAAATTAGCCATTTGTTTACATGTTAATATTGTTTACATCCGCTATGGTTGAAAACAGGTGTACATTTTCCTCTTCACCTGATCTTGAACCTAATGTCACGATTTCCTCTCAAATAGTAAATTTTCAGAAATTCTTGAAATAGCATAAGTTTTTAATACAGAATTACGTAAGATTTAGTATTATCTGAATAGATTATTTGTGTTTTCTGAAGATAATTATTTTTTTTTTTAAATCAATATTTTTTATACATAAATTAGAATGTTAAAAACACTTTAAAACAAACCTCATCTCCCCCCCCCCCCCTCACAAAAAAAAAAAAAAAAAAGAGCGAAAATTACACAATTAAAAACGTAAGACTTGCGCTAAAAAAAAAAAAAAAAAAAACATCTCTCAGTTTCTGAATTTTACTTTCTCACAAGATTAGGAAAACAGTTATAAAATTTGATAGCTTTCTTTTCTTCTATTTTATATATATAAATGATTTTTATTCTCTGAACCTGATTTAATATTGGGTTGAAAAGAATTTTGTTACTGCATGGTCCTTAGAAACGTGAAGTTTTTTTCTTTCTTTATATATATATATATATATATATATATATATATATATATATATTAGATAAATTTCAAACTAGCTATTTTCAGAATAAAGGCAATACTTAGCTTTAGTTTGAACCTTTTACACGCCGCATTTAGATCCGGCTGTAATTTAAATTCGTTTTTTACATGTTTTGCCTTCTAATGCTTTAGTTTAAAGAACTCTATCAAAACAAATTTTTGTATAACTTAACATTATTGTATTTAATATTATCATATTTAATATTATTAATCTAATATTATATTTTATTATATTATATTTTATTATATTATATTTTAGTTTAATAATGAAAGCTATTTTTAAACATGCCAGCCCATTTTTAGAAGCATTTGCTTATTTTTCTAGATTGTCAATTTTTTAACTGTAGAATAAAAGAGAAAATCGTAAAATAGGTCATTTTTATAATTTTCTGTACATTTTCCCTTTTATGATTGAACCGTAATTTCTATTCCAAAAAATCAAGTGATCTGTTTACTATAGCCGATAATTTTTTCAAGTCAGTATTCATGATATTTTTAAATGAATTTTTAATTCCATGTTCCATGTATGGAACATGAACGTGTAAAAGGTTAATAAGGGAATACAGATTCTACTGTATATTTTTAAAAAGCTATCTTGTGGAGAAAAAGAAAGTAAGAATCATTATTTCTTCATAATTTATGTATATACTTTATGCTAAAATAATAATAAATTGCAAAATCATGTTTTCAAACCTAGTTCAGAGCTGCCAACCTAATCCGGCAAATTGTTAACGCCTACTGAAAAACGCCCCTTTTTCTACACCACTTAATTTTTAGAGCAATTCTCTTCAAATGTATCTATGATGAATTAAGAAGAAAAATACTCTAAAAATTAATTGGTGTAGAAAAAGGGGCGGTACTAACAATTTGCCGGATTAGGTTGGCAGCTCTGTATTATGCATCGCAAGTAATAAGAAAAGTTTTCTATTAATGATTAATCGAAAAAGCATGTCAAAATGCACAATATTAGATTTCCAATAGTTGTTTCTCCCCTTAAGGATACTTGGCACCTTTGACGGCCCCACTGAAGTGGCTTCATATAAAAACTTATATTTCCATTTAATATTTATCAATTAGACTATATTAGTTTTCTTCAATAAAATATACATTTAGGCAACAATCCTTATGGTTTTTTATACATTTTTTTACAGGTTTGAAATCTTTAAATTGAGTTTTCTCAGTTTGCATTTTTCAATTTTTTCATCTTCAAAATGCTAAAATTTCTACACATTTATGTAGACTTTTTTTTTTTAATATTTAATAGAACCTTCTTAAAAGAATTAAGAATGGATTTTGCAATATCTTTTAAAAGAAAAAGTATTAAATAAAAATATAACAAAAAGCATGTTTTTACTCAAATTTTTACCTAGACATGCACTTTTTTTCTCGAAAACTAATTAATAAATTTCAAAACCCACGTCTAACTTTTTTAGTAGATTCTATAATAATAATATATTGAGTATTTTCTGAAATATCTGCAGAAGTTTCAGCATTTTGAAGATCATGAATTCATAAAATAATGCAAACTGAGAAAACGCAATTTAAAGATTTCAAATCTGTAAAAAATATATCGAAAACCATAATACATGCTTGAATATATATTTTATTGAACAAACCTAATATAATTCAATTTTTAAATGGACATATAAGCTTTTATGAGATCTATTTTAGTGGTGGTATCAAAGGTACGAAGACCCCTTAAGTTCGCAAAACTGCTGCAATTTAAAATAAAGGATTTTTTGATTAATAAAAATCTAATTACCTATTGTATTGGGACTGTATCAACAGGACATTAAAATTACCAGCCATTACTACATGCATATACGCTTTCCTGTTTTACGTAAAAGCAGTTTCAGTATATGTAAATAAATAAGCGAACAATAAAAATGATCGTTAGAACCCTTATCTGAATTACGCTATATCGAAAATATGTCCTTTTTTCCCGAAAATTTACTATGATTTGCATTAATACTATAAAAAATCTTTTTGAAAATTTAGTTGAATGAATCGGAAATTTTTTCATCATGACCTAAAAAATTTAAATAATTTGTTGTAATACGAAAATTGTTTATTTAATATTGATCAATTAAAAGGGGTTTTTTCTTCAGGATAAAACGTTATATAACAATGATTTTCTATAATTGAAGATTAAACAATCAGGAAAAGGCCAGTGACGCAACAGCTAAAAAGGTGGGTTCTTATAAAACACGATATTATTCCAAAGAAACAAGAACGGTTGAGATTCTTGATAAGCTCTTGATAAACTAGCATGTTGTGGCCACCACAAGACTTTCTTCTATATTTTCCTATACAAATTCACCCGATTTATTAAGATTATCTAACATGATGAATGCAGACGATTTTCCTCTTAGAAAAACTAGCACTAAATATCCAAAGAAAGACAGTTTTATTCTCTATAAACATCTTAAAAATGCGTTTTTATAATGGTTATCTTGCATATCAAGTTTCGTTCAGTTATACGCCAAAGAAATTAACACATAGCCTTCGCATTCTCGGGAAAATAGCAGTATATCAGCGTCACCTGTTAGCCGATATGCCTTCAAATTGAATGAGCAAAATGTTTCATAATGGCTTTCTCCCGTTTTGATTTATACGCAATAGAAACTGAGATATAACGTTCCCTTAAATTGCTGAAACCTCTTTATAACAGCACCACCTGTTGAACGATTAGCACGAAAAGTTGATAAACACTAATTTATATTAAGGTGCCCCTGCATATAAATTCATATGTAATTATTTTTAGTAGTTCCTGCGATATAGTTGGCGCAAATTTGTCACACACTGACTGACGCACATTTTCTAAAAATGGTCAAATAGTGTTCTGAAGTTCTCAAAAAGTGTGTATCCATCAAAAACCAGATGTCGAAAATTTTAAGAATCCGATACTTTCTTTATTGTACATAGAAGAAAGTAATAAAATAGATACAAAATTTTATCCCGCCCAAGGGAGAAGATTCTATCAACAAGTCGAAAACTTAAATCGGTACAATGCAATTTTAATCATTTCAACACGGTGCAAATGTTTCAACCAACGACAGTGTCCAATGCACACACACAGATTTATGATCAGCGTTGCAAACAAAAATTATTAGACATGATTTTTAAATATTTACTTTTAAGTACTTTAACAATGGGATAGCAAAATTATTTAAACTCGTCACAGTTTAAACGACTGTTTTCGAACAATTTTTACCATGTTTTTATTAACTTAGATTCCTGTTTGTTTGTTTGTGTGTTTGTCAGGGACAAATCTTGCAATCGATTTTTAACTAACTTCCCGATGAGCTAGATATTTGAAATTTTCAGGACAGCTCACAACACGGTGACAATACATTTTTCTAATAATTTTAGTCAACTATTTCAGGTCCCGCTGCCTTCGGCAGCGCTTATATGATTCGACAGAAAATTTATTTAACTAACTTCCCGACTAGCTAGACATTTGAATCTTTCAGAATAGTTCAGAACACGGTGAAAATACATTTTTTTTTAATACCTTTAGCCAACTGTTTCGGGTTCCTGCTGCCTTCGGCAGCGTTATCAGTACAAAGCTAGCAATCGATTTTTCACTAACTTTCCGACTAGCTAGATATTTGAAACTTTCAGGCTAGCTCATAACACGGTGACAATACATTTTTTTTAATACTTTTAGTCAACTGTTTCAGGTCCCTACTGCCTTCGGCAGCGTTTATATGGTTCAACAGAAAAATTATTTAACTAACTTCCTGACTAGCTACACATTTGAAACTTTCAGAATAGTTTAGAACACGGCGAAAATGCAATTTTTAAATATTTTTAACCAACTGCTTCGGGTTCCTGCTGCCTTCGACAGCGTTACCAGTACAAAGCTTGCAATCGATTTTTAACGAAATTCTCGACTAGCTAGATATTTGAAAATTTCAGGATTGCTCAGAAGACGGTGACAATACATTTTTTTAAATACTTTTAGTCAACTGTTTCAGGTCCCTATTGTATTCGGAAGCGTTTATATGATTCAACAGAAAATTTATTTAACTAACTTCCCCAGTAGCTAGACATTTGAAACTTTCAGAATACGGTGAAAATGCATTTCAAAAATATTTTTAACCAATTACTTCAGGACCCTGCTGCCTTCTGCAGCGTTACCAGTACAAAACTTGCAATCAACTTTTAACTAACTTCCCGGCTAGATAGCCATTTGAAACTTTTATAATAGCTTAAAACACGATAGCAAGGAATTTTTTTAATACTTTTATCCAATTTCTCCGGGTTCTCGTTGCCTTCAGTAGCGTTTATATGATTCAACAGAAAATTTAAAAACATGGTGTATAAAAGTATTTTTTATCTTGTAATTATTAAATATGTCTAACATTAAATAAATAAATAAATAAATAAATAAATAAATAAATAAAAAATTATTAGAAGAATTAAATTTGTAAAAATTTTAGACAACGGATTTGCGATGGATTCACGTTATGAGATGTTCTGAATGATTTCATCATTTGTAGAAAATGTCCTTTTTCTGTGTACGGCAGAAATATTTGGTAGCTCTAGATCAAGGACTAATGCATGGAATTTCATACAAATTTATTGCACCTTGACATCAATTGTTGCCTATCAACTTTTAGTGGGAACTGTCTGACAGGTGGCGTTGCGATTTCTCCTATTTATAAAAAGACTACATCTCTGCTACAATTGTGTATTGTGCAAATGGATATGCTACACTGAAAAAAAAAAAAAAAATCTAAAATAGGTAAAAATTTGCAAGATATTTGGGTAAAGCAATGTTCCAAATTGGAAAGTTCTGTTTATAACCCAAAATTAGGCAGAAAATCTATATATTCTGAGTTTACAAACTTGTTATGTATGGTTCAATATCTTATTTTATACTTTCGTCTATAATAAATAAAGACGTCGCAGAAAATATTGTATCACTCACCTCTTATTTAAAAAAAAAAAATATATGTATATAATCTAACATGCGTAGATGATCTAAACATAATGTAAACATTTCGTGTGTATACGTATGTACACTGCAAAAAATAAACCCCAAAACAATTCTATCCAAAATTGGTCTCGTATCCAAATTTAGGTTGAAATTTTGAGTTATAAACAGAACTTTCCAATTTAGAACATTGCTTAACCCAAATATCTTACAAATTTTTACCTATTTTAGATTTATTTTATTTATTTATTTTTACAGTGTAGAGACATTATGAAACGCTGCTGATTCAATTTGGGTGCGTATCTGCCGACATGTAATGGCGCTATTTGGAATATTCCATGTACAGGAAGACTTTCAGCTTCTATAATGTATAAAAACAATAAATTTTACAATTATAACCATTATGAAACGAATGCCGATTTAATTTAGGTGCCCATGTTTAAAAGAGAAAAAAAACAGCAAGGAAATCTTAAAAGATAACCTCGAGGAAAACTGCAGATATTTAGGACTTTATGAAATAAACTAGTATGCAAACTTCAGAAAATTTTTAATACTTAAATAAAGGAAACCAGCTGTTCTTGCTTTTATTAATGCAAATTTTAATGTTTTTAAAGGTTTTTTTTTTTTTTTTTTTACCTGGGTGTATATTGTCAACAGGAAGCACTGATAGTACTCATTGCCCTCGATTTCCCATGTGACTACATCATAGCATTTGTTCGTTAAAATTGCACCCAACTGCACACACAAAATCTTTGTTGTGTGAGAAGCTTGAATTAAATATTTTTTTCATGTTATCTGTTAGATAGCACTATACAGAAGAAAGTTTTGTGATGGCCACAACATACTAGTTTTTGCCACCCTCGAATACTCTCAACATATTTTTATTTTTTTTAAATGTTTTATCGAAGTTAATTTTTCTATCACTGTGTCACACTTAAGATAATGCTGCGCTTTGTTAGCTGGTTAAGCATTTTAAATAGTAACACTGTAGCGTAGTTAGATAAAGCGCTTGTCTAACTGGAAATCGCAAGTTCGAGTCTAGTCGTTGCCTATGAATTTATTTAAGAATTTTGTATTGTAACTATAAAAAAGCTAAAAATTTATTCGGATTATAATTTTACCATGTTTTTATTAACTTCGATTCTTGTGTGTTTGTGGGTTTGTGTGTTTGTCAGGGACAAATCTTGCAATCGATTTTTAACTAACTTCTCGACTAGCTAGATATTTGAAATTTTCAGGATAGCTCACAACACGGTGACAATACATTTTTCTAATAATTTTAGTCAACTATTTCAAGTCCCGCTGCCTTCGGCAGCGCTTATATGATTCGACAGAAAATTTATTTATCTAACTTCCCGACTAGCTAGACATTTGAAACTTTCAGAACAGTTCAGAACACGGTGAAAATGCATTTTCTTAATACCTTTAGCCAACAGTTTCGGGTTCCTGCTGCCTTCGGCCGCGTTATCAGTACAAAGCTTGCAATCGATTTTTCACTAACTTTCCGACTAGCTAGACATTTGAAACTTTCAGGACAGCTCACAACACGGTGACAATACATTTTTCTAATAATTTTAGTCAACTATTTCAGGTCCCGCTGCCTTCGGCAGCGTTTATATAATTCGACAGAACATTTATTTAGCTAACTTCCCGACTAGTTAGACATTTGAAATTTTCAGAATAGTTCAGAACACGGTGAAAATGCATTCTTTTAATACCTTTAGCCAACTGTTTCGGGTTCCTGCTGCCTTCGGCAGCGTTATCAGTACTAAGCTTGCAATCGATTTTTCACTAACTTTCCGACTATCTGGACATTTGAAACTTTCAGGACAGTTCATAACACGGTGACAATACATTTTTCTAATAATTTTAGTCAACTATTTCAGATGCCACTGCCTTCGGCAGCGCTTCTATTATTCGAAAGAAAATTTATTTAACTAACTTCCCGACTAGCTAGACATTTGAAACTTTCATAATAGTTCAGAACACGGTGAAAATGCATTTTTTTTTTTTTTAATACATTTAGCCAACTGTTTCGGTTTCTTGCTGCCTTGCAATCGATTTTTCACTAACTTCCCGACTAGCTAGATATTTGAAACTTTCAGGATAGCTCAGAACACGGTGGCAATACATTTTTTTAATACTTTTAGTCAACTGTTTCAGGTCCCTACTGCCTTCGGCAGCGTTCATATGATTCTACAGAAAATTTATTTAACTAACTTCCCGGGTAGCTAGACATTTGAAACTTTCGGAATAGTTCTGAATACGGTGAAAATGCTTTTTAAAAATATTTTTATCCAATTGCTTCGGGACCCTGCTGCCTTCGGCAGCGTTTCCAGTACAAAGCTTGCAATCAACTTTTAACTAACTTCCCGGCTAGATAGCCATTTGAAACTTTTATAATAGCTCAAAAGACGATAGCAATGAATTTTTTTAATACTTTTATCCAATTGCTGGGGTTCCGGCTGCCTTCAGTAGCGTTTATATGATTCAACAGAAAATTTAAAAACATGGTTTATAAAATTTTTTTTATCTTATAATTATTTAAACTGATAATATAATTAAATTGGTATTTTGAAATTGATATATATTTAAATTAATATATTTTTAAATTGATAGAATATATTTTTTTTAACTTAAATATTTTGAAATTGACAGAATACCTTCTTAGGCTCCCTAAAATTTTAAATACAAGATATTGAATTTCTAGGCAAAAATGTGAAAGCATTGTAAGCTGTTTAAGAGCTTTAAAGCATCTGCAAATATATGCTAAAAAAAAGCGATGACTTTTTTGAATTTATCAGCCTCGAATATATTTTAAAATTTTTGTGATTTTGGCTAAAACTTTATTTCTACAGGCTTTCATTATTTTATTTTCTTATACTTTAGGATGACAAAATATTAGTTTTTTATCAATTTTATTTAAACTACCTCTTTAAAGATTGTTTATTAGTATCAATATTTTAATAGCAATGGACTTGAAAGTGCACACAGTTTAATTCTTTGCGATCCAGTGGCACTGTATATTTCATTGGTCTACTGTCCAGGAAAACTCGAGAGTTCACATAGGTGCCAAGTCTCGTTCTTTTTTTTTCTACAAAGACTTCATGCCAGATTTTTTTTTTTTTTTTTAACTGTTTTCAGTTTATTTAATTTTTTTTATTTGTCAAAAGTATTTGACAAATTTCTTTTTAAGAATACTATTGTATAAATTTCATATAAAAATTTTTAGCAATTGTGGTAGCTACGTATTCAACTGAAATTCGATGTCCAGTACCACTGGACATCTGCCAGTAAAGGGTTAAGTAATAACTATTATCTTAGTATATCAATTTTACTTCCATTTTATACTCTATAACATAAAAATAGACTATTCAAGAAAGAATTACCTAATGGGTCCAAAATGCGTATGCCGATAACTTACAGTAGAGTATATACCAAAGATAAACTTTCGGCAGCCAATGATTGATTAGCTGGAGTTAAATGCATTAAAACGAAGGATCAAAATCGTATTTAAACTTCAGAATACTAACTTTTACATTTATTACATTCATACCAAGCATACGTAAAATTTACTTACTTCATATTTATATTTAAAGCATATTTTCAAAATTATTTATGTATGAGCGTACATTTAAATTTTATTCAGAAATCAGTGTGTCTAGTTTAGAAATTGCTTGCGCATTTCTTAATTTTATGAGTTAAATTTACACAGGTTAGTAGTTTAGAGTTATGGCAAAAGGCATTCCCAGTAGGGAATATTTTGTATCGAATGCGGTTCTGTTGATTTTCACGTCTACCAATGCCTAACAAACGAGTTTTAGAACAGCATAAGGAGGTACGTATGTTTGAGAGAGGGCATGCAATTGGACTAAAAGAAATGTGAAATTGCAGTATCGTTCGACATTTGGATATGATTTGCTACCATTTGATGGTGCTGACGGAAATGGGTAAACTATTGTCGTACGAAACTCCAAGTAAAGTACAGGTGTGGTTATAATTAAACTTCCCCTATAAACAGCATCCTACAGCGCAAGAGGGTGAAAGAAATGCAACGAAACTTGGTATATAGACTATACACGAGATGCGCTCATGGAATTTCGGAAAAAAATTAGCTCAAATATCCACCAGAGGGCGCCTTTTTCAGAAAAACATTAAATTTAACACTATAAACGACCAAAACGGATTCCAAAAGCAATATTAACAATCCAGAACAAGAATTATGAGCAATAAAATGTAAAACCGGAAAATGCTGTCAGTTCTAGGGAAAAATGTCGAGATTTGCATGCTTGCGAAGAAGAGGAAGCTTTATGCAAAACAGGTTAGGGTATAAACGTTTGCAGACGTTGTCATGTTATGTCGATATTTCCGACTGTAATGATGATGGTATCTTTAGTTGAACGTGCGTTATTGGTGCAGCTGTTTTACGAAAACAAGGGGAATGCTTCTGTTGTACGTAAATTTCGTCGTATAAACAACCTAGGGCATGGACCAAAGTCTACTAAAGGTATCCGGGTCATGATTAAGAGATTTAAAGGGACGGCGACATTGGGAGTTCAACCTGGTAGAGGCTGTAAACCTGTCACATCGGTACTTGTTGATGCTGTCAAGACAGCTGTTGCCGCACAGTCATAAACATCATAATTTGGGGACAGTAGCGCACGTTCAGTTTCTCGACAGACAGGCTATCCTTACAGCACCGTCCGAAAAGTGCTCAGAAACATAATGCAGTACTTCCCATACAAGATCCACCATACCCAAGAGCTGCTTGATAGGGACAAGCCACGACGTCTCTCATTCGCAGTCAGTTTTCTCAACAGAATGACTGATGATCTGTCGTGGCCTTTGGATATTCTGTGGAGCGACGAGGCTCGCTTCTACCTCAATGGGACAGTCAACACACAAAATTGCCGCATTTGGGCTAAGGAAAATCCGCGGCAATTCTGCACACTGAAATTCCCCTACATTCTCCAAGGGTGGGTGACTGGTGTGGTGTGGATTCACGGCGACATTCATCCTTGGGCCATTCTTCTTTGAGGAAATAACTGCACGTAGTCCTGTCACATGTTCAGTTACGGGCCGTCGGTACCGTGACATGCTGCAGATGTTTGTTGTGCCACAACTACAGTAAAGGCGGGTCCTTACATCGACTATTTTCATGCAGGATGGTGCGCCCCCACATATCCATGAGTCCGTGAAGGCGCTATTTCTCCAACACTTCACAGATGCACGTATTATTAGTCTCTTCTTTCGTAATCCATGGCCACCACGTTTGCCGGATCTAAATCCGTGCGATTTCTGGTTATGGGACCACTCAAAAAGTGGTGTATCGTGAAGGTGTTGCGACGTTGAATGACTTAAGAAATCCATAACGCTTCATGTGCGAAGCATCACAACTGATCAGTTACGATCTGCTGTTGAACACATAGTCCATCGACTTGAAATTTTGCAAGTGAATGAGGGTGTTCACATGGAGCACCTTTCCCTACATCGTTCTGGATACGATTAACAACTGCTCCTCTTGTGCAATTTCGTCCTAATCTGTACTTATTTCTGCAAATAGAACTGTTTTTTTCCTTACCTTTAGTTAATGTGGTTCGATGACAAGGTGATCAGAAACTAGTCAATAAGTGTTGTTTCTGTATTCCGTTTTGGTCGTTTATTGTGTTAAATTTAATGTTTTTTCGGAAAAGGCATCCTCTAGTGGACATTTTGGAACTAAAATTTATTTTCGAAATTCCATAAGCGCATTTCGTGTATAGTCTATATACCAAATTACGTTGCATTCCGTTCACCCATTTGCGCTGTAGGATGCTATTTATAGGGTAAGTTTAATTATAACCACCCTGTAGTAGTTGAGCAAGAACGACGACAGAATAAGAGGACTGAGTGATCATGCAGCGTCTTGCAGAACTGGAGGCTTCGGCTTCCTTATCGATGCAACATGTATCCTGATCATGCAAGTGCAATGACCATAAGTGACTCGGGGAACTCTGGCTACGATTACAGGAGCTAATGGGGCAACTGACAGTCATCGTTACACAACACCAACCACTTCTGTAGTGTGGGAGAAACCATATTCCACCTGTAATCATACGGAGTGGTGAAGAATTGTTTTAATAATGAACACCACGTTGAATTGAACCTAATGGTTTCAGAAGGCGTGTCTAGAGACCTGTGGAACACAGGAAAGGAACTTGTTTGTTTTTAATGTCCGCTACACTGCCCAATGAATGGAAATTTTGGTATTGGGTAACATTTCATTTGATAGTGATACCTTTGGCTGGCTGTTGTCTGTGACGCCCTTTGCAACATAATCATACGTCGAAATGATTTTACGTCTAGCTGTGTTGCCCCTGGACTTGTGTTCCAACCGAATAACGCCCGGCTAATAAAACAGTTTTTTTCCCACAGATTCTTTTCGTGCTTTTCAGCACTTCCCTAGCTTGTGCGATCGCGATATCTTTACCTAATAGTTAATTTTTGGCTTTGAAAAGCATTAATTTACGACAACCCACGGATTGTGCCGATTTAACTCTCCAGTTAGAACAATGACCAGAAGGATAACAACTTACATCGCGGCCAGAAGGGGCAAACACAGTGTATTTGTTCTTGCAGCTGTTTTTCCTGAATAAAACATTAAATTCTTTTGATACTGTTGTTTAGTTTTCAATACATGTACATCACATTTACTGTTTTTTTTTTTCTTTTACTTTTTAATTTTTAAGTGTATTTTAGAAACATTCAGGTAATGTTTGAAATTTTTTTTAAGAAATCCCTTTTGTAAATTTCTCTTTATATAAATTTAATATAAATTTCATTAGAGATTTCATAAACCTGGTACATTTGAAATTATAATTTTTGAAATCTAGAATTAAGC
Source organism: Salticus scenicus (assembly GCA_963930645.1). Classification (NCBI taxonomy): domain Eukaryota; kingdom Metazoa; phylum Arthropoda; class Arachnida; order Araneae; family Salticidae; genus Salticus; species Salticus scenicus. Next base: position 149,633,041 of record OZ005651.1, read on the forward strand.
GCATGTTAGTGCAAGTCATTTACAAATCATGCAAGTCAGTACAAAGCCTGATTTAAAGGAAAAAAAAACTTGTTTATAAGCATGAGTTAATTGATGGGCTCCCCTTAACATCGAGGTTGTTCAATTTGTGTTTCGACAAAAAGTAACAGCCCTTCCCTTTGTACCACCCCTCCCCCCCCCAAAAAAAAAAAAATGTGGATAATGATATATATATAAATAAAATCTGCACAAAATTTTCTTATTTTTCTTATTGACTCAAAATTTATATAATACTTCCATAATACTCCAAATTAACCAAATTTGAACAGCGAACTTACCATATAAATATCTTGGACAAGTTCGTTAACAAAGTTGCGCCGTCTTACTGTTTTCAAGTGGCGGCCACTTGAAAATTTCAAATCCACATTGTAAAAAGCGAATTTAAAGACGGATTTGCTTCACTTTGGATGTAAATATAGACCACATAAAGGTCTCAATAAAGATTACTAATGAACTTTAACCGCCATTTTTAACAAAGTGGCGGATATCTTAAGTTAAGCGGGGGCCATTTGAAATCAGACTACCTCTTGAAAATTTAAAATCACGAAAACTTCCAAAATAATACTCAAAATCGAACCAAATTTAAACAGTGAACTTATATTATAAATATCTTGGATGAGTTTATTAACCAAGTTGCTCCTCCATTTTGTTTTCAAGTAGAAACCACTTGAAATTTTCAAATTCACACTGTAAAAAGCGTTTTTAAGACCCGATTTGGTTGAATTTTGTTGTATACATAGATTATATAAGGGTCACAACAAAATTTATTAATGAACTTTATCCGCCCTTTTTGACAAAGTGCGGATGTTATAAACTAAGCAAGACAACTGGAAATTAGGCTACCACTTAAAAATTTACAAGTATAACTTTTTAAATTCTGATTCAATTCGAACTAAACTTGGGACAGTGTTCTTAATCTATAATTATCTTGGATGAGTTTACTGGGCAACTTGTTCCGACATTCTGTTTCCAAGTTGCGGAAACTTGAAATCACGCTGCCACTTGAAAATTTGCCATCAAGATCACTTTTAAAATACTAAACTGATTCAAACAAAGTTCGATAGTGATCTTGTGGTTCAAATATCTTGGATAAGTTAGCTTGGTAGCTTGATCCGCAGTTTTATTTCAAAGTGGCTGCCCCTTGAAAATTTGTAATTATAACTTTGTAATATTGAATCAATTCAATCTTTCACCAGCTTCTGGAGCTAAAGTTGTACTTCCTCCCTATGAGGCGCTCCTAAATAACGGAAAACGCACCCCTCATGCCTTAAAAAAAAATCCGGTCAGTTCCATTACCGGGGCTCGGAATTTCCGAGTGGCATACGACAACAACATTGAATCAATTTGCATCAAATTTGGGTAGTGGATTTATCATTCAAATATCTCATACTAGCAGGCTACGCCCGCTTCGCTGGTCACTATTTTTAAATGAATCAATATAGTTAATGAATTCTCAAAATTGCATCAATTTTTATCATGCAAAAAAAAAAAAAAAAAAAAAAGAAAAAAATGTGATTGGAAAAAATGTCGCAACGGGTCCCCACTGCCCTTGGCAGCGCAGGCAATTGTGCATAGAGACGCGCAAGGCTCGCATGCTCCTTCACCTACCGTTCCTGCCCTCCTAATTATTTTAGACTTTAAAAAATATTCGCAGCCGTTCTCTCGGGCTTTTAAACCTAATAATACTAAATTCCAACATTTTATCTGAATTACTTTATTTTTACCCCTGCGCCCGATCCCTTCCCGCCTTTCGTAATAATTCTGTACTTTCGAAAATATCCTCAATTGATTTATCAGGCCTCAAAACCTACTAACATCATTAATTTTCAGCGCTCTAACTCTTATTTGTATATTTTTGCCCTTTCACCTCCCCTTCCCGTCTACCATAATAATTTTACAAATTCGAAAATATACGCAGTCGATTTGTAGGTATCAAAAACCTCCATGTACCAATTTAATAACTTTAGAAATTCGAAAATATCCGCATTCGATTTGTAAGTATCAAAAACCTTTATGTACCAATTTTTAACGACCTAACTCTATTTTTATTTTTTGCCCTTCCTAATAAATTTACAAATTCGAAAATATCCGCAATCGATTTGTAGGTATCAAAAACCTTTTTAGTACCAGTTTTGAACGGTCTAACTCTATTTTATTTTTTTTCCCCTCCGCCCCCCTCCACACTTTTCTGACCCTCCTAATAACTTTACACTTTCAAAAATATCCTCATTTGACTTGCAGGTCTCTAAAACCTATCTGTACCAATTTTGAACGATCTAACTATATTTCTATTTTTTTACCCCATAGCCCCCCTTTCCCGCCCCACCTGGGACGAATTTCTAAAATTAAAGAAATTAGTTTTTATGTATTTATGGGAGCTATATTTTAGAGCAAAAATATCTTACACATATATTTTTTTCTGTTTGCAATATAAAGTATTGCAAATTACGTTTTCAAATCACGTTTTGCCCCCTCTCCTCCCCTCTTGGGGGCTGAATTTCGCAAATTCCAGAAATTAGTTTTTAGGTATTTGTATTAGCTATATATTAGAGCAAAAATTTCACATATATCTGTTTTTCTGTTTGAGATATATAGGAGTATGTGAAACCACGTTTTGCGCATGTGAAATTACGTTTTGCCCCCTTTCTTCCCTTGGGGACAGAGTTTCTAAAATTCCAGAAATTGGTTTTTAAATATTTAAATTGGCTATATTTTAAAGCAAAAAATTTTACGGATATCTGTGTTTTTCTTTGAGATATGAAGGTTTTTGTGAAATCACATTTTGCCCCCTACACCCCCTTGGGGGGCGAATTTCGCAAAATCGCTTCTTAAGGGGTGCTTAGACTATATGTTCTATAATCTGACCCAGTTTCGAGTCAGTGGCTCCAGTAGATTTTGCTGTGCGTTGATGAGTCAGTGAGTGAGTGAGTGGAAGTACTCTTTTATATGTATAGATAAGATCGCAGGGCATCTCGCTTCCCTTTTGTTATTTTCCCGAATTGGTGGCCACTTGAAAACACGATGCCACTTGAAATTTTTTTATCATGATAACTTTTGAAATACTGAATTAGATCAAAGTTGGACAGTTAACTTATCATAAAAATATCTTGGATGATTTCGCTGAGCAAGTTGCCTCGCCATTTTCTTTCCAAGTTGCAGCCACTTAGACTCCCACTTGAAAATTTGTCATAATAACTTTTGAAACACTGCAGTGATTCGAACCGAAGTTGGATAGTGAACTTATGCTTCAAATATTTTGGATGAGTTTGCTAGGTAACTTGCTCCGTTATATTGTTTCCAAGTGGAGGTTACTTGAAAATTTGTTATCGCGATAACTTTTGAAATACTTAATCGATTCAAACCAAAGTTCAAAAAATGGATTTATCATTCAAATTTCTATGCTTTCGGTGGGCAATTTCCTCCACTATTTTGTTTCCAAGTTGCGTCCACTTGAACGCTGCCACTTGAGACTTTGTTATCGCGTTAACTACTGAAATACTGATTTTATTCGAACCAAAGTTGGACAGTGGACTTATCTTACAAATATCTTGGATTAGTTGACTGAGCAATTTGCTAAGCCATTTTGATCCAAGTGCCGGGCCGTTAATTTTTCAACATGACTTTTGAGATTCTGGATTAATTCGAACTAAATTTGTACAGTAGACTTATCTCACAAATGCAACTGATATATTTGTTTGGTAACTTGGCCTACCATTTTGTTTCCAAGTTCTGGCCACTTGAATATTTTAAATTCACATAAAAAGGTATTCATGAACAGATTTGCTTAACACTGTATGTGTACATAGCCTAAATCAATATTTCTACTTTATCCATTAATAATTTGTAGCCGCCAAAATGGCGGCTACCTGATAAGTAAAAAAAAAGAGGAAAAAAAAAAAAAAAAAAAAAAAAACTACCCTTTCGAATGAACCGGAAGGTCTTTTTTAAATTAAAACCAAGTAAAACATAAAAATTGCTTGAATCATCAAAGACCCTATATTAGGTATACGTTTTGAAATTGTTTTACGTTTAAATGGAAGTAGAAAAAAAAATATTAAACGTAGAAATTTTAAACAAACCTTACAGTAAATTAATAAAATATTCATTAAATGAAAAGTTTTATGTGTCTTAATTATTTTGGACCCCTAGGCACGGGTCTATTGTACCTAATGGAAAAATTGTAACCTGTCTAGAAACATTTACATGCTGTAGAAAATAACCCCGCTGAAAAATAAGAATTTCTGACGCCACGCGAACATTTTTTTTTTTTTTTTACGTTAGCATTTTTATTAAAAATAAAACAAACTGTGAAAAAATTAAAGTATTGCGCTGTTGTTATTATTTAACCGTTAAAAATCATGTAATGCTTATACTTAATTTCTAATTAACACTTGATATCAATTATTTCGATTTCGGAAAATACTCTCCTTAATAGTGTCCATTAATCTTCACAAAGAAAGAATATTAATTCAAGAATCCTGGAAAGAATTCTATGTATTAAAGTTTTTAGACTAGTTTTCAATGGTTTATAGAATAGATTCTGAAAGTTCAGATGAAACTCGTGGACCTCCTTAGACATTCCCCTCCTTTACTCCAGGTTTAATTCCCTTAAGCAGACAGTCTAAACAAACGAATTATAAATAAATCTTATAACCGATACATATGTCTGCATAACATTTATAGAAGGTGATTTTGTTCAACTGTTTTCTCCATAAATACTGCAAGTCATAAAATATTTGTTTGAAAATCTTTACGTAGTTCTAAATATCAGTTTAACTTTTCCAAATCGAAAAGCTTTATATTTGTAACTTTTATGTTCTGTTATTTTCTAAGACTTGTCTACATGCTATATTGGGAGATCCTTCATTTTCAGAAGTTAGAAATGTAAGCGATAGAAGCTAACAAGGGTGATATTATATATGAAATCATAAAGTTCAGCATGTAAAAAAAAAACACGATTCTATATATGTAACCTCATTTTATATTTCAATGTTTCAAATTTTTAATGCATATGGTTAAATAATGCCATGATCGTACATTACGTACAGTGACGTAATATTTTATTAAAATTTAAGCCTGACTTTTCCTGTACGTGAATATATGCCAGAAAATTAAACTAATATCAACACAAATAACTCTAATCTTGAATAAAATTTAATGTTTCAAAATCAAATGAAATATAAAAAATATTCAGTGGTATACATCTGAGAGAATTTAATATTGTCACTTTTCATTTCATTTTCCTTTATAAGGTAAAGCTTATATGCTGCTACACGTGTTGTTCATACAGTAATATTATGGTAAACGTCCTTTTCAGGGGAATGTTCTGAAGTTCATGGCATCTTTTCACTGACAGAGAAACTACAAAAATGATGAACATGGCCATGAACTGCTGACTCCGTCATTGCCCTCTGACTTTTGACTCGTGTTGCTTATTCCCTACAGTACTTTTTTTTCTTGTAAAGAAATTTTAGTGTTTTTGTCAGTGATCGATAGTGGCAATTCATATGACTGATTTTTTTCGCGATTAAAGCTTTGTATTCTTCTAGCTGTTTAGCTAAGTACTTTGTATTTGAATGAAAGAAATTCTGTTAATTTCAAAGCAATAGTTTCATACTGCCCTTCTACTTAATTTCAGTATTAGTCCAATTGTTAAATTATAAATATGTAATAAATGTTACTAGATAAAAATTGCGAAGACATACAAAATACGCAAGATTCATATTAAAAAAAAAAAAAAAGTAGTTTCACATGTAGTTTGTAAATATTCCAGATTATTAAAAGAAAAAAAAAAAAAGTATTTCAAGAATTTATTTTAAGATATTTTACTTCATTTTCATAATAGAAAGGTGTATGGACCTTTAATATATAATATTAAAATACAGGTAAATACATAATATTAATATGTTAGCATTTTATTGCAATAAAACAAGAAGGCTAAAATTACCTTTCTTCGTCAAAAATTTTTTTCTTACTACCAGTTAGCCCCAATGTGTTTTACTCACTGTAAGTGAAGTTTTCTCTTTAAGATATTAATATGTTAAACTGAATATTTGTGACGTTTTTAAATGGTTTCTAGTATTGAAGGAAATAGAAAAGTCAATAAAAAAATGAATGTATGTTTTCAGTTTTAAATTTATTAAGAAGCATTGTAAATGTGAAAGAGGAGACGTGTGGTACACTTCGATTATAAAATATTTTTCAACTCTATTTACCCGTTACAGTGTTAAAACTTTAATATCCTCTTCGAATAAATGGTGTAAATATACGCATAGCGCCTCTGAAAATGCACTGCGAGCAACAATGACTTGTACCACCCAATAATGTATCAAAATATATTTGTGTGTCTGTAAAACCAATCATTGCATATGTACTATATTCCTTAGAAAACATGTTTTGTGTACGAAGTAAAACAAATTTTGAATAAACACCATAAAATGCAAAAAAAATAAACTCTCAACAATTGTTTCGGATTGAAAGAAAACAAAACCCTTCGACAGAATGTTTTGAGATATCAGTAATAGAGAACCATTAACATTCTATATACTAATCAAAAATTTCGTATAATAAATGAATTATGCGTGTTTATTTTAGTCATATAAAGGCAAGAGTATAAGAAAAATCAGATAAATTTTTGTCTGTTTTTTTTTTTTTTTTTGCTTTATTTCCCGATCAATAACTACAACCAAAAAACGGCAAAATCAAAATGACAAACTTCATAATCTTTCTGTTAATTTGATCTTTATGGTGGTGCGCAAATTATTAGATTGAACGCAGATATTACTTTTCTACCTTATGTCTTTTCACTGTTCCAGATTCCGAACTCGTGAGGTGCAAAGAACATGTTATATATTTTAGTTAAAGTTTTGTCACGAAAGTAAAAAGAGTAAAGAGAAACAAAAACCAGAATGATTGGGATCACCCTGTAAAAAATAAGAAAAAAAAAAAAAAAAAAAAAAAAAAAAAAATTGAATTTGTTGTCGCTGCCGCAATGTTCATTCTCATATTTATTTGTATTAATTTGTATGTAAATATCACGTATAATAATGGAAATATAAAGGTTTCTTCACCAACAATGATATATATATATATATATTTATATATTTTCCCCCGAGCGTTTTTTTTTTTTTTTTTTCTGTTTTATAACATGTAGGTTTCTTAAACCAAAACAACGCATATTCAGCAAACCTGACATACATCAGAGACGATCACAATATAAAATATCTAATGAGATGAGGATTTTTACTGGATAATTTTTAACGTTAATGAAATTGCTTTTCCCTAATTTATTAGCCAAATGTTTTCAGTTACTCTAAAAAGAAAGAAAAACAAGCAAATACCGCGAAAATTCAGAAAAAAATATATCAATAGAACAAATGTTTCAGTCGCTCACTAAAAGAAGCTCACCAAGGAAATTTTAGAGAAAATTATAGATATTTCACTTTTTCCAGGGATGAAAATGTTTAAATATTCAAAATATTTTAAAAAGCTATCAAGACCAATATTCTTAGTCATTAGTTTCTACATAAGTATTTGTTAAGCCATAAATTTCAAAGGTCTCGAAAGCTTTTTAAAATATTTTGAATATTTAAAAAATTTCATCTCTGGCAAAAGTGAAATATCTATTTTTCTCTAAAATTTTCTTAGGGTTGAAACTTTCATTCATTTATAGCATGTCTTTCCAAGAATAAATTTTTATTTTATGCTTTTCAGGGCTCCACAATAAAAAGCTTCTACTGTTAAAAGATGTTCTTTTACTAAAATTTTTATTTTGTGCTTTTTAGTTACCAAAAAAAAAAGAGAAAGCTTTTAAAAAAATATATATATATATATATATATATATATATATATATATATATATATATATATTGTGTAGACACCGAAATATTTTCTTTTATCAATTGACACCTTTTCTATTAATTATTTCTTAAAAAAAAAAAAAAAAAAAAAAAAAAAAAAAAAAAACATCGGCCCTTGGAGGATCGAACCCACGACCTTTGTTATCAGCATGGCGCACTAACCGAAAGTCGAAGAACGGTCAATGAAAGTCACAGAACACGCTAGAAATATCTAACAAACACATATACAAAAAGAATATTGTTCTTGAATGCTTTTTAAAATATTTTGAATATTTAAAAATTTTCATATCTTGCAAAAGTGAAATATTTATATTTTTCTTTAAAATTTCCTTATTGGGTTGAAACTTGTGTTTTATAGCCTGTCTTTACAAGCAGAATTTTTTATTTTATGCCTTTTAGGGGCTCCACAATAAAAAGCTTTCAATGTTAATATTTTTTTTTAACTTAAATTTATTTTATGCGTTTTAGAAACTTAAAAAAAAAAAAAAAAAGCTTTTAAATAATATTATAGTTTTAAAAAATTAAAGAACGCGCTTTTATAGAAATGTGAACTAAAAAGCGCAAAATATCGATCTTAGTATTAAAATGCAGGGTAAGAGAAAATCGTGTGAGTGACACACCATAATATTTACATACATTTAAATCTGTAATTAAAATAATTTAGAATTAAACAAAAACCATTTTCAAAAAATCTCCCCTGACTGGGCTCGAACGCTAGACCTTTAGGTTCGTAGCGCGGAGCTTTACCTCACAGCCACAGCGTTCACGTAGGGAAAGTAATTTTTTTACAGTATAGATTTTTTGTTTGCTCCCAGAGCGGTTACAAACATACATGCAGGTGAAGCTAATAAAAGCGTGTTAAAAACTAATCAATTTTCTAGGATACAGTATAGACAATGAAAAAAAAAAGTTTAAAATGTTTTTTTATTTAAATTTTTATTTTCTGCTTTTTAGTTGTTAAAAAAAATAAAAAAGCTTCTAAAAAATGAATTAAAGGATACTGTGTAAACTTTGAAAGATTTTCTTTTATCATCTGACACTTCTCCATTAATCATCTGCAAAAATTAACACGCCGGACCTTCGGGGGATCGAACTCTCGACCACCGCAACTTGACGCTCTAACCAACTAAGCCAAGGGGCGACAAACGGAACAGCTTATATTAACTTTAAAATGGAGGTGCCTTGTTTATTATCGTGACATGAAGACGCGATGACAAAGTCACATTCATATAAAAAGCATCTAAAAAGGTTTTATCAAAAATTTTATTTCTATTTAACATGCACTTGTTTTTTGGTTCAAAGACTTAAGTCAAAATTTGATTTTGAACTTGTAAAACATTTTATTTTTAATTTTATTCGGAACATGCAAGCTTTATACATGTGGTTTTCCTATTTTATATTTGTATTCTATTTGCTTATGAACCATAAGCTATTTATATCTAAGGATAAACAATACATAAGACTGCTTACCGATGTCCTAAGAATGTAATTATCTCTAAATCATCTTAATATTTTTTACCAAATTCATTTAAAAAAAAATTAAATATTTCCTTCATATGAGAAACAACATGCTGTCAAGTATTTTAAAATTAGATACTAATTAAGTTTTATAAAGACTGTATATCTAACATTGGCTCCTTTTTAAGACTCTTTAAATTCAGAGAAAGTATTCAAAATGTGTATGAAATGATTATTTTTGAGCATATTACAATATTGTGTTTTAATGTACATTATATTTGAAATAAATTACTCATCAAATTAATATTATTTAGCATAAATTAATACCCATGCCTTTTTGAGCATTTTTTTTTCTCGTTCACGTTTTTTATAAATTACTTTTTATTTTCTAAATATTACACATATGTGCAGAATTTTATTCCAATAATAAAAACCTGCATGTTTTTATGTATACCGTTCATTTTATGCTATAGTATAAAATATTTAAAGACATATAAGAGTAGATTTTCCGGTATCTAATATCTTTAATGAAGCGGAATACAAATGCAAGAGATATTTTTAATACCATTTCCAAATAAATTGCTAGCAAATATTGGGGTGAAATCAGGGTATGATTTGAAGGTTCCCTTTCAAATAAGGGGAAAAATTGAAGTGGAAAAAAAGGATTATAGGTTGACCAATCAATGAAATTCTCTTGCATGCAATTAAAAAAATGACCGATATATAAAAATTGTGAAATTGGGTGGTTTTACGTCGGCCTGGTTTAATAATTGGGACCTTCATGTGTAGGAAGATATTTCGAAGGTTACTGTGTTCTAGCTCGTTCGTTTTAAGTCTTGCTCAATTTCAGAGACATTTTTACAACTTCTTTTGAATTTAAAGCAGCTTAAAAAGCATTGTTTAGAGATGCTGTCTTCACATGAAGTATAGATAATCATAAACTAAGTTAAATTTATAGAACATGGAACTTGTTTCATGATTTCTATTTAAATGTGATCGTGCATGTAAGTTATTTTAATTTTACTGGACAAAAATTATTGTACTTGCGTGTAACTATACTTTACGAAAGTTAAGAGCCAGTTTGGGATCAGCATCTGGAAAGTAAGGATACGTTGAAAAATATTAGAATGATAGGATAATATGAAAATATGACAAACTTTACTTGAAAAAAAAAATATGTATATGTATACACAGAGAGAGAGGTGGGGATTAAAAATGTGTCAAATCAAAATTTAGTTTAAAAATCTGTAATATGTCACATTCATGCGGAATAAAAAATAATCTTCTAATTTCTAAACATTAGAAATGCATAATCAGTTTTTTATCCTTTAAATTCAAAAATTGTTACATTTAATTGCTCAATTTCTTAATTATTTTACAAGATGACCAAAAAAAAAAAAAAAAAATTATGCAGATACGATGTCTGCAATAAGAAATCGTTTATATAGAATGTGGTTTAAATTAAGTACCCCTCTAAATAACAACATGCAGCTAAAATATGTTAGAAGAGATTGCCACCAAATACACCGTATGAATCGTTCACAAAAAATGCACGAAAAAATTTCAAGATAAATTTTAATTTCCAATGTCCACTAGGCAGCGCTTTGTGTTAAAAAAAATTGCAAATTTCGCAAAAGAAATGGATTACACATTCCCCACACCGGATCAAACTAAACAATAGATGTCTTGATTTTTTATGGATTACATATTGGTCATTTTCTTTAAAAATCGCTGCATTCCAATAAAGCTCCTGCCAGTCTGGAGGCTGAATTGTTAGCGCTCTGTCGTTTAGGTGCCGGGCTGAAATCCCAGTTCAAATATTGATGTTCGCTATAGTTCGGTCTCCACGTTAAGCCATATGTCCAGATCTAATTAGATTAACTGTGCAGCTGGAAAAAAAAAATTATCGCAAATTAAACCAAAATCCTGCGAAGCTTTTTCAGCTAGTGAATATATTTTTTTAAATTCTTAAAGCATATATCCTCAGCACAATTTATATACAAAATCCGCTCAGCCGTTTTAGTCACAGAATATTATTTATAGGTAAAGTTTAATTATAACAGTAAAATAGCACATTTTACTGAATTGAAGTTTAATTACAAACATCGCTTTGTATAAGTAATTAAATTTAAAATTTAATTTCTTCTGTTTCAGAAATTTCTCATCTTAACAGATAAGAACAACTTTTTGTTATCCCCTCTACCTCCCCAAAATAAACAAAAAAAAAAAAAAAAAAAAAAACCTTCATATGCATAAAAATATGTGCATAATAAAAATCCAATTTATGTATATATATATATATATATATATATATATATATATATATATATATATATATATATATATATATATATATATATATATGATGGATAGGAGCAAAGTTATTTTATACATATAAACTGTAATAAAATACGCCAGTTCCTTTCGATTGAAAAATTATTAGCATTTTCTTTTGAAATTTGTGTTTTTTATGGGCCGAATAAAACAAAATTAGAACAAAGAAACTTTTTTGTTTTTAGTTCCCAATTAAAAATCAGCAAATGCTAAAACATAAGATTAGCCCTTTTGAGGGTCACTGCTGGCTTTAGGAAGGGGGGGAAATTATCAAATCAAATTAGAGGATCCCCCCTTTTTTTTTTTTTTTTTTTTTTTTTTGAAAATACATGATATTAGAATTAGTATGGTGGACACGCATTAAAAAATGTGTATAGGTATCGATACGCCCTAAAAAATGTCAGTTTCGACTAAAAAATAGATTTTTCAATTCTGCCGAATTACTTTAATTGAATCTTTCTTCTTCTAAAATCATTTGAATTTTATTTCTATCTGGTGTAGATATGGCGATATAGTTATTTAAAAATGGAGTGTCCCATATTAAAAAAAAAAAGTAGATCATAATGTTTTCTCGACATTTAAAAAAAAAAAAAAAAAAAAAAAAAAAAAAAAGAGCCTGGTTTATCGCAAGACTCAACTTGAGATGTGCTCATGCTGTGCACAATCTCAAAATAGACATACATAGAATAGCATGAAAAGTTCTCTAAGCATATAACAAATTTGATCCAAGTCCGGTATGGTGGTTTTCATTTTTTTAAATTCCTAGTCGATTTGACCTGCACAGAAATAATAGTTTTCTTTCTTTTCTTTTCCTTTTTTTTTTTTTTAAATATAGGTGTTTTCATATTTTTGTAGAGTTGCATATCAGTTGCTAGAGGGGAGAGTTTATCAACTGAGAAATAAAGGCGCGTTTCATAAAGAAGGGAAAATGGACATTAAAACGGAATGTCATTGTGGAAGATCGTGAGAAAATAAAAATATTTTTTAGAATTATCGAAACAAGCTCTGATCCCAGTGACGGCACAACATTAAGGCTAAAACACATTATTTATAACAAGAAAAACCAACAACTAATGATATATGAAAAGTTGTTTTGAAAACAACTGACATACTGTGATCGATTTATATGCTACAAGTGAATATTTTTGTAATGTTATCACTAATACAGCTGAAAACTTCAGTTTACTGCATTTCAACGGCAAAATGTTAAATATTTTTCTGGAAACTACAGTGTACAATCTATTACTGTCTTAAAGGCGTTTTAAAACTCCTACGTGCATTTAATTTATAAAAGATGTTAAATTTTGAAACTAACAAAAGTAATTTATTCCTACTGTCGGTTATAAATCTAAACTTACCATTGAAAAATGCTAAAAATCGGACACGGATTAATTTTTTTTTATCAATAGCATTTTTTTTTGAAAATTGTTATAGTATCTTAAATTTTTATACATTGAATTGACTGTTTTATATATTTTCAAAGCGTTCTTGATAGACATAGTCATACAAAATAAGTCCTACTCTTACTGAATTGAGTTACTGAACAATTAATACAGTGGCCTCCTTATTTAGGAAAATATGGGTCACATGAAAACTTTAAAGAAAATCTATAAATTGTTTGAGCAGTAAAATTGAACAATTACAGCAAATATTTTTGAAATTCAAATTTTCTTGGCAATAAATCACCCCAATTCCTGCAATCTTATTCTCCATCTTATTCAAGATTATTCGAAATAACGTAATCAATATAGAAAATCGCATAGAAACGTAAACGATATCCAGAGACGTTAGAGGACGTTTAAAATAATAGTAATATGTAAAACAAAAACAACAAAATCGCCCTACATTTTATTTGTGTAGTACACACGTGTTATACCCTTTACAACAATATTACTGCAGTGAATGCTCAATTTGTGAGACTCGGCTTTGCGTCAACGTGCATGGAATGGCGACGATATGTTTGAGAAGGTGCGCCATTTTTTTCATGCAGGGCGGTGTAATACGTGTATATACGCGTCTGGCAAAATCTTTGAGTATTGATCGTAAATGTGTAACAAGGGGGGGAGGGGAAGGTGGAGGGAACAGTATAAATATAATTATGTAGGACATATATTTGCTATCCATATACACTACCATATAAATGACCGGACACGTTTGGATTTAGACGTTTTGACCGATATCTCAAAGTACTGGACCCGAATAATCCTGAAACTTCATACGTGTAAAGAACATCTTATACCTCATGTTTCAGTGAAAGTTTTACCCCGAAAGCAAAAAGGGTACCAGTAAAAAAAATTAAATGTTTAGGATCAATCAGCTTGTATCCTGGAAACAATGTTACAAGTACTTAAAAATATATTTAGATTCCAAATTAACGTGGACTCGTCACAATTTCAGTCTCTTAAAAAATGAAAGGTCTTCTTTCTTTATTGGCTTAGAATAGCCGAATGTCTATTAAAAATAAATTATTGTTATATAAATCCATGATTCGTCCGATCATCACATATGGATATATGATCAACGGATCAGCTTCGAAAACTCAATAAAAACCCAGTTATTCCAAAATAAGCTTTTACGTAGGTTTGTTCAAGTAACTCGATATGTCAGCAATGATGCTATTCACTAGGATCTCCGAATTAAACCAATTTATGCTGAAATTCGAAAACTTGCGATGAAGTTTCGCAGATCCATTTCCAATGTTAGAAATCTCTGTTAAACTTCATTCACCGCTACGACCCTAGGTCGTGGAATGAAACGACCTTTGGTTATTTTAACTAGACAAGAAAAGTAATCTAAGAAAAGTAAAATTATTACGTCTGGAATTACTTAACAGAGAATTTCCTCACTAAATTATATTTTTCCCTAGAACGGACGAAAAGTTCCTTTAGTGTTGGCTAACCCCTAGCATCAGACTTAACTACTGAACTTTAGTTTGTTGCGTATGTCCATGTCCCCCTTCCTTTGTATTGTAAATATTTTTCAAAATTTTCGACTGCCAAGATATTTGGTAGATTTTTATTAATTTATTAAATTTTGTTCTTAGGACTAAATTTTTAGACGAATTTTCTAAACTCAAATTCTGATTGGTCGAGGGACCTTCAGATTCGCTGTATAATCCTCTCGAATTTTTGTTAGAAAATTTTGTCTAGGGATTCTGACTTTTAGTTTGTCTTCTGATTGGCCCTCGGGAATTATCTCATTTTGATTGGCTCACCGGGATTCCTTTGGAAGTTTGAGGTAGGAATTTTTAGTGAGTATTTTGAAGTTCTATACTGGCTTCTGATTGGTCCTCTGGAATCCTCTCTGAACAGGATTCCGATTCTCCAGAATCCAGTCGAAGTTCAGTATTTTATTTTCATTAGAAATTTCCTCTAATTTTTAATTGCGATGTATTCCCCTCCCCTTTTACTAACTGCGGGATTCTGAGTGCTTTCCTGTGTTTTTTGGAACGTTCTGCTGCATGTCTTAATTTCTGTTTTCCGTGCGGACTTGTCTCGTCAACGCACGCAAAATTTTCTCTGTTGCACTTACGATTTCACAAGGAGTTTCTCTTTTTGTGTTTGTGTGTAACTCCTGGTGCTTTGCTCTGAAAAGTTTTCGCTCACATGGGGAATTTTTCAGAGACCAAATTCTAAATTAAAACCTTTTTGACTTTTTTTTTTCTGAAAAATTATCTTTGTTTTTTACATTTTCTATAGAAGTAAGCATTGGTTGCGACCAAATGCAGGCATTCCGAAGCACTCACGTTGACGTTCACCCTGTGAAAAGTAATGCTTCAAATGCTATCTGGCTGTAGCATGTGATTATGAGGGTTCCTTCTTATTAACTATATAAATTTTTTACGGGGCTACCACATGTATTCGTGGAAATATAACTGTTTCTAAAAAAAAAAAAAAAAAAAAAAAGGCTATTTTTATTTATTTTTTTTTAAACTATAACACGCAAGGAATAACATCCAGTGCAAAAACACTCTCAGAAAATTTGACATACTATATTAGACGCACCATACTGCAATCAGAACGTTAAAATATTAAACATCTAATGAAATCTTTTTACTGAATTTTTAACTACGCATGTGCAAGTTTTAGCAAAATTTCATTTGCATAATATAACAGCCAATAGTACTGAGCTACTTACATGAAAACTCCATTAAAATATCGTTATATTCAAAACGTTGTACGCGATAGAATGAACTGAATTTCAATTCTTTTCAATTATATGGAAAGTTATAAAGGGGTTTTATCAATATTTCTTTCCAAAGAGCGAAAACTTCTAATTAACTGACACCATTGATTGAATCAAAATAACTGTCTGTGAAAACTTCTTTTTTTTTTTTTTTTTTTTTAGAGAGGAATTAAATAGCAATTCATTCTACCACGTACAACTTTTTGAATTTACACGATACTTGTATAAGTCTTTCATATAAGTAGCTCAATACATTTAACTATTCAACTATGCAAATGAAATTTTGCTAAAGCCTGCGCATGCGCAGTTAAAATTTATTAAGTAAAAATGCACATATTTCATTAGGTATTTAATATTTATTTTTTGCATTCTAATTTCAGTATGCTGTGTCTAATGTTGTATGTCAAGTTTCCTCAAAATAGCTTTGCACTGCGTTTTAATATCTTGTGTGTTACAACTTAATTCTTAAAGAAACCGTTTTCTATTAATATATGTGGTAGTCTCATGGGGGGGGAAAAAAATCACACGTAATAAGGAGCATCAGAATCACATGCTACAGCCAGATCGCATTTCAAGCATTACTTTTTACAGGGTGATCCGAAATATTTTTATATTTTAATTTTTTACTGATTTCACTTTACTTTTGGGGCAAAACTTTCACTGAAATATATTGAGGATTAAATGTTCTTCATACTCCAGTAGTATTAAGTTTATTCGTCTAGTAGTTTTTGAGATACTTGAAGAAACGTCTGAAATTGAGTTTCCGGCCATTTATGGAAATGTAGTGTTTTACATATTTTTAAATGTGCTCTAGCGGCTCCAGTTAGCATTCGTGATCCCATATTCCTTTTCTTGTATACATGTTAGCATTTTTCTTGTTTGCTCATCCTACAAATTGAATCGCCTTTTTATTTATATATATGTCTCATTCCTTAGTGGTACCTATTATTCCAATTCAAAATATCTATAAATTAAATATTTACATACTTTCCTCCCATTTTTGAAAAAAATAAAAAAAAAAATAAAAAATAAATTTTTTTCTCGGTGTGATCGACAGTGAAAAATTCTACTCTTGCGTGTAGTCTAGTGTCTACTCTTGCGTTCAATTAAAAATGCTTATTTAAAAAAAAAAAAATAATCTCGTGCCCATGTTTTTCCTTTTGTAGAAATATTTTTCAGTAGTTCCCAGTTTATGAATAATTTTTTAATTTGTATTCTTTGCAAATTAATTTGCACAAAATACATAACTGTAAAATAGCCAAGAAGGAAAGGAAGAAAAAAAAAGCTTCGCAGCTATGCTTTCTAAAACTATATTAACTGGTTTGATTGTTTCATCCTGCGTTAAATATTTGGCAATGAAACTATTTTGCACGAATTGGGTGTGGAACTATAATTAAAGCTGTTTCACACCAGGAAAATGAATACAAATAAAGGATATTCAGTTACAGAAGAGGGTAATTTTAACAGAAACATATAATTTTTGCTTTGTAATTACTGAAATATTACGCGAAAAATTATATGCATGAAGTACGAAATAATAAAATTAACTACCGCTTAAGTCACAGCGCAAAGCTAATATTTACCCGAAGTTTATATTAATTAGTAACTGGTCTATATAGAAATTCTGATAATGATTTTTAAAGAAATATTTCAATTTCGTAATATACATTTTTGTATGTTCAGTGGAATAAAAAATTGGGTTTGTAGGATTTTACACGTTTTGAGGTCTAAAATACGATTCGACAATTTTTGAGAAAGTATGACAAATTTTCACCAGTTTTAGTTAAAGAACTAACCAACAGAATTTCCCCCATTCATATGTAATTGCACGCCAGCAAACACTAATACCTATCAACTTTTGGTGCAAATTGCCCAACAGATAGCGTTACCATTCCGTTTTTTTTTTTTTTTTAAATGATTTTTAATATGGAACTTCGCAATTTTACACATGTGAATGTGCGCTTGTAGGCATCTCAACGTACAAATTTTTAATGTAAATATCTACTAGAGTGGGGAAAATAAATTATACTGATTAATCGCCCCCCCCCCCTCATCTTTAAAAGAATATCCGCTGTCAGCTACTCCGGTCTATAGTCATAGTAAATGAGCGATCCTCGTGTGTGATCCTCATCGTATTTTCACGTACTGTCGCATTTCGTGCCATTTTAAATTTTGTACAGAAAGATTTCTAGAAGCTAGATAAAATACTATTTATACTCAAACCCAGTGGCATTAAAAGAAAATAGTTATTTTAAGTATAATAAAAAGATAAAATTAGCTTAGTGAAATATTCATTTAATTTTAAAATTAATGTTAATCTTCGAAATCTTCGTAAAGAGGTTATAATTTCTTTTTTGAGGTATACCTTATGATTACATATCTTACCTTACTATTTTTTTCATAAGTGCCAAGGATCCCGTTTTTCAAGGATCCCGTTTTTTAAGAGAGGCTTAATAACGGAAGTTTTTTTTATACTCGTTATCGGCTTATTTGATCTCCAAAAACATGTGATAAATTACTTTTTAAAAAATATTGGTGATAAATCTGATTTTAAAAATTAGAAAATATGGCAGCTATGTTTTTCTTGAAATTTTACTATACTTTGATGCCGTCTGTCAGAACTTTCTTCATTGGGAAACTGTCAGCATTCATTTTATGTATTAATGCGATAAATAACATTTGAATTTCAATCTGCCAGGCCTTATTAGAAGCTTTTTATTAAAACTGGATTTTGTCATCGCATCTTCGTGTCACACTAAAATACAAAGGTGTCTCCACTTTAAAATAAATGTAAGCAATCCTTTTCGTCGCTCGTTGACATAGTTCGTTAGAGCATCATGTTGATAACGCAATGGTCGTGAGTTCGATCCTCGAAAGGCCGATGCTTTAACTTTTGCAGATAATTAATAGAAAAGGATTCAATTGATAAAAGAAAATTTTCATTGTTTACATAGTATCCTAAGAATTTTTGAAGTTTTTCTAAGAAGCTTTTTTGTGTTACTCAAAAGCACAAATTAAAAAATTAAGTAATTAAAAGCTTTTTATTGAAACTGGATTTTTGTCATAGAGTCTTGGTGTCATGCTGAAAAGAAAGGCGCCTCCACTTTAATGTAAATGGAAGCCAACGGCTTCCGTCTCCCGTTAGCTCAGGTGATTTGAGTCATATGCGTTCGGTCCTCGAAGGCTGATGAGTTGCGTTTTTGCAGATAACTAATAGAAAAAATCTGTATAAAGGATTTAAGTCCAAAAATGTCGATTTTGAGTTAAGTACATAGTCAGACTCAGAAAAAAATTCTCATTCGATTGGTATAAAGGATTTAAGTCTATGCCATTTAGTCTTTGAGAAAATCCATTGGTAAAAAAAGGTTAAAGTCAGAAATTTAGCATTAATGTGTGGTATAAAATATTTAATTCAATATTTTCCCGTTATTAAAGGAAGGTTGACAATCACTAAACGGTATAAAGGGTATAAATCAACGAAATCCTTTTTTCCTAATCGATTCTTCTGATTTGTTTTCAATTAATTTAACTTTATTTTTCGTCTCCTGAAAAATCAAGAATATGGACTTAAATCCTTTATACTTATCAGTACAGAAATGTCAATTGATAAAAGAGAATTTTTCATTGTCTACACTGTATCCTAAAAAAAATTGATAAGTTTTTTAAAGCTTTTTATTGTGGAGCCATAAAAGGCATACAATAAAAAATTATGCTATAAAACATAAGTTTCAACAATAAGAAAATTTTAAAGAAAAATATAAATATTTCACTTTTGCAAGACATGAAAATTTTTAAATATTCAAAGTATTTTAAAAAGCTTTCGAGACCTTTTTGAAATTTATGGCTTAACGAATACTTACACAAAAACTAATAACTAAGAATATTGGTCTCAAATGTTTTTTAAAATATTAAAAAAAATTTCTTATCTTGCAAAAGTGAAATACCTATTTTTCTCTAAAATTTTCTTAGTGTTGAAACTTTCATTTCTTTATAGCATGTCTTTGAAAGCTCAAAGTTTTATTAACTTTTTTTTTTTTAATTCTAAAATTATAAAATAGATCAGAAAGGCTTTCGTGTATGTACCTCGCTGATTTCGCGTATTTATTGTTGATTATTTAAGAAAGGCGAGCGGTCGTTAAGAATGCTAAAGATAAAAAAAAAAAAAAAAAAAAAAGACGTTTTGTAGTAGTCGACCATAATTTTATCGCTCAGTTATGTCTCATTTTGCATACAGATTTTTTTTGTAAACTACAAATATATATGTATTCGCGTTAGTTATGTTTTTTAACAAATTTAAAAATAGTCTGATGCGAACTCTGTCAGCACGTCGTTCTCTGGGGATAACAATCTGTCAGCATTTTCCCATCTTTTAGCACGGTAAATAATAGATTTTCACGAAACTCACTTATAATTTTTGCTTTTATATTTGTCGTCTTAGACCGCCCGTCCCCGCTTTAATATGCGGGACCGCACTGACTAACTCGGTGCTGAGCTACACTAGAGTATGCTTTTCGGATACAATTTTTTCCCTTTTTAAATTAATTTTTTTATACATTTATACGACCCTTCTAAGGAAGTTTGATTTTGATGCAACATCATTACAGTTAACCACATACCTGTATCTTTAAAACTGAATAAGTTACACTTAATTGAAAACTGAGCTCTCTGCATAGGGACCATAACCAAAATAGTTAATCGGTGACAATTAAAAAAAAAATAATAATATAATAAAATAAATAAATAAAAAACAAAGTTTAAATAAAAACTATTTTTGCGTGTTTAGAATAGATTTGCATTCTAGTTTCGTATTCTTAAGGTATTTTTTTTACATTAAGACTTAGGTTTATTTATTTAAAATTTTAAATAAAATGTTTCTCTCTCTCTCTCTCTCTCTATATATATATATATATATATATATATATTAATAATAATTTAATTTCTCATTCAAATTGGTTTTGCTGCCTCGATCGGGGCTGGAACAACATAAATTGCTATGATTAGCTATTGTTTTAAGAAATCGAAGCAGCTTTCACAGCTTTATGAAGTACATGCCCCCTAACGACTTTTTACTTCTAATTTTAAGCATTTTTATCCAATGATTATTTCTGTGGCCCTTTAGTTATTTTCTGTCATTAAGTTTAATGGTCCTTTTTTTATTATTCATGCCGGCGTAATTAATTTAAATTGTTTTTGTCTCTTATTGGTTCTTAATCTGTATCGCAACATTTTTGTGTCAGTCTTACCTATAAGTTAAAATCAGTTCTGTTTTTGTTGTGTTGGTATTGTTTTGTATCTATTAACTGCTAAATTTTAAGGTTAAATTTTATTACGATATCTTTCTCATATATATATATACATACATATACACTAAGCGACCAAAAAAATAAAAAAGCCGCACTGCAGAAAAAAATGCCTTAAACCTTTTTTATTTATAATAACTTTAAAATTAATGGTTGAAACAAATAAAACTGTCATGTTTGCATAATACTAAAGGGATAAAATTATACCTATGTACATTTTCGATTTAATAATTCGCTTTATTACACTCTACGAAGTACTTTATAAAAAAAAAAAACTACGTAAAACTTTCTTTTTAAAGATGAGGCAATAACCATACACTTTGTTATCCTATTGTGATTTATTATATGAAATAAACAAGTTATATTTTAATATATGAAATAAAACTATTTGTTAGATCTAAGCAATTTTTTAATAATAATATGTATTCTGCATTGCGTTAGTTCCACCTTTATGTGGAATTACTACTTTAATGCACAGTGGCATAGTATTATACCATTTTTTGTTATAAATCTCAAAAATTTCACTGTGCTAAATATTGTAAGAAATTTTTCTAGTTCTTGCAAAGTTGTAGGCTGCAAATTTAGAATCCTCGTCTGTCGTCTCTCTCCCCGCGCCTTTTTATGACTAAACATTTTCGAGCGAATTGAGATTAGGACTGTTTCCAAGTCTAATAAAGAAGAAATTCTACTATATTCTTTGTAGGATTTAACTTAGAGTGAAAAATGATATTATTACTTACAGAATTATAGGTGCTCATGGGAATGGATAAGCAATTTTAACAATTTGATTCAAACTGACGTACCACAGACGCCGTACAGCAAGGTGCATTATCTTGAAATGCTGTCTGAAGAAAAGTCTGAAATACCTCCAAAATAGTCAGTCAGGCGTCACTTTTATAATCACCGTGTTTTATTTTGAGTTATTTGATCCTTTGAGCAGGAAAATTTGCCCGATTCCTTGAAAAATTGTTCACCTCCGTACCATTATGTACGGAGAAAATGTCACTGGTTTAAAAGTGGGATTTTCATTAAGTCGGTCACATTTTTGTCCTCATTCTAGCTTTTTTTAGCTGCTCGAAATAAACTAAACTTGATTCATCAGAGAAAACCAGTTCAGCCTAATAATTAACTGATGTTTTTAAATTTTTGGTCAACTAAAGTATTGTTTTTTCTAACTTCTTTCCTTAACCTTTTTCGCAGATCTTCTGGTCTTTAACCTGCTTTAATTGTTCCCGCATTATTTTTGAAGAAAGTAATTTACTGTACACTTTTTTTCTTATCATTAAGTTTTGAACATGATACAAATCGATTTTTTTTTTTTTTTAAACATTTGCTCTTTAACTTGCGGCTATCTTGCTTGGATGAACAACGTGGCCGCCTAAAGCCAAATTTCCAGTTTCAACGGCCAAAAAATTTTATATTTTGTTAAAAACCATTTTACCAATATTTCATTAACATTTAATTATGTCATCTCACGTATTAAAATATTTTTTGATTTGCATTCAAAAATTAAGTTTTCGCGGCATAGTTAACTGCCTTATTATCATTTTTGAAATAATTTCTAAAATTAGTTTTTCTAACAACAGCATTTTGTTTTTAACGCTGGACACAATGCTAAAGTGTATGTGGAGGACAACATAATAAAATCTATTCGAAAATTTGCTTTTTAAACCATAAAATTGGCGGTTGTAGAAGGTGAAAAGAAAAATGTCCAAGTGCGGCTTTTTTTTTTTTTTTTTTTTTTTTTCGTCGCTTAGTGTGTGTGTATGTATATATATATGGTTTTGTTCTTTGCTTTTTTAATTGTAATTTAGTCATTTCAAATATTTTATTATTATTTTTTTTTTCATAATGAAATGCAAACTATTTCTTTTTCAGTTGTTTGTTTATTCCCTATGTTTCTTTTCAACACAACTAAAAGGAAATTGCGTAGGCCGCAAGCAGCTCACGTAGGCAAACCACTGTTTATCTCTGTCTATAATGGATTTATTTATAAATGCGTCTAGGATTTTTTAAATACGTTATCGTAGTTTAGATTTAATTCTTCATTATAGATTTGTATATGATCCATATTTTCCACGAAAAGATTTATCTGTCAGGGCAAATATACATTAGTGCATTTTAACTAGCCTTGGCTCCCACCTCAACATTGTGTAATGGTTTTTCAAGTGATTTTCTGTCCCCTTGCATTTGGCCTGCCTGCGGTGCAAGCTGCGTTTCATACCAATGGAAGTTCTCAGTACCTTACTTGAACTCTTCGAAGGTCTTTCGAACATCTTTCCAACTTTGTGTCGGTCGACCACACTCGATGTAAAGTTTGGCAGAAGTGAGGGACACCTGTGGACCGCATGTACTCACTAGACCGCATGTACTCCAGTCAATGCTTAGTCTGGTTTGGGAGTCAAGACATTCGTCTGACTGCCTCAGTTTCAAATATGCATACTAAATGATACACTATATGATGTGAGTAGTATGTACACTACGTCCATAACTGTCAAAACTATTAATTCCATATGTAACTGTGATCTTTGTGAATGGTGAATCTTTTGCCTAAGGTTTTAAAACATGATTTCTGGCAATAGAAGTTTTAAGGGAAAGGAGTTGGATTACCGTGTTCAACAATAAATATGTAAATTCTTTTTTCAGTGTTTTTTTTTTTTTTTTTTTTTTTCCAAAAAATTAATATGTACTTCGATAACTTAGATTTTACAAGATAGAAAATTGCTAATAATGTTTCACAAGTAAACAAACAACAACAAAAAACAAATTTTGTGGAGAAAAATAATTTTTTACAGTTTTTTCTGGTCAATAGAACATGACAAAATTTTTTTCGGAAAATTTCCTCTGGATACGGTCCTGTCCATAATACGTTATAAATTCTTATTTTGACCACCAGGAGGTACTGTAAAACATTTAAAAATGCCGTTAATATCATTCACTGACGTAAACACACAATATAATTTCGTGCAAATCCTTACTTAAATCATAATTGTCGCTGACTGGATTCGAACAGACGACCTGTCGGTTAGCAGTCTAGTGCCTTAGTCTTTCGGCTATGCTAAACTTGCATTTTTTACTTCATACAATGATTATACTATTTGTTGCATGTAGGGTAGGTTGGGGTAATTGTAAACACTTTTGATCACTTCTAAATATAATCATTCATACAAACTAAATACTTTTAGTTTAAAAAAAAATGACAATCTTAATTTTTGAACATTTACCTAAGTTTTAAGCATTTTACTTTGCATTAGTATTTGTTTAAATTTATGAGGGCCTGTTTACACTTACCCCATAGCGTTTACATTTCCCCCATATAGTATGGAGTAATTATAAACAAATATACTTCCATAATGTAATGCATAATAACATGAAATATAATACTTTTAAAAAGTTTTTTAATGTTTATATATGTAATACCTATTTTTTCATTAGTATATCATGTCTTAAATAAATAATCATGTACATTTTAGATGATAATAAACCTAAAGTATTTTATTTAACATTTGTTGAAGTACAAACATATTGTTTTACTAGATTTTCATTTTCTTTTAAACTCACAAAACCAGGAAATGTATACACAAGTTTCCTTTCATTATACTTAACAGAGGGTGCTGGCAGAATAGCTTTTATGGATGATAAATTTATGAAAAAGATGTCATTTTCTACAACTACAAATGATGTCTTTTCATTATTTATACTTTTCATTCCAGTGACTGTACATTCACCTTGTGCTATGGGAATTTATAACACAAACATACTAGTATTTAACCTTATTTTTATCGTTTGCAATAAAGTCTAATAATATATAACTTCCAGGAATTAAATTCTGCAATTTGGGTTTTGCATACTGGACTTCCATAGAATTTTCTTTTATTTCTTCAACACCATCTAGTATCTTCTTTTGTTGTATCATTAACTTTCTTTATTTTTGATTTTCTATCATTTACATCCTCATTTTTCTTTCTCTTTGGAATTTTCTTCTTTCTCACATTCCTTTAGACGTTCTAAGACATTGGTAGCAGTTAGTTCCCCATAATTAATTTGCTTAAGTCTACACGCTGTTGTCTTCTCTTTTACTGCGACTGCATGTTCATTGGTTTTGATGCTGTTTGAAAAAAATTCAACAATGATTTTTGGGGATAAAGTACTTTTTTGTGGAGAAGGAACATCATTTCACATCATTCACTGCTTTTATTAAATCATCAGAGCTGTAGCTAATAGTATTTTCTTAATATCTGTTTAAAAAAAAAAAAATCTGAATTAGAAAAAAATTAATAGAAAATAGTAGACAAAAAAAAAAAAAAAAAAAAAAAAAAAACTACTTATAACATAGAATAGATTAGGCCTAATTACTAAGGCAAATTATAAAATGGAATGAAATATAACATTCATATTAAAATTATAATTCAATTTAGTATTAAAATAAAAACATAAGATGCATTCATACTAAGTTGTGTTACTGAGGAATTGATGTTCACAATTACCCCAAGGCAAGATTTTTCTTGGGTAATGGTAAACAAGCAATAACTAAAATTTAATCATGAAATTCAAAGAAAAATCATTATAATAAACTAAATTAAAATGTTTAAAACTATTTTTAAAGAAAACGAAGTAATATTTCACCTTTTTGTATGAATTAGAGAACTTTTAATCAATCCTTGCAATTCTCTATTTCACTTTTTTCACAGACCAAAACAAAACTGCATAAACTAAATGGTACTTCACAACAAAAGTGATTTATTAACAATGAATATCTATTGGTCCTTGAAGGTATGAAGATATTCTGCATTCTGAAATTTGAACTAGGAAAAAAAATAATAATAAGGGGTGTGTTTACAATTGCTCCAACCTACCCTAAAGTTTATGCGACGCTAGCGCCATCTTACAGTGTTAGTGAGTAAATAATAAGCGTAAATATATATTTTAATGTATAAAAATTCTACTTTGTACTCCTTATAAAATTCTGTATATTTCTTTCAACGATGATCTATAATCTAGAACATGAGTACCAAAATTTATCTTAATCGAATGTAGAATTTGAATGTTAGCGTGCTTTCAAATAAATACATTTCGTGATAATAATGCAAATTTTTAGTTCAGTCGAATAAAGTGTTTAGATGTTACTGTATTCACTCGCACACACATATATGCACACATCACCGTAAAAAAAAAAAATAATAATAATGATTCGGAAGGCCTCCAAACATGGATATATCAAAATATCATAGTCAAATTTTTGCATGATATTTCTTTTGCATAAATTTTTGTAAAATAAACTGTTCTAAAATCAATTTTTAGTTTTAGATAAGTTGAGTTTTAAGAACAAATTTGATTCTTGACATTTTTTCTATTGATTCATTTACTACAGATTTTTTAATCCATATTTTAAATTTACTGTAATGTTTATCCAATGTTTCTGTAAATTTAGAAAACTTTTCAATGAATTACTTAATAATCTAGATTCTCAGTCTTTATTAAGTATTGATAAATTTTGTTTTATTTCTCAATAAAAAAAAAATAAAAATATTTATCCCATCAAAAGTATTGTGGATCACTAATATTTTTCTAATAATTAAAATGACTAATCTTTTATCAATATTATTTTTTTTTTTATCAATATTATTTTTTTTTTAATATTTCCTCTTACTTTTATCTTTAGTTTGACTTGAAATAAATAATTTATAATTGTTAGTTTTCTTAATAGAATTCTTAATAGTGCATGCAATCAGCAAAACTTTTAAATGAAGCATTCATACAGAACCGTGATGATTATTATACTAAGTTGATGAAATATTCTTTATCCGTCTGAACTAAAAACAAATAAACGTCGTTTTTCTCATCAGTAATAACTTCATATAAATATCCAAAATTAAATATTGATACATTCTTACAGCTGAAATTAATGCATTTTTGTTCATATAAAAAAATTCAGATGTTTCTGAGCATGACGATGCATCGTACAAATATTAAATGGAATCTAAGATTTTCTTTATACTATAAATATGAAGTGCAATTTGAAAAATAAAACCTCTAAACTTCAGGCATCATCTGTAGAGTAAACATTGTTCCCTTTTTGGGTGTATCCGCTATCCGGAGAAACTGAATGATTTACAGTGTTAATTTCCATTAGATAGAGAATTTGGAGATGTGGCTTTGGTTATTGAACTTATTATAATATTTTTAATATTCGCATATTCAATATTTTTGTCACTTATGCAGTGATGTTAATAACGAACAAATTTACGATTTATTTTCTTCTTTTTTTTTTTTTTTTTTTTAACGTGCTCTCAACCGTACTAGGTCACACACAAAATTAAACTTTTCTGGTAGTTAGATTTATTTAAGAAAGAGGGGGAAAAAATAAAAGAAAAACCCTCATCCACACTAAATTAAATTCAGTCAAATAGACGCGAACTCGACCCAAATGGGAATAAAAAAAAGTCTACAATTAACTAGTAAAATTTGTTCATAAAAAATAAATAAATAAATAAAATCCCTTTTAAGACTTAGTTAAGAGTTTTTTATATAAATTTCTCTGCTTAAATCAGGATGTGATGTTTACGATATTGATATTCGAATCAGATTCATACAAAAAGTTATAGACGTTCTTTAATTTTGTTAAATTATTTTACATTAATCTTATTGAAATTTTAAGATTTTAATAATATGAATATCCATATCACTTCTTTTAAAAGGATGTAATAACATAAATAATACTTAAAGAAATAAATGCAGAGAGAAAAACTGACCTTATACAGGGTGTTTCGAAACTCATGGGCAAAAATTTAAGGGATGGTAGAAAACATCTAAACAAGTCATTTTCACCATACAATGCATGGGCGGAGAGCAAGCGGTGACCTCCAGAGGGCGCTGTAATGGAAAGTATAAAGCGCGCGTTTTCTTACACATCGTCATTTCTAGCGTGGATTTCAGCAGGTATGGCGACATGCAGTAATCAGGAAAAGACGGACATGCTTTTTATGTATGGTCTAGCGAATGGAAATGCTCTGGAATCCGCAAGATTGTGCAGGCAGCGTTTCCCGAGAAGACACGTGCCAGACCGAAAAATACCACAACAGTCTTGCGGCTTCCAGAGCATTCCCATTCGCCAGACCATACATAAAATGCATGCGCGCCTTTTCCTGAATACTGTATGTCGCCATGCCTGCTGAAATTCACGCTAGAAATGATCTGTAAGAAAACGCGCGCTTTATACTTTCCATTACAGCGCCCTCTGGGGGTCACCGCTTGCTCTCCGAACATGCATTGTATGGTAAAAATGGCTTGTTTAGATATTTTCTACCACCCCTTAAATTTTTGCCCATGAGTTTTGAAACACCCTGTATAAGTATTGTTTTAATTAAAACGGATTAAGTATGTAATTATATATTTCGAGAAACTCCTCCTAGATTTGTAATTGTAAAATAAACTTCACAATTAAAAAAAAAATTAAATAAAAATTAAAAACCAAAATTTACTTATGTGTCTAATGCTGAACTTATTGTCTTCGTGACAACAATAATAACTCTTGACAAAATGCGGGGAATTTCAAATCAACAAAATCTAGAAATCGTTCAAGCCGAATTTCAGCACTTATTATATTTACGCGTATTACAAATTACCGATGATGGTTAGTCACAAGGCCCTATGCAGTGTAGCCACTTTGGAGAAATGATATAAGAGGAGATGACATGCCCCGAAAAACATGAAACCAAAATCGTAACCGCAAAAGCCATTGAGGTAAGTTATTTAAATTTCTGCATTGTTATTGTGAAATTATGTAATATGGATCATTTGAGGAAAAAATCATTGTGATTACAGGTCGAAAGCTGTTAAATAAAATAACATAGTACGAGCCAATATTTTGGTAAACTTAATAGGATTCATGCGGTACCCTTGGCTGCTATTGAGGCAGCCATCTTGAATATACAGCAGTTAACTTCATTTGTTCTGCATGCTGATAAGTCTTCAGTCAACTATTCTTATATCATTCCTCCAAGGTAGCCACAATGCGGTTAACATGCTGTTGGCCATGTGCTGGTAACCTGCATTAAAGCCAGCAATGCCTGAAAGACGTTTGGGCCCACCAGTCTTTTCACTGTCGACTTTTCTATTGTTACAGGAAGTGATGAACGGCCTACTGCTTGAGCCACCTATGATAATTTGCAACTAATTACAACTGCACACTGTTAAAAATGGTTTCTTAAAAATGAGCAAAATTGTCTGAAAATAGCACCGAAACAATATATACTCAAATTTGAAAACCCGTGTACTCATTTTTGAGTATATTGATATGCTCAAAAATGGGGTTGACCAATAAGAATCCCAATATCCCCACTGATTGACATGTCAATATACTCAAAAATGAGTACATGAGTTTTCAAATTTAAGTATATTGTTTCGGAGTTATTTTGAGACAATTTTGCTCATTTTTAAGAGACCATTTTTAACAGTGCAGGATGATTGTTGTAGACTCAAATGTGCGCCTTTTGGTTGGTTGGGATTAACGTCACACTAATACTGCACATTGGTAATTGGCGACGGTCTAGGACTCACCCCTAAGGAACCGCCTTTTGGACTTTAAAGCATTCTCGGTGCCTTTTGGACTTTTTAAAACATTAAAATTCTCGATGTAATAAGTTTTTTTTGTGATGTGTAAACTGATGTTAAATGATATAAAGTGTAGTGTAAAGCTAAACTGGCAAGAAGCAATAAATTTATAAATACGTTTATTAGAAATATCGGCCGCTACGTGGCAAAGATCAACTACTTAAGAATATTTATGTTGACAATTTTGTGCGACATAAGAGCCGTCTATTTTATTATTGTATTCTCTGTGAATTTCGGTATACAACCAAATCTTAGCTTAATCTCCCAATGAAACGCAGCGGTAAAATAAAAAAAAAATAAAAAAAAAAAAAAAAGCTGCCAGCTGTATCTCGTGATATATGTATATATAAAAAAAAAAAATAGCGTATAATTACAAATTTCTGAAAATAAGGCGGAAAAAATCCCTGCGGGTGGAAAAGTCGGGAAAATCTCACTATAATTACTTATAACTACGCCATACATTGTAAAATGTTTTGATATTTCACGAATGGAAGTTGATGTTTGTAAATTGAAGAGCTATACTTGTAAACGAAAGAGTAATATTTTAAAAAAGAGCTAAAGATTAATGATCGTTAAATGAATATAAATAATTTCAAATGTTTCTTATGCTGAGCTTTGATTTTAATCGGAAATAAACTTTAGTTTACATAAATCGTTTTAATATTAAAGGAATTGCTGTAGTTTTAGCCATCAAAATGATTTTATTGGAAAACTGTATTTTGAATTTTAAATACTTTAGTCATGCTTTATCAAAGTTTGCTATTTTTTTCCCCAAGGTCTAGAGTAATAAATGAAATGACAAAATAAGAAACTGGTGGCACAATAACTGTATAGTCTTATGATATTTCAAAGTTAAGTGTTTTGTCTAAAACAGGGAAAATATTTCTTAGTGACAGTTTTTTGACGTTAAAGTTACGTTTTTCCTTCAAAGTGTTAATATTTCAAATAAATAGCCAGTCCCTTGAACTTTTAGTACGTATAAACTTATTTAGAGGAAAATTTTGGACACAATTTGCTATTGCGAAAAACGTTTAATTAACAAAAAAGAGCTTGAATGACAATGATGGTAATTGAGTATTATGTTTTACAATTACTTTCCTCTAAGTTTTTATGAATCTTACATTAAGATAAAGGATATAATGTTATCAATCATTATGCTTTTATTCTAGTATAACATGAAGTCATCACTTAAATCATAAAATTTGTTTTAAAACTTGTGTCATTCTATAAACTGTAAAATTGGATTGAATTTTGTAAATCCTTGAGTAGTTTACTCAACATTTCATGAAAGACTTCAAAAATTATTTGTCAGGTTTAAATTGATAAATGACACTTTTGTTAATTCTGAAAACTTAAAATAAATAAATAAATAAATAAAGCACTTATATGAACGTGAGCTAAAATGATAGAGAATAAGATAAATAGCGTAAAAAGAAAATAAGGAAATTGTTCTTTTAGTATGCGTAAAACTGACTGAAAAAGACATTAATTTCCCCAACGCGTAAAATTAGTAATACAATGCAGAAAAATTTGTGATGTGGTGGAACTTGTGATCTCTTAAAGTCAGTTAGAAACAAGACCATTATTCAATAAATAAAAATTAACTTCAGACTATCTCTAATTGAACGTTCTGGATGGGTATATGAGCGGTTCAAAATATTATCTCAATTCATCAATCGCATTAATTCTCTCATTTAAATCACTTGTTAGTCCAAACTGATCTCATTTTTGAAAGTCTATAATCTTTCGTTACTTCTATTTAACAGTTCTGACAAATAAATCTTTAAAAAGTATTCAAATTAATCTGTTTCTATCTTCATAATAACAGTTCAGTACATGTATAATAAGAAAGCACCACAGAACTGGCTTTTTAAAGTAGCCACTTTGATTGCAGCACTCTTGTCTACTTTGTTCACCTGACGAAGGGTCATGTGATTTTTCGACCCGAAACAATTGTTGCGAATTTATTGCATTTTATGGCGTTTATTCAAAATTTTGTACTCATCAAAAAAGGCATTTTAGTTTTTTCAGGTGATATTTTGCATATAACTGATAAAAGCATTTTAAATTGTTTAAGATTTCATATAAGTTGCGCTTGAAATCTCCATAATTTATCCTTTTCACACTTTGTAAAAACTGATGTCACTAAAAAAATATTCACCGTTGCATAATTCTTTTTTAATATCAGGTGCAAGTATAAATGATTTGCCATTGATTGAAGGTTTTTTGACATTTAGAAATGAAATTCATCCTATTAATTTTTTTTCTATAATAGTAAATGTCGTTTTAATCAAACAGTTGCGCGCAGTATGTATCTACTTATTTAGTGTTATGTAATCGAAATGATGCATTTAATTGTGTGTAATCATTAAATATATGATACTTGACCATTTTGGATTATATAAACTTCCTCATAAGAGAAAACATGCTAAAATGAACTGCAAATCTTTCTTGTGAATTCAGTGAATTATGAATTCTCTTGTTTGAATCACAAAAGGCGTAAGAGCCTATTTATAGCTAATTAGAAGGTTTTTAATTGAAATTGACTTGGTCATCGTGTCTTCGTGTCACGCTAGTAAACATGGCGCCTTCATTTTAAAGTAAATATAAGCTGTTTCGTCTGTCGCTCTTTATCTCAGTTGGTAAGAGCGTCCCGTTAATAGCGCGGTGGTTGTGAGTTCGGTCCCCGGAAGGTCCAGCGGGTTAATTTTCGCAGATAATTAGTAGAAAAGGTGTCGATACAAGAAAAGTTTTCGTTGCTTACACTAAGAATTTTTTAAGGAGTTTTTTAAAGAAGTATTTTTTTTTTTTTTTTTTTTTTTTTTTAGGTATTAGAAAACACAAAACATTTTAGATATTAAAAAAGCACAAAATAAAATATTTTTACTAAAAAATACATAAAAAAATATTTTTAGAAGCTTTATATATATGTATATATTACTATTATATGAAATTGGATTTGCCATCGGCTTTTTGTCACGTTAAGAAAACCAACACGCTTCCAATATATATACACTGATGGAAAAAAAATCCCAACACCAGGAAGGAGCTGTGCTAGATAAACGAAATTTGGTAGGCGTGTTTATACATCTGAAAGATGACGTCGATTCAAATTTCGAGCTACGCGCATAAGTGTGGCGCTAGTGGCGACACTATGAACATGCAAATGAGGTTTGCTTTAAATAAGCGCTGTAAGGTTCGTGATCGTTATTTACAGTTGAGATTTGACGTAGTGGGTTAATGTTAGTCAAGGATGCCTCTAAGAAGACGAAGAAGCCATTATCAACAGCTCACTGAGTTTGAACGAGGTCGTGTAGTAGGGCTACGAGAATGTGGGTTTTCTTTCCGCGATATTGCAGAAAGACTTGGCAGGAATGTATCCACTGTGCATGAGTGTTGGCAGCAGTGGTCAAGGGAAGGTACTGCCTCAAGAAGACCAGGTTCCGGGCGGCCACGTGGCACTACTGAGAGGGAAGACCGCCGTGTTCGGCGTATGGCTGTGGCTAATCGTACTGCGTCTGCAGCTGAAATTCGAGCTGCAGTTGGCACCACAGTGAAACAACGAACTCTTACAAATCGGTTACTTCAAGGACAGACGCCCTGTAGCGTGCCAGACGCCCTGTAGCGTGCATTCCACTGACTCCAAACCACTGCCGTTTGCGACGTGAGTGGTGTCAAGCTAGAGCTCATTGGAGGACGGAGTGGAGATCTGTTGTGTTTTCTGATGAAAGCCGGTTCTGCCTTGGTCGCAGTGATAGCCGTGTGTTGATTAGAAGGAGGCCAGGTGAACGCCTGCTAGCGACCTGTCTGCGGCCTAGACACACAGGGCCTACTCCTGGAGTTATGGTTTGGGGAGCAATTTCGTATGACAGCAGGAGCACTCTCGTGGTTATCCCACGCACCCTGACTGCAAATTTGAACGTCAGTCTAGTGATACAACCTGTTGTGCTGCCATTCATGAACAGCATTCAAGGGGGTGTTTTCCAACAGGATAACGCTCGCCCTCATACCGCTGTTGTAACCCAACATGCTCTACAGAGTGTCGACATGTTGCCTTGGCCTGCTAGATCACCAGATCTTTCTCCAATCGAGCACGTATGGGACATCATTGGACGACAACTCCAGCGTCATCCACAACCAGCTTTAACCGTCCCTGCATTGACCGCCCAAGTGCAACAGGCATGGAACTCCATCCCACAAACTGATATCCGACACCTGTACGACACACAATGCATGCACGTTTGCATGCTTGCATTCAAAATTCTGGCGGTTACACCGGTTACTAATGTACCAACATTTCACATTTGAAATGGCTCTTCTCGCCAATGACTTTACTTGTGATCTTGAAACTTTAATCAATTAAATATGTTACCTAGACAAATGTATTGCTGAAATTTCATTACTGTACAATAATTTTTTCTTGGTGTTGGGTTTTTTTTTCCATCAGTGTATATTAAAAAAAAAAAAAAAAAAAAAAAAGTAAGCAACTCATTGTATCTCTTAATGAATCAGCTGGTTACAGCGTCATGTTGATAATGCGAGAGTCATGTGTTCTATCCTCGCCGGGTCGAAGTGTTATTTTTTGAAAATAATTAATAGAAAAGTGTCGATTGATAAAAGAAAATATTTCGTTGTGTACACAGTATCTTAATAATTTTTCAAGAGTTTTTAAAACGGCTTTTTATCTAGTTACAAAATGCAAAAATAAAAATGTAAGTAAAAATAAATAAATAAATAATTTTTTTAGAAGCTCTTTATTGAAACTGGAATTTCTCATAGTGTCTTCGTGACACGCCAAAAAACAAGGTGCCTGCCCTTTAAAGTAAGTATAAGCAACGAGTTGCATCCCTCGTTAGCTCCGTTGGTAAGAGCGTCCCGTTAATAGCATGGTGGTCGTGGGTTCGGTCCCCGGAAGGTCCAGCATGTTAATTTTTGGAGATAATTAGTAGAAAAGGTGTCAACTGATACAAGAAAATTTTTCGTTGCTTACACTGAGTTTTTTGAGTTTTTTTAAGAAGCTTTTTAAAGGAGCTTTTTATATGAAATTGACTTTATCATCGTGTCTTCATGTCACGCTAGTAAACAATTAAAGTAAATATAAGCCGCTCCGCTTGTAGTTCCGTGGCTCAGTTTGTTACAGCGTGACATTAATAAAGCGATGTTCGGGAGTTCAGTACCCGGAAGGTCCGGCACGTTAATTTTTGAGGATAATTAGTAGAAAAGGTGTCAATTGATAAAAGAAAATTTTTCGTTGACTACACATTTCCTTAAGAATTTTTTTTAAGATTTTTTTTTTTTTTTTTTTTTTTTAGATATTAGAAAACACAAAATATTTTAGATATTAAAAAAGCTCAAAATTAAGTTTCAAGTACAAAATAAATACTTTTAGAAGTTTTATATATTTATATTATATATTATTATATGAAGTTGAATTTGTCATCGCGTTTTCTGCCACGCTAAAAAACAAAACACTTCCACTTAAAAAAAAAAAAAAAAAAAAAAAAGTCAATTGATAAACGAAAATTATCCGTTGTCTACAAAATATCCTAAGAAATTTTAATTAGTTTTTTATAAGAAGCTTTTTCCTTTCTTGTAACTAAAAAGCACAAAATAAAATTTAAGTAAAAAATCATTTTTTAAAGTTAGAAGCTTTTTATTGTGAAGCCCTAAAAAGCATAACATAAAATTTATTCTGGCAAAGACATGCTACAAAGAAATGAAAGTTTCAACACTAAGAAAATTTTAGAGAATATATATAGGTACGGACAGTACCTATATATATTCTCTAAAATTTTCTTAGTGTTGAAACTCTCATTTCTTTGTAGCATGTCTTTGCCAGAATAAATTTTATTTTATGCTTTTTAGGGCTTCACATTAAAAAGCTTCTAACTTTAAAAAATGATTTTTTACTTAAACTTTATTTAATGTTTAACAAATGAGTTATGTCTGCAAAAAGCTTGATTTGCTTTGGAAAAGTAACTTTTAAATACACTAATATTAAAAACATTTATTCTTTATATATATATATATTGTAAACAAGCCGATTAGCTAATCCAAAATACAAAATGGTTGCCATATAATGGCATTTAATAACAATAAATCGCTGAAGCGACAGATAATCAAAAACGTACAATCCAAACTTACTTTTCTGTTGGTTGACTGCTGCGCTATTTTTGCACTGTTAGCGTCTAAATATAAATAAAGCATTCATTTTAGCTTATGCTCTGTTTTTAATTGCAGATATTTGCAAATCTATTCAGTTTTAATTTTTGGTACTTTCCTGTATGATGACTAATTTTTATTTTATTTATTTATTTTTTTGGCGGGGTTTCTTTTACGGTTTCTGCGATAAACCACTGAATTCTGTTCAAAACATTTATCTAAATTAGAGGTAACCGTAAAAAAAATAACAAATTTAAATTACGTTAAATTATGAACTCAAACCGAATAAATTTGTATTTAACTTACATATATATTTATATTATTTGCTAGTAAAAGCCATTGTTGAAAGAAATGTCCAAATGTTACTATGTATATGCCTTTTCTCTCAAGCAACAAAAAATACAATTTAAATAAATAAAATATTATAGTCGCTGTTGCTGAGGGACAAGGGGGTGCCTGAAATGAAAGAACGCGCATTTTGGATAAAATTTTAGAAAATGCAACAGAAAAAATCAACGGCATAAACTTAAGAAAAAAAAAAAAAAAAGACACCATTGGGTGATCTCTTCGCCAAGTTGTGACCAGTGGCTTGAACTCCAGAGCACACAGAGATACCTCTTTATTTATACGGATAATATGTTCATAAAATTTCCTTAAGATTTGTAAAACTGTCTTTTTAAACCATTAAAAAAAAAAATAAACTGCATGTTGTAAAAACCTGCGCGCGCACACACATTATAAACACACACACACACACATATATATATATATATATATATATATATATATATATATATATATATATATATATATATATATATATATATATATATATATATATATAAGTATTTTAAGTTAATATTGTCTCTTATTGGTTCTTAATCTAAATCGCAAAAAAAATTGTCAGTTTTTCCTCTTAGTTAAATTCAGTTCTATATTTTTGTGTGTTGGTATTGTTTTAGATCTATTAATTGCTAAATTTTAAGATTAAATTTGATTATGTTATCTATCATTTATTTATATATATATATATATATAGACTTCTAAAATTACTTTTTTTCTAATCATGGAGAAAAATATTCAGCTCTTCAAGATTCCTGCCTAGAGTTGGGACGGAATTTTGCTATTCAGTGTTAAGAAAATAAAGGACAAAGCATAACTTGCGTTTTTTTTTTCCTCTGCATATTTACATATTTTGCAGATAGTTAGAATAATTTTTTGTACGCAATACCTAAGAAAGAGAAAACGACGTAAGATGGAAATTAATCTTCATAGGATGGGA
Source organism: Salticus scenicus (assembly GCA_963930645.1). Lineage (NCBI taxonomy): Eukaryota > Metazoa > Arthropoda > Arachnida > Araneae > Salticidae > Salticus > Salticus scenicus. The sequence continues at coordinate 149,670,273 of OZ005651.1, forward strand.
CAATAACTTAAGTTTATGTTTACGAGACAGAGGAAGTATCATAACTAATTCAAGGTTTTTAAAGAATTGCTATAATTCTGAAAAAATTAACACTATTTCTATTTTACCCCAAATTAGCATTAAAAGTATAACAAAGTTCTCCTTTTACTTAAAAAGGTAGTTTCATTATGGACATAGTTATTAAAACATACTACGTTGGACACAACGTACTGCAGTCAAAATATAAAAACATTAACACGTTAATCGCCATGTCAGTCATATGTGCCTGACGCTAAGAAGTTCTACATGAGCCATGTCAGACATATATGTCTGACATGGCTCATGTAGAACTTCTTAGCGTCGGGCACATATGACTGACATGGCGATTAACGTGCTTAATACTTGTTGTATGTTGTTTGGATGCGTCAGACATATAAGACTGACACGGCTTGTCGAGAAAAAAAGTTTTAATATAGGGCCATGTCAGTCATATATGTGTGACATAAAAAATAGTGTTTTTTCCGGGAATTTTGGCAAAAAAAAAATTTTCTGCGATTCATTAAGTTTCCTTGATACATTTTTAACTAAATTATCTAATAAAGTTACCATGGCCCATGTGAAATTTTTTCTGATATTATCGTGGCGATTAACGTGTTAAATATCTAACAATGTTTTTTACTAAGTTTTACTGCACAAGCGCATACGTAAGCAATAAATTCCTTTGTATAATGTGTTATCCAACTAATAAAAAGTTTAAAATATTTAAAAATCACCATGTCTCGTAAAGTTATATTACATTTTAATTACACTAAAGATTGAGACAATTACAATATGCCATTAAAGTATACGATTAAAATATTAAAATAAGCACATCATAAATTTATACGTTTCGAGCCTTATTTTAGGCTCCTCATCAGTAAAAACATCATGAAAGTAAACGTTGAAACTTTAAACGTTTACTTTTATGTTTTTACCTTTTTTAAGCTTTTTTTTAAAAAACAGGGTGCTTCGGAACGTTCATTTCTATAATTGTTACCAATCCCCTTTTTGCTTTCCCGAGAGTCTTCCCTGAAATCGTATTGATGATATGGTGTAACTTTTACACAAACGAAGTTCCAAAAAAATCCGCCCAATATTTCCTCTAGATTTTCGAAAAAACGTCTAAATTTCAAATTGTCACATTTTGTTACCCATCTGTAACCGATGAAGATTAGCATATGGGATTAATTTTGTATAAGTTACCACAATTTAAAATTTGTAAGAATGTTTTAAGAGCACAATGTTTAGTGCGCGATTTGGGTATTTGATATACAAATCGCCAAAATTCATTAAGGTATTTTTTGCAGATCGCCAAAGAGAAACCAAAGTAAGTCATATAATATGTGCAATGTTTCTAAAATTCTTGATAAAATGAAAATGCGATGTCATTCAGTCTGTTACCTTTATCCATAATCAGTGCCCTTTAGAACTACTTTGATTTACTAAAAATATAGAAATGGAGTAGCTTATGTACAATTGTTTATTTATTCTACTTATTATCAGAAGCTAAAGTAGGCACATTTTTTTTTTTTTAGTGCTTTGCTTAGAAATCCATCCCCCTTCCACACGTAGGTATCTCACCTATGATTAGGTCCCTCGTACAGATAGGCGAGCCTAAAATCATACGTCAACGATTTTATTATTGACAAGAATGTCAAATATAAAGACAGCTTTGCTTGACTCCCTTTGAAACCTGTCTAGCTTGGAAACTTAATTTTACTTAAGGTTAGTAATTCCTCAATCCCCCTTAAATATATATAAATAAATAAATAAGCAATTTTATGATATTAAATATTTTTAATTAAAGATTATAAAATGAAACATTTGTTATTCTTATTTTAAAATAATCAGGAATTGTAATATTTAAAGTTGCATCTGTAGCATATTCATTTTCAAGTGTAAAATTTTCTGTTAAATAATATCCCCCCCCCACCCCCTTTCATTTAAGGGTTGCTAAAGATTAAGTGTGTAAGATTTTCTAAAGGGGGGGGGGAAGATAGAAACACGTGTATTAACATTCTGATAAAACTTATTTTTAATAATATTATTGTAAGACGTTTTGATAAGATACTTTTTTTTTATTCTGTTTTAAAGTATCTCATAATTACTCAGTCTAGTTACCTTATTAAAGGAAAAAGTAATAAATCTTTTGAATAACAATGCAATCATTGAATACTTTATTAAAGCGGCTAACTTTCGTAAACAATCAAAAACAATCTACAATGAATTACTTTCTACTCTTCAGTCCAGTTATGTCTAAGACTCATGAATCAAAGAAAAACAATTTCGCTGAAACTCGAATAGTTTATTAGGTAAAGGTCGGATGTCGAATAACGTAATGAATACGCACGTGTAATTTTCAAGAGATTGCTACATATGCATTCAATCTGTTAGTCTACATTTTACTCTAGATTTCCAAAATTGTTCATTTTAACTTTTTCAAAATATTTGAGAGGGGGAATCGGGGCAAGAAAATACCAAGCCACACATTAGGCGAATTAACTCACACTGTAATATGTTGTTTATTATTGTAAATTATAATATTTATGGGCTTGTAAAGTCACTAGGTGGCAGCATATATAAAAGGATTAGTTTTTGCTCCAAACGTTTCTAAAACTGCTTTTTTTTTTTTTTTTCCTCCTTTTACGGGGAAAAATAATAAATACGTAATATCATTCAGAATAACAATATGACATTACTTTAATATCTCCTGTTACTAAAAACGTTGCAAAAATCTTTGATATATATTTATGGTTTGAGTATCTGATCTAACTTTCAAATAGATGTATCTCGCATCGATTAACAAATATGGCTAAGCAATACCTTGCCCGGTCCCTTCCTTTATTTACATGACTGATTTTAAGATTAAATTAGACTCCCTCAGAAACAAATGTTTTTAAGTAAATTTGTGTGAATAAAAATGCAACCTCTTTTCTTGTACTTCATTAAATTGTTAATTTCTTTTGTTCGACGTATAAATTCACAAAAGTCAATAGGATATTTTAAAAATCCAAAATAACCTAATAAAGCATTAAAATTTTCTGTGAGAAGCAAATCATTCACATTTTTCTTTTTATGTAGTACTCATTTTATTTTGTAATAAAGATCTTGATCCTTAAACTCACGTGGCAAAACGTGATAATCCAAACAAGTCATGAAGGTACCGTAACGTGTTTTTGTGTGCGACTATATTATGATAAAAAAAAAATAATAATAATTAAATATTTGGTAATATTTAAACGTTTAAAAACAAACGTCAGTGTCGAATTTATCCGAAACACATGTAAAACGGGACAATTATGACGAAATGGGGATAATGAAAATAAAGGTGAATCACTTACGCGATAAATGTAGGATAATTGGTTTACGTTCTCTTAAATATTGTTTTATAAAGGTACTTTTTGGTATATGTATTATCTTTCGAGGGAAAAGATTAGAAAGTCAAAAAAATTTAAATTTAAATAATAAAGTTCTTTCAACCTCCTTGAAAAATATTCTCGATGTGTTACAATGATCCACAAGTCAGTATGTCACATTTTTGATTTATATTACAATTGATTAGTTTTGATTTATGTTGCAAATTAAAAATGATAAAAATTTGACTGAATATTGCTGCACTATATACTGACTGCAGTTTTAATATTTGAGTTATTTTTTAACCTATATAAGATAAAACAAAAGCGGTAGGTAATAGCACACAGAGCATAGATACCAACATTTTAATTTAATCCGGAATATTTTTAACTCCGCCTTTATTTCACACCACTTATTTCTTAAGATCCATTTTTTTTTTTTTCCATTGAATTTATATACCTGAGGAAAATTTTCTATAAAGTGGTGCGAAATAAAGGCGGGGTAAAAATACTGAGGAATGAATTAAAATATTGGCAGCTATGCACAGAGGTGTACCTATAAAATTAACTACATTTCTTTTTAATGTAAAATTTCAGCTGTATGTTTCATGATTGAAAAAATATACAGCATTAAACTGAATTTACAAAGGTCACAAAGCCACCTTCTTTCATAAAATCATAAAACATTTTCCCTCTCTATTTCACGATAGACCAATCCAATATAATATGCACGCACGAGCGGCCGGCGCGGAAACTGAGTTCCGATACGAATAGGTTAGCAAAAAAAGTGTCTATACCTTCGAACCGCGTTAGGAATCAATACTTTTCATAATGGGTGCCCTATACTAAAGCTTTCCAAATGTGGATTAGTACCTTCTTGCCCCGACTCCACATTCGTTTTATGCATTCTCATTCAAGAGTTTGGCCTCATCATTGTCCGAGAAGTCCTACTTTCAAAGCCAGTAGACTGAAGGTACTGGGTTCGATCTCAAGGCGTGCTCGTTGACCTAGATGTTGAGTTGTACTAGATTTTCTCCAAAATTTGTATGAATACACAATAGAACTACTTGGACTCCCTCCGCGGAGGATTAGCGCAGTTAATGTATACAAGAGTGATTCTCAACTCTGCTCTTATAGGAACAAAAAAATAATACAACTCAATACAGAAAAATATATATTTATGAAGGAATTTTTTTTTAATTACTCATCTAAACAGACAATCGTCATGTAAGTAAAATAGTTCTAAAATACTTAAAAACTAATTAATTCCTTTAGCTTTTATAATAATGGAAATTCTTATGGGAATAATTTTTAAGTTTATTAATAAAATATTGGCAAATTTTCCTCCTTAATCTCTTATCTTTAGGTATGTATCTCCTTATCACAGTGGATTATTTAACTTTTCTTTATTCTAAAAATTAGAATTTTGAAAATATAACTATGTAAAGGTGCAACTATGAAGCCAGAATGCTTAGTTAAAAATTTAAAATACCTATCGATAATGTTTTAGAACTGCCTCTTTTTTAAGCATAAAGAGTTTTTTTTTTTTTTTTTTTTTTTTTTTTATAAGCAGATAGGATAAATTCCAAATAATATATTGACTCTCAAGTTGTTCTATTGATTAGAAATCGGTTTTCATATGTATGGTAATTTCAACAATATTTAACAACATGTGGCACATCAATAAGAGTAATCCCCATCCCTCGACAGATTTAAGAGTTCGTTACTATTTTAAGACTTGCTCACCATGCCAAAGTTCTTCCGAAAAACTGACCAGACCTAAATTTCATTAAGAAATATAGAGGTATAATAATTAAAAAAAAAAAAAAAAAAAAAAAAAAAAGGGGGGGGGGGGAAGTAGTAATTTATAAATTTGGTCAAAATCACATCAGCCAAGATTTTATTTTGTAAGTTTATAGAATTAACTCTTACTCAAATCTTTATTTCTTGATACCTTCCAAAAAAAAAAAAAAAAGAAGATTGATAGAAATTTACTTTTGATGGAATATGAACAGTTTTCCCAACAATTTGTGTAGGAGAGTTTTTAAATACTTATCTCGTAAATTTAAAAACCAAGTTTTGTAATTCCTTTGAGGTGGGTACCCATGGTGGATGGGTAACATGTGTTACCCATCTGATGACGGAATGGTTAGTGCTGGTCTTCAGGTACCAGATTAGATTTCTAAATCAGATGAGAGTGTCAGGCCTATACCACACGCGTACACAATTGGTTCAACACAAACACCATTAGGCATCTCTCTTATGTTTCTCAAGTCTAAGACATTCTTAGTGGTTTGGAGTCCCTTTTAAACCATAAGTCTGTCTAGAGCCTAAATATGAAAAAAAATAAATAAATAAATAAAATAACGAGACAATCGCCTCCCAATCCATGTGTCTAGGAAATCTTAAAAAATAATAAAATTGAAGAGCTTGATGGAGAAACATGTGAAGCGATATTTTTGAAAAAATTCAGATTTTCGATTTTCGGGTGTAAAAACTTATGGGATGCTTCTAAATATCGAACGTTCAATGGTTTTGCTAAGTCTTCCAATTAGGTCTTTTGCGGTGAAGAAAGTTATCTGATTTATCTTGGAGTTATTTCATTAGTAGAAAAAGCACGGTAATTGTTTTGAATTTTTAAATGAAAAAAAATAATTGTTTTTTAGTGCTTTGTGATATTTACTTTTACAGTTTAACAACTTCCGTCATTTTTCTCATACATACATAGATTCGCCAAACAAAGTTATTTTTTTTTTAACCGACTTCAAAAAAGAAGGAAGGTTCTCAATTCAAACCGTATGTTTTTTTCGTTTGTTAGCTCATAACTTCTGAACGGATGCTCGATTTTGATACTTTTTGTTTTGTTGAAAGGTCTTGGTCTGAAATAGGTCCCATTGTAATATCTTTACGATCTAAAGAAAATACAGGGTTCCCAAAAAAATCAGTCCCAACTCTTTTAACTGCTAAACGGCTGCAGCTATAGTGATAAAAATGGTATGTAAGTATAGCAAAGTGGCCATGCAGTACAAAGTTAAACTGCTTGCAGCGCCACCTGGTGGAAAATAGCGGAGTTATTGTTCCTATCTCGAAAACAGTTCTAAAGAAAAAGTGAATTACAAAGCTCAAGAGTATCACCGATTTAGTACAAAAAGATAGTTTATACATTAATGCTAACGTTCCTATCTCGGAAACGGTTCAAGACAGGGGGGAAAAGTGAATTATAAAATTGCAGAGCGTCATCGATTTAGTACGAAAAGATAGTTTTGACATTGATGCTAAAAATACAAGGCTAAAAACGTGCATTTTTTTGTTCGCAATTTCTTACACTATACACACTTGAACTACATTGCTCACGTTGTAGCGTATCGGGTGAGACATACGCTATATAGTTCAAAATACGGTTACTTGATACTTTTTGTTTTGTTGTAGAGATCTTGGTCTGAAGTAGGTTCCATTATAATATCTTTACAATCTAAAGATAATAAAGCGCCATCTGGTGAAAAACAGCGAAATAACTGCTCCTATCTCAAAAACGGTTCAAGATGGGAGAAAAGTTAATTACGAAGTTGTAGAGCATCATCGATTTACTACGAAAAGACAGTTTTTAGACGTTATTGCTAAAAATAGAACGCTTAAAACGTGTAGTTGTTTGTTCGCAATTTCCTATACTGGGCACACTTGAACTACGTTACACACTTTGCAGCGTAGCGGATGACACGTATACGCTGTAGGTCAAAGTACTGTTACTGTAAGCGGTCACATCGATTAGCGCAAAGTCGTTTTCAACTACCTTCAAAAAGGAAGGTGTTCTTAATTCGAGCTATGTGTTGTTGTTGGTGTTTGTAAGCTTATAACTTCGTAAGAGATGCTCTAATTAACAGACTTGAAAAAGGAGGAGGTTCTCAATACAAAGGGTATGTTTTTTTGTTTTTGTTTGTTAGCTCATAACTTCTGAACGGATGAACCGATTTTGATATATTTGTTTTATTGTAAAGGTCTTGGTCTGAAATAGGTCCCATTGCAAGATCTTTACGATCAAAAGAAAATACAGGGTGCCCAAAAAAGTCGGTCCCGACTCTTTTTAACTGCTGAACAGCTGCAGCTAGAGTCATAAAAGTGGTATGTAGGTATAGTTTTAGGGGACATGTGCTACGCGATTCAACCGCCTAAAGCGCCACCTGGTGGAAAAGAGTGGAGTTAGCGATCCTATCTCGGAAACGTTTCAAGACAGGGGGAAAAAAGTGAATTATAAAATTGCAGAGCATCATCGATGTAGTACGCAAAGTTAGTTAGGACATTAATGCTAAAAACAGAACGCTTGAAACGTACATTTGTTTGTTCACAATTTCCTATTTTGTGCACACTTGGACGACATTGCATATGTTATAGCGTAGCGGGTGACATTTATGCTATGTAAAATTCAAAGTATGGTTATTGTAAGCAGTCACATTGATTAACGCATAGACGTTTTAAACAGACTTCATAAAGGAAGAGGTTCTCAATACAAACCATATTTCTCGTTGTTGTTGTTGAAATTTGTTAGCTTATAACTTCGTAAGAGATGATTTTAATTTTAATATTTTTTTTTGTTGTCGTAATGATCTTGGCCTGAAATAGGTTTCATTATGATTTCATTAAGATATAAACAAATTACAGGTTACTCACAAAAGTCTGTTCTCACTCTAACTGCTGAACGCATGCAGCTACACTGGTAAAAGCAGTATGTAAGTATCGATGTTGAAATTTCTGTCCGTCAGCTGCAATGCATATTTTGCTCTTTGTTTGAACTTTACGCTGCACAATTTCCAGCGCAGCGGGTGACACGTATTCACTGTAAAGTTCAATATATATGCCTAACAGAATTTTCGGTTACGAATACAGCGTATCCGTTTTTTACACTTCTAAAGACTTTTTTATTTAACGTATGTTCGTTCAATAGATAGTTTTTTGCTCATATCCGATAAAGGCAAGAAAAGTGACACAACTTAAAAATGCAGCATTTGAGAAAAATTAACTTAAAAATAACTTGACTAGAATAAAACTGGCACAACTATCTCTCGAGTTGATAACTTTCTAGATGGAGATGTAACTTTTTTGTTCACATTGGGTGCATTTCATGTATTTTTTCAGTGACATAAACCATTTTTTGAGTAATGTCACATTTCTTGGAAGTTGTGATTTGTGAAACTTCCGTCGAACGTCTTCTGATGCTCTGCTATATAAATAAGTTTTCACTGAAAAGAGAAAATAAAATCTTTTTGTAAAAAAAAATAGAACCGACTCCAAAAAGGAACTTCTATTGAAACAACTAAAAATGAAAGAAAATTGGCAGAAAATGGAACTGTAAATTTCGCCTAAAAGTATAAAATAATTTCCTTCGCCAAACAACCTATAACACTACAATTAATCATAACTTTTGAAGTTGGCGCAAAATTAAATAAAAATTGATACCTTTATTCAATACAAAAATCAAATCCTATTCAAAATACACATCTCACATTGTTACCTGCAAAACGCAGCCGAAAACTACTTTGATTCAAGAAAACAAATATGATTTCGTAAGCAGCAAAAGTTGCGAAGATGCTGGTATCTGACGTCCTTGGTGAAAGAAAAATCGCAAAATTATCTGGCAAACATGTTTAATTTCTTTGCGATATCATGATTATTTTGATAAGGTATATCAAGGGAGTAATCAAGAATATGAAACAACAGATCGTACAATATATATTATGAAAATATACATCTTGCGTATATATTTTTGCCTTACGTTTTGATTGCCAAATCCAAAAGCCATCAAGGATGATAGTTATCAAAGTCATACCAAATTTACAAAGGTAACTCTAACTTCGTAGAAACATAAATACCGCATTGTGAAGAATGTTCACTGTTCTATATAGATGCTACTAATGGATCAATTGTATACAGTGATAAAATAATAAAGGAAACATGAAAATGGATCATTGGAGACAACAGCATTTGTTGCTACCGATCTAAAGACAAACCTTTAAAAACTAATTAAATTTTATTTAATTTTGCGCCGACTTCAAAAGTTATGATTAATTGTAGTGTTATAGGTTGTTTGGCGAAGGAAATTATTTTATATTTTTAGGCGCAATTTACAGTTCCATTTTCTGCCAATTTTCTTTCATTTTTAGTTGTTTGAATAGTAGTTCCTTTTTGGAGTCGGTTCTATTTTTTTACAAAAAGATTTTATTTATAATATTTTGAATTTTTGAAGATATTTGAGTAAAAATTTTCCATTCAAAGCTGTATTCAAAAGTATAATGTTTAATGATACGTGTAATGGCTGATTATTCATTTTAGATCTCACCCTGAAAATTTAATATATATACAAATACGTATAACACAAAACTTATAACGAACATTTCAAATGTTATAGATTTTGGACTACTAGTTATTATAAAATCACTGTTAATAGTTTAAAATTTTTTGAGGTATCAGACATGCACCATAACATTCTTGCACAATTAGTACAACTTACACGATAGTAGAAACTGAGATTCCCAGTGCATGATGGACAAGATAGTAATAATCAGATCCTGATAAGAGAAAGTTACAGCTGCTTCATTAAAACCTCATTTCTCTAAAACAGGATCGGATAAACAGTGAATCAGCAAATTACCAAAAACCACATTTAATTTACTTAAATTTTAATAAATTGTCACATGTGTATCCATTATGCTCTTAAAAATATATTCCTGCACTACCGTAATTTTCTGCGTATAATCCGCAGGTCAAGTAAGTCAGTTCTGCACCAGAAATTATAATTCGCACACGAGGTTCTATTTGTACGAGCTGTTTCTTCAAAATAATACAGATTTTGTGTTAAACAAAATTTCTGGTGGAGGAATGACGTATCTTATCTGCGGATTATACGCAGAAAATTACGGTATATTTTCTTAATTAATGAGCCCTATATGTGTCTACAGTCTTTTTATTTGGGCTAACTGTAAAACAATCACAGTATTATAAAATTAAAACCTGCAAGAAAAAAATATTTTTTTTTAAATACTGATAACAGTGTAATAAAATGCACGTAAAATATTTAGAACGCTGCAAGCCCTGGTTAATGTGATATTTTAAATATTTCAATTCGTACTAAACTTAATTGTACAGAAACTAAAAAATTAAGCTGAGAATTTATTTTGCTAAACGAATTTCCTTTGTGACTAAATTGAAGAAAGTCCTCTCAATGTCAAAAGTATTTCCACTTTTATAAAAATTTTTAAGTCGCAGATGAAATAGTCATTTAACATGCATTCTTTCCGCATTGATAATAAATTTAACCTCCTAGACATTGCTTTATGCGTATTTAGTTGAGTGTTTTCTCCTTTCTATTGGAAGGTTATGTAATTTATCTGTTGCTGTATTTTGCATATCTTTACGGCTATAAATTATTTTTATCTTCAAAGTTAAATGTCATACGATATTAGCTTTTCCTGTAAAATGTTTGTTTTAATGCAGTGAAACAAAATTTGCTTCCGATTTCTTTTAGTCTCTTCTACGCTGCAAAGGGACTCGAAATCTATTTAGTGTGTTAAATTGCAAATATAAACTAATTTTAAGAATTGTAACAATTTATATATGCACCTTGTGATATAGATTTAGAAATTGTAGATCTTAATGATGAATCATATAAACTAAGTAGACTAAAGAATTTATTTGAAATAGAATGACAGTACTTATAAGTCTGTAAGGTTTCATTATTTAGGATATAGAGGAGGTTGAGCCGTTAAATCTCGTCTGAATGCTGCATAACTGTTTACTTTCGTAAACAGTTATGCTGGTCGCAGCGAAGAGATTAACTTACTTTTAAAATTTTCAAAAAACATTTTTTTTTTTTTTTTTTTGGTTAAGTTTAAATATTCTCTTTATGAAATGAATACAAGTAGGATATAAAATCTATTGTATTTCGGAAACAGAAAGCATGTTATACATTCATTAAGTATAGCCAATCAGAAAACTGAATGGTTAGTGAACTGGCGTGCACTAACCTTCCCGCTTAGAGTCCCGGTTCAGATAGGGAGTGTTCAGAATCCAATTTTAAGCCGTATGTTCTGGTTTAAATGAACCTTAATGATAAAAAAAATGACAGTAAAGACTCTTTAAACCGAATTATTAGCAAGGATTACACAGGTCTGCGATGAAATTTTTTCTTCAAAGTGGATTTTTTTTTTTTTTTTTTTTTTTTTTTTTCATTTGTGTGTGTGTGTGTGTTTGTATGCTGATTAAAGAAAAATATTCAAAAAATTACATCCCGTACAGTTTTTACAGAAAATAAAATTTTTTGAACGTAATGAGTTTAAGATAGGAGTTGAGAAAATATAGTTTTAATTACTTCCCGGAAAATCTAGGCGATGTTAGTGAAGGGCAAGGAGAGCGATTTCATCGACATTAAAGAAATGAAAAGGAAATAATAAAGTCGATGGACATTTTAGCAGATTATTGTTGGATGCTGCGTAGAGTGTCCTCAAGCTGAGGACAAGCGAAAGAACTGTAAACTAAGCTTCGATGTAAAGAAACAGACATTTAAAAGGTATTGTGCAGCTAATAGCCTATTTTAATGTATTTTTATACATAAAGAGTTCAGTTTCTCTCATAGTTTCTGTGTTAATTTTACAGATCTTCATCCTCAATTTGTGTGAAAAACCCTTACGTGATAGGAAGAAAAGACAAGCATTTCTGAATTCAGCGTTTCAGAAATCATTAAACACCCAAAGAAAGTGTGTGTGTGTGTGTGGGGGGAATAAAACCTCGGACCTGTGATATATAATGTTTAGCAGAATATTTTTATAGTCTTAAAAAAAAAAAAAAAAAAAAAGTTATATACACACGGATTATTTGTCAATTAACTTAATCAAAGTAAAGCTGTGTGAGGTGGAAGTAAATATTTTATCATTGAGAATGTGATCTTTAAGGTTCTGATTACTATTGCTAGTTCTGATCACAATTTCTACAATTGTTGCCAAATCATGAACAAACATCGCAAAAATCTTTCTCAAGGAATATCAAATTTATCTTCTGAAATAAACCTTTTTTTTTTTTTTTCTTTTTTCTATGTCCTATTATTTAATAAATAAATAAATAAATAAAGGAAGGATATATATTTTGACGCTTGTAAATATCGACAATAATGTTCTGTACCTTTGCTGATATGTCTTATATCGCATTATTGATTTAGTTAACTTATTTTAAATTCATTTTTCACGTAGATTTAACGTGCTTTAAATTTTGATATGGAAAATGCTATAAGTTCTCAATTGTATTTATATCGGGCAATTAAGGAGGTATTTTTAATCTGTGGAGAACATTAGAGAGCAGCCATTCTTTCATTACATTTGCTGGTCGGCTTACAGAAGTAAAATTTAAATTCTGTAAGTCTAATTTGGACTCACTGTTAAATTATCTCTGAATATTTCACACATCTTCGTGCATTCAGAATGTTATCAATAAGTCAGCTACCCGGTCTATTAATAGTCAGTAACAGTCGTACATTCCCAAATCAAAACAATATCTTATAGTTTCAGAGCCGGAATCTCATTTTGGAAGGGTGAAAGCAATTTTACTGTTTTTCCAAACTCTTTTTGCAGGAATGAAAGTTCCGCTTTATAACAAAGAAGAAATTCTACATTCACACAAGAATAAACTTCTCCTTTTAAGAAAATTATTTTAATATATTATCTGTGCGTTAATAGGAATATACTTAAATGAGAAGTTTATACCGGTGTGAACGTAAAAGAAAGCGTAAATTCCATCCCTGTTTTTGTCATCTAATGCAGACAAATTAAACTTAATATCATCACTGTATTTTCTGGACATTCAAAAGGATTCTTGACGCATGTTACAGCAAATTATAATCAGTTTTTCATTTTTTTACCCTCTGTTATAACCAAACTTGTGTTATGTATTTTCTTATAGTGCGACAGGAATATCAGAACATGATTTTTAACATCATATGTAATTTTATTACTTCTAATAAAGAGAAACTTTCTAACGGTGTTTGCAATGATCCCGTTTCTTAAAAAAAAAAAAAAAAGTCGATAAATTATTTGAAATTAACTATTTCAGAATAATACTCCTTAACTGTTTGGAAAATAAATGATAATTTTAAATTAAATTTTGTTAGACATTTTCGAGAGAGAATTTCATCTTCGATTTACAAATATTTTCATGGTCTGAAAAGGCAGTTCGAATTTCTTTGCAATTATTTCATCAGTTATATCTAAATTTGTATCAAATATCATTTAATATCTTCTAAAAATTTAAATAAACTAATTGTTTTTCACACGTAATGCAGTTTTTAACCAATCGTACTTTACACATTGATCATTGTTTCAACTACTTTTTCCCCTCATCGAAAGTTTGTATCTTTTCATTTAAAATGTTTTAATGCAGTTATCAACGCCTTTTTTAGGCTTATGTTACTAGGAAGTGCAACTTTATATAAATATTTTCTCGATTCAACTTAATCACATTTAAACTTAAGATCTCTTAATACTTTTTTCATCGCTGTAAGTTATTAAATCTTGGAAATTTATTTCAAAAACCTTTCTCGTTAATAACTTTTCTTTTCCATTATATGTTTTGAACTGGCAATTTTTTAATGAAAAATGAATATTTCATAGCTGCCAACATTATCAATTTTTAAGTCAGTTTTATCCTCCAGTATTTTAAAAAAGGAATGTCATATTTTCGACGAATACATAAAATTGAATAAACTGAAAACATTTATAAAAACTTTCCGGTATGAAGTCTCCGTTGAAAATCTTCGCTCCTTTATTTAAGAGAAATATTTTTGAAACCTTTTTATGTAATATTTTGTCGAATACTTTCACTGTTTTAACTATTATATAATTGTACGAAAACATGGGTTTTGCGCAAAATATCAGTTTATTGTACTTTTGTCAAGATTTACGTAGCAGAAATTTAGTTGCGGTCAAACGATTCTTTTAAATTTTAATTAAAAAAAAAAAAAAAAAGACAAAACTTGATGGTTTTTTATATTGTATTCAAAGCAGGATATTTATTGCATTTGCACAGTTTATTAGTTTTTACAGAAATATGCAATTACCAAATTACAATAGAAATACAAATAAACTATCCTTTTGCATATCTTAATTCCTAAGAACAACTAAAATGCATAATTATACATTCTATACCTGTTTTCTCACGAAACTTTTAATTAGAAGATTAGGTTAAATGGGTTTAAATTGAACAAACAATTTTCTGAACAACCAGATGTGATAAGGCAATCCTAATTTATCTTTCTTTTTTCTTGAGGGGGTAAAATAAAGGCATGTTTAACAGGTTTCAGTTAGAAAGGGTTTTAGTCTTTTAGTTAACTCAACCAGATCTATTCGGGTTGCTGCTCATCACATAGTTTTAAACAGATATCTGCTTCAATATCTAAATTACCTGTAATTCTGCTGGAAACGAATAGCAGATTGCAATAAATATCGCAGCTCTCGAGCAAAGAAATTAAGATAGTTGTGAGCCTCTGGAAATAAACATTAAATAATTATACACAGCTGCGAATAGCTTATTAATTTAGATTACGGTTTGCAATGCAAAACTATTTCCGAAAGGGAAGAAGGGAAGATCTAAGATGCTTAAATAAGTTCTCTTCTGTTAATATCTTATTTAACTGTGTATTTTAGTTCTTTCTCACTGGTATAAAGCATGTGAGCAAGGTGTTTTTAGTTTCTTACGCGTATCTTAAGAAGTAAATTGCTGGTATGACATCAATGAAAGCAATTATGAGCCGACTCTGATTAATGATCAGAGCTATTAAGAGCATCATTAATTACAAAATACTACAGTCACGCAGAAAGTTTTAAATATCTTGCTTAGGAAGTTTCTCGTATTCTAGTGACTAGCGAACGCGTAATTTGCAATATGAAAATATTCTCTGTTTTATGAGCTTAAATTTTAAACAAGTGAAGCAGTTACATAATTTTTGTATTCTGATTCAAGAAATTAAAATAAAAACACAAAGGATTCAAGATTGTAGAAAACAAATCAAATCATTCTGGAGAGAAATTTTGATATGCAACTGAAAAAAATGTTCCTCAAGATAAAGCAGATGAGTAATTAGAAGTAGGATTTTATCACTTACAGCAGTGTTCGGCATAATTGATATACAATTAAATTACAATTATAATAATTTTACTGTCAATAAATTAACAAATAATTGATTACAAATAAATTGAATTACTTATTCAATTTATTTGTAATCTTTTTATTTGCAATCAATTACTTGTTAATCGATTGAAATTTTTTTTTTTTTTTTGTAATTCAATTACTTTTTAATCAATTATGCCCAAGACTGACTCACAGGGCAAATAAGTCCCTATTGCTTTAAACATGAAAATGCTTTTTTAAGAAATAAATAACATCTTGAAAATTAATCTATATAAAATTTAAGCTTTTCCATAACGGGGAAAACTGAAAACAAAATGAAAGCCCACAGCTATTTATTTCATTAAGCCTCAGCAATGCACATTTACCAAACAGATAATAAGCCTAAAATATTCAAATTAGCAGTTCAAGCAAAAGCTGATTTGAAAACTGCCTAATTTGAAACAAAATTTTATTGAGAAAGATAAGTTTTATAATCATGCAACAAGAATTAATTTTATAATACAATGCAAAAGGTATCCTAATGTTATCTTAAGACGCATAATAGTTATTAAAATAATTTTACTAGTTAGCATTTGTTTTAATTGTAAATGATGTGAAGAGATCGAGAACCAAACAATTTAAATATGAAACGTAGTTGTTAGCAGCATATTTAATCAATTTAAGTTCTAGCAACCTAAAATAGAACAGAATAATAAAAAAAATAATTATCAATAACCGTAGAAAAAAGATAATAATAAACTGAAAAAATCTTTTCTTAATTTTCTTGGTTCGTACGTAAACTGTAACGGATAATTAGAATTTAGGGCAAGAATCAAGCCTTACAATATTGCATTGATATTGTTATTAATATTGTTATTTTATTTTTTGTTATACATAATTTGCTGCCTTACTTTCTTTTTCCCTAGAAATTACAAAATTTTGCTTTTATATTTTAATTCCTCGGAAAAAGCTAAAACAACCACGGGCCTTTCTCATAAGCTTCTCCATACTTTTCAAATTTAGCTTGTAATTTCTGTAAATGTTTGCTGCACATTATCGGTGTCTTTTGAGAAAGCTCTTGATGAATGATCGCGAAATAGAAAAATGTTTTAATGTGTACTTTGATTCACATTGTTCGATAAAGATGTGAACTTCCAGATTCTGGATATTATTGTGAACAATTGTGAAGCTGCTTTGTACTAATTAAAACCTGGTTATTAAGTATTATTTTCAGTTTAAAGTACTTAGTTCGTTGTGCATGTTTCATGGTACTAAAGACTTTTCTTAATTACAATTAAGTAAAATGTACGTAATATAACCCCCCCCCCCCCACTTTGAAACTAACGAATGACATAAATAGATCTATAACTGAAAAATAAAATACAGTTATACGCATAAATAGAATGTTAGTAAAGATTTTCGATTGAGAAAATTAATTATTGTCGAAACGTAGTATTGATTTTTAAGTTTCTGATTAAGTGTATTTTCAAATGAAAATGTCAGTTAAAGTGACAAAGAAAAAAAAAACTGACTCAATAAAGAAACAGAAATATATAGTTTGATTTTGCATAATGAAATGATTTTTATTGTTAATTTATTTAAAAATGTATTAAAGTGAACGAATTTTAATAACTTTTTTATTAGTTTTTTACTATAAGAACAATTTTATCTTGATGAAACTCCTTAATGATTTTCATATTTAATAAACATAATGTCGGACTGGAGATGTTTAAATCGTAGATAAAATATTTTTTACTAACGATGAAAAATAACGCGTATTAACTTTCTTAGTTTCTGTACTTCTTGTCATATTGCTAAAATTTTCATATTTATACACACACACCTCAAAGAAAAAAAAATTTATTATGCGCGAAAATCTACAGGTTATGATACATATTTCCCAGAGTTTTTTCAGGAGTCATAAGTTCAACTGTTTTAATCTCGCATAATACACCATAAATTACAAAATTTTTAAGCTTTTTCGTCAAAACTAACCGTAGCGGTGATTTTTTTTTTTTTTTTTTTTTTTTTTTTACATAAGATATATATTTTTTATTTACATAAAGGCTGCACTTTGTTAAATCATTCAAATAAGCAAATTGTAAAGCACTCAAATTTTACTATGTCGAACAAATAGTTCTAAGTATATTTAAAATTTCGAATTAATGCGATTTACTAACCCAGTGAAAACTAAGCCGAAACGTTATAAAATTCTGACTCAAACTTAGCGATGAACTTTAATATTACTCATGTTTCCTGTAAATAACTTCATAGAAAATCTTCTAGGAACATAAGGAAAAAGAATTTGACCTTAACTTTATGCAAAAAATTGTCCGAGTCAATGTCAAATAAATTACCTGGTGATAAAAATCAAGGGTCTGGCTACTAGAAATTGCATGTTTTCATACTGTATAAACGTGATTTTTCAGCATATATAAATTTTTATCTAAGTAATTTTTGTTCATCTATTCGACTTTTTATAATTAAAGTTTTATTTATCAAGCAATACTGAATGCAAATTTTTAGATCAGCAATTTAAGAAAATATATTTTTGAGATAGATCTTTCCATCGCCCCCCCTTTTTTTTTTCTTGTGTGTGCGTGTGTCCGTGCGCTAACGCATGCATGCATGTTTATGGAGAAGAAAGAGAATTATTGCGGAAAGAAATTTTTTCAAAATCATCGCATGTAAATTATGGGAAGCTATTAATGTTATTCTCATGCTTATGACTCAAAATCACACTTTAAAAATGAAAATAATAGTTAATATTAAGCGCTAAATTAAAATAAATATTTAAATAGGAAAATTTTTCAAAATTTTATTTTTCAAAATTCTGCACAATTTCTTTTTTTCTCATAAAGTAATTTAATTTAATACGCATTAGATATTGGACTTTCAAATATCCCGTCAGTACATTTACCTCTATCGCCTATCATCTACAATAAAATTCATTTTCCTAGCTTTCCCCCATTTTTCTGATGATAAATGTAAAACTTTTCACTTTTATTTTACTTATTTAAAGTCAACTTTTGTCTTTTTAATCGTGCAATTTGTTATATACGTAATTTTACATACGGTGCAGTAAAGTACACCGAAAAACACACATTAAATCATGAAGAACAAGAATTTTGTAACTAACTCCGTAAATTACAAAAGTAGAATTTTGGAAACCATGAAACAAACTGATGGAAGAAAGCACAAAGAAGTGGCCAATTGGAATAGGTGTCTTTGGAATTTATAAAGTTTGCATGCGAATTCTTATACTTCTGTTTTGTATATTTATACAATATATTACACAACTACCATCGTGTAAATTTCTGTGTATTTGTTGTCTGATGTTCCCTGAAAGGTAATGCGATAAGTTTTACGAGATATTTCTTTAATCTGATGCATTTATATTTGTACAATCTCCAGAATTCTATAAAAGATAATATACTAATATTTACACGTCCTGTAGAGATTTAAATAAATTAAAAAAAAAATAATAATAAACACGTTGGATAATAATCGTAACGATACATATGAAATTTCATAGTTACAGAAAAAATGTATCAAATTTTTGAAAGAACTCCGCTTAAAAAAAAAAAAAAAAAAAAAAAAACCCGCGGAATAAGATTATTTTTATAATATGCGATACTGTGTATATGAGTAACATCCAAACTTAATGTGCCTATTGCAATGAAAGTTCAGGCAACAAGAGCAATATAATTATTTCAGATTGAAGTAAAATTTGCAATAGAAACTACTGTAATAAATACTTGCAAACAAAGAGAAATATCAAAATTGGAATAACCGTTAAAAATTAGGGCACCTTACATCCTAAATTAAAATATGTATATATCAAACATTTTCTATTGAAGCCCGTTAAGAATGCTTTAATAACATAATATCTCACTTTGAATCCTAAAGGAATAGAGGGTAAAACGGAATCTTCTTAAATTCAGATTAATTCATTTGTAAGAAAATGCATTCAACATGTTACTTTAACTCCCCCCCTCCCCTCCAAAAAAGACCTCGCCACAAGTTTTTTTTTTTTTTTTTTTTTTTTTTTTTTTCAAGGACACTTCTTTTTTCTGGAATTTTAATGGTTCAGATAAAGTTTTCCTATAATCTAAATTTTTTATTCTAAGCTTTAAAATTTTAATTGCTGGCAGGGTTTAAGACAGTTTAAATTTAACATATGAACCAAACTGAAAACTCAAAAATTTTAATATATATAATTTACAGCTGTATTCTTTTTAATGATAAAATTATCGGTTGATATCGATCGTAAAATATACTGTATTGTAGCAATGAATATGTACAGTCAGCCAAAAAAAAAACGCCACCCCCCCCCCCCCACCTAATTTCGCCGTAAATTATCGTAGAAACATTTGACTGGTACCGATGGATTTGTAATAACGTCTAGTTTATAACGGTATAGTTACAGTTTGCCCAGGGGGTCGTCTACATATTAAAACTGGCATTAACTTCATTTTCTTCAATGGCAACCCCTATTTTTGACTTCATATTCAGATTTCTGAGATCAAGGCGGCTCGAAAAACATACCTATTTATATACCTTAAATTAATTCTAAATAGAGTTACACGTGAAAATGTATTAGGGGTCCGTCTATACATTTAGAAAATATAAATCATGATCTACCACCCAGTATACATTATTTATTAAGTTTCACACCGGAAAAAAATTTCAGAAATGTTAATTATAAAATAAAAAATGACTAATTCACAGAACTCTCTGAGTTAGTTTATGAATTAAAAGATTTTTATTGGTTTCTTTTGATTAAACATCAAATAGTTCACTTCATACGAAGAAAATTAAATAGCTTGAATAGATATTAAAATATCTATCAAAAGGGAAAAAAAAAAGGTAAATGGTTTTAAATTTGTTTGAAAATTCAAAATTATTTTAACTCAAGCTGCCGTATGATGGCACTCAACCTGGTTCCCACGGCCGTTTCACAGTGACAATGGGAGTTTTTTCTGATACTGCAGTACTTTCATTTTCTTTAATTTAATTGACTTTTTAAAAATATTAAAACAGATTTTTTTTATTTATTTATTTTTTAATTATTTTTTTTTCATGACATTATTAAAAACTTTTACATAAATCTCCATGATATTCTTTTGCTTTTATATTTTATAATGTGTAACAAATTAATATGCAAAATAATAAATCCTACTACTTAATGGGATGTTCTAAAATTCTACTCTTAACGCAGATACCGAAGTGGACGGTGGTGTAGAAAGGCTGACTACCCTTAATCTAAATCTTCAGTTGAAAAGGTCAAAATGTTACATTACTCTATTTAAAAAAAAGGGGGGGGGGGAGAAAGAAAGAAAATAATAATAAAATAAAAATAAATAAAAATAAATAAATAAAAAATCTGAACAATAAACTGTGGGAAACAGAAGCAGGGAAGCTATAGTCTCCGTGAACGATAAAAATTACGATGGCGTGTCTCCGGACCATCCGTCCCAGACCGTCGCCAATTACCCATAGCGCAGTACTAGTGCGACATTAAACCCAACCTACCTACCTACCTACCGATATATTGTGGTGTGAACTGGCGTATAAGTGACCGATTACGCATGTATTTCAGTGTGGAATGGCTTTCTTAGTAGGAAAAATTTGTTTGGATTTTCAAATATATATGATTTTAAGTTTATTTAAAATTTGCTTTGGAAGAAGATGACTCCTCATTTAAATGCTAATGCTGAAGGTCACATGTGGATAGCGGTAAAAAGTAAAAATCTATGTTAAAGTAAGATAAATTTTTCTTAAAAAAAAAAAAAATAAATAAATAAATAAAGGAATAACAAAGGGCTAAAAATACAACGGAATAAATTAAAATGTTGTTTATTCTGGTTTTAGTCAGGTGATATCACTTGTGCTAAATAGCTGGATCCGCCCTCTCTTAAGCTCAGGTTCAACTCATCTTTAAAATATTGTTTTTAATATCTGCCGCACCAAAATGTTCAAAACACAAATGCCAATTTTCATATATTTTGAAATCTTCCCGTTTCAACTTTAAAAGCATTTAGATTAATTTATTTTATTTTGAATTTTTAAATTTAGACGATTAAAGTCTTTTAAATGAAATTTCAGGATTCTGTAAGATCAATATCTATATATTTGAAAGTATAAGACTATTCCTTTGTTTTAAATTTTTATTCCATAATAACTGTGACTTTGATTTCGTAATTAGGAAATTGAAAATAAATACTATTGAGCTATGTTCCAATAATAGATCTTATAAACTTAAAAAAAAAAAAAAAAAAAAAGCAATTTTTCAATTTTTGATTCTGTATTAAAAAACTTTTAATAGAAATTTGTTATTTTATTATGTTACATTGTGGGATAAATTTTAAATAACACAAAGCTTACAAACGGTACAGTAACCAAATGCAAATATGTCACAACAAAATTTAAACAGAAAATTCATGGTAAAAAATCTTTTTAAAATTATTAAATATTAATAATAATAAAACGATTGTCGAATGCATAATTGCTGTTTCATGTAATCCGTTTCGTTGTACCGTGTTTTCTAAAACATGATATTTAACTAGAGGTGTACGTACTCTTGAATATTGAAATGCTAAAAAAAGTATAACTGGGTTAAAATAGAATTTTAGCAGCGAAAAACTAGAAAAAGATATTTAATACATATGAAGAAAGACTTAACATATTAGGATCGGATATATTCCTCTCTTGTACCTTAAGCCACGCCTTTTCACAAATTTTCTAATACTTTATAATATAAAACAAAATAATTTTGCATATTTGTAATTAAATCATTTAAGTTTCGTCTTCAATAATCGATGTAGTAAATACCATTGTGATTTATGCATACCATACTGACTGTACAATATACACGGGGTATATCAAAGAACTAGTGGATTTTAAATGGTAATATTTTTTAAAGGAGTCGCACAAAAATAAAGGAATAAGATGCAAAAAATCACAAACTACTAAAGTTTCGTTGGTGGTATTATAAATGTTTTATGTTTTCACCTCCCCGTACAACATTAAGATAACTGGAAGAGACAACTTCTCCAAGGTGATATTATTGACGGGTGCTACTATTTCTTAATAGCCTGTGTTTTAAATCTTCGATGTTTCTTGGTAAGATTATTCCAGTTCGTTCTGTACAGTATATCAGAAACAATGGCATTCGCCAATACCGCCTCCTGGCAAAAAGTGTGGGACAAATTTAGTTAACGTTTTGATGTCTTACTTGATGATGGAAAAGGACGCATACAACATTTGTAATACCATTGATGGAACTTCAATACTTTAGTATTTTTACTTTTTTTTGCAAGCTTCCATTAAATAAATAAATAAATAAATAAATAAATAAATAAATAAATAAATAAATAAATAAAATACATACACACACATATATATACTACGGTGAAACCCGGGTCATTCTTTTTATACACTCTGTATTTCTAGAGTTTTGACAAAAAAAGTCAATCGAAAATTATCATGCAATGATAGTGTTTATAACACGGTACATTTGAAATATTTTTTTTAAATGAAAGAAAAAAGAAATTGATATTTAAGATAGTGAAACAAACTATTTACTTATGGTAACGTAAGCAAAGTAAATGATTCGTACATCACCGTGATTTGCACGCTCCATTGGCTTCTGATATAGAATAGAAGGAGAGCTTAAAGTAACATCAATATTGATATGTAAAGGTGATCTGTAAACATCCAAAGTTAAATAAATTTTTAAAAATGCAGAAAGTTTTTCATTGCTGAAAAGTTTAATTTGTAGGATTTCCGAAATACCGTGAAACTGTGGCAGGAATTTTACATAAAAGACGCGGACAGCTTTGTTTAACGACTCGAAAATGCTCTCTTTTTTTTCTCCATAAGAGTACAGATATAAATGTTGATTAAACAACTGAACTGACAAGTGCACCATACAGTGAATCATGATTTTAACGTAAGAGTTATAATGAGATGTATCTGAATATTTCTCTGGAAGTCATTCAAAGACTGAATGTACTCCATCCAAGTATACTTGAATTAAGATCTTCCATTTTTAAAATATATAATTTTACTTATCTAGATACATAAAACGATAAAATTAAGTATAAAATTTTTAATTTATCACAGTTAACAGTACTAGTATGACAGAACATTTTTTTCCCCTTGTAACTCGGATACTGTCATCTCAAAACAAATCGTCCTTTGTGTCTGCAGTCGCATAGAATTTGTCGAACCTAGAACCATACAGAATAATAAGACTTCACTTTTTTTTATTATATGTAAAATTTCTTCTTAAAATATCTATAGAATTTATATTTTAAATTGAAAAAGATAATTTTATAGATGTGCTCGTTCACAAATTCACATCAATTTTAGCTGGAGCCATTGAACTATTGCTAGAAAATATTATTTTATCACCGTGACTTTCTTAAAATGTATTTCCTGAATAAATAAATGAAAATTGTTATCGGCACGAGAAGACACTCAAGTTTTTTATCAAAACTAGTTTGTCTTTAATGTTTATTGCCTTGAATCTTGTCGCTTAACTGGGCGGGCAATTATGACCCTCCAAGCAATACGCCTAATGGCGAATAACGATTAGCCGATATTAGTTAATGTTAATGAATTTCAATTGGTATGTTTTTAGAGATTGAAAACTTTTTCTTATTTCGAGATGATAAAAGTTTTTATCAAAGTTTTTTTTTTCTCCTTGCTTTAAGAAGTAAAAACAACTAGACTGTGTAATTATTCTTGTCACAACATTCCTTTTCTGAATTCTGTAACTATAGATATATTCTGATTGTAACTAAATTGGGAGGAGCAAAGTGTAGAAAGATGAATCGGCAGCAAATATTCTTCAAGGGTTGTCAACAATATAATCAGCTTATTGATCTTGTATCCAATTAACTTTTCAAAGTTTTACGTGCTGAACATAGTTAAACACAATATCATCAGTTACATAACAGAAATAATTTACACTAACCCTCTCACGTCATCTAGTTTCACGTGATTCCGTGAAGATCTAAAAAAAAAAAGGCTCCGATGATTAAATAAAGTATTATAAGGCAAATCTTTTAATTCCAAGAACAAAGCATAATAGATCCAGCATTTTTTCATCAACGATTCGAAATACACTATATTTATTATCTTAAGTACTATTCACAAAGATTCAACTGTTATAATCTTGAGCATATATGCAAAATATATTTATTTTTTAAATGTATCGGTTTTTAAGAATTCATAACTTTCAAATTGTTTTTGTATTTAATAAATATTTAACTCTATAGTTAAGTTTATTTTAATTTATTAGTACGACAGGACTATTTCTTTCTATCTCGCATTTTGAGTCGTTACCAATTTATAGTGTTCCACTTCGAAAACACCTATGTAATTTTGCGCAAGTCGATATTTATAGTCACAACTTGAACTAACACTTTATTAGTGGTGGGAATATGATTTTACTAACAGCACGCTATTTCGCCGCATATTTTTGAATACCAAACTTGTAGTTGCTGTTTTTAAAATACCACTCTGAATTCGTTTTTTCATCTTAATCTTGCTTACGATTTTCGTGATTTTAATTTCCAGTGAGTGATTAAATGTAGTAGTTTTTTCTACATCTAGAAGTTTGTGGAATTCATACCGAAATAAATTTCATAAATAATTTAACGATACATTTCTTTACTCATATTCCATTATTTGAATAAAAAACACAAATTTTTAAATATTCTTTTTTTCATCTTTGGCTCATTTTTCCAAATGTTAATTAAAATTAACATGTCTTTTTATTAGTGCAACAGGACTATTTCTTTCAATCTGGCATTTTGCGTCGTTACCAATTTATAGTGTTCCACTTCAAAATTGCCTTCCAATATGCAGTTCTATCATTTAATTTCTTTCTCTATCTTAAAAATTTGTGAAATCCGTAAAAACCTCTATGTATTTTTTTTCTCTTCCCATCGGTGAGGATCGAACGCACAACCTTCGGGTGCGTAACTCTGTACTCTGACCACACAGCCAACGGTTCTTGGCTAAATATTTCTGAATATTTAGATTAGTGTTTCTAGTATTTTTAGTACAAGACTATTTCTTTCAATCTGCTATTTTGCGTAGTTACCAATTTAGAGTGTTCCACTTGAAAAATGCCTGCTAATATCCAGTTTTATTATTTAATTCTTTAATACTCTTACTCTATCTCTATTTTCTCTCTTACTCTAATTCTCTAATATTCTCTCTCTAATTTTACTATTTAATTCTCTAATTCAGACCAACTATCTTAAAATATTTTGTGAAATCCGTAAAAACATATATATATATTTTCAACTTACCATCAGTGAGGATCGAACTTACAGTCTTCGGGTTCTGTTTTCTGACCACATAGCCAATGGGTCTTGGCTAAATGTCAATGGATTATATTAATATGTGATGAATTTTGAGTATAATTTAAGTATCGAATAATCAGTTATATATATATATATATATATATATATATATATATATATATATATATAATTTGTTCAGCAGAAATTGACACTGTTGATTATTAACAATAAATGCGAAATTGTTTTTAAAAATTATTTTAAAAAATTAAAATATTTAGTAAATAAGTATTAAGCAATTAGGGGAAGATACTATACAGTCAATGCATTCAAATTCCAATAATTTATTTGGAATTAAAAATCGATATACTATTTGAATATGTGTTTAGGAATTTTACTATACATCCTATTATTTATTTATTTATTTTTATTTTTTTTTGGGGGGGGGGGTGTTAACACATATCATTACTCCTGTCGTACTAAATTAAATTCTGTCATAGACAAAATTTCCTCCATAGTCTTGTTTATTTTTTTATTTATCTGATTTTCCGTCCTATTTTGGTTTGGTTCGAATCTCTGATTCAGAGCTACAAAGATCTCTTGTAGATTGAAGTCGAATCAAATTATTTATTAGGTTTCAGGTTTATTCAAATTTAACTAACTTGTTTGGGTAAACTGAGCAGTACTCTAAGATGAACATGGGCATTTCCTTTTTAGAAATACAAAAACTATTACTGTCCACTATACTGAAACTACAGTTTTCAGATTTGTTAAATGAAGGTAAGTCTGCAAGGAAATGTGTTTAAAAACGAAGTAGAACTGAAAATTTTTCTAAAAATCTACATTTTTGGCGAGGTTTTAAACCCTCAAAATACCCCCGTTTGTCTTGGTCACGTCTTGTAAAAATCCTTCCAGTAAGATCAAATTTTCCAGCAATGCAACTCTCATGTCATCTTAAACAATGTTTTTAAATTATTCAACATTATTAAAAATTGGGTGCTAGATTGAACCGAATTTTGTACTACAGTATCTTCAACGTGTGCTAGGTTGAACCAAAATTTGGTACTACAGTAACTGCAACCTTACGATGGTGAAATCTTCTATGATTCGATTCTTTTAAAAAACAAGTAGCGGTAAACGATTTCACAATCTTACGGTTGCAACTACTGTAGTACCAGGTTTTGGATCAACCAAGCATAATTTTTTAGGGTGTACCTCATTATTTGGTTGACATTAAATTTTGAATCTGTTTTGACAGTGACAAAATTATCTATTACACAACTGCAGCATAGCTGTATCTATAGAATCTGTTTCTTCTCCAATAATTATAATGATTTGTGTTTGGACTCTTGCATTTCTGAAACCTGGCTATAAAACAGGCCTCGCAACGTTACTGAAATTGTATTCACTTTTTATTATATTCTCACCACTATCGTCAGTGGGGAACTTTTCTTGAATATTTTTTAAAGTTTTAATGCTAAAATATTATGAAAAAAAAAAAAAAAAAAAAAAAAAATATATATATATATATATATATATATATATATATATATATATATATATATATATATATATATATATATATATATATATAATATATGAGAGAGATTTAAAATGGTGGTGACAACATAATAAAATGAGCGTAAAATTTTAGGAAAAATAAATTAAAATTTTAGGCTGCGAGTCCTCATAAAAATGTCCTAAATATTAAAGGATTTAACTGAAGTTTTTCATTTGAGTTCTTTTTTAATCTATATAAAAAATAAACTTGCTATTGTATTTAAAAAATAAAATAAATCACTTTCCTGGTAAATTATTTTTTTGTGAAGTCAGAACAAAAAAGTAATTGCGAAATTTGTATTCTTACCGAATACATATGATTCATTGTATAACAAATACGCATAGAATCAAATGATTTAATTTCTTTGGATATCCTTCAGAAAAAAATTGATTTTAATACATTTTAACGTGGATTTAACAGGTTTTATTAGATTGCATAATATTTTGCGTAAGAATTTTTAATTTCTTTGTTTCATCTCTTACTATTGATTTAGATTCTTACAAAGAATTTTTTTCTTAACTTTATTCCACACATTTTAAATTGGGTTCAAATCTGGAGAGTATGGTGGAATTTCGATAACTTCGTAGCTGTTGTATAGTAGCCACAAGGTAAGATTTAGAGCTTTTTGTTTCGGAATCATTATCCTGATGGAAATAGTTTTAAATCTGCAAGCAAATGTGCCTTTTACGGTAATGGTAGGATATTATCATACATTTTAAGAGAGCTTAGTATTAGTAAAAGTTACGTTATTGAAAAATATGTAAATCTTCACTTAACTTTATATTTTATTTCAAATAACTTCTTATGGCAATAATATAATCCAATCTATTATCTGGAATGAAACTGAATTTCATATTAATTTGATTCTATATATCTAAAATGAAAAAAAAAATATTTTGATCATTTTTATAACTTAATCTGAGATTTAAAAAAAAATGTACACCAGGAATTACAGAACCCAACTAACTTATATAAATCCCCAAAACAATCATTTTCATTAAAAAGTAATTTTAAATTAAAATACTAAAATAAACGTTCAATTAATTAGCTTGAGATTTTTTTCTTTAACACAAACAAGTCAGGCGTATAATCTCTAAATTCCTTTTTACGATAAACATAGATGAGTCAAATTGCCTACGATTATCATTAAGATATATCAAATCGTTTTGTATTATAAACAGATGAGTTTAAAATGAGGTTAAGTGTTTTGTGATGAGAGATCATCATCCTAATTGAATTCAAAAACTTTGAGCAGATATTTTAAATTTCATTTTAGGAAATTTAATACTTATATTGGTCTATAATATTCTCAGTTAAAACTTAATTTGTTATTCCCGAAGTAGTAAAACATTTCCAATCCATTATGCTTTCAATGTTTACAATGGATAATACTCTTTGAAATTGAGCTCTCCGCTGGACTTACGCCACGCAATAATTTACCCATTTAGACCCAAATATTGTAAAAATTTTGATTCATCCACAAGTATGATTGTTTGCTTAAATGATAGTCTTTTTCTTAATCGTAGATTTTGGAAAATCCAGACACAACTAACCTGTTCTTGTTGACGAAGAATTTTCATACTACATTTTCAGTTCTACTGTTGTATTACTATTTTTTAAACTTCTATTATGTAGTATATGATCTGATAATGCATGTAGCAGTATCAGGATTTACTTTTATTCCAAACCTTATTAATTCTGTTACAAGTTTCGATGCACCAAGTCTTGTTTTTTTCTTTATAATAAAAATAATTTTTCTTGTGATATAAAACTTCCATTTCTTGGACTTAGATTGTGGTTATGATTTTTGATACTTTCAATAGTTTCACGTAGTTTACATCGATTTATAATAGTAAACACATTTGAATTGTTTATTTGAACAAAACTTGCGATAGTCTTGGTATTTCGCAGATTTTAAAATCCTTTATAATTATAGACTTAATGTAGGCGTGAAAACGATCGTAAACACCGTACGGATAGGCCGACGTGAGCTAAAAAATCTAAAAGGGGGGGGGGGAGAAGAAAGAAATCTACAGTAATATTTTTTAACTACAGAGACGATAATTTTATTTTCATTTTCTTATAAATAAGAATATATCGTATGTTAAAAATCTTAGTAAACTTTTTGCAAGTGTATAAATACTCATGTGAGGTTTTTAGCATTATATGTATTTTTATATAAAGGGATGTTTTATTTTAAAATTGGTTTAAAAAAGTAAAAGCCTGCTCAATTACGTTTATTTTTACTTATGCGGTAATTATTTTGAGACATATTATATCACGAGCAATGATATTTAAGGGATCCTTATTTACAAATAAAAATTCAAATGGCTTTTTTTGTGTTAAAATTTTCTTCACTTTCATGTTTTCAAATTTTTTTTAGTATATTTTATGTGTGTGGTAAAACTGCGCAAGGGACAGATTTTTATTTTAAAAATAAAATTATAGGAAGAAGTGTTAGATTTCATAGTTTTATATTATAATTAAAATAATAATAAAGGAATCTAAAAATCCACGTGCACTCTTATGTAAATATATATTAGTAAATATTCTTTCTTTATCGAGTGAAAATGTAAATATTTAAAAATTTTAATTAAATGTGCCATTCACTTTTTCAAAGTATACATAAAACTAAAATGCATTAATTTGACAATTTATATCATATATTTTAAAATAAAAAAAGAAAATGTTGAAAGTTAAATCTACCTCCTAAAATAAGTCTTATTACAGAAAATTGCATATAAAAATTTTTGAAGCGATAACTTTACTTAAATATTTCTGCACAAAACGTGTTAAAACTCCCCCCCCCCCCCCCACACACACACACTTTTTTTTTGTAAATAGGCAGACTTACCTTGCATTAAATACTTGGCCTTACTTAAACTTTTTTGAAATTTTTTTTTTTTATTCAAAAATTTTTTTCTTTTTACCTTGATGATTTATTTCGCCTGCGTTTGTGAAACAAAAATCTTAAAGTGATGCTGAACAATTTCTCCAGCTTTCAAATACAGAATTTGTCTCGGAAAGACCTGAAAAATGTTATAGCCAAAATAGAACTCCATTGATTTTTATTGAAGTTTGAATTATGAAATTTTTATGAATCTTAAATCAGAAATTTATTACGATGCAAATTGCTTTAATTGCAGTTATAAGCCTTGCAGATAGATAAAAAAAAAAAACATTTGACTTCAAGATAATTGCCACGGATAAATAAAGTGTTTAAGTTATTGCAGAGTGTGAGGAGGATGAACAGTGGAGGACCGTATCATATGCATCCTCGTGGATAAAAATGTAGACCTGGACTAGGAACGCAAATAAGTTTTATAAAGCTTTTCACATATACTTTAAGTCCTTTTACTGTATTACTTTTTTTTTTTTTTTTTTTTTTAGTAATTGCTTTAATTTTAGCATTATATTTTAATCAAATAGGCAAAATTGAAGAATCCGTTTCGCATTTTAGCTCTCCGACATTCAGAATTCCTTCGTTGCATATTCATTAGTTTTACTTTCTTCTTTATTCAATAGAAGGAAGGATTGTATTATATAAAAAAAAAAAAAAAAAAAAAAAGTTTTCAATGGATTTAAACTGTTTGAGATGTGCAGAACACTAAATGGCCATTTTTAGAAAATGTCTCTGTGTGTGATAATAGTGTGGTAAATATCTCGGGAACTATATACAGAAATTTCATATAAACTTATATTTCACCCCAGCAAGAAAACTGACACAACTCGAAAAAGTATTTAAGAAAAATAACAACGAATTGACGAGTATAACAATAAACCTGACACAATTGCCTTTCAGGTGTATAATTTTTGAGATAGAGAAATGACGTGTTTTGTATAGGTTTGGGTGATTTATACACATTTCCATGGCCACAAACTAAAAATTGCCATTTTATGAGTTGTCACTTTTCTTTCCGAAGTGCGACATGCAGTAGCACGTTCACATAAATTAGTGCTTATCAAATTTGGATGAAAATTGCCCAACAGGTGTTGCTATCCAGTTTTTTCTAAATTTGTTATATGGCAGTATTGGACAAAATTTCATATAAATGTGCACAATACGATTTATTTTTAACGACTCATTATGAAATAAAAAATTATTTATAATAATAGTCAACTAGGGGGGGGGGGGGAGTTTATGCAGATGAATCACTTCTATCCCTGAATGAGAAATGCCTCCCTCCGCGGGTTTTTGTAGTATGAGTATTTTTCAAAAGAACTCGCCAATACCTTTTTTAAAAACGAATGGTTGAACCATTGATCTGTAATAATTTTTCAAAAAATTGTCAATTTTTCTTTTCCGCCCAATTTTTACTTACTTATACAAAGTATAAGGAGGTAGAGAAAACCAGATTTGCGAAATGGATTTTGTATTTCGCATAGCTCAAAAATGAATAATCGTAGAATGTTGCAAATTTATATGTGTGACTGTTATGAAGTCTAGTTGTGCACCTGCAACTTTGGTTTTAATACCATTTCAAGTTTCAGAGAGATCAACGACTTTACATGAATTTTTCGTGACGTCTCTGTGTGTGTGTATCTCGCATAACTCGAAAACGGTTGAACGTAGAACGTTGCAAATTGGTATATAAGTTTGTTATAACATCTAGTTGTGCACCTTCCTTTTTCGACTTTCTATGATTTTCCGTTTTAAGATATTTAGGAAAGTTATATTCATAATGACCAAAAATACAAAGGTTTTGACTGTTATATGTGAACTACAATCATAAATTTCAAAAGAAGCTAATGATAGAGCCAGTAATGATATTGTTAGAAAAGTTGAAGACATTTTTGTGCGTAGAAAGTTATGCTTAAAGACATAAGCAGGTTCTAGTCGACGATTAGATTTTATTTAATATTCAGCCCGTAGATAAAGCCTGTAATGTACCTCGCATAACTCATGAGCGGTTGGAAGTAGAACGCTGCAAATTGGTATATAAGTTTGTTATAACATCTAGTTGTGCACCTCCCTTTTTGGACTTCATATGATTTTCCGTTTTGGAGATAGAAAAATTTTAATCTTAGTGACCAAAAATACAAAGGTTTTGGCCATTATATATATGATCTGCAATTATGCAGATATCAAAAGAAGCTAATGATAGAGCTAGTAATGATATTGTTAGGAGTGCTGAAGACATTTTTGCGTGTAGAAAGTTATGCTTAAAGGCACAAGCAGGTTTTTGTCGACGAATGCATTTTCATCAAAAGTATTTTCAGTGGTTTAAGACATTTTCAAGGTAGTTTTGTGCGAGAAATCAATGCGTCATTACAAAATTTCCAGAACTAAACTTCTATTGAGGTAAAGTTTCCAAATTTTGTAAACCCCTTACTACCATTTTTTGCCACATTTGAATGCCTAATACGCCTCTAAATCAAAGCCCACTTTAGTGGAAATGAAAAAACTTTCATCTTTTTCCACTTTTACTGTAATACTATGTAGAAAGTAACACGTAAAGATACAGACAAGTTCTAGTCTACAATCATCAGCAATCACTTAGAGTCTTGCGGGTCATTTATAGAATTTTCGAAGAATTCAGTTCTGCGCAATAAGCCAATGAATTTTTACAAAATATTCCAGAACTCTGTTATTATTAAAGTTAGAGCTTCCAAATTTTGACAACCCTCAACTACAGATTTTGGCTAAGTTCGACACCGAATCGCCAAATTCGATGCCAAAACCAAAAATCTACGCTGGCTACTGATTTGCGGTATGGCGAGATTAGCGATAAAATTTTGAGGCAAATGTTTTTTAGTATAGCCAGAAGCCCCTTTCTTAATTTTAACTGAGTTAATTATTATTACTTTTTCTATTTTTTTTCGCCACTTTTTTTGTCGAAAAGAAAAAACTGGGCCATCTGTATTCGAAAGTTTTTCATTGTACTCTAAGCTGTGCATTTGCCGATGAGATATTCTGTAACAAGCCGTTTAGTACTATCCCTGAAAAAACTAGTATATTTGTCATATATAATCGCATTATCGTTACCTTTTTTGGTTCGAGTAGAAGTTCCCCCCCCCCCCCCCTTTTTTTTTTAAGGAATGTTCGTGGACCTGCCTGTTTATTTACGAATCAGTTACCTCACACAAAACTGTCAATGTTTTCATAAAAATATGTATATTCTATGGTTATATAAGGAAGTCACGTGGTGTCCGCATCAGATTTTTAATTTTAAGGAAAATGAGGAAGGCTCGTTCTATAAGATGTCGTCTGCAGAACATAAAATGGACTCTTTTGAAATATTTAGGGTTATACTTCTCTGAGATTAAAAATCGTCTGCATTCCTCAAGGAAAATAATTTTTAAAATTAAAAGTTTAGTTAATAAATTGTACTAAGGGAATTTGTATAGCAAAATAAAGAAAGTTTTGTGGTGGCCACAACGTACTAGTTTTTTTATGACCTTTTATGCGAGTATGTCTTTGATACTTAATATTCTGATAAATTTTCAATAATATAATTGTAATGATTTCATACAATCATTAGTTTTCGCGACATATAGTGTAATATGTTGTGACATGAGAATTTTAACTCTCGGAAAGTATTAACGATTTAACAAAATAAGTATAACACTAGGGGTGAAGAGAATAGTAATGAAATTTAACGTAAGTAATAAAGTATTTTTAAGGAAGTGGGCTTTTTGTAATAAAATTTACAAATTACGTAGCTTTAGATTTCAAATACAGATAATAAATCAAAAGGAATCCATTTAATTCAATTACTATGGTTTAGGATTTAAGAAGGTTAAATATAATTTGATACATGCAAAATAATCTTAAAATTTAAGGAAATTTTTGTCAATCACAGTATTAAATTTACGACAATGTACTAACTTATCATTAACGGTAAGCTGAAATATCTTATGTAAATGTTAGTTCTAGGAAGTTTCTGACGTAATATCTAAACTTTCATAATTCTTTGACCTTTAACTTACTCCATCAAACATCCATTTCTATTGTTTTTCTTAAAATAAAAACATTGTTTATCAGTGCAAAATGCAGTTTACAAATAATCACGCAAGGTAAATTCTAGCATAAATGACTTCCTCTTATATCTCGAAAAAGAAAATTTTAATCTGTGTTTCGTTTTGAGTGTGAAAATATTTTTCTCAAAAAAATACGAGGAAAATGTTTAACATATCTTTAGAAATTTTAAGGAGAATAAAAGGTGATAAATGTTTTTTTGAAGGGAAAAAATGAGGCTTGTGTGGGAGAGAATATTGCCTTAGAAAAATAGCAATTTCTTCGGGTAGTTTTGTGTTCCACTGGTTAAAGAATATATACTTGCATCAGAATTGTATTAATTGTTGAAAAGGCAATGCTCAATTCTAAGCAAGTTTTTTTTTTAAGGGTTAGGGAAAGTGGTCTATGTTGCCTGGGGAAACATTTATCAGTAAAGATATAAGTAAAATGCCTTAATCTAGGCATCGCATTTTGTGATATAACTTTACGATCTTTGCCCTCTTTGCTGGTCACTATTATTTAAATGAATCACTATTTCATACCTATATCGTATTTAGTCATATCTTTTATTAAAAAAGTGAAGGAACTCCAATAATTGGATTAAAATATCATAAATGGCATTACTTGTTTTTTCAGAGAACAAAAACTTCTAAATATTCTGTATAAAAATAAAGTTTCTAAATTGCTTTAACCCTTTGCGGCGCAGGGTAATTCGGCTCATTTAAATTATACTGCCACCGGAATTTAAGAACAAAATTAAAAGAAATTTTAAATTTTCAGGGTAAAAAAAAGGGGCTTTTTTCTGCTATGTTATAAATATAAATTTTTGCTAAAAAAATTCCGGGATGAGTTTTTGCACTTGAGAATTAAAATTAGGTGTTCCATGAGCGGGAACACTGCCACTGAAAGGGTTAAAGTAAATTTCTTATAACTTACAAATTCTTTATAACTCTGATTTGTATTAAACACTAAAAAATCGATAATCCTGACTGAATACTTGTATGATTTTCCTACACACAAAAAGGATTTGGAAAAGATAGTTATTTCAAAATCCATTTACAAGGAAATAATTCACTTTTACAATGAACGAATGAATCTTAAGCAATTTAATAACACTCGAAATTAATTTTGTGAAAACTGAAAACTAACTTGGGAATTTTTAAGCACCCTTCCCCAATAACCCATTCCAGTGGCGTTAAACACATACCAGAAAAAAAAATTGCAGTTTATTAAGTTTCTATTAATATTATTTATAAATAAAACAACTACAATAATTTAAAACATTCACCATAAAAACTCCGAGAAAAAAAGCAGGTAAGTATAACAAAATTTATTAAGACTCGTGTTAGATTAATTTTAAATACAAAAGATAACGATAATGTTTTATAGAAATAATAATCACGCTTCGTTGAAAATCATTTCTAAATGAGAAAGAGAACTTTAGTTATACAAAAGGAGTTTATAAAACCTAACATTTTCCTAAATTTCGATAATTAATGTCTTTGGATAAGTAACTAAGCTCTAGAAATAATTGCCACAAATATATGTAAAAGTTCAGCTCTAGGACATTAAAAATTGAATGTAGAACAGGCACTAGCGAACGGTTATTGAAAACTGAAGAGAGGATAAACCAATTATTGAGTACAACATTCTAATTCTATATGAAATACAGAAAAGTCTGCGATGTGTAAGGAAGAAGAGTGACGCGGAAGGAATGCAGAGTGTCTGCCGCCGAGACTCATCAAGCCAATGCTTTAACCCGGAAAAGACTAGCGGTACCAGAAATAAAGGTTTAAAATAGTAACTATATTCTTCGTTAAAATGCAAATATTTTTCTTTTTTTGTTAGTACACTGATGGAAAAAAAAATCCCAACACCAAGAAAAAATTATTGTACAGTAATGAAATTTCAGCAATACATTTGTCTAGGTAACATATTTGATTAAAGTTTCAAGATCACAGGTAGAGCCATTGGCGAGAAGAGTCATTTCAAATGTGAAATGTTGGTACATTAGTAACCGGTGTAACCGCCAGAATTTTGAATGCAAGCATGCAAACGTGCATGCATTGTGTCGTACAGGTGTCGGATATCAGTTTGCGGGATGGAGTTCCATGCCTGTTGCACTTGGGCGGTGAATGCAGGGACGGTTAATGCTGGTTGTGGATGACGCTGGAGTTGTCGTCCAATGATGTCCCATACGTGCTCGACTGAAGAAAGATCTGGTGATCTAGCAGGCCAAGGCAACATGTCGACACTCTGTAGAGCAAGTTGGGTTACAACAGCGGTATGAAGGCGAGCGTTATCCTGTTGGAAAACACCCCCTTGAATGCTGTTCATGAATGACAGCACAACAGGTTGTATCACTAGACTGACGTACAAATTTGCAGTCAGGGTGCGTGGGATAACCACGAGAGTGCTCCTGCTGTCATATGAAATTGCTCCCCAAACCATAACTCCAGGAGTAGGCCCTGTGTGTCTAGGCCGCAGACAGGTCGCTAGCAGGCGTTCACCTGGCCTCCTAACCAACACACGGCTATCACTGCGACCAAGGCAGAACCGGCTTTCATCAGAAAACACAACAGATCTCCACTCCGTCCTCCAATGAGCTCTAGCTTGACACCACTCACGTCGCAAACGGCAGTGGTTTGGAGTCAGTGGAATGCACGCTACAGGGCGTCTGGCTCGGAGCTGTCCTTGAAGTAACCGATTTGTAACAGTTCTTTGTGTCACTGTGGTGCCAACTGCAGCTCGAATTTCAGCTGCAGACGCAGTACGATTAGCCACAGCCATACGCCGAACACGGCGGTCTTCCCTCTCAGTAGTGCCACGTGGCCACCCGGAACCCGGTCTTATTGAGGCAGTACCTTCCCTTGACCACTGCTGCCAACACCCATGCACAGTGGATACATTCCTGCCAAG
This sequence comes from Salticus scenicus, assembly GCA_963930645.1. Taxonomy (NCBI): domain Eukaryota; kingdom Metazoa; phylum Arthropoda; class Arachnida; order Araneae; family Salticidae; genus Salticus; species Salticus scenicus. The sequence continues at coordinate 149,707,542 of OZ005651.1, forward strand.
TCTTTCTGCAATATCGCGGAAAGAAAACCCACCTTCTCGTAGCCCTACTACACGACCTCGTTCAAACTCAGTGAGCTGTTGATAATGGCTTTTTCGTCTTCTTAGAGGCATCCTTGACTAACATTAACCCACTACGTCAAATCTCAACTGTAAATATCGATCATGAACCTTACAGCGCTTATTTAAAGCAAACCTTATTTGCATGTTCATAGTATCGCTACTAGCGCCACACTTATGCGCGTAGCTCGAAATTTGAATCGACGTCATATTTCAGATGTATAAACACGCCTACCAAATTTCGTTTATCTATCACAGTTCCTTCCTGGTGTTGGGATTTTTTTTCCATCAGTGTAGATCATTTTATGGAAATTTTACCCCCTCCCCCCCCCCCAAAAAAAAATATCAAAAATATGCTAGAAGTTAACTTTTTTTTTTTTTTTTTTTTTTTTTTTTTTTTTTTTTTTGGGGGGGGGGGGGGGTTGTAAGCAAATAATAAGTCCGACTTTAGTCATCGTTACTTAAAACCTGGCAAAAAGCAGAGTTCCGATGTAGCCCAAAAACGGTATATTTTGATCTCGTTCAAGCGATAGTTGGACGAAACATTTGCTCATCGCTCCTAACATGTTATTTTTAAATATTATAATTTTTAACTTTTATTTTAAAAAAAGTATAAAGTACAATAAAACACAAAAGACTAACTTTTTTTCCCCCACAAAAAAATACGGGGCGGGGGAGGCGAGGCACTGTGAGACTGCACCTGTCGCAAACCCCCCTGAGTACGGTTCTGTAGATCTGTTGCCTTCTAGGGCATATTTTTTGAAAAAAAAAATTATTCCATTTAAATCAGTCGTATTAGTTATTGAGAAACAAAATTGTAAACCAATTTATATTCCGGTCTTTACAGTTTACGTTGTGCCTTGTCAGAGACCCCACTTTTTACTGCAACGTCTTATCTGGAAACGCGAGAGCAAATAATCGCGTGAAGACAAAATTGTTTCAAAAAAAAAAAATCTTCAATAAGTTCTTGAGAAACAAACTAATTTTCACACGAGCATCGTTTCGGATCCATACTGCTTTCAGCAGCGTCTTTAATGGACACGCCCCCCCCCCGCACTATTTCTTTTTGTACCTTTTAAATCAAAACATAACATTCTGAGTGCCACGTGAAAACTGGCCAGTTTTATATCCCGTAATATCGGAAAATGTTCCATAATTTGACTGATGTATGATTTTACTTGTTTTCAGAAACTTTTACTCAATCATAGCTTCACTTTCTGTTTTACTGTAACTGTTTTTTGTAATATGGGGAAATGCGTTGTAATTTATGAACAATGCATTTACCTGTATTATAATAAAGAGATTCTCTTTTTCTTTTTATGCTTTAAAACGAAAGCAAATATACTTTTCGGTTATCAGACTAATCTTCAAATATTTTCGCATATTCATCAATGTTTTGCTAAACTTCTTACAACCGCATTAACTTGATTATAACAAGGAATAAACTAATTAATATTGTTAATATTTGCTTATTTGTTTGAATTTTTCCTTCATTTCTTTGACAGATTGTTTAATTTTCCTAAAAATTTCTATTTTCCTTTTTTTTTTTTTTTTTTAAATCTTTACTTAATTTTTCATTTATTTAGACTTTTTCAATTTTTTCTTCGAAATAATCGAGAGGTTGATTTTTTAATAAGGATATGCCAATAAAATTTATTTGGTCTTTCGTTTGCGAGCACTGAAATGCAAATAACATACTCCGGTTTTGGATTAACTTATTCTTTCATGAAAACACTTACACTAAAAAATCAATCATATTTAGTTGAAACATTCTTAGATTTGAAGATAAAAATTTGCTCCCTTTTGCAATCAGCTTCTTATTTATCTGATAGTTATCCATCACACAGATATATAATGTACGAGAAAACAACAAAAAATAAACATCACGAATAACACACATGATAACGAATCGCTTCGAAATTAATAAGAATACAAACCAAATAGAACATTTGTAGCGAAATACAAATTCTGTTTGGTGGTTGGGAAACGTAGTGTGAGACTATGAAAAGTAACTATTTGATAGTGCATAGTGCGAATTTGCACATAGAAGCAACAGGCGACATGACATTATGTAATGTACATAAAGGTAGTTTCGTTGATTTTGTCATGACCCAAAAAAATTCATTTGCGACTCGCATTTTGGGAAACACTGATATAAGAGTAGATTATTCATTTCAGCATTTAGCTTACATAAGTTTAGAAATTTTATTAACTTTATATCTTAATAAATATAGTGTCTTACATCTCTCAAGTTATAAACATTCTAATGAGCAATTAATTAAATGTAAGTTTTCTATATATTTTACGATTCCCTTTTAATGTATAACTGCAAATCATGGCTGTTGAACATTTTTTAATAAATTGAAATAGAAATTTTAAATCTAGATCTGAATATAGAATCCACTAATTGAATCACTTTAAATATATAAATTTCAAAATTATCAACATAAAGTTGTGTATATTTTTGACAGAAAAATAAAATTTTGTGTCTTTTAAGCCTTTTGAAATTTTGATTGTATGATCAGCTACATATTAGACTATAAGATTTAATCTTAACTCTACTAGAAACAATCAAGCATTTTGCCCCATTCTTGAAACACTTTACGGAGTTTTTGTTTCGCAACTGACGGGGAGGGGGGGGGGGGGGGTAGGGAAGAAAAAAAAACATTAAAGAACATTTAATTACCCCCCCCCCCTTCCAATGGTGCGGTAGTTGCGTGTGACCATTGTGGGCATTGGCCGGGAGGGTCTTTGAACTGATAATCATTTGTGAAGGAGCACTTAATGGACGACTATCGCTACCCCTAAGAGAGACAACACACCCATGCCTTGTCCGGGATTCGAACCCGTACTTTAACGTATGACATTCAGGGTCGCTAACCATCACATAGTATGGGCAGAAAAACATTTAAAGTTCATAAAGAAAAATAAACTTTTTTTTTTTTTAATTGCATTTGATAAGTTAAATTTAACTATTTTAAATGGTAGTGCACATGTGATTTTTCATTAGCTTATTATAAATATTCGTGCATTTCCTACATTTAATTGCTGTGATGAACAGAAATGTATTACTTTGTCAGCACTAAGCAATAATGGATGTTTAAAATATTTTTCTAAGTGTTCAATTTTAGTCTATTACTATATGGGGTAAAATTAGATATCAGACGTGTGCTTTTATATGTATGCATCTAATATTAAACTTTACTATGGTTTTTATAAATAAGGCTAGTACTTTTTTTTTTTTTTAAATAGTAGACATAATCTTTAAAACAATCGCCACTTATACTACTTGGATATCTTCTTAACTATTTTGAAAATAAATTGCTGCTGAAAAATGAATCAACCTTAACTTTAATGGATTCTATGGAGCAAATATGGCTCACAAAGTAATTAACCGTGCTTACTTTTGAGGACAATACTGTAAACATTTTCATCTATAATATAAATCTGGTTAACCTAACCTCATTTTGGTTTAAAAAAGTAATTTCGCTATGTTACACTTTTAAATCACTATTTTTATATGCATAGCAATTCTATTCTTTAACTAACAGAATTAGCATTTTTTTCCCCCAAACTACGTATGTTTTGCTTATCTGTGCTAGTTTCTTTCAATTAGTGAGGATAATTAATTTTTTTTTTTTTTTAACAAAATAGACGCGTTAAAGCAATCGTTAATAAACAGTTTTCACTATTTAATAGACAGTTGTGCCATTTTTTGTTTTAATTTTCGAAATAATTAGTTTTTTACATAAAGAAAATGAAAGTTATTAGATGATTTTATGCCCATATATAGTTTCATAATGATTTTTCAAATAAGATTTTAACTATTTTAAAAGGTAAAAAGTATTTAAAATTTCATTTATATTTTACAAATAAATATTAGCATTTTAAACATTCTGTGATATTTTTTAGATGCTTTTAATTTTAGATAACTTACTACGATTTTATATTAGACTTGACGCTTTTGTCTAAGCAAACAAGACAAAGAAAATTAAGCAATTTGTGTAGTTTTGGCGACTCAAATAGCTCTTTTGTTTTGATTTGATGTTTTATTGTTTGACCCAAGAATAAAACATAATCTCGTAACATCGATTAATCCTTTTAACGTTGACTAATTGTTATCAGTTAATTCTTTTAACGTTGTATACGTTACATGTTTGGTTTCGCACTGAAACGAAACATGTAACGTTTTTATGTAACAATTTTTCAGTATTTGTTTTTGTGTTAATAGAATTTTTAAACATTTGATCCTTTTGTGTTCGAAAATTTTAGAAAATTCGTAACCGTTAAATTTATTCTCGTTTCCTACAATTTTATTTTTAAAATTTTTAATGTTTGAAGCTCATTAATGCGCAAAAATGAACAAAGTGCATTTTTTGCACTTAGTCGCATAACTTCTGCGATTTCTTTTGTATGTGTTTAATCGCTAATTCATAGAAAAGTAGTAGTAAACTGTCTGAAGTATCTAAAAGATAAATGGTATTTATTATTCAATTTACTTTAATTATACTATTTCCGTATTTTTAAGTACATAAGAGCTAACTTTTACATTAAATGAAGTTTGAAGGCTGAGTTTTCAAAAATTTTCCTCTTTGTGACAATGAAGAAATCTTTATAATCTTTGTTGGTGTACATAAACGATAAAAGGAAATGATGCGGATAAAATTATCTGTTAGACATTTGAATCTCCCTTTTCAGCCGTCAATCAATTATATTAAATTGGCATGTATAAATGAAACTATCCTAGTTTTAAATAGAAACGTCAAACTGAGACTGTTTTAAGCTTGCCATTAACGTCGTCTTTTTTAACATTTACATTCATTTTTTAAGCATAATTTCCGATCTGTCTAATATAATTGCAGATTTTATTAACGATTTTTTGCTATCGGTTAAAGATAAAAGAATGCAAATGCCCTTTATGACGTACAGAGTTCTAGACCTTGGGCTAAATATATTATCAATACTGATGGAACTCACTATTTATAATCATTGCAAGTTATTAGACTTATGTGATACCGCATAAAAACGCTTACAGATTAATTTCTGAGCACTAAAAAAATGTTTTAAGTAAATGCGTATATAATCTGTTAAAGCGTAGCAATCGAAGTTTATTTTTTATTAGTTAAAATAAAGAAAAGAATATTTAACTTTATCCCTTATTCTGAATTTAAAGCCTTGTATATAGTTATGTTTAAATATCTAGAAATTCGCCAATGAATCGTTTTAGTACATCAAAGTGTGTTTTACTTACTTAAACTGCTTTTAATCCCCGCCAAGATTTTTTAATAACTACTAAAATTTTCATTTTTATAGTTAAATATCTCTACTTTAAAAGCAATATATTAAAATGTAAAATTTAATTTTGTATTTTCCAAATGAAATAATTGTTAGTATTTAGTCATGTAGTTTACCATTATTTATTATTAATTGTTATTGTTGTTTAGAAAGACTGTGGATATACATCATTTTAACAATAAAAAATGTAAACACAATTTATGAAAGTTACAAAATTTTGTTAAGTATTTAATCATTTAAATAGTTAAAATATAGTGACAAATTATTCCTTTTTATATGTCGAATTATAAATTTAGGTAAGCATATGGTTACATTGTTACCATTTATTTATATATATATATATATATATATATATATATATATATATATATATATATATATATATATATATATATGTGTGTGTGTGTGTGTGTGTGTGTGTGTGTGTGTGTGTGTGTGTGTGTGTGTGTGTGTGTGTGTGTGTGTGTGTGTGTGTGTGTTTATTTGATCAGCATTGAAATATGTGTAATTCATTACAATTTCATTATATTGCTGTAGGCTGAAGTGATAAATTCCATTCCTGATATTTCTCCTTCTAGTCTTCTAACGCCTCGTTGTATGTCGCGCATACGTAATGGGATTATTGTTGGTAATTAAGCGTTCGCTGCAGAATATGCAGTAAAGTGCTATATTCTTGTCCATGGGAACGTGTCACGAGATGATACTTTTTTTTTTTTTTTTTTTCTGGAATATAGTCTTAGATATGATAAAACTCTAATAGTTGTTGTTCATAATTTCTTTTGGTAATATATGCAAGTTTTATTTACAATCAAAAGGTTAAACACATTAACATTTAATGGGGAACATAATACAAATTTAAAAATGTTTAGATATTATTCTCTTCATACAGAGTTCCTTTTTCTAGTTATCAACTACATTTAACTTAACTAAGTTATAATTACCAACCATATAACTTAAATATAGTTGTAAATATAACTTATATTTTCACTCTTTTATGGATTTAACAGAGAATCAAAATATGTAGCTTCGAAATTCAAATTTGTTATTTATTCTTACTGGTGTGAAAAAATTTCTTTTGACAAAATATTTAGTTCTTCAGAAGTAAATTGCTGGAAGGTATCACTTTTGATTTAAAATGATTGAAATCATTTTTATCACTTAAGTAAAGCAATAATTAACCACATGTTACATTTCGAATATTTTTATATCGACCCTTTTTAACACTTTCCAACAAGGTTGAAAAGTGTTAATGACTTCGGTCGGTCTTCGTTCGCGCTCTAACTCCCGTCGATATTTATGGAATTTCTTCAAACTGATATGTTATTCACTATCGGATGTTCCCGGATAGGGAACATCCGATAGTATTATATGTTATATAATAGGATGTTCCCTATTTAAATGTTCCCTATCGGAATTGAGTGAATATATTACAATCAGCATTAGATTTACAGGGCCACACAAAAATATTCAGTTAGATTAAGAGCTATTAATAAAATATTGCTGGAATTGCTCTTTCGTTTGCATTAAGCGTTTTTGACAATTTTCAAGTGTGAATATGATTTCAATTTGTGTATCTGTGTGTTTGAATGTCCATCTGTCTGTCCACGCTGTAACTCCCGTAAATATTTATGAAATATCTTGAAACTGATATATGTTGTTAAAGTTCACTATCGGATGTTTTCTGTAAAAAATGGAGTGAATACCTCTCCTGGTTTCTATAAGGGACACCTGAAAGTGTTCCAATGCGTTGTTTTATGAGAAGTATTTCTATAAACCATGTTTTAATACTTTTACTGTACACAAATCTTAATGAAATTGAAATAGGTTATTTAAGTTCACTATCGTATGTTTCCTATATAAAATGGAGTAAGAACTACCACTGGTTTGTGTACAGGGACACAAAGTATTCCAAATCATTGCGCTCTTTGAGAGGTATTTCTACAAACCAAATTTTAATAACTTTACTTTGCACAAAGCTTAATGAAATTGAAATATGTTATTCACATACACAAGGAACTGCTTCCTATATAATATAGTATTATTAGTATTAGTCTTACAGGGCCACATAAAAATATTCAGTTAGATTAAGAGCTACTAAAAAAAAATCGCTGTAATTGCATTTTCGTTTACATTAAGCGTTTTTTAACACTTTCTAACAATTTTTAAGTGTGAATATGATTTTAATTTGTTTATCTGTCTGTCCGGTTGTCTGTCTCCCGTCCCCAGCGTCCGTAAATATTTTCAGAATATAAAAAATTATTTATATCGATTAAGTTCACTATGGAATGTCCCTCTTTATAATATTAATAGGTCATGTACAACTAGTTTGTGTAGAAGGACAACCAAAAAAAAAAAAAAAAAAGCCAATGCATTGTGTTTTAGGACAGACATTTTTAAAAATCCACGTTTAAATAATTTCCTACTGTAAAAATCATAAATAAATTGACATGAATTGTTAATATTCTAAACGTTTTGTATAGAATATGATGTGATTAACCTTCAGATTTAAAGGGCTATACTAAAAATATTCAGATACATTAAGAGCTGCAATTATAATCTAACGTCTGCATTTTCTTTTGCATTAAGCCTTTTCAACACATTCGAACAATCTCTGAGAGTGGTTTCAAATTATATTTGTCAATCTGTATACTTTTCAGTCCTTCTGTCTGTCTGCTGTGTAATAACATAGGCGAATGTTAAGTTATACAATACAACGTGCAGTTGCAAAGTGTTAATAGTCAATGCGTACAGCATGATTTTTCAGTCTTGTTTCATAACTAGATTAGGACAGAAGCAAATTTGCAAAAACAAGGCAATTTTTTTTTTTCTGTCTTGATTAAAAGCAAAAACTGAACTCATAAGATAATTCATTATTTTTTCATATTTCGATTGCAAAAGATATTGCTTGAATGTATAGGTGGTGGACAAAATAATTGGAAAAACTTAATCTTTACACCTTTTGTCAATGAATCAATCTACTTCAAAACTACATGCGCATTATCCTGAAACTGCAGAGCTGTAGAAACACATCTCTGATGTTTCAATGAAAGTTTCGCGTCTCAGGCAAAAATAGGATTAATAATAAATTAAAGAAAAAAATCTTTGAGTTTACCCTGTAATAAATAATGCTTGAAATACGTTATAGCTTTAGCATACCATTACAATTATGCTTTTAATTATCTGTATTCATTTGTATGAGGATAGAATGTTTTTTTTTTCCTGTTCAAGATGTAAGGGTTTCTTTAACTTGGAAATTTTTTATTCGTTTTTTGTCGATAACGTGCAGGGTTTTCAAACCAGTGCAATGTTATTTCTAGAAAACTTGACATATTCGACACAACATAGTATCAGAGTACAAAAATATGAAAAATAAGACTATTTTCAATAAACTTCTAAGTTTTTAACAAATTTTCATTTAAATGTAATTTATTAGCCAAATATCTAGTTACTCTTTTTATAGATATATATAAAATAAAAATGAAAAATACTGTTAAAATTCAGGAAAAGATAGAATAAGTTGCTATTCGAAAGGAGCACATTCCAAAGGTGTTTCAGCTAAATTTTAGAATTTTAATGAATTTATGAAAGCATAATGTACGTTGATTCAAAATAAAAAATGTGGTTAAAATTCCTTTACGATTTACTGTTTTCTAAGAGCAACTAGAGTAGCCTGCATTTGCCTAACAATAAATTATGTAAGTAAAATTTTGCTAACGCTTGTTCGTGCGCAGTTTATATTAATATGGTTTTCCCCGAAGCTCTCGTAAATACGGCCTAGGACTCTTAAACCTCCCCCCCCCCTAAAGTAGGGCATTTCACATAATAGGACTAGTACCCTAGTGTAGTCAGTCGTCCTTAACCCACACAATCACAATGACTGCACCACCGAAATGAAAACTTTTTCATGATCGCAATCGATTAGAAATGTAACATATGTAATATATACATATTAGATTTTTTTTTTTTTTTTTTTTTTTTTTTTTTTAACAAATAAAGATTGACGCATGAATATTTTCTAGAGAGAGGGCGAGAAACAATGTTACATATCTATTTTCTTATTCGCATAAAATCTATATTTCCAACACCTAAAAAATGCTGTAATTAATGTATAGCATGAGAAAAGCTTTACTACTTATTAAAACAAATAAAAATCAATGTATTCACTGTTTTTAACTAGCCTTATATATTATCAAAATATTGTATGGATAAAAATATTTGAACACTTATGAATTTAGACGTTTTGGGAAATATCTTTTAATACTTGATGGATTCTCTTGGAACTTAAGGCGTGGGAAGAACATGTCATGCCGCAAATACAGGGTGATTATAATTAAAGTTGCGATTTCAAAACGCTATAATTATGTAACTACCGATCAGAGCGATTTGATATTTATCAGAGCAATCATGAGGCGATGAAATTTTGTTTTGGGGAGAGAAAAAAAGTAGTTCCAACATGTTCCTATAGATGGTGCTTGTTAATGACTTTTGTTTTTGAAATGTACTTGTGTAATTCTCTCCTCCGAGCGGCTGATACGTATTTTTCCGTACACTGAGCAGTAGTTTTTCCCTTAATACACTAATAATTAAAAAAAAAAAAAAAAACTATGTATTCTTAGTTTGTTTTTAAAACATGCAAGTCGCATATAATAATCATGAAGGTTTATCTTGACATGGGTAGTCACTTTTTTAATTTTAAACTGAAATAACAATTGTTTAAGGACATTTTAAAAACCAAGCTGTGAAAACATTAAAATTTTGCTCTTTTAGAAGACGCTCGGTGGGTTAATTCATGAGATTTTTTGCGCAGATTGCAATGGAAAGTTTTCGAATCATGCGAAAATATTTCAACAAATTTATTAATCTGTATTACTTGAGCTGAGTTCGACACTGAGATACATTCTGCCTCCGCCAAGGAAAGCGTTTATTTTATTTTTTATTTATTTTTTTATTTTTATTTATTTTTTTTTTTTTGCTCAATTAGTGTATACGCAAATGGCCCGAAAATAACAAATTATCGCTGATTGACTTCCTGTTTCATCTCCTACCCAATCGGCATTAGCTTATGTAGATAAATTAGGTTTTGTTGTTACTATTATTACGAGATTTTAGCCATTGACGTTTTTGAAGTATCGATGTTTTACTACATCCCAGTCCATTTGACCGCGATTTATCATTTCTGTGGCTTAGGATGTTTGTTAATGCTGTGATGCCAAGTTTCCAACCATATTTATCTATAAAAGAGCTTTTATGAGTTGAAAATACTTATAAAGTGTTGTTGGAAGAAAAGTTTTCTTTGCCTTTATTTTTTCAAATAACCTGTTTCTATAAGAATGTTGTAAGGTTTTTGAATTTTGCGAATCAAATATTACTATCTCATCAACTTTTTATAGCTTTGTTTCAACAAATATTTCAAATAATCTTCTCGTTATTCTAATTTCATTGAATTGTTAATTCAAAGATAGTAGTTAATTTCACCCAAATGTTGTAATTCATATTACCTGCTTAATTTTTCCGTTGCTTCTTTTAATGTATTTTCAGATCGGAAATTAAAAATATTATCCATGTAAACTATTGTATACAATGTTTTTATTTCCTTTTTGAAGAGTTGTGGATCAATGGTGCATTGAACGAAATTTAATTTGAGAATAGCTCATTTCTATATGCCAGGTTCCGACAACCTGATGTAGTAGGTATATGGTTTTAATTTTCATAATTTTTTTTTTCTTTAGAGGAAGAAATGCAAACGTCCGGCTATTGTAGACTCTTTTGTATAAATTAAATAATGCATTTTTAATTGTTACAGTGGATGATTATATTATTAGAATTTTTTTTCTTTAATTTGACATTTTTATTTTCTAAAGAAATACTAGACGAAATGGCCTTGAACTTTAGACATGCGAAGAACGCCTAGACTCACACTTTAAAAAAAAGCGATTTAGTCACGAGTGTAATTAGCAAAGCAATGATGATTTGTAGGGAAAACTATAATACTTTGGAATGCCCGTGTATCATAAAAAGATACAAATGAGTTGTATTTTTAACAGATGATTTCATTTATTACATACTTTTTTTTTTTTTAAGGAATTGCACGATTTAGATATTAAAACTTTTTCTAAACTTACTCTTTTTCTCTTTTTATAGCATGGACGGGTTTCAATAATTTTTTTACAAAACTTGCAGAAAAATCGACGAAACATTAGACAAACATTATTCTGAAACAAAATGCATACATTTATTTTCGAGATACGAGTATTCGTAGTAATGTTTTACTGATCATGCGCGAAAGCTAGCACTTTATTACATATGTTGAAAGTTTGAGATACAGGGCAACTTAAGTCAAACGTTCATTTGAATAGAATAAAAATTAAGAAAATTATCGCGATAGAATGAGCTAGATTTTAGATGTTTTCTTAGTTGCAGGTCCATAACGGTTTTCCGTATAATCACGTATTTAATTAGGAGATTCAACTATTAACTACACATACTTTGTAAAAAATAATTTTAATGGGAAAACTCCTTATGAACTTGTAAATCTTAGTAAATGGTTACAAGCCCGTAAGTTTATATATATATATATATATATATATATATATATATATATATATATAAAATAAAGAAACATATTAAATTTTGAAACATAAATATTTCACCCACATTTTAACATTCCATTTTTATGAAAGAACCCTCAAAAGGGTGTAACTCTAAGGGAGGAGGGATGTGTAAAAAAAAAAAAAAAAAAAAAAAAAAGCCTCATTCATAACTTCAGTTGAATAGAATAAAAATTAAAGGAAGTTTTCACATAAGCTGCTTTATATATCTAACTTTGAAACTAGGTAGAAAAAAAAAAAAAAAATGTAAATCTACAAATACTCCCATTTCAGCGAAAATTAAATGTTGAATGCATTTTATGTTTCTCTGTTTCGTGAAATTTTATGAAATTTAGTTAAAACCCATTCATGTTATAAGCAGAAAACTTGCTAAAAAAAATTAATTTTTGAAGAAAATAAAATTTTATTCGTCTAAATATTCATACGATTCCCACAAAAAGCTTACTATATTGTATATAGTAAGTGAAATGTGTTAAAGTTACAAGTCATTTATAGCTTTTTATGAGAGAGCAATCCAACATCGTATTGTTCATTTCTGATTGGTCTCCCAATTACACTCGTGACAAAATCACTAGAAAGTAAGACATGTCCATTGTACGTCTGAAGTTTAAGGTCTTTTTGTCAGTATTTGCTTAGAAAATAAAAAAACATGTCAATTGGGGGAGGGGGGGGGCAATAGGTTCACCCTCTGCAACTCGAAAGATTTGCAGAGGGTGCAAATCTAAGGGAAGTATGTTTAAAAACGAATTTGTTATTCTTTAAACTAAATTAAGTTTTGCTCAACTGAAAGAAACATTAAATTATATTTTAAGATGTTTTCTTTCTCTCATCCATATTGAAATAAAGTATTTTTTTTTTTTTTGGGGGGGGGGGGGGGGATCAGAATTTCATATTTGATATTTTAATATATTTAGACGTTTTGATGTCCCCTGTATACAAAAATAAAGTTTTTAGAGTTTGATTTGTGTTTCTGTTATCGGCATGTCTCTAGAACAAATAACAGGAAGTCCTAACTCTGTATTCTAAGGCTATCACATAGGGATGCTACGCTAAACTTTACGCTAAGATCAAGCGACTAGTTCCGGTCACTTGATCTTAGCGTTCAAGCGACATACTGCATTTGAATTATGAACAAGTTATTATGTCCATGGGCAAAATTTCTGTTAAGTACCGTTTAATACCTTTAAAATTGCACTAAAATAAACTGAATTGGACATGTCCTGTATTAAAAATGCTTATATATATATGATTACGATTAGTTTACAGGGTCATATTAAAGAATTCGGGTGTATTTGAATTATACTTTGAAATTGCATTTCAAGTTATGTGCTTTTCTTACTGTGCTAAATTTAAATGTACTAAGTGCAAAAATATATAGACAACATACAGGGTTACACAAAACTGAGTGAATAAATTCTTTTCTACTGAATATAATTTATGGAAATACTTAACTATATTTTAACTCTGCGAAATAACCACTTTCTTTATGGTAAACCAATTATTAATTTGGATTCCAAATTTCAACGGTCGCTTTTTGCTATAATTACACGTTTTGAGATTCCCTGAATTAGAAAATAAAGCTTTTAGAGGTTTATTTGTGTATATGCCTGTTAAAAGCATAATGTAAAATCAAGTAATTCAAAGAAATTCAAACTTTGTATCTTGAAGATATACAGTTGCAATTTTGAAATGATAGAGGATTGGTAACTTTCAAGGAGTACTGTGGGTAAAATTTGTATTATTGAGAATAAACTTTTAAGTTTAATAACGCCCATGTTTGGAAGAAAAGAGAGAAAAAACAATAACTTTTTAAAGGAAAAACTGCAAGTATTCTGCAGGTATTTCGGACTTCCAGAAAAAAACTTCTATGAAACCTTTAAAAAAACTTATTACTTCCAGAAGAAAATTTGCTTTTTTTTTCCCTCTTCAACATATATGTTGAAAACCTTTAAAATACCTGCAAAATGCTTTTAAGGTTTTAAACTTTTTTTTTTTTTTTTTAAATAAACTTAGGCAGCCTTGAATTGTATATAAATGTAGATATTATATTCAAACGAAGGTTTGGGGGGGCGGTAACCTTCCCCCCTCATACAAAAATATCTTAACTGTTAATAAAACTATTTTTTAAGTATTTTTTATACACATAACTTGCTATCTTACATATTGATCTATAATCTGTCCCTATAGTATTCAAGTGCAAGGTAAGAAAAAGTCGTGCAAGTAACACACCAGATTTTTACAATTTTTTAACAATGTATTTGTAGAACATAAAATTTTTAAATGAATTTTAAATGTTCTAACATCAATAATCGAATATATTACAGTACAAATAATTTTGGCAATTAGGAAGATACTGGAAGTCATATGAATTTGTAGCTTGAATGATATTTTTTAAATCTGTCAATTTCAGCAATATTTGTAAATATTTGATCAGTGTTTAATGCTTACTCTCTATTTCTTTTCAGAATTCTTGGGGGAAGGGGGGGAAAATGAGCGTTTTGTTCCAAATTATTAATGAAACTTCTTTGCATGTTTAATTATTTAAAAAAACGCTATATGAATAAAATACAGAGGATACTAAAATGAAATACAGAGGATTTAACTAAAAGCTTGCCCAATTTTTCAATATAAAGGCATATATTTCATTTTTTTTTTTTTTTTTTTTTTTTTTGTTATATATATATATACACACACACACACTTCAATGATAGAACCTTGTCAAACTAGAATGACTACCTTTTTGACTATGGGTTCTAACAAGGGTAAATCTGTTAACGCACAAAAATCAGTTTTAGTACATGGCAGTAAAGAAAAAATTAACTTCTTGTGCTTAATGGGACTTTTAGCACCTTTTGAGTTGGCATCAGTGAAGGTTTCATATAAAAACTTATATTTCTTTTTAATATTTATAAATTGAATTATACTAGGTCGTTTCAATAAAATATAGATTCAAACAGCAATTCTTATGGTTTTTAATACATTTTATACAAATTTAAAGTCTTTAAATTGCGTTTTCTCAGTTTGCAGTTTTTCATGAATTCGTTATCTTCAAAATTCTAAAACTTGTACAGATATTTAAGGAAAGACTTAATTTTTTTTTTTTTTTTTTTGAATGTTTAATAGAACCTACTTAAAAGAAATAGGAATGGATTTTGAAATTTATTGATTAGTTTTTGAGAAAAAAAATTAAAGTGCATGTTTATGTAAAAATTTGCCCCCCCCCCCCCCCCCAAAGAAAAAAAAGCTGCTTTTTGTTATATTTTTGTGTTATTTTCTGTTAAAGATATTGCAAAATCTATTCCTAATTCTTTTAAGTAGTTTCTATTAAACATTCCAAAAAATAGTCTTTTTCTTAAATACACCCCGCGACAAAAAGATAGGTACAAAGGGTTTTTCTTTGATTTTTCATAAAATAACATTATCTAAATTGCGCTTATCATTTATTATTATCATAAAATAACACTTCCCGGACTAATTTTTGTTTTAAGACTAATTTAGAAAAGTTTTAAGACTAAAATTTTTCTAATTTAAGACTACACTCCGCGACAAAAAGATAGGAACAAAGGTTTTTTTTTTTTTTTTTTTAATTTTTCATAAAATAACATTATCTAAATTGTGCTCATCATTTATTATAACAAAATATTATCCTATCAAAAACATATTAAATATTTGAATCATATTCAAAATAATCATATTCAAAAATTTAAAAAAAAAAAAAAACCTTTGTTCCTAACTTTTTGTCGCGGTGTGTAGTCTTAAATTAGAAAATTTTTAGTCATAAAACTCTTCTAAATTAGTCTTAAAACAAAAATTAGTCCGGGAATAGTGTTATTTTATGATAATAATAAATGATAAGCACAATTTAGATAATGTTATTTTATGAAAAATCAAAAAAAAAACCCTTTATACCTATCTTTTTGTCGGGGGGTGTATGTGTAGAAGTTTAAGCGTTTTGAAGATCATTTAAAAAAAAAAAATAAAATAAAAATGCAAACTATGAAAACTATGAAAACGCAATTTAAAGATTTCAAACCTTTAAAAATATATCAACCATAAGAAATTGTTGCCTGAATATATATTTTATTCTCCAAGCCTAAAACAGTTCGACTTATGAATATTAAATGGAAATGTAAGCTTTTATGTGAAACCTTCAGTAGTAGTGCCAAGTCACCTTAAGAGCACAACGAAAAAAAAATTATGAAAACTTAATACATTTAGCTAATTTATCTTTGCAAGAACTGATGGTGAATACTATTTTACTATCATAATTGATCTTTTTTTTTTTTTTTTTTTAACTGATACAGATTATGTGGCACTTTAACATTGAACAGCTATTTTGTATGTGTTAATATTGCATGTACTCTCACTTATCATTTTTAATCTAAATTAGCTTTTATTTATAAAACAATTTTTCTTTATAAGAAGTTCAAATTAAAATGCTATGAGCGTTTTCAAAAGGTAAAGATAATTCATATATCATCCACTATCTATTTTTTTTTTTTTTCTCCGATTTCTTAAATAGAAGAATAGCAATGATATCGTATATACCTATTAGTATTTAAGCCATCAGGAAAGCATTGCATATATGCATGTAAGTCATATATTACATAAATCAGTTTTGTTTTTATATCAAAATTAGCTAAACTGCGGTAGAAATATTGTCATTCCTAATGTCCGCTCTACTATCAGGAAATCGAATTTCTCTTTCAACCACGGCGCGAAATAGTCATTTGACCTTCCAAATGAAAAAAAAAAATTTCTCACGTATTAATTGTAATCTCAAAGTTGACTACCTTAAAACATAGTGCATTTAACAAACTAATTTAGTTAATATCCGCTTGCTTAATGATGGTATCCCTGAAGAACGCTAACCTCAGATTTATTATTTACAAACAATCCCATTATCTCGTAAACAATTTTATTAAAACATTTAAAATCCCAACCCATTTCACTTTTATGGCCTTCTAAGAACATTACTGGTTCTGTTGGTCCGGATTATGATTTTGTTAACCTTAACGAAACGGTTTATTTCAAATATAGGTTTCTTAACACTTTTGTTTATAATATTAATAAAAAATAAATAGTAAACACGTTTTTTTAATTAAGATTTTTTTTTTTTTTTTTTTTTGAGTTAATGTACAGATTTACTTGTTTAAACACTGATAGTTATTCACAGTTTGGCTTCAGAATTATTCATGCTAATAGAAACGTAATGCTTTCAAATTTTCCTATGTCATTTTCTTAAATTTAATATTTCTAATAAGAGATTCTTTTAAAAATTGTTTTATAATTACTATTTAACCGATGAATGGTAAACTGTATTCATTTTTATGCTCTTTTATGTTATATCAATGATTAATTTTAAACAAAGACCTTTTATTTATTTTTCTAACTTATGTCATTGTTCTACTGCTTTGAATAGTTCATGCTAGCACATGCATTTAACACTTACACAAGTCTTGACTACTGAACAAGTTATGCGCTAGTCGTACCTCTATGAATATGAGACGCCACTGCTCAATTACTTTCCGCATTAGTGCGATGTATGAGTTTGTTTGATCGTTCAGTTTGTACGGGCAAATGTACATGAAAAATTTTCAAATGTATTTAAATATTTAGTTTTAAAATTAAATTAAAAAAAAAAAAAAAGAAAGAAAGAAAGAAAATCGTAAGTCAGAACTTAACTAGCTAATGGCATTTGCACGATTCAGTCTTTTTTTTTTTTTTTTTTTTTTTTTTCGCCATTTGTCTAAAGTACAAGCAGAGACGTAATAATGCTCAAAAGATGTCTTTATTATATTAGTAATTTTGATTGAGTTCTCAATGTCCTAAAGACCATAAATGTAACCTCGCTTCACCCTTTATAGAAATAATTTTCTTTGTACACCTTGAATGCTTTTCTTTTACTTTACTTTGGATAAATCATTTAACAATATTTTAGATTTGATAAGCTTTTAGTATATTTTTCTATAAGAAAAAAAATCGTGACTCAAAGTAAGATTGCGATTAAAAATAATTCTAACGTTGTCGAAATAATCCATTATTTGTTGACCTGGTCAAAATTAGTTTTGTGAACTTTCTCATTCTGAGCAGTACATTAAAAAAAAAAAAACTTTGTTTCGCAATCTAATTTTTCAATGTTGCAAAGCACTAACACAATGTTTTATGTAGCATTAAATCGAGAAAAATTCAGGATTCACTGTTAAAGTAGTAGTAAATTCAGATTTTCTAATACAATCTCTCACTATGTTTGATACTAGAACAAATTGTAATTAAAATATTGGACTTGTATTTTTAAAAATAACCTTTTTAAATTATTAACTATGAGGGAATAAATTCAATGAATGTCTAACCTGTGTTGAACCCTCACATATTAGACTATTTTGCTGCTGTATGGATAGGTTGGAATGAGGAATAGGCATAACAATATTCGCTAGGAAAATAATTATAGCGTCTCTTTTTTACTATTCCATAAAATATTATTTAAATACTTATATTTAAAAAAAAAAAAAAAAAACTTACCACTCGCTCACACGCGTAGTTTTTGTGTCCCATACAGTCCAGAACGCCCACTTAGAAACTGACTTGGGCCAGTATATGACTAAATTTACTCTAGGTCTATTAACCTAGAACTAATTTGTGTCGTTTTCTTTCATAAGTTGTCTTAATATCTCTCGGTTTTCACTACATCATTAAAAAAAAATGCGATTACCGTATATAATGCTATACGAAAACATTTTTTGTTAAATATTACTTTGATGCTAGAGTAAAAACAAGATGTTTTCTATGGAATTTGATCTGTCCAACGAATTTGGTGAATAAAATATTGTTGAGGTTTAAATGATTAGTCGAACGTAGGGATTTCAGAAAAATGTCTGTTTCGCATAACGTTGTTTTAACGTTGTTATAACTAGTTTTTCACTGCTCAGACTTATTTACAACGCTATAACAACGTTATGTGCTACCTAGGCTATGTACACTACTGGTCATTAAAACTGCTACACCAGGAAGGAATCCAAATAACAGAGTATTTTTAGGCACATATTATAGTAGGAAGAACATTTGATTAAAATTTCAGGAAACTTGGAAGCATATCCTAAGAAACCAGTACATCAAGCAGCGACAACTTGCCGCAATAACAGCACTTATACGTCTATACATTGAATCGAACGGCTATTTCAAGACATGTACGAGAACAGCACTCCATGCAGCTTCAACACGATGCCACAGTTTACAGGATAGTGGCAAGGCTTGTCAACGTTTGACCAGACGTTTTCAATAGGTGTTAAATCGGAAGAACGCACTAGTCAAAGCAACATTCGATCACGTTCTGTATGAAAAAACGTCTGGATAATAAGAACAACGTGCGCTTATGCATTGTCCTACTTAAATGTTGTGTTACAGAGGCCTTAAATATAGGGCAGAGCTACGGGCCTTAACCCATCAGAAATGTAACGACCGTTATTCAGAGTGCCGTCAATGTGAACAAAAAGTGATTGAGACGTGTATCCAATGGCACTACATAACATCACTCCAGGTTGCGAGGCAGTATGCGGCGATCATGACTTGGGCTACCTTAGAAGTTGCATCACATAAAGGAGCGCCTTCAATGTATGATTCACGACGAACCTGGACGCAGGAATAATGTGACGTCGTCTTTTCAGATTAATCACATTCCGATTACATCATCAATATGGCCGCATCCGTATTTGGCAGCAGTGCGTAGAATGCACATTACCAGCTGGCGTTCGACATAGTCATACTGGAGAATCACCTAGCATGATGGTATGGGGGGGGGGGTCATTGAATGCACGCCTGCATCATATCTTGTTTGCATTTTTAGCACTCTGAATAGCGATCATTACATTTTAGATGAGTTGAGGCCTGTAGCTTTGCTCTATATTCGAGGCCTTCGTATCGTAAAGTTTAAGTAGGATAAAGCCCGACCGCATGTTATGCTTGTTGTCTGGACCTTCTTGGATACAGAATGTGTTCAGCCGTTGCTTTGGCCAGCGCGTTCTGTTGATCGCGCACAAAATGAAAACGTCTAGTCAATCGTTAAGCGACTAGTACGCCGCCACTCTCCAGTAACTACGGTCGATGTACTGTGGCATCATGTGGAGTACATTACCCGTACATGTCATCCAATCGCTCTTCGATTTAACTCCTGGACAAATAAGTGCTGTTATTGCTGTCAGATGTCACAGCTTTATATACTGATATCTCAGAATCCATAACTCCCCAATTTCCTGGAAATTTAATCAATTGTTATTCCTATTATATTGTATGTGTCCAACAAATATTCTGTTATTTGCATTACTTCCTAGTGTAGTAATCTTAATTTTTAGTAGTGTATAAACAGGTCTATCTTTATTCAAAATACGCAGCGCTGATAAGTAACTGACAATTGAAAAACTGAATAGATTACTTAGATTCGATGAATATAAAATCAAGTGTAGCGTATGCTTGAAAAACTTTAATACATTTGAATTATGCACTATTGAATAGGAAACTTTACTCATTAGATTTATTAAAAAATGGCTGATTCATTTTAGACGTAACGATATTTTGCTCATTAGAGTGAAACAGACTGGCATCTTCGCTTAATGTTGAATCTGATTTGCTACCAGCGTGGAAGTACAGTTATCTGAACTTGACAGCTTTTCAGAAGAAGTCAGCGCCTTAATTTCTACCCAAACAGGAATATGGGATAATCAAACACAAACGCCGGTTAACTTTGTTCAAAACAAGTGCGACAGAGATGCGTTTCTTTCAAAGTAATTCGTCGGTTATTACGCCATATGAATAATTTTCATTAACCTTTTTTTTTTTCAAAATTAGATTTTAATTTAAGGCATTTCTATAAATAAGCATTTTAAGATTCTGTAAGTAGAATTTTTAAAGCAAAGTTTTCACAAATTGAGTAGATATTTTCAAACATTTTATACCTAATGACTGTTGCTGTTAAGAATCAATTGCGCAATTTTGTTGCATCAAGCTCTTCAGAATAAATTTCTGTTCTTATTTTCACACTTCTCTAAAAAAAAAAAAAAACAGTGGACATTTTATTAAAAGTATATGGAATCAACTGCTCTAGAAACTTGTCATTGAAGAACATTTTAGCTCAATGACAAGAGAATGCGTTCTGTTGTAGCAATATATTTTTTAATATCTTCTAGTTAAAAAGCCTCCAAATAATTTACTTATGTAAAAGAAATGTTTTTAAAAAATGGGATAACTTGGTTTATTCACATCAAAATGTAAATGCACGGTTATTTTGGTTAAATTCAGCAATATTAATCTTGCAATATTGTTCTTTTTAATGGGCATACAATCTTACACTTAAGATTTATTTCCCTTTGCCTACACCAAAGTTGTTTCATCACTGAATACAGAAGTTATTTCTTGTTTTTCTTCTCAAAATAAAATGTAGTGCTAAGAATGATTCTCACGAATGGCACAAGTCCATGCCTAGATCCTTTCGTGTAGACAATTGGTACTAACTCGTAACACCAACATCTCCTGACAAACAAGACTTTATCGATAAGGAAATAGCTACAACAGTCAATAAAGAAGATACTGTTGACGAAGAGAGTTCCAAAATTCCTGAAAGTAATCCAGCATGTCACATACTTGCACTACAAAAATTTTTAGATTGAGCACTTCGATATATTTGAGCCCAAAATGTCCCCATTTTGGATGTGCTCATGTCTAAAATATGGCGTGACAAGGCTGCTTTGAAATGATTGAAAAACAAATAGCAAAGCTAAATTGCCTATTTAGTTAAGTAACCAAAATAATTTATAAGCAATTTTTGTTTATATTTTTATTTGCCTTTTTTCTTTTTTCATAAAATACAATTTGTTATACTTTACATAAAATTCTCCACTTTTGTAACATGTTTTTAAAGTTTGCATCATTCAGAATTACATAATTTATCATATAGGGGAGACCGTGGTGCAATGGAACATGGTGTAGAATGGACCACTCCCTATTATTTTTATGCTTCGTATTTTGGCACAACAGCACTGCAGTGAGGAAATTTATCTAGCAGATTCATGCCTAACTGAGAATTTAGCAATTTTATTCTAGAAAGTTAATTTGTGGTAGCCAAAAGTAAACATTTTTTCTTTTCATAATTAAAGTATTATGATCTGGAAGAGGTTATTTAGCAGAATAAAGAGCTGAGATCATCTATTATATTTAATCTAACTAAAATACAATTTAAAGATTTTTATTTATTTAATATTTGTTCTCAGTTTCGCATAAGGCAAAATGGACTACCAGGAACTGGGTTACAATGAACAATGGTCCAGTATAACCCAATTCTCTGTCATGTATGATATGTCATGTAAAATAATAATCTATTACTATATATATTTAACTGATATCCGATTGTTAAATTTTTACAAGTGTCTCGTTTATTATAACTTTGAGTTGCATCCGTTTCAATAATAATTTTTTAAGTAATTTTGAATTATTATTTGTAGTGGTGAGTTTATTTTGATCTACGACTTTAAATAGTTTTGGATTATCATTTTTGGTGAATTGTTTTATTTTGATCTTCTTTTTTTCTGGTTTTACTATGGGTGTTTCGGACCTGTGAACAAAGAAATTCTTAACTTTTGCTTTCTTTGTGACAGAAAAACATCAATTTTTTAGCATATTTGCATTCTACCAGGCCCTTGAAAACGTTAGAATGCAAATAATGCTTTTTTCCCATTCCAATTTCCAATAATTCATTTCGATTTTACTTTATTTCTTTTTTGGGTATTTGGGAAGACTACCCAAAAAAGAAGAGCTTATGATCCGAATAATTGTTTTAATACTGAAATTAAATCATCTTTAAATTCTCTCTCTCTCGAAAAGCTTACAATTGTCTTATAAGAGCGGTTTCACAGATCATGTAAAGTAAAAAAAAAAAAAAATATTCAACTATGGAACAGGCAATATAAAAGCTTGTGCATGATTTAAAAAAAAAAAAACTTCAGTCTCAAAGGCATCAGACATTTTAAAAACAACTCTTACACGCTATGTACAAAGGTATAAAAATTTTAAATTGCCTGAACTGAAAAATAGCAAATGAACTATTAGATTTAGCACAAACTATGCACATAAGCAAATATTTTCGAAGGCTGAAGAAGAAATGCTGGAAACGTATATAATAGATGTTTGTACAACTAAGCACATTTCAATCACTAAGTGAAAAATCCTCATGTAAAAATAGTATCTTTCGAATTGCGTCCCTTGACGATAGCTTCCTTGCACAAGGCAACAACTAAATAAAGAGGCATTAACAATTTTAACTGATACACCAGTCAAAAAAGTTATTGAAGAAGCAGCAATAAATAAATAAATGAAAAATCCGCTTTAGTTAAAGCCAGAAGAATTTTAAAGAAAAATGTTAGCTTCTGTTAAAGATAAAAATAAAACTGAAGTCTTACATCATGTTTCAAAGTAAAAATATGTATTAGAAAATTCCAGTGTTTCTGGGAATGTCTCTTTATAATAATACGGAATACCGTGATGAAGTTGTAATTTCATAGCAAGATGCTAATTTTAATACTAATAAGAATGTAAATTTTCGTCAAAAATTTAACGAAAAAGTAAGTTTTACATTTTTGTTGGCTTAATCACAGAAATAAATGATAAAGAATCTGTTTTTCTGGGATTCATGTAACAAAAACCTAATCAAGATATACAGTGCGGCGCAAAAGTTTAAGCACAAGATAATTTTTTTAATAAAATGAAAAATATACACCAGAGTTATAATAATAATTAAAAAAAAAAATTAAATTAAAAAAAAAAAATGAACTACAGTGATGAAGTTACCAGTGATGAAGTTTTAATACACCAGAGTTTTTCGAAAGTTTTACTGTATCTAGACAATTGGTTGCAAATTTGAGTTTCAAATTCGGAAACAATTAATTGAAAGGAAAAAAAAAAAAAAAAAAAAAAAAAAAAAAAAAAAATGTGATGTCGCAAAAATTTAAGCACAAATGAAGTTTTATGCAAATATCTCTTTAAACGTGGTGGGTAAAGGATAGATGAGTCTTATGTCCTAGACTATAAATTGTAGGAGGTAAGACTCACCGCTGTACCAGCAATCAAAATTCCGAAAGCTTTGCAGTTCTCTCCTGAAGAAGTTGCGAATATGTGGAAGCTTAAAGTAGAAGATAAATTAGTTTCGCAAATGTCACTTATTTTAAATAGGTCCAAACACAGTATTTATAGTGTTTTGCAACGTGGAGAACAATTCAAAATTGTGTATCGCTCAGGAAGGCTGAGAAAAACCACATTTCGTGAGGATAGAAGAATTAAAAGAATAGCTATAACTGACAGTTTGTCTCCTTAATCAAATAAAAAATCGACTTGGATCAAAAATGTCACGTAACACCATACGCAGACGATTAACCAAATCAGGATTCAATAAACAAACAAAAACTAGCTCCTAAACCTTTTCTTAAACAGTGTCACAAACAAGCAAGACTTCAGGGGTCAAAACGGCACATGTGTTATCGTAACGAGTGGATTAGTGTTATTTTCTCTGATGAAAAAGAAAATAAAAAATGGAATTTGGATGGTCCAGATGAGTTCTCATTCTACTGGCGTGACTTGAGAAAAGAACCGAAGAACATATTCAGCAGGCAACAAGATGATGGCTCGCTCTTGGTATGGAGTGCTTTTGGTTACGAAGGACGAACGTCTCTTTGCTTCCTAAATGGAAGACAAAATTCAAAGAAGTATCGGGGAAACTCTGGGTGAGCATTTGTTGCCGTTTGATGAACATATAACATCATAAGAGAACAGCATGACTTTCGGTGACACAAAAATCAGTTGGTGTACCATTTTCTAATTTTAATGTTTCTTGATATTATTTACACGAATGGAAGACATAAGAAGACAAATATAATATATTTTACATTTTATACTATTAAAAAGCACAATACATTAATGCCCTTTTTTAATTTTACCTGTTGTCTATAGTACCCCGTTCCATGGACCATTTTACCCTGAGCTTGAGGTAAAATAGTCCACTTTGTCAGTTGCTATTAAAAAATTATTCACTCATGTTTGTGAAAATTACAACACCAAGAAGGAATGCTAATATAATATTTATTGGGCAAATACATTATAGTAGGAAGAGCAATTGATTAAAGTTTTGAGTAATATATCCTGAGAAAGCAGCGACCTCTGGGAGCCATAACTACACTTATCTGCCTAGGCATTAAATCGAATAGCGATTGGATGACTTATTCGGGTACAGCACTTAATGTAGCTTCCACAGGATGTCACAGTTCATAGACCGTAGTTACTGGTGAGTGATGGCAGGCCACTCGATTTTCAACGATTAAACAGAAATTTTCATTGGTGAGAAATCAGGAGAACGCGCTGCCCAGAGCAACGGTTGAACACATTCTCTATCAAGGAAAGTCCGGGCAAAACAGACAACTTGCGATGGTGCATTATCCTGCTTAAATGTTGTACTACGGAAGCCTAAAACATAGGGCAGAGGGGCGGGCCTTAACTCACCAGAAATTTAATGGCCGCTATTCAGAGTGCCGGGAATGTGAACAAGAAGTAATCGAGACGTTTATCCAGTGGGGCCCCATACCATCACTGCAGATGGACAGTGTGATGATGTCGAATCCCAGCCGGTAATGTGCATTATTCACAATGCTGTTAAATACGGATGAGGCAATCTTGATGCTGTAAACAGTATTGTGATTGGTCTGAAAAGCGACTTCACGCCATTCCTGCGTCCAGGTTCGTCGTTGATCACGCATTAAAGGCGCCCATATCAGTGATGCAATTTTGAGGGTAATCAAAATTTTGGTAGCCGTATATTGGGTTACCACCTGGAGTAATGGTATGCGGTACCATTGGATACACGTCTTTATCCACTGTTGTTTTCATTCCCGCCACTCTGAATACCCGTCATTACATTTCTGATGAGTTAAGGCCATCGCTCTGCCCTATATTCAAGTAGGGACCCTCGATAGAGAGAGACTAGACATTGGCGCGTCGGCTTTTTGACGAAATTCTCCATTTTAGTGCCAGTCGCTCCATTGCTTATCATTACGCCGAGAAGAAATTTTGATTATTTTACGTCATAATCGAAAAATAACTTATTTATTGCATTTTTACTTTCTTAGGAGATAAATTGCTTTAATTTTGGAATACTTTTAAAAGATAAAAATGCATAATTATTTACTTTATATTATGCTTTTAATACTTTGAATTATCTTATTGCATGCTGTTTTACGTATTTATTTCCTAACATTACATTATTTATTTACTAGCTATTAGTTTTTAAGTTCTGTTGTGCAATATATTTAATGTTAGATCTCAATGTATTTTTCTGATATATTTTAAAATACATATTTAAAATAACTATATAAAAATATATTTTTTGATTTTTTGCTAGTACGCAAAATGTATCGGATTTCTTAAAATAAATTAATAAAAATAAAGAAAATAAGGTGTATATTATTTGCTAACATATGAAATATAAATTTCTTTTTAATAATAATTGTCATAATAAATTTTATAAATAATATTTAAGTAATTATTTTTATTCACATAATATTAAAAAAAAAAAAAAAAATCAATGAAATAAGCAAATGTAAATAAAATAAATAAAAACATTTTTTTTTAATTTCTAAAGATATTAGTTAATATTTTTACAAATTATTATTAATAAAATTTTTGTTTTTAATATTTAACTAAGTCATTATTATTAATAATACGTAATTGAAATAAATAAAATA
Source organism: Salticus scenicus (assembly GCA_963930645.1). Taxonomy (NCBI): domain Eukaryota; kingdom Metazoa; phylum Arthropoda; class Arachnida; order Araneae; family Salticidae; genus Salticus; species Salticus scenicus. The sequence continues at coordinate 149,734,273 of OZ005651.1, forward strand.
TGTATTTTTTAGCTTGTAAAAATATTACGTAAATATTTTTATAAAATAATAAAAAATAATTTCTGTTCTTCTGCCGTAGTTTTACATTTATTCATGAATTACTTGACAAAAACTAAGATTACCATTATTATTATTTTTTTTTTTAATTCTAACTTTTTATGTATAGAATGTATGTCCTTAGAAAAAAAAGGTAGAATTACTTTCACTAAAGTAGAATTGCTTTCACAATCAACGTATTTTGCTTAATATAGAAATATACAACAAAAAATTCCTCTGTTTTCCGATAGGAATTGAAAAAGTAATCACGTCGAAGGTTAAAACAAAATTCGCTTTTCTTCAAATTCTTTTTCTCTCAGACAAAAAAATAAAATAAAAATAAATAAATAAATAAAAATTCTGCATTACTTTCTGCACAAATTTAGCACAATTTCCTTTGATTTATGTTGTATATTAAAGCGTCAATCGCTAAGAAAAAAGCATTACGTTCTACGGGGATCGCTCCGAATCGGCACTAAGATGGCTGACTTTCGGTCAATGTCCAGTCTCTCTATATATAGGGTCCCTATATTCAAGGCCTCCGAAGCGCAATATTTAAGCCGGACAATGCACGATCGCAAGTTGTCCGTATTGTCTAGACCTTCCTTGATGCAGAATGTGTTCGACTGTTGCTCTGGCCAGCACGTTCTCCTAATCTTGCACCAATGAAAATGACTGTTTAATCGTTGAAAAGCTGCTGGTCCCCCTCACCGCTCACCAGTAACTACGATCGATGAATTGTGGCATTATGTTGAAGCTTCATGAAAGGCTCTACCCGTACATGTTATCCAATCGCTGTTTGAGTCGATGCTTAGGCAGATGAGTGCTGTTATTGCTCACAGTGGTCGCTGCTTTATGTACTGTTTTCTTAGTACATATTACTCCAAAATTCCCAAAATTTTAATCAATTGGTCTTCCTACTATAATGTATGTGCCCAATAAATATCATTCTGATATTCACATTCTTTCGTTGCAATTTTCACAAACATGAGTGTATTTATAAAAAAAAAAAAAAAAAAAAAAAAAAAAACATAATTATTACTTTTGAACGAATGCAATTTGAATCTAAATATATAAGTAATATGAACATATTTTCAATAGCTGAAAATGATTACTTTGTGAGTAAGCACTTAAAATTTGCAAAAGTGGTCCCTTTTACTGCGGTCTCCCGCAAGTATATAGTTTCGATAGTTTTTCAATAATTTCATTATGAAAATGTAAAAGGAATAAGCTTTTCGGTTAAGACTATTTTCAGATAATCGGAATTTGGATAACAGAAGTTCTACTACATTGCAATTTTTACATGACTTATCAATAAGATGCTAGGTTTTCGATTAACCCGTTAGTAGTCGCTATAGACAGCGCCACCTATAACAGATTGCGCACTTTTTATTTAACTGTCACCAATAATTTTAAGAAGTGATGTGACCGACGTTTCTTCGATTTTATTTGCGTTTTATGTATATCAAAAGTCACTTCTAAAAATTTTTGGTGGCTATTGAATAAAAAAATCTGGCAACACTGAAAGATCGGCGGCAAATCGACCAACTAGCGACTACTAACGGGTTAAAACATTTTGAAATGAAGAATATTGAGCAATGTGAAGATGTTTTCTAAAAAAAAGAGCGCCAGGGTCGAAGAGGTTAATATCAGTGGGCAGTAGCCATTTTCTCAATATTAATGCCTACGTTTATTATAGAAAGGTCGGTGTTTAGAGAGAGTGCACAAATTTATAATATATAATTTTTGCAATATTTCGACAATCTCCTTGCGTATGATTCAAAAAGGCGTAAATTTTGCAACAATATGAACTTGGAAAATATGAATCCATTTAATGAAAATAGAGTTCAACGTGCAAGACATTTTTCTCAGGGAATTTGGTTTTTCTCCAATTTAAGTAGTCATGATTGTCACCCAAACCACAATGACTTTGACACTTTCTGTTCATTATAAACTCCCACTATACCACATGTAGGTTAGATCTTTCAACAAGAATATATGTCATCTGTGTATCAAGTTGACCTTTGGTGAAGAAGAAACGATTCCGCTGAATTTGTAATTAAATATAAATCATACTGAATCGAGGTCAAACATTACCGGAATGACTTAAATTTATCCCCGTAGGCATGTCCGAGGAGTGTCTGGTTTATTGCTGAATAATATTTTCTACTTATTACATTAAAACACCAAATGTAGTGGTCAAGAGAAGCTGTTTGCCGCGTAAGTTGTCTATTTTTATTCCTCAGCATTCCCGCACTACAAATTTGATTTCGTGCGATATGCCAGAGAAAATCGTGCATAAAGACAACTAATAAGAATTTCAACAGTTCTTTTATTTGGATATTATATTTGAAGTTATTTCTACAGAATTTTCGGAAATTTTGTAGTAGGTATATACTTAAGTTTGAATATCTTTTCAAGCACGATTAAATTTTTATTTTGACTCAAAGTTTTTATTACAGAACTTTTAAAATTTTTAAAGGAAGAAAGCAAAATAATCTTTAATTCCGTATTCTTAAAAAAAAAAAATTAACAGTTAATCCTTTATGGATATTATATATATAGGAATAAATTATCAATGAATAAAATGAAATAAAACCCAAAAAACACTGAGGTCTTCATCAGGGAGGCCCTCCAGTGTAGGGGTGAAAGTAGTTTCTGAAAGGACAGTAGCAATTAGCTAATAACTATCCTTAGCCCCCAACTTCTCACCAAAAAGAAAACCACCATTAACTGAGAAGAAATCTGACATACATATAATTTAAAAATTCCAAAAACCCTTTTTTGTTTCTCTTATCTTTAAACTCATAAATTCGTTACAATAGTTAACTCTCTCTCTCTCTCTCTCTCTATATATATATATATATATATATATATATATATTTCATACATGTTTTGTACTTGGAAAAAATAAAATAACACACAAAATTTTCATACATTTGTATTGTATGAAATACTTACGTAATCATTTCTAGTCACTGTACTTTTTCGGTGAAAAATTTTTAAAATTAAGTTGAATAAAGTTTCATACTAATTGTTTTAAACTGAAGTTCATTATCAGTATCTACTTAGAATTATTTTCATCATTTATGCAATACAGTCAGCCATTTCACAATTTAGAGCAGTAGAAATACTTTTAAAATATTCAATTAATTGGTGTTTCACACTCGGCATATGAAATGAATCCTCTTGTATATTAGCACGTTGAGCGCCATGTCAGCCATTCTAGATTCTAGACATTTTTTCATATCTCTAAGTACTGAAGGAATCATCTTGAAACTTTAGGAGTGTGCAGAACATGTTACACTTCAAACATTTCAGTGAAAATTTTACCCCGAAAGTAAAAGCAGTACCAATAAAAAATTAAAACGTTGCGCGCCCTGTCAGCCATCTGTGGCCGAGTGTCAAATATATAAAGCCGCGTCAACCATCGGTGGTGGATATAAAACTAAAAATATTACATTTAATGATTTAACAGGGTCAGTCCCCGCTCATCACTCGTAGAATGGTGTCGAGCGCTACACTTAATGATTGAAAATTTATTAAAAAATTGCTTATTTTTTATTTATTACGAAGGAATCATTATGGAATTTTAATGGATTTTACGAATTTGCGTGGCGCTCAACGTGTTAAAAACACAAAGCTGCTTTTTAAGACCAAGACGAGAGCATTTAAGCTTGCTCAAAACTCTTTGATCCAATAGAGCAGTTTCATATGACGTCATAGTGACGTAGATGGAGGGCTGTCAACTCCACGTGAAAATAAATAGACGCCATTTTTAGAACAGTAAGCAAATAGCAGTTGAAAAGAGCTCACAGCACCATGGCAACCGCGCATAGCAACCAGTGATGGAGGGCACGCTGTCCACGTTGCCATGCTGTTATCAGCTGTTTGCAACTGCCCTATTCTAAACTATAACATTCTCCTAAATAAACGTTAGATAATAAGAACCATTGATGAACCAATTATATTACAGGAAACGAGGAGAAAAAAAAAAAAAAAAAAAAAAAAAGAAGAGGTTGAAAGGGGTTTAACATCGAACTAGAGCTACACAGTGGTAGTTAACAATGGACTTCATTTCACTTCACCCCCTCGTGTAGTCCGGAGAAATGGCATAAGATAAATAAAAAAGAAAGGTGTAAGAAATCTTTTCACATTTTACAAATTGTTGCGTCTATTGTGTGTTTTGATAATTATGTCATTATTCGGATCGTCTTCAGTAAAGCTCCTATATATATACGAGATGGCGCATCAGGCATTTTGTTGCCTTAGAGTTGCCACATGTACCCAATGTTTTCCATTGATTGATAAACGGCAGCCATTACTTTTATCGACTTGTTTTAATTTGGCGTTAATTCTTTTATTATTTTTCATAATTTTAGCTAAATAAACTACGATATGGGAATTTGTTTAACGATACACTACTATAATCACACACACACACACACACACACACACACACATTTCTATAGGATAATTTAAGAAAAATAAAATACTATTATTTTTATTTATATTTTTCTCTGTATTTCTGACATGTGTAACTGTAAAAATACAAAAATATGTGTTATTTTATAAATAATACAGTAACCGCCGCTTAATAAATTCACTGGTTAATAAAATCAGCCGCTTAATCTGATCAAATTTCCAGGACCGGAATCAAATCACTACAAACTACTTTTAAAGCCGCCGCTTAATAAAATCAGCATCGCCGGTTAATAAACTCAAATATCTCCTCAGCAGCCAAAAATATCATTTACGCACACTAAACAAATTTATTTACAATGAGATTAAAAAAAAAAAAAAGAAAGAAAGAAAGAAATTGAAGCTCAACAATCCCTCCGTTATCGCTCATTGTCGAAAATTTTACACTTGCAGCATAGTTACAAATCAAACACGCCCTATAACTTATCTCGGTAACAATTTTAAAGAACGTATTCGTCAAAGCACAGTAATAAGTTACAAGTTTGATTTGATTTGCAAATGATATATTAATATAATATTTAATTATTAAAAGACAATTTCTAGTTCTTATTTTGAAATAACTATAAATCAAGAAGTTTAAGCGGGAAGATCTTAAATTTACAAGAAAAAGGGATCTTTTGGTAAAGTAATGATGATTTTTCCTCAAAGAAAAGTACATAGGAACTTGGAATGCGTTTAATTTATTTATATCGAAGGTACAATAAATTATCGATCAAAAATTAATATTGTTTAATAATTCCATTATTCGTTACCTTTCGAAATTTCTTTCCAAATTCAGGGAAGTAATGCCTTTTCCTTAAGTGCAGGAACGTTTGACGGATGTAAAAATCACTTTGGCTCGGGACGAATGTGATTTTAATAAGCGGCGGGAACTGTATTTATATTAAAACCATAAATCAATTTAAGATGTTTCATAACTGTGTTTGAGTTTTGGCGACGTTTTGTGGGGTCGCCAAAGTTGTTTTGTTTCAGTGTCTTAAATTACATTTATTTTAATGTTTGTTTTTTGTAAATAAATAGTATATGCTAGAAATTGAATGGGTTTAAAGTCTCACTAGAACTACGCAGAAAACAATTGGCGACAATCTGGGATTCACCATAGGTGTGTTTCGGGGACATGTCGACGCAAATTTAATCATCCGCAGAAGGGGATTGCTCCTCCGCTTTCGTATTCACCAGAGGTATTTTTACAGAGCTTGGAAGGCATTGCAGTTAAGAGTGATTTTATGTACACCAGCTACCATTAATGTGCACACTGGACTTTAGCCGGGTGAGTGTCGAACTCGTGATTCTCCGAATAAGAGTTTGATGCTTTGATAACCGGTATATCACTGCCTTCTCGGTAAGGATGCAGTTAAGATTTAAATAAGAATATGTAATTTAAATTAAAAATGGTCGTATCTAAGACGAAATAATTTTTCCCATAAATTTTTAAAGAGTTACATGGGTTTTGAAAACCTCTTTAAAAAAAAAAAAAAAAAAAAAAAAACTTTTTTTATGTATAATTTTTCTTATTAGAAGTTTTGATCACATAAAAAGAGCAACATTTGAAGAATATTTTTATAAAACTTCCATTAAATTTTGGAAAATTCAGTCAGTGGGTTCTAAGTTTCCGATGATCCTTCAGAAAAGTGATGGAGACTACTCCTTTATACGATTTTTTATGTTTCGCACACTTTTTCAAAATAAAATTGACTAGTGCTTGAACATAGAATTGAAAAAAAAAAAAATGTGCACAGAAACGGTACGATATTTGGTACATTTTCCCCACGTATAACCTTGTGAAATTAGTTAAAAATCCTTCGTTCAAGCACTAGTGAATTCTATTTTGAAGAAGTGTGCAAAGTTTTAATAGGATCGGTGCATTCGTTTTTGGGAAATCGTGTCACCCGCTTTTTTGAAGGGTCTCCGGAAACCAGGACCCTCCGAATGAATTTTCAAAAAATTTAATGAAAGTTTATTAAAATTTTTATGAACCTTTTAAAAAATGTTGTTTAAATATTACTCTTTTATGTGCTTTTTTAACCTTCGAAACCCATGCAACTCCTTAATGTAATATTTCTTTCTTTCCGACCCCCACCTTTCAATAAGAGAATTAAGGTCATAGAAATATTTCTAGCATTCTTACAAATTTTGAGTTGACTTCAGAAACTTCACTATTGTTTTTGAAAATCATTATCGATGGTCAATGGAGCGTAATCCTCTATTTTAGATTTTTAAAAACCGCTCGGCTAGGCAAGCGAAGCAAGGCCAGTATTTAATAAATTTATATATTTGTTCGGCATCATATTATAGCTAAGGGGAAACTTTGATATTCTTGAAATTTGTTTACCTTGGTTTTTTGGCTTTTTTTAAACACGTTTTGAAATGTGAGGAAACCGAAAATAACAAGAAAAATGTGGAGTCCATCCGCAGATTTGTCAGTATGTTAGACTATGTATACACATTATCTCCAGAACAAATGATTTTAGAAAGATACCCACATAGCAATTTCAATTTGCAGCGAAATTGCAGCAATCTTGCTTTGTAAGCCAACAAACTTGCAGCAAGTTCAGTGTGACAAGCTGCAAGTTCGTAACAAGATTGAAGCAAGTTAACGCAAACTCCGAAGTCACCATACGCCAAATTTGCAGCAAACTTGTCGTGCAAGTTGCACTTTTACTGTATCAAATTTGCCGCAAATTCGTTGCAAACTAGTAGAAAAGTTAGGTTAGCCGTATTAAGAGTACTGCAAATTCATTGCAATAGGCAAGCTTATCATGTCTCACCAACTGTTAATACATTGCAAACACAGATTTTTATCACGTCACATTATCTGCAAATACACATAGAAACATGTAAATATAGCTTGTATTTCGCATAAGACTTGTCGACACGCTTCTTTTACCAGTAAACAATACGAGCAAGAACACGTTGCGAAACCGCTTCAATATCAGTCTTAGGTTGAGTTTCAAATACTTATACAGCAATTTTAGTTTGCAACAGAAAAGGTGTGAAAGGAAAAAATAATAATAATAGTAATTAAAACGAAAGATAGATTTATGTTGTGTCTACTTTGCGGCAATTTCACGGCAAATTTATCGCATCAAATTTGTCATGGCAAGATAATGTCAAGAAAAATCAAACTTGCTGCAAATGTGCTTGTTATCTGGGTAAAGTTTTGAATTTATAATACTTATAAGAAACCTGTTGATTTTGAATATTCTAATTTGAAAACTTCGTAAGTTATTCGAAATTTGCGATTTCCTTAACAAGGGACTATAGGGCAAAATTTCGCTTAAACATGAATTAAAAGGAATATTTTTATCGTAAAAATGTCAGACTAGTTTTAAAATGACATTCATGACGCTGGCATAAACATCAACTATAAACATTTTATCAAAAAGCACCACAGAACTGGCGTTTAAAAGTAATAAATACAAAACTTTGAAAAAACACCATAAAATGCAAGAACTCGCAACAATCGTTTCGCGTCGAAAGAAAATAAGACTTTTTGTCAGGCAAACAAAGCGGTACTACAAACAATTGTTGCGAGTTCTTGCATTTTATGGTGCCCCCCCCCCCCCCGCAAGTTTTGTGCTTACGAAATTTTCAAAGTAAAATGTTTATAAGTTATTCAAAAATTCCAAACTTCTTAACATTTCAGAATAGAGCAAAATTTCACATAAAATTCCATAAAGAGGAATATTTTCATCTTGAAGATGTCTGACCACTTTTTAAAATATCATTTATGGTATTAATATAAAACATTATTGACTGTGAATTTTCTGATTTAAAAAATTCGTAAGGTATTTGAAATTTTACGGTTTTTAACATGGCAGAATACGGCAAAATTTCTCTTAAACATCCATTATGGGGGAATATTTGCATTTTAACCCTTTATCTACCGCATTATGAAATAGAAAAAGTAATTGAAACATTTGAGTTAAAAGAATTTTTTAAAGATGTGTGCAATAAAAATTACTACTGTCACATCATCATCGTAATTAATGAAGATTTTGTGATGTGGTACTTAAGTGTACCGCTGGTACAATAGAGGTCGAAAATGATATTTGAACCTTAAATGTAAAAGAGTATTTACATGTTCCTTATAATTTTTCTAAGATTTATGGAAGATTCTTGAAGTAATATAGGAATTAATAACATGAGTGAAGTTCTTGAAAAGTGCCAAGTAGAAACGAGGAGAGCACTCTTGGTACAAAAACGACTACATGCAGCGTCTAGTGCCTTTATAGTGAGATTAAAGTAAGATATTTACAACCTATTCTTATATTTTTGGCATTTCTTCCATGAATTCTTTTTTACACACTTTTTAAACTAATGGTTACCCGTCGGTAGATAAAGGGTTAAAGATGTCGGATCACTTTAAAATATCATATTATACTGTACTGGCTTGAACATCATTGACTATCGAAATTTAAAAATTCCTTAACATGGCAGAAGAGAGCAATATTTCACAAAAACTGACATTATGGGGATCTTCGCATTGGAAATACTCTGGAACTGCATGAAAACTAAAATACGAACTGACCTAAATAAAATTGATCAACAAATTATTATAAGGTAAATGTATCGAACTGAACGGTGGATAGACTTTTAGGTCTGCTTTAGGTTAGACTTTTGCGTAGACTTCAATTTGCGACTGTGTTGAGTGGTCGGCCAAATTCATTTCTTTTTAACGTGAATTTAGTATGCACATCTCCGGCTTCCATAAGTAAATAAAAATTCTTCGGAAGAATAAATTGTTATATTGTTACAATTAGGGATGAGTTAATAAATATCCTTTAATTATGAATAACTTAATATTCCTTCATTAATATGGAATGTTTCCACTTTTGGAGTTAACCACATAGTGTAAACTGTTATACATTTTAAATTACAATGTCTATTTCTCTTTTTAGTCTGATGTCAGTGCTGCAATGCATTTCCGTTTACGCAAACGTGTTTACTTGTATTTTGAATATAACAAACTATTCAATAAGTAGTCCTTTTAAAAACGATTAAAAAAAAAAAAACGCTCTAAATTAAATGAATTTTGTATCTTAAAAAAATATTTCAAAATTTAATTTTAGGTAATGATATGAATTATGTTTTATGAATAATATAAATAAATATTTACTTTTGAAATATTATAAGCCATCTATTAAAAATTGTTTCACAATTTCTAAATTTCGTTAGTATCAAAACTTTAAAATAATAATAATAATAATAATAAAGTTTTGATTTAATATCAGAATGAATTTTGTAAATTATATTTGTCACACACAGAAAACCCTGTGTAACTATTAAAAAATAATTAACTAAGTATAATTCCGTAATGTTGAATTTCTTATTTATTCAGTTAATTTGAGTAAAACATTAAATTCTCGTTGGAATTTTTCTTGTGTATGTCAAAGAAGCTTATGAATTTGCTAAGAACGTACTCATAACTTTCTCAGCAGAAACGTTCCTCAAAATGTATGGTTTTTATATTCGTTAGAATATCACATTGCGACCAAGTACTATTTTTATGTAATTCCGTTAATTTTGTAAACAAACGATGCAAAAGAACTTAAGGCCGTGAAAACGAGATTTTAATCCGGTTTTGTACCTTTTTAGAGTAACGCATGACCGCAAATATACGTAAGCGAACTTCTATACGGTCACTTTTGCGGAGTTTTATCCTCTTTGAGAGAAAGATTTCTCTTCTCCATCCCTAGTTTCTCTGGAAGAGATGGGGAAAGTCGCTGAATGCAGCTCTGAGAGGAAAGAGTGGTCACTTTCTTCACCCTACATTTAAGAAAGTGAAGAACCTGTTTTCAATTTACTATTTAGTGTTTAATCCATGTTTTGCTGCTGTTCTTGAACTGAGAGTAAATGAGAAGGGAGGGAGAGAACGAATTCTTAAACCACGTGTTACGTATATCTAGCTGACCAATGAGACTAGAGAGTCCGCTCTTGGCTAACTCAAGAACCAATCGGACCACGTTGCGCGTATGATGTCGTTTGCGGTGCGATTTATCAACATTGGTTTTCGATAACTGAATGATGAAAATACGATAGAAAATATAAAACAAAAAATATCAGAATACGAAGTCTGAAGCAGATATCAAGTCTATGCTCTTTCTGAACTGATACCTCTGATAGACAAAGTTTAACTCTTCGCCTGTGGAGTACAACAGTTAAATCATGGCTATAACAGTTGATAAAGCAAAAATTGGAGTTATACTTCTCGGTTTTTTAGGAGTACTGCTTTTAGTTGTAGGAATTGTTGTTTTATCACTTTTTCCATCATTATTTAAAGCAAAACTTCATCAGGTACAGTAATTATTTTTATTATTATTACAGTCAATGACACAATTTTTAGCATCTTATCAAAAATTATTTCTTATAATTTTAAATAAAAACAAATTTGTTTTACTAATTATATTTGGAGGTTTATATATATATATATATATATATATATATATATATATATATATATATATATATATATATATATATATATAAAATTACGTGCAAATCAAAAGAAAAAAAAAAAAAAAAAAAAAAAAACACTAGTTTAAAATTTAGAATCTCGGCGGATCATGCACTAAAAATAAAATTAACTGCTTCAGTGCTTCTAAAGAATAACATTGTTTCACATTCATCCCACTGACCAAAACTGAAAGTAAGATGAGATGAAAGTGAAAGTAGGCTTCTTCCTCTAGTGACCTGAAGCGCTTCACAGTGTTTCATGCTGAACTTAGTTATTCATGTTTCAAGATTAAGGTCATTACTTCATCGTAACATCTTTCACTTTTTACAAATGCTATTTAAATATGCCGTTATTTTGTCTTTTTTGCGAGGAAACTTTAAAGTTGCTAATTTTGTCTTGAAGGAAACGTATAATAAACAATAAATGTTGATTGTACAAAATGAAATTTTTTATATTCTTTTTGTTTTGCTTATTTCGGTTTGGTTTTGTTTGCAGCAATATTTTATTTTCCTTTTTTTTTTTTAATCAAAACATAGATTTTGGCTGTTTAATCATGTGTATTGATCTCAAACTGTATACAACTTTATATTTAAGTCACTTTAATTTGGTTAAGACGATTAGGGGAGGTGGGGTTACAAATTAAAAATGAAAACGAAAAACAGCTTTTCCTTTTTTTTTAACCCAATTAATGCTTAACATTAGATGTACCATAGATAAGATAATACATTTCGTGCACTTTATATTTGATTAGGACAATTTCTTGAATTTTTATTTTCGTGAATGATTTTTTTTTTTTTTTTTTTTTTTTTGTCTTAAATATACCTGTAAATATGTACATACTTTAGATTTAAAATATATATATTATTCATAAGCGTGATTATTTAACTATTCATAGGTTATATATTATTTGTTATATTAAATGATCTCAAGAGATTTTTAATATTAATTTATTTTTGAATGCATAATTTCTTGATTTTTTCTGGGGAAAGAAACTGAAATAAAATTCTATGTAGCATAAAATTAAATATCTAATCAAATAGTTAAATATATATATTTACTGAAATAAATAATTCTAATTTATTTTTATCTTTATAGAAAATTTTTTCATGTGGGGGGTATTTTAATAGTTCAATAAACATTCAGAAAATTGATTATTAAATGAAAATATTTCAAAATTTGTTCAACTTTCATTATAATAAAAATCTAGTTTACGTAAATAATTCGTGAACAAAAAATAAATTTGATAGTTTTTATAAGAAAAAATTATCAGTAACTTACAAAATTTTAAATATCAAATTGATATTTTACGAATTTTTTAATTCAGTCTTATCAAAATTTGGTGCTGTATTTATGCAGGTGTGTTTGTGTCCTCGGAAATTGCTACCAGAATTTTTTAATAGTGATATTGTTGGTAGATTTCTAGTAAAGTTTAGCTATTAAATATAACCTAAAATACAATTCATGATTACTTGTGGGGAAATATTTAAAAAAAAAAAAAAAAAAAACAGAACGCAAACACCCCGGTTTATGCGATTAATGAAATTTGTTGTTAATAGAATAATTTAACTTGGATATTTTCGACTTTTTGAGTTTTGATATTATCAAAGCATGGCTTAAAAATTTCTTCTTTAACATAACACATGTGAGTATTTTGATTTCGAAGAAAGATTTATCAATGTTAAAATTTTTAGATTTATTTACATACTTAATTTGTAAAACTTCCTTTATAATAAACTCCCAGACAATCAAAATTACAGTTTTTAGTTTTTAATCATTGAAAAAACTCTCCACCTAAATTCCCAAACTAAATACAAAAGTTAGCAAATATTTTTATAAAAGAAAATTGGAAATTATTAATATTTAAAAATAAGATAAACTGTGAAAAACAATTATGCATAAAAAATAAAGTGTAAATTTACCTTATACAAACAAGTACATGTTACATATATATGTGTCTGTTATATTTATCTTTAAATAATGACTACATGAATATTTTTCCCCCCACTCTTACATTCGATGCTTTTACTTAATCAAATGTCGCTATCAATCAAGTTTTTAGGTGAGAACTCGCACCTTTCCTCTCCCCGACTAGCATGCCGGTCAGCATGCTATGTCTCCACGTTAAGCTATGCCGGTCAGCAAGCTGTGTCTTAGGTCAGTATTGAATAGTTTGTTTTGATGAGATCAAAGCATTAGTTTCGCAGATAAGCTACTTAAATCTTTGGAAAGTTTTATCTTTTTAACTGAATTTCTACATTTTGCGTATCAGTAACTAAAAGATATCAAAAATATGAATATTGATGAGATGTTAAGATGAAGTTTTATAACAGCGCAGTATCTCGTGTGGTTCTAACTTCTTATGCACAGAAATACATGTTTTTTTTTTTTTTTTTTTTTTTTTTGTGTTTTTTAGATAAAATGATTTGTAAAAAAAAAAAAAAAAAAAAAAGGAAATTGACACCGGTAAGCCAGTAAAAAAAAAATAAAATTTTGTTGGTTGTAACTATTTGCAGCATGTGCTTAAATAGCTATTGTTTATGCACTTATTTATTATTATTTGTTTAATTTAAAAATATAGAAACGCACAAAATCTATGTACATACGTAAACCTGTAAACAGTCTGAAACAATTTATCAAAACTATGTGCTTGTTAAATTTGTTTGTTAGAATTGTGCTTTTTACAGATGTTTATTTTGAGCAGATTATATTTGAAATGTTTTACACGTATTTCTTTCAAATTAAAGCTTGGTTTTATTTATTTTTATTATTAATACTGCAAATACTTAAAACTACTAAAATTTTGATACATTTCTTAAGAGATAAAGAATCTAAAATGATTTACTTGAAACTACATAAATTAAAGGAATAAAAATCTCCCTCCCCACACTTATAAATTTAATTATTAGCACTTCAAAGAAATTAAAGCATTAAATGTATAACCTATTGTGAAATATAGCTTTATTTGCATGGATGTTTTAATATACAAATATGTTATTTGAATATAGAAAGATATTGGAAACCATATATTTGTCGCTCAGTTTCGTTGCGTCTTTTAAGATTACGAGAAGAGAGAAATTATTTTAAATTCCCAAATTCCAATAATTCTATCGCAGTTCAAGAAACATAACTATTAAATTTGTCTCGTGCAGTTTTTTATATATATATATTTTTTTTTTTTTTTTTTTTTTTTTACTATTTATCAGTAAAAATGATTTCAATATACTTATGCATACTTTTAATTTTTCGAACTTTATAGAATTATGTTACTTGGATTTTTATAAAAACATCATGATAATATCTTTTCAGTATAAAATGTTGAATAATGTAACTTAGTCTTTCAAAAAACGCTTACTAAATTTTTATTAATTTTAAAATTATGGAACGTTAAAGGCATTTCGTTTTATTTATTTTTAATTTTCGCTGAAAATAGTTTTTTTTTTTTTTTCCCAAAAACTTACACATCTTTTAGAAATATTAATTTAGCTTTGGTAAATCGATTAAAAAAAGAATACAAATTTAATGACATAATGTTATAAAACTTGTAATTTCAGAAAATGAATTTTAAAGCTATTTAGGATCATTAAAAAATTATTTTAATAAGATTTTATTTATAAATGATAAAATTAAAATTTATTTTACTTAGAGGCCTTTTTTTTTATTTTTTTTTATGAGTAAATACTTTGTCATAAAAAATTTATTTCCTTAAGATCTTCAGCATTAGCTGATAATATAAAATTCTATATTTAAACAAATATTTATGCTAAATTAAATTTAATGATTGTAACCTAGTCGCGCACAAAGTCTCTCAACCCTTTACCCTTTTCTTCCTGTTTTTTTTTTTTTTTTTTTTTTTAGCGCATCAAACAATTTATTCTCAAAATTTTAACCTGACTAAATATCTTGGTCCATTTGGAGTTGAGGGGAGGGGAAAAATGCACTTTTTTTTTCTTTTTCCCTTACAAAAAATGCGTGGCACTAAGAAATAATCACAAGAGATTTATATTTAAAAAAAAAAAAATATTATATGCAAAAAGCATTGAAATATTGTTTTACGAAAGTCTGAGAATCATTTATTTTTGCTTCTACAACAATTGGATAAGTCTACAACGGAATGTGTTTTCTCGGCAAGGTTTTGGTTTAGAAAAAAATAAAAATAAATATATTGTGTACACACGCACACACACAGTCGAACCTCGTTAACGTGAACTACTTTTAACATGAACTGTTTCCATAATCCCCGTCAAAATGAAAATTAGTGTAGTTATATGAAGATTAGTTACTGATAGCATGAACTACTGATAACATAAAAAAAAAATTTAGTTCCCTTTGAGATTTACGTTAACGAGGTTCGACTGTGTGTTTGTATGCGCACGCACACAAACTTTTTTTCCACGAAACTGTTTAATTTGACTTCCTTTAAATGGGAATAAAGTTATTTTGGGTTGGCGGGGGACAGAATAAAATTAAAGGTTACGAAACAACGCAAAATAAGCTTTTCTTACGCATTCAATGTCTAATATTGTTGCTTATAAAGTAAGTTTTCAGATGAGCCGACGTTTATGACCTTTTCAAAAATCTTTTTTTTAAACCTTGATAATTACATTTGTATGAATATTGCTTGTTTACAAAAGTATTTTAAACAATACACCGTTAAGTGCTTCATTATCTAGCGATATCATAATTGAATATCAATGTAAAATTACTAAAATTAAAACATCCACTTACAGAATATATATATATCATGTACTAATTAATTTTATCTTTCAAGCATTAGTTTGTCTCTCACTATTGATTATATCGCAGTTGACAAAATTCTGTTAATTCCGAGGCGAATCTTTGAGCTTCAAGTCTTAACTTCAAAAAAGGGAGATATTCTGCTCTTTTTTTTTTTTTTTTTTTTTTTTTATCAATCAATACAAAGTAAGTTTTTCAGTACATTTCATTGAGTTATTCTGAAAAGTTAAAAAAAAAAAAAAAAAAAAAAAATTAAAGGGTGTGATCCCTGGTGAACTGGTTCATTTGAACAAAAAGGTAGATAGCAACAGTTCCATCTTGCATCATTTTAGTTTTATCTGAAAAGAACGAAATATGCTGGATTCGCAAAACTACAATCAGCTTGAAGATACTCGTCTCCAAAAATATGGAGTGTTTCGTGATAGCATAAAGAAAACCTCTCACTTTATTCAGATAATATATAGAACACGAGCTGTGATAAACATGTAATCATTCAAAGTTCACTTCTTTTTCCTATCGAACAGTAATTTTTTTTTCTCTCTCTCTCTCTCTTAGCAATGTTTCAGATTCTCAGTGTTCCCAGACAAATTATGAAATTGGGACCTTTTTTAGATTAAGTTCTTATCTGAAATGATAAAATGTATATAATGTACCGAAAGCTATATAAAGAAATCAATCTCTATAAGTCTTTCTACTAAAATAAGAGTGAATGAATAAGCAATTTTTATTATTATTATGTATATGTTTAGTAAAATAGTCAGAATTTTATTGCATATTTAATTTTAATGTACGTTTTCTAATGGGAACAATAACTTGTAGCTTGTTTTTAAAAACACGAAAACGTAATTTTGAATTGAATTAACTAGAAAAAATTTTAAAGCCCGAAGAAAATGAATCACTTTATAGTTGAACGTGTTAAAAATGCTATGTGATATGTAAACAGTATTGATCTACTATACAGTTAGTTAAAAGAAATGCGCCATTTCTAACATTTTTTTTTTTTCAAAATGTTTTAATGACAGGACATTTCGATGTCGTAACGTTGATTGCTTTAAAAAAATTCTTTGTTATCCTCGTTTCTTACTGAACTATCATAAGTATAATTGCTTAAAAATAAAGGCTTCTATTTAATTTTAAATTCTGAACGCTTTTTTGTATTTTTAAAAAGCAGTTAACTTCAATACGAAAAATTTATTTTAAAGATACATAATAAAACGTTCTTTAGATTTAATTAAAAGTTTTTACTTCTTGGATTTTTCTCTTTCGATCATTAAACTTATGCGGAAATTCTCAGATTTTTACGCATTTACGTATTTTTCAATGTATGAATAAAAATTGCTTAAAATTTTCTAAATAGGATTCTGGCCTTGTATTACAGATTTTTCAAAGAGACTGGAAAAAAAAAAATTAAAACAAGGATAGTACATTTTTTAAAGAGTGTTTGTTTTTTGAGCCCAGCAAGTGATTTTTTACCTGCATTTATTTCCCGGTGGATTCTGCACTTTCTTTTAGCTTAGATTTATTTCACTGTAAACACAAATTTTACTCTTTTGTTAATACTATATTAACAGTATTTCATTTTGCAATATTACTGGCCTAAAATGAAAACCTGGGCTTTTGAAGTAGGCTACTTTTTGAAGTAGGCTAATGCCTTAAAACTTAAATGCATTAACTTTTATTTTTAATAAATAACATTTGAAATCAATCGGGAAATTGGTGTAGTTTAGGAGGGGGGGGGGGGAATTGTTGCTTTTTTTTTTTTTTTATGATGTAGAAATACATTTTTTTTTTTTTTTTGCATAAATGTATCAGTATATGCAAAAATATAAATATTATTCGTTACTCTTTCCTTGTTTCTATCCGAAAACAAAATTTTCTGTTTTTAATCACGAATTAAGATTAATTGGATAAAAAGTAACACAAGAGTTGTATACTCTTTAACAAATTGTATTCATATTTAATTCTTATAATTATGTGTTTATATAATCCTTATTCATCGCGCAAATATTGTTTTTATCTGAAATGCAACTTTACAAATTGCCATATTTGTGTTTATAAAAATTATTCTAAAAATAATACAGCTATTATTTTCAGTAGTTTAATATTTCGAGAAAAGCTGTAAATTGGTTTCTTGTCTTTTTATTATATAAATATTTGATTTCTTAAAAGCAGATATATATACTGATAAACTTCGGCATATGCACAAAATTTTCTGACAATATTTTCAGTTACTTTCTATCTCTGACCTTCCCCCTCACCCCCCCCTCCCCAAAAAAAAACTCGTTAAAGAATGAAATCGCACGCACACACATACATATATTACACACACACACAATACAACATAATTTTGTTTTATCCTGTATTAAATTCATCCTACATTTCAAGTAACTAGTACAAAATGTTAAGACGACTACAAAGCTTATTATTATTATACTGAAGTGCTATTTGTTGACGGCTGTTGCAGCAAATATAAATTCTCTGAAAAATTTACTTTTCGCATGTACAGTTTAGATAAAATAATCTTGATTTTTTGCTTCCCAGTATATCTTTAGTTATGCGTTTAATTTAGTTAAACAGTATAGGAATTTCGGTTTTATACTAATAAATCTGAATCTCAGTTATGTAGTTATTTTTCAAGGCCATTTTTATTTCCTCATGGTAGGAGAAAAGTACATAAAGTACACTACTGGCCATTAAAATTGCTACATCAGGAAGGAATGCAAACAGAATATTAAACACATACTTTATAGTGGGGAGGAACAATTTAATTTTCAGGAAATTTGCAGTTATATATCCTCAGAAATCAGCACATAAAGCAGTGACATCTATTAGCAAATACAGCATATAACACATCTGCCTAGGTATTAAACCGAACAGCGATTTGATAACATGTACGTATTCAGCACTTCATGCAGCTTCAACGCGATGCCACAGTTTATCGACTTATTGACCGTAGTTACTGGAGAATGATGCCAGTCGCTTGGCAACCATTAACCAGTCTTCTTTTTTTTAATTGGTGCGAGGACAAGAAAATGCGCTGGCTTGAGAAACTATCGACCACATTCTGCATCAACGAAAGTGAGGATAATACGAACAACATGCGGACGTGCAGTGTCCGGCTTAAATATTGCGTTACGGAGGCCTTAAATATAAGGCAGAACTACAGGCTTTAACCCTTCAGAAATGTAATGGCCACTCTTCAGAATGCCGGAAATGCAAACAGAAGGTGATCGAGACATGTATTTAATGGCAACGTATACCATCATTCCAGGTGTTGGGACAGTATAATGTCAAATACCAGCTGGCAATGTGCATTCGCCACGATATTGCCAAATACGAATGCTGAAAACAGAATTGATTCGTCTTAAAAAACGTCAAGCCATTCCTGCGACCAGGTCCGTCGTTGATCACACATTGAAAGCGCTGCTGTCTGTGACGCATATCGAAGGTAGCCAAAGTCACGGTTGCCGCATACTGGCTCATCTGGAGTGGTGGTATGTGGTGCCAAAGGATACACGTCACGATCACCTTTTATTCGCAATGCCAGCTCTCTGAATAGCGGCCAATACACTTCTGATGGTTAAGACCGTGGCTCTAACTTATTTTTGAGGCCTCCATAACACGGCATTTTTAAGCAGGACAATGTACGACCCCATGTTTTTTTTTTATGTTGCCTGAACCTTCCTTGATACACATTGAGTTCGACTTTTGCTCTGACCAGGGCGTTTTTCTGATCTCGCACCAATTAAAAACATCTGGTCAAATTACTGGCATGCCACTACTCTCCAGTAACTACGATCGATGCACTGTGGCATCATGTTGAAACTTCATGGAATGCTGTACCTTTACATGTTACCCAATCGCTGTTCGATTCAATGCCTAGGCGGATAAGTGCTGATATTGCTGCCAGATGTCGCTTCTTTATGTACTGCTTTATCGGGATATATAGAGAGCTCCAATTTCCTAAAAATTTGATAAATGTTTGCGTCCGTTATAATGTATGTGTCCAATAAATGATTGTTATTTGTATTCCTTCCTGGTATGGACGTTTTAATGGCCAGTATTGTATTTACTCATTCATAAACTCCAAAACGGGTACCGATATATATAATATATATAATTTTTTTTTTTTTTTTTTTTTTTTTTTGAGGGAAATAAACTGTGTGGATGAAAATCATTAAATATTGTAGAAAAAATATTTTGATTTAAAAATGTTATATTTTCTCTCCATTCAATTTTATTTACTCTCGTTTTTCAGTTCTTCTTTGATGTCCTACTGTTAATTTTATATTGATAAACACAGGAATGTAATAAACTAAGTCTTGAACGCCAAAAGAAATAATAAATTAGCAGACAGCTGTTTCAGTAACATTTGGCCTACCATCATGACTGCATTGATGACGGTACGCTAAATGCTGCCGTCTTATAGTTTATTTCCTTAGCTTTCAAGGCGTTCTTTATTGTTCCTACGTTTAACTAACGCGAAGTCTACTCAAAAATTTATAAATTGGTTCAAAAAAAAAAAAAAAATGATTGCTTCACTAATATATTTCCAATCCATACTTTGTAGGAGTTTTAAAAATACTGGATGTGAAAATTTTGTAATTATCCCTGTTCGTAATATACTGAACAAGAGTCTTCTATTTTAATTTTATTAGCTTTCAAAACATTTTGAATTTTGTCTATAAATTGAACATAAATGCAAATGTTCATTAGTTTTTAGATGTTTAGGAAGAATCGACTAACAAATATCAAAACTCTTGTATAGTTCTTTACTAAAATGTCTTAAATTTCAAAAGTATACCTTGTTTTCCCTCTGTATTTCTTCCATTGTTGATACTCTTCATAATCGGTCTACATACATATATATTTTCCTAAACTACTCCGGAAATGTTCCAAGTCTGAGTAAAGGTATTAAAATGCCGATTGCAAACTTTAAACAGCATGACTAACAAAAAATGGAAACGGAAAAACATAAAATGCTTCATCGCTACAAAATAGAAACAGTTTATAAACGTTATTGATAAAATAAGTAAATATAAAATTCCACATGGCTGATAATATGAAGATTTTTTTTCCTTCGCTGCGACATTTTTTCCTTACTACGGATAAAATGGATTTCATCATTTAAAAACATTTATTTTTTACAAAACATTTCTGGCAATTTTCAAAGAATTTTTCATAGTCAACTGTAAAGAAATATTTAGATTAATGGTGGTATATTTAGAAAATCGATCAAAATGTTTTTCTGAAAGAAATTTACTTAGGCTAGAAATATGCGTATTAACAAGTATACGAAATCTAAATTTGAAAATGTTGATAGTATTCCACTTCTTTAACAATAGTTTCCATGCGTATGTGTGTATGTATTGATATATTTTTAATTTGTTTCCATATTACAAGTTCTAATTTCTTTATTTCTTTACAGAATAAATAATATGAAATGGAAAAAAAAAAAATCTTCAATAATTTGAAAAAATAACTTTTCCCAATAACTGGTCGATTAGTTTGCCTTTTACACTTTTATAGAGCAAATTTGTATAGGTATTTTCTAAAAAGGGCAATTTGATTCTTAAACGAATTATTAAACCTTTCTTTTCTCTATGCAGAACATCGTGATAATTTTTTAAATATTAATGGGACTTGGCACCACTGAAGGTTTCATATAAAATCTTCCATTTAATTTTTATAAATAAATCTATATTAAGTTTGTTCAATAAAATATATATTCAGGCAATAATTCTTATGGTTTTTGATATATTTTTTTCAGATAGGAAATCTTTTAAGTTGCATTTTCTCAGTTTGCATTTTTTCATAAATTTACGATCTTTAAAATGTTAAAACTTCGACAGATATTTAAGAGAAGCTTAATATATATATATATATATATATATATATATATATATATATTCAAATGTTTAATAGAACCTATTTAAAAGAATTAGGAATGTATTTTGAAATTAGTTTCTGAGGGGGAGGGGGGATTTAAAAGTGCGGGTCTATGTAAAAATTTGCAATAGAGAAACATTTGTTGTGTTTTTATTTTTAATATATATATTTATTTATTTATTTATTTATTTATTTATTTATTTTTTTTTTTAAGATATTCCAAATTCATTCGCTAATTCCTTTAAGTGGATTAAACATCCAAAAAATATCCATCCATCTTTTTTAAACATCTGTACAAGTTTTAGCATTTTGAGGATCAGGAATTCATGAGAGGGGGGGGGGGGGACTGGGAAAACGATATTTAAAGATTTCCAATCTGCAAAAAAAATTACATTAAAAACCATCAAATATGCTGAATATATATTTTATTGAACAAACCTAATAAAGTTCAATTTATAAATATTAAATCGAAATACGAGCTTTTATATGAAACCTTCTTCAGTGGTGAAAAGTCAGTGGTGCTTAATTTTTCTTCCTTAGATTCTAAAATTAGTTTCCGTTATTATTACCTAATAGTTTCATTTTACTGCTTTTAGCAGAACCAAAGTAAATATCTTAGTTATTCTAAAGTCGCATTTTAGTTTGTTTTTAAATTCAAGGAGGAAAACTGATGTATTCTGCACAATGCTGAGAACGCTGTATGAAGTTTAGCTTCCATAAGCTGTTATATCATGTAAAAATTGACTTTAACGTATAATCTACATTTAATGTGTTTATATACTTTTCAAGAACTTCAGTGTTAAACGTTTGATTTTGTTATCAATTTAAAATGACAAATTCAGTTGTTTAATGCACTAATAAATATATATATATATACACACACACTAAAGCAAAGCCAATGCACAAAACAAAGGCTACAATTCCGCATTTTTGCTTATTTTTGAGGAAATTTTGCAATTTACTTAACTTTATTTCCGAATTTTTAAGCTATTTCTATAATAAGCCATATATTTCTACTTTTGATGCTTAAAATATGTTAATCTGTGAATATGTGTTTGATATGATTAAATATAATTTTCACTTATTAAGTTGATTTTAAACCAGAATATATTTTTTCCGAAATAAAAATAATGTAAGTGTTATAATTGCGTGGGAAAAAAAAAAAAAAAAAAAAAAAAAAAAAAAGGGAATTTCAACGTGATTTATAAAAACCATTTATGCCTCTTTATAAAGATACAATAAAAGCATTTTTAATATATTATTCAGTTTCTAAAAATATATAACATTTCAAGGAATGTTTAATCTCGGTAAATGTTTTATTGAGCCAAGTATAAGACTCATTTTAAACAATTTTCTACTTGTTGCATGAGATTACTCAGTAGCAATGAAAATTTTAGAGTGATCACAAAATGTCGTTACCCCTATGTATTACATAGATGTTAAGGGTAACTATTTATTACATAATATTGATGCCACACGTTATGAGACAATTGACGAATTTAAGGATGCTGTGTGACGTACATTCACTGTCATATCTCGCCAGCAATGTTGAGGAGAATTTCTCATCGTACATGAAGGAGAATAATTCTCCGATATGAAAACGATGGTGTACAGTACACTCTAGAATAAACAGTAAAGAATAGAATAGTCACACTACTTCAAAATTGTCCCCTACCATGATCCCATATTAATATAGTGCAACCATCTATGAATATATAGACACGTGATAGGGGGTAACGGGACTTTGTGATCACTCTGTAGAAAATTGAGTTACAATTTAAATTTTTAAGAATTTTAATGCTAAAATTTTATCGTTTTGTTAATTAAATTATCAGTAATATAAATATATATTTGGTCGTTAACGACATTTTTTTTTTTTAACCCTTCATGATACAAAATGCATTAATAGTATTTAAGAATGTATCGCCGCAATACAATGAATCGCAAAGACAGTCGGGCCTTTAAACAATTTCTTTATCACGCATAATTTATCACTGTTTTTTTTTTTTTTTTTTTTTTTTTTTTCCTTTCCTTCAACCTAATTAAAAGAAATAAGCATCTTAATAACAAGAAAAAAAAAGGTATGTGGATTTATATACTAATTTAATTATTAAAATATTTTTAAATTTTTGGTGCTATGTTTAGGGTTACATAAGATAAGAATCATAAACTTTATACGTAAATTCTAATTCTTAGAAAATCGTTTAAGTTTCTCAAAAAGAAGTAAGTTGCATGTTACTTTTCTTACAATACTGTATCTTCATTCTCGTTTGTAACGGAAAAAAGTTTATGAATAGCATGAAATCCCATGGCCATTTTTTAACCTCAAACTTTTTTTTTTTTTAGCACCAAGTTCAGTGGCACTATTACTCGACCTTGAAAAGGCGATTCTTTCAAAGAAAGAGTTGACATGTTTGAATATAAGTTTATTAACTTAATATTAATTCAATGAAGTTTTTTAGTTTCACTATGATATAATCAATTTGAACTAAAAAAAGAAAATAAAAATGAATCTTCTTTCTCGCTTTAAAATGTTCTCTGAATTCCTGAATCATGCTATAATTCAAATCATAATGCTATTGTTTCTCAAACAGAAATTTTAAAATACGCTTCATTTGTAGCAGAAATTAATAAAGTGTCTTATCACATTAATTGCTCATAAACTGTTCCTTATTCGTCGAATGATTTTAAATTTCTACAAATAACTTACGAATTTATGCATATGTAGTATTTATAAGCAGTTACTCGATGCAGAAATATTTGCAAAATACAAAGGCAATATTTTTGTAAGAAATTGATGAACTTTAATGTAATTTCTGTTATGATAGTTATAAAATCTTGAATGTTCAAACTAATCATTTATAGATAAAATAACTGAATTAATGGTGCTGAAAAGAAAAGTATAAGGGGTTTCTGTTACATAAAATATTTATATAATATGTAATAATTATTTTATAATACACTCATATCATTAAATTTTTTATATGAAAACAATAATATTCAATGGAATGGCTATAAAAATGTATAGAAAATATCTTTTAGAATAAAAATTTAATTTCGGATTTCTTAAATCTGGGCCCCACGTGTAAACAATAAGCCTTAATTAGTCTACCAATACCATTAATTTCTAATTATGATATTTAGGGGGGGGGGAATTTTCGAATATGATGGCAAGTAACTTTTTTCGTTTTTAATCTTTATTACCTATTCTACTACTTCCGAAGATTTTATTTTTTTGCCGAATATCATTTTGAAAAATACTTCTTGAAACGTTTAAATAAAAGATAAAAACTTTAAAATGTAGTGTCTTAACGGAGTAATGAAATAATTCAGCTTTGTTAATTTAAAAATACATTCAAATTTTTAATTTTTCCGTTTTTGAAAAATCATGCGTCATGTAAGAATTATGTTCCATCATTATTTTTTCCTTACTAAAAATTCAATAATATCTAGCCCCGTCCCCCCCCCCCCCCAAAAAAAAAAAAAAGTTACACAACTCAAAGATTTAGCATTTTGAGAAAAATCAATTTTAAAGATAATGATAAAGCACTGTCTAACGTATAATAAAATTGAGACAACTGCCTCTCGGCTGGATAATTTTCGAGATAGAGATGTGACTCTTTTTGTGCACGTTTGGGGGGGGGGGGGCACTTTATGCACATTAATGACAAACTCAAAATTGCTATTTTTTGAATTGTCTTATCTTACTAAGTATGTTTGTGTAAATATTTTACCAAAGGAATTTTACCGCTTACAGATTAGTTATCTTCAGATAATAATCGACGCATATAGGAACTTTCACTTCTAAATAAACTATAAGATTTAAACATTATGGCAATAGCATTTCTTTAAAAATAAAGGAATAAATCATTCAGCAAAATCTTTTTAACACAATGAAGGTTTAGAAGGAAAAAACTGTAAAGTTAGAAAACAATAAATTACCAATTAAATAATTATATATAATTACTGTTTATGCCACTCAAAATTATTTTATAATAACTCTATTTTTAAACGAGTTTTCCTAACAATCAAGAATTCTCTTAAGACTAAATTGAACTTTTTACTATTACTCAACGAGTAACGTAACCGCAATTACTACAAAACAATCCAAATTGTGTGGAATTTAAAACACAAATTAAAAAAAACTAACACTCATATGAAATTAGAAGATAGTTCGTCAATGTATTAGTCATGCATATCTAGGTTTCTCCTTAGGGTGTGTGTCACTATGCAAAAAACAAAATCATAGTTCGATAGTCAGGGTCAGCTTGCGTGGTTTCGCTGCCCTCTTTATAGCTAACATGTCATTGTTGTAAAACAAACATTTCCCTTGAAAATGGAGCAGTTAATCGGTAGATGAAAATACGCAAAGAAAAATCCATTTGTTTAAGGGCTCGTATGTCTTAGAAATCGTTTTCAATATATCTTAACACTACATGTCATCAGTTCCTATTTTCGACAGATTAAGATAAGCCCAAGGATATAAAATTCATTATCTAGTTTGCTGTTTATTCGTAAAGAAAAATTCGTAATTTTATAAACAAAGTTGATAGCTTATGTAGAGAGGAAATGTTAGTATCAACAAACTATCTTATTTTGTGAGAAGCATATAAAGGTAAAATTAAAATAATTGTAAATTGCAAGAATTAAATAAATTCCATTATGTTATAAAGTCAGTTGGTCACGACAGTAGATAATTTCGTTTTCATTAAAGAAGTTCTATGCAAATATTAGAGGACAGACTTTTTTTTTTAACACACTCTTATTTAACTTGGTATACTCTTTGTGTACGGGTCAAGTCTCAGAACTGAACTTTCACAAATTTTCTAATTATCGGATTGAGCTGAAATTTTGAATATAACTACATATATGTCATCTATATATCTAGTAGTTTGTATATAACTTGCATATATATAAATGGCATTGCGTGCTGAAACAGTAAGACTTGGAGGAAGGTCATGGGGTTCCTGTATCCCCATCTCTTGTTATTATTATTATTTTTTTTTAACTTTAATCCACTTCATATCATCAGATTGAGCTGAAATTTTGCATACATACATAACTCCGATGACAGGCTCAAGTAGTAACGGACATAAAGGTGGGGATCTGGGTATCCTGCCCTCCCAACTACAATTCACTTTTTTTTTCTCAAATTTTAACCCACTTTTTGTCATTCGATTGATTTGGAATGTTACATACATGTATAGTTCCGATAACAATGCGTGTTCAAGCAGTGACAGACTTAGGCGGGGTTGAGAGCCTGGGCCCCCAAGTATGGTTCAAAATTTGTTTTCGATTTGTAACCCACTTCCTAAAATCTAATTGTACTGAAGTTTTGTATGCATGTATATTATCCCCATCCGCTGAATTGGAGCATTTAGTACATTTTGAATTAAGTTTTTTTTATTTTTTAATTTATGTATTATTAATAAAATATCTTTTCCTTTTTTAATCTAAGCTCAGTCATGTAATTGAATTAAATTTATTTGGAAAGAGGTTTGCTTTTTTTTTTTATATCTCAGATTTCTACGGCAACGATAGTAAACAGCTGACGATTTGAATATAGATTTAAAAATCAGATTACAATTTCTTTTACATTTTCGAATTAGACTTTGATAACGATGGGAGTTAAATTTGATATATCAAAGTATTCTATCAAATTAGTATTTCGTGCATTTCAGATTATTAGCAACATCCATCCTCTAGTATTTATTTTCAACGAAATCCATTTCGTTTGATGAAAATAGGTGTTTGTAAGCATTGTATGTGGTGAGGCAAGTTGAATGTAAGATATATACCAAATAAGTTTCTTTAATATATTGAAGCATAGAAATTAATAAACTATTCAGCCTAAAGTAAATTTAAAATTCTTTGGAGTATAATAAAATCCCCCAATATTTTTTTTTTTTTTCTTTTTTTTTTTTTTTTTGGGGGGGGGGGGGGGGAGAAGGGGAAGAAAATGGCTAGAAACATTTTACAATGATAGGAAGTAGAATCGTTTAGAAGAGAAGGATATTTATTTACATATAATTAATCCCTAAATCTTATAATTATTAAAGTATTGCTTCTTTAACAGTTATTGTAAAACAAAAGCCTAGGGAAAAAAGTGAAAATCTTTAGAAGGGTAAATTTTGGAATAAGATTTTCTTTGGGTGCGATTTAAAAAAAAAAAAAAAAAAAAAAAAAAAAAGACGTTTTTAAATTTGAAATCCCTGGTACTTCTAGAATTTTGAAGGACGGGAGGTATATTTGTAGACTACATTAAACAGAATTTTTATTTCACAGGTCCTTTAATTGATGGCAAGGAAGTCCGTAGTTTTGAGTGCCCTGTGCCCTCAAATGCATAAATCGGTCCCTGTGGACGCAGTAGATGGATTGATTTAATAAAATTTCCTTTAATTTTTTCACTTGTCATATCCACACACTCAAATAAAAATTGGAAAAGCAAAGTATTGTAAGTTCATAGTACTAATTTTACTTTAGTCATTTTTTTTTTCTTTTTAATAATATTGTATAATGAAGAAAGCATGTTTTGTAATCAAAGAGTTATTCAATAAAATTTATCCGTAGATTAAGATTGCGTTTTTTTTTTTTTTTAATTAGACTTAGTTTGAAATTTTACATAAGAAATGTCTCTCATAGAAAATCTCTCATAAATACGAAAACTATGGATATCTGTGGACTCTGTTCAATACCTCACCGCATATTTGCTCTCAGAAATATCTACTTTAGGCCATATTGTATTCAGAATAGGAGAAATAAACTCGGCTGATCGCCCGCAATGGTTATAAACTGAAATGCATTTGCTTTTTTTTCTTATTTATTATGTGTTTTTACTGTTATCAGTTTCGTATTTTAGTGTTCATGCAATTCCATTCTATTTCTACATGCAATATTCTCCATAATAAAAATGTATGGGAAATGTGGCCTTATTCTGCCACATTAAAATCTTTGTTTTCAAGTAAATTCTGAAGTTTCCATATTTAAATATTGAAATTCAATAAGGTTTATGCCAGTATTTTAAATGATATTTAAAAACAAAACTGACTTTTCTCTCTACGATGATTTCGTTTTTGAGATGTTTACAGAACAACAAATTAACCTAGAGACGGAGCTCATCAGTGTTGGATTTTTTTTTTTTTTTTTTTTTTTTTTTTTCCCAACGGATTCCCCACACCTCAAATTATGCAAAAACCAAGAAGGATGTGAAAATTTTCATGAATATCAAAGTTTTCCCTACTTATAGCATGGCAAAAAAAATAAAACGGAAAAAAATGGTTTATTTGTCTATTAACATAAGTATGTAATTCTTTCTTATAAATAATAGGCTTTCAATTAGAAAGAAAGAAAGAAAAAAACCTTGCACTGTAAAAAAGCATGTAAACTTTTCCACAATATTAATTTTATTAGTAATCGTTCTCTACATATACACATGTAGACACACACATTGACGACTTCTGACTACAATTTAATTATCACTCACGTTGCATATAACTATGTTCCGCCGAATTATTTTCTGGTGAAGAGCTGTTAATTTTCTCCCAAAACATGCATGAGGAAAATGTCTGCAGTTTTCGTGATCATAATTTAAATTAATGTTAAATATGAGTTGTGAATCATAATTACATTTAATATATTTGTCTACGAAAAGAAAACATTTTCGCATTTTTTAAGTCATTGATGATTCCGATTTTATCTGAAATGCAAAGCAAAATAGATGTTCTCTGAATAATGTTAAGGACATTTTGGAATAACATGCAAATTTATTCAAATCAACATTTTAACAAAAAATTACGCGATTTGTTTATAATGCTTATATTTACTTTAATTACTTTTTACGCGTAAAGATTTTTTTTTTTTTTTTTTTTTTTTTTTTGTTTAATTATAAGCTTTGTGGGTCTCGATAATTGAAATATAAGTATAGGAAATCAATATAAACATTTTGTTTTCTTAAGGGTGCAGTGAACGTTGAAAACAAAATTTGTTGTTTTTTGACCCTATTACTCTGAAATTTTTATAGAAATGTTATATTTTTATTCTGTTAAAAAAAAAAAATAATATATATATAAATTTAACTTTGATTTTTTTTTCCAAAAGAGATTTAATAAAACGTATACTACAGCTACCAACCCTCCCGATACCCACTATTTCCGAATAAAATATTTTGCTTTATTAAAAGATTTAAAATAGTGCCAAGCCACATAAATTTTAAGGTTTGTTAATGAAGACAGCAAATTTAGGAAAGACATAACAGTAATAATGATTAAATTAATGTGAAATTTTTATTCAGAATATCTCAATTATGAAATGGGGGGGGGGGGGGGGTATTTTGATTTGAGTATTTGATCGAACTTTCAAATCGTCATATCTCAGAAATTCAAAAAGTGTGGCTTAGCACTATTGCCCCTACACCTACATATGATACACGCACAAACGGCCGGTGGAAAAACAAAGTTCCGATACGAATAGGTTACCAAAAGAAGTGTTGATTTCCTCGAATCGCGTCACGAATCGATACTTTTCATAATAGGTGACTTATATCAAAGTTTAACAAATTGTGGCTTGGCACTTTCTTGCCCCGACATCCACAATTGTCTTCCAGTAAGTCAGAGTATTGGATGCGCATACGTTAAATCACGAACGTAGCAGATCCGCGGCAAAAATGGAAAACAAAACTTATTTTTTGGATTATACTCGTATTAATGCATTAGGATTAGGTTGATATTTACATTTTGTGTATGCTATAAAACAATCAGAAAGTCAGATTTTTTTATACTATTCTGCTTTGATCAAACTGTTTAATATTACTTAGAACACAGTATTTTTTAATGAAATTTCTGGTTTATATATACATTTCCACGTGTTGTCTTTAATATGTTTTAGTTAGGTTGAAATTACAACATGATGCAGGAATATTTTCGTTTTTATTCTTCATTCTAATTAATTTATCTGATCATTTTTACTGAAGCTTTATTGGCTAATTACGTGTTGTACCGTACGAATGAAGCTTTAATCTCTATATAATAAATTAAGGTGCGTGTGTCCGTCCGTCGCTTTGTAGACAATCTGTTTATCTAAGAGCTAGAGAAATTTTGCATGAATGTCCGTATTGACCTCTCCTAATGCACCTCGAAGCCAGATTTCCGAAATTTTGATTAGTTTTTTTTTTTTTTTTTTTTTTTTAAGTATCTAAATTTCTGAAATGATTGGTTCTAGAAATAGAAACGTAATAGGTCATTTTCTCAGTTGGTAAGAGCGTCATGCTAATAACGCGAAGGTCGTGGGTTCGATCATCCAAGGCCGAACATATTACTTTTTGCAGATAATTAATAGAAATGATGCGAACTTACCAAAAAAAAAAAAATCGTTCATTATTTTTACAGTATCTTAAACCATATGGATAGCGAAAAAGCAACGAAAAACAAACTTAGAAGTCTATTAGTCGGTCACTTTTTAGGCGAACGGCTGTGTCAGAGCTACAAAATTTTGCATGGGTCTGTTTCGCATTTTCCTGAAGCACGTTAAAGCCAGATACTCGAGTTTTTGATTAGTTTTTGTAAAATTTTTTCAGCTGAAAAGATTGTCTGGTGCTGTCATCGGTTGTCATACAGTAAAAATGATAATCAATGTGAGAAATGTATGCCCGAACAACCTAAATCTCGAATAATAGCAGTGCCACTTATCGTCCAGTTGGCACATAAATTGAAATGTCCTATTAAAGCGCAAATGCAAGCGATAATCTCATCGCATCATTTGCATAAATAATTCTATTTTGAATTTTGGAGAGATAAATATTTTTCATCGGTTGAAAAAGAGAAAAATATCCTAACAATATCTTGTTCAGATAATTCGTTTAAGATACCTAAAATCATACTGACAATCTTTTATTTGACGGTTATCGATACAGTAATTATACTTAGTATAATCTAGCCACGTTTCTCGTGCTTAGCATTGGGGACGATTGCAAAGACTTAGAGGGAGGCCAAATTGACCGAAAGGTTGGGATTTGGTAAACATCCAGTCATCCGGCGTTTCCTTATCTCTATTTTTCTCAACCACAAGGGTTATCCCCCCACCCCTCTATTTTAACACTGTACTTGTTGAGTCAACGCTTGCGCAGAGGCTCCTATGGTCGCAAGAAACGTGGTTGAAGAATAACTATTTTAATCGCTTGATAAATCCCTCTTAATAAAAATCAAATTCAACATAACTTAATAATTTTTAAATTGCAGTAATTATTCTATGAATGCCGTTCATTTAAGAATAAAAGAAAAATAATTTACTTTAAAAAAAATAATCATTTACTTTTAAAGGAAGAAATGAGCACTTTTCCCTTTCTGAAACAACTTGCCTTTTAGTGAAAACTAATAACCGTGCATCTCGTGCTTTCCCTAAATTCTATCTATTTTTAATTACATTTGTTTCCTTGTTCATCTTAAGTTTTATGAATGTCATGAAAGTATCTCTAATCATTTCGTAGATCTCGTGTAAGTCTCATCACAAAATGTTGTTTTTGTCATTATTTTGGAAGTAGGAGTTCACCTGACTCGCGTGATCCTACATTAACTGAAATTAGCCTCAAGATAAAGCCCTACACAATGCCATCACATACTAAACCTGTTTAGAAGATTGTTTAAGAGGTCAGACTGCACGTTCGCCCTACTTGCACACTGATCATGAATTTCATCCTACAACTGATCTTGCTTTCACTTTTTTAGGACTTGACAGATTAATAAACAGATTAGCAACAGCACAGTTATATTGTAATTACCCTCAATTGTTTGAATCCTTTAGTTCTGATAATTTTTGCAGCTGTCAAATTTGTTGCAATAAACTGACCTTCCTCTTTTCACTGATTTTACGCATACAGTTAAGGCTATCCTGAAAGTATAACCTGAAACAAGAAAACGCAATAAATAAAAAAAAAAAAAGTTTTGCAAATCCTCTTTTTTTTTTTTTCAAATCTTTAAAATCTATAATTTTTCACAAATTTTAATAATTTGGGTTTTAAATTTGTCTTCTCAAATTTTACCTTTTTTTTTAGCGATTTAATAAAGAATTTTTCTCGTTCATTTGTAATTTGAGAAACGAGAGTATTTTTCTAGATCATATTTCAGTGTATCAGTTAAATTTTTAATGTATAATTATAGATAAAAGAATGTGTGTGTGTGTGTATATATATACACACACACACTTCCAGTATTTATTTATCAGTGTGTTGTACTTGTACCTCTGAAAGTTCTCAGATAGATTTTTAAACACAACTTTAGAAAGTGTTTTGAAGATAGGCTTTTATCTATCTACAGGGGTGTTTGCATTCCGGATTTTTTTTTTTTTTTTCCAGTAATTACGAATTGCATTTTTGGCTATGTTTAATTGCTAAACGTTACTAGAAAACTACTAATAATATTACTATTAAAAACTTACTGGTGGGAAGTAAAGTAAAAAATCCGGAACGCAAATACCCCTGTATCTACTTAATTCAAAATTATACTCGAGTATTGTGAAATACGTATTTATTTAGCTCGCAAAACACTAAAGCGTTTCATAGTAAAATTTTTACATAGGAAATTTTATACTGTTAATTGTTCATAGATATTTTGAATGTTATAATACAGTGTTAGAAAATTACTAATGGTATATATTTAAAAAAAAAAAACACAGTTATGTTTCTAAGGTTATTAAATATATGTCCACTAACTCTGAGTATGAAAATAATTTCTGCAATGATAAAGCTTTAAGTAACTCTATTTTCATACTTGTTTAAAATGACATTAACTTGGATTTGATTTGAATTTAATTTTTAGAATAACTTGCTTTTAGGAGACAACTAATTATTTATTTACTCAATTTCACACTTAATTATATATTCGATTATATTGCGTACTCTCTCTCTCTCTCCCCTTTGGATCGAAATTTTAAAACATGAAATTCAAAACAATATATATATTTTCTTTCGAATGAATGAATGAATCTTCAACTTTGCTATTTTATTTCTGTTGATCTCAAATGTGCTTTTCAAGATTTGATGTTTATCCTCTTCGCTCCAGAGGTCCACGTATGTGGACCTCTATTCTTTCCTTTATAAAATCTATGCCACTTAATATTTTTATATTTTGACTAAACTAATAAAAAGCTGAATAAATTGGCTTTAAAAAGATACCGGTATATGGTAGCATGAAACTAAATTTATTTCTGAAATATGTTATTTTGTCGACTTTCGTAAAACGACTTCAAAACAGTAGTCGACCACAAGGTCGAAGAAAAGTACGCAATTTTCATAATTATTTATTAAGTAGTTAGACACTTGCCAGAATAAAAAGAAAACTAATATTAATTTATTTAAGGGCATCAAATTTTTAATTGTGTTACAGTTAGGAAGATTTAAGTAACTTAATAATTTAGAGTTTAGTTGTTTAAAGCCATACATTTGTATCATACATTACTAACCCCTAAATTATAAATATACGAAAATTATACCTTTTTGTAATGTATAATGTGAACGTATATGCTTAAAGCCTTCAAGTGTAACTTATGTTGTTGTTACAGCTTCGTGTCCGAAGAGGTTATAGAAAGTTTAACTCTAATAGCATCATAGTAAAAGCCATTTGCATTAGAAAACATGATCTTGTAATCGTATTACCTATAGCATTATGTTATTTGTTATAACGTCTTTTAAACTGCACCTTTTCAGGATCTGTGTCTCAGCCGCCTGCCTCCGGCTACGGCGCTGCACGATGTAGCTTTTCAATTTTTAACATTGTATAGAATGTTAATCTTTCATCTAGTCCGAAAATTTCTTAAGAACAATCTATTTTCTCCGTAAACTGTCGAGAAATGGACATTGATTTAGAACGCTGTCAATAGCTTCAGGGAAAAAATAATCTGAAAGATTGGGATAGGAGAGATGAGATTTTGTGAACATTTTTAATGTCATGTTGTTTATTTTAGATCAGTGTATCTTTTTATTTTTTTTTTACTTTTTTGTTATTGTTATTTTAGCAATGAAAGAAAAAGTAATCGCGTTTCAATCTGCTGAGAATGAGTCGCCATATTTTCGCAGAACTCAAATTCGAACGATCATGCATCGTAAGTTAAAGTGTTTTGATAAGAAAATATCTCACCCTTATAGAACAAAGTTCAAGTTACACAAGATCGTAAAAGCTATCGCATGAAATGTTTGAATTATTTTTCCGTTATTAGTTTTGATAAAGAACGGGAGAGGGGGGGGGGTCTATATCTATAATCATCCTCTGTTGTGCTTTCCTTTTTCTTCTATTCGTCTCAATTAGTTGTACTTGATGAAAAGCGGTACGTAAAGAAATTATGAGACACTCAAAATAATGTGCTAGTTCCATGCGCTTTACCAGTGGCCGAGAGGTTTTGCTCTTATAACTTAAGACTAAAAGTGCTAGGTTCGAACATAGGTCTCGTTCGTCGGCTCAGCTGTTCTGTATTTTTCGTGGTTTTTTTTAGAAACTAGCGTGAATATGTGCTAAGATTCCTTAGCAAGACTCCACGGGGAGCACACACACTACCGAGCCAGGACCCTCACGTATAGTGTAACCACGTTTCTGAAAACTATCTTTAAAGACGAGATCAAATGCTCGGAGGGGTGCCAAATTGACAGACAAGCTGAGATTTGGCAAACATCCAGTCATTCGGCGTTCCCTTGGCGCTATTTTCTTTCAACCCGAAGATTTATCGCCCCCAATTTTAACAGTGGACTCGTTGAATTAGCACCCGCACAGGGAGCTATTAAGGTCGCAGGAAAAGTGGTTAAAGAATAGTCAATTTATTTTAACTCCAACACAATATAAGTTTTTACGAAACTAATAAATTTAATGTTTTTAAAGTTTCTTTTCTCTAAAGTTTTACAATAAAGCAATTTTTTTTTTTTTTTTTTTTTATGTGGTATAATTTATGTGTAAAAACTTATAGTAGTGTATAAGAGTAGATCTCTATCTAATTCAGGCAATATCTTTTGATATTTAAATGAAATTTTTTGCAATATATAATAGAAAATTTATTAATAAAACTTACAAGCAAAATTAGCAACTACGGTACTCTGTTCATTGAAATTTGGTTCATTGTTTTATCATAGCCTCCTTAACTAGATGCCTGTCGCGTAGCTCGGAAACTAGGCAACATTTGAAATGGTAGACAGCGCCACCTAGTACAGTTATTATAGGACGTTTTTATTCAACTGTCACAAATAATTTAAAGAAGTTATACATGATATATATAATCGACGTTTCTTCAATTCTATTCGCCTTTTATGTACATCATATCCCACTTTAAACATTTTTTGGTGACTGTTGAATAAAAAAGTCGCGCAATCTGTACCAGGTGGCGCTGTCTACCGCTTGAACTGTTGCCTAGTTTCAGAGCTACGCGACAGGCATCTAGTTAAGGAGGCTATGGCAGGGATGGAAACGGGCGCAGAATTCATACCACTATCAATGTAAGAAAATTTTCTACTTGTTAAATCAACGATATTATAGATAGAGAAATTTCTTAAACGGATTCCGGTATGAATTCTGCGCCCGTGTTCCATCCCTGCTATGGTTTTATACTGCTAACAAATTTGTCTTAAAGTGAAAGTCTCCATTTGCGCATACCCAGACATTTTGAAAAAAATTACAGAAGACTCTTATCACGAAGTTTTGTATGCCTATTAAAAGAAATGTTGGTGGAATCTGTATGTATGTATGTATATATATACATATATATATATATATATAATATCCGTTTCTTGCCTATTCATCGCTCATCGGTTACACAAGAAAATTTGAAACAAAACGTTTTTTTTTTTTTTCCTTTTCTTTTGATAAACTTAAAGGAAAACCCTTTTCTATATTCTTCACGCTAAAATAATTCAAGTAAGATTACTTCAAATAAATACTTTAATAACTACAGTTGTGTCATTTATTTATAAATGTGTAAATTGAAATCTAATGATCGTATATTAACAACCTTTGTTAATTGAGGAACATTTTAATTTAACTTCAAAATTTGAGATTTGCATATTATAACTTAAAGTAAAACATTTTATACAACTTTTTTTTATTGCATAGTAAATTATAAAGAACATAATAGTTTACATATGGAGAAATGATAATCAATTATACAGATCTCCAAAAATATTGTCGATATTTTATATGATAATTTTAGATAATTTTTTTTTTCTTTTTGTGTGTGATGAAACCGAAAATGAAACCAGTTTCTTTCTAGTATAGAATTTTGTCAATACAGGGTGTCTACCGACACTTCTTTGACTCTTCCAACAATATAATTATTAGTAACTTTCATGTTTCCATGATTAACTATAAATAATCATGGAAACATACTGCAAAAGTTAACATGTATTGACGAAAAAAAAAATCACCATGCATTAACAAAAATCTATACGTGAAGGAGAAAAACTGGATATATTTCAGGTATCAGCACATCGATAATTTTGGCTGATATTTGTTTTTTAAACTAAAATTTAAGATGTAGACTTGTATTGTCGGAACACTTTTTGAAGGTTAATGTGGAAAACCGATTAAAATCCATTGGTTTAGAAAAAAATTCAATTAATTTTAAAATAATTTTTAACATTTTTAGCATAGCATACACATTAACATGGGAAATTATGCAATTTTCTAGGCATTAACTTTTTTATTACACGGGTTGGCTAAAAATTAACATAAACGTTTTCAATTCTACGTGTTAAATTTCTTTAAATTTAACTTAATACGTTTTTATGACTACAATTTTGTGAAATATGTATAAAAAATGTTGATTTATTAAAATTTAAACCAATTTTAACAGAATATTATGAAAAGTTGTTCAAGCACACATTGAATTTAATTTATAGTGTCAGTGAGGGTATATAGAAGACCCTTTTTGATTAACCAAAAATTTACAAAGACTAACTTGTATTAGAATTCTGAATGACACCGAAATATATGTTTCATATGAAGATGTGATTTGATTCCATATTCATTCCATCAAAAGGAGGGGAAAATATTTTTTATGGTTGGTGTTTTTTTATTGGGTGGAGGAAGAAGGGGGCGAAAAGAAAAACAATTTTTGCTGAAACCTTAAATGTTCCTGTTTCTATAGTTGTCTTCATTCATTAATGAAAATATTCATTATTTACGAAATATAATAACGTTATGCCTATGTGAATCGGTAAAAAACGCTGGAAACAATAAAATAAATTACACCCCCCCCCCCCCCCCCCCCCGAAAAAAAAAAAAAAAAAAAAAAAAAAAAAAAAAAAAAAAAAGATGAATGCGATTTTCGATGCATGCTGATTTCTAAAACCTTTATTTTCATCTAAAATGGAAAAATGAAATTTGATTTTTGAGGATTTTAAAATAAGATCTTAAAAGTTAACTAAATTATAAATTAATAAATGCAAAATTCAAAAGACTTTCAAATAAAGTACTAAATATGTACTAAATAAAGTACTAAACTTAAGCGTATGCGACTTAAACATTTGTTAATTATACGATAAAAAACATTTTTAAGAATTAAATACTTTAACCACAAGTCACTTCGATATGTTACAGAATTTTATATAAAAGTAATCAACTATTGTATCGGATAAAATTAAAGTTATTAGATATTTATCTATTCGATAAACATTTTTTTAGAAAGGAATTTTCAAATTTATTAAAATTACTTGCATTTGGCGAGAAAGTATGTTATTCGCCAAATCGTATGGCTTTTTCGTGCGAAATACGCAAAAGTTTATTTATTTATTTATTTTTAATTATTATTATTATTTTTTTTTTAAGATTATCTACAGGGATTCTGCCGATAAATTTCATCTTATATTACGAAAGTGGGTAGTATCAGTAGATTTTTTTTTTTTTTTTTTTTTTTTAATAGTTTGAATTTGCGCTATAAAGAGAATTTCCTTGTTAGATTGATTTTACAACGAATACTTACTTGATATAGACTTACTGTATCTAAGTTTTACGTTAAAGTTTATAATAATTATATTTTCTTTTATAAATGGTTAACGCTCTGGCCTTCAAGTGCCCGATTCAAATCCCGGCTTATAGACATACATAGGTGCTATTTTTATATATATATATATATATATATATATATATATATATATATATATATATATATATATATATATATATATATATACGTCCTTGTTTCAGTTTTCATTGTTTCATAATTTTGTGTATTTTATTATGGTTTTTCCCATAGTAAATTCTGTTCTTTTCAGAACTCATAATCGTTAGATTAAAATTTGCAGTCGATTACGGGCAGGTGGGGGGGGGGGGGGGATAATGTTTGTTAATGAAAGTATTTTTAATAACATGTGTTCCAAACTCTACAATGAATAATAAATATAAGTAAAGCTATTGCTGAATAAGAAAATATTTGGCTTCACGGGGGAAAAAAATTACACACAATCCAAGTATTAGTGCTGGTGCTATTAGAATATATATATATATATAAACTCTTTATTCTAAATCTCTAAATTCCTTTTTCCCTTTTTTTTCTTCTTTAAAAAAAAAAAAAAAAAACAGCTGATTTTTCTTTGGAAGAGTTACCATTTAATATCTTATATATTTAAACTGTGAAAATTTTAAATTTTGTAATAAAAACTTATATATTCAAATTTCCAGTTGCAATAGAAATTTATTTTTGATTAACTATGACTGCCTGATGCTGCAATCCATAATTGAGCCGCCCTTCTTTTGTAAACCCAAGTTTGCTGTATCTTATCCTCTCTCCCATGGTTTGATGGCGCGTGTTTTTTTTTTTTTTTTTTTTTTTTGTTTTGTTTTGTTTTATCTTCTATCTTTTTTGTGACTGATTTTTATTTTATTTTTTTTCTCCTGTTTTCTTTCACATTTTTTCTTGTATGTTAGCCTAAAAAGGAGCAGTATCTCTCAAACGCTCTGCTGTTCATGGGCTTTTATACATATATAATTTATATGTTGGTGGTCTCATTTTTATGAGACCTATATTCTTCTTCTTTTTTAGTTTAAATGATTATATTAATCCTTTTCTCGACATTTAAAAAAGTATATTTCAATAATTTCATAAATATAAATGTTTGAATAGGAATTTTTTGAATAGTATTTCCGATTACGTATGCTCGGAATAGTCGGAAAAGATATTTTTGTCTTAGATGCCTCAATATTCTTGATGGGTGTTTAATTTTCAGAGTCTGAAAGAGATAGTAATCTTAAAGCCGGTTTCTGATCATCGTGCAACTAGAAAAGAACTTGTGGTTAGTACTTAATTTTCATCTTAATGCAAACTTTGAAAATTTCCGGAGGCTAACAATAGATGTGTTTCAGCCATAATAAATAGGTTTTTCGTGTGACGTCAGTAATGTTTTACTTATCATACCCTCAGGTCAGGTGTATCAACCTCAAATGATGGGAAATCTCACCTGCAGATCCACTATCGAATTGAATCGTTTGTTTTGAGGTTTTTTTTTTTAGCTAGTCGTAAAATTAACCTCAACCCATATTCTCTGCCGTACATTTTAAACTCCCTGGTTAAATCTTATTATCTTCGACAGAAAATGGCATTAGAGTAGTGTCAGGTTTTTTTTAAAGTGTAATATAGAAAAGTACAAACTATACCAAGGCATATAAAGCCCTCTAGAAATAATTTGTTATTGTTTATAAGACAAGGTAGTTCAGATTAAATTCACTATACTCAAATAACTCCGGTTCTACTGATTAAAACCGAATAAAACTTCAAATGTGCAGTATGTAGATTGTAGATCATAAGGTCGCATTATGTCAAATAAAACAATTTCACCAATAGCTTTAACTTTGATGCTTGTTGCGTTTCTGATTTAAGAGTTGGTGCTTTGCGGCTTAATGTGTATGCAAAAGTTTCATTATAAAAATAACTATATAAAAACGTTCTTTTTTACGCAGTAGCAGGGTCATTATAAGCAAAGGATTTGGTCTAAAGACAGGGATTGTTTTTATAGCAAAATTCATTTGCATCTTGCATAGTTGCATCTTCTTTTGTGTAAGCAAAGCGCTATTTTTCGGTAAAATGTAATAATTTTTTTATCTCCCCACGTAATCTTTAGTCTTATAATCTATATAACATTTGATGTTTCCTTCGGATACGATGAATAGAACCGGAGCTATCGGCTTCTGAGTACCGACAGTTTGACTACCCTATATGAACGGATTTAGAAATTTCAGTGTACTTTTTTTTTTTTTCATTAATGATTGTTTGTGCTCTTTTAAAATGCGCATCTAGAAATAGTTAATTTTCATTATTACTACCTAAATACTCCATTTTATTTCCGTAAACATTTTAAAATATATTTAAACGACTGAATTATTTAATATTTCCATCCTCGGATGATACAAATGTAAGGCTAAAAAGTATTGGGATATTTTGGGAGAAAATGAGAAGTATATGCTCAAATGTGGTGAGATTGCTTTCAAACCACGCACTAAAGAAGCTATTTCCTAAAATTTTAAATGAAAATAATTCACAAAGTTTCAGGTGTCCGTTGGGAACTCAGAAAAAAAAAATCATGGAACTTGGAAAAATAAGTGGTTTCCATGCTGTTTCTCAAGTAGAATTTTCCTTTTGAAAACGGGATAAAAAAAATAGTTTCTCTTGTGCCATTAACACATCTACGGAAAATACAAATTTTACAGTGATTTGTAAAATTTTTCATCCCGATGAGTCATAAAAGGAAATTCTGAGCTACTCAATATATGCAAGTAAAAT
Source organism: Salticus scenicus (assembly GCA_963930645.1). Taxonomy (NCBI): domain Eukaryota; kingdom Metazoa; phylum Arthropoda; class Arachnida; order Araneae; family Salticidae; genus Salticus; species Salticus scenicus. Next base: position 149,775,608 of record OZ005651.1, read on the forward strand.
TTCCATACTTTATCAAAAGCTAATATAGCGCTATCAATAAGTATTTTATTATTAGCTTTTATATTTCGCTTTAAAAAAATAAGTTTCATAACAAATCGTATTCAAACCTATTTTAAAGTCACTTTTCGCGGGTGTCGGCTATTTTTAAAACTTGTGAATCTTCTGTCCAAAAGATTGATTTTTAACCCTTCCCCTCCCCCTTTTTTTTTTTTTTTTTTTTTTTTTTTTCTTAATTCTGTATACTGAAAATTTTGTAAGAAACTAGTGTGTAAATAAATAATCTATTCATATTAAACATTTTGAACTATCCTAATTGGAACTTAATTACAAATTCACTAAATAAACATTTGAAATTTTTTCACTTTAATTTCTCTCTGAATACTTTTTCTGAATTTCCTTTTAAAAGCCCGAGGCCTGTGGATTTAAGACTAGATTGTCTAAGAACTGACCTTAAAATTAAGAAATTATCCTGATTCGTCAGTTATTACTCAAAGAAATTGTCTTCTCTAAAATCGGAGAGCTAATTATCATTGGGTTTATAAATTTTATTAGCACATTTCTCAAAATATTACATAGTAATTAATAACACAAGAATGTTAGGTTTGAAAATTTTCATACGAAGTCTATTAGCCAATAAATTGTATACCACAATAATTTTTATAAAACCTTCTAAACTTCATTTAATCCGGTCATTCTGGAATTTTACGTACTTTTAAGGAGATGATGGACGTTTGAAATCGTTCTTCGAAATTACTGTGAAAGTTAGCATTGAAATGTATCAATATTACTGTGATGTACATTATCACAGGTGTTTTCTCTCAAAAACATAAGTAAATATTCTAAATAAATTTATACATTAAATTATTTAATCTTAAAAACAGTTTTTAATGTAACGATATGACTATTTTTAACCTATGAATAATAACTTAAATTCACACAATCGATGTATTTTTTTAAATTTTTGTATCTTCCCTTTTCATCTATTTTTCAATTCCATAGAAACTAATCTTTGATCACTTCTCATTATTCTCTAAATTAATTTTGACGTAATGTAAATTATTTTGAGTCTGGAAATAGATGTTTTGACTTTTAACTTTTATTTTATTAATGCAGATGGCCTTTATTCGGCTTTATTTCATCATACATCGAAATCTCATTGGGTGCTTATTATCGCGATTATATGCATTAAAGGCTTACTTTAAAAAATTGCTTTGCTTGCTGTTTCTCATGAACTAAAGCTTGGCGAAACTATTCCAATTTTCCAATTACCGTTGCCAGTGAATTTCTGGTGGCTTTTTCAAAAATTATACATAATTATTGGTACCAAAAACTTTAACCATGTTTTTTCTTAGGTACTTTGAATTTAGCATATGTAACAAGTAACAGGCAATGATTATTATTTATATCAATCTTCTCTATCACTTGCCTTCGACATGTTGGCCTATAAGCATCACCGATTATTATCCTGATCTGTGTCCTCCACTCCACGCCGTACTAATAAATTAAGTTTAAAAATGTCTATGGTCATGGTTAATATCTAATAATACTTCAAATATTATATAAAGTTAACTATATTAAAAGAACAATGTCTCATTTATGGACTCGAACCAGAAGCTTTTTCATTGCATGTTAGAGTAACTTCTAACAATATTTTATATTGTACACCTCTCGTCAAAAATGTAGACAACGCAACAATATTCTCTATTCAACAATAAATTTTCTCCATTACAGTTACGTAAATTAATATTTTTCGAAAACTATTAAATTTAAAAAAATTATAATTTATTTTGAAAAATTATAAAATGCTCCACTTGACTGAGATTTTAAATTTCCCCCTCTATTATACATTATTACATATAAGGTGATTATAATTAAAGTTACGACTTCAAAACGCTATAATTTTAAAACTACCGGTCAGAATGACTTGATATTTTACCAGAAAAATCGTGAAGTGATGGAATATTCTTTGGCAAAGGGAAAAAGGGACTAGCTCTAAAATGTGTCGTTAATCATCCGCAAGTTGTTTGTTTCATGAAGCTTCTCTTGTCACTACTACGGTTTCCGCTATAAGCACGTATTCTTTTTTTACTAAAAAAAAAATATTGTCGGTAAACACTTGGAGTCTGTTGTTTCTGGCTATTTTATTGTATTGCTAACAACATTCCTGTGTTTAATGAATCCACTTAGTCGTTTCCCTGAATGACGTTACCCTGACAGCGGCATCTATGAGAACATTTTAAAACTGCTTTTTTCTGCCACCAAATAAAATTCCGTTGCCTCACGATTGTTCTGGTAAAGTATCAAGTCATTCTGACCGGTAGTTTCAAAATTATAGTTCTTTGAAATCGTAACGTTAATTATAATGACCCTGTATTGTTTATATTCTAAACATATCTGCGCATCAATTTGTCGATCAAGTTAATTTTTATGTTTTTATACATTCTAAAGAAGAATTAGATTCGTAAAGATTTTCGACTTCCAGTTTTCGACGAATTTACAGGTTTTGCACATGAAGAGATCCAGAACACGATTTGGCTATTTTCAGAAAATGTATCTGTGTGGGTGTAACAAAATTTTGCTGCAACTGTATCTTAGGAACTACTGCCCAGAATTTCATACAAATTGGTATATTAGTTGCACTATGAACTAAAGAAATTTTAGAATAAGATGCTATACAGCGAGTTGAATTTCATTTGCTCGCAAAAGCAGCAAATCCATAAGGGTTTTATTAAAATGTTCACATTATAATGCGTGCATTAAATAGTTGCATTATTATACCAATTAACTAATTAAAAAAGCGAATTTTTAATAAAACGGGCCTTTTTAAGATTTTGGAGTAACTGAAATACATCTTATACTATCGCATATATATCTTCCTAAATTTATACAGTATTTGATTGCGTTTTTTACAACAGTGCTTATATACATTTGGCTAAGAAATATATCCAAGGGAAATTTTGTTAGTAAAAATGCTCATATTTCTTCGGATATTTAATTTTTATGTTCTGATTGCAGCATTTTCTCTCTACTATAGCATGTCAAATATTCTAAAAAATCACATTGATTTGAAAAACACTGCAAACACAACAAAAATAGAAAATATAAAGATTTTCGAAAAATTTTCTATTTTGTTAAACCTTTTTAGAACTATGAATATACATGCTATTCAGACAGAAATAAATATAGATAGTGAAATAAAATTTAAGTAAAAAATAATTTTTTAAAGTTAGAAGCTTTTTATTGTGAAGCCCTAAAAAGCATAAAATAAAATTTATTCTGGCAAAGACATGCTACAAAGAAATGGAAGTTTCAACTTTAAGAAAATTTTAGAGAAAAATATAGGTACTTTCCTTTTGCAAGAGATGAAAATTTTTTAATGTTCAAAATATTTTAAAAAGCTTTCCAGACCAATATTCTTAATTAGTTTTTATAAAATCATTCATTAGGCCAGAAATCTCAAAAGTCTCGAAAGCTTTTTAAAATATTTTGAACATTAAAAAATTTTCATCTCTTGCAAAAGGAAAGTACCTATATTTTTCTCTAAAATTTTCTTAAAGTTGAAACTTCCATTTCTTTGTAGCATGTCTTTGCCAGAATAAATTTTATTTTATGCTTTTTAGGGCTTCACAATAAAAAGCTTCTAACTTTAAAAAATTATTTTTTACTTAAATTTTATTTTGTGCTTTTTAGTTACAATAAAGGAAAAAGCTTCTTAAAAAAACTAATTAAAATTTCTTAGTATATTTTGTAGACAACAGAAGATTTTCGTTTATCAATTGACATTTTTTTTTCGATTATTTATCTGCAAAAAAAGTACTATATCGTCTTTCGAGGACCGAATTCATGACCATCCCTTTATCAGCATGACGCTGTAAACAAAAGTCTAAGAACTGTCAAGAAAAATCATAGAACATTCTAGAAAAATCTAACAAATACTTATACAAAAGAAATATTGTTCTCGAATGCTTTTTAAAATATTTGGAATATTTAAAATTTTTCATGTTTTGCAAAAGTGAAATATCTATATTTTTCTTTAAAATTTTCTTGTTGTTGAAACTTTTATGATTTTATAGCATGTCTCTGCAAGAATAAATTTTAATAGGCTTTTTAGGGCTTCACAATAATAAAAATCGTTCGGTGTTATTTTTATTTATTTATTTACTTACTTATATTTCTATTTAATTATTTATTTTTATTTTTATTTTTACTGAAATTTTTATTTTGTGAGTTTAGTAACTCAAAAAGAAGTTTCGTTAAAAAACTATCAAAATTCCTTATGACACTGTGTAGGCAACGAATGATTTTCTTTTATAAATTGACATATTTCTATTAATTATCTGCGAAAAAGGAACACATCGGCTTGCGAGGATCGAACCCACGAGCATCGCGTTATCACCATGACGCTCTAACTTAATGCGCTAACAAGCGACGAAAAAGGTTGTTTAAATTTACGTTAAAGTGGAGGCGCCTTTTTCAGAATGACACGATGATAAAAATCCAATTTCAATAAAAAGCTTCTAAAAGAATATATATATATATATATATATATATATATATATAATTAACTTTATATTTTGTGTTTTTTAGTATCTAAAAAAAGGCTTCTTTAAAAAACTCTTCAAAAATTCTTAGAATACTGTGTAGACAATATATATATTTTTTATTTTAATCAATTGGCATATTTTCTATTACACATTTCATCTGTAAAATTTAGCACATCGATCCTTCGGGATGGAACTCACCACCATCGTATTAGCAACTTGACGCTCTAACCAACTGAGCCAACAAGTGACTATAAAGACTGCTGATATTTACTTTAAAGTTGAGGTGCCTTATTTATTAGCGTGACATGAAGACGCGATAACAAAATACAATTTCAATAAAAAGCTTCTAAAAAATTTTTTATTTATTTCTTTATTTTTATTTAAATTTTTATTTTGTGCTTTTTAGTTACTAGATAAAAGCTATTTAAATGAAATCTTCAAACATTATTAGGATACTGTGTACACAACGAAATATTTTCTTTTATCAATTGACACTTTTTCCATTAATTATTTGCAAAAAAATAACACCTCGGCCCGGCGAGGATCGAACACACGACTCTCGCACTATCAACATGACGCTGCAATCAGCACATTTATTAAAAGATACAATGAGTTACTTACATTTTTTTTTTTTTTTTTTTTTTTTTTTAATATATATATAATGGAAGCGTCTTGGTCTTTTAACGTGACAAAAAGCCGATGACAAATCCAATTTCATATAATAGTAATATATAATATACACATATACATATAAAGCTTCAAAAAATATTTTTTTATGTATTTTTTACTTAAAACATTTTATTTTGTGCTTTTTTATTATCTAAAATGTTTTGTGTCTTCCCAATTTCTAAATAAATAAAAATGCTTCTTAAAAAAACTCCTCAAAAAATTCTTAGTGTAAGCAACGAAAAATTTTCTTGTGTCATTTGACACCTTTTCTACTAATTATCTACAAAAATTAACGCGTTGGACCTTCCGGGGCCCGAACTCATGACCACCGTCTTACTAACGGGACGCTCTTACCAGCTGAGCCACAGAACGACTATCGAAATAGCTTATATTTACTTTAAAATGAAGGCGCCTTGTTTACTAGCGTGACACGAAGACACGATGACCAAGTCAATTTCAATTAAAAACCTTCTAAAAAAAGCATCGTAATTACACACTACAGCTGAAATGCATTTCAAACATTTTCTACATTGTGGTTCCAGATATTTTTCTTTAAATTTGTATATAGTCTTTTTCCATAGGGACAAAACTTTCGTTGTAATGTAAGGTAAATCGTGTACTTTTTACCCCTGAAGTTTCATGATAATTTTCTAAGTACATATTTTTTCTAGATATTCTACAAAACTTGTAAAATCAAAAGTTTTACAGTTATTTTGTCCAGTTGTCATAATAAAATGTTAGTCAAGCTTTATAATTAAAACATTATGTAGGTACTTTTAAGATATACGTTTGAGAAAATATTTCCTTCAACATATACAATATAGAATGTGTCAAAGTTTCGCATATAAAGTCAAACATTGGGAAGTTAAGCATTTTTTTAAATTAGAAGAAAAAAAGGTTACACAGTAATACAGTTGGAAATCCTTCTAATTTCAGATACAACATAGGCAAAAGAAATTTTGAAGTAAATGTGCGCTTTTTAACAAGCAGATGTTAAATAATACTAATGTTTTAGCCAAGAAAAATCACCGGAAATACCCATAAAAACTCTCGTAAACATTATCAGACACGCGAAAGGGCAACGAACTGAATATCTATATCCTATTCCTTCAAGTATTATATAATATTATTAACATCCATTCCAGTAAATCGAAACCATCTAAGATTTGTTTATACACGCATTATTATAAGTCATTTGCATAACTGGAATTCTGATACATAAAAATCGAAAGAAGCTCGACTAATTGCACTTAACAATTATTGACAGATAATCATTTCGGTCTAGTCATTCATTGAATTCTTGTTAAAAAACGAAAAAAAAAAAAAAACTTCGCATAGTAGTAGCTGAAATATCTTGCGGCACTTTCATTTTCAGAGGTTCATAACCTCCACAGAGAAAGTGCACTAACTCATCAGGTGACAATCATGAAGGTAGTTGTTATGCAGATAGATACCTCTGTGTGTTGTATTTGGGAAACAACACTCTGCTGAACATCATGCAAATGGCATGTCAGAAAAAGTTCTGAAGGCATGATGATAATGATTGGTTAACGTCCTCTTCTGGTTTCGGGAGGGGGAAATTAGTTCCGAGTGTGAGAAAGACTTGGGCACGACCTCTGGTCCCTCAAAAAATAAAAACCTAATTGAAAGTTCTTTAAGGGCTGTCTCATCTAATTGCTTGGAATTTCTTAGTTTTAACATGTCAAGAGTAAGTTTGATGGTTTTTCATGTTTTTAATGCTTCTCCTGTACTCCGGAGGTAAAAGACACCATGTCATAGAAATGTAATTTTTAAGGAGAGCAACTTTATTTTTTTCAACTTTAAATATATGTTTTAAGTGCACTTCTGTGCAACTAGCAGTAATCGCTTAGTGGTATTTTAATCCATTATTAATGACATAATGTACTAAGAAAAAAATACTCCAAGGATATGTTGCTAACTCTTTTCACAAAAAAAAAAAATAAATAAATAAAAATAAATAAATAAATAAAATAAAATAATTATGTTCTTTACCTCCGTGGTACAGAATTAATTTAAAGCGTTTTTCTGTTAAGTGTTAAATCCCACGATGAAGGATTTGTGTGCCGAAGATTTAACACTCTATTTTATATCTCTATTTTGTAGATTCGTGTGTGTGTTTCTTTTTCAAAAATTACCCTTCTTTCAAATTATGGATGCCGCCGGAGAAATCTCCTCGAAAGACGCAAGTTATTTGAAATCAAAGAGGGGATATTTAAAACATGTCATAATTACCCAACATTTTTCAAGAATTTCTACTCGAAAGGAAACTTATCCTTTTAAAGGAGTGAAAAGTTCAATTAAAGGCTGTTTGTGACTTCTTAAATTTTTACATATAATGCTTTTAACATAATTTTATTGATAATAACAAAGTTGTAGAATGCAGGAAAGTAGATAAAATGCCAAGTACAAAATCCGCAAGAACCAGAATAAATTAAAAATAAACTACTTTAAAAAATAGGTGAAAAATTAACCAGTAAGAATTGTAATAAAGACATGAAAGAAACCATAATACTTACTGGAGCAGGATTTCCAAAAATCCTTCAAGTAAATAATTAGGTCCACCTATAACGTTTTTTAAGAATGTGTATGTGTGTAACTTTAAAGTAAATTTTATCGTAAACAAACTCACTCATTCTTACAAAAATTAACATTTTCACGGAATTATAAAAACCTTTTATTTAAAAAAAAAAAAAAGTGTCAAGCTAATGCGTTGACGTGCTTTGATGTACAGATGGGTGACAAAACAAAATGTGAACCGTTTTGCTTTATGTTTTGTTAAATATCTTGAAAAGTTTTTTAGGAATCATCTCGAAACTTTGGCAGTGTAAAGAACATGTTATACCTTATATTTTTCAGTAAAAGTTGGTTCATGAAAAGTAAAAAGGGGACAAAATTAAGATATTTTGAATCACCCTGTAAAAGGTAATGCATTTTGGCTGCAGCATGTGATTATGAGAGATTTTTCTCATTATCTTATAAGGCTACCACATATATTCATGAAGATATAATGGTTTCTTTAAAATATTGCAAAAACAATTTCCACTTTTTTAATTATAACATATAGGGTATTAGACCCAGTGCAAAGTCATTTTCAGGAAATATGGCATATTACATTAGACACAGCATACAGCAATCAGAATGAAAAATTTTTAAATATCTTACAAAATACGAGCACTTTTACTAAATTTTAAACTACACATGCGCAAGCTTTATAAAAATTTCATTTGCATAATTTAATAGCCAAAAGTATTGAGCAACTTATATGAAAACCCCAAACAAATATCATTTAAATTCAAAACGTTACCATAGAGAGAATGAACAGAATTTCAGTTCTCTAAGAATAAAAGCTAAACTATAAGGGGTTTTACTCACATTTTTAGTTTGATTCAATCAGTGTTTTCGCTGATTGTAAATAAATATTGATAAAACCCCCTAACATCTTTCGTTTTTAGGAAGAACTGAAATTATGTTTATTCTATCGCTCGTAACGTTTTGAATTTACATGATATTTGTTTGGGAGGTTTCATATAAGTTGCTCAATACCTTTGGATATTTAAATTATGCGAATGAAAATTTTACAAAGCTTGCGCATGCGTAGTTAAAAATTCAGTAAAAGTGCTTGTATTTCGTAAGATATTTAAAAAATTTTCATTCTGATTTCTGTGTGCTGTGTCTAATGTTGTATGCCATATTTCCTGAAATAGCTTTGCACTGGGTCTAATACCTTACGTGTTAAAATTTTTAAGAAAAGTAATTGTTTTTGAAATTTTTTTTTTTTTTGAGGGGGGGGGGGGAGATACAGTTATATCTCCTTTTTAATGTATGTGGTAGCCTCCATAAAATTTTATACAGATAATGAGAGAAGTCCTCATAATTACATGCTACAGCCCAAACGTATTTAAAGTATTACCTTTTACAGGGTGATCCAAAAATTTTGTTTAATTTTTTACTGGCCCCCTTTTCCTATTCATGATTCAACTTTTACGGGAAAATATGATGTATAACATTTTCTTAGCACTACCAAAGTTTCAAGAGGATTCCTAAAGAAATTTTCAAGATATTTGACAAAACGTAAAAAAGCAAGTGTTCACATTATTTTGTCACCGATCTGTACATAGCAATTTTTAATTCAGTTTATACATCTTTTAATGACTATTTCGTAGTTTTCAGTCGTCATTAATATTTAAAAGTATTAAAAGTTCATCATTTGATTTATCTTTTAAAAATATTCATAATCGTGACTTTCGTATAATAAATGATTGACTTACACATTAAGACAAATTCTTCCAATTGTTAATTTTGATGAACATAAAAATAACCCAATGTAAAAAAGGGAATACTGCTTCATTTTAATTTAAAAATTTTATATAGAAAATATTTTTATTTCTTTCCATTTAGAAAAAAAAACGGGAAAAAAAAATTCATATTTAATAAAAAGAAGAAAGAAGTAATCATATACATTAGATTGGCAGAATTCATAATTTAAAAAAATCCTAATCGGTTTAGTTACACTGCTCTGCCAAAAAAAAAAAAAAAATCTGATACATTTTTGCTGATTATTATGTAAAAATGACCTCCTGAATCCGATTATGACTCCCATTTTACCCGGTCACCCACCCTTTTCTAGAAACACCACCCCCTCCCTCAATTTTTTTCCCTGTTCGATAATTTTGTGACCATGAATTTGATTCGAAGCACGAAAAAGAATTAACACCTAAAAACAAAAAAATATATAAAGGTTAAAAAGAACATTAATAACAGATTTAAAAAAATATAAGATATAAAATACATAATTTCAGTGGCAAATCCCCCCCCCCCCCCAAATAAATAAATAAATAAATAAATAAAAAATCCCCTTGTTGCAAATGTCCATGTTTTAGAATTTTCCAACTCTGTAGCCCCTCTGAAGATATTTAGTAGTTAAAATAATCCTCCCCCCTCCTAAAAATCAAATTTATAATCATAAAATCACTGAAAAATGATAAAAATAGGAGGCCGTTCCTAAAAATGCGATGGGTGATAGGGCAAAATTGGCGTCATTCGGATTCAGGAGGTCATTTACATAAGAATATGCTGAAATGGTGTCGGAAGCAATTTTCATGCCGAGTAGTGTTATTAACGTTATAATGTACAGTATCCATTGGTTCATAATCCTAACTAAATTGACCGGAACTCGCATTTTTTTTTCTCTTTAATTTGTGGTTAATTTATAATTTTCTCAGCAATAAGATATAATGGACGTTTAAATGTATTATTCCTCAAGAAATTTAGAACATACGGATTTTCAATATGAAATTCATATTCCATTTGAAATCTGTACCTGGTATCATTAAAATAAACAGATTTTTAACCTGTATTGCTCAAATTTTCCATCTTTTTTAGTACGACAGGACTATTTCTTTCAATCTGAGATATTACGGTCTATCATCCTTAATTTGTCTGGATGTCTGCCAATATCTAATTTTACTATTTGATTTCTTGAAATATTTACAAATTTTATTGATGAACTCATCAACCGTGAAAATTAATTTTAAGTAGTTTGGAATACAAGGTTGATTTTTTTTTTCTTTTTTAATACCAATTATGTGAAAAATGGCAGAGCCGGTAATTAAACCTCGGCCCTTCTCTTAACGTGCGGACGCTCTTCAACTGAGCCACTCTGGCGGATGACCAGCTCGACATTTCTTGCATAATAGCCGTTACATATGCTTTTGCAGATACTGTGACCTTGCCAACGGCTGCTGTGTGAGAAATGTTAAGCTAGTTATCATCCCGGATGGCTCAGTGGAAAAGCATCCACACTGAGTGGAGGGCTCTTGTTCAATTCCCGGCTTTGGCCTTTTTTACATAGTTGGTATAAAAAATCAACCTTATACTCCAAACTACTTAAAATATCTTTAAATATTTTGTCAAATCCGTAAAAACTTTTACATTTTTGAAAACCTACTCTTAAGTTAGAGATTCTTACTTGATCGCATATAAAAACCAATTGCCGATCTTGGTAATCCGAGACCATCAATATTCATAAATTTGATGGCTTCTGAATATTTCTTGGCGATATCTTCGGAGTACATAATCATGACGGCTTCTTACAATGTGTTGGCGATATGTCTGAATAGTATTAATTATAGCTTTTGAATATTTGTTGGCGATAACTTGAGGATATGTGTAGATTATGGTTTCTGAATATTTGTTGTCGAGGCCTCCAGGATATGCATGGATTATGGCTTCTAAATATTTGTTGGCTATTTCTTCTGGATATGTTTTGATAATGGCCTCTGGATAGATGGCTATCTTCTTAATGGGGATGTCTTCAGAATAGTTGAATACATCTATTAAAAAAAAAATTATAAAATGGTAATACATAAACGAGTCCTGTTGTACTAAATTAAATTCTGTCAAAGACCGAATTCATTTTTTTTTTTTTTTTTTTTTTTTAACAGTATTTTATTTAATTTGGCATGTTATTTAGGTGTGTGAGTGGAATCAAGGATTAATTTTTTTTAGAAATTTATCCGATTTAGCTGAAATTTAGCATACATGATGGGGGTCTAGGGTATCTGGGGCCCCAACTCCAATTATTATTTTAACCCTTTTCCAATCATTCGATTAAGCTGAAATTTTGCATGTATGTATAATTACAACAAAAAAAAAAAAAAAAATTAACGGACTGTGATGGGGTGCTGTAGGCCTGGGACCCCCCAAATTCCAGTTCAAAATTTGTTTTCGTATTTTAACCCTTTCTTTATCAACCACTATCTTTCTCATTTGATTCTGTTCAAAATAGTAATTTCCCCTTATTGCAATCGCTTTTATTAAACATAAATATGTTTGGTACTGTAAAAAATAAAAATAAAGAAATCAAACTACTTAGATATTACTTTTATAAAATTAAAATAAATTTTCCGCAGGCTTATTACAAGAAAACAGACACCTTTTGGAACTGAAAGCAAGCGATACATTATTAAACTATAAATATCGAGATTCTATAAGAACCACAAAACTTACGTTACCGTATCGGATATCACAAAAACCATTTTTTTTTTTTTTTATTATTATTGGAATGAAGTCTGTGTATGTGACTAGAAATATAAAAAAGAAAGACTTGCTAGGGAATTTTAATAGAAGAGCTAAACGTTTTTTCCAAGAGTTACAGTCATTGGGATAACATAGATGGTGTATACAGTCGCAAATCAACGCGTGATTTTTATTTTTAGTGCAGTAATAATGCAAGGCTAAACAGGAAAAATAAAATTCATCTCGCGTTCATTCAGAAACATTTCTTAGAGTAATGTTTTAATGGCTATTGCTTGCCCATTGGGATTTTTTTTAATGGTGTTATTAAGCTATATTTATAGCAGAAATGAATTTAACAAAGCGCAGTTTTTATTGTATTTTTTAATAGAAATTCTTTTGTGGAATAATTTCTACATTCTTCAGCTATTTTTCAAATCAGCGCACTGGTGCTGCAAAATATTATCATTAAATGGCCGTTATTTTTTTAAATCGTTCGTGAAAAAGGATTTTTTTTTTTTTTTTTTTTTTTTTTTTCGATTACAAAAATCCACAATCAATTTTGTGAAAATTACATTTTTAAATTTTTATGGTCTCCAGGACCCTACAGTCAGATTTCCTTAAAATCTTTATACTTCAACGTGGGGGAAAAAAAATAATTTTTCATTAGTAAAACTGGCAGTTGTTTAATCTTAAAATTTAAACTGATTTTCCGGTATCGTGTACAAAGAATAGAATATTGAAATTAATCAGAAAAATAATAAAAAAAAATATATATATATTTAATACCTTTTTGCAAACTAAAAGCCTCTAAAGGTTGATAATTTTGAAATTAAAATAACTCCATCAGTTAATCTCCATCCATAATCTCAGAATTTTTTTTTTCCTTTATTAATGCATCAAGATTATTTTATTAACTGTAATTATAGGGTTTGAGACCATAGGAAAATTACAATTTGTAATTTTTGCAAAAATTTGTTCGTAAATTTATTTTTGTCAATTGGTAATTCTATTATTCATAAAAATTTTACAGCGTGGACGGTTTGCATGGAACTGCTGTTAAACTACAAAATTAGAAAATCCGTCCAATATACTAATAAAAAGGATTGCGTTTGATTTTTGAAAGTACTGTTGCATAAATTAATAATTTGGAATTAAATTCTCCAATATAAAATTATATATATAAAGAGAGAGAATTTTTAACTTGACCCCTCAGATTTTTATGAAATTGGGCTCATTTACTTGTCCTATTAAGAAATGAATGTACGCCAATTAATTAGTCTCTCTATGGGGTAAAAATTTAGAAATATAGTTAGACCGTTAAAAATTGCTACAGATAGGTTTTAGAGGCCTGCAAGTCGAATAAGGATATTTCCAAAAGTGTAAAGTTATTAGGAAGGATGGAGGGAAAAAAAAATAAAATAGTTCGACCGTTCAAAATTGGTACACAGAGGTTTTTGACATCAAGAAATCCCTTGCGGATACTTTCGAAATTGTAAAATTATTAGGAGGGGTGGAAAGGAGGGGGGGGGCGGAAGGGCAAAAATTAAAAATAGTTAGGTCGTTCAAAATTGGTACATAGAAGTTTTTGTTACTTACAAATCGACTGCGGATATTTTCGAATTTGTAAAGTTATTAGGAGGGGTGAGAAGGGGGCGGAGGGGCAAAAAAATAAAAATAGAGTTAGGTCACTGAAAATTGGTACATGGAGGTTTCTGTATCTACAAATCGATTGTGAATATTTTTGAATTTGTAAAATTATTAGGATAGACGGAAAGGGGTGTGTGTAAAGGGGCAAAAATATATAAATAAGAGTTAGAGCGCTGAAAATTAGTGTTGTTAGGTTTTGAGGCCCGATAAATCGATTGCGGATATTTTCGAAAGTACAGAATTATTACGAGGGGCGGGCGCAGGGGTTAAAGGTAAAGGAATTGAGATTAGTATTATTAGGTTTAAAAGCCTGAGAGAACGATTGTGAATATTTTTTAAACTCTAAAATAATTAGGTGTGGCGCAAACGGTAGGTGAAGGAACATACGTGCCTGTATACTCTGCCGCAGGCAGTGGAGGCCCGGACCGATTATTCCACCAAAGGGAGAAGAATTTTTTGGGGGGATTTTATATTTGTTTTTCCTTTATGATAATACAGTGATTCATTAAGAGTGTCGAACATAAATGCGCTCGCGCAGCGCCAATGGCCTGCGTTGCCGAAGGCAGAGGGCACCCGATGCGACATTTTTTCCACTAAGAATTTATTCTTCCTCTTTTTTTTTTCCGCATGATAAAAATGCAATTTTGAGAATTCATTAACTATAGTGATTCATTTAAAAATAGTGACCAGCAAAGCGGACGTAGCCTGCTAGTTTACAATAATTATAGATAATAAAAATAAAAATAACTTTTTAAAAGAAAATTAAATGTGTACTTTTTGAGATATTGAAGGTCAAAGGACAAAATGTTTGACTTTAACATGAAAATTTTGAAAAATATATACATGTGATATATCATTTGAAAGCCTGTATTATAAGCTTTCTAATGATACCAATCTTTTATCTCTACATTAATTAGGAAAGAAAATGTGGGTACATTTGCAGTAGAAGAATTTCGGAAATTTGCATTTTTCACCCATTTTTGCAGCTCTGTATATCAAAAACTAAAAGAGATAGGGACTTATTGATTTGTATACATTCATTTCTCAGTAGAACAAATAAATGAGCCCAATTTCATAATCTGAGGGGGTCGGGGTTTTAGCTGTGTTTATCATGGATATTACTTAAATATTATATACTCATATATATACATATATGTGTGTGTGTGTGTAACTTTACTAATTTATATTTTACTTATTTGCATTGTTCGAATGGCAACCAATTAAATTTTACTATCTCAGTTTTGTTTCGTCTGGCATATGGATTTGTTAAAATTACTTTTTACTTGATTCAATGCTGGTTTGTGTTTGTGATTTATCCAATTCCTTTTTCATTTGAGGTCGCGCTCATCGACCTAGCCGTTCGGAGTTTTCCGTGGTTTCCTCCGAAACTCGCGTAAATACGGGCTAGGACCCCTTAGAAAGACCCCCACGGAGGGCATTCCCCCTATAGGCCTAGGACACATAAGGAGTCAATCGGCCTTAATCCTCCAACCAACCAACCAACCTTTTTCATTTGATTTTGTTGCAAGATAGAAACTTGAACTGTATTTTTGGCTTGAATTAGCTATGCAGTTTTCCGAAATCTTGCATTCACCTTGCTCATAGAAATGAAAGTTTCCTTGACGATCGAACATTTCTTTTTTTTCAGCATTTATTATTCCAATTCTTATTTCAAGAATTTCTTTCTGTTTTAATTTGATATCTTTTAATCCTTTTCTCATTCCCGATTACCTTTTTCATAACGTTGAGGGTTTAGGAAAGATAACTTTAATGGAATATCCAAACATTTCTCTACTTGATAGGCTTATGTGTTAGGGTTATAGAAGTTCACTTCTGTGTAAGTAATTTCAAATGATTTAACTATTCATTAGTCTTGTAATTAAATTATAAAAAATCTGTGAAATCATTTAAAATGAACTACATTCTCTTATAATTTTGTAATGTTGGTATTTTCATTTATCTTTTGATTGCTGAGTATTATTGTATATATATATATATATATATATATATCCGCCGCTTATTAAAATCAAATTCGTCCTAAGTGATTGTATTAAGCGTCTGATTTTTATATCCGGCGAACGTTCCTGCACTGAAGAAAAAGGTATTGCTCTTCTAATTTTGGAAAGAAGTTTCAATAGGTAACGAATAATGGAATTAATAAACAATACTAATTAGTTTTTCGGTGATATATATATTTAAATATAATGAGCATAATCATTTGAACTAAATAACCCTCGAAATCTTGACCTTTTTTTTTTTTTTTTTTTTGTTATTTTGGAACTTTTCTTGATGTTTGAATAGCTAGTTGCTATGGATGTTTATTCTGACAAATTTTATATTCGGGAGTGTCTGGGTTTATGTCAATTTCGATATTCTTTTCTCAGTTATTCTTAAACGCACCTAAATTTTGAGAAAATTCATGTTTTTATCAATTTGATTCAGATTAATTTTCAGCTTAATTTCTTGTAATAGCTCTTTTTACCAGTCTTTTAATGAGTATACTTTCTCTTGCTCATGCAAAGTGTTATAAGGAAAAAAGAAATATTTTTATGAATCTGATTTAGCTACATCTCTGATGAAACCTCGACGAAACATGAAAAATTAATGAGGCAGTCTTATCAATTAGTACTCTTTGAAGGTAATTGCCAGTGTTATGTTAACAAGTAAAAGATAGTCTTGTGTGCTGTAAAACTGTACTCAAGGCCGAATTATCAGTAATTGAGTTCCCAATCATTGATAATTCTTAAAAATCCTAACTGAAATATCTAATTTAATGTGAATAAACTGAATGTTGTAGTATGGTAAATGTTTGATGTTGGAAGACGTACAACAGGTGCAGAGTAAAATGAAGTGCAAAACTTTAATACATATGTAAGGCATTATACTTCTATGGGCGTGTTAAAAATTCAAAACATTAGATTGAAGGGCAAGCGCTATCATCTGGTAATTACATTTTGGGTATTTTATTTATATTCTTTTTCTTCTATTTTATATGAATATCATTTCAAAGTTCGATTTAAAACCTCTGTTTCAAACATTTTGTTTGTTCGTTTAGCTTCTGGTCATGGGAGGGGTAAACCATTTGTGCCCAAATCCACCCTCTTAGTACAAATCCCGTGGTTCATGGACTAGAGTGAATAAATGAATAAAAATAAAGGTTTAAAAAACCTCGAATTTCCAATTGATTTTAACGAAAGTTGGAAATCCACTATTAATAGACATTAAGCGTTCAGTCAGTTTTTTCAATTTAATTTTGAAAGATTTTAGGAAAATTTTTTTATTAATTTTCCAATCCGATTACATTGGCATATAGAAAAACTCTTATCAGAAAGCGTTTTAGAAAAAATGTAATCTTGAAGGTTGCGTCACGTAGTTACTGGAATAAAGCAAGAAATAGTCAAAAAAAAAATAAATAAATAAATAAAATAAATTAGCTATAACTATTGGTATGAGATAGTCCACAAATCTCTTAATTCAGTTGATAGTTAAGAATTTAAAAAATTCGTTTGTAATCAACTGTCTTAACAAAACTCCGAAAATTCTTATTTCAAACTGTCACGTGATAGTACTGGCATATAACTAAAAAGGCTGTAATTCACAAAATAGTTTAATGCGTCCCTGTTTTTTTTTTTTTTTTTTTTTTTTTTTTTTTTTTTTTTTATAATCTCGCCTTCTATACCGGTGTGTAGAAGGTGTATCCTTATAATTTAAACATCAACAGATACTCCAGATGTAATCTAATGTTACGAACGCATCCTAACTTTTCTACTACCAGGGATGCAGTTTTCATAATATATCTCCTCATGGGCTAAGTTTATATGCTTTTGTTATATGTCATTGGAAAGTTCTTTTCGTCTTCACCATCTGTTTATTATGTCATTCGACCGCGTCGGATATGAAATTTTACTCGGTCGCTAAACAGCCCCAAAATCAACTTTCGCGTATTTTTTAGCCTGTCTCGTGAAGAAATTTAGATTTTCTTTTTAACAATGAATAAATGACTTCCATTATAGAAATACTTAAAAATTGCTTGTCTCATTCTAAGATTAATGAAAATAATTCTGTTGAATAATAATTATAAAATAGTGACTACGAAAACTTGAGATGACATTTAAGACCATGAGTTTGCCTCAGTCAGGTCTTTCTAGCATCGCGAATAGCTTAGTGATATTTGTCATGGTCAGATTTTTTTTTTTATTCATAGAAGGCAATAGCGAGGAGGTGTTTGCATGAAAAACGAACAAGTAAAAGAAGTATCTATAGTTGCTTGTGGTACTGACAATTTCTTAAAACACCGATTCTAATGAAATCTAAAAGATTTGAATGCCTTTTAAGGATGTTACCAAATTTATTTTCCTTGGTCAACAACGCATAACCTTCCGACCTATACGAATTTCATTTGTTCTTTTACTCATGGGTTTCTATGAATCTGACATTCTCTCAGATTAATATTTAGGTACCAAAGAATCTTACATATACTCTAAAATCTATTTAATAAATCTTTTTTACAATAATTTATTAACCGGTAATAACTTTTTCATCGAAAAAATATAGACAATATGATATTATAATATTGATAAATCTACAAATCTTATATAGTATTATCGAGTGAGGACTTGTTGAAAACTTAAGATCCTTAAGCAATTTTAAATGAAGTTCACTCCCCCCCCCCCCCTCCTTTCACACTGCTTAGCACTTAATTCTCTTAGGAAGTGCTTTACCGTCTTTGTGCGCAAAATGCAAATAGCATAAAATACTCCATGTATGAGCAAGATGTTCTGGTTTTTATTGTTGCACCTAATGCCATCTATGAGCTACTGTAACTATTAATTCTTGATTATTCGGTTTAGACTAGATATCATTTAGATGTCGGAAATAGTGATATAAAATTCGTTGTAGAACAGTTTAGAAATCTTAATATTTGGAACTTATTATGAAATCGGACAAAAATGAATGCTGCATTAGGATTTTTTCTGTATTAAAAATGACTTCCATTTCAAATACAGAAACTTTAATGTTTAAAAATCTGAATTTCAACATAAATGTTAAATTATTATGGCTAAGTCGCTTCTTTTTTATCTCTGATTTCTAAACTTAAATCTTTAATATAATACGTTTTTCTTTATTTATAATATAGTATTCCTTTACAAAGAAAAAAAAATATGCAATCATTTGTTCTTCAAATAGCTGGATTTATACGTATATATTTTGCTACTAGATGTCAGCACCAAAAGTAATTCTTACTTCTCCATTTTAAATATATAAGTACGATGTTTATTTCAAAGAAATTTTTCCCTACGATAACAAATATAAAATGTAACCTTTTTCATAATTATTGCAACTTCTTAAGTCCTGTTATAATTTAAAGTTTGCTATAAATATGGCAAGAGACAATATCAGATTGTGTGTCTGAATCATAACGGAAAACTAATGATTTGTTCATCAGCTGACGGTTCATTTGTTCATTGATGAACAAATTATTAGTATAGCTTTACTCGTTTAATCATGAACGAGCAAAAGTATTTGCTAGAAAAACTAGATTAAAAAAAAATTAAAAGTAGCTCGTCTAATATTTTGATTCAGCGAGAAAAACTAAATTTGATTAATTTGAAAAAAAAATTACGAGAAATGTTTTAGCTAAGTAAGAAAATTGTGTATAGGAATAAATTAAAACTACTAACTACGACGAAGTATCTTGTTGCTCCTTTAAATGATATAACCGGGTTCAATCCCAGGTCGCGCTCGTTCCCCTTGCTGTTCAGTTTTCCATTGTTTTCTCTGAAACTCGCGTAAATACGGGCTAGGACCCCTTAAGCACACCCGCTCGAGTCTAGGATCGTCGAGTAGTCAATCGGCCTTAATCCGAATACACACACCATCTTTAAAATGATATAAAGATTATTTTCATTAATTTTATACTAAACTAGTTGCAAACTGGTAAATTCCCTTCTCAGTACTAAATTTGCTTCAAATGAACCGTTGTTTGACATGTAATAGAAGTGTCCTCACCATAGCCGTAATTTTAACTCTAGCATTCAGGCCCATGCTCGACTGTCTGAAAGCTCGCCATAGTTATTTCATTAGATCTGAATATTATAAATAGCAAATTAACAGTTAACAAGCTGTTGACTGTTTTAATTGCATATTAATAATTACATTAAAAAAAAAATAAGTTTTACTTATTTATCTTATAGAATATTTGTAAGAAATTCATAATTATTTCGCTGGTGATTCAATAATCAGTTTTGTTTTATTAATTTAAAATTTTGTTTTATTAATACTTTCATTTAAATACGTATTTAATTATATTTCCCCGTGCTATTTTTTTTTTTTTTAATTTTATTTATTTATTTAGTTTTACTGCTGTAATATTCCTTGTTATAATAAAACCTAACATTACAGATGTGAAAATTATCCAACAAATATGTTTTAATACTGTTGAGTATTTTGTATAATTAACAAAGAATATTCAATAAAAGAATTGCATGAGTGTAACTAACTGCATTTTTATGTAAAAATTTATAATGGTATTTCTTTTTCCCTCTTTTTTTTTTTTTTTTTTTTTTTTTTTCTTCCTCGTCGCCTGGCCCACCAGCGGCCGAGCAGTTCTACGCACAAAGCTGGTAGACGTGAGGTGCCGTGTTATCATAGGTCGTGCTCGTCGGCCTAGCCGTTTGGAGTTTTCAGTTGTTTTCTCCGAAACGCGTAAATACGGGCTAGGACTCCTTAGAAAGACCCCCCCCCCACGGAGGGCATTCCCCCTCAGGCCTGGGACCCAAGAGCAGACAATCGATCTTAATCCCCACAACTCCTCATCGCCCGTCTCCCTTCAATTTAGATTCCACTCGCCTTTTACTAACAACAAATTATTTTTCGAATAAAATTCGTAAATTGATGTAGCTAAAAATGTTAAATTTATTAATGACTGAAAATTTGTAACAACTCTTGGTAAATCCATCAGCTCATTTCGTTATTATTAGGTGTATGTATATACAATATATTGCACATTGTAAAGAAACAGGATGAGCATTCTCTGACGCACTAGGTTAATGTTCATTTTTTATCTACGCATACGATGGATGGAACAAATACGATCTGCGGATTTCATGTTTTGAAGAGAAGAGGAACAAACGTTTTTTTCCTTGTTTAAAATTTTATCCTACTATTTTCCTTATTTTGCAATTCTTTGTCTCATAAATCACTTTCTTTTTAAGTTTTGTAAGGGAAAATATGTACTTTTTTCTAATAAAGATTAGTCAATCGTAATTCTTTAGTTTATGATAGTTAAAGGAAATTCAGAGGAATTGATATTATTAAAACTATAAATCTATATTTATTTAAAAGTGCAAATTTTTGCAATATATTAAAGATAAATTTAGGCAAAATATACTCAGATAAACTATACAGCTCTAAATAAAGAGAAAATTGCATATGTGTCAGACAGACAGAAATAGAATATATAGTAAAATAAATGTAGTTCTTAAAATGTAAATAAAATCTGGTAATTAGTTAAAAACGGTGATTTTTTTTTTTTTTTTCCTCCTTAGAAATGTTTCATTATTTGAAGTCATTTCTTTTAAAACTGATAAATTTCCTTCCAATGGATTGCAGCGTTTTTGTTTAAGATTTCTCAGCAAACTTGATTTTCCAAACTTCTGATATGTGTCACTAGAGTTTTAGTCAATGAGATTAACATTATTGCAAAAAACTGCTTTGTACATAAACTATGTAAGTTGCATTAAGAGATGCATTTTTTTTTTTTTTTGCCTCTCACGACAGCAAGTTTTGGTGTGTAGTGCTCTGAATGTAAACAGTTTTGAACAAAATTTTGAATTATTTATTTCAAAAATTTGTTTTTAAAAAAAGTCCAAATAGTAAACTGTTACAGTAAATTTAGTAACTGCAAGAACATTTTTAGTAACGTACAAAAGTGTGTGTATGTTAGTGTATGAAAAATAAAGGGGACGAAAACCATTTCCAAAATTTTACTGAGCTATAACGTATTTAAGATATGCTGACATTGCCGATAATTCAGTAGCACGGCTAGTACTAAATTTTTTTTTAATACCCCCTCTTTATATGCGTGTGTAAATATAAATTTATCCGATATATTATCGGAAAACCTTATTTGATACAAGGTATTTTCTCCTATTTAAAAAGTGATAACAATAATAAAGTGAATACCCAATGCTCCCAAGAAATTAAGATTTCTGTGCTTTAATACTAAACAATTCAAACTTTATTTCTTGTGTGTACTATTATTTTCTTAACTCACTGTTGTGTTCTTTTTCTAGAATTTATTTTTAGAAGAAGGAAAAGAATCATATGATAAATGGAAGAAAACTCCTATTCCTGTAACTTTTAAAGTTTACATATTTAATATAACTAATCCCGAGGAAGTGATGAGTAACGGGGCGATGCCACATGTTCAAGAAGTAGGACCATATGTTTTTCAGTAAGTATATGCGATTTAATTCTAATACAAAACTTTATTATATTTAAGCAGAATAATTTATAATTCCTCTAACCATTTATGCCCAACAATATTTGTAATCCTTTATCAACCGCATTATTACTTAAAAGTATTATTTAAAGATATATGCAATAAAAACTATGCATATGACCTTATCATAGTAATTGAGGATTTTGTGAGGTGGTACTTTTGAGTACCACTGGTATATAGATGTCGAAAAATATATATTTCTATATTTAAAAAAAAAAAAAATTGGTGGGGGTTCATAAACTAATATAGGAATTACTTTAAGACAACGAAGATCTTGAAAAATGCCAAACAAAAACAACGTCCTGATCTTTTTTCGATTTATGTACCAATAATACATAAAAGTACATTCCAATGAACCTCATTTAATTACTATGTTGAGAAAATATGCATAATTTTTGTTTATCTTTTAGAAATTCATTTTAGCTAACTGAAAACGTGTATTTGAAATTTATTTTAATTTAGGCATACATTGTTGAGTACCATATTCGATTTAGAGTAAGTTCAATGCTAGTTAGATTAAATTTTATCAAAAATAGTTTATGTAGTTATTTTATTTATAAATGAATTACATAATTATGTATGTTTCATACATAAATCTTTATTTTATCTTTTGAAAGAAATGCGGAGAAATAAGGTTCAAAATATAGTCTGTATAAAGTTCGAAGGGTTTTCGGTCCATTACCCCCCCCCCCCAAAAAAAAAAAATAAATAAATAAATAAATAAATAAATAAAATGTAGAAAATAAAAAATATATTTGTGCGTGGTCATTTATCTATAAAACAACCATCACTTTAGACGCGTAAATCAAAGTTACTCTGATTATAGCAATTAGCAGCGTAAAATATCACCGCATCCGACGATGTTCTGAATTTCATATGCGTTCGCACGTCCGTCTGTTCAAGTATAACCAATAAAAGAATTACTGATGCACACAGGTACGTCTTGATTGTTAAGGGGTATTATTTATCACTTTCTGCAGATGTTTCCCCTCCTCCCTTTTAAGATAAAGTAGAAAATTTTATATATACATAATGAGAACGGGGTAGGGGAGTGGATCGTAGAAATCTACAGTAACAATCTTTTTAAATGTACACTTATGATAAAATTTAGGTTATTTTAGATTTAATTAACAGTAACTCCTAAAATAATTAAAATATAGTTTAATGAAAACAATACACACTTACAGTAGCATTTAATTTTGAAATAATTGAATGAAAATCGTAATTGCACTTAAAGTAAATCCGAAGTTCATAAAAATTGCTTTGTTTTGATTGGTTTAAAGTTATGTAGTTATCATAAATATATATGCAGTAACAGAAAAGATAAAACATATTTAGCAGTTATTTGATGAAATATATTTTATCTCTTCGATAATTATTTTTGTAAACCTAATGGATGTCTAAACAAGAATAATCATTGTAGTGTGTGTGTCTAGACTTCGCAACGACAACAAAATACATCAAATCATGTGGTTGTCTACGTAGGACATGCCACATTTTTCAAAGCTTCTTTAAAACAGATAAAGTCGTTTTCAAAATAAAATAATTTATAAAAGTCAAAGTTCATAGATGGAGACATAAGATTGATTAAGTAAGAATGACTTTGAAGGTGAAGAAAATATCATCTTATTAGAAGTAAATAATATTCTTAAGATGAGCAGTGCTAAGAATCTGTCAACCGTAACTATCTGGTAAAATATTTTAGGTGAAGCAGTTATTATAAGAAAACATTTTTCGTTATAAAAGCATTTGTCGTTATAAAAGCATTTGTCGTTATAAAAGCATTTGTCGTTTATATACATTCCTGAAAATATGCTGAAGTTTTCGTAATTTCTATTATTCAATGGGATATAACATATAATGGGAGAGAAGGGAAAAACTGTGTTAGGAATATAGTTCTTAAAATAGACTTCGCACTTTTTTGCCATTAAAATGAATTAGAAGTGTAAGATGTTACTAATGAGCAGTTTTTAATTTCCATAAATTGACCATAAAAAATAATTTTCATTTTTCAAACACAAATTTAGTTAGTTCCCTTTTAGTTATCTTATGTTGGGGGTAGGGGGAGATTGTTCAAAACAAATGTTATGGGAAAAAATAATTGAAAAAAAAAATTTTTTTTACGAACTGCGCGCAAGATTCGGTGCCTTTTTAATAATATTTTGTATAAAAAAAGAAAGCGCACCCTAAATTTTATCGTTTCAATGGTGTGTCCAATGTAAACATTTTCAATTTTTTAAATTATTTACGGAAACATGAGACATTTTTAAAACATATCTGATATATATTTATCAAATTGTCTTTCTATAGGTCATTTTATTTATGCATCTTGCATCTCAACTGTCAAAATTATCCTATAAAATTATAGCATGTTATTCTCTGCGCAGTTTATGAAATTATGTCAATTAAGATTTTAAAAAATTAATAAAGACACAATTTCGTAACAGGAATTTCGAATAGAGTTTAGTCTTACGAAATCTTTTCAATGTTATTAAATAAGTTTTTCTTTACAGTGAATTTCAAATTTGAAAATTAATACAACATTTAAAATGTACAAGACCCCTTAGTACTCTTAAACTATGTTTTGACCTGGAGATTCTTTCAGTTATCTCTGTTAAAGCACTCTAAAACCTTTTGTAACGTTATCTTAATTATGATTACATTAAGCCCAACAAGGGCCGAGAGGTTATGCTTTTGAACTGGTAGACGGGAAGTGACAGGTTCGAACCAGATCACCCTTTTGGCCTAGCTGTTTGAAGTTTTTCTGTGATTTTCTCGGAAACTCGCGTGAATACGGCCAAGACCCCCAAGAAAGACATCCGAATCAGATCTAGGACCAGAGAGCAGTCGATCGACCTTTGACGGTTTCATATAAAAGCTTATATTTCAATTTAATATTTATAAATTGAACTATGTTAAGTTTGTTCCCTAAAATATATAATCGGGAACAAATTCTTATGGTTTTTAATGTTTCTTACAGATTTGAAATCTTTAAATTGCATTTTCTCAGTTTGCATTTCATGAATTCATAATCTTCAAAATGCTAAAAATTTTACAGATATTTAAGAAAAGACTATATGTATTTTTATTTATTGAGAGGGGGGGGGGGAGGTGCTCAGAAGAACCTACTTAAAAGGAATTGGGGATGGATGCAATATATATCTTTTTAAAAGCAAAAAGTATTTAAATATAACAAATCTTTTTTTTTTTTTTTTTTTTTTTTTTTTTTTTTTTTTTGGGGGGGGGGGGAGGGGGGGCAAATTTTCAAACTTTTTTCCCAAAAATTTATAAATTTAAAAACCCATCTCTAATTCTGTTAAGTAGGTTCTATTAAACATTATATATACTTTTCTTAAATATCTGTAGTAGTTTTAGCATTTAGAGCATCTTGGGTGGGGGGGGGGGGATGCAAACTGGCGAAACGCAATTTTTAGATTTCAAATCTGTAAAAGATGTATATCAAAAACCATAAGAAATATTGCGTGAATATATATTTTTTCAACAAACATGTATAATTCAATTTATAAGTATTAAATGGAAATATAAGCTTTTATATGAAACCTTCAGTGGTAACGATTTCCCTGAACTGCTATAAACTATAATTACATTAAAATAGATAAATTAAAGAGATATACTAAAAATTAAAATTTGGTACAAATTAACTTTTTCCTTTTTTGTTTCCCGTAATCCATATTCATTCTTATTTTATCTTCTTGCGTTCGAAACTTAATGAAAAAAAAAAAAAAAAAAACTAAAATTTCATTAACACAGTTTATTAAATATCCGAATTTCAATAGGGCCCACGAGCGGTTCAGCGCTCAAAACTGGTAGATGGGAGGTGCCGGGTTCGATCCCAGGTCGCGCTCATCGACCTAGCCGTTCGGAGTTTTCCGTGGTTTCCTCCGAAACTCGCGTAAATACGGGCTAGGACCCCTTAGAAAGACCCCCACGGAGGGCATTCCCCCTCTAGGCCTAGGACACATCAGTAGTCAATCGGCCTTAAATCCTACAACCAACCAACCGAATTTCAATAAAAATAATTTTCACTGGCAAGTTTAAAAACTTAGAGAACTCACTAACAGCAGTTTTTAGCGCATTTATTATAAAGAAGATAAAAATCAGTCTTTTCTTGGTCACATTCTAAAGACTGCTCAGTGTATTCTTAACCCTTAATATATCCCAAATTACCTTATTTTGGGAAAAATAGTTTTACACTTTTTAATTATATTTCTCTATGCATGAGAAACATCTCATATTAATTTTAGCTTTAACTATAGTTTAACTATAGGGTAAGCTCAAACTATTAGGAACTTTGAAGTTCCAATGAAATCCTGTAATAAATTTAAGCTATACTGAGGAATTTTTTTTACTTTAAAGTCCCGTTGGGATACAAAGGGGTAAGTGTCGCTTTTTGTTGCATTTCGCGGCCCATTTTATATATGTGTATAATATACATACAACATGCGTATTCAGAGTGTTAAAACGTAAAATTTTAAGATATAACTTACCACTAAATAAGAATGAAATTAATTTTTCCTTCATATCTTACTCAAAAATCCTGAAACAGATTTTTAAAAATTCTGTTTGAATTTTTTTTTAATTTTATGACATTTCATTAAAACGATGCTTATATTGCATTATAACTTCTTTTTCTTTTTTAATAATATTTTTACAATACTGATACTATCTAGAGTTTACTTTATAATAAAGCACATTTGCTCTGAAACAAACAACAAACGATTTAATGACTATCCAAGAAGGAAAACATCTAGCAAAATATTCTGAAAGCAATTTACCATAAATGCAAAAAGTGGTTTTAACAATTCTAGAAGTTTCGAAATTCACATTGGTCTATTGTTTCGTTTTACGGAAAAAAAACTCATCTAAATAATGTACTGCATGGCTATCTTAGTAATAATGGTTTTAACTGCATTCATTAACTTATTGTAAGACTGTATTAAAATCACTTTTCACTGTAATTATACGAGCATGTGTTTTAGCAATACTTTTTTTTTTTTTTTTTTCCCAAGTGTTTTTATGTAAGCAATTCTATAAACGTATAATTTTCTGTTCACCAGATAATATATTATAATTTATATGAATTATTTTGTTAGTAGAAATAGAGAATTATTTGAATCCTTATAATAAATATCTCTCTCTCGTGTTTCCTCTACGATTTTTTTTTTTTTTTTTTTTTAATTATACGAAATCTAATCAAAAATACAACTAAATATCGGATTTTTAACACACTATAGATTTTAATCCTATAAATAAACTAAACATTTTTGAAAATGAGGAAAGTTATTGGGATGACTAAACGAAACAGTTAACATTGACGAATAGGTTTTACCATTAATTAAAAAATAATTTACAGATTACGTATCTCAAGCAATTTTTTTTTATTAGAAAACAAGTGCTTATTTGTTACTGAGCCATTTTTAATTCTAGTTCTAAATTAAAATCACTTATACGCCACAAACACACATATTAGGACGCCATCTGTTTCTTTGATTTTCGGGGGGGGTTAAGAGAAGAAAATCTATGTGGGCTCATATATATATATATATATTGAAACCCTGATTTTTTAATGAGTTTATATTTTGCTTTAATTTGAAAATGCTATGTATTTAATTTAATGATCAGAATAGAAAAAATATTTAATGTACTGCAGCTAATAGCAACCTTAATTGTTTATACTGCTGTTGTATCCTCTGAATTAAAGAATAGTCTCTATAGTTTTTGGAACAATAAATATGAAATAAAACTTTTGAAACAGTTGTTGAATTCCGTAGGATAATTTCAAAACTTTAGTAGATAATTTCCGGGAATAGATTACTAGGTTCCTCTCTACTACATTTTACATTTCTTCCACCGTCAGCATACGAAGCCCGTGTTATGGAGAAATTTGTTATGAGAATTATTCATTACCTAATGTATTTTTCAAATTCTGTTTTCGCATTCAGAAATCTCTCAACCGTTAAATTTAAGTTCCTATTTTCCAAAAATTGATTCTTTAAATTTTTAATATTTATTTTGAATCTTAAAAGTGTGTAAACTATACATTCACACTTTAGTTTCATAATGAAATATAAAATATTTATTTAGTTATTTTGAAAACATAAACGAATTTAATGGTTTATTTAATTTTCTGAATGTGAAAACTAAATTTAAAAAATAATTTAGTTAATGATTAATTTTCATAAGAAATTTCAGTATAGAAAAACATGGAGTTTGGCTGACGGCTATGATAGTTCTCTGTCTAGTTAGCCATAATGGACAAAAAATGATCTCGGAGTGGCAGACCAATCTTTGGTTTAAACACGCAGTTTGTAGATAAATAAATAGGTAGTTTGAACTTAATATTTTTTTTCGGCCATAGTCAATTCCTACTGCGTAATTTCTAACATTAATGATTCTTTTAGCAAAATTAATGTTCATTAAAACTCAGATGCAGCAATTAAGTACATTACTTGGATATATTTTGAATTGTCAATAAATACCGCACTATCTTTTCAACATATTAAGTTTTTCTTTTTTCATAAAACTTCATTGCTGATCAGTCATTTCGGCAATATTATACTTTCACTGGCGCTATATACTTGTTTAAGTATGTCTATTATTTTCCTATAATGATAAAATCCCTTTTTTCTTTTCAGTCAACTACGAAGCAAAGATGTTTTATCTTGGGACCCCGAAGACAAAACTGTAACGTACAATGATTTAAAACAATATCATTTTATGCCTTCGTTATCAGCAAATCTGACGAATAAAGTTTATTCCGTTAATTTACCTCTTCAGGTAATATGTTTTAATTTTCTTATAAGCTTTTTTGGGTTACTCTGGTTTTAAAATTAAGAAATCAATCTATCATTGAAATTTCCCTCAATTTGGGGGAAAAGGGGAGTGAATCTTCCGCAAAATGTTTTTTTTTTTTTTTTTTTTTTTTCCCTTTAACTACAGTAACTGAATTAAGTAGTTTAAAGAAGTGACATTAATGTAAAATGTCAGAATCACAAGTCTTCTTAACTTTTTAATACCATTGCTTAATATTTATTTTTTCATTTTTAACATATTGTCATTTTTTCAATTAAAAACAGATAATTATTTTCTTTTTTTACCAGGGAATTGTGATGTTTGTTAAGAAACTAGCATTCTTTGCTCGACGAATGGTTGATCCTTTATTAGAAACATTGTTTGAAAAGTACAATGAGACGCTCTTTGTCCACAGAACTGCTCGTGAACTGCTTTTCGAAGGTTATAAAGTTGAACTCATTGAAGATTTGCTGGAGTTATTGAAACCTTTCACAGAAGTGCCCGAAATTCTCCCTAACAACACGTTTGGATTCTTATACGGTGTACGTATTGTTTTATTATTGGATATTTTAATGTATTTAAAATCAGGTGCATGCAGTGTGAGAGCATAACACTATTTTTCCTTAATTGAATAGTTCACATTTTAAGTACTACAACTTTCTCGTAGCAATGGCAAATTTATATAAGAGTTTAAGATTACGAGTTCAAATTTAGCAAGGAAATATAGTTCCTGCAGACAAAAAATATTAAAAATTTGTTGCTGCCATCTTTTTATTACAAAGCTGTTCATCGATAACAGCCTATAAGTTATGTCCCTGAACAGAAATACATTAGACCTTCAATAAGTTCTGTGTTTTCTGTATGGCACTGCACCCAATGTCCTTGCCTAACGCTTTTAAACGTTTCGAAACATTTGTGTCATAGACTCGTGATGATTTTTGAAGTTCAGCTAACGTCTGACATGGATCTTCATTAAGTAATACCATCAATTCTTAGTCTTCAATTTTTTTTAGTGCGCCGGAGCGCTCTTTATCTCCAAGACCAAAATAATCATTTTTGAAACGTTGAAACCATTCTGTACATGTCGTTTCGGATATAGTGGGCTCACCGTAAGTATCGACGAGAATTCTCTCTGCTTCAGATGTGTTTTTAAATAAAATAGGACAATAAAATTCCCAGCACATACTCTTTACTTAGCACAAAACTCCACAATTTTAAACAAAGAGAAAGAAAAGAAAACGAACTGTGTACACTGTGGTGAACTAACATACACTGAAGTTCATGTTAAAACAGGAATAAACTACTACGTCAGAAACGCCAAAGAAAAATTATTGAGGTGCATACAGCTGTTTCGGTAGCCTAAAGCGGTACCGTCTTCAGTGCAAAAAGATAAGAAAAATTATTGAGGTGCATACAGCTGTTTCGGTAGCCTAAAGCGTACCGTCTTCAGTGCAAAAAGATGCTTTCTTTTTGCACTGAAGACGGTACGCTTTAGGCTACCGAAACAGCTGTATGCACCTCAATAATTTTTCTTTGGCGTTTCTGACGTAGTAGTTTATTCCTGTTTTAATATTCCAACGCCAAGTCTCCTGCTATTACTGAAGTTCATGCTTACCGACAGTACTTCCTTGTAGATGCGTTACCATCTGAAATTAGATGCACGTAGTCCTGATAATGCCATCTGTTAGAAAACAGAGAACTTATTCAAGGTCCTAATACTAAGAGCTTTTACTGTGTTTATAAGTTGTCTTTTTATTTATTTTGTTTATATGAATAAATGTGTAAAATCTCCCAAAAGGATTTTGTTATATGGTACCAACTCTTCGCTTTACTTACTTTACTAAAAATTATAGTTAAATATGTTCTTTTGAATGTTCGTTATCGGATTTTAACAATCATTTTTTATATATATTTTTTAATTGGTTTAAAAAAAAAGATTAATATGCTTTACAAAGTTGACTATTAAAAAAAAAAAATGTAATTTAAGGAAAACAAATTATTTAGAATTATGTTTATTACTCGATGGAAATTTTCATTTTTATACGAACATTTTAAATGCGTTTTAATTATTTTGTTCTTAATAAACATTGAATTTAATTTGTAATTTTGCTGGTATTCTAAAATGGGTAACACTTCTCCGTCAATAAACATATTAGATACTTTTAATTTATTATCTTACAGTAGCATTTAGATAAATCTTTCTAAAGGCAAAAAACAAATAGCACCTTTTTATTTCTCAAACATTTTATAGTATCAAACAGCATAAAGACAACAGTTATTGCTCTACTGCAGTTTTTGTACAATAAAGTTGTTTCTTTTGAATCAAATATAATTACCGAATGGTTTTTAACCATAGATTTTATTATACTTGTCTTCTAATTAATAATGAGACTTCATACAGACTTTTCTTTTCAATAAATTGAGAAGAACATATTACTATAAGACATTCAAGACTGTCATTTTTATAAATTAGAAGAAAACTTCTTCCCTTTTTTTTTTTTTTTTTTTTTTTTTTTTTAATATATAAATAAATAAATAAATATTGATAAGAATTTTATCTATTATAGAAAAACAACTCTGGAGATGGTGTATTCTCGGTATATACAGGAGAAGACGATATTGCAAAGTACTCTCAAATAGTTACTTGGAACAATATGTCGTAAGTTCATCCTTCATTAAAACTTTATAAACTGTTTTTTACCAATTAAAAACATTGCTTAACATTAGGAATTTGCTTAATATCATGAGACAGGGATTAGTTGCTAGTTACGTGAATCTAGGCAGTGGTTTTTTTAAGAACAGTATGGGAAACTGTAAGTATTGTGTGTTTTCTCACAGTAAACCTCAAGAAGTAATATATCCTAAAATAGTGTATTCAAAAAGTACTGTCATTCTCCTAATATATAATGATAGTGTTCAGACAAAAATAATTTTGAAAACGTCTTTCTTCTAGTGAAATAATTTTGTCTTTTCTTTTCCTTTTTTTTTTTTTTTTTTTTAATTTAAATATGTAAAGTTTCCTTCCAGTTTAAGGTTTAAGATGTTTTTGTGAATGTTAGATACAAAATGCTTTCTTTTGCATAACATATTTTAAATGCCAATAGAAAAATACATTAAAATTTATTTACATTTTCCCGAATTGCTTTTTAAATCTCGGTCTTCCACTAATATTTTTAACTAGTTGAAAAATATTTTTTTTCTTTGTACCTATGCTATTTAAGTGATAACAGAAAGTTTTCGACCTAATCATTCTATGAATTCTATCCTTTAGGATGATTCCGTTTTGGAGGGATAGTTACTGTAACATGATGAATGGAACAGGTAATATTTCATATTTATTAGATTTATTTTAAGCATTATTAATCATTACCAAATAATCTTCCTTAATGAGTTTATTGTTTTAATTTTAGTCTGTGTATTCAGATTTTTCATTTAAGAAAAAGAAAACTTAAAAAAGAATTTGTAATTTTTTCGTAGATGGTTCCCAGTTTCCTCCTCCCGTTTCAAAAAAAGATATTTTATATGTATATACTCCAGAGCTTTGTCGGTAAGTTACTTTATAAGTGAATCAACATTTTGTTTTTCTAAAAGTTTTAAACTGTGAAAATATAAGTTTATATTCTCTCCATTTATAACTAAAGTAAAATTTCTACTTACATTAAGAGAAATTTTGCGATAAAAATGAAAACTTTGTGTGTGTGTAATATTATGAAAAGTTTTGTTGTGACTGTTCGTATATTTAACTTCAGTTTCCAATATAATATAATCTTCTTTTTTAATGTCAAAAATTAAAAAATATGATAATGTAAATTATGTTAATCCCGGGCCTTAAATCAAGTCCTAAGTCTAACTTACTCATAAAAATGTTATTGAGAGCAAGTGTTTTTTTTTTTTTTTTTTTTTTTTTTTTTTTTTTTTCCCCAATCACATATTGCCTTCTTAATTTCTTGGTTTTGTTTTTACGGTAAAATTATTTTTCAAATAACAAATTATCTTTTGGATTGTTATTTAAGAAATACATTTTTCACTGAATTTTTAAAATATAAATTTTATCTTTTTTCAGATCTGTATTTCTGGAATATGAGAAAGATGTTTCTGTACAAGGAATACCAGCATTGAGATT
This sequence comes from Salticus scenicus, assembly GCA_963930645.1. Classification (NCBI taxonomy): domain Eukaryota; kingdom Metazoa; phylum Arthropoda; class Arachnida; order Araneae; family Salticidae; genus Salticus; species Salticus scenicus. Next base: position 149,808,945 of record OZ005651.1, read on the forward strand.
TGTAACACCCGAAAGGCTGTTCTCGAGTCCGCTGGTAAACCCTGATAATATGTGCTACTGCACAGAAGAAAAATACTGTGGCTTAAGTGGCATATTAGATGTTTCTCCTTGTAGAAAAGGTTAGATTTTTTTTTTCTTTTTTAAATTAATCGCAGCTCCAAGTAAATCTAATTTTTATCCCTGATTAGTAACTGTAAATTGTAATAATTTTAAATAAAAAACACCGGAATAAAAAGAAACTTTTTAAAATTAAACATTATTTTTAAATGAACTAAAACATGTGGTTTCAAAGTTCAACAATTTTTAAGCGAAATTTTTAATTTAATTAAAAATATAACTATACAACCAAAGTTATAATTAAGCTTTATAGTTGAATGACATGTTGAATATTACGTATGAAAAGACTTGTTATAATCAAAATTTATTTTTGTAGTTATCCAAACAGTAATTAAAAAAAATAAAAATTACCTCCATAGTCTATTAACAAACATTATACAATATAAAACAAAAGCCGTTTATTTTGAGCAAACGATAGTTTCATTTTAAGTTGTTAAATTTGGAAATTTAAATTTAATATATATACATATACACACACATTTATTACACTGAAACTTTAAATGTAGAGAACATTGCTTTTAGGCAATGAGTAATTTAATTTTATTAGTATACTCAAACTATTAATCTAACTCGATAAACAATATGGAAAATGTTTCGACTGTATCTTATATAATCATGAGAAATATTTTGTATAAAAATTTCTTTCTTTCGAATTGTTCTTTTTATCATTTTTAGGGTTGAAACTTGCTGTAACCGGACCTCATTTTTACTTGGCGCACAAATATATATCCGAACGCATTACTGGTTTAAAGCCCAGCAGAGAACAGCATGAAACATACGTGGATATTGAACCAGTAAGTTAAAATTTATTTACGATTTCTCGAAACATATTTGCTCACAGCGTAAACTATGCATATGAGTTTATTTAAAATTTCTAAATCAGATTTGAGTGAGTTATTTATGCTAAAGGTGTATTGAATATGATTTTCGATCTATAGAAATCGGCATTTGTAAGAAGATTTGTACATTTTGAGGATGCAGCGCAGGGTTTCCCCTCCATGTTACTATGAAAAGAAATATATTTACGCGTAAACAACAAAATTGGTATAAGCTTTGTGAAAAATCAAACTTGCACGGTAAAATTTGTCGTTAGTATAGCTTTTAAAAAGTATTTATTTTTCTAATGACACGATTTATTTAAAAAATATATATTTGTGGATATTCTAAATATTGACGTTTAAACATTATAAATTTGTTAGTTAGTATTTAATTTTGAAAAAACACTTAATGCTTCGGATAAGCCTTTTCTTTTTTCCTTTTTTTTTTTTTTTTTTTTTATCATTTTTAATATATTTCTTTTTTTTTTAATTGACTAATCACTAAAGTCCATGATTTATTTTTATTTATTTCTTTTTTTTTTTTCTCACCGCTAATTTTTAATTAGGTGATTGTCATGCAGTTTGGTGCATCTGGCGATTAACACATATGATGTACAGTCGGGGAAAAAAAAAACGCAGCACTCGACGTAACTTCGTTGCTAATAGACGTAGAAAAATATAATAGGTATCATTCGACGGGGAATTGTGAGTAGTTTCAGAAAATGAACTGAAATTTCGAATTGGGGGTCGTCTACATATTAAAACGCGCGCCAACTTTGATTTTTTCAATGGTAATGCCCCATTTTTATTTTATATTTGAATTCCTGTGATCGCGACAACGCCAAAAAGTATATTGGTTGTATATTTTACTTATTTTTTCACGGAGTTATAAGCGTTCAAAGTTTGAAGGTGCTAATGTTAAATTCATATTTCAAACTTTTATTAATATCTTCACAAAAAATAGCTTGATCGATATAATTCTTTTTTTACGAGATACAGTGAAGAAACCCAAACATAATCCATCATTACTTTTGATTCTGAAAAATATTTTTAATTTTGAAAAATATTAATAAATTCATATTCTTAAAAATTATGAATTATGACCTATATTAATTTTTACATAAAATGAATCCTAATGCTGAAAAATATGGGTGTGCAAATTTGCAGCTCATTCCAGTTATTAGTTTTTGAGATATAAATAAATCTTTCTTTTGGAGTGGTTAAGGGGGCAGTCTCTTATAAAGATTTGCATGAGATAACGAATCAAATCTTAAAAAATAACAAGGAAAATTAAACAAAATATGTTTATTTTTTATTTACGGGCCAAATTATATAACAACAACGCCAAACGCAAAGAAATAAAATAAAATGATGATATTTAGACATCAGTGTTAGCATCAAGAATTCCTGTTTTCTAAAGAAGACAAACCCCGCCTTCATCGTTCTTCAAAACAAAACAATACAGAAAAGGAAAATAAATGTGACTTTAAGTATTCGTGTTAAACCCCTTATTTTATGTTGACAAAAATATGCACAAGTGGTATTTACTTCATCGATTACTGGTGATAAATTTTGAATTTTTTAAACGAACACTAGAAGGAAAAAAATAACTAAATAGGCGGGGTTTACTGTTTTAAATGGAAAATTTGGTAAATGTAAAAATTTTCGATTTAAAAAAAAAAAAAAAAAAAAAAAATGGAATTGGAATGCAAGACAGACTTGTAAAATCATTTCTTAAGTTAAAGGCTTAATCATTTGCTTCATATATTGCTTTATTTTTATTTATTTGTTTATTTATTTTGTAGGTGACAGGATTATTATTTTAAGGATATTTTAGACTTTAAAATTTTAATTATATATTTTAACTTTATATATTTTTTAAATATACTTTTAATTTTATAAATATATTTTAACTTTTTGCGACCGCAGGATTTTGTAATTTTGACAGTAAAATTCGCCTAAGGGCATTATTCTCTCAAAATAAAGTACTTCAGAACAAGTTTTCTGTATTCACAATTATATTACAAATGGATATACAGTATAATTATATTCTTTCTAATCAATATATTTCTATCCATAGTATATTTTATTGCAAAAATATGAACACTGGTTACACACTTAAGAAATAAGTAACACACAAATTACGACAGAAATGCCCACTAAGAGAGTTACAGATTTTCAAATGACGTGAATCTACGTCAGCAGTCGCGAAAGGGTTAATTAAGAAATTATATTTTCATAGAAATTATAAAACGAATCGTACAAATCCAAAGAGTTCAACTGACCCAAAACTGGTAATTGCGATTAAAATTGTTTAATATTTACTTCATAAACCCTTACAATAATTTATCCGAAAAGATTAAGTTTATGCGTTGTTGTATATATATATCAATATTATTTCATATCATATTTTATGTTACACCTACGAAAGAAAATTCAAGCTTTATTGGTGATCACTACAGCCATAACAGATACTTTTCCTTGAAAAATACTGTACTTTTTTCAAAGAGCACAGTCTGGATAAATCGCAAGTGTAATGTATTTAAATAGACCTAAAATTACTTAAAAAAGTATTGAAGTATATACAAATCTAAGAAACTGAACTCAGGATAATTAAGAAACTGGTAAATGGTCAATCTTTTTATTAAATTTTATAATTCTTTTTTTCCTGAAAGATTTCCGGTGTAAAACCTTAAAATTTTATCTGTATCTTATGGGATCTTAATTTTATTTTTCTACATTTACAGATAACCCCCTAACACATTTTTTATTATAGCTCTATAAATACTAAAGATAAAGTATACAAACAGTATACTTTGCCGCACTGCCAGATTCTCAGAAATTCGAATATCAAGTCAAAATTGGGTGTTGCTATTGAAAAAATCAAAGTTAGCGCTCATTTCAATATGTAGATAACCCCTAATTCAAAATTCGACAGCATTTTCAAAACGTGCATTTAATTTCCTGTTGAATGGTGTCTATCACATTTTTTTGCGTCAATTAATAATGAAATTACAGCGAGTGCTGCGATTTTTTTTTTCCCCGACTGTACATATCAGCTTATTTTTGGTTTTTAATTAAGAAATATATATTCTTTACACATCTATATAAATAAAGAGAAGTATCTGTCTGTGTGTCTGCACTCTGGTGCCTACACTACTGATAGCGGGACCATGCAGGTGGGCACCTTCTCGAGATTTTTTCGAATTTGAACTTTTTTCATTTTTATTTATTTTATTTTTTTATTTTATCCACTGACTATTCATTTTCTAAAATTTATTCTTTTATTTCAATTATCTACGCATTCTTACAACGGTTATTTTATTTTTTATTTAATTTAATCATTAGAAGGCGAATTTTATATGTATATAAATTTAAGAATTCAGTATCGTTATAAAATTTAGCAATCAAATAGGTACATGATAATACCAACAACACAAAAATAAAATTGATTGTAATACATTTTAAAAGCTAGCACAGAAATTTTATTATTCATTTTTAGTTCCGATTAAAAAATAAAACCGTGAAGGAGAAAGAAAAAAAAAATTTGCGAAATTGATGAAAGTTCTCAATGGAAATGAGAATTGAATTAAAAAGTATGAAAAAGAGGCCACAGGAAATAAGAATTGGATTAATAAATGCTCATAACATGGGCTGTATTTTTGGCTGGAATTAGCTGTACGGTTTTCCGAAGTCTTGCGACTTCTTTGCTTATGGAAGTACACGTTTCCCTGATGAGCGTATAGTTTAACATATGAAACCTGGGGCCCTACAACGAACACTTCGTAACCTTTTCACTGCCGAGAATTCTGTGCTGGACGTCATTTTTCGACAATCACGAAAAAGTGCTACAACGAAGCTTCTAACTGCTGGTATTTATCTTCGTTATCTACCTCTAAAATCTCACCCACTGTACAGCTAGTGAAAACGCGATTACGAAGTGAGAACTTCGTCAGCCATTTTTAGTACAAAAATCTGATGAATAAAAAAATAAATATGTACATATGTCATACTTTTTGAAAAGAACTTTCAAAACTATTAATTTTTTGTGTGAATACTATATACATTTAATCATTAGTTTTAAAGATATTTGATTAGAAAGTTTACGAGTGACAATATGTCTGTTGCTTTTACCTTAAAACGATAAAACAAAAATAACCCTGAAATTAAAGACTAAAGAATAACTTTCTGAAAATAATAAATTTTAACGTCCTCTCTGTGCTATAAATTTTAAATTAAATCACGTGAATTCATCGATCACAATAAAATAATTGTAAACATGCTCATTTAAGGAGTTGTAAAAAATAACTGTGTAAAAAATAACTGTTGTAAAAAATAATAAATTTTAACGTTCTCTCTGTGCTATAAATTTTAAATTAAATCACGTGAATTCATCGATCACAATAAAGTAATTGTAAACATGCTCCTTTAAGGAGTTGTAAAAAATAACTGTGTAAAAAATAACTGTTGTAAAAAATAATAAATTTTAACGTCCTCTCTGTGCTATAAATTTTAAATTAAATCACGTGAATTCATCGATCACAATAAAATAATTGTAAACATGCTCATTTAAGGAGTTGTAAAAAATAACTGTTGTAAAAAATAACTGTGTAATAAATAACTTAAGATGAACTTCGTCTAGTGGCTGGGACATACAGCATTCCGTTTCAGACCAACAGTACCCAGGTTCAATCCACGTTAACTCCTTTTCAGGTTTATTATATATATCTGGAAAAATAAAATAATTTAAATAATTTACCAGTTGTAAGTTTTAATTCAAAAATTATTTTCTACTTCATTATTAATTGAATTTAAATTCTGTTCCAGTATAAATTCAAATAAATATTTCAGAAGTAAGCATTTCAATTTAAAAATTAATTGCCTATTTTTAAAATATTTACGATATCTATTATTTATATATATATATATATATATATTAATTAAAACAAAAAAGTTTAATTTGATAAATAGTGAAGTAGAAAAAAATTAGCAAGTTAAATAATATATATATTCAATAACAAGAAATTAAATAAATAAATTTATGAAGAAAAAATATTTCAGTTTAAAGTTTAATTTGTGTTTAATAATGACTTTCAAAAGCAGAAAAATTATCAAACGTTTTACTTCTAAACTATTTTATTTAAACTGAAAAAAAAGGGGGGGAGGCGAGTAAAATGTTTCATTTTTGTTAAATTAATAATTAAAAAAAAAAATAGTTATTAAATTAACTAAAGCATTTCTATTTATTCTATTATTTGTAATAATACTCTAGGAAAATATTTGAAGGGATAATAATAACTTATGGGGAGAAAATTATATTAGTTACAAATTTAACTTTTGGTAAATAATAACTAAAATTAAATGGTAAAAAAAAAAAAAAAAAAAAAAAATTGAAATATAAGCATTTTTTTTTTATTTCAATGAGAAAAGAAAAAAAAAAAAAAAATTCCCCCCAACTATTAAATTAAATATTCATATATTCGTTATTAGTAATGAAAAAAAAAAAAAGTAGGGAATTGTTAATATATACAAAATACGTATAAAAAATATATATTTAATTTTTTTTTCCTTTTTTTTTTTTTTTTTTTTTTTTTTTTTTTTTACGCAATAAAATATACACATATACATAAACTATTATCCCTTGCCAGGGATTGAGCCTGGGAACTCTCGGCTTAAAAATTTTAACGCAATGAGCAAGCTGCATGATACAGCGAAGGAGAGCCACCTTAGTTATCATAATTATATTCTCTTTAAGATAGGATTGCTATGAAACTAGCATTATGAACGATGAATTCACATGATTTAGCTTAAATTTAAAGGTCTGAGGACTACAAAAGTGATTATTTTTAGAAATTTATTCTTCAGTCTTTAATATTAGACTGTTTTTTGTTTATATTTTTTGGTTTTTGTGATAAAAGCAGCACAGTTTTAAATATATATATTATACACAATATTGCATGCATTAGCAATTCCCTAATTTCTTTTATTACTAATAAGGAAAATGTGAACGTATAATTTAATAGTTATATAAATGAAACATTTTATTTATATATATATATATAATGATCTATTAAGCATAGTAGAAGCCAAGCAACAGATACAAGATCACTGAAACACTAATGACCAATAAGATTAAAATTTCTTTGAGAAGTTCAGAAAAATGAAAAAAAAAAATGTATCGGTTAATGAAATACACAAATTTAAAGAAACCAGATTTATTAATTAACAGCCTGCAAAACAAACGAATCAATAAACTAACACAACAAATCTTAACTTAAAACCATAAACTATATCAAAATTTATGAAAAAATAATGTAAAAAACTTAAGATAGGAAGGAAGGAGGCATGCGGCAAGACTTGTAACTTGCATGTGGGGTTAAACTGGTTTCACGCCGGCAACACTCTCCCAGCCTGCCAAGACCAGAATAGGAGACATATGGATTTAAAAAAGCAAACTTTCAAAGCAGACGAATAACAATGAAACCACGAAGCAACGATGAAATTCACTGATTGATTACAATCTGTTTAATAGTATGATTAGAATTTTAAGAATAGTTGACAACTCAGAAAAGAAGAAACTGAAATTTTCATGGAAAAAGAAAGTTTGCATAGTAATACAAAGTAAATGCAACAAGCCTTCTGCTCTTTTTAAATTTCACAATCCCACCTAGCCACCCAGCCTTACAACACCACCCCAGCTCCGTAATCAAACATCTGCCCACCCAACCGCCCCCTTTTTGTCTTTTATTATTTTATAATTTTTTTGTTAATATACACAAAAATGTATACAGTTTTTTATTTTTAGATGTACTGACAGAGACATGATTAAGGATATAAAATATAAAATACAAAGTTTTTGGAAAACCCATTTGAGCATTCACTGTGATCAGTTTATTAATATTCTTGTTTTTAAACTTCGCAGAGCATATATATATATATATATATATATATGTGTGTGTGTGTGTGTGTGTGTATATTACATTTAAATTTAATTATAGTTATTATTTACCAGAAGCTAAATTTGTAACTAATTTAATTTTCCCCCCATAAATTATTATCCCTTCAAATATTTTGCTAGAGTACAGGGTGACATAAAATAACGGAGACAATGTTTTTTATCCATGTTTTATTAATAGAAAAGAAATCAACATATGTAACAATTGCAAACAATAATATGGACCTCAGGTTATAACATACTCAGTTGGTTTCAAAGTGGCCGCCATAAGCGTCGATACACAGCTGCAAATGAGTCTTGAAGTTTTAGGCAATTGGCCGCAAGTCCTCGGGCAACAATCTATCCCTCTCACGAAGCAGTGATTGTTTCAGCGACTCCAAACTGCTGTGGCGTTTGGCACATGCCCTTGCCTCCAAAATCGACCACATGCTATAGTCCATGGGTTTTAAATCCGGCGAGTAGGGGGCATTCTGTAGAAGCAATGAAACCGGGAAAGTGGATTCTGCACCACTCCTGGATCAACTTCGCCCTGTGAGCTGGGGCGGAGTCTTGTTGAAATGTCCAAAACCCGTTCTGGAAGTGCTGCTGGGCCCCACGGAAGTACCACAGCCTCAAGGATGTCACGCTGGTACACATTTTGTTTGATTTTGGCCCCTTCTTCAGTGAAAACGAGAGGGGTCTTGCCGCTGGCGCAAACGCCGCCCCACACCATGACAGACCGAGGTTTTTGTCGGTGTTCCACGATTGCCGATGTTCCGCGAGCGTCGGAGGACCAATATCTGTCGTTTTGGGAGTTGTGCTGCAAGGTGAACAGCTTCTCCTCCGTGAAGAGGATGCTCTTCCATCGTTGAGCTACCGACGCTTGAGTTGCCGGCATTTTTGGAGTCATACCCGCTTGCTGTGTTCCGTGAGCCGCTGAACTTTTTGGAACTTATACGGCTTGAGATGAAGTTCATTTTTGGCTATTCGCGTAACTGCTTCGCGATGGATTCCGGTCTCACTGGCGATTTTTCGCATGGAGACTCTTGGATTTCGCTTGACTCGATTCTGAATAACCTGGCGGTTCCTGGGCGTGTTGGCGGTACGTTTTCGTTCTCTTCCAGGACGATCATCTTCTTGGCCAAGCTCCTTAAAACGTTTGATCGGATACAATCTGTCGCGGCACATTGAGTAAACGAACAATTTCACACTGCCGCTATCCTTGACGAAACAGCTCCAAAACTGCAATACGTTTGTTTGACATTCTAAAAGGAAAAATAAATATGTGAGCTCACAGTCGTAAATGCATATACTAGTAAAAAAAATGCATGGGAATTTCAACAGAACAACTTTTATTTGTATATGTTACAATTATTTTGCGTCAGGATGTGTTAAACATTGTCTTTGTTATTTAAGTCACCCTGTAAGAGCATGTATACAAATAATAAAATAAATAAAAATGCTTAAGTTAATCTGATAATGTGTATATATATATATATATATATATATATATATATATATATATATATATATATATATATTAATTTAATGTAACAAAATAAAACTCTCTTCCCCTTTTTTCTTTTTTCTTTTTTTGTTAGTTTAAATAAAATAGTTTAAAAGTAATATGCTTGATCATTTTCCTGCTTTTGAAAAGAAACATTTTTGTGCTTTTTAAACAGAAATTAAACTTTAAACTGAAATATTTTTTTCTTTATAAATTATTTAATCTCTTGTTATTGAATATAGATATTATTTAACTTGCTAATTTTTTTTCTACTTCATTATTCATTATTTTTTTTTTTTTTTAATTAAAATCAGAAATATATTTTAAAAATAGGCAATTGAAGTTTAAAATTGAAATGCTTACTTTTGAAATATTTATTCGAATTTATACTGAAACAAAAGTTAAATTCAGTTAATAATGAAGTAGAAAATAATTGCTAAATTAAAACATACAACTGACAAATTATTTATTTTCAACTATACACATATATATTTTTTTTTTTCAAGAGTTGTTTATTAAAAAAAAAAAAAACCTGAAAAGGACTTAACGGGTATTAAACCCGGATACTGTTGGTTTGAAATGGAATGCTCTGTGTCCAAGCCGCTAGCAGGCGTACGAAAGTCTTCTTAAGTTATTTATTGCACAGTCCTTAAATGAGCATTTTTTACAATTTATTTTATTATGAACGATGAATTCATAGGATTTAATTAAGAATTTATAGCTCTGAGGACGTCAAAATTGATTATTTTCAGAAAGTTATTCTTTAGTCTTTAATTTTAGTGTTTTTATTGTTTTCAGGTAAAAGCAACAGACCTATCGTCACTTTTAAACTTCCTAATCAAATATCTTTAAAACAAATGATTAAATGTATATAGTGTTCACACAAAAAATTTATAATTTTGAAAGTTCTTTTCAAAAAAGTATAACTTATGTGCATAATTTTTGCTTTTTAAATCGCCAGTTTTTATTAAAAAAATTGCTGACAATATTTTAGCGAATTCACTTTCGACCATTTACTCATTGTGATTGGTCAGTTAGTATTCGAAGCTGAAACTCGCAATTTGGCTTCTGCTCACGGCTTCCGATCATTGTAGGGCCAAAAGTGATTGTCGTAAACATTTTAGTGAGATCTTCCAAATTCCACATCGTAAAGTTCTCACGTCGCGAGTTATTCGAAGTGTTCGTTGTAGGACTCCTGGACCCGATGCAGTGCGAGCTAGAAAAGAGCTGCCGCAAGAGAAGGTACCCGAAGTGAATTTTAGAGTGATTTGAATGTAATTTTTTTAGTTTTTATTTATAAAGTGATAATAAAAAAAAATAGTTATTGAATTCTTTTGAAAACTTTTAAATATAGTGATCAGCAAAGCGGGCGTAGCCTGCTAGTTCTTAATAAGCATACATCAAAAATGAAAAAAGCTCTACGTTAAGACTTTATCTGTAGACAGGAATGTGTGCTATTGTGTGCTCCTTATGAAGCTAATTTTTAGTTTTATTCGTAATTCATTGGTGTTTTAAAAAGCTTATTCCTTCTATTGCGTTAGAAAAACTTCCGCGCTGAGGGCATTCCGCCTATAAGTCTAGGACCCCCTAGTGTAGTCTATTAGCATTAAGCCACATAACCAACCACCAGTCGATTGTGCCCAAGTTCTTAACTTTAACTGTCTTTAAACGACATTATGAGAAAAATTAAAGCATGAACCGTCGTCAATATGTAATTATTTTTAAATTTTAAAGAAAATGTATAATAAAATATTTTATGAGCTGTTCAGATTGTATCATATTAATCTTATTGTATTTATATTTCTTTTCAAAAAAATTGTTTTGCGGTGTGAAAAGAAAAACATCTCTGAGCGCTTAATGTTATTACTTTCTTTCAGACTACTGGCATAGTTCTGAGGGCATCAAGAAAACTTCAGATGAATTTTATTATGGAGCCTTTTGATGGATTTAGGTAAAAATTAACTTTAAATTTCAACTGCGTTTTTTCCTGTTGTCAGATATTAACTATTTTAAATTTTATAGACCATTATTCCTCCGAAAATCGCATAAATACGGACTAGGATCCCTTAGAAAGACCCCCTACTCCATGGAGGGCACTTTACCCAGCCCTTGGACCCCCGTGAAGTCAATTGGCCTTAATACCCCAAACATGTACACATTTTTCCAATTGTCTACACTGTATTTACAAAAATAATACAGAGGAATAACCTTATATCAATATACTCTATATAATATATATCGACAGACAAATGTTCAAAAAATCAATATTTTTTTCCGCATCGCATAAAAAGCTGTTTTTACGTTGAAAAGAGACCATATATAAACTGATAATGGAAACATTTTGATCAAAAATACGCTAACATGTCAAAATAATAATAATAATCACGAGTTTACTTAAATATAGTTTTAGTAGACAGCGATAAAGTGTTATGCCTATGGTGGTCCTGCGAAAAGCATGAATAACTCGATTTCATTGAACTCAGTCTCGAAGGGGGGGGGGACACAAATAAACATGATAAATCTATAACAGACTTAATACCATTCAGCTTTAACTATGGAATTGTGATATTATGTCCATTCCGACGGTTCTTTTAAGACTTCATAGCGTAAATAAAACTGTCAAGCGTCCGATAACTTTTAATGTACCTCAATAATTTTCGTATAGAAATATAAGTATGGTATTATTTTGTTTTAAGTTAACCTAAGAATTTTTTTTCTTTCAAACTGTTCAAAGGTGCTTAATTAAATATATAATGAATACCTACTAAATAAGTGCTTTATTGGCTATATGTGGACAGCTCCAGTGTTAACAATTTTCAGAAACTGAAAAGAAAAAGGGGGGGGGGGGGATCGATATTTCCGTTGCAACTATGCAAACTGCTATTTGCAAATAACACAGATAACTTAAAACTTTTTTTTTTATCCCAATAACAGAAAGATTTTTTTTTTTTTTTTTTTTAAGACTTTAAAACATGAGTTTCATAAAAACATGGGATTTTTGTTAAATATATTTCAAATTTTAATTTATTCTACTCAGCTACTAGGGTGTTTTTATATTTTAAAAAATCTCCTTTATTTTTGTTTTTATTTATTTTCTCTCTTTTTCTAAAATGTGATTAACAAAGTTAGTAGAGAAAGGAGATTCAATCTGAATCCCTCTCCTCTGTTGCAGTATATATTAAAGAAAAAGTAGAAATTTATAACCCTGCACCTTACTCTTTTTTTTTTTTTTTTTAATGTTTTCGACATAACAATTTGAATGTTTTGTAATAATATGTAAATAATTCTTCATATATTTTTGTTTCAGTCAAACAAGAAATGTTTCTCTTAGCGTCATTCCATTGATCTGGGTTGTGGAGGTAGGTTTTCCCTTAAACTGTAATAAAATGTTTTGATGTATATTCAGTATTTTCAAAGCTTAGTTTCTATTAAATTTGTACATAAAATACTAAATTGAATAAAAGTGTACAATAATTACTTAATTACTGTTTTAACACATCTACAATCAGCAATTCAATGTATATTCGGCAGGCCAGTGTAACACTTCATAATAAAATCTGTCCTAAGAGACCGCTAATGTGTTAATCAGTGACCATTTCAACTCAATTTTACTCAATTTGTGGGGTTTTTTTTTCCCAGCTGTATAATTTATAAAAAAAAAAAAAAAAAAAAAAAAAATCTTCTAAGGAAGTAATATCCACAAAAGTGTGAATTTACATGAAAATAGTGTTTTATATATTGTATTTGCAGGTATTAGTGTCGTCATTGTTTTTGTTCTTTTAAAAGTGACCGTGTCGCAGAAAATTTTGAGTCGTATAACTTAAAAAGTAACGCACAATATTTCATTAATTTTTATTCAGTTGAACATAGCCATAAATTCATGCAAATTTTTAACGAATTGTCTAAAGGTTGAGAAGTTACTTCTCTTCACATTTAGTTTATATCTATGTATCTACTTTTGCGACATAAAAATATCGCAGAGCTTCATTAAAGCTGCTTTTCAGACATAGTTATAAGGTTACATCTCTGCTGTGAAATCATATCAAAACATGAGACGTAACATGCTTACAGCGCTAATAAAATTTTAAAATCATATAATAGTCGATTTGTGTATACCCGCTCTAGGGGGGGGGGGGGGGAATTGAGGTGTGAAATTAACTACATGCTTCTGTGTAACACAGAATATTATCAAACCTGATATTGTTATAAAAAGTTATATCTAATCCTCCGTTAACTGAACCTAACCAAAATTTAATCAACTGTTGTTAGAAACATTATACCGATAAGCTCTATTCTATGCTGTATTACAAATTCTATTTATTTAAAAAAAAAAAAAAAAAAAAAAAAAAGTATACATAATACTGGGCATGTGAGATATTATCCTGAAGTACATTAAAAATGACATAGGTCAAAGTTTCACAATGATCCAGCGTACTGATTTAAAAAGATTTTGCACTTAATATCTCCTTAATGTCTACAAATGATGTTTTTTTTTTTTTCTTTTTTTTTTTTTTTTTTTTTAAGGGGGGGGGGGAGTAATATCAGTTCTGTTTTATAACATAATTTATTTGCTGAGTCTATAGCGACGGGAGAACTGAAACATTCTGCGCATAGGTGTCCGGATATTTAATTTGCAGTTACATAATTTTTAACACATTTTTAAAAAAAATTTTTTTTTTCTTTCCAGGAAGCAGAAATTAACGAAGAAGTCGCCTCGCTGTTTACGGCCAAATTGCGAACTCCTGTGACAATCGCAAAATCGGTGCTGACCGCCTGCATTGTTCTTGGAGTTTTATGGATAGCTACCGCTGGATTTGTGACTGTGTATATACTAATGAAAGTAAGATAGCCTTTAGTATCCGATTTTTATTTAATTTATATTTGACTTAATCGAAATAAATGTTTGGATATAAAACGAGATTTTTATAATTTTGAAAGTAACTATATTAGGAGAAAACTATTGTATTTTGATGTTATGATCTCTCACTGAATGTTTTCATTTGACTAGGATTTATTTCTTATATATATCCCCAAAAAAATTAAGCTATAAGATTTATTAAAGTATGCGTTAAAAAAAGTGTGTGTGTATGTGTGTGTGTGTGTGTATATATATATATATGTATATGTATAATTAATCGAGGAAACATACTATAAAAGTTCATACTAGTGGAAGAGTCACGGACGAAATTGTGTATCGGTATAGACAACCCTGTATTGACAAAAATCTATACTTGATAAACTGGCTTCATTTTAGTTTTCAAAACACCAAAAACAACAGAAAAATCAGAAAAAATTATCAAATCAAAAATTTCTTGTGTAACACTAAGAAAGGCATCTAAAGATAAAACAGATTTGAAAAATTACATTAATGCTAGCTTTTCAACAGTAAAAGTACACAATTTATAACTGATTGTTTTAGTTTAATCTTTTATTTAAAAATTTTCTTATCTTCTAAAGACTTCGTCGTTTTCAGAATGAATTCATGTGATATATATATATTTTTTTTTTTTTTTTTTTTTTTTTTTTTGGGGGGGGGGGGCGAAGGGAGGGCAAACTAATAGTTTCAACTGAACTCGTGTTTCATTCAGGCCATTTCTGAATGTAGCTAAAAGGTACATTTTAGTCCCTAAATGAGATTTACTCATTCAAATAAAACTGAAAAATTAATGCTTTCGCACATTTAATGTAATAATTTATGTGTTAACCCATTTGAATTACTGTATTTTCAAATTTCTTCTTTCGCCGAAAATACAGGAAGAACACGGACATTAAACCTATGAAAATCATAACGAAAGACGTGCATGAAAAACGTCCAGTTTGACTCATCGGGATTTGTCGATATATAATTCTACCGTGCATCCATTTAAGATATTGATTGCAGAGACATAAAAAAAGGGGGGGGGGGGCTTTAGGTTACATGCTCAAAATAACTTTTGTTTGAATAATAGCAGAGATATCCAATTTCAACTATTGAACACTCTTTTTGCTTTCATTCTATATGCTTGCTTGATATACTATTTAATAATTGATGTTTAATCTCCTGGGAAAATAAGTGTTTGTAAAGTATGGATTGTTTATACTTCTTAAATATCGAGCTAATTTCATCATTCACCTCACCAGTGAAGAAATTAGCTTTAATTAGGCGTAGTTTGTTCAATTTTCTAGTGCAATATATATATAGTTCATTTTATATATGTTGCTTTGTAATTTAAAGCAAAAGAATGTATGTCTGTTTTTTAGTCATCAAAAAAGCTAAACAGACATTAGATAAGTAAAGAAAGACGCTTTTATAGAACTACTTGAGTTTCGAATTTTGTTCAAGGTTGTTGAAATGCCAGAACAGTTTTATCGTTTAAATTAAGGAAGAATAATACCTAAATAAAATGTTTGTTTTTTTTTTTTAAACTTTACCTAAAACTTTACCTGGTTAAAAAACTTTACCTAAATAAAATATGGTCAAAAACTACAAAATATGTTAAAACAATAAAATTAAAATTTCGTGTAATTAATAGATTTTTTTTTTTTTCAAAATTTCTTACTCGTGTTTTAATGTACATAAATTTATTTTTACGGAATTTCTCCTATAGTTTAGATTTTAAATGTAAACACGCTTATTTATTTACCCTTACCATATTATTTATCGGTTAAATTTCTTAATTTTTTTAGCGTAAGAATGTGAAATATTTATATTTTTAATTCTAGCAACAAAGAACAGCGGAGGCTGTCATGAAACACAAATATAAACAAGTTCCACTAAAACCGGAAGATACTAAGTTCCAAAAACTCAGTAGGTAAGCAAAATTGTTTTCTCCATCTAATTACATATTAAAAATGTTTCTGCATATTGAAATCGATCCTTTTTAAATGTTCTGTGCGCTTTAAAAATGAGCACCATTACATTATTTAAAATATTTAGAAAGAATTCAGCTTCACAGCTAGATTTTTATGCTGTCTTGAAATTTTTCTGCAACGCATTAAGAGATTTTTTTTTTACTATTATTAGAGATTTGAAGGGTTGACATAGAAAAAAGTGTCAAAAGACTACTAACACCTATTCAGTAAATGCTAGAGCTATTTGCTCTGGTGTATTGTCAAATATATAAGCGAGCGATATCTGATTTGGGCATTCGTGCCAAAGCCCACACGAATTGACGGTGAAAAAAAAAAACTTTTTACAGAAAGAATTATTTTACAAAAGAGAATGAGAAAGAAATGAATCAACATGAATATTGAATGCACACTTTTACTAATCAAAACCTGTTTTGAAAATTTCTGAATGAATGGGCAATTAAACAGGGTTGTTTTTTCGTAGTCAAAATTGTGATAACTTTCCAAACTGACTGCCCCCCCCCCCCTTAAGGAATATGGGCAATGCATGGAAATGTTTCGATAAGAACTAGACATTTAGCCTTCAAATTTGTTGCGTTTTGTTAAAATTGGTTTATTCTTTTAGAGATGCTAAGGTAAGGTTGAATTTTTATACCAACTATGCGAAAAATGCCAGAGCCGGGAGTAGTTGGTATAAAAATTCAACCTTACACTCCATCTCTAAATATGCATTTGGGGGGGGGGGGGAGGTTTAACGATATTTCTGGTTTATTCTAAAAAAAATTTAAGAAGCTGATTTAGAATTTTAATAAATCATTGATGTTTTTGTTCACTAAATATAAAATATTTTTCTGTGTTTCAGGAATGCCTAGTCAAATGGACTATTCAAATAGAAAACCAAATTGCCATTTGTGACAGCTGCTTATCTTGCAAGTGATAGTCCAAAGTGCCTATAGTCACTGACGTTCCTCGTTCATCTATGAACAATTTTCGAAACCATTTTCTTTTTTCTTTTTTTTTATTTGCACCACCTAATTTTTAAGATCTAAAGTGCAACTGGTTACATGTGTAAAGTTACTGTGAACCAAAGTTGGGCATTATCTTTGTTTTAGGATTCTAAGCTCTAAAAAAATGGTGGATCACGGTTTTTAATGTATGAAATAGTACAAAGTACAATTCATTGAGCATGCATACATTTGATAGAACTTCGTTTGAATGCATCATTCACTGTGTTCTGCAAATTAATGTTTCTTACTATTACATTTCTAAAGTGATGTATAAGTCTATTATATATTAAAAAAAAAAATACAGAAATAACATCATTATAATAACAAGACTATTAGAAAAATTAAATCTTTAAATGATTTTATTGCAATTGAATGAATTTGTATGCAGATCGTTGGTTTGCAGGATCAAATTCAACTTATCTGTTTGTCCAATTATTCATATATTTCCATAAACCATGGACCTTTTTGTCATCTTTTTAAATTTATTTATTTTTGTATTTGTGGATTCCTGTGCAAGTTTCATGTAAATCTGACAATCTTCGTATTTTAAAGAAATGTATAAAGTTTCAAATAAACTGTCCTTTTTGCTAAACAGTTCTAACTTGTTTAAAAAAAATTTTGGTGTGAAATGTCTTATTGTTTACTGCATGCGTTACACCAGTTCTTAAATTTATTGAGAAATTCATTTACATATCAACCTCTCTACAGAATGGTTATAATTAAACTTCAGCATTAAACAACATTTTGCAGTGAAAACAGATAAGCGTATTTCCACCAAATTTGGCAGATGGGTGACTCGTGAGATGCACTAAGGGAATTAAAAAGCTACTACTTCAAAAAATGTCCATCAAATAGCGCTTTGCCTATAAAAAAAGGTAAATTTAACAATTGAAATATCCCACAAAGAATGAAAACTTATCAATGTTCAAATCGTTAATGCGTACTCATTTCTTTTTCTTCCGTTTTATATACAAAGTGCCATCTAGTGCACATTTTTGAAGTAAAAATTTGTTTTAAAAATTCTTTAGGTGTATCTGATGAATCATCCACATACCAAATTTAGTGCCAATCTGCTCACCCAATTTACATTCAGGTTATTTGTAGCGGAAGTTTAATTATAATCATTATGTATAATATACCGGTGATCCAAAAATCAAAGAAAAAAATAGTACTCAAGAAGTATTAATCGCAGCACTAAACAGTTTTCACTGAAATGTTAAGAAAAGTATGGTGTGTGTGTGTCATATATATATATATATATATATATATATATATATATAATATATATTTTTTTTCTTTTTTTTTTTCCCCCAAGTTACATTTCTCAATGGCAAAAAATCACCAACAATCATCAGCAAATGGCACTGTATTCACAGTATCTTCGCTTTTTAAACACATCCTAGTGCCCATGAAAACACTCTGGAATTTCCTTGTTCCAATGAGTGTAGTACCATGCTATATACAGGGTGTGGTAGATAAGTAATGAGACTCAGTCTAGAAAAACAAATTTATTGATCCGATTTGTACAAAACGTTAATATTCTTCAAAGTACTCGCCTTGGGCGTCGACACAACGTTGCCAGCGCGTTTTCCAAGCTTCATAGGCCCCACTGTAGTCCGTTGGAGTTATCCCAGTTAGTGCCTTCGTGACAGCACGTTGGATGTTCGGAATATCGTCGAAACGATGACCCTTCAGGCATCTTTTGACCTTCGGAAATAGGAAGAAATCAGGAGGACTCAAGTCAGGGCTGTATGGTGGCTGTGGCAGAACTTCAACTCCAATTCGGGTCAAGTAGGAGGTCACGAGGATGTCGTGGTGGAGACGCCAGCGTTGAGCAAGGTCCTGTCGCTTCCGTTTGACGGCTCTGTGCGATCGCTGAAGGACTTCTTTGTAGAATTCGGCATTCACAGTTTTCCCCTGAGGGACAAACTCTTTGTGAATTAACCCCCGCTTGTCGAAAAACACAATCAGCATTGTCTTGACGCGGGACTTTGACATTCTTGCTTTCTTCGGCCGCGGGGATGCCGGTGTGTGCCACTCCAAGCTCTGGGCTTTCGTCTCCGGGTCGTATTGGAATGTCCAAAAGTTTCCGAAGCAGTTTTTCCCAAGCGAAAGCAAAATTTGATTGCATACCACTGTTCTATCGAGCGATCCATTTTCACAAGTGTCACGTGCACACAAACAACTAATACGCGAAGCTCGACCCTCACTGCGCCACAGCTCCGACGCGACTGCGAACCGGTTCTATTGTTAGCTCAGATCCCCCACCACGTGACCTGCAGGTGCAGACCGCACTGCGAGCGACTGGGTCGCCGCGCGGCGGCCAGTCTCATTACTTATCTACCACACCCTGTATTGCAAGCAGCCAAGTTTTGTCAACTTAGTTTGAACTTTATGAAGGCTGCTCGAGGGTTTGACAGAGATTTATATGACCAATTGGAACATTGATGATGATGTAGTGTTAAAAAAGTATTCCAGAAATTGATGATCCATAAATAAAATAATAAGATGCATCAATAATGCGATTGCTATATACAAGGATTTTGAAAGAATGTTCCACTCTAAATGTAAATACAAGAATTTAGAGGCAGTTTCACAAAGGTTTCCAGGACTAACACAAAAAGCGAAGCAAGTACTCTCAGTGCTACCTTATTCTGTAAACTGAGAAAGAATAGTATCGGACTATGAAAGATCAGTATTGTGGTCAAATATTTACAAAACAACAACAGACATTAAAGTAATTTTGACTGCTGGACTAACATTCAGTTTATTTTAATAAACTGTAATATAGTAATCACTATATAATAACGATTATAGTATTACTTTATTACTAAAATAGTCTTTCAATAATAATTGCTTGTAACTGTAACAAGAAAAACTAATAAAGCGTTTCTGTAATAAAAATTCCATTCAATTTATATTGTGTTTGTGCGGTGTATGGGTGTAGAATTTTATGTTGGGTCAATTAATGGCCCGAAGATGTAAGACTAGCAGAGTGCTAAACTGTTGGAAGCTATATAAAGAAACATATCTATGCAGAATGTAAAAACCAAGAGACAAAAATGACCAAGTTTTATATTTTAATTTAAACATTTATTGAATATGTAAAACAATAACAAACAAAAACTTAACATGAAAAAAATATATAAGTTCAAACATCAGAATTTAAGTAGATATTATTTAACAACTATCAATTTAATTTGGAAAATTAGCAAAGAAAAAAACGTACATACTTGCCAACCATCTCATTAATAACCGTACAATTGTTAACGCCCCTTTTTTCACACCGTTTTATTTTTAGAGTAATTCTCTTCAAATGTTGTTGCAATTAAATATGAATAAAATTACTCTAAATAATTTCTGATGTGAAAAAAAAAAAAAAAAAAGGCGGGTACTAAAATTTGTACGGTTCATAATGAGATGGTTGGCAAGTATGAACTTATATAAGTTTAAACGTCGAAATTTATGTAGATATTAATTATTTAACAGTTTTAAATTTCATTTGCAAACATTCATTAATCTACACCATGCTCAAGTCGTTAATTGTAAAAAACTTCGAATTTAATCCTATTAATTTGGCCAGAGAAACTAGAGAACAAGCAAAAGATCAGCATTAATCATACTGAGCTCACTTTATCTTAAAAGGGAAATTTATTGACGAATCATCTTTAAATACATGTACAAAATACAAACTTGACTAATAAGACGGTACTAATACGTCGAACCTCGTTAAAATGAATCTCAAGAGGAAAAAGAAATGTGTCCGTGTTATCAGTAGTTCATGCTATCAGTAACTCAGAAACTAATCATCAATCTGACGGGGACTATGGAAACAGTTCATGTTAAAAGTAAATGTATTCACGTTAATGAGGTTCGACTGTATTATCGAGCATCGCCCGCAATGTTCGGACGGCCAACTTGACTGTCAAAAACAAATGCACAAGAAAAAAATCACAACTTCTCCAGCTGGAAGATCGTTTTTATTTACTAGTCAAACACGGATTAAGAAAATCTATAGGATGATAAACGAGATAGGGCAGCCAGCGCGAAAAACGGAGCTTTCTTTTCCGCAATAATTCAGCCGAGTAGAGGAAAACGATCCGATCGCCGCCTGGTGTAGTATCTTTGAAACTTATTGGAAGAAAGTGAAAGCCCGCCCCTTCGGCTTCTGTCATCATCTGATTTCCGAGAACGACCAATGAACCGCTACAAATTTAAACAAACGTGCTGATTGACGCGCTGATTGGTGGATTCTCGAGATCTGGTAGCCCTCTATATGTAAGATGAAAATTACTACCTTTCCGTAACATTCGTTATATATCTTATAGACTCTCCTAATCCGTGTAGCCAAACGAACGGTTAGCTAATACACACTAGTTCCTCCAATCAGGGAACGTGTCGAGATCTCGCAACGTCGTCAGAAAACGTGTCAACTAGAGTCACCGGAAATGTGATGCGCCGCCTGGCAGCGAAAAACTGAGTTGGGTTATTTGGAGATCTAGCTATAAGTGAAGGTTGCTTAAACAAAAGTGAACAAAAACTACACAAATGTAAGTCGTTTTACTTTAATTGAAAATAGATTTAAGTGAATTAGAAGAGGTTCAATTATTTTCATACGTTAAGTTATAATAAAGAAAGTTAACATAAAAATTGGTTTACTTTTATTTAAAGGTATGTTTATAAAGTTATACTTAATTTGAATGGGTAGATTTTAAATATTGTCCAATAAGAGGTCCTCCCCTCATGGCCATTTTCCAGAAGAACAAGTTCCAACATCCCAAAAATACTGACCACAATTTAAGCTAATCAAAAAAAATTAAGGTTAAAAAAAAAAAAAAAAAAACGCTTGAGCATAACTAACAAAGAACAAACTTAATGTTATGTAATACTAAATTTCGTTAGAATATTGAAAAGATTTATAACTAATTTTTAGTAATAGTTAAACAATATTAATGTATTTTAACATCACATTTTAAACACAAAAATTATATCAACAACATCTCGTCACAAAAATTACCAATCAGTCTTAACACTTTTTTTTACCAAATATTACAAGATGTTCGTCTTCTGAAACATAAAATACAGTCCGTTGAGCAGTCCACAAAAAGTTAGAATAAAATATTATAGTTTTAAAAAATTAAAGAACACGCTTTTATAGAAATGTGAACTAAAAAGCACAAAATATCTATCTTAGTATTAAAATGCAGGGTAAGAGAAAATCGTGTGAGTGACACACCATAATATTTACATACATTTAAATCTTTGATTAAAATAATTTAGAATTAAAGAAAAACCATTTTTAAAAAATCTCCCCTGACTGGGCTCGAATGCTAGACCTTTAGGTTCGTAGCGCGGCTCTTTACCTCGCAGCCACGGCGTTCACGTACGAAAAGTCGTCTTTTTTACAATATAGATTTTTTGTTTGCTCCCAGAGTGGTTACAAACATACAAACAAACATACATACATACAGGTGAAGCTAGTAAAAGCGTGTTAAAAAATATATATATATTGATAGTAATTTTCCTTTGAGGGCTTGGAATACAAGGTCCATTTTTATTAAATGTACCTAAAGAAGAAAAAAAAATGAAAAGAATAAGAAAAAGTCTAGAGAAATTTAAAAAATAGAATTGCTTGATTACAAATTACAATGTATACTATACAAAATAATGAAATACGAAGATACATTATACAAGGCAAGAAAAATTTAAAACAATGTGCATATTATAAGAATTTTAAAACAATATGCTAAATCAATTCATACGAAATTTTAAAACAATGTGCCGAAATTTAAATATTCAGTAAATTCCCACATGACTGGCAAACCCTATATCGTCAATTTTTAGCAATATTCAAAAAGCTTATAGTAACTTTCAGTTACATAAGCCCAAAAAAAAAAAAAAAAAAAAAAAATGTTCATACTTGTGTGTGTTATGAACAGTTTTAGAAATTTTTTTCATTATATTTCAAAAAATTATTTTTAAATGTAAGTATACAATATTAACTATTTATTCTCGTTTGTTAAATAAAGTACTTATAAAAGCAAACTATTTTTGCTTAGTTAATGGTTTAGTAAAAATATCAGACAGATTATATTTACATCTTACAAACTTTAATTTAAAAATATTATCTCACAAGGTCTCTAATGAAAAAGTAATTTTACATCAGTATGTTTCGACCTGGGATTTTCTACAGGAGAGCGAACAAAATATAAAGCTAATTATCCATATATAAAACTGATTTAGGTCTATTAATATTAATAAAATGAAAAGTGCTGCACTTAATGATTATCCTGTAAAACCATAAGATTTCTAGACGCCTCTGTCATGGCTATGAATTCCGCCTCCATTGTAGAAAGACTTACTGATTTCTCTTCAAAGGTTCACCTATCAACCGGAGAGTTATCTAATAAAACTATTTGTCCTCCCATGGAGGTACGTTCATCTCAGCTGGCTGCAAAATCAGCGTTTGAATAAACAAGTAACTGGGGCTTTTTACAATTTAAATTTAATTTATAACATTGAATATTTTTAACATACCCAAGGAGTCGAACCTTGCCAGTGAATTCTACCCGCGTTCTGTTGGAAATTACAAAAAATAGAATAACTAATGTCTGGTCGAGTTCAGTTACATAAAAAAGATAAAACGATAAGGAATCTTTGACATTTCACGAACTTCACAAACCTTGGTCGAACAATTTCGATTTTGAAAAAACAGTGCCTCTACTAAAAAGCAGTAATGAAACGGGATTAAAATTTTTAAATCTTTCATAAACATCATCCATGTATTGCATTTGATGTATTCAAGATAATCACCAGTTTTATCAAACTCTACGTCTAAAAGCTTTTTAGTTTTCCCTAGAACTTTCAGTTCAAAATGCTTATATAGCGAATCTAAAGCTTCGTTAATAATTTCAGTATTCTGACCAAAGACAATAGTATCGTCCACATACAATAAAACAATTTCGTTATTAAAAATACACTCATGTCCATAAATTAAGGATAATGCTAACTGTGACAAATAAAGGTTCAGAGCCAAACAAACACAACTTATTCATAAAACCTATTTATTAAACAAATGATAAAGAGCAAAAATGGTGGTTTATGTAAAATAACATTCATAAAAACTACGATTTTTGCTCCCTGGAGCAATTACAAAAAATGTCTCCCTCACAAAAACTTAACATTACATGGTTGGTATGATGGGTAGTACATTGTATGTCTCCCAGGTGATGAAATACAGTCCGTACAACGCCTAGGCATACTGAGTATTAAATTATCGATCTGATCTTGGGGAAGATTACTCCACTCAGCAAGCAATGCTCTTCGAAGTTCCGGTACACATATAGGAGGTGATTGACGGGCTGCAACTCGTCTTCCAAGCATGTCTCACACATGCTCTATAGGATTCAAGTCTGGTGAGAATGCTGGCCATTCCATACGGGTGATATCCTCAGATTGTAGGCATTCGTTTACAATGTTTGCACGGTGAAGACTGGCATTGTCATCCATAAACACAAATTCTGGGCCCATGGCACCCCTAAACAAACGTACATGATGTTCCAAAATTATATCCCGATAAATTTGACCTGCCATGGTACCGATTTGAACATGCAGATCTGTTCTGGATCCCCCCCCCCAAACGAGCACTCCTGCACCACCGTAACGGTGTCGTTCAATGATGTTGTTATGGTGGCAACGGTACCTGGCGTTCTCCATATGGAAGTTCAACGTGAATCAGACTACAAGCTAAACCTGGACTCGTCAGAAAACATCACACAAGCCCACCGTGCAGCTGTCCACATTGCATGTTCTCTACTCCAAGCTAACCGCTGGCGACAGTGTGTTGCCGTGAGCGGAACACATCTGACAGGCGTGCGAGCATATAGACTAATATCTCCCAAACGTCTGTACACGGTTTGCCTTGAAACTATGGTACATGTAGCTGCAGATAGCTGACGAGAGAGGTCTAATACTGTGCTCCGTTTGCTTCTTTTGGCAGTTACTGCCAAATACCGGTCGTCATTCGGCGTTGTAACTCGGGGCCGACCAATACTGTAACGTCGACTGGCATTTCCATCATTTTGGTATCGTTGCCAAAGCCTTGAGATGGCACTTTAGGCGATCCCAAGTTCCTCCGATACTTCTGTCTGAGTACGCCCACATTCCAGTCGGCCGATAATTCTACCACGTACAAAATCATCCACATGCGTCCTATGTGTCATAACTATTCGGTTGTAGCACTGAGAAAGTTACAGAACGCTTGCGAACAATTTTCCCTCTTTGCTCCCATTCCTTATCTACCGCTTTCTTACACTTTCGTCATTGTGACGTCACATCGGCATCATCTGACGGCTTCCTATAATTTGCATATTATTCTTGAAGATGTGTGTGGTAATTCTACAGGTGAAATTTTTGCATTAAAGTTCAATTTCCGTGTGATTCTTAATTATCCTTAATTTATGGACATGAGTGTATATACACAATTACAACATTCGAAGTTTTTAAAACCAATAGAAAGAACTACTTTATGCATTTCGTAGAACCATTCTCGACCAGATTGATGCAAGCCATATAGCGCTCTAATTTACAAAATTATTTTTCTTCACCTTTTTCGATGAAGCCCCGAGGTTAATTCATATAAACTGTTTCACTGAGTGGATCATATAAGCACTGGCCGCATACCATTGTATGTGGGTCCAGCTTAAATAAGAAATCAGGGAAAAGAAAAGATGAATCGCAGCAAAATTAACTACCGGCCTGAATGTTTCTTCGCATGTTTCCCCTTTAACTTGCTTAAAGCTTTGTGCTACTAACCTGGCTTTAAATTTAGCTGTATGGCCTTTTTCGTCTCTTTTAATTGAAAAGATCCATCTACTGCCTCCAGGCGTACAATTTGGTGTTAATTTTTACACGCCCCCCATAATTGAAATTTCTTTATTCATGGCTTCTTGCCAGTACTTTCACTCAGGAGACTTTATGGCTTGATTGTAAGTGTTGGGAACACTAATGTTGTCTAGTCAAATTACTTTTCTAGCTGTGAAATGTGAAGTTGGATTAGGACCGGAACTGGTTCATAGATTAGGACTAAAAATTTTCCTAAAAAAAACTTATTTTTACGACTAAAATCAAAGTCATCGGGATTAAAATGAATGCCATTTTTCTGGCAAACTTTTACATCGTTTAACAACTTTAAACGGTCTCCTTTATATTCTGGATAGTAATAAACGTCAGTTTTATTTCCTGTGGGACAAGTAGTAACGTGCCTAATCCACTACCTACCCTGTATATCTTGAGCCTCAATACAATATTCTTCATCGTCTTCGCCTCTGTTGTTGGAGACTTTGCTATCCCTTTAGTCACGTAAGACAAGGTTGTATTGGTCAGCGTCAAAAGGTGGTACAATGTAAAGATCTTCGAGCTCTAGCACTGCTCCACTGTCGCCACTATTTGAATTGTAAAAAAACTGACGCATTAAACTTAACGTTAAAAGTTTCTATTGTTTTATTCCTTTCGGGCAACCAGATTTTATAACCTCTTGTTCGAGAAGGCATATCCGATCATATATCCTTTACTGCCTTTAGAGCTAAATTTGTTCCTTTTCTGTCTTGTGGTACCAACATATAAAGTAAGTCCGAAAGGCTTTAGATGCCTAACAGATGGCATGATTCCAATATAGAGCTCATAAGGGGTTTTAAGTAAGGTTTTAGTACAAATTCTATTCCATGTGTATACAAAGTATATGGCAGCCTCAGGCCAAAACTTTTATTCATTCCACTTTCGCTAAGAATGGTTCTCATTCCATCAGCCACAGTTTGATTAAATTGTTTGACAACTCCTTTTTGTTGCGGGTGTATATATTTGTCCGTTCATGGTCTATACCTTTACTATCAAAGAATTCCTTAAGTTGATTATTTACAAATTCTCCCCTGTTGTCAGAGCGAAAAAAATTAACGTCCAAAAACTTTTCAGCACAATTAATATGCCTTGTGATGAGATCTACTGCATCTGATTTAACTTTAAGTGGGTACGGGGTCAGCATATACTTGACGTTTTTACTTTAGTTGTGAAACCTGTCAGTTAAACAAATTAAAGTCTATTTCACAAAAGCACTTTGGTCAAATAAAGTCCTTTTTATCTAAACTATCTAAACGTCACACTCTTTTTTCTTTAAAGGTATGTTCAAGTACACTTGGACTAATATGTCCAAACCTTTTATGACAAACACTAATATTACTTTTCTCTACTGAGGAGGATTCAAAAGTTACGTGTTTAGGTTTAGAGTTAACTGGTTTAGCAAAAACATGATAAACACCTTTCTTTAAATAGACTTTAAACAAAAAATAATTATTTCTGTATATTTTAATTCCATCACTGCCACCAGTAAACCGGCATCCCTTTTCATCTAGTGCTGGACTAGAAATCAGATTTCGACATAATTAAGAAGAATACATTATACATTCTCAAATGTAAAAATTCTTTGACCTATTCTAAGTTTAACTTTTCCCATTCCCTCTATATTTACATTAACATATTTTATTGTAACAGACATTTTCTCATTAGATAAATGTTTAAAACGAAAAAATATATTTTTATCATAACAAAAATGGTATGAAGCCCCAGAATAGAAGATCCAGGAACCTCCACTGTTAGATTTAGATGAACAAGATTGAGCTACAAGTAAAAGATTTGAAAAGTTACGATCTGATAAGTCCTTAGTCCACGTCCACCTCTGTGGTAATAATTCCTTCTGGCATCCGGACTGTGGTCTTTTCTACTTTGAAAACTTTGGTCTTCCTGGGAAAAGTCTCCATCTATTCGATCAGAAGAGGAACGATTCCAGCGGCAATTCTGGTTCTTGAAACTTGAATTACAGTTACAGTTGGCAGCAAAAGTTTCCGAGCACTAGCAAAAATTCCTGTGTTTAAAAAAAAATATATAAATAAATAAATAAATAAAAAATACTCTTAATTAGTGGCGGCTCGTGGCTGGAGCTGCAGCTCCTTCAGAAATATTTCAAATAATTTATTTTTCAACTTACAAAATATTTTGAAAATAAATATTGTTATAATATATAGTATTATGCGTATAAAGGAGCAGATTACTTCGTTAGAATGAAAAATGATTGAAAACCCGAGAAAAACTAACCAGTTTTAAGAGTGGTACCGTCTCCAAAGTTTGCAGAGGGGCTGTACATTCATGCAGCTCTCGAAAAAAGGGATTTCGTTAGGCAAAGGATAGTTAAAACCGCCCCTATTTGTTTTCCCTATACCAGTTTCGACCCTATGAAACTAAGTACGTTGGAACGTTGGAGCTGCATCTGATAGCTGCATCTAGGCGAGACGTATTAATCCTGGACAATAGGACCAATGCCCCAGCCCTCCCGTTCCCGCTGTTCGGTGTCTTTTTCTAGTCAATTTTGTCCCTTTTATTACTTCCGGTGTGAGCCTGTTTTTAACACACTTGACATTGTGAGGTTTTTTTTGTTTTTGTTTTTTTTTTCGTCCCATGCTATTTCTATGGGGTTTTTAGCTTTTTCCCCCCCCTCTTTTTCTACATTCTAGAGTGCGGTTCCACCGCTACTTTGGAATGTAGAAAAAGAGGGGGGGAAAGCTAAAAAACCATAGAAATAGCATGGGAAGAAAACCAAAAAAAACTCAGTGTCAAGTGAGTTAAAAAAAAAAAAAAACGGCTCGCACCGGAAGTAAATAAAGACAAAATTGACTAGAAAAAGACATTGAACAGCGGGAACGGGTGGGCTGGGGCGTTAAATATATCGTTGACGATTAATACTATCTGATAAGGGATTTCGATAATGCTGGGAAAGAGCAATTTTCCTTTGTAATCTACGGTTTTTCTTTACAGTTTTTAACCCTTAAATGCCTGATTATTTTTTCAATTAATTTAAAAATGTTTTATTCTTACCTCTATTAAATAAATCACGGGAAAAATATTTTTAAAAATCATACTTTATTTTAAATATGGTTTATTGCTAAAAAGCAATTTGTTGCCAATCGGCAAACATGAGGCATTAGAGTTTCGATGTTGTTCTAATAATACTTTAGAAGACAAAATTGGGTATGTTGCCGAAAGACAACACTCGGCATTTAAGGGTTTTAATGCGTTAATCGCTGCGTTTGAAGATTATTTATGTATGAGAGATAGAAAATTTAGCATCTTGGCTACAACATTTTTATTTATGTTTTCAAACAGATTTTTATTTTATATTATATGGAAAATTCGCACGGTTTTCCTTTTCTTGCTTTCCTAATGACAGAAACGTTGAATATACAGAATCTCAATTTTTATACAAATTCTGCCTTTCATTAAACATAGTATTTAAAATTATCAAGTGTTTAATCGCTTTGTTGATAAAGTTACTTTTTTTTTTTCCACTTTTGTTTTAGTGACTAATGCGTTTTATTTTGATGAGAAATATCAGCAGTCGAACCTTTCTTAAAAACACAAAATTGCTAATTTTTTTATTTCTGACATTTTCCTACAACGAAGTTGAAAAGTGTTTATAACATTGTTTCATTTGTATTTCTATTTGAGTGAGAATTTCCATAAATATGCTTGGAAATTAAGAATTTTACCATCAGTTATTTAGATTGACCACACCATTTTTCCAATTGAAAATGGGGTATGTTTCATTTACAGTTCATTTAGTTTAGATGAATGCACAAAAATTTCTTGCACATTAAATTACACTTTATGAGAAAATGAATTTAAATACATTTTAGCGGTGTTATTCTGCTTCAGAATCTGGAAAATTCATTTAAATTATTCTAATGCATAACTAAATTAACCATTTAGAAAATGTATTTATCATTTATACTTCTTTTAGAAGGACACACCAAACATGCAGAAGCAATACTGGCTTGGTTATGCGTGTTTTTAGCTGTGTTTCTAACCAAACTAAATTATATATGCTATTGTAGTATTTTTAAATATATCTGAAGGAAATGGTGTTTTAACATTTTGTAGATGTTATTATGTGCGACAAAACAGAAGAAATCGGGTACATTACTGACTATATGCAACAAATTTTAGAAACTCATTTTTAATTATATTTCACATCTAAATGAAACTTTAGTATACTGTATCGTGTGTAAAATTTACATTTTTAGTAAAATAACCTAAAATCTTCGCAATGTTGGCAAGTATTATGTAATCTATGTGATGTGCATGATTTTAGATTAATATTCATTCTTTCAAAGGATATTTCAAAAGATGGTTCTAACAAAATCAACGAAACGCATCAATTTCACTTTTAAGACATGGGTATTGTATTACTGTAAAATAAGATAGATTTTAAAGATAAATAATTATAATTTGACATAAATGCGCATCTAATACTCGTCTATGTTAAAAAAAAAAAAAAAAAGTTACAATATTTAGATTATGACAATAGTTGCTATGGTAAAATTATTTATCATAAATATTAACATTTCCAAAGAATTAAAAATTTTTAAGTTATAAATATTTTATTTATGATAATTTTAAAAATACTTATCTTAAATATATTATAATACCAGAATAAAAATTTTTATTTAGACTTTTCCCTTGTTACGTAATACTGAACTCTTGGACTCTGTAATAGACTATTTCTTATGCAAAATTCAAGATGTTCTACAGCAAACGACGATGATGTAATTTTTCCTATCTAAAAGAAATAGGATAGAGGATTATATCTATCTAATATTTCAAATATATGCATTTAATAAATATTACTGTACATTTAATAAACATTACTGTAAAATTCACACGTCGAAAAATATTCCCCAGAGATAAAATGAAGAATAAGAAAACTTCCATAATTCTCACATGAATAATATTTTAAGTAAATATATAAATAAATAATTTATTTGTGTGTGCGTGTGTGTCTTTTTCTTCTCCTACGGCCTTTATTTTAAAATTCGAAATATCTAAATAAAATTTTCAGATCGTTTCATTTTATATAGGTCCTCTTTTTACTTTTTTGTGACCGCTCATATGCTTTATTTGCAGATAAAAACTTTGAAATTATTGTCTTTGAAAAAGTCACTTTTCTAAAACAATTTTGAACTTACAAGGAAACATTCAAAATGTGTTGTCTTCAAAAAATATTGAAAAAAATATATGTGATTCTACTCTTCATAAAACACCAGGAAGTGAAAAAATTATCGGCTGAAATGAATTACAGTGACCACAAAAAATTATCAAAATTAAGCATATTTGGGGATTTGGCGCTGTTAGGCGTTCAGTTCGCTAGCACCGAGATTGCCATGTACGAACAGAACCGTGATTTGTTTCACTGCCAAGTACTCAAAATCAATCGCCTAACAATGTGAAATCGCCAAATATGCTTAATTTTGATAATTTTTTGTGGTCGCTGTAATTCATTTCAGCCGATAATTTTTTCGCTTGGTGTTTAGGAAGAGTAGAATCACACACATATATATACACTAAGCGAATATACACTAGGCGAATAAAAAAAGCCGCACTGCAGAAAAAATGACTTATACATTTTCTATTTGCAATAACTTTAAAATTAATGTTTGAAACAAATAAAACTGTTTTGTTTGCATAATACCAATGTGATGAAATGATACCTATGTACATTTTCGATTTAATAATTCGCTTTATTGCACTTTAGGAAGTACTTTTTAAAAATCTGCATAAAACTTTCTTTTTGAACATAATGCAATAACCATACACTTCGTGTTCTATTATGATTTATTATATGAAATAAACAAGTTATATTTTAATATATGAAATAAAACTATTTATTTGTTAGATCTAAGCAATTTTTTATTAAAAATATGTATTCTGCATTGGGTTAATTCCACCTTTATATGGGATTACTGCTTTAATGCGCAATGGCATAGTTTTATACAGTGTTTTAATATAAATATGAGAAATTTCAATGTGCCAAATATCACAAATATTTTTTTCTAGTTTTCGCAGAGTTATAGGCTGCAAATTTCGAATCCTCTCCCCTCTCCCCCGCCTTTTTATAGACGAAAGATTTTCAAGCGGATCGCGATTAGGACTATTTCCATGTCTGGTAAAGAAGAAATTCTACTATATCTTTTATAGGGTTTAACTTAAAGTGAAAAAATATGATTACTTACAGAATAATAGGTTCTCATGGGAATGGATACTAAATTTTGACAATTTGAAGTGAATAAACTTACCACAGACGCTGTGTAGTGAAGTACATTTTCGTCGTGAAATGCTGTTTACGGAAATGTCCAAGATACCTCCAAAATAGTCGGTCAGGCACCACTTTTATGAAGATTGTGTTTTATTTCGAGTTAATTGATCTCTTGAGCATAAAAATTTGCCCAACTGTTTGAAAAGTTATGCACCTCCGTACCATAATGTACGGAGAATGCGTCACTGTCTTAAAAGTGCGATTTTCGTTAAGTCAGTCACATTTTCGCAGTCAGATCTGCTTGTTTTCTTTAGCTCGAAATAAGTTAAAATTGACTCATCAAAGAGAACCAGTTCAGCCCAATAATTAACTAATCAATTTTTTTAATTTTTAGCCATATGAGCTCTTGCTTTTCTAATTCTGTTCACTAAGAATGGCATTTTTTCAATTTTTCTCTCATTTAAACCTGCTTTGTTTAATAGTTGCTATACTGTAGTTAAAGAAATTATGCTTTTAAACACTTTTTCTGAATCTCTTTTATGTTCTAAATGTAATACAAACCGATTTTATAAGCAATGGCTTTTTAACTTACGGTCATCTCGCTTGGAGGAGCAACATAGCCGCCTAAAACCAAATTTCCAGTTTAAACGGCCAAAAAATTTTATATGTTGCTAAAAACCCTTTTGCCAATATTTCGTTAACATTTAATTATTTTGCCATCTCACGTAATAAAATATTTTTTTGATTTTCATTCAAAAAATAATACTTTTTGTGGCATTGTTAACTGCCTTATTCTTACCATTTTTGAAATAATTTCAAAAATTACAATTTTCCTGACAATTGCATTTTGTTTTTAACACTGGACTCAAAGCTAAAGTGTATGTGGATGATAACATAATAAAATCTGTTCGAAAATTTGCTTTTTAAACGATAAAATTGGCGGTTGTAGAAGGCGAAATGGAAAATATCCAAGTGCGGCTTTTTTTTTTTGTCGCTTAGTGTATATATATATATATATAATTTTTTTTTTTTTTTTTTTTTTTCAATATTTTTTGAAGACACCTTTTTGAATGTTTCCTTGTTAGCAGATTTTTTCTTTGAATATACTTATTTGCACTGTCTTCTTTGTTTTTTAGATAGTTTATTAGTTAATATTTGTTTCAAATACTTTGTGTTAAATACATTTCTTTTCTTTTACTTTCTGAACATACATTATGTAAGAAAAGTACTATAGTCATGAAAAAAATCGACTAAGATTTTGGTGTATCTGTACGTTTTGAGATCTCCTGAGTTCATTTTTGCTATTTTTACGGTGTTATGTGTATGGTGTGAGTATGTGTGTGAACATAACACCTAAACGCTTGGTTCGATTGAGCTGAAATTTGGTAGGTATGTTAAAAGTCACCACCACACGAACTGTATAGATTTTGATGGATGGCGGACTTATAGTTCTTTTACAGGGACACAAAGAAAAATGCCTTATAATTTTGCTAATAAACTTAAATTATTTGAAGTGCGGTAGCTTCTAAATGTCTTATCGATTAAATTAAAAATTGGTAGGTTGGTTATAGGTAATCGTCACACAATTTGAATAGTTTTGATGAGAACAGGACTTATAATTCTTTTACAGAGACAGAAAAAGAAATTCTTGTCATTATAGACTAATAGATTCGAATTATTCGTAATTATTATTGCGAAAACCGTACAAATTTACATAAGTATGTAATCAAACTATTTTTATTACTGTTATATAAATCATTGTGTGTAACATTTAATGTGTGAATGTTGTTTTACAATTATGTATGCATATTTCGTATTTCGTACCTTCTTACAGAAAATAAGTATGCAGAGGAATAATATATTGATGCGCAAAGTTATCGTTAATAAATAAAGTTAACAAAATAAAATCTTCAGATTTTTTTTTTTTTTTTTAAATGAAAGTCCAGTAATATAAAATTTTAAATCTATGCTATATCCTGTTCTGGCTCAGTCTGGACATGTAAAACCCGAAACCTCCTATTCAAATAGATTAGTTGGAAAATCACTTTAGATTTTTTTCTCAAATTGTACTTACAAGGGAACTCTTTGAAGTGCTAATCGCCAATTTTCTTGAAAAAAAAATGTTGGCATAAGACTTAATCATAAATAGTATCTTTCTAAAATATTAGCTGCTGAGTCGCAATAGATAAGCTAGAAAAAATTATTAAAAATGGTAGCTGTCTGCAATATTTCCAAAAAAGCGCTTGTTGGGCGACTGCATTCTTGGGAATTTCATTGCAATGAAGATTAAATAGATGTAGATGTTCTTTTTTCCTTTTGATAGCCAAACGAACTTCATACACAGTCGAGCACTTGAGAATTCAAAATAGATTAACGAAAACCAGATAATTTACCAGATTTCGACTTACATAGTCGAAATTCCAACACTTTACATTTCATTTAAATAAGCAGTGTCAATGACAAATGCGAGTTCATTAACGCGAAGTTTTTAATAACATTAAAAATATATATATGATCAGGTTAGTTGGTTGGGTTTTACGTCGCACTAGTGCTGCGCAGTGGGCAATTGGCGACCGTCTGGTACTCACCCCTAGAGGTGGTCCGGAGACATGCCATCACAATTTTGATCCTCTGCAATATATGATCAAGGGTTTTATATAAATTTAAATAAAATAAAACATATATTAAAACACAAAGCTGTTTTTTTTTTTAACTAAAATGAAAGCACTTCGAATCCGAACACATTTTTCTTATAAGACACTGGGCAGTACGAGCCTTCGACGAACAAACAACTCCACAGAAAATAAGTTGCGTGGGTTCAATATCTCATTTGAGCTACGCAATGGGCAATTGGAGACGATCTACTAATCTACCCTAAATTTCGTTCTGTTTGTTGGTTGGGTTTAACGTCGCACTAGTACTGCACTATGGATAATTGGCGACGGTCTGGAATACATACTCCTGATGGATTGTCCGGAGACATCTGCAGATGATAAATAGTTGCATTCTGTGTATGTTATTTATTTTTAACATATATACATATATATACTAGCAGGTTTTGCCCGCTTCGCTGGTCACTATATTTAAAGGAAACTCTTTTCTATATAGCTTTATGAAAAAAAGAAACAAAAAAATACTGAAATCGCTCAAAAGCTCGCTTTGGGTTCCCGCTGCTTTCGGCAGAGTCTTGTTCGTCCTCAGTCTTCGGTGCCTGTCCCTATTGCCTGCGACAATGACTTACCCGTGGGCTTTCATTTGGGTGCTTATCATACACTGACAGAAAAAAAAATCCCAACACCAAGAAAGACTTGTGTCAGATAAACGAAATTTGGTAGGCGTGTTTATACATCTGAAATGTAATATCGATTCAAATTTCGCGCTTCGCGCATAAGTGTGTCGCTAGCAGCGCCACTCAGAACTTGCAAATCAAGTTTGCTTTAAATGCGTGCTGTAAAGTTTGTGATCGTTATTGATCTTTGAAATTTGGCAGATTGAGTTGATGTTAGCCAAGAATGCCTTGAAGAAGACGAAGAAGCCATTATCAACAGCTCATCGAGTTTGAATGAGGTCTTGTAATAGGGCTACCAGAAGGTGGATTTTCTTTCATCGATATTGAAGAAAGACTTGGCCGGAATGTATCCAATGTGCATGATTGTTCGGTTCGGTGGTCAAGGGATGGTACTGTCTCAAAAAGACCGGGTTCCGGGTGGCCACGTGGCACTACTGAGAGGGAAGACCGCCGTATCCGGCGTCCGGTTGTGGCACATCGTACTGCATCTGCGCCAGAAATTCGAGCTGCAGTTGGTACCACAGTGACACAACCAAATGTTAGAAATCGGTTACTTCAAGGAAAGCTCCGAGCCAGGCGCACTGTAGCATACAATCCACTGACTCCAAGTCATTGCCGTTTCCGACGGCAGTGGCGTCAAGCCAGAGCTCATTGGAGGACGAAGTGGAGAAATTTTGTGTTCTGATGAAAGCAAGTTTTGCCTTGGTGCCAGTGATGACGGTGTGTTGGTCAGAAGGAGACCAGGGGAACGCCTGCAAACAAACTGTCTGCGACCTAGACATAGTGGACCTACACCGGGAGTCATGGTCTGGGGAGCAATCTCCTACGACAGCAGGAGCACTGTCGTGGTTATCCCAAACACACTAACTGCAAATTTGTGCGTCCGTCTGGTAATTCAACCTGTAGTGCTGCCATTCATGAACAGCATTCAAGGGGATTTTTCCAACAGGATAATGCTCGCCCTCATACCGCTGTTGTAACGTAACGGGCTCTACAGAGTGTCGGCAAGTTACCTTGGCCTGCGAGATCACCAGATCTGTCTCCAATTGAGCACGTATGGGATATCATTGGACTACAAGTCCAGCATCATCCACAGCCAGCATTGACCATCCCAGTATTGACATAACAAGTACAACGAGCGTTGAACTCCATACCACAAAGTGAAATTCGGCACCTGTATGGCACAATGCATGCACGTTTGCAGGCTTGCATTCAAAATATTGGAGGTTACACCGGCTATTAATGTAACAGCATTTCACATTTGAAATGCATTTTCTCGAGCTTAAATCAACCTGTGATCTTAAATATTTAATCAGTTAAACATGTTAACTGGACAAATGCATTGTCCGAATTTCATTACTCTACAATGTTTTTTTCTTTGTGTTGGGATTTTTTTTTTCCGTCAGTGTATATGGCAGTTTCTAAACGGACAGTATCGAAAATTTTAAATTAGCCCTTTTATATTTGAATCCCAGTTACACATGAACAACACTATACGTGATGTACATAATATTTGCTTTCACGTTATTTCCTATATTTATTTGATTTAATCGATCAACCATAAAAGGACTGCAATTTCAAACCAAATATGATATTACAATATGCTATGATCGGCTGCGTCTATCGTATGAGACAATTATTATTATTATTATGTGGTTATATATACTTCATGCTTAGTTAATAGTAGTTGGTATATAGAAAAATAAATTAATTAATATGTAAACCTGATCATGGTGCAGCCTTAATATAGCTTCCCTTGGCGACTTTTGAATTTTTGTCGCCGTTTTAGACCAAAATATAATTTATAAGATTATTGTTCCCATTTCTTTCTATCTTTTCTTTTATTTTTTTCAATATTTTATAATTTAGTTATATTTTTGATGCGCTACTTGGTTTTAAGTGGCTGTACTTGGCGAAAAATGTCCGATCTACTTTAGCATCAAAATTTAAAAAATTGTCCAGAATTATCAATAAGTAAATACCTTTAATATAATGCTGAATTAGCTTTTCTGCCAAGCGTCATTCATCCGTGAAAAAAAAAAAAAAAAAAAAAAAAAAAATCTAAAGTTGAGGTATATAATAAAAAAAAAAAAAAAAAAAAAAAAACTTTTTGTAAAAAAATAGAACAGACTCCAAAAAAGGAACTACTATTCAAATAACCAAAAATGAAAGAAAATTGGCAGAAAATGGAACTGTAAATTGCGCCTAAAAGTATTAAATAATTTCCTTCGCCAAACAACCTATAACACTACAATTAATCATAACTTTTGAAGTCGGCGCAAAATTAAGTAAGATTTAATTAGTTTTTAAAAGTTTGTCTTTAGGCCGGTAGCAACAAATGCTGTTGTCTCGAATGATCCATTTTCACATTTTCTTTATTATTTTATCACTGTATACAATTGGTCCATTAGTAGCATCTACATAGAACAGTGAACATTCTTCAATGTGCGGTATTTATGTTTCTACGAAGTTAGAGTTACCTTTGTAAATTTGGTATGACTTTGATAACTATCATCCTTGATGGTTTTTGGATTTGGCGATTAAAACGTAAGGCAAAAATATACACGCAAGATGTATATTTTCATAATATATATTGCACGAAGTATTGTTTCAGATTCTTGATTACTCTCTTGATATACCTTATCAAAATAATCATGATATCCCAAAGAAATTAAATATGTTTGCCAGATAATTTTGCGATTTTTCTTTCACCAAGGACGTCAGATACCAGCATCTTCGCCAACTTTTGCTGCTTATGAAATCTGTTTCCTTGAATCAAAGTAGTTTTCGGTTGCGTTTTGCAAGCGAGAATGTGAGATGTGTATTTTGAATAGGATTTGACTTTTGTATTGAATAAAGGTATAAATTTTTACTTAATTTTGCGCCGACTTCAAAAGTTATGATTAATTGTAGTGTTATAGGTTGTTTGGCGAAGGAAATTATTTAATACTTTTAGGCGCAATTTGCAGTACCATTTTCTGCCAATTTTCTTTCATTTTTGGTTATTTGAATAGTAGTTCCTTTTTTGGAGTCGGTTCTATTTTTTTACAAAAAGATTTTATTTTTCTCTTTTCAGTGAAAATTTATTTATATAGCAGAGCATCAGAAGACGTTCGACGGAAGCTTCACAAATCACAACTTCCAAGAAAAGTGACATTACTCAAAAAATGGTTTATGTCACTGAAAAATACATGAAATGCACCCAATGTGAACAAAAAAGTTACATCTCCATCTAGAAAGTTATCCAATCGAGAGAGAGTTGTGCCAGTTTTATTCTAGTCAAGTTATTTTTAGTTGATTTTTCTCAAATGCTGCATTTTTAAGTTGTGTTACTTTTCTTGCCTTTATCGGATATGAGCAAAAAACTATCTATTGAAAGAACATACGTAAAATTAAAAAGTCTTTAGAAATGTAAAGAACGGATACGCTATATTCGTAACCGAAAATTCTGTTAGGCATATATATTGAACTTTACAGTGAATGCGTGTCACCCGCTGCGCTGGAAATTGCGCAGCGTAAAGTTCAAACAAAGAGCAACATATGCATTGCAGCTGACGGACAGAAGTTTCAACATCGATACTTACATACTGCTTTTACCAATGTAGCTGCATGCGTTCAGCAGTTAGAGTGAAAAAAGACTTTTGTGAGTATCCTGTAATTTGTTTATATCTTAATGAAATCATAATGAAACCTATTTCAGGCCAAGATCATTACGACAACAAAAAAAGTATTAAAATTAAATCCTCTCTTACGAAATTATAAGCTAACGAATTATAACAACGAAATTATAACAACGAGAAACATGGTTTGCATTGAGAACCTCTTCCTTTATGAAGTTGGTTTAAAACATCTATGTGTTAATCGATGTGACCGCTTACAATAACCATACTTTGAATTTTACATAGCATAAATGTCACCCGCTACGCTACAACATATGCAATGTCGTTCAAGTGTGCACAAAATAGGAAATTGTGAACAAACAAATGCACGTTTTAAGCGTTCTGTTTTTAGCATTAATATCTAAATTATCTTTGCGTACTATATCGATGATGCTCTGCAATTTTATAATTCATTTTTTTTTCCCTGTCATGAAATGTTTCAGAGTTAGGATCGTTAACTCCACTCTTTTACACCAGGTGGCGCTTTAGGCGTTTGAATCGCGTAGCACATGTCCACTTTACTATACCTACATACCACTTTTATGACTATAGCTGCAGCTGTTCAGCAGTTAAAAGAGTCGGGACTCACTTTTTTGGGCACCCTGTATTTTCTTTTGATCGTAAAGATCTTACAATCGGACCTATTTCAGACCAAGACCTTTACAATAAAACAAAAAGTATCTGATCATCCGTTCAGAAGTTATGAGTTAACAAACAAAAACAAAACAAAAAACATACGCTTTGAATTGAGAACCTCCTCCTTTTTGAAGTCGGTTAATTAGAGCACCTCTTACGAAGTTATAAGCTTACAAACACCAACAACAACACATAGCTCGAATTAAGAACACCCTTCTTCCTGAAGTTGGTTGAAAAGGACTTTGCGCTAATCGATGTGACTGCTTACAGTAACAGTACTTTGAACCACAGAGTATACGTGTCATCAGCTACGCTGCAAAATGTGCAACGTAGTTCAAGTGTGCACAGTGTAGGAACAAATAACTGCACGTTTTAAGCGTTCTATTTTCAGCAATAATGTCTAAAAGCTATCGGTTCGTGGTAAATCGATGATGCTCTACAACTTCGTAATTAACTTTTCTCCCATCTTGAACCGTTTTTGAGAGAGGAGCGCTAATTCCGCTGTTTTTAACCAGATGGCGCTTTATTTTCTTCAGATTGTAAATATGTTATAATGGGACCTACTTCAGACTAAGATCTCTACAACAAAACAAAAAGTGTCAAGTAACCGTATTTTGAACTATATAGCGTATGTCTCACGAGCCAATGTAGCTGAAGTGTGTATAGTGTAAGAAATTGCGAACAAAAAAATGCACGTTTTTAGCCTTGTATTTTTAGCATCAATGTCAAAACTATCTTTTCGTACTAAATCGATGATGCTCTGCAATTTTATAATTCACTCCCCCGCCCCCCGCCCTGTCTTGAACCGTTTCCGAGATAGGAACGTTAGCATGAATGTCTAAACTATCTTTTTGTACTAAATCGGTGATACTCTTCAGCTTTGTAATTAACTTTTTCTTTAGAACCGTTTTCGAGATAGGAACACTAACTCCGCTATTTTCCACCAGGTGGTGCTGCAAGCGGTTTAAACTTGTACTGCATGGCCACTCTGCTACACCTACATACCATTTTTATCACTATAGCTGCAGCCGTTTAGCAGTTAAAAGAGTCGGGACTGATTTTTTGGGGCACCCTGTATTTTCTTTAGATCGTGAAGATATTACAATGGGACCTATTTCAGACAAAGACCTTTTCAACCAAAGAAAAAGTATCAAAATCGGAGCATCCGGTCAGAAGTTATGAGCTAACAAACATAAAAAGAACATACGGTTTGAATTGAGAACCTTCCTTCTTTTTTGAAGTCGGTTAAAAAAAAAAAAAAATATGCTATGAA
This sequence comes from Salticus scenicus, assembly GCA_963930645.1. NCBI lineage: Eukaryota > Metazoa > Arthropoda > Arachnida > Araneae > Salticidae > Salticus > Salticus scenicus. The sequence goes on from OZ005651.1 coordinate 149,850,149, forward strand.
ATAAAATTCAGAAGAAACATGCTAGATTTATATTATTACTATTTTATTTTAAAGTTATAAAGACGTCGTTTTCTCATTCATCAATTTAACATTTATTAGTTTTTTTTTTTTTTTTTTTTTTTTTCGCGTGAAAGCATATTTCATTTTATGTTGAAAAAAAAAAAAAAATACCTCGTAAACATTTTTGGCAACAATTAAAAATTTAAATGGCTTATATTAAGGCAATTACCCGTTTACTATTTTCATATTTTAAGTAATTTTAAAAAATCTAATCAAATTTCCGGTATAAATAGTAGCCTATGTCCTATTCCAGACTATTATATAAGTCCATATAATATACCAGACTGTACCAAATTTCATCCAGATCCGTTTAGCCGTTGTGGCGTGATTGAGTAACAAACATCCAACCAAACTTTCGCATTTATAATATTAGTATAGATATATCCGTATTGTATGCTTGACTAGACATTTCCCCTGTAAAATTCATCGAGATGAGGACAAATATCACACAGCAGGATTACAATACAAAAAACTAAAAAAACACCCAGGGCCAGCAGGAGAATCAAACCCATTCTTCAACACTCGAAGGCGATTAGCCAGAGTGACATACTCTGCCACAGAAGGCCTGCATTCAGCAAAACAATTACTTTTAAAACAACGAGATTTCACAGTTAATAATTCTATAAAATTCTCTATGAAATTCTAATGAATATTTCTACAAAAATTTAATATTATTCGTAAACCTATACAAAATAAACTGCCTGAAGTGTAAGAAACCATAAAGTAGTAGTTATGCACATGTTTATCAAATTTTAAATAATTCCCTGCGCAAAGGATCAAAATTGTAATAGCGCGTCTACAGACCATCTGTATAGTCCGTGTAAACTGAATTGGCCTGTCAAGGTCACGAGTCCCTCGTCAACCTTCCCAGAAATGACCCATTTGATCCCGTTATCGCTCATTCTTTTCCCACCCCATTTGAGCAATTCTTTGACCAGGAGAATATTTCGTTCAGATACAATACTGTTTTCTTTAGACTTGCTCTTTGGATCCATTAGCATTTAGTTTTTCTCATCGTTTAGTTTCTATATCATTTACTATTATTGGTAGTCCTGATACAAGGAAACAATCCTTAGATTGATTCGGTGTTGTAGAATTGACGAAATATAAGGGGAAAAAATCAGTTCTATCCTTAGGTCGAAGTAGCAAAGCTCTAAAATAAGTCTTTTTAAAGGCTAAAAAAAACCATCTAAGGGCTAAGAAAGCCCTTTTTAGGGCTAAGCCATATCCAAGGCTAAATAATAATAATAATAATAGATAAATAATACATTAAATTACGTTTTAGAAAAAAAAAAAAAAAAAAAAACTCTCTTCCCTAAAATAATTATTTTAGAGAAACGTCAATGCATCTACCCGTTTGGTTTTGCTGTCCAAGCTGGCAGATGGGCGAGGTCGAATTCGAATCCAAGTTTCGGTAATTGGCCTGACTATTTGGAGTTTACCATGATTTTCTCCGAAATTTATGTGAGTCTTAGCAAGGTTTCCTATTAAATACTTCTCAAGAAAATCCAGGCTTTTGTAAAAACAATCGGGTTTAAACTTCACACAATCATCATCATTTATATTAGATTTTAATTTTCATATTCATGATATAGTTCTTAACTCTTGGTTTAAAAAAACTCACTTTTAATTTAAATTTCATATTCTTATAACCCAAAATGTACCTGGAGAATAAATCTGATAAATTAATTTGTCTATATTGTTTGCTATTAGCATTTAGTGGTTTAAGATTAGAACGACTGGATTGGTCATTTTGACTGCAAAGCTATTTTATATTAAGAATAAATAATTCTATAGCTAAAAAGTATTTAAGTATGATTATTAAGAAAACAAAAATTATTTTATGCTGCTTTATAAACGAATTTCTGATGCTAGTCATATAGTTTTAGTTTAGGTATTAAATAAAGCAAAGGTAATCCTAAAATTATATTAAAATTTCGCGGCCGCAGGCTTTTTTCAAACTTTAAAAGTGCAGTGAAGTGGCGGTGCAATAAGACCAAATTGCTCCTTATTTACTCAGATATTCAGCCAGTTTCGCAGAAAAACACGGAAAACTCCGAACGAATAGAATTACGAGCGCTTCTTGGCTTCGAACCTGGCACCTCCTGTCTACCAGCTTCGAGTGCAGAATCTTTTGATCATTGATACCACTTGGCATTGATAATCTATGTTAATCGCAGGATTTTTCTTTCTTGATTTCGTCTTGTTTTAACTGATCCTGAAAACAATAACAATATCAGATAAATAACTGAAACTAATAATTTTTTTCTATATGTGATAATGATACATGAAATTTAGAAACTATATACAGTCTAAGGATTAATATAGAACGGACTAATCTTTATAACTGAGAATGTGTTTAACTGCTACATTCTTTTTGCGTATATCAGGTAAAACTGAAAAATATTTCTTGGATCACTAATCTTGAAACACTTATTTTCTTATTTTTTACTTTTTATTGTTCTTACACATGAAGTAAAAAGGAAAATATATCTATTATTCTTTCATGTGATATATAATAATATGTGGTCTGGAAATGCAGCTATCACAATGCAGTTTTGGTTATGAGATTAATTATATTCAAACGTTTCCTACATATCTTTCCTGTGTGGACACAGGTATAATATAAGTAACAAAATAAAGAAAGTTTTGCAATTTCTTTGTCCCTAAATTACAAAATTTGAAAATTTTACTCAAACAAATTAAAATAATTTTCAAAGTACATTAGAAAATTAACCTTGTTAAGCTAATAAATATGAAAAATTTATAATTATATATTATTTTCTTTTTTAAATAATTCGAAGAAATTCACACTAGAGAAAACCTTGTATTTTATTTATATACTATGTATTAAAATGTTAATCTGCTCCCCATTTGCTTTTGCTTAAGATAACAGAGTTATGTAGGAAAAAAGAAGAGGGGAAGTTAGCGTCCCGCAATACCATGGTAACGGGTGAGGGAAGAACCCTGAGAGGTGTCCTTGAGAGGTCTATTTTTCTTACACAGAGTATAGGAATGTATCCTAGACTGTCGCCAACTGCCCATTGCATAGCTGTATTGCAAATTAAAACCTACTCAACCTCAAACATTTTAAATATTTTAATTTTTTTATTTCAGTATTAATTTCAATCAAATATTTTAATAATCAAATGTTCAATCAAATATTATAATTCAGGTTAATTTTTAAATCATCTGCAAATTTATATAAATGCACATGCCGAGAACTTCAGACATTAAATTACTCGAGATTTCATGAAATCTGGAGGAATTTAAAAGTAAATCCGAAATTAAAATTGTATTGTTCTAAATATATGCAATATTGAAACATTGCATAAAATAATTGAAAATATTAGACATAACATAAAACGTAACGTCACTTTTTCTAAATAGAAACTTCTAGATTTCAGGAAATATGTTGCGTGTTGAGTGGATTTTAACGTCGCACTATAGCTACGCAGTGGGAAATTGGAGACGGCTTTATCTTCACTCCTAGGGATGTTCTGGAGACATGCCATCTTAATTTTGATCCTTCGCGGAGGGGATGCTTCCTTGCTTCAGTAACCCCTATAGCGATAGAAAATACTACCTTCCAATACCTAAGTTTCTTGACATCATTGAAGGAAGGTTAAAACATTGAGCGCCATGCGAATTCTTAAGGAAATTTCCGTCGGGGCACCCGTGTTTCAATGAAATTCACCGTGTTTCAATGAAATTCATTAAAATGCCTTTATGAGCAAGTAAATTTTAAATAAATTTTTAGTAATTACTTAAAAGAATGTTCATTTTTTAGTTTTATATCATATTTTACACTGTGTCAGCCACTGGTGGTTGACGCGGCTTTATATCATATTTTACACTGTGTCAGTCACAGGTGGTTGACGCGGCTTTATATCATATTTTACGCTGTGTCAGCCACAGGTGGTTGACGCGGCTTTATATCATATTTTACACTGTCAACCACCGGTGGTTGACGCGGCATAAACGGAAAGTTCAGTGTCAGCCACCAATGGCTGACATGGCACTCAACGTGTTAATGTGATTTGGCGATGATTTTTTCGTATTTGGCGTTCAAAACGTAAAGTTTAATAATTTCTTTTGTAGCTTTCCTGTTGCGATTCAGCAGCTAATTTTTTTACCAGTGAATTAAGTGTAGCGTAAATTATTTTCTGTATTTTTTTTTTTATTTTCAAGAAAATCGGTGAATAGCACTTGAAAGAATTCCCTTGTTAGACATTCGGCAATGCCCCCCTGTAAAAGAATCTCACGAGCCACCACTGCTCTTTCTACTGTTTTTAATAAATCCTTGTCGAATCATGTTCTTAGTCAGTCTAAGAACATTATTCGACAAAGATTTATTGAACAAAACAGTATTAAGAGTACTTTTTTATATAGGAATTTTTGCTGCCGACTGTAATCCAAAAAGATGACTGTTCCTTGGGGTTTCTTTCATGGTCTCGACTCTTGTTTCTAGATCTTGTATATTGGACCACATAAAAACTTTCCACACTGTTCAGTTCACTATTGCAATCTAATCTTATATCTCTGAGATAAAGTCTCTATTCTTCAGTAATGATTCGTTTACAGGGAATCAAAAATCCTAACCAGTATTTATGCAGGTTTTGTAGAAAACCACAGGAATTTCCGAATGGTTATGACAACCAATCAGACCTGAGTTTGAAGCCAGAGTGAGCTTTGAGGTCCTGCTCACAGATTTGGTAGACGAAAGGCGCTGAGTTCAAATTCAGGTCACACTCATCCCCTTAATCAGTTTTTCATGGTTCTCTCCGAAACTCATGTAAATACGGGCTAGGTTCTGTTAGAACGACGCCTACGCAGGACATCATATACAATCCTACATCTCTCAAGTAGACAATTGACTTTAACCATCAATGTCAGATATACTAAACCAGAAAAAAGTGTTAGTCGATCATCTGCACGAGGGACCTGTGCAAAGAGAGCTTTCCTGTATTCAATTTTTGGAGAAAAACATGAGATATTCTGAAAAGGATAGAGTGAGATCTGAGTTCGAACCAGTATTGCTAGATCTGGCGGATTTTTTATTCAACAATCGCTAATAATTTTTAATTGTAACATTTGCCTAATCACTTCGAAGATTGATAGTCTATTACTATTATGTATATAAAATATCACTTCTCAAAGTTATTGGTGATAAAAAATCCTCCAAATCTGACCACACTGGTTTGAATCCGTATATCAGCATTGGCGTTCTGCTCAGAAACCTTTGGACAGCCCCTGCCTGTCTGGACACGGCCAAGCTTCACGGGTTGGATGCTTGGCCTCCGGAGCGAAAAATCGCCAGATCACTGCATGATGGCTGACTGCAACCAGACAGTTCTCTAGTCGCTACATAGAATGAGCTGTGTCCAATGGCTCGTTCAGTCTTCAATCATCGTCAATAGGAGGCTGCAGGCTCCTTCATCATCAGCAACAAAATGACTTCTACGGCACAGATCAGGAATGGCAGGGTTGCTACTTCTGCTTCTTGGACACATAATGCTCGACTGACATACCACACCTCCAGATTGCACAGGGCGGAGACGCACAGACACGCTCCTGGATGCAAAGGAAATTTTTGAATATGTGCACAACTAGCTTTCGAGCCAAACACAAAACTAAAGAAAACAGGTTTTTGAATTTTGGGTGGGGGGGGGGGGGTTCGCTTGGGGAGCCGTAGTAGATAGTTGTGCACTGAAAGTTACACCGAAAGAGGAGGCCTATGAAGGGGAGGGTTGGCTAGAAACCTAAAATGCTGAACGACTAACAGACAAAGAGCTAATACAGTGAAGAAAAAAAAATTAATTTAAAGAAGATTTTGGAAGCTTGCCACAGGGGGTGTAGGAAGAGATTTTTTTGCGTGCATAGTGGTTATTTTTTGACGTGGCTGGGCCTGAGAGAGGAAAAAAAAATTAAATTACTATGCACTGGGTGGCCTGAAGGGAGAAAAAGTGGGGACCATCACAATTTTGATCCACCACGGGGGGGATGGTTCCCCGCGTTGGTAGCCCGATGACTGCTTAACGACCCCATCGAGCACTTGACGGTGCAGCATATTTTAACGACGACCAGACACCGCCACACCCTCGTGAAGAAAGGAAAAAGAAAAAAAAAAAAAGATTAAGTTAACTTTGAAAGTTGTTAATTGAATTATTTTGTGGCTAGCCCGGGAGACCAAGGTGAGTGAGCGCATGAGGTCCAGATCAATATGATGGAGCAGGAATAACGTTGGTGTAGGGTATTTATTTATGTAGTGGAGTACCATCACAACGACAAGTATTGCAGGGGAGGGAGGAGGAGGGAGAGAAAAAAAAATGGGGGGAAGCTAAGCCACGCAAGCTTGGCTCCCGGTCACCTTACCCACTTAAGGGTCCGGTTCTGGAAGAGCAAGGGACTTAGAAAAAAAAAAGAAAAAAGAAAAGAAAGGGGGGGAGGGGGAACTAAGCCACACAAGCTTGGTTTCCGGTCACCTTACCCACTTAGGGGTCCGGTTCGGGAGAACCAAGGGACTTAGAAAAAAAAGGAAGGGGGAACTAAGCCACACAAGCTTGGCTCCCGATCACCTTACCCATTTAAGGGTCCGGTTCGGGTATACCAAGGGACATATCGAGGAAAAGAAAAAAAAAGGGGGGGGGACTAAGCCGCGCAAGCCTGGCTCCCGGTCACCTTACCCACTTAAGGGTCTGGTTCGGGAAAACCAAGGGACTTAGCAAAAAATAAAAAAAAATAAATAAATAAAATAAATTTTAAAATTGAATATGAAAATTAAACGGGGAAGGGGGATCTAAGCCACACAAGCTTGGCTCCCGGTCTCTTTACCCACTTAAGGGTCCGGTTCGGGTATACCAAGGGTCTTAGCAAAGGGAAAAATAAAAAAGAAAAAAAAAAGAGAAAAAATGGGACGGGGGAACTAAGCCACACAAGCTTGGCTCCCGGTCACATTACCCACTTAAGGGTCCGGTTCGGGTTTACCAAGGGACTTAACTTGAAAAAAAAAAAAAAAGAAAAAAAAAAGCAGGGGAACAGATACTACTGGAGCTCCCAAAACTCGGGCAGCGAAATACTGGCTGGTTGAAAGTGATGATTAGTGGTTACTGGGACTCCTTTTGCTTAAGACTCACGAGGATCAACAGGGCAGATAAAATGACAAAATGACAGATCTATTATCAATGAGATACTTTTTAATGTTAGTGAGTAAAAAAAAAAAAATATTTAAGAAATAAATTGGTTGATTAGTTGATTGGCATAAATTGAATTCATCTAACTAGGCCTGAGTTCGTTTAAAAAAAAAAAATAAATAGAAAAATAAATAGAAAAATAAATAAATAAATAAATTGTTAAATGAATAAAAAGATTAATATTTAAATAATTTAAATAATTAACAAGAAAATTAAATAAATAATTAAATAAATAAAAAGTTAGGTTGGTTAATTAAAATTAAGTTAAATTACTTAATGTTATTTCTGATTTTATTTTTTATTGAGAGTAATCATCTGAGTTAGTTTTTGGTTGAGCGAAAAAAAAAAGTATTAATTAATGATTAATTAAGTAAATTTAATTTAACAGTAGAGAAAAAAAATACTAGAGTAATTGAAGTTTAATTAAAAGGTGTATGATCAAGATTCGAATGAGCACTACACTGTTAAAAAAATGCAGAAAAAATACAGAAATTCTCTGTAATTTCAGAAAAAAAGTCGTAAAATACGTTTTGTCTACGTAATTTTTCCGTAATTTACGCCTTTTTTTCTGAAATTACAGAGAATTTCTGTATTTTTTCTGCATTTTTTTAACAGTGTACGTACGTAAGGTGGCTTGCGAGGCCCGATTGCGAGAATTCAACCTTTCGGATCCCTTTCTGGGAGGCCCACCAGCGGCCGAGCGGTTCTGCGCTCAAAGCTGGTAGATGGGAGGTGCCGGGTTCGATCCCAGGTCGCGCTCATCGACCTAGCCGTTCGGAGTTTTCCGTGGTTTCCTCCGAAACTCGCGTAAATACGGGCTAGGACCCCTTAGAAAGACCCCCACGGAGGGCATTCCCCCTCTAGGCCTAGGACACATCAGGAGTCAATCGGCCTTAAATCCTACAACCAACCCTTTCTGGGACTCTGGAGTTCTGGAATTCATCTGTTCGGACCTAAGAATGCTGTTAGGAGAATCCTGCGCAGGATAAATTGCTGAGCGGTAGTGCTAGCTTCTTGATCATACCATTCATTCAAAAAATAAATAAAATAAAATTATTAAAAAAAAAAAAAAAAAAAAAAAAAAAAAAGAAAGATTAATAACACATATTTGCGCGGCCATGAGCGTGGTGCGGGCTTACAGACCAATTATTACCGAGGACCGTTTACATTTATATAACCTTTTTTATACAATTTTTATATATACAGTTTTTTATGCAATTTTTTTAATATTTTATTAGTTTTTTATACATTTTTCAGTTTTTAATAATTTTTATTTTACAAAGATTTTTTAATATAAACATTTTTACTTTTACCGGGCCTCATGTAATATCGATGCTAGCCGCTTTAACAACATGGGCCTCGTGCATGACCTAAAATAAACAAAAAGTGGCGGTAGCGGTGGGTGCCTCTTATGGGCTGCGAGGTCCTCTTCATCTGGTAGTCCTATTCCATTTGCTGCTGAAGATTGGAGCTTTTTCTTGTTAGTGTTTATACTGCTTTTTGTTATTGTGATATGTCATCTATGTTGTTCGTGAGCCATCTGACTATGTGTTTAGCCTTGTTTTATACATGTGTGTTCTGAGCTAATTGCTTTGTACCATAGTTGTTCGTTAATTTGTGTTATTTGGGCCAGATGGTTTTTGTCCGTTAATGGGCAGGCCGTTAAAAAGTGTATGGATGTTCCTAGTGCTCCACAGGCGCAGTCCGGGCTTCTCTTCTTCTTGAATCGATGGAGATGGGCTGGGAAGGCTCCGTGTCCTGTAAATAATTGTGTTAGGAGCTTGCAGCTAACAAGTGTCTTTGTGTCTACTGTTGGAAAGTATTTGTCTGTTAGCCTGCCGGTGTCCCCATAGTCCCACTCGAACTGCCATAGTGTCATTGTGAAACTTCTGAGTTTTTTCTTGAGATGCGATATCGGCTTTTCGAGGTAGTATTGCGTCCTATGGTCGCTGTTTTCTTCTGCTAGCTTAGCTAGCTTATCTCCTTCTTCATTTCCTACAATGTCTACATGCGCTTTAACCCATTCAATCTTAAAAGTATTGTTTGATCTTTTTATTTCTGAGTGGATTTTATGGATTAGCCTATCGACTGTAAAGGGTTTTGATATTGCTTGTATAGCAGACATGCAGTCCGAGTGGATACTATATGTGATGCCTTTGGTGTTTCCCCACTCAGCAGCTTTGAGTATTGACAGTAGTTCGGTCAGAAAAACACTGTTGCACTTTCTTAATGGCGCTGACCACTCGTGTATTTTTGAGTTATTTTTGAAGACTACAAAGGCCGAGCCTGTAGCTCCTGATTCCAGCTTCGAGCCATCCGTGTACATTTGTGTGTCTTTTTCTGATGAGCCAAATATTGGTTCTGGTGTGTCAGCAGGGTGCCTCCGCCAAATGTTCTTCTTTTTGACATAATCTGTGTGGTTGATGATGTAGTCTTGTATCGTGTAATTTCTGTGTAATCTTGTTATTGTACCGTAGGCTGCTTCGTATCGTACTTGGAGATGTACTGGAATAAGGCCTGAAAGAACCAGAAGTGCCGATGTTGGGGCTGTTCTGTATGCCATGACGATGGCCAGAGCAAAGTGCTTTTGGCAGCTCAGCAGTTTATCTTTGTTAGGCTGCGTGAGGTTGTTTCCCCAAATTGGGGCTGCATAGGTCAGTGTTTTTTCAACTACTGTCTTGCACCATGTTTTAATTAGGTCTGGTTTTAGTCCCCATCCCCTAGAGACCATTCGCCCGAACAAATTGAAGGATTTGTATATTATTTTTACTTGTTATTGAATGTGCGGGTGCCATCTCAGATTTTTGTGCAGTATGACTCCTAGATATTTCATTTGTTCTTTCGTTTCTAATGCTGTTCCATTATAATGAATACCCGCTAATTTGTAGTCTTTTATTTAAGTCTGAAAGTTTCCTATGCGCGGTCTATTAAGGTATAACAGTTCCGTCTTGCTCCAATTGATTGTGAGGTCGTTTTCGTTTGCCCAAATGCCAAATTTCTGTATTGCTGGGGTGACTAGTGTGTCTGGGTTGTTAGCTATTATTGTTAGCATGAAATCGTCTGCAAAGGCTTGGATCCGTATATTGTTCCCCCAGCTATGGTTGAGTGCTGTCTCGGCTATGAGTAGCCAAAGGAGTGGGCCTAAGCAGCTTCCTTGCGGACAGCCTCCGAATGTTTGTTTGGTGGTGGTTATGCCTTTTCTTCCAGTGTCACATACCTGTCTTCCAGAAAACTAGCTATCCAGTTGACGAGGTATGTTGGGCAACCGGAGTTTTTAAGATTTTGGAGCAATGTTGGCCAGCGAATGTTGTCAAAGGCACCTTTAATGTCTATCGAGATTAGTAGTGTCTGTTTTCTGTTGGTTTTGTCCTTGTTTATGTTGTCTAATATTTTTTGTACCGCGTTTTCTGTGGAGGTGCCTTGTTTGAAGCCGAATTGATTTTGGTTCCAATAGTTTTGTGTCGTTAGATGATGATTTATTCTTTCGTGTATTATCCTTTCTAAAATTTTGCTAATAGCTGGTAGGAGGCATATTGGCCTATAATTTTTTGGGTCTTTGGGATCCTTGCCTTCTTTGTGGAACAGAACTACTATACCTTTTTTGAATTGCTTCGGGAAGTGCTCCAGTTGAAGGCATTTGTTAAAGAGTACGAGTAGGAGGTTTTGGCTAGTCCTGTTAATTCTTTTGATCAGGTTGTAGTCTACGTAGTCGTGGCCTGGGGCTTTGTTCTGTTTAATATGTTTAATTATTCTGTTTAATTCTTGCGGTGTTATCTTGCGAGGGGCACCTTCGTCGAAGCGAGGAGGAAGCGTGTTCAGCCTGTGTGGGGTGTGTTCGTCAGTTATGTACAGTGTGTCTAGGAATTTGTTCAGTGTGCGGTCTATAGTGACTTGATCGTTGTGTTCTAGTATGTTGCATAATTTTGCTGGTGTTGCTAGTTTGCCCGAGGCGATTTTATATTGTGGGCCGTAGGTATCTTTCGCGCTTTCACAGGAAGCCATCCATGCCTTTGATCTTTCTCTATTAATAAGTTTCTTATATATTGCGCGTTCTCTTTTGTGTTGTATGTGTTGCTGTTTTTAAGGTTTGGGTCTGGCTGGGACTGATACCTACGGCGAAACGCTCTAACCCTATTCCTGGCAGTTTTAATTTTATCTGTCCACCAGGTCGGCTCTTTTTGGTCTGGTGTTTTGCGCTGCTTATAGCAGGTGAATGCCAGAGTTTTGAGGTCGTGCATAAGTTCTTCCGTGATGGTATCGAGCGAGTTCTTGTCTGTTGTCCTGGTAATCGAACCGATATACCGCTTACTAATTTTCTTGATCTGATTTTCGAATTTTGAATGTTTCCCATGTTTCGTCTCTAATCTGTGGCGGTGGTAACTGTGATTACTGTAGTCTAGCGTGTGTATGATATAATTGTGGTCGCTTCCCGAGTGGTCATCACTCACTTCCCAGTCTATGACTTTGTCGAGCAGGCTAGCCGTTGTGATCGTTAGGTCGGGCCAGCCCCTGCTTCTTCCCGTTTGAAACGAGGGGGGAACTCCTGGGTAGTTTTTGACCAGCAGCTAGTGCTGTGCTAGGAAATCTGTAAGTTCTCTACCTCTTTTGTCAATGTCATCATATCCCCATTGTGTTGAGTGTGCATTGAAGTCTCCTGCCAGCAGGACACTACCCTGTGTTTTTAGTAATAATTGATCAATTTCCCGGAGTATTGTGGTGAAGCTAGAGCTTGGGGGGGGGGGCGTAAGTGTTTATCAGTGTGACTTTTTCTTTTACGTTTTCTATTAGGATTGTTATCGCATGGTCAGTACCTTTCCAGTTCAATAGGATTTGTGCCTAGTTTTGTAATTATTCCCGCTCTATTATTGGGGGTTTTAAACGCCTGCCATCCCGACCCCAGGCCTGTTATTTTGCCCGTGTGAATGCTCTGGTGAAAATCCTGAATCATTGCAGCCTTAATGTTGTGCTGGGCAAGGTACCCGAACAGATCTTTTGTTGCTGCCGCGCTAGAGTGAAGATTTATCTGAATCATTTTAATGGCGTCTGGTCTCCTTGTGTTGTTACTGGCGTGTTGTGTCTGTGTGCTTTTAGTATTTCCAGCAGTATCTTCACCATTGACGTTCTGCTCATAGAGCTGGCAGACAGGATGTTCCTGATGCGAATTCAGGTCAAGCTTGTCGGATTAAATGTTCTGTTTTCCATGGTTTCCTCCAAAATTTGCGTAAATACACCCTAAGTTATGTTTTAAGCTATTTTTTTTTTTTTTTTTAAGTCCTAAGTAGAGCATAGTTCTAACAAAAAAATTTTTGAAAGTCCCAAAACAGACCTTTTTTTAAAAAATCTTTTTAAAAAATGTGTTTTAGTCCTGAAATGAACTTGCAAACAATCTAAGAGTGTTAACCAAATAAACAACTTCCAAAGAACAAAGAGTGTTGCTGTTTGTGAAAAATGTACTACTTTTTAGTAACTAGGAGTTAATGAATCACTATTACCTTGAAGGTTTATCACTAATTGTTGAATAATTTAACAAAAGAAGATTTCTTCTTTGATGAAGTCTTCTGTTTGAAATAAATAACGGTTTACACATCTACTCTAATTCTCAACACTTACTTTCCAGAGCTCCCAGAAGAAACCTTCTCCTTCCATAGAATAACATGGACCACGGCTGTCGACGAGGTTAGGCATTGTCCATCCTTAAAGCAGTAATTGTTTTTAGTCATATTATTTTTCTGGCAATTCCACTTTTTTTTTTTTTAAATAAATAATGAAGTATTACTAATTAAATTTGAAAATTAGGGATGAGTAAAGAAGAGGTTGAATGTGTTTTTGGTATTGGAGTACTCAGAGCCATAACTAGGATCTTGGGGGGCCTCGGAGCAATAGATGATAATGACGCCCGCAATCTTTATCGTTTCTTCCAAACTTAATAATTTTTATTAAAGTTTTGTTTGAAAATGTCTTCAATAAACAGTCTGTGCCGGCTTAGTGCTCAATTTGTACTCATGTATTTCCAAATTCATTTCTCCTTTCCCTCAAATTTTTAAACATTGATTTACATGATATTTAAAACGAATGGCGTCATCTTTTATATCATGATATTTATATATTTTATGGTCCAAACATCTCGAAGAAACTAAGAATGACATTGTAATCCTTTAATTCAAATTTTAAATCACGTGTGTATTTATTTATTTTTTATATTTTTAATTTCTGATGGCGTAGTTAATTTTTACGTTTTTAATTTATTAGAATTTTCTATATTTAATTCATTATTTGAATAAATGAATGAATCTTCTAAAAACATGCAAACCAGGCCCCAGGGTAAAATTTTATTTTCTTTATTTTAATACACAGTTGCGATTATGATGTTGTATGTTTACCCGTTAAATTATTCTTTTTCTTTATTTTATTCGGTTGATGTGAATGTATGAAAACCATGAATAAAATTTTATTTTTGTATTTCAATACATTGATTTAGCTATGACCTCATTTTAATGATTAGTTTTGGGAAACTTGGGCTCTTGTTATTAAGATGAAAGTAGCTTTATAACACTTTAATCCAATAATTAAAAAAAAAATCGAAAAATGTCTCGATGTGCATAATTAGAGCATGATATATTTTTATTCCTAATAGTTGTTAAATAAGTTATGCTACAATAAATGAAAATAAGTGTAATCAGCGAACTTAATATAACAGGACGAGAAAATCAGCCTTCTTTGAATGCTCAACATTAATGCGGACGATGTTGGATTTAAAAGTTACAGAGCATTAATCACACATGGTGTTGCGGGAAGAGGGGGGGGGAGGATGTTGTCCTTTAATTCGTGATATTTTCCTGGTAGATAAAAATACAAACAAGAATATGTGGTACCCACTAAAGTCTTATTCCTACACCCTAACTTAAGAGTGGAGATAGCTATTGCCTTAAACATGGTGTCTAGGTATAGTAAAGTGACTGTGCCAGAGCTTATCACATGGCTTATGCTCACTTTGGACACATGCCTTGCTCACGAAAATTTACACAATATTATTGATGATTATGATATCTTTATAATAGCATAAGCCCAAGTTTCCTGGAGATAATGCTAAAAACTAACATCATAATTACAAAAATGTATTGAAACAAAGAAAAGTTTTTATTCTTGGTTTGTAGGAATAAATAAAATAATACAGGAAGGATAATTTAGCAGAAAAAAAAAATGACATCACAATTGCAACAATGTATTAAGAAAAATAATTACCCAAGATTTGAAACAAATAAATTAAGAATAAAAGATAATTCAAAGAATAGATATAATTCTAAATAACATTTATAAAATAATAGAAATAGTAATAAACTCAAACTCAAAGAAAAAATGGTACTTTCCTGTTATCGGGATCAGATTCAGGGTGAGTAAAAAATGTAATAAATTTGGGGTATTTAGGTATTATCCCTTGAACAAATAAACTATTGATGATTTTTATGAATTTGCACTGAAGTTAATTTTCATAAATAATTAAATTTAAATTGCATTTCATTAATTGAATCCTATTATTTTGATAAAAAGTTAAATTTTAAATAAACATTTTTGTCAATTATTGGCTATTGATCACGACATTAGGTCATTATTTGAAAGATAAACAAATCGTAAAAACTTTGTGTCTCATGCTTTTCAGCGACGCTGTGGCATTTATACATGGTGCTACCATCAAATAGAGATGTGTGGTGATAATAGGCATTAAAACGATGAAAAATTACTATAGAACATAGGGTCATAAACTTTCTTTAGTGTGGGAAATTCACAAAAATAATTTTATAGAATATGACATTGAGTGGAACAGTAAGAGACATTAAAAAGTAAAAAAAATATTTATTTGACAGAAAGCAAGATTACAATACAGACAATGAATGCATCACAATTCGACGTTAGAAAGGAGATGAAATATTTTTATAGAAATTATTGGAACTTGCGCCACAAAGTCATTGCACAATGACGGACTGAGAATTACAGGACATGTTCAAATATACCCGATGTTTTACCAATGTCTGCTGAAACAATGACAATCCATGCTGTGAGATCTTACATTGTATCTACTGGCATAGGTATCTGATAAACAAACGTTTTAGGCGAACGCAGAAGAAGAAATCGAAGCAATAGGTCTGGAGAATGTGGTGTCCAAGTAACAGACCTGTCATGTCCAATTCACCTCCTAGGATATGTAACATCGAGCCAGATATGCACTACAATTGAAAAATGTGCTGGTGTACCCTCATGCATGAACCTCATGTTTTGGCGAACAGTGTCCAGTATGCCCTACACAAACCGGGAGGACGTGCTGTAGGGACACAATGTACTTTGCGCCATTGAGAAGTTTCGACAGAAGGTACAGCTGCAACAGATGATTTCTGTGAATACCTGTCAAGAGTTTAATATCAAAACTCTGTAGCCCTTTTAATGAGGCAGTGCTGTAAGGATTTTTGGATGACCATATATACATGACGACTATACCCTTTTTCATAATTAAGGTTTTGTATATGACTAAAACACTAGCGGAAAATTGTAAATAATTCTGTGTGGCATAAAATATACTGTGCAGAACTCTATTGGAGGTAATCAACATCAATTGCAGGGATGAGATAAGCAAAAATACGCAAAAAGCTGAAACTGTATGCAAAAGCAAGACATTGAACTAGCATTTACTAGCATTTTGATGACAAAATCTATTACTTTAGAGTAATAGATATTTATTTTAATCTTCAATGTATAAAAAAGGAACAAATACACATCAGAAACATAAAAAAAGCTGAAAAAACTAAAAAAAGCTTAAAAGCTTTTAAAATGTACAAAAATGCTGAAATCAGCTGAAAAATCTCATCCCTGCAATTGGGAGTTCGACTTGTTGCACGTAGAAGGGGTGCATCTTATCAGCATACAGAACATTCCACATGTTTTTGTGCTGAATATCCAGTTCATCTGCAATTGACCGTGTACTTACCTACATAGAATCTGTAAACTTTTGCAATACAAACATTTACTGAGTTAAATGTTTAAAGTGTGCGAGCACTGCATTCTTGTCCTGCATTGCCCTTGTTATTTGGAAAGATCCTGCATTTCTCAGCAGTCGATTCATGTTCGTGAAGGTGGTATGGTGTGGATGACGCTTCCTCTGATTTTTGCTCTTATCGTTTGACTTCTATTATCACCTCATCAGCTGTTGCATATCAGCATATTCCTCATTCATGTAATATGACATACATGTGAATCGCTGATTGCGGAAACGAGACATGGTCACAAAAAACTAATTTTACAGGAGAGACAAAAAAAAAAAGAATGTGTTTTTACCAGTTTTACATGAACTTAAAATTCAAAAAAAGTTATATAAACATTTTTATTGCTATCCCTATCATAAATACATTTTAATCCATTTATGCCTACTGTTCCATTTTTGAAACAGCAGTCGAGTGAAAGTTATTTTTAGCCTAAGAGTTCAAGGTCACACATGTGGTTGGATTTGTGATGTCAGCCTGTTTCGTAGGGGCATAACAGTTTTGCTTAAAACAATGTTAGTCACTTCGGCAGATATTTGCCTGCAATGAGGTTGTGAAAGTTGGTTTATATTTTCCTGAAGGTTTTTAAAATATCATCTATAAACAGGTAATGCAGCAATGGTTTTGTCTGGTGTTCCAAAGATGGAACAGCATATTACTCATACATGGCATGAAATAAAAACATTTTTCAGCACATTGTTGTTGTTTTTTTACATTTTTCTACCTAACATATACGAGTTCCATGCAAAAATTCAAAACTTTCAACCTCTGGCATAAATGGTTAATTAAAATTCCATAATTTAAAAATGATCCATGTGCATGACGACTATTTATTTTTCTTAAACTGTGGTTTTGTCCCCTTTCTGCAACCATGTTGCTTCTAAATGGCATTTAAATGGCCACAAATTCTTCAATGTCCAGTAATGTTTACTTACCCTCAGCTTTTATTTTCCATTTTCACCGTACGAATATTTTTATATGAGAAAATTTCTTCTTTTCAACCGCTGTGCTTTTAATCTGCAAATCAAATTATTATTTTTACAAAATTTAGTTGCAAATGAAAATTAGCATACTTTCTTGTATGGTCTGGATTAAAATACCCTGTGGTTCGGGCTCAAATTATATTTAGGTTATAGCATGATCTAGACCAGGCTTGTTTTTATTTAGGCATTTTTATGCGTTGTTATAATTAAATATTGTTAGCAAAGTTCGATTTCTTTTTAAATTTTTTTTTTAGGAGGGGTGGTCCTGAACTGGATCTTTAAATGGGTACAGAGATCAGGAGCCAAGCTTGAGTGGTACAGTTGTCGGAGGACTTCTACCTCCTAGTGGTTCCCTCTGGTTCCTGGCCAAAAGCCAGCTGACGGAGACCTCACAGATGACCATGATTTTACAGAATGTCAGATCTGAGGGATAACATTTGTAACAAGCAGTGGCTTAGCTGTCCTATCCGCTGTGGTTCCACCTGTGACCCACTTTAGCTGCATTGCAGGGGTTGAAAGTCTCCTGGTGCTGCGTACGGAGTAGGTGTACATGTGTCTCCACAGAGCAGCCCTTGTGCTCCACCTTAGCCATGTTGCAGGAGTTGCAAGTCTCCTGGCATGAGCATAAGGGGGAGCGGTGGTAGGGGGCGGCTGTCACTTTGTCCGCAGGTGTCCCCGTAAAGAGGTATCCTCGCAACCTTAGCCTAAGACTACTATATAACAGGCTGAATCATTCGCCGCCATTTGTACGTCAAGTCCGTCATTGCTAAACTTAAGATTACTATATAATAGTCTTATATAGTCTCATATAAAAATCTTATATGGTAGTACGTCACTGCCAAACTTAAGACTATTATATAATAGTCTTATATAATCTCATATAATAGTGATATACAATAGTCTTAGTTTTAGCAATGACGGACAAATGGCGGCGAATGATTCAGCCTGTTATATAGTAGTCTTACCTTAGCCAAGCAGCACCTGCTGCAAATCAGATGTTTTTGCGACCTGATAGGGCAATGGCTGGCAGCTGTCTTCTTTTCGATCGGTCACCGGGCTGTCACATGGCACTCCGTGGCACTTACGAGCTGATCCTCACCCTGGAGCTGCATCCTGCCTTGGGTGCTGGTAGATTTTCTGTGCTCCCAGGGGGTGAATAAATATTCGGCGAACAGCCCTCCCCTAACTTCCCTTACTAACACTTCCCCGTCGGTTAGTGTTCCAGCAGTCACTCATCTAAAGTGAGGTTTGTCTTCATGAATTACAGGTAGAACAGTATTCCAAGGTGTAGGGTCTCTTTAGTGTGAATTACCAGTAATTTCTCAATCTGTGCTGTCAGGGCTCTCATGGGTCAAATTTTACCCAACCCAAATCCGACAGATGAATTTTAAATCAACCCGAAACCCAACCCAGACAAAAAAAAAAAAAAAAAAAAAATTTAATCAACCCGAAAACCAGCCCAAACCTGATTTCTTTTTACCTGAAACCCGAATTTAAATGAAAAATAATAATTCATCTAAAAATCATATAAAATATTTTAAGCTATAAAATAAAGTAAATGTATTCTCATTAAATCGTGTTAAAAAGAATTAAAAATGTAACTACTAATACACTAAGTTAAAAATTTAAAAATCTGAAAAATGGATAAATGTAAATTTTTAACTATTTATGTGTATTTCAAATGTACGAAAATGGGGTTAGAGTTTAGTATTTTAGTTTATTGTTTAATGCTTATCACACACACACACAAATATTCTAAATCTACATTTCTGTAACTTCTTAAAAACATCTGCCAGAGGAAAAACATTAATTATCAGTTTAAGTCCACAGTTTATTTCAAAAGGATGTAAGTAATCAAAATAGATGAATTATACATCTAGTTAATGTGGGAGAGGGAGACTATTTCACAACTTATATTCTAAATAATTATAATTAAATATAATAATAAATAACCAAGAGGCTTCCAATGGTATCAGGTGTGATCATTCAAAAAAAAAAAAATCTTCTGGACCGCAATTTTGTTTTGATAAAATGGATGACGTGTTATATCAGGTTTTAAATTGTTATAAAAAGTAAACTGTTCCACCGATTAAAATAAAAGTTAGTACACTTATTAATCAAGCAAAACCCTATCTAATGCCATAATTTTTAGTTCAATAGGATGGTTACACTCCTGCTCAAAAGTTTAGCAAGATTTGCACACAATCAGTTTTTTTTTTTTTTCAATTTAAAAACTTATCTCTGGATGAAATGCTTTCAAACATCGGGTATTTAAAGAACTGGGTCTGCCTCATGTTTTTCAGTGAAGATTGGTTTAAGACAACATTTAGGGGGCCAGTAACAAATTGAGCAAAATTAATAATGCTTGTGATCACCCTGTATCATTAGGTGAACAAAATTAACTGTAACTTTAGGATATGTTAACACAGACCCAGTTTAATTAGTGGATGAATTAGTGTGACGATAGCATATTAAATAACTGAAATATAAGCATTTCTTTTAAAACTCAAAAAAAAAAAAAAAAATCAGCATGTTTTTTATTTATAATATACAGAGTTTTTAATGAAAATTATTCACACTTTTAGATAAATTGGAAAAACACTTTTAAAACAATATACTGCAATCGGAATACAAATATTTCAAATATCTCATGAAATATGAACATTTTTATGAAAAACATTTTCACTGTGCATGTGCAAAAGATAAAAAAAAAAAAATATATTGTATAGGTTGAAAGCTAGATATATTGGGCAACTTTTGTCAAAAGCGCATTTGAATAGAGTAAAAATTAAGCAAATTTTCCAAACAAAAAATGAGCTAGATTTTAGACATGTTGAAATTTCTTAAGGGGTTTTTCACATGCCGTGTAATTAATTTAAAGATCTAATTATTTTAACCACGCAGCAAAAGTTATTTTTTGTGAAAAACCCCTTATCTCACAAATCTTAGTAAATGAACAAATATATGTTAGAGTTACAAGATTATAAGGGGTTTTTCCACAAAAAAGGACATTTGGTGCGTTGTTGAAATAATTGGATCTTCAAATTAATTACGCGGCATGTGAAAAACCCCTTAACAAATTTCAATTCTTGGATAAATATCTAAAATCTAGCTCGTTCTTTTTTGGAAAATTTGCTTAATTTTTACTCTATTCAAATGCACTTTTGACAAAAGTTGCCCAATATACAGTGATGAAAAAAAAAATCCCAGTACCAAGAAAAAATAATTGTACAGTAATGAAATTTCAGAAATACATTTGTCTAGGTAACATATTTAATTGATTAAAGTTTCAAGATCACAGGTAGAGCCATTGGCGAGAAGAGCCATTCCAAATGTGAAATGTTGGTACATTAGTAACCGGTGTAACTGCCATAATTTTGAATGCAAGCATGTAAACATGCATGCATTGTGTCGTACAGGTGTCGGATATCAGTTTGTGGGATGGAGTTCCATGCCTGTTGCACTTGGGCGGTCAATGCAGGGACGGTTAATGCTGGTTGTGGATGACGCTGGAGTTGTCGTCCAATGATGTCCCATACGTGCTCGATTGGAGAAAGATCTAGTGATCTAGCAAGCCAAGGCAACATGCCGACACTCTGTAGAGCATGTTGGGTTACAACAGCGGTATGAGGGCGAGCGTTATCCTGTTGGAAAACACCCCCTTGAATGCTGTTCATAAATGGCAGCACAACAGGTTGTATCACTAGACTGACGTACAAATTTGCAGTCAGGGTGCATGGGATAACCACGAGAGTGCTCCTGCTGTCATACGAAATTGCTCCCCAAACCATAACTCCAGGAGTAGGCCCTGTGTGTCTAGGCCGCAGACAGGTCACTAGCAGGCGTTCACCTGGCCTCCTTCTAACCAACACACGGCTATCACTGCGACCAAGGTAGAACCGGCTTTCATCAGTAAACACAACAGATCTCCACTCCGTCCTCCAATGAGCTCTAGCTTGACACCACTCACGTCGCAAACGGCAGTGGTTTGGAGTCAGTGGAATGCACGCTACAGGGCATCTGGCTCGGAGCTGTCCTTGAAGTAACCGATTTGTAACAGTTTGTTGTGTCACTGTGGTGCCAACTGCAGCTCGAATTTCAGCTGCAGACGCAGTACGATTAGCCACAGCCATACACCGAACACGGCGGTCTTCCCTCTCAGTAGTGCCACGTGGCCGCCCGGAATCCGGTCTTCTTGAGGCAGTACCTTCCCTTGACCACTGCTGCCAACACTCATGCACAGTGGATGCATTCCTGCCAAGTCTTTCTGCAATATCGCGGAAAGAAAACCCACCTTCTCGTAGCCCTACTACACGACCTTGTTCAAACTCAGTGAGCTGTTGATAATGGCTTCTTCGTCTTCTTAAAAGCATCCTTGACTAACATTAACCCACTACGTCAAATCTCAACTGTAAATAATGATCACGAACCTTACAGCGCTTATTTAAAGCAAACCTCATTTGCATCTTCATAGTGTCGCTACTAGCGCCACACTTATGCGCGTAGCTCGAAATTTGAATCGACGTCATCTTTCAGATGTATAAACACGCATACCAAATTTCATTTATCTAGCACAGCTCCTTCCTGGTGTTGGGATTTTTTTTTCCACCAGTGTATCTAGCTTTCAACCTATGCAATAAAAAAAAATTTATATTTTGCACATGCACAGTGAAAACATTTTTCATGAAAATGCTCATATTTCATGTGATATTTAAGATATTTGTATCCTGATTGCAGCATATTGTTTTAAAAGTGTTTTTCTAACTAATCTGAAAGTGGGAATAATTTTTGCTAAAAACTCTGTATATTATAAATAAAAAGCAACATGTTGATTTTTTCTTTTTTCTTTTTTCTTTTTTAGTTTTAAAATAAATGCTTATATTTCTGTTATTTAATATGGTATTGTCACACAAATTGAACTGGGTCTATATTAACATAGCCTTAAGTTACCGTTCATTTCGTCCCTTTACCAATACAGGGTGATCACAAACATTATTGATTTTGCTCAATTTGTTACTGGCCTCTTAAATGTTGTGTTAAACCAATCGTCTAAAAAACATGAGAAAGACCCAGTTCTTTAAATACCCAATGTTTGAAAACATTTCATCAAGAGATAAGTTTTTAAATTGAAAAAACAAAGAGGTTGGAGCAGTTTTAAAATATTATTTGACACTGGCAAGAAACCTATTCATTTGCAACATTCTAATTAAAAAACTTCAGACAGTATTCAAAATTTACGATTTTCTTAATATGGGAGAAAGGGCAAAACTTCACTTAAACGTGCATGAAAAAAAACATTTTTATCGTAAAGATACAAGAACTGCTTTTAAATATCAGTTTTGATGCCAAGATGAATATCATTAACTATAAACATGCTACTTTGAACATTTTGTAAATTATTCGAAATTTACAAATTTCTTAATATGACAGAGTACAGCAAAATTTCACATAAATGTCCTTTTTGAGGAATATTTTCATCGTAAAGGTGCCAGAACACTTTTAAATTATCATTTAGGATACTGGCATGAACATCCCTGACTATGCATTTTTTAATTTAAAAATTTCGTAAGTTATTTGGAATTTACGATTTACTTAACATGGCAAAATAGAGCAAAATCGAGCATAAACGTCCATTTTGAGGATCATAAATATATCAGACAACTTCAAAATAACATTAATGATACTTGTTTGAACATGATTGATTACAACTATTCTTATAGGAAAATTTTGTAAGTTATTCGGAATTTACGATTTACTTAACATGGCAGAATAGGGCAAAATTGAGCGTAAATGTCCATTTTAAGGATCATAAATATATCAGACAACTTCAAAATAACATTTGTGATACTTGTTTGAACATGACTGACTACAAATATTCTAATAGGAAAATTTCGTAAGCTCTTCATAATTTAAGATTTTATCAACATAGCAAAAGTGGGCAATATTCCATACAAATATGTATTTCGATGATTGTTGCACTGGAAATAGTAGCATGAAAATTAAACTATGAAATTGGCCCTAATAAAATAAATTAATACATTAGAATAAGATAAATATATCAATGTGAACAATAGACAGCCTATTATGCAGGGATTTCATTCTGTCACTGTGTCAAGTGTTTGGTTAAATTCATTTCTCTTAACATGATTATAATATGTTTTGCACTAGAAATTTATGAGAACATACATATGATAGGGAAATGAGCAGAGTCCACCTATGCCAACTATTTTGTATTTATTTTTATTTATTTATTATTTTATTTTTTTTATTTTTTTGTGGTCCACCAAACTAACATGGACACAGCTTTAACACAGGGCATTTTAGGCGACTTTTATTATTTTTTACCTTTTCGGCGATGATTGATGCCCAGACCTTTACTTATGCATTTGCAATAACCATTTCAATTTATCGCTAACAAAAAAAAAAAAAAAAAAAAAAAAAAAAAAAGAAAGAAATCACCAAGGAGGTTCCACGTTAAAGCTGAGCTGAAAATAATCGCCAATAGAAATGTATTTAAATGTTTGGATTATTGAATTTAAAAAAAAAAAAAAAAAAAAAAGTTATTTAAACTGACGTCATAATAGCTTCATTTTTTATTTATTTATTTTTAAAGTATTAATTTCAATTAATCAAATGGCCTTTTTTTTTTTTTTGCCACAAGGGCTTCTATACTAATAAAAGAAAGTATTCTTTCTGTCTCTTTCCCTGTGTGTGACACAGAGAAAAGAACTATGGCACATACAGTTCTATTTTTTCTCTAGATAAAGGAATGTGTACAGATTTGCAATATACCTTTAAATTTTCGATATTTTCTATTACATTTTAAAATATGCGATTTTTTGCATTTTTTTCCTGACATTTTTCTTTGAGTTGTAATTTCAAGCTGATGCCAACAATGTAAAAAACTTGCAACTTTTCATTTCATTCATTTTTTTAACATAAAAAGAAACACTTCTTTATACATGAATTTTAAATTTAAAAATTATACCTGTATAAGCAAAAATATCTGATAAAACTGACGTCATAATAGCTTTAAAATTTTATTTAGTTCTATTTATTTTAAAATATTAATTTAAATTAATCAAATAGTCACAAATTTTTTCCCTTGATTTTATCATCCACAAAGTAAAGTGGGCACAGTTTTAGTATAGAAACCCCTTGGCAACTTTTATTATTTTTTACCAGTTTTGCTGATGAATTAAAATGGTTATCGCAATTGCATAAGAAATGACCTTTGCGAAGATCACCCAACATACTTCGGAGACAATTTTCAAATTTCGTCAAGGGGGTCCAATACTAAAATTGTTTTTGAATGTAAATGCTTATTTAGTTTATTTTAAATTAACTGTGTTTCTAATCAGCATAATAAACCTCAAATAATTGAATGTCATTTATATTTTCTTAATGACTGTATATAATGGTACTTAAGCTTCTATCAGATTCAACAATTTTTCGGCCAATTTTTAACCAAACACTTAATTTGCACTGATTTTCTGAGAGAAATTGCTTCAACGCCCAGTGTGATAGTGATTCTGAATTCGAATAACTTTTTTTCTTCCATGCCTTAAAAAATTGGGCGTAAGAACAATTTTCTTCCATCTTTCAACCAATCAGAGGTATAGGCTGTGTAACGTCATCCTTCAAGATGGCAGACAATATGAAAGAGAGCATATCTCTGTTAAAATGGAACTTTTAGCAAGGAAATGTTTTAATTGAATGCATTAAAAATTGTAGACACTGTGGGATGTTTAAGTAGTTAAATACTTCCTTTACATGTATTTTCTTTATTGATGAATGATGTGACTAATTTAAGTAAATATTTAATATTTAAGTGTCTATTCGTATCCATCTTCTATATATAAGTCTGTGACCTCGAATAGATTTCTATATGTTATTTAAAGCTTCATACTTTATTAAAATAAAATTTGTAAAAAACACTTATTAAAATGCTTTATTGATTACTAAGAAAAAGTGAATTATTATTATCATTATTTTTAAATAATTATCGTTTGTAGATAAATTAAAAAAAAAAAAAAAAAACTATGAATACTTAATAGTTTCTGAAAAATATTCTCCTCGAATCAGCCCTATTTAAGATTTGACAGAATTTTCTTGAATTTTTTTTTATTTTTGCAAAAATTAAATAAAAATAAATTATTACAACTTTAAAAGAAATTTATATTTTAATTTTGTTTGTTTTGTGAAAAATGTGCAAGTATAAATATTTTCAGAAAATAAACTCCTCTATATTAATATCTATATAGCAAATTTTTTGTCTTCCAATTAATATTATATAAGTAATATAGTAATTGAATGACTGTGGTGTAGAAATGGGTGGGGTCATGGTATTTGAAGTCCTAACCATTAGTTTTTGCATTGTTTCTAAATTCTACCCATTGGATTCCTTTTAATGCTGTATGAAAGAAGTATTCTTTTAAAAATATTTATTAAATGCTTTTTTTTTTTTTTTTTTTTTTTTTTGTAACTATTATTAATAATGAGTAAATATTAATTATACTTAATTATTAATTGATTTTCTTGAAAATAATTTTTATCCATTTTGAAATGAAATTGTTGAACAAAATATTGGTGTTATTTAAAATATATTCCCAATATTATTAATTTTCAGGCAATCAAATAAACACAAAAGATGAAAAAGATATTTTCATTTATTTAATTTCATAAGTACTAAAAACATTTTTATTATTATTAAATAAAATGAAGCAGAACTTGAGCTTTGCTAGAAGAAATCAATGTTCAACGATTTATTTGTGCCAAGAAAAGTGCAATTAATAGTAAATCATAAACCAGTTATTCAAGCAACTTTTGCTACAATAATTAAAACCCTCTTTTCTCCTTTCATCCAAAAAGTTGGGGCAATTATTGTCCCAAAAGTTGTTTGTTCGAAGCCTAGTCTGATAGCGACTTTAGTCATGGTTTTGATTTGCTGAAAATAGGGCATGGGACTCTCTTGAAAACATTTGAAGATTTAGTAGCTCGGACGTTTCTTGCCAAGGTCTTCAGTTACGCATTTGCGACAGCCATTTCAATTCATTGAAAAAATGGCAAAAAGTATTTGAAATCGTCCATAGTACTCTTGTTACAGTGAACAGGACAATGACAACCCTATTGTGTGGCAAAGATCAGTCATAAAAAAGTCATGTGACACAAGGCACTACAGTGACCAGTAAGCTAAACTGGCCAATATTGAAATTTTCTCGCAAATCTCTAAACTCTGTTTTCTCTTTTGCAGATGACAAGTTTTTTTTATTTTTTAAAGTTCTTTTTAAAAATTTCATTTCCCTTTAAAAGTTAAATTGTTTTAAATATTAGACAAATTTTATCACAAGCAATGGTCGTTAGATGTTGTGTACAAAGGTCTAATGAATGTTTTGTAAAAGTAGAAGCCATAACATTTTACTGGTAAGATTTTTTATATTTTTAACCGACTTCAAAAAAAGAAGGAAGGTTCTCAATTCAAACCGTATGTTTTTTTTTTATGTTTGTTAGCTCATAACTTCTGAACGGATGTTCCGATTTTGATACTTTTTGTTTTGTTGAAAAGGTCTTGGTCTGAAATAGGTCCCATTGTAACATCTTTTGGATCTAGAGAAAATACAGGGTGCCCAAAAAAATCAGTCCTAACTCTTTAAACTGCTAAATGGCTGCAGCTATAGTGATAAAAATGGTATGTAAGTATAGCAAAGTGGCCATGCAGTACAAGGTTAAAAAGCTCTCAGCACCTACTGGTGGAAAATAGCAGAGTTAGTGTTCCTAACTCGAAAATGGTTCTAGAAAAAAAAAAGTGAATTACAAAGTTGAAGAGTATCACCGATTTAGTACAAAAAGATAGTTTAGATATCCATGATAGCGTTCCTATCTCGGAAACGGTTCAAGACAGGGGGAAAAAGTTAATTATAAAATTGCAGAGCATCATCGATTTAGTACAAAAAGATAGTTTAGACATTGATGCTAAAATTACAATGCTAAAAACGTGCATTTGTTTGTTCACAATTTCTTACACTATGCACACTTGAGCTACATTGCACACGTTGTAGCGTAGCTGGTGAGACATACGCTATATAGTTAAAAATACGGTTACTTGATACTTTTTGTTTTGTTGTAAAGATCTTGGTCTGAAGTAAGTCCCATTGTAATATCTTTACAATCAACAGAAAATAAAGCGCCATCTGGTGAAAAACAGCAAAGTTGCGCTTCTATCTCAAAAACGGTTAAAGATGGGAGGAAAGTTAATTACGAAGTTGTAGAGCATCATCGATTTACTACGAAAAGAGAGTTTTTTGACATTACTGCTAAAAAGAGAATGCTTAAAAAGTGCAGTTGTTTGTTCGCAGTTTCCTACACTGTGCACACTTGAACTACGTTGCACACTTTGCAGCGTAGCGGATGACACGTATACTCTGTGGTTCAAAATATTGTAACTGTAAGTGGTCACATCAATTAGCACAAATTCGTTTTCGACCAACTTCAGAAAGGAGGGTGTTCTTAATTCAAGCTATGTGTTGTTGGTGGTGTTTGTAAGCTTATAACTTCGTAACAAATTCTCTAATTAACTGACTTCAAAGAAGAGGAGGCTCTCAATTCAAAGCGTATGTTCTTTTGTTTTTGTTTGTTAGCTCATAACTTCTGAACGGATGATCCGATTTTGATACTTTTGTTTTATTGTAAAGGTCTTGGTCTGAAATAGGTCCCATTATAATATATTTACGATCAAAAGAAAATATGGGCTGCCCAAAAAAGTCAGTCCCGACTCTTTTAACTGCTGAACAGCTGCAGCTATAGTCATAAAAGTGGTATGTAGTTATAGTAAAGTGGACATGTGCTACGCGATTCAACCGCCTGCAGCACCACCTGGTAGAAAATAGTGGAATTAGCGTTCCTATCTCAGAAATGGTTCAAGACAGGGGAAAAAAGTGTATTATAAAATTGCAGAGCATCATCGATTTAGTACGAAAAGATAGTTTAGACATTAATGCTAAAAACAAAAGGCATAAAACGTGCATTTGTTTGCTCACAATTTCCTATTTTGTGCACACTTGAACGACATTGCATATGTTGTAGCGTAGCGGGTGTCCTTTATGCTATGTAAAATTCAAAGTATGATTATTTTAAGCAGTCACATCGATTAACGCATAAACGTTTAAAACCGACTTCATTAAGGAAGAGGTTCTAAATACAAACCATGTTTCTTATTCTATGATTCTAAGACGGAAGGTAGCCACTCACCACTATGCAGCGGTTTTGAGCGATTTTAACCTTTAGAGAGGGGCTCCGATGGCACTGTGGAGATTCAAAAGAGCCTGTGTCTAAAGATTAAACCATGTTTCTTATTATTGTTGTCGTTGAAATTTGTTAGCTGATAACTTCATAAGAGATGATTTAATTTTAATACTTTTTTTGTTGTCGTAATGATCTTGGCCTGAAATAGGTTTCGTTATGATTTCTTTTAGATTACAGGATACAAATTACAGGATACTCACAAACATTTGTTCTCACTCTAACTGCTGAATGCATGCAGCTACACTGGTAAAAGCTGTATGTAAGTAACGATGTTGAAACTTCTGTCTATCAGCTGCAATGCATATTTTGCTCTTTGTCTGAATTTTACCACTGCGCCATTTCCAGCACAGCGGGTGACACGTATTCACTGTAAATTTCAATATATATGCCTAACAGTATTTTTGGTTACGAATACAGCGTATCTGTACTTTACATTTCTAAAGACTTTTTAATTTAACGTATGTTCATTCAATAGATAGTTTTTTGCTCATATACGATAAAGGCAAGAAAAGTAACACAACTTAAAAATGCAGCATTTGAGAAAAATCAACTTAAAAATAACTTGACTAGAATAAAACTGGCACAACTGTCTCTCGAGTGGATAACTTTCTAGATGGAGAGGAGATGTAACTTTTTTGTTCACATTGGATGCATGTCATGTATTTTTCAGTGACATAAACCATTTTTTGAGTTATGTCACTTTTCTTGGAAGTTGTGATTTGTGAAACTGCCGTCGAACGTCTTCTGATGTTGTGCTGTATGAATAGGTTTTCACTGAAAAGAAAAATAAAATCTTTTTGTAAAAAAATAGAACCGACTCCAAAAAGCAACTACTATTCAAACAACTAAAAAAAAAAAAAAATTGGTATGAAATAAACCTAAATTGCGCCTAAAAGTATAAAATAATTTCCTTCGCCAAACAACCTATAACACTACAATTAATCATAACTTTTGAAGTCGGTGCAAAATTAAATAAAAATTGATACCTTTATTCAATACAAAAATCATATCCTATTCAAAATACATATCTCACATTGTAACCTGCAAAACGCAGCCGAAAACTACTTTGATTAAAAAAAACAAATAAGATTTCGTAAGCAGCAAAAGCTGGCGAAGATGCTTATATCTGACGTCCTAGGTGAAAGAAAAATCGCAAAATTATCTGGCAAACATATTTAATTTCTTTGGGATATCATGATTATTTTGATAAGGTATATTAAGAAAGTAATCAAGAATATGTATACTTCGTACAATATATATTATGAAAATATATATCTTGCTTGTATATTTTTGCATTACGTTTTGATAGCCAAATCCAAAAGCCACGAAGGATGATAGTTATCAAAGTTATACCAAATTTGAAAAGGAAACTCTAACTTCGTAGAAACAAATACCGCATTGTGAAGAATGTTCACTGTTCTAGGTAGATGCTACTAAAGGATCAATTGTATACAGTGATAAAATAATAAAGGAAACATGAAAATGGATCATTTGAGACAACAGCATTTGTTGCTACCGATCTAAAAACAAACCTTTAAAAACTAATTAAATTTTATTTAATTTTGCGCCGACTTCAAAAGTTATGATTAATTGTAGTGTTATAGGTTGTTTGGTAAAGGAAATTATTTTATACTTTTAGGCGCAATTTAGGTTCATTTCATACCAATTTTTTTTTTTTTTTTTTTAGTTGTTTGAATAGTAGTTGCTTTTTGGAGTTGGTTCTATTTTTTACAAAAAGATTTTATATTATTCCATATTTATTATTTAAAAGCTAAAAATGTAATGTTTTACACAAGTTTTACTTGCTGTATCTTTTAATTATATAATAGATCATCATTATTATGTATATATGTATACAGTCAAACCTCGTAATAATAATATGTAATAATAATAATTTTACGTTTCTTTGTAAATTGTTTTAGTCGGATACGGATGTTTCTTTTACTAAAATAATTTGGGTAATCGTATATTAATTTACAGATATATATATAACAAACTTACTTATGCTTATTTTTTTTTTTTTATGTTCTCAAGTTGACCTGACTCATTGAAAAATAAACCCGACCAACAGTAAAAAAAAAAAAATCACTCAACCTGACCCAAATTCAATCCACAAGAAAAAATATTTAGTAGACCCGACACGACCCGAAGTAGGACTCTACTTGGGGACCCTCTAGCAGTGGCGCACCCACGGAGGGGGCTTAGGGGGCTCAAGCCCCCTCCAGAACCAGCTGACATGGTAAAAAACTTAAGATACGCATGAAAAAAATATTATTCAAACACTGATATTGTAAGCAAAAATAAAGTTTATAAATTATACATTAAATATTAGGACATTTTTACATTCAAAAACAAAAACAATGAACTAGTTCTTTTGTTTTTTATCTGAAAGATACCCTAGACATTCCATTGCAATTTTTAGGAATCGGCTTCTAAGGCCCTAAAGCATATACTGTTATCATGAAATCGAGGGAGTATCTAAAAAGTCAGGCAGAAGAAGCAATCTGATGTGGAAGTAAGCAGGGATGTATTTGTCAGAAAAATGGGATACCAGGCTCATACAATTTTATATTTTAATTCATGAATATTTATAGCATCTTCGTGAAAGTTTGTTTTGTCCTTGGGCAAAATTAACACATTCGCATCGGCAAATGAAAATTCTCGTTTGATATAAAATAAAAATTAGCCCTGCTCTTTAGTCGTTCCTCTAAAACAATATTTTAAATTAAAAATGAAATTTGCATATTCATTAAACTCTTTATATGCCACTAGCACATTTACATGCTAGTGAAATTTCACATCAATTGCTGAAGATAAAACTTTAATCTCACATACGCAAAATTATTTCTCTAAAAATATAACGATTTAGAGGAATGCCAAAAGGCGTAATTTACTGTTCAAAATAGGAAAATACCCCGATAATAATATGTTAAGATATTTTACAGATGCTTCTGAGGATGGGGTCACTTATTATTATTATTTTTTTTTTAATCATGGTAAGTAGAACATATAGTAGGGTCCATGCACAGTTTTCATATTTGCCTCTGATGTCACTGAGATCTAAGCTCCCTTTTTTGGATAATGCAATTTTTTCCTGTTATAAAAATTCAAATTTCATAATATATATAAATAATATACTGGAATACAATATCCTGTAATGAACTCAGAAAGGTAACGCTTGATATATTTGCTAACTGAACAAATTAAAATTCTAAGTAATATATTATATATTAGAATAGAATTAATGTTTTAGGATATTAAGAGGTTCTTTCTGCCCCCTGCTTGCTGTGTTGACTAATACCCACGAAGACTACGCACCCGACTTGTTTCTGTTAACCAAACCTAGAAGCATCACCCCAATACTCCAGATAATTAAATAAAAATAGCCACGTAAAAATTTACACTGAAATTCTGTTATAATCCTACATATCACAACTGTAACTTTTATTTGGCTATAATTATAGTAATTTCTTAATTATTTAAGTATTACTGCATATGCATGTGAAGCAATGCAAAAGAGTATTAAATTTGATCAAATTTTATTTGCGATAGAAATATGGGGAGAGGGGGGGAGGGCATTTTATTTAGGACGCATTTTGTGTTCACTAGCTTGTCATATTGTACACGATATTTTTTTTTTAAATCATAGATGGACAACTTTATGTTTACAAGCTCAGTGCCAACCGCAACTGACCGAACTACTGTAACTTACCAGGTTATATACTGATATAAATTCCTTGATTGCACTATTCAACTTAAATTCAATTTCATTCATTCGTTTGCTTATTTCAAAAGAAATACTTAAAGCAGATTCTTTACTATATGTATGTGTGCGTATATACCCTTAAACCTATTTACAGTACTACATGACCCAAATATTCTTCAGCCCCCTCCAGACAGAAATTCTGGGTGCGCCACTGCCCTCTAGGCTCGGGAGCCCCAGGGCACTGACCCAGTAGTTTTTACAGCTCTGGGTGTACTAAAAGCTGTTCTCAATCTTTCTCAATCCATAAGTAAATTTAATTAATTTTCGTATTAAAAATGATTGTTATAAGCCTAACTCAAGGTGAAATGTAATTATATTTTCCCAATTAATTTAAGTTGAACATAGATAATAGTAGTATAACATGAATTTATCAAAATATCATGATGTTTAGGATGACTATAGAAAAAATTGCAACATCATACAGTCCTAATACTTAAAATAAGTTAAAAGGAATTATGATAAGACGCATATCTCATTTTAAATACTCTTAGTGATATATTTAATTGTATATCTATTCATTTTTAATTAACAGAACAATAAAATGGAAAGCATTATGGTATAGTGTAGATTTATAAATTTGGTATATCCCTTTAATAAGTTTTAAATGTTATTTTAAGATAAACATGTTAAAAAATATAACAAAAGCAATATATAAACAAATATATTTATTTATCCATACAAATATATACACAAATATAATATCAACATCTTATAAATATTAGTTAAAAATAACAACAAAATTTATGAACTATGTGTTACATTGTCCACAAAGTTTTAATTTAATTTATATTTAATTATAAGTTATTATTAGATGATATAAATATTTACATAAGTATGAATAACAATTTGATATAATTAGGAAAAACCTCAGTAAATACAATAAAATATTTTAACTACTTTAACATTTATATATATATTATTATGTTTATACATGTTACACACATATATAATAATAAATATATACGGTATGTTTATATATGTATATATGTACACAGTGTATATTATATTCAACATAAGTAAGCTATCTGAGATAGCCTGATTATGTTAAATAAGTAGTTGTAAAACATAGGAGTTTATTCATTTCATCAACTCCAAAAACAATTTTGAAAACAAAAAATCTGAGAGTGATTTAGACTTCTCTTACATCAAAAAAAGAGTTTCAACATTGCTGTGGCAATGTGATATCATGTGAGTTAAGTGTAGGGCTGTGAGCTATGCATTCCTCAACTCTTCACTGTCTCTGATACACAGCTTTCTATATTCCTGCATATTTATAGTGAAGAAGTAAATTGTTCATTATAATTCGTATACAGAAGTTTGACTATTTTAGCTTGTATCTGTAACAGTGTAAGTATTAGTACTACATTTGATGTAATTAGTGAACAACATCCAAGGAAATATTTTTAAAATATATATATTTACAACATCTTGAGAAAAACATTAAAATGAATTACACAGTGAATGAACAGCTTCAAAATATTAAGTTATTTTCCTAGTTCCAAATTATTAATAAGCTTTGAAGTATAAGAAAAAGTTGACCTCAATCATCTGTTGAAATTTTAAATAAAAATTTCACAAAAACATTAAGTTAAAGCAGGGGTGATTGTGAATTCATGAAAAAAATACTCAAATTTTTATCACCGAAAGTTTGAGATATATATTGGGCATGAAGGGAAAATCTTCATGTAATCTTTTAAAATAACACTAACATATGTGTATGCAACTGATTTTATAAAACAAAGATTCTACGCACAGTGACTAGCTGGTCTCATAAAAGAGCAACTATCATTAATCTTTCCTCAAATGAAAACTAATATATTGTGGCCATTATAAAACTTTCTTTTAAATTTTCCAATACAAATTCATACACTGCAAATTATTTTTAATAATGAATGCAGACTAATTTTATCTGTGTAGTATAACACTAAATGTTGAAGGAAAGTGCATTTTGTATCCTACAGATGACATCTTAGGAAATATGTTTAAGTTTTTTGTTTGTAAAAACGAAAAGAAACTGATAACTTTATTTTAAATTATCACAAATATGTATTTGAATCATTTGTTTTACAGGAATTGACAAGTTCTTTTGAAAAATACCCATACTAAAAATTTACAATATTGCGAAGCGTATGTCCCCCTTATTGGGAAGCAAGACTCCTACATATACAAAAACGTTTTCCTAGTTGACTACTACTATTATCAATAATTCTAATTAGTTAAAAATAATAAACATTTTGCACATTTATGTGAATTTTTTTTCTCATATTAAAAATTACAAAAAATGCAATGGTACCTAATGGGTGATTTTTACAAAAAGTTGATTGGCACTAATTCATGTCAAGGTACAACCAAATATAAATTTGTATAAAATTTTGCACATTAGTATTTGAGCTAAAGCTGCCACAAAATTTTCATCACACAAAGAGATAGAAAGACTTTTTTTTTTTAATGGATCATGTACTGGATCTCTCAAGATGTGTAAATCTATCAATAACTAGAAGTCAAAATTTTTTACTAATCCAAAATTTTCTTAAAAGAAAAAAAAAAAACTTTCTTTAAAAGACTAAAGAAAAAAAAACAATTTTTTAACCATCAATCCGATTAAAGAGAATGCTAATCTTTTCCCAACAGATTATTTTGGATGTCAAAATATTAAGTAACCTCAAGCAAAATAACAATGTAAAAATGTATAATTATATAATAAATAATCCAGATGTACATGTTACCGTTAAAGCTCGAAATCCGTCAAAGTGCAGATTACCTAGCTAAACTGCAGATTAACTAAAATGACCCGTTAAAGTGTGGAATCAAGAGCTTTCTGCATTTTAATGAGGTAATCTGCACATTAGTGGCTTCTGTATCATTAAAGTTCAAATGTTTGTTTCTCTCATTTCATTTCCCCACCACTTCCCCCTCTTCTTCCATTTTTTTGTTTGGTTTCGCTCCTTTCATTTCTTTTCACTTTTCATTTTGGGAACGACCAATTATAACAATAGGTACATACTTACAGTTCCATTATATAATTAATTAAGATCATAACTTTAAATTAGTTAAAAATGAAGCTTTAATTATCTATTATAAAAATAATGACCTTACTTAACTGCTTCATTACTTGCATAAGCTGCTTTTCGCTGGAGGGCCCTCGGCGTCCTCAGTCATGGCTTAAGTGGAAAGTAGCCAGACTTCCAAGATATTAAGATCTTTCATTTAAAGTTAACTAATTTCTTTTTCCCACGTAAGTTTGCTTTTTTATGGGTATTCACACATGTAAATTTACCACATATCATATTTTGGCCTGCTGTTTCTAAACCCGTAATAAAATTTTTCCCCACGTAGGTTGGGGTTAATGTAAAAATTATTGAATTTACATACCACCACTTTTACTAATCACACATAGGTTGAGGCCTACATTTTATTTATTTTATTATTTTTTTTTTTTTAACCAGCATATTTGTAATTCTCAAATGAAAATTCATCTCCTTCCACTTTTAGTTTAGTTTCGCTCCTATCTTTTTCTTTCCCCCCTCCCTTGACTTTTAATTTCACCAGTGTCTGGTCATTGCTGGTTGCTTTTATTTCTCATAATTATAAACTATAATTAATTATTATTTTAAAGAATTGTTATGAGAGTTTCAAAAAATAAAATAAAAAACAGAAAAATAATAATTGATTTTAAATAAAGTTATGTTAATTATAAAGTTTCATTCTTAAAAGCTTTATATATATATATATATTTTTAGGACTGAGGACTCAATCTGGGATTTTTGTGGCGTCATTTTTCGATAGTTGACATTTATCGAAATTTAAAATTTATCGAAAATATAACTGAATAATTTGAAAGCAATGTTATAATTTTAAAAAGAAAAAAGAAAAAAAAAAACTAATAGTCCTCCGTCCTAAACTTAATTCTGTTTTTGCCAGAATTTCATCAAAATCATTTTTTTTTTTTTTTTTTTTTTTTTGGAAAGAAAAAGAAAAGAAAATTAATAATCAGTATCAAAACAAACACTATCGAACACTGTCCTCAAATGAGGACACTGGGCGCTAATGGGTTAATTACAAAATCTAAAGGGTTAGTTGTTAAATAATTGAAATATTTGTTAAATACTGGAATTTTCAGTTGAGAATTACAAATATGCTGGTTTAAAAAAAAATTTTTAAATGTAGGTCTTAATCTATGTGTGATTAGTAAAAGTGGTGGAAACTTATGAAAACTACTTTAAGTAACATGTATTTAAAAGTTAATATTGTTGTTATGTAAAGAAATCTAAAAAAAGAAACCTGCCCTAACCTATGTAAATTCAATAATTTTTACACACCCCAACTTATGCGGGAAAATTTTTATTACGGGTTTAGAATCAGCAGGCCAAAATATGATAGGTGCTAAATTTGCACATGTGAATACCCAAAAATAAGCAAAGTCTCCAACTTACGTAGGAAAAAGAAATTAGTTAACTTTAAATGAAAGATCTTAATTATATATTATGTAACTAAATGTACCTATTGTTATAATTAGACTCAACCTATGTGGGAAAATACAAAAACCTTGTGACTGCAAATGTTGCTGTTGTTCTGTCAAAGATCTTATTTTCACTTTAACGAGTGCCTAGTAGGTAATGTGCAGATTATCTAGGTAATTTGAGAAATGAAACAATTTTCCACACTTTAACGGATCACCCTAGTTAATGTGCAGATTACCTAGCTAATCTGCAGATTAACTGAGATATGAGTCTGTAGTGGAGAAAGTCCAAAATTTCTTTTCCTTGTTTAAAAAGAAAGACAAAGTGCAAATTATAATATTTGTAGGATGCTGGAAATACTTGTATTTCAAGCATTAATAGTAGAGGATTATAACACTAATGCTTGAACATGCAAGAATTAGAAAGCTTGTATTCATAGTTTTAAATTAAACGTGTCAATTACTAGTGTACTTAATTTTATTTTATTTCATAATTATTTATAAACGTGTAGTAAGTGAACACATAGTTCATAAAACAAAATTATGAGTTAATTATATGTAAATACATAATATTAATCAAATTAAGTAGCAAAGTGTAATTGAGTGAATTCTGTCTTTATGTTAAAATTTTATGACAAAGGTTAGTATGAGCGACACATACCAGCAAAATTTCCTGTAATAGATAAACAGACACTTTACAAAACAACATTTCTTTATTGTACACAAAATATCAATATGTAAATGGAATTAATGGAATAGTTAGTAAAAAGATGGAATGTTCTTTTTATTATAATATTCATTATCATTAAATTTAATATTTACATACAAATGTTTAAATGTAAATGTTCAATTAACTGGAAAATAAACTTTATAATTAATAACCATAATGAAAATGTAAAGGATTCTAAAGTAATAAGCTAAAGATTTTACCCCAATTATACATATATACTCCCAGGCCCAATTACCGAATAGACCTACACTGTTAACAATTTCAACAGAAAACTACTGGCAATCATTTATCTTAAGTCTTATGTAAAATTACAGAGAAAAATAAACGGAGATGTTAAAAAACCTATTTTAAATATGCATTTTAATGGCTAATATTAATTTGATTAATTATTGGTGAGAATATATTCATAACTGAGTATGCTTTTTCTAAAGTGGAAAAATTTTTAAAATTTTATTTAAAAATTTAAATAATAAAAATCAATAAAAATTGAGAATCTTCATTACTTACTTGTAACTAAGAATTATTGTAAATTTACAGAGAATCTGGATAAATATTTCAGTAAATTTACAGAAATTTTTTTACAGTGTAGAAGGCCCGGGCATATAGTAAAACTAAAATAAACAGCCTTAAAATGCCAGTGTTTGTTATTTAAATTTATATAATTTTGTCCATGTTTCACATAGTTTTCAGTTTTTATATCAAATATATGTATTAATTTTTTATATCAAATATATAGATATTTAAGAATAATATTCATAATAAAAATACCATATATTCAGAGTGATTTTTTACTTTAAAAGTGAATAGATATTTATGAATTAGGATCACAGACTTTAGTAACATTTTGCTATATGATTAATAATAATAAAATTCAGCCCAGAGTTTTTTTTTTTTTTTTTTTTTTTTTTTTTTTTTTTAAGACTTACTTTATGAGCATTTATTTAAAGGAAAATATTGTAGTAAAACTAAAAAAAATTCTACAGGA
Organism: Salticus scenicus; assembly: GCA_963930645.1. Taxonomy (NCBI): domain Eukaryota; kingdom Metazoa; phylum Arthropoda; class Arachnida; order Araneae; family Salticidae; genus Salticus; species Salticus scenicus. Next base: position 149,888,655 of record OZ005651.1, read on the forward strand.
TTTTACATCATATTATGTATATATATATATATATATAGAAAGAGAGAAAGAAAATGAATACACTGTAATATGCCCGTTAAAATGCACTAAGCATGCCAAATGTTATATTATGGGAAAAAAATAGAAAATTACAGATAATAAACAATAATTAAGAAATAGAAGAAAAGCATTATAAATATTACAGAACATTCTTCTACAAAATTTTTTTTAATGCACCAAGCATCCTTTATTAATTATAAAAATTAAACTTAATAACATAGGGTGAAGTGGGGGTAAGTTGTAACAATATAGCATAGTTCAATTTTGACACAATTTTGCACAGTTTCTATTATATTTCTGAAAATTTTTAAGCATAAACTATAACTAATTAGCTTTAAAACACATGAGCTTTTTATAATTAAATAATGTGCCACTCAAAGAAAAAATAATGAAAATTTTATTTTTGTGATTCCATTTGCCTCATGGTTTGGGGTAAGATAACCTTGACCTACTATACCCATATACAGTACAATAACAGACATGTAGGTCAAGTTTCCAGATAGTAAAAATCTTCATGAATCTCAGACTGTTTGAATTCTTAAAATATCTCATTTTGTTATAGAATTGTAAACTTCTCAATATGCCTTCAATTTAGCATTTATCATCTTAAGTATTTTAAACACTCAAAAAAAAAAAAAAAAAAAAAAAAAAAAAATCAGGGTATTAGGTTTTATTGAAAATCATAAGACAGAGCTGAAAAAGCAAAGTAAAAAATATATAAGAGATGCAGTTGAGGTGCTTGGGACAAATATATACATCCTGGTTACACTTACCCAACATACGAATTTCTAGAGTAAGTGTAACTATGGGTAACAAACCAAAAAACTTAAGAAATAGAATAAATATGAAGTTATTTTCCAGATCCACATACAAAACATAATTTTCTTACCAAAAACTGCAGCATTTACTTCCCAAATACAGCAATAGCAAAACTTTGAATTTTAAGAGAGGTACTCTGTCGAAGAGGAAAATGTAAGCAATTTTCCAAATGTCTAAAACTATCACTATTTCATTTTTAAATTGGTTTTGTTAGACTAAATATGACAATGGAAATTTATAAGAAACAGATATGATGACTACTAGTGGTCCAAATTCAGTTTATCTGTTGAATTATAAGACAAGGTTACACTTACCCCATGGTTACACTTATCCTTGGTTACATTTACACTGTGGTTATACTTATCCTTACGTTTACACTTACCCACTTTACCCAGTGTAGTCAGATTTTGGGACATTTTTATTTAACATCTACTACTAAATTCAAATTGTAATGATTACCTAATCATTTTGAAGACTACTCGTCTATTATGTATATTAAATATCCCTTCTGAAAATTATTAGTGACTACTGAATAAAAAAGTCCCCAAGTCTGGCACCACTGACTTTAACCCATACATAATTGTTAAAAATAATTTATTGTGATTTTACATTTTGAAAGGAATTAAATTTTAAAGTTGCAATTTTGGTACATCATAAAATTGCAATCACAAAACTATTTCATATTGAAATCTATAACCTTATTAATAATAAATCATATCTAAATTTACGAAAATGTATAACAATGACAAAAAGCAGTATTATGAGCCTAATAATAACAGTAATATAAAAATAAAAACTTGCTGATACAACATAAAACATTATGTACACACAAATAGTTGTGATAAATGCCAAATTGCTTGATGATTTGATTATGTTACCAGAGTTAAATGTCATGCTGTAGACAATGTAAAATTTGTTTCTTAAAACAAACTGATCAATTCGGATGATTTATTAGTTTTTTTCTTTTAATATCACATATTGTTTCAACTTTTCTTATCTGTTATAATGATATTTTGCTCTTCTTTGCTTTTCTGAACAGCTGCAAGCCAAGAACTGCAAATAAAAAATATGTATCTTAACTTCTTTTACAGAAATTATCTAACAAATATTTCTACAACAAATACAAATTTATTTAGTAATAATACTGTATAAACACAGAAAAAATTTAATTTAAAAATATTTACAAGAAATTTTTTTTCTGATGAAAGTAATTTAAAAAAAGTACCTAATTTTCATAAATGATTCACAGATAGAGATAATATTTGATGTTTATAAACTAATGAATATATAATATATGTATGTGAACATGTGATGTTATTCCACACCTTTGGTATTTTCCCAATCATTAGCAGACGATCACAGATTCTCTTGAACAAATGGTAATACAGTTTTGGTCACAGAGATTCTTTTCGGATTTTGGCAAAGAGAGAAAAAGTTGTTGGATCCTGCCAGTTTAGTAACTCCAAGCCATGTGAAAATATGCATCCGATTATCTTAGTTATGGAAACTTCTTAGACATATTTAATAATTCTGAGTCTTTTAAATCCCCCCATATGTAATTACGCCCCTAGAAATAATAAATATTTGATGTTTAAAGTTAAAGTTTTAGCCTCTTTTACAAATTATGGGGGCTCACTGTGAAATGTTCATGGCAAAAAATTAGATTATTTCTTCTAGGAATTTAGCTGGCTTTGAAATGTTCCCGTTCTGTTGATTTAACTCGCTGTGAAATGTTCCCGATAAAACCGAGTTTGCATTTCGATTTAAACAAGCAATTTTTTTTTCTTCTTTCACGGCACCTGCTGTAATTTCCTGTGGTTTGGAACACTACAAGTATTTCCTGATCAATTGTTAAAATTTTTTCTTCTTACAAAGCCAATTCTGTCTGCCGACTCAAATTCTAGAGTAGTAAGTTACTTTACATAGTAAACATTTTTCTTTTTATTAGAATAAAAACAAATAAATATATTGTATTATATAATAGAGAAGTTATAAAAATTGAAAAGATGCATATTTATGAAAATATTATAATTAAATTACATACAATTACTTATATAAAGAAAGCTTTTTTTTTTCTGTTCTCACATTGAAATTTAACAACATTCTAGTTCATTATTTCTGAAAATAATATTTTTTTTCTTTGAGTTGAAAAAAAAAAAAAAAATGTACAGAGGCAGAAACGAAAGTTTTTTTTTTTTTTTATTTCCTGCATTCTGAAATAAGTGATGATATATATATATATATTTTTTTTTTTCTTTTGTTATTGTGTTTGAGAACAAGATTTTTCATTTTTGTTTATTTGTTATGATTTCGAAATCTGAGTGAAAAAAAAAAAAAAAAAAAGAAATAGAGAAACAAAGTGGATTGATCTCTGAGAATAAGTTGTTCATTTCCCTTCTAATGATAAATAGTGATGAAAAGATTATTTTTTCTTTGACGTGAAAAATGTTTCAGTATAATCAAAAGTATTTTATTATAAATTAATCTGAGATATTTAAGTGTATTTTTCAATTGATATGTGTGTAAGAACGATGATTATTTTTATAAATACACTAATTTAAATTGCATAGGAATAATTTATAGAGACATTATTTTTAGAGAATCTATATATATTTTGGTGCGATATTTTCAAGTACATAAGTGTACTGAGATATAAATATTTTTTTATTTTTTGTTCTTGTGGAATATTTTCCAGTGCACCCTTATAGAGAATTTTTTTTTTTTTTTCAACTTTTTAATTTGCAAATTTTGTACAATATGGCAGTTCGTTTAAGCAATATACCAGCTGTCACCACTTTTATAAAAACTGTTCCTAAAAAAGCTGTTTCCCTTCTAACATTATTTTTTTGGAGCCACATGATAAGAACACCAGAAATAAAATCAGAGAGTTTACGGGACTCTCTCCCGACATTAATATTCCAGAACTGAAAACAACTGTTCTACAGAACTTATCATTAGCCGATTTAAGTGCAAGTTGCAAATATTTCGCATATTGACATTGCCACCGACCCTTCTGTTCTGTGCGATTCCATTCTACATTACTTGTCACATGTATCTGAACGACAGCGTGACTTAGAACTCACACATACTATTTCAGATGTAGAACCTGAAGTGCTAAATACTGCAGTACACTTCCAGACCTTACCATTGGCATCCACACAAACATTAACCCCTGATACACTTCTTCAAGAAAATTCATCTTCTGCATTTGGTTATGCAAACAACCAGGGACAGACCACATATGCATACCCACTGCCTTACCAACAACCCCCCAACATACCTAGGCATGTCATTGAAGGATCTAGCCGATGAAATTCCATGCTTTGACGGTACTTCCTTGTACCCGGTTGAGAAATTTATAGATTCTGTGGATAATTTAAATTTGCTATATAATTTCACAGACTTACAGTCACTAACTGTCGCAAAAAGACGCATCACCGGTACAACCAGATATTTTCTAAATTCATTAGGCCGTATAAATTCTTACAGTTCATTCAAGACATTACTTCTCGACGAGTTTAAAGAAGTCATCACAATTGCAGACGTACACAAATTATTAGCAGAACGCCATCTTCGTAGAAATGAAAATTGCTTAGAATATTTATTAAAAATGTGCGAAATTGCCTCCAAAGCAAATGTTGATGAGAAATCCGTATGTCAGTATATAATACAAGGTCTTCCAAAATCACCAAAGAAGCTTCTTCTTTATGGTTGTAATAACTTTAAAGATCTGGAAAAAAAATTAGTAATTTTTGAAAATTTTTTACATGAAACAGATTCCCCAGCACTTCCTCACAACAATTCAGTTACAAATGTTAATGAGAAATTTAATGATAAAATTTGTTGTTACCAATGTGGTGACAGAAATCACAACACTGCTAATTGTACTTTTAAACAAATCCCTTGTTTTTATTGCAAACAATTTGGTCATAAAATTTCAACTTGTCCTAAAAAATCTAATGTGCAATCATCTCGTCCGTATTTTTAACACAGTGATTCGAACCTAGTAACTCCACCTCATACACCTGCAACCAATGTTGGTTTCTGTATCTGAGCAGTTTCTTCTATCCGATCTATAGATTCTATGCATCACTCTGGTCCAGCATTTGTCGGTTTAGTGCAAAATGCTCGCACGTCTGATTTAACCCTTCACGGTGCCAATAAAAGTTGTGTTGACAATGTTGACCGTCATTCTACATTAATACAAGGTTAAAAAATGTGATAAAACTCTGCCCTTAGAACCAGCCTCTATTCTTCAATCATCTGATATTCCAGTTAATTGTCAAAACTTACCTATTTCTGAGTTTAATGCTGTTATAGAGAAAAATTTGTCTGAACATACCCTGGTCATCGACTTTTCTGCTAATTCCAGTAATTCATCTTTTTCCAAGCCAGTTAAAAAAGTTCCAATTTCTGTTACAAATCAAGTTGATAGTAATACGATTTCTGCAATTTTGAGTCCCAATTGTGTTATAGATCTCCAAAAACACCTCTTGACCTATTTAGTTGAAAATGTTGTCTTACGTTCTAAAATTGATGACTTAGAGAAAATTTTTTAAATTAAATCTGTTGAAACAACTAAACTCAAAAATATCCTTAAAGATGAAAATAAGTTGTTAATTGACAAAAATCTCACGCTTCAGAAAAATTTAGATGAGCAACAACAATCAAACAAAATTTTAAAAACTAAAGTTTCTGTGCTGAAACGCACTTTGAAATCTGTGTCTGATAAAAATAGAGATCTAACGCTTCAGATTAATGCCTTCCGAGATAACAAAACAGGCCCGGACTGGCCAGGTCGGCTGGTCGGCGATCGCCGAGGGCCCCCGCTTCAAGGGGGCCCCAGAAAACCCCTAAACAAATATATACTATTTTATAATTAGTTACATTAGAGTAATTTCACTATTTATTTTCCAATAATCTTTGCATTTACAATCAATTTTGACTCATCGCATGTTGTGCAGTTTGAGTTTAAAACAAGTTCCCACACAGTTTAAGATAAATTCGCGATCAAAGAACTTAAATGCAAACAAGTATTAAGGAGGTTTTGCGGGGGAAAATCTGTCCTTTTTTCACTGATTTCATCTAGAATGCTCGCAGGTCAAGTAGACAATGTTTCATTCTCTGCTTCATGCTTCATCCTCTATCTTTGCTCTCTCCTATCTTAAGTTGTTATCAGGCGAAAGAACAAATATCCTAAAGTACTATAATTAATTGCATCTCAAAGCTACCGAACGACTTTCTTGAGCTCAACCAAGGGTTATTTTTAAGCATAAACGAAATCCACAAATGTAAACAACGAGCACAACATTTGGCGATAATTCCTCTCTCAAAGATTTGAAAAGAATGAGGATAGAGGAAACTCTAGAATCGCGATTCTCTGATTGGAAGACTTCATGCTAAAAACTACCGTATGTGATTCTCAGTCGAAAGTGCGTGATTGAAGAATATACGCGAGGCAAAAGTATCAAACTAATCAAACGGTAGTATTTCACCGGTTCCCCCCATGAGAAATCTGTTTATGAGATAGTATATGTCTTTCATATATGTCTTTCCACGAACTTTTAAAGAACTAAATTTTTTAGAATTTTAATTTGTCTCTTCGGAACTGCAATTATTGTTCTTATCAGCTGATTAAAATCAGGATTAAAATAGCATTTTAATCCGTGTTCTTATCTAATATAACTAAGTTCTTTGTTGTGTGCTCGCTCCCTAATTAGTCTCGTAGTAGGGTTGTTGTTAAATCGGTGTCAAAGCTGTGTCATTATAAAACGTGTCTATTAAAATAGTGCTTCGAAAAGAAAAGAGAACCTTTAGATGTTGAAAAATTTTTCAAGCGTTTAAATACATGATTATCTAGTTCCACTAAGTCATAAAATCGGCCTTTAAGGTACAATAATGATACAATTAACCCTCTGACTGTCTTTGAAAAGGGCAAAATTGTAATGTTGTTTTTACTGCACAGATTTTAATGTAAGTTTTTTAAAGCTTATTTCAATATAAGATTAAAAATGAAAATGTGCACATGATTATGATCCTCATACCTCATAACCATTATTTAAGGCATTCAAATTAAAAAACAAAGCTAAAATTTTCTGATTATATAATTTTGAATTATAAGTGTCATGTGGAAAAAATAACAGATCAGTAACCGGATATATACGTCATCGATGGTCAGATATGGTAAATACAGATAACTCGAATTAGTTTATTAGCTTATAAATTCAAGCAAAACAATTCTATTATTTAATTTTATAAAATAATTTTTTTAATTAGAGGTTCTTAATTTAAATGAACATTTTCGAGCCAAGCCTTAATTTTTGTTTTTTGTTATGTTTTGTTTCTGCACCAAAAATCATAATAAAGGTCCAAATCAAGTGACTGTTATCAACGCTTCGCTTTTCATATACTTGGAGGCCATTTTTAATTAAAAAAAAAAAAAAAATTCGAATCAAATTACATTAAATAGTGGAATTTTTTTTGCTATTCCTTTAGAATATGATGTAGGAAGTCAAGGTATTACACTCATTTAGTTTTCATTTATCTACCGGGAAGGAAAAAAAAAAAAAACGGTAGCAAACAATTGTATTATTTAATTTCTAAAATTAATTTTAAAATTAGAGATTCTTAATTTCGGGGGAAAATTAGCCATTTCATATAAAAACTGGTTGAACCTCGTCAGGCGTTGTTGTGAGTTTAGTAGGCTATGCCCGCTTCGCTATTCGTTTGTCACTACATTTAAATGACTTTTTAAAATTCTGTATCAGTTATCTATTAAAAAAAAAAGAATAATAAAAAGAAAAAAAAAAAAAAAAAAGAAGGGAATCTGCCAAAGCCAGAATTTAGTTTAGTACGGAGGACTATTAATTTCAATCTGTAAAATTTTTAATTTTTAATTTATTTTTTATCTCATTTTTTGACGGTAAAACTGGACCACGTTCTTTTTAAAATGACTGAAATGAATTAAAATGAAGCGTTTCCACCTAAATTTCATACTTTGGTTAATTTTAAAAAATCTATTATTATATTCCTTTCTGAAGATTTCATTGGTACAGTTTTAGTATAAAAACCCCCCTTGGAAGCATTTAAACTTTATATGCCATTTTAGTGGTGAATTAAAATGGCTGTCGCAATTGCAAAGTAGGGGAGGCATACTATTGTAACAATTGCAGCTATCGTAGATCACAAGTCAGATCGTACACTCGGCAGCAAAAGTATCCGAGTACTAGCAATAATCCCTGTCTAAAAAAAGTACACTTAATACTGCTTTGTTAAATAAATTCTTGTTGAATCATATTCTTAGACTGTCTAAGAACATGACTCGACAAGGATTTATTTAAAAAAGCAGCATTAAGTGTACTTTTTTAGACGGGTATTATTGCTAGTGCTCGGATACTTTTGTTGCCGACTGTAAGATCCGACTTGTGATGTACGATAGCTGCGATTGTTACAATAGTATGCCTCCCTAAAGATCTTGACGAGAGTTATTTAGTTCACTGTAACTGTACCAAGGTGTATTATTGTTTTTGTTGTAAAATATTTTTTACAATTTATGTCAACTAAATCACAATTAAAGTGGACATTTTTTTTTCGATATGCTTAGTATTTTATTAATATTGTGTCCCTTTTTATATTTATTTAGGTCTTATAATAGTTTGATTGGTTGGATTTTACGTCGCACTACTGTTGCGCAATGTGAAATTGGCAATGGTATTATAGTAGGTTGGTTGGTTGGAGGATTTAAGGCCGATTGACTCCGTTAGTGTCCTAGGCTTATAGGGGAAATGCCCTCCATGGGGGTCTTTCTAAGATGTCCTAGCCCGTATTAACGTGAATTTCGGAGGAAACCACAGAAAACACCAAACGGCTAGGTCGATGAGCACGACCTGGGATCGAACCCGGTCCTTCCCATCTACCAGCTTTGAGCGAAGAACCGCTCGGCAGCTGGTGGGCAGTATTATAGTAGAGTTAGATTATTATAGATTCAACAGTGTTATTGGTTTGTCTGAAGCTAAAAATAACTCACAATCTCATTTTTAAACAATGAATCATTTTTAGTTAATTAGTAAATATATTTTATCTAACAAGGAACTAGTTTATGTGTGGTATGAAAATTATATAAATATTTATTGCGAAAGTAAGTAAACCACATTGCGCAATGGGCGATTGGCGACGGTCTGGGACTCATCCCAAGAGGTGGTCCGGAGACATGCCATCACAATTTTGATTCTCCACGGAATGAATATTTTCCAAGTGGGAAAAAAGCTGAATGTGTTTTTTAGGCATATAAGCCTAATTTTAAAAATTACGTATTTTAATATCCTATTCACTCTAAATTCTTCGGTAAGGGGCCCCTTTTAAATTTTTACCCGAGGGCCCCCAAAGGAGCCAGTCCGGGCCTGTAACAAAACTCCACCTAAAAAAACCTTCCCAGCCATAAAATACCTCAGATGACCAATTCCTCCATTAACTTGTAAATAACAACAAATCACCGATTACTGATCTAGAATATGAATGTCCTGTGTCTTCTAAGTTTTGTGACTCTCTTACTGAAAATTCTGATACACTTATTAAAGTCTGCCTGCCTGTGACTAATCTTGTGCAATTCCACTACTAACTACTTCTACTACTACTTCTCCCAGTTTTTACTCTGTCAAGAAACGATCTGGATCTCCTAGTATAAACTGTATCCCATGTTAAATCTGTCAATCAAGACGTACATTCTGATGAAGTTTTCCCCAGTGTTTGTCCTGATACCTCTGATAAAGATTCTGTTTACCTCAAGTCTGATGATCCTGCTGTTTATGAAAAGTTTCTGTTACCTGATGCCCTCACCGCAAGCCTACTCCAGATTACCAGTTCCATATCAAGATTTCTGATTCAGATGACTATGTCTTAGAATTTCATCTGTGCAGACCGCCTGAGATTCTCCAGTATCACAGAAACACTTAGACATAATTGCTATACACTACTGGAGACATTCATTCACTTCTATTTTTTTTCTGATTTTTTTTTATATTTTCTCTGTCAATTTAACTTAAAAAAAAAAAAAAGTTTTTTGCTAACTTAATTTTTTTATCTGTCTTGTTATGTTTTTTTTTATACTATACTTTTTTTTGTGTTTATTTTAATTCTTTGAGATTATTTTTTTTTCTCTCTGTTTATCCTTCTTTAGCTCTCTGTTTTGTTTTTGTTTTTTGTCTTTTTTTTTTCCCTCTGCTTTATTCTATTTTCAGATCCCACTCGTCGGGTGCCTCGCAGTCAATGGCCGAGTGTGAACATATAATGTTATCCCACACCTTTGGTATTTTCCCAATTATTAGCAGAAGATCACAGATTCTCTTGAACAAATGGTAACACAGTTTTGGTCACAGCGATTCTTTTCGGATTTTGGCAAAGAGAGAAAAAGTTGTTGGATCCTGCCAGTTTAGTAACTCCAAGCCATGCGAAAATACACATCCGATTATCTTAGTTATGGAAACTTCTGAGACATATTTAATAATTCTGAGTCTTTTAAATCTCCCCATATGTAATTATGCCCCTAGAAATAATAAATGTTTGATGTCTTAAGTTAAAATTTTAGCCTCTTTTACATGTATGTGTGTGTGAATATAAAGCCAGCTTCATAGTTTTAATAAAACAGATATATTTCAAAAGCATTAATTAAAATTATAACTGAGCTTCTTTTACAGAATTTTCAAAATATCAATGAATGTGAAACAAACATATTTGCTTTTAATATTTGTACATAATAAAATTACAACCATAATTTATAGAATAAATTTAATTAGCTAACTTAAAATGAATCCTTCCAATTATGCTGCTTAAATTCAACTTCCATTACTATATCATAATTCCTAAAAATAATCCTATATAAGGCATTACCAAAAAAAAAAAAAAAAAAAGCTATGTTTTTAAGAAATAAAATTAAATTTTACCTGTTTGTATTATTTTGTATTATGTTTTACTCTAATCATAATAATTGATAAAGATGAAATTAAGTAAATCTTAAACAAAGAGTAAATAAGAAATAATTGAAAAGAAAAGGAATGGGGAAAAAACAAAAGAAAAAAATTACTGGAAAAAAATTAATCATCTGTATACAAGACTATTAAACATCTACATAAAGAAAATCTTTATAAAGTGTATTTTAAAGATTCTAAAAATAACTAAACATGAAAAATAATATTCTGTCAGAAATGGCAGTACACAATTCAATGTCAGATGAATGAAGATAACTTCTATTTAATATAAGGCTATAAGCAGAGTTTTCCCCAAATTTATAAAAGGGTATGGTGCTACTAGCAAAAAAAGGCACTTTTTAGATTCTTTAGAGTAGTTTTGAATTCTCAAGAGCATTTTTTTACATTTAAAATCCAGACAACATCAAGATTCTGTTGTTGTTGTTGTTGTGTGCCACTCGAAAATTCCGAGCCCCGGTAGTGGAACTAACCGGATTTTTAAGGCATGAGGGATGCGTCTTCCGTTATTTAGGAGCGCCTCATAGGGAGGAAGTATAACTTTAGCTCCAGAAGCTGGTGAAAGATGGCAGCACCAGCCAAACAACAAGAACTCGAATTTTGATCCGGATCAGAGCGAGTCAAACCCATGTTCTGGTACCTCCAGAAGTATAATTTTTTATGGGAACTTGGAGGACTTTGCGACCACGACGGAATGTAACGTGCACCAGTCGCCATTAGTGTACACAACAGTCTTCGTCCGGCTCAAGGACCGAACCTGCAATCTTTCAATCACGATCTCACTGCTCTTACCAACCAGGCTACTGCAGCCCAAGATTCTGTTAGAAGTATACATATATTAAACTGTATTTAATTAAAAAAAAATTTACTTTTGTTTGTTACTAAGGCACGAATGAATGATGATAATTATACACAGCAGTTTTATTTATAACCATAGCATTTATCTTTGGTTTGAATGTTATTCTCTATAGGGAAGTAAGAGTGTAATTTTTTTTAGATAAGAAGCAAGAAGCATGTGATTTTCTTTGGATGAGGGGCAAGAAAGATGCTATTTTTTCAACCAAAGAGCAGGCTGAGTGCAGCATCCTCCTGAAACTGTGATGGAATCCCTGCTATAAGTGTAAACAAAAATAAGAATACTAATTATAACAGATTAGGAAGAATTATTTGAAGTACATTAGCTAAGTTTTTTTAGATACGGAAACCTAACTAAGAAACTAAGAGTTCATGTCTTTGACCAACATATATTCTTAGTTATATTGGTCACTGATACATATATTGACCTATGTTTAGATTAATATGTATCTCAGTAAAAAAGTATAATTAAATATAAAGTAAGTCTAGTTAGCAGTTTTCATTTATTATTCCCTAGGTAATTGTCCAAAATACAAAAGTTCACTTATATTATTGGTTAAATTAATATTTTCAGTACTGTAATAATGCATAAATAAAAATTAAGGCTACTTTTTCTTTGGAAATGTATCATCAGTCAATTAAATCAAAACTGACTGACATTACATTATGTAAAATGAAAATAGCTAGAGTAAAGTGAAAAAATAAAAGGAAATATGTGAAGGATCGAGCCTTACAAGAAGATCAAGATACTTCATAGCTTTTTTTTTTTCCTTGCCTATTATTGATTCATTATGATGTTTTGTACTCATAAAAATGATATTCTTGCTCTTCTTAAGAATACATAAATCACAACAGTTAAACAATCTTTTAAATAAAGCTACAAATCTTTTTACTCTTCATTTTATAAGGACTTTTTTTTTTTTTAATATAGTGTCAAGCATAGTAATTTTTCATTTTAGAAGTTGCTTAACCCTTTCATTCTCAATTTCTTTCATCCATAAAACAATAAATCTTATATTTAGTCATAGATTTATTTCAAAGGTAATATATATAAATATTTTTTTTAAATAGGAGTAATAGCAGAGTACAAATTAATATAGCTAACAAAGCAACTGAGAGGTGTTTACAGTGGTGGATCTAAGGGGGAAGGAGCCCCCCCCTCCCCAAAATAAAGTACTGACATTCACAATTGAATATTACAATTGTAAACTTTTCATTAATCTGGAATAACATCTTAAAAAATCTTAGCCCCTCCCCCTCCCAAAAGTTAAGTTCTGGATCCACCACTGGGTATTTATTTGTGTTTAACATAACCACTGATGCTATTTAAAATCATAACTTTTCAATAAATAAAAATATCAACATTTTGTAAGAAATACACATTGCAATTAACTAAAATACAAATTATAAACATTAAAAAATAAAATAAAAAATATTCAAACACTTAATTTACTTAAATTGCCCAAAACAGGAAAACTGATTCCAATAATATTATCAGAATAGAGTAAAATATACTTTCATTTATCAACAAGGATAGTGAAATCATCTAAAATATTTTTTTTTCGGTGGAAAAATGTACATAGATTTTAATTTTCCTTTTGAAGCAGCGGGAGTGTTAGATGGTAAGAAAGAAAATCTGAAATGTTGTGATTCCAATTGGCATCACAGGGAATGAAAGGGTTAACTAGGTTGTGAAATATAAAAAAGTTATTGCATGTGGTATTATAAACTAATATTTGATTTCTTTATGGTTTTAATCTTAGTTCTTTTTCTTTATAACTTTGTGCTTGTAGATCTAATGGCATTTTACTATATTACATAAAAACCATGTTTAAATTCCATATTTAGATAATTTACTTGGCACATTCTGCTTGATTTGGCTTGTCAATTTCTGTCAAATACATTACATTAGATTAAATAGTATTTTATTGAGTTTTTGAACCACTTACAAAAAGGAAAATCCCCATATATCATTTCCTTGTTTCAGATATTGTATCACATGTTCTATATCCGGTGTCAGTACACCAGATAAATGTGATATTTTCGAGAAATACATTTACTGATTATGCAAAATTTATTCTTATCTTTGTTTGTTGAATTAGTACTTGAATGCATAAATTTTTAAGCACAAAACAGAATCGGGTCATACTGACCCAAATAATAGATAGGAATAACTTGAAAAATGTTCTTTGAAAATACGAATAAACCTAGATCCTTCTAGGAGTACATATTTATATTATTGACCAATAAAGTCATGAACTTTCAGAAAAATATTTTCATGCAATATTTTTTAATAAATATTATTATTATTATTATTTATTTATTTTATTTTATTATATTATTATTATTTATTTATTTTATTTTTTATTTTTTTTTTGGGGGGGGGGTCAAAGAGATCCTAAAATACACATACTTACAAAAAGTATAATAATAATAATACAGTAAAAATGATATAAAAACTAAAAACACTACTTTTTTTTCCAATAAAATCACACAATTCATTAAGCAATTTTACCTTAGAGTATAACACGAAGACAAAGGAGGAAGTTCTGCAAAAGGGTGTATTGAAGTAACAGAGTCATGATTAGGATCAGCTAGTATCAATTCTTCATAAGAAAACTTTAACTTATCTACCAAATAAATAAATGGACAAATTAAAAAATATATATATTATTGAATATAATACTATGTAAAAATGACTTCATGAAACAAATTACAAAAATGGAGAATTTACAAAATTTTAATAAAAAGATTGATAAAAATTAAGTACACTTAAACAACCCCATTAATCCTCTGTTTGCATATTACTATAAACAAATAGTTTTCTTATAGTTATATTCAATAGTAGTGCTTAGAAATCATATACAAAGAGACTTCTTTTAGTTCAAAATTCCCACTAGTATTTTTTTTACACGCACATTTAGATGGAAAGTTTTGTATCTGCTGAAAGTTAAAATGAACAATGTATATTTAAAGAAAAAAAAAAAAAAAAAAAGAAAATAAGAAACATAATAAAATTGTAAAAGGTGCAAGATGATTTTATTGCACACTGTTAACTTTTTCAAAGGTAGATATGTAAAATAGGAATTGCTATATAAATCAGATACATGGGTGGGGAATTTTTAGAAATTCTTAACAGCCATGAAATTTTTTTTTATTATCGAGCAATATAAGATATATAATCTATAATCTTTACCAAAAAAATTACTGGAATGTAAAGTGAATTGACCATGTAGTAGAATTCTTTCAAGTTCCCAAAACACCATTTCTTAAAATACAGTATTCAGTATCTGTAGAGAATAATAATAGCTTAAAAAGATAACAAAATCTAAAGTAGTTACCTATTCCAATACTATTTTTGCTCTTGGGAGGAGTTTTTTTTAATTTTTCTGTTTTACTTAGTCACACTGCTGTTTTACCATGCCACCAACCAGCTATTATTCAACATATTGAATAATAGCTGGTTGGTTATTGGGTTAAGGTCGATTAACTATGTTAGGATCCTAAGCCAATGAGCGGAATAATTGTGTGCGTTTTCTAAGGGATCCTTACCCATATTTACATGAGTTTTGGAAATGAAAACACAGAAAACCCTGAATGGCTAGATCAATGAGCATGACCTGGGATCAAACCCGGCACTTCCCGTCTACCAGGTTTGAACACAGAACCGCTTAGCCACTGGGGAGACTATTGAATATTGGCAGTAAAACCAACTGACTTAAAACTCATTCTCCATGTCTGAAAAATTACTTGCCAGTGGTGACTAAATCAAGCATTTCCCCACCCCTGATACTGTCCCATAAGTTTGTAGACATTTAAAAAATTCATAAAAATTGAAGGAATTGTTAGAAGTGAATGTGGTTTGCAAAAAAGGTACTCTCATGAAAGGGGATTTTTTTTTTTTTTTAGTAAAGAAAAAAAAAATTTCAAATTTTCATTGATAGAGGGGCACTGAATGTGAGCAAATCAAATATTTCCATGAAAAATTACATTTATTTGCATGTAAATGCTTACAGGCATATAAATCTTATTCTATAAGTCCATCATCACCACAAATTACAGTTTGCAAATGAGTTATAGCACTGTTAACTGAAGATTCAGTTGGTGTTTTTAGATGAGGGAAAATATTTTCACCAATAAAGCTTTATCCACCAAATTAGCATCACAATTAAAACTTCATATATGCAAAACTAGGACATACAGTGAGAAATAAGCTGTGTTAATCTTAAATCCGTGCATTTATAGGACTCTGATTTACATATTTAACTATTAGTTCCCCATCATACTATAGTTATGGGGAACTTAGGTAATTGTGAAAATTTTCAACCTCGGTTTTTTGACTTTTTTACAGTTTTCAGGTGTGACGAATCCAAAAATATCAAAAAGGGTATGGTGTCCATCTGTAGGGCATCTGTTAGTTTGTTAGTCCATTATTGTGTTATTACGTTAGTCTGTGTACACAATATCTCTTGAACAAATGATTGCAGAGAGCTCGGACCAGTTTTAAAATATTAATGACACTGGCAGTTTTTTTTACTTTTTTATACGTTTTCAGGTGTGAGGAATCTGAAAATGACAAAATTTGTATGGTGTCTGTCTGTAGGGTGTCTGTTAGTGTGTTAGTCCATTAGTTTGTTAGTCTGTTTACACAATATCTCACGAACAAATGATCGCAGAGAGGTCAGACCAGTTTTAAAATATTATTTATGACACTGGCAAGAACCCTATTCATTTGCAACATTCTAATTAAAAAATTTTTAGAAATTATTCAAAATTTATGATTTTCTTAACATGGGAAAATAGGGAAAATTTTCACTTAAACGTGCATGAAAAGAAATAATTTTATCATAAAGATGTAAGAACAGCTTTTAAATATCAGTTTTGATGCCGGGATGAACATCATTAATTACGAACATGCTAGTTTGAAAATTTTACAAATTATTCGAAATTTACGAATTTCTTAACATGGCAGAATATGGCAAAATTTCGCATGAATGTCCCTTCTGAGAGATATTTTTATCGTAAAGTTGTCAGACTACTTTTAAAATATTATATAAGGCACTGGTATAAACATCTTGACTATGAATTTTCAAATTTAAAAATTTCATAAGTTATTGGAAATTTATGATTTACTTAATATGGCAGAATAGGGCAAAATTTCGCATAAGAATCCATTTTGAGAGATATTTTACACATAAAGATGTCAGAATACTTTTAAAATATCATTTAGGATACTGACATGAGCATCCCTGACTATGAATTTTTTAATTTCGTAAGTTATTTGGAATTTACAATTTACTTAGCATGGCAGAATAGGGCAAAATTGAGCATAAATGTTCATTTTGAGGATCATAAATATCTCAGACAACTTCAAAATAGAATTTATGATACTTGTTTGAACATGATTGTCTAAAAATATTCTAATAAGAAAAATTCATAAGTTTTCATAATTTAAGATTTTATCAACATTGCAAAAGTGGGTGATATGATTGACTACAAATGTGTAATGAAAATGGAAAAGGCTGAATGTGCCACAAAGTAAAATTTTCAGTATTCAATAAAAACTTCCTAAAACTTTACTTTATCCTTTAAAAACGTATAAAATTCATTAAAAATACAAAATATATTTTTATTTTTGTTTTTCAAGATTTTTTTTTATTGTACATATATAACTTGATTTTGCATGTGAAAAGCTGAAAGTGCCATCATATCTTTTTTGGGAAACGCTGTAAGTGCCATACCTTGTTAGTTAAAAGGCTGGAAGTCCAGCGCTCATTACACGTAAAGGATGAATGTTCATAGTGGTTTGAAAAAATACGGAATCCTTAAAAAAACCTCAAACAACTACAAACAAATTAATGTATTTCAAAATTAAATACAAAAGTAATTAAATACAAACTAATTTGTTAAGCCTATTTTTTTTTTTTTTTTTTTTTTCCCTATTTATGTTTTTTACTTTAGAATGTCAAGTTTTTAGAAGATATTACAAAATAAACTTTTTTCTAAAAAAATAAAAAAGACTCGCATATACATATTGTCTCTCTCTTTCTTCTCTCCTATCCCCCATCTTCTCCTTCTAGTAGTCCTCTAGAAGTCATCTTCTGCTTCCTCCTGATTGTCGTCGTCTTTTTGCTCCTCCACTGCAGGCTGCGGAGGTCCATGAACAATGGCCCTGTAGAATGCCTTGTCTTCTTCTTTCTCCAGGTATTCTATCATTCCCTCTAGATCCTTTTTCTTTTCTTGAGATATCTTGCATTTAAGCTGAATTTTTGGTAACTCATCCACATCGGGAAGGTCTTCAAGATTTGCATTTTTCTTTAAAACATCTACCTTGTCCCAAGTTACCATATTATCATTTTCCTTTGCCAAAACTGATGCCACTTTTACAATACCAGCATTCTTGTGCGAAATACGAAAATGTGAAATTTTACTGATTCCAAGGTTTTTAGTGTTGAGGTACTTGTTAGCAAGCTCTTTGAAGTCAATAAAATCCTCAGATTTCATCGAAACAACAGTAAAGGGGTTTTTTACACATGCAGTAGCAACAACATGTTCAAGATCTTTTGGGACCATTGCTTTGCATGTTTTGCGCCGCTTTTCAATGAGACCAAAGTCCCGGTCGCAGTTCATGTAACTATGTCCACTAACCAAGTACTTAAAATCTATTGAGCGATAAAACCCTTTTTTTACCAAGTAAATTACTGCCATTAAGAGGAACTGGTTCTTGTTTTGTGCTCCACGGTTGTCACACCATAAAACTAACCTTCTTCTTGTTAACAAGGCCTCAGAAGTGGCAACATTAAGCAAGATGATATCTCATTGGCCCCTCGACCACCAATCCCTTCGTGCCACATACACATATATGCAGACCCATGGTTACTCACATGAATTCCCAAGTTGTAACATGAGAGCTGCCGGCAGTAAAAAATATCACTGTGTGTGAGCATTGGTACAAACATTACTTGTTGCAAAGTCTATACATAAGCAGTTATTATTATTACTTGGAAGTTGTGATGATACAATGTCTTCCTTCATACACGCTTGTGCTTTTTCTGCTTTTCTATGGTGTAACTCCTGCTTTACTTTTATGGCATTTCTGGCTTTTTCACTGACAGCTGCTTCAATTTCGACTTTAAACAAGTCACATTTCTTACAAGGCTAAACATTTGAATTTTAGTTTGGGAAAGTCTTGTTGAAAAACTTGAGCATAGCATTTGTAAGTTACTTTAGTTGTTGGATTTTGGGCTTTGAAAGATAAAAACATATGGTTTTTGTTTAGGTCCGGGGATAGAAACTCATTTGTTGTTCTGTTACGGGAATAGTGGCTTTCATACCTGGGAAACGAATTAATGTGGTGCCGAACTAGATTTCGATCATTTTCTGTGAACTTAACTTTATGTTCATGTGAATGTGGATTCTGACCTCTAGTATCTTTGTAAACCAAGCAACCCTGTTTCTTTTTTGTTTGAAGAGTTTGCAGTTTCCTGGGAGTTAGCCCGAAAATCTGACGAAATGTTTTACTACACACTTGAACATTTTTACCCGAACCATCTGGCACACAGTAAGTAAAACTGCAAGAACGCCTACTTTCCTCTGGGTCATCGTAATTTCCATGACGCCTACGGTTGACAGGTACAAGTTGTATATGGTTTAGTAAGTAGGTACCTTGGTTTTGTTCATTAACTTTGTAAAAATCCATGAACAGTAATTGTTTATGGTCATGAGTCAAGTTTTTACAAAATTACTTACATGAGCAAGTGGCGACATCAGGGGGGGTAGGATTACCAGGTATGTTTTTTCCTTTACTAGTCGTATAAGGCAGTACTTTTTCTCGTGCTTTCCTCCTCTCTTTTCAAACGTGGGCTTTCTTCGGCGGAGGGGTTTGATTTTCACTCATTTTGAAATAACAGCAAACGTAAACTTTTCACAAAACACACACTCTAACAGCAAAAGCGCACAAACTATTCTCAGTACGCGAAAACGCAGGAACTACGAAACACTTGTTATTCACACACGCCAAAAGCAACTACTGCAATGGAAAGGCACTGTAACGAAAGCACCTGGTCTTCTGACATTTCCAGCCTGCGCGCGGCTGTGAAGATCATTTTTTTTTTTGTTTGTTTTCTTCCCCCTCCTACCCTGCCGGTAGAAAATGGCACATTCATCATGGCTGGTGGCACTTTCAGACTTTCCCACTGACGGCCAGCAGGCACTTTCACGGTGCTGCTCCTTGAAACTGCTCTAGAAAACTAGTAGGAATTTTTCTGGCACTTTGGACCTTCTCTAGGTTATTGGCAATGTCGTTTACAACATATTCCATGCAAAAAATCAATTTTTTATTTTTTGGCACTTTCAGCCTTTTCCATTTCCCCTACACAAATATTCTAATAGCAAAATTTCATAAGTTATTAATAATTTAAGATTTTATCAACATTGCAAAATTGGGCCATATAAATATGCATTTTGAGGATTGTTGCATCGGAATTAGTAGCATGAAAACTAAACTATGAAATTCACTCTGATAAAATAAATGAATAGATTAGAATAAGATAAATATATCGAAGTGAACAGTGGTAGCCTATTAGGCGGGGATTTCATTCTGTTGCTGTGCCAAGCGTATGGTCAAATTCATTTCTCTTAGCATGAATATAATATGTTCCTAACTAGAAATTTATGAAAAGATATATATGGTGGGGAACTGAGCAGAGTCCACCTATGCCAACTAGTTTTTTTTTTTTTTTTTTTTTTTTTTACCAAAAAAAAAAAAAAAAAAAAAAAAAAAAATCCCCCCTTCATAGAATAACTTTTTTTGCAAAATGCATTCAGTTCTACCAATTTCTTCAATTTTTATGAATTTTTAAAAGGCCTACAGACTTAAGAGAAACCCAGTATATACTTAATGAACTAAACATAAGTAATATAGCTAATTTGTTATAGAATTAAAACTTCAATTTCATATTTTTTAAATCAAAGATTAAAAATGCATGAGTAATACACAGATTCTACAATACAGTTCAAAGCCCAAAACTTCATATGAAGTTTTTAACAGATGCAAAAGTATTCAAGATACATTTTATATATACAGGAATTCAAATAAATGAATAAATCTTAATATCAAGAAACATTAAATAAACTTAACACAGGGGCTTTCTCTCTTTAAAAATTCAGTTTTTTTTTTTTTTTTTTTTTATATATATATGCTTTTAAACTCAATTTAAATTAAATAGAATAAAATAATCTAAAAAACTAACATGTTAGAAGCCTAATGCAACATGATTAAATCTAATAAAAAATTAAATATTCCACATTAGACTGTATAACCTAAGAAAACTACTCATAATTATTAACTTTTGTATAATAAATTTCAGAAATATCAAGAATTGTATAATGCAATTCTAACATCCATGGTATATAAAAACATCACAACTTTTTCTCACAGCATGCAGAATTATTAAACTAGTAAAAAATCAGTAATATTAACAGTATACATATATCACCATTAAGTACCAACTTCACATCAAACTAAATCTGACAGTGCATACTTAAATATAATGGCAAAAACATGTTTTATTTACTTAATTATTTATTATTATTATTATTAAAATAATTCAATAATTTTTTGAAAGCTACATAAAAATATACTGTTTTTCAATCAGTCAGTCAAAACTGTAATGAAAACAGACTACTGAAATTATAATGATGATACTGACAGATTGTGACAGACTATATAATATTCTGTAAACTGGTAATAAAAAAGAAGTTATGGTTCAAGAAAATATTTTGCTAAATCAACAAATTTCTACAATTTTAATGAAGATTTTAAGGAGAAAATAAGACATGTTGAAACAAAAAAAAAACAAAAAAAAAAAATGTTGTTGGAGAAAAATGTACTGAAAAACTAGTTCTGGAGGATAAAAGAAAAAAAGAGAACTTAGTAAGAAATACCATGTAAATATATGCAACAACTGTTTCAGATTTAAATAATTAAGAATAACTACCTTTCATCGAAGTGGCCTAAAAGACCACTTTCATAAATCTGAATGGGGGGAAAAATTCAAAAAGGAATTATATATAACAGCTGTAAAACAAGGCTTTGGCTGAACTGAGTGGGTGATTGTTAATGGGTAAAAAAAAAGATATCCCAAATTAGCAGATTCAAAAACTATGAATTTGTTTTAAAAAATTATAATAAAGTGCTCGTTATACTTGATACCAAATCTTTCTCTCAGAATAAGCCAAAATCATGCATTTCTTAGAAACTTCATTTATAATCAATGAGATCAGAAACAAATCATGAGAAACTCAAAACTAATTACTGATTTATATTTTAAAGAATGGTTATATAATTAAAGAAAAAAAAAAAAAAAACAGTTAATAAAAGTAAGATGATTCAAATGCTGCTGAAAAAAGAAGAGTGATAACTTGCAAAATATTACTGTATCTAAGAGGGAACTTAGTCATAAAGATACATTGATTAGTAAAATATTAATGTAATTACTTTATTAGTTTCATTTCTATGAATACCTCGGAAAATTTAAAGTGTACTAAATTAGTAATGACAGAATATGACATATAACTAAGAATAATAATAACAAGCTATATTTTATACATGAAAATTAACATAAATTAGGAATGTATTTCGGTTTTCTATAAAATATTTATTTTTTTAAAGGATGAACATGCAAAAGATGCACTCTAAAGTACAATATATAGTTACAACAATAATATAAGGCCTGGGTGAGCAGCTCATAGATGCACTTAACCACTTAACGTTCCTTTTTTTTAAATTTGCTGTTACAAAATATTTCAGTTTTTTACTATGTCTTTTTAATCTTCATTAATGATAGAATAAAATAACATAAGTAAGATCCCATAATTAATATGTTAAAAGTGCACCACAAATTTTATGTCTGCCTGTTAATTATATAGATTTACATTTCAACGCATCTTATTTATTTATTTTTTTTTAATTGAAAGTCCCTTTTGCTTAGATTCTTTCTCATATTAATAGTTAATCACAAATACTTTTTCACGTACTACAGGTAATCTTATCAAGTTCATTATGAACTTCCTATACAACTCTATTGCATTTATAATATATTATTCCTTTTATAAATTTCAATATCATTCCTTTCATATATATATGTATGTAAACGGATTACAAATTAATATTACAAGCAAATCTGACAAAAATGGGAAAGAATTTGTTTCTCACAAACATTATCTCTCTCAGTGTAACTTATTTCTAGAGGCAAGTAACACCTTGCATCAATTCTATTATATTTTTGTCCGAGAGGTAATTTGCGACCCCCCCCCCCCCTCTCGTGAAAGAAATACAAGAACCGATCTTCTGTACTATTCTGAAAATTATGCGGGTTCAGGGAGGTAAAACTATTTTCTTTAAAGGCTAGTATATTTTAGGACCATTGGGGTGAATAGGCAGCCTGGAGAACTTCTCCTTTTGCCCAGTAGAGGTTGCAGTTCTTGAATCTGACTTCTCTGGAAGATGAAAGTCACCTTAAAGGGGAAAAAAACCCTAATGTTTTAGAGGAAATATTGTTTGTTTTATTTATTCAATATATTTCTTCCTTTTAAATATTTCTTGTTTATTTTATGTATTCATTTATATTTTGTTCCTTTTAAATATGTCTTTCACAATTTTCCCTAAATGAATATTCTAAATATAGCCACCCACTAAAACGATATTTCATTTTAAGAACATTTAATTCCTCTTTTCAGATTTTCATTCTAATATATTAAAGAATAATAATTCATATTCCATATTTTAATAATTTTAAGAAATAAAGAATATATATATTTAAACACATAATTGTATGTTTTAAAGAAAATAAAAATATGCATATTTTCTCAATTTATAAGAAATGTTCATGAAATTTAATATAAAAAATCAAACCTTTCCTCATGGGTCCCAGTCGTGCAGCAATAGTAAAAAGCAGATCAGCTGTCCAAAATAAAGGTATTCGAGGATACATTGGACACATTTCATTTCCAAGTTGAAAGCCAATTTTTTTCAATAGTTGCAAAAACATTTCATCTTTAAGAATTTGCCGTTGGTCTCCAGTATATGGTACAATAGGAATTGAAGTATTTATTTCTAAATTCAACAACATAGCAGTATTAACATAAATTTAAAAAATATATAAACTAATTCTTCAATATATATAAGTTTATTTTTCTTCAGTAAACATTTAATCATAGCTGCCAACATTTCAGATTTTTTAATCAGCTTTATCACAACTATTTCAAAATAAAACTATCAATTTAGAAATTTTTTAACAACCTTGAAAATTCATTTTTGATTGAATGGAGTGGAAGGGTGATTTTTTTACCAACTATATGAAAAATACCAGAATGGGAATTGAACCTGGGCCTTCCGCTTAAAGCGTGGATGCTCTTAAACAGTGAGATACCCTGGCTGATAACCAGCTTGGCACTTCTCACATAATATATGTAGGCAAGGTCTGCATTAGAGCAACTATATCAAGTGACAAATTTGAACATGGCACAACTCCAATTAGGCCACAAAATTTCAATTTAGAAATTTTTTAACAACCATGAAATTATCATATTTATTTTCTGTTATAAAATAAATTGAAATTTGTTACAAAGATTTTCTGGTATGAAGCCTCCCAGGGAAGATAGGAAAGTTGGTAGCTATATTAAACTACAAGCTATGCATATAAAATTAAAAAACTAAATCATAGTATGTTTTTGCCAAAGAATGGTAGTTTTGATTAGAAAATGTGATATAATAGTGACACAACTTCAACACCCCTCCCCATTCCCTTCTTTCTCTTGGGGCATTCTTTACACTCATGCAAAATATAGTATAACAGACAAATTTTAAATCTTTATGTAAGTTTAAAATAACAATATAAAAAGCAACCAATAACATTTTCTATCAAAGTGCTATATAATGTAGACTACACAAAAAATCATGTAACTTATACATAATACATATATAAACACAAATGTGGGGGGAAATAAGTAAAAAAAAAAATCATTTAAGAAAAGATATGAATTAACTAAGAAACTGCTTAAAATTCAACAGTTTATCTAGCAAAATCACCCTCCTCCTTCAAAATAATCAGAAAACATATTCAAGTATTCTTCACTTTACAACCTATTTGCTTAATAACCACTTACACTTACAACATTGGGCAAAATACTGACTTAGAAAAGAAATTTAAAATTACACACTTATAAGATCTTTATTAATTACACATTTAACAACTTATTTCAGAGAACAAATAAACTAAAAATAATAACAAATACAATGCTTTTGAAGGGGAAAAAATTTTACAAACTTTTACTAACTAAACACACCAAGTTTGGTCCACTTATATAACATAGAAGAAGAATATATGTAATACAGCCTTCTTGTAAACAGAATTAAACTCCAGCATAGCGGTGCCAACTTTTATCTGATATGCACTTAAATTGAATCACTATAGTCTTTGACAAGATCCATTTCATATTTCAAGTATTGTATATTTATGTATCATAGAAGTTGAGATATTTCCTTCTCATAAACAGTATTATATTGAAGCATAGCAGCGCCACCTGCCAGTTAACATGCACCCAAAATGAAGCAACAGAGCTTTTACTTAAAACTTTCAAGACCGGCATTTTCTCCCCCTTTTCTAGTTCTGATTGCCGGGGAATACTGACGTAAGCTCAAGCTAGTTGCCGCAAACTTTTCATGTTTAAACATGAATAAAATTTTTTTTGAAATGTTACTCTTATAATTATCTGAAGCTTGAAATGAATATTAGTCATATAATATTAGAACAAACCTTTAATACTATCAAAGAATTAATACCCTGAGCAGAAGTTTAATATATTCAGACTTTTCACGGATAGCGAACCAACTAGTCTCTGAAGGCAGCTAGTATAGTAATATAATATACATAGAATAGAATTGGGATCACTGGACACTGCTCTGCCAGCAGCTTCCGGGACATGTTAGACGCCCCTTCCTCCCCCTCTCCTTCGCTATGCCACTGGGGACAAGACTATTCTAGATAACTGGTTGCTTCTCAAAATAACCCCTATTAATCCTCTAACTGTCTTCGAAAAGGGCAATATTGTAATGTTGTTTTCATTGAACAGTTTTTTAATGTACAAAACTGATGTTTTTTTTTTTCAATTTCAGATTAAAAATTTAACCGTGTACATAATTATAACCTTTATGCCTATTATTTAAAAACTTTAAACATAAAAAAAAATCTAAAAATTCATAGCACATAAGGCATGTAGATTTTATTATTTTTAAAAATACTATTAGAGTTTACATGCTGCAAAGAAAAGTTGAACATTGTTTAAAATCGCAAAGTTACATATATATATATATATATATATATATATATATATAATAAAGATGATCTATTAAGCATAGTAGAAGCCAAGCAACAGATACAAGATCACTGAAACACCAATGACCAATAAGATTTTAAAAAAATTTTATCAGTGGATGAAATACACTAATGTAAAGAAACCAGATCCACTAATCAACAGCCTGCAAAACAAATCAATCAATAAAGTAACACAAAAAATCCCAACTCAAAACCATAAACTTATCAAAATTAATGAAAAAATAGCCTAAGAAACACAAGATAGGAAGGAAGGAGGCAGGCAGCAAGACTTGTGACTTGCCTGTGGGGTTAAACTAGTTTCACGCCGGCAACACTCACTCAGCCTCTGCCACGACCAGAACAGGAACCATATGGATTTAAAAAAGCAAAATTTCAAAGCAGATGAATAACAATCAAACCACGAAGCAACAATGAAATTCACCGATTGATTAGAATTTTAAATATAGTTGACAACTCAAAAAAAAAAAAAAAAAAAAATGAAACTGAAATTTTAGTGGAAAAAGAAAGTTTGCATAGTAATACAAAGAAATACAATTAGTGTATTTCATCCACTGATTTTTTTTTTTTTTTTTTTTTTTTTTTTATCTTATTGGTCATTGGTGTTTCAGTGATCTTGTGTCTGTTGCTTGGCTTCTACTATGCTTAATGGATCATCTTTATTATATATATATGTATATATATATTATTGATTTCTTCTTGGCATCATATTTATATTTTGTTCAAATTCATGTATGAAAATGTTTTACTCATTTTAAATAAAGAGAAGAAATTCATCTGGGCACTGTAAGCATTTAGATTTCTGTTAAATATTTAAAGTTGAATTTTACTTTTCATTTAGAAGAAATTTATAACAAAACTAAAGTTCTATCGAATTTGAAGAGTTTTTGAAATAGCACTAAACTGTCTCCTTTATGATGTTCAGACAAAAATCTATCAAAAATAAGTAGAAAATGTATTTTTGATCTACAATAACTTTTGTGAGAAAAAATTAATTTTGATTGCATTTTGAACATAAATGTTTGCTCCTTTAAGTAAATTTACTTTTTATATGTTTGAAATTAAATTGACCACATTTAAATATATTTTTTAAATTAAATCTTCAAGAACATAAAGTTTATTAACAGATTATACAAGATACTATAAAGAGAGAAAGAAAAGAAATCACCCTTTCATAACAATAATTTTACATTACAATATATTTTATACTTACTACTGCTATAATAAGGCACGGGTTCTGGAATATAAGCCTTTACACCTAAAGAAATATTCAAATAACAATCAAATTAACAGTTTATTATTATTATTATTATTTATATCTAAATATACATGAACATGGTAAAAGAAAATTTTAAAATATGTAAAAAAAAAAAAAAAAAGTTTTTCAGAATTTATATAAAAAAATTATTAATAATAATATAATAAAATTGCAAATATCTTAAGCAAAATAATTTCATAATAAATTAATGAGGATTTATGTTTATGTTTTGAAAAATCTAAATTTTATACATAATTATTAATGTCACTTGATTTAAACATTTTATAAAGATTTAATATAAGCTGTAAAAATTTTACTTTGTAACATGAAATTTAAAACGCTTTCTTTGTTTCAGAACAAGTAATAAATGAAAGAAACCAGTTATTAGTGAATTTGTTTTTTGTTTTAAAGTTCTGGAAATGTTTTTAATTTCTAGTTGTAATCAAAAGGAGTTTTTCTGCACTCAAGGATAAGGAAAATGGCATTTTCCATCATATTATATTTCATAATTGCACACAAAAAAAAAAAAAAAAAAAAAAAAAAAAAAATGAAATGAAGAAAACAAAATTTTGCATCATGTGAAAAACACATAAGTTATATTTGTCAGCTAATATTTCAGAATAATCTTACATTTGATTCATCCTCTTATAACTGATCAAACAGAAGTTATTTTTCAATCTTAATAAAAACTTTTTTATTAACTTATCCTTTAAATTTCAGTGAGGTTCAGATTAATTTTCTTTCTTTTAACAAGAACAATTTACCTCAGTAATTTATTAATTTATAGATAATATAAAATATAATTGAGGTATAATAACTTTACCCAATTTAACATAGCAAGTTTCAAGTAAACAATCTTGAATCCAAGTAAGATGCTGTCTCCTTCCTGACTGCACAAGAGTACGTAGTAAATGAGTAATCTCATCATCAAAATTTTCAATCTGAACCAGATCTTCACAAGAAAGAATTTTCTCGCTTTTTTCTTCTACTCTTTTCTTAATATGTATATGAAAAATATTTTAGATAGAAAAACAAAATCAAGTAAAAAGATAAATAAAAGTGAACAATAAGCATATTTGATACTTAAATTAATAATTATTACAATCAACTCTCATTAATCTGCAAACCTATAATCAACAAACTTTTCTAATCTGCAATTGATTTTTTAATGTAACCAAAGAAATTTACAACTCAAATTAAAAAAAAAGAAATCCACAGCTTTTTTACATTTTTACTTTTTAATTCATTTTTTAATCACCTTTTAGTTTAATCCTTGCTTTCAACCATTAATTAAACTGCAAGTTTTAATTTATGAGATGATGCAATAGATATGAATACTTGTGCTTCTGTTAGCCAAAATTTAATTTTGATGTGCTTGAAAGTTCTGATACAACATTTAAATTACAACATATATGCACAGAAAAAAAATCTCTAAACAATCACAAACATAAATATAACACAATTGAAAAACCAATGAAATGCTCATATTTATTTTCCTGCAATTCATAAAGACTAGCATCAGGGAAAGCATATAAAAATATAAAATTTTAAAACAAACCACTATTAAATAAAAATTCAACAAAAACATAAATAATTAATGAATATTAATATCTGCACTTAAAATATATTTTCTTTTGTATATTATATTGTTGTGTATCATTTAAGTATGCTTAAATATCTTCATATGATTAATTTTATAAATATTGAAAAAAAAATATTTTATTTTGAATTTTATTAGAAATAATCTTTTTACTTCAATATCTGTTTATGCATTAACAATAACTCACTTTCTACCTGCAAAATAAAAATACTGACAAAAATAACCTATAATCTGCACAACCTTTAGACTAAATTTTTGCAGATTAGAGGGAGGTGACTGTATATAAATAAAAAATTACACTTTTATACTTTCTTTTTAAAAGATAAAGTTAGAATGAATAATAAGTCACAGTTATATATATAATATTAACTTTATTACCATATTTATAAAGTACAATTATGTGTATAAAGCAGTGTAAGTATAGACTTAGATGCACAAAAGTCACACAGGATGTGTATTATACTAAGTTTCATAAAAAGTAATTATATTTTAAAGGTTATATATATGAATAAAAATTATATTTTCAATAAAATGTTTAAAAAAATATATCAAAAAGGATTAGGGAAAAAAATCATTCATTGAGCTTAGTATCATGAGTATGGAATCAATGCACATTTGTGTTTTCAATAATGTTAATGGTCATTTAAATCTTACGTTGGCTAAGTGATAGCCGTCATTTTGAATAGCTAAGATGATTTTTCCTATTTTTTCATTCTCTTACTTTTTCCCTAACAGAGGAAAAGTGGGTTAGCATCTAAATGCACTTCTTTTGTACTGCTCTAAAAAAAGTTTA
The DNA here is from genome assembly GCA_963930645.1 of Salticus scenicus. Taxonomy (NCBI): domain Eukaryota; kingdom Metazoa; phylum Arthropoda; class Arachnida; order Araneae; family Salticidae; genus Salticus; species Salticus scenicus. Next base: position 149,918,392 of record OZ005651.1, read on the forward strand.
TCTTCAGGAGTGTGGCAACAACAGGGAGGCTGTTTTCAGTTTGGAGTGTGTTTTTAGCTGTGAACTAGCAGGAACTGACGATTTAGATAGTAATGTGATTATCATCAAAAAATCTTTGAAGAATATGTTTATCTATATTTTGTAAATTATGTAAATACTTCTTTGAAGAATTATCTATATTTTGTAAATTATGTAAATAATTTAGCTCATATATCATTTATTCACAGTTAATGTTTGATTGCTTATCTAGAACTGATTCTTGCAGTTCATATTTTGGTGCTCCTACAGGTGGGTTATGAACAGAGGAAAAATTGCCTAGCATCCACAAATACATTTCTTTTAAGCTGCTCCTAAAAAATTCATCCTCAGGTATGTGGCAAGGACAGTGAAGCTGTTTTCAGTTTTGGAGTGTGTTTTTCACTGTGGACTAGCAAGAACTGAGGCCTGAGAAAGTGATGTGATATTAACACCAAAAAGTCTTTGAATAATATGTTTCCTTATCTATGTTTATTTTGTAAATTATGTAATTTTTTTTTTTTTTTTTTTTGAGAATAGGCCAATAATTAAATAATTAGTTTGAACTGCTCACTCATCATTTATTCACTGATAATATTTAACAACTTATTTAGAACTGATTGACTACAATTAATCCCTTCCTTACCAGTGAATCCACGTATGGATCCCCATGTCCATTCATTATTCTATCATTGCCGCTGAAATTTGTATTGCAGGAATATATGTTTGTGTATAGCTGGTATTATGAGAAATGGATTAATATTTAACAATAATTAATACGAAAAACTGGTATTGCATGTAATCTTCATATACATATGCTGGTACGAAAGGAGTTAATAATAATGGTAGTAACAAATTTATCATTTGAGAATTGTAATATTATAATTCTAGTTTAAATAGGTAAAAATATTAATTAAAAATATGATTAAACTATTAATATTGTTGTATTTTTTTATGCTCTGCAATATGTAAATGATACTGGCAATATATGATAAATATTGAATACTTAACAATATATATGAACATGATATTTAAATGTTGAAATTGCCATTTAGTGCTTGTATTGATATGTCATAAAACATTTAAACTATAATAATTAAGCATTCTTGTTACCTGGAATTGCTTAATCTTAATAATTAAACTATACCTGACCGAATATCTATCATGCGTTAAAACAAATATTTTCATGTTGAAGTTATTTTTTATTCTGTGTTTTTATTCTGTTTAAAAATGTATACTGATATAACTTAATTATCTGGAATAGCAATGCAGTTTTTATTTCTATTCCTTTTGGCAGTGAAAAACATTTAACACGAAACTAAGGGGACTGAAATATTTTTTCAGGTTAAAAGAATTTCATGTAAAAAGATTTGTAAAAAAAGTACAAAATTCGCCAATGTTTTCCATGTCGTCAATTTTTATTCCCATTTCCTGTAAAACTACTACTAACTTGTATCCATTAGGATAAAAATCAAGTACAAATATTATAGTTTTTACGGGGGAAAAAAATAGATATCTTTTACTGAGGTGTCTTTTTCAGCACCATATTGTTCAAAAGTTGATTGAGATTATCCATTGTTTTATTCATCTCTAAATTCGAATGAGCATCTAAATAACTGCAGATACTCATTATTTTCTTCATTTCTGAAGCAGAGGGGAGAGGAACTGCATCGCTGATTCAGTTGTCAGATTCATCATCAAAATTTACATAAGTGGATTCATTTTAATTATGAACGATGTCAAAAATATCATTATCGGTGCTGTACACACATGATCATCAATGGCAACATATCGTAGCATAGTTGCCAATATTTTAATTTCTTCCGGAGCATTTTTATCTGCACCAATTTATTTACAGACAATTTTCCTTCAATATATGACTACAATAAAATAAGGAAATATTACTCTTAAGGAAAAAGTGACATGGAAATAAAGGCGGGGTTAAAAATGTTCCGGAATAAATTAAAATCTTGGCATCTCTCATGTAGCAAACAAGTCACTGAAGATCAAAAGCGAGTTTTTTTTCGTGTTAAACGATTTTTGTTTCGTGTTAAAAGAAACAAAAAAGTATTAAATAGCATAGTACACTATCCGGACCGCTATATCATTTCGTGTTAACCGATTTTTCATGTTAAGTGTTTTCGCGTTAAACGTACTTCACTGTATATAAATTGCAGAATTTGGTGTCCTAACTTTTTCAGAAGTTTAGTGAGATGTTCCATCCTCTTAATATTTTAAAGCTGTTAATTTGTCTCTTACAAGAGATGTTCCATAGAAAACAGTTAAAAATCTTAAACACAGATTTATTATATTTTTTTTTAATTAAAGTATTAATTTATTTTTTAATATTTTATAGCAACAAATTTAATTTGATTTAGTACAATTATTACATTTTGCCTATAAAATCTCTTTAAGAATTATTTGTTTTAGCTTATTCATTTATTTTAAGAAGCACTGAAATTCTATACCAATTAAATTATACACATTTTAATAAAACATATGAAACTGCAGTATGAAAACAGTTTATTATTCTATCATGTGTATGCATATATAACAGGTTACAACAAAAAATCTGCACAAGGTTTATTTAGTTATAAAATACCTATAACTTACTACAATTTATGCTGGTGCCCCTTATTAAAGAACTATCATATGTAAATAACATGTTTAAAAACTTTTCTTTGTTGCGGATGAAGCCATAAAGTAAAAAGTGGTATCTAAAGAAAAGATTCTACATAAAAGCTTTGTCCAGTTCTACCTGAAACATCAGAAACTGTGAAAGCCTCATGGTGTGAAGCATTTCAATGCTGAAGGTGTTTAAAGAGAAATAGTATATGAAATTTCAAAGAACAGTGGAAACTTAAATGAATAATCCAAAAATACCACAAAGAAATAGCTAGTGGTGTTCAGAGTGTTTGTACTACCATAGCATCATAATTGTGCATTATCGTTGACAAAGGACAATTTGATGTCTTTCACTAACATTTTTATATTCACATATAAGTGCCTTATTAGTAATAGTAAATATATTAGTTTGGAGACCATGCTTTTGTATACTGTTTTCATTTACTTTTAAACTTTGTGCAAATTTTTTGTTGTAACCCGTTATGTATACAGGGGATGCAGTCGCCCTATATTTTTGTATGTGTTTTATTATTTTATTATCCCTATTTTTAAATAAAAAATTTTGTGAAGGTTTAAATACATAACATTTAAAATATCTGTAAAAAATATAGGACTTCTGTGATCTTTTGAATATGTGTATATATATTTATAGTCAGGACTTAATTGCTAATAAAGCAATACAGGAACCATAATATTTTTCAGTAATTATATTCATATTTATTTTTATTACTACAAGTTTACTGACAAAAAAATTCAAAAATTTGAAAACTTTTAAAGATCAGCAAAACAGTCTCATTTTTTATCCAAATTTCTTATTAAAATGAATGATATTTCCTACTGAAGCAATGACCCCCCTCCCCTCTTCATATATACATACACACAGGATCCAAAATTTTAACTCACAAGGAGAGGTCACAACATGGAAAATTCACATCAGGATGAAATTGCACAGGATTGTAGTATACTATGAAGATAACAACATATTAAAGCAGTAGGACCTACTAGTCACAAAATTTTAAGAAATTTTTTTTTTTTTATTTCAGTAATCTTTAAATACAAATTATTTTGCAAGCGAGTCAGCGCCCCAGTGGCATGAGCGTAAAGCACGAGGCTTCCACCCAGACGACCTGGGTTCGAGGCTACTTATGGGACTTTCTTTTTTTCTTCTTCTTTAATTTTTTATGTAATCTAAACTTTTTATTTATTTTTACCTTATTTTATAATTCAATTCAAAATTTGAAAATTTTAATTAAAGATTATTTAATTTTCTTGAATATAAAATAAATAAATTTTCTATTTTTAATATTTATAACTTAAAAATACAATAAATTTCTATAACTTACAAAATAAATTTTAGTTTTGTTTTAACTATAAAATAAGGCAAAACTAAAGAAACGGTTTTTAATTATTTATCTAAATATTTTATTTTATTTTAGGTATGTATAAAACAATACTAAATTTTGTTTTTTAAATTACAAAAAATAAAAAAATATTACAGAGAAATGATGATTTTAATTGCATATGTAATTACTATCCATATTAAATAATTACTTCTCCAATCAATACAACTTCTTGAAAAATTATAGTATAGGATTATGATGCTATTAAATTATTACAGGCAAAGAAATGTTATCTTTAAATGTAGACGTTAAAGGTTAATCAACGTACTTTCTTCTGCAACAACGACATGCTGTTTTTTTTTTTTTTTTTTAATCCTTCTGTGCATGAAATAAAATTTCACCTGCTCTCTATTATTAACAAGCTAAAAGCGCTTAAGTAATTTATACACATTAAAACCAAATCAGGAAGTTCAAAGCAAGATTAAAGTATACCTGCTAACTATTTCACACTTCGTTTTACAGCTTGCTTATTTTTTAATTGTTTAAATTTTTTGTCTGTTTTTCTTTATATTTGTTATTTAGGGTTTTGTAAAACTAAAATTTACTTTTTAAGTTATTGCATTTTTCAGATATAAATACAGTGAAACCCTGACCTATCGTTCCCACATTGATCGTTTTATTTCTATGGTCCCTGCACAAACTGTATTTAAATAATGTTAATGGAACCCGCATGTATCATACTTCAAAAAGTCATTTTCCCGCATTCATCATTGTGAAATTTTTCTCCTGATCGTAATAAAATTGAAAATCAGGTGATTCCATATGGCATTCAAACTGGAATTACTTCTTTTATCCTAAAATAACTCTTTTCCTCCTCCATGGAGGATCAAAATTGTGATGGCATGTCTCTGGACCATCCCCAAAGGTGAGTTCCAGACCATTGCCATTTGCCCATATTGTAGCACTTGTGCAATGTAAAACCCAACCAACCAACCTCAATGATTCAACCTTATGCTGTTTTAGGTGAAGAACAGGGATTGTGCAGATACTGTAACATATGTCTATGAATTACGGAATACGGCCCGTGTGTTGTTGCTTGGAGAATAAAATATTCTACTTTGTGTAAAGAGGAGAATGAATATGTCCAGAACGGCCAACTACTACATTTTTTCACATTCCTGAGACTGAGCCTATGCCAGTGCCAAATGTGTCTGACATAATTATGGCATTTAAAAAATGCACATTTTTTTTTTATATGCACATGAAATTACAGAAAAGGACCAGAAAATGTCATAAATTTGGAAAATCCCCGTTTAGTTTATAAAATGAACAAAAAATTCAACATAAAATTGCTGATTTTTAAATATAAATATCACTTAATGTTCTACAAATTTGATTTAATAATTTTTTGACAGTTTGGAGAGTAATAAATTAGTTTTTATTAGTAGTATACAATATATATTGAGTGTATTACTTCATAAACATAATTTTCCTTGTGTTTTGACTTTAACCTGCATTCATCGTTTTCCCGATTTCGTTTTTTTTTTTTCATGCACCCCATAAAAAATGATGGATCGAGGTTCTCCTGTATTAAAATTAGAAAAAATTATTTATTTTATATTCAAGAAATTAAATAATTTTTAATTAAAATTTTCAAATTTTGAATTGAATTATAATAAAGTAAAAATAAATAAAAAGTTTAGATTACATAAAAAATTAAAGAAGAAGAAAAAAAGAAAGTCCCATAAGTAGCCTCGAACCCAGGTCATCTGGGTGGAAGCCTCGTGCTTTACGCTCATGCCACTGGGGCGCTGACTCGCTTGCAAAATAACTTGTATTTAAAGATTTCTGAAACTTCAAACGCTTTTTTCTAGAAATTCTGTGGCTAGTGGGTGTTTCTGCTTTAATATGTTGTTAACTTCATAGTATACTACAATCCTGCACAGTTTCGTCCCGATCTGAATTTTTCATGTCGTGACCTCTCCTTGTCAAATTAACATTCACTGCAAAATAGGGTTGACATACTGTATTTTTAAAAAGTACTTTGGGAAGAAAATTTTTCCCCAATTATTAGAAATGTTTTTACAAATGTGCATAAAATTTTATGCAATAAAATGGTCTCATATAGCATCTATCATAATCATCTATAATTGAAAATTATTTTACTATATTGCATTTGAGATTTTAAAAAGATAAAATATTTAAGACCATAAAGTGAATACTCATTCAAAGAAACACTTTGTCAAACAATATCCAATCAATTTTTTCTCATTTTTTTTTCTCCCAAAATATTAAACTTCCATTTTTTTTTTTCAACTTTTTAGATCTGAAGCATCTTTTTTATCTATTTTATTTTTCTGCTTAGACGAAATTCTGATCTCTATAACTTGTTTTTATCTGAAATGGCTATTTCTGAATAACTTTTCTTGATAAAATTCTTACTTATTACATCATTCGAAGCACAAATTTTTGGCATTTTAGTAAAATATTGAGAAAGTGTTGACTGTTTTTTGGTCATTATTCAACAAAATAAACATAAGCAGTATCTGAAAAAGTGCTTAGGCTCATTCTTGTTTCATCCCATGCCTGCTTGAACCCTGCACAAAATTTTGCATTGTTCTTATCTTAGGTGGTGAAATAGAGGGAGGGAAGTAGAGAACTGTGTAACAGACCAGGAGGCTCTCTGTTCTTTTGTTCTCAATCTACTTGAAGAAATAAAACTGCTAAAGATATTAGAATTTTTATACACATGCTAAACATTTCTCCTCTCCCTGTGTTGTGAGGCAGTGTAAGAAACTGGAATGATTGTCATGCAGAGCACACAGGGACACAGCACTCCACGAAGCGAAAACAGAGAGATTAAACATGAGGTTATTGCCTAAGATCAGCAAGATTTTGCCATTTTAAAACTATATATATTTTAATCATGACAGAGTGTAAAAATACCATTAAAAACTAGATCGAAATTTTACTCATCACAGTAAAAATTCCACTTACCAATTGCAAGCTGATAAGCAGAAATTTTGTGCCCTGATTGATATATGTATGTATGCATAAAATCTACTGTGTATTTTTCTGCTTTGAATATTTAATTTAAAATACATAATTTGAACAACAAGGTTCCAATTTAATGCTCAATAAGTGAAAACACAGGGTATATTTACTTACAGTTAATACTAATAATTCCACCTGCTATGTACTAACTGAGAGAGAAAATCACTAGCTGTGGAAGGCAGATGAAAGTTTGTGTGCTACATTATAACACAGATGCAAGCTTTTTTCATAAGAAAAGAATGGTAAAGATTAAAAGAGAAAAAATAACAATTTAAGCAAATTGTTAATATTAATTAAATATTTTTAAGTACATTAGAAAATTACCATTTTTGCTTCTAAATTATCATATTTTTCAGGGGAAATAATACCCTTCAACTGCAGTTTTGTCAATATCTATAAAATCAGGAAGATAAGGTTTAAAACAATACAAGAAGAAAGTGTACTAAGAACATATTGAACTGTCACACAAAATATATTACTTGATACTTGAATATTAATTAAATTGTAATTTAAATTTTAAACATTATCTATCAAGATGACTTCACATCTACAAATGTTTAGCAAAATTATTGTTTTAATACAAATGCTGATTAAAATGTTTAGCGAAAACAATTACATTAATTTTAAAGCTAAATTGTCTATCTTAAAGGAAAGAAAAATAAATAAAAATATACAGAATCAAAATTATTTTCTAATAATTAAGAAATAATATGCATTTTTGTAGAAGAAAAAATGAAAGACAGATATTAAATTTTGCAACTGAAAATTAACTTTAAAAGATGTTTAGTAGGAAATAGGTAAACTATTTCAACACAATAAAAAAATTACATTTAAAAAATAAGGTTTTTGTAGATTAGCTAATCAATATAAAAATATGATTCAAATCAGGAAAAAAAAAAAAAAAAAAAAAAGAAGGAACTATAGTTTGATTTTTGATTATCTTAAAATATGAAGTGTGCTGTATACTGATGGGAGGCAAACCTATCTTGGGAGCGTTTGGGCCTTTCACCTACGACACCGGCTACCTGCATATATGAGATAATAATATTAGATAAATGCATTAGGTAGGTATGTGTAATTAAGATTCCACTAAACAAAAGTAACTAAATAAAACACAATAAAAAGATCTTTTGATTTTATAACAATTTCAACTTGTTTTAATATATAAATGTATTGGACAACCAAATATTAATTGAATTTAACCTTAAAGCACCATTAAAGGACAAATGTGTTCACAAAGATAAATATATAATAAATAATTTAAAATAAAAATATACTATTTTGAATATTAAGAAATGTAACTGAAAAAGTATATATATAAAGGGAAAGGAATATATATATATATATATATATATATATAAAGAATTTAAAATATTTTAAACAAATCCTTTTTAGTAATTTACAAAATTATGGAATTTATTAAAATACATAAATGTTTACAATATATATATAAAGAAAAGTGTGAGACATAAAATGAGCTCAAACATTTTCATATGCAATGTATAAGGTACTTCAGTACAGTTACAAAATATAACATTTTTAAAATTAATTACCTGAGAATAATCAAATATAATGAAATATTTAACTTTACAGAAAAATGCTGGAAATTAAAAACAATTTCCAACATTTTTATTAATTAAAAATTTTCAATAATTTTTCAGTTTTTAATTTTGTAATAATTAAAAATAATTATTTACAAAGAGTTTTTAATATAATTAATTAGATATATTAATTCAGACAGAAAAATTTAGAGAGGTGTACTAAATACGGATGGGAGGCAAACCTATCCTGAGAGAGTTAAGGCCTTTCACTTAAGACGCTTGCGACCTGCATGTACGAGATAATAAAATTAGATAAATTCACTAGGTATATGGGTGTATGATGTATAATTAAGATACACAATTTTTCTGAAACAAAACAAACAACAATATGACAGTAAAAATAAAAGATCTAAAATTTTTACAAATAAGTTTAATAATTATTAATACTATTTAATTTAGAAATTCTACTTACATCTCGTTTTGACATAGATATATGTTCTGAAATTCTTGCAAGAGGATCTTTATCTTGCTCAAACTGCAAATACCACCAAAATAAATCATCTTCCTCTGAGAGCAAACAATCACTATTGTCACTGCTATCACTACTTGATGAGGGAATGCTGAAGAAATAAGAACGGTAACATTAAGTAAGAACATTACTTATAATTTATTGGTAAAAGAAATAATTTTAATTATCACTGAAGCCAATATGAAAGTAACACATAAGTACTAAAAACAACATAAGTATCAGGGATCTTGCTAAGGAGGAGGTCCTCTTCTCCCCTAAATGTTGGAACATGCTGACAGATTAGGCAAAATTACAAACCAAGTTAGCAAACTCGCTTATTTTTTTAGTTAAAATATATACTTTCTAATTTGGCAGACTGAAATGGTAAAATTGTTAAATTTTTTGTTCATATAGAATACATTATATTAGAAAACATAATATCTACACTGGTAGATTTAGAAAATCTTGAAATCTCCCTCAGAAACATGGTAAATATTTCTATAATGAAAAATATGATATATACAACTAATGATAACGAATCAAAATGTGTTACTGGATGCAATAGTCCTGTCATGCAAAAATTTTTTTTTTTTTTTTTTTGACAAATATATATATATATATATTTATTTATTATTCACATGTAAATAAACATATTTTCTTGTATGTCAAAAAAAAAAAAAAAAAAAAAAAAAAAAAAAAAAAAAACTTTTTTTTTTTTTTTTCCCATCAACTTGTTTGTCTTCTTTAGTAATTTTAAAGCTATAATGGGTTTTTATTTAATGTATTTTGAACTAATTACACAGGTCTCCAAAATCATACTTTTCAATATTTTTTTTCACTGTGTTGGGTATTTCTATTGTGTTTGATACGCTGAATTCACAAATGATTCTCTTCCTTTCCTGTCATGTAAGGAATTTTCACAAAGTAATGATGAAGACTGAAAAAATTCACTTAGAGACTATAAAAAATTCGAAACAATTTATACATAAAATATATTAAAATAGGCTATTATTTACACATTATCTTTCATATGTGTTTCTTTACATTGAAGCTCCCATCAGAGCATTTTACCTTGTACACAGCTTGAGGATTTTAAGTTGTGGAGGGGGGGGGGGGAGAATTCTCTATGCAGTGTCCAACAATAATCTGCTAACATGTTAACACTTCATTGTCCCTGATACCTACTCTACATTTCATTTATGTCTTGATGAAATAGCTCTCCTTGTTCTTGACTTTTAACACCCAGATTTTCCAGGAAATAACTTAAATGGGAGTTGAAAAACTGGAGCTTTAAATTCAAACAATCCCTTTTTATTTTCAAAACTGTACATGATACAAATATTTAAAAATTTCTATCATGTACAAAAAGTTTTTCCTTAATCAGCATCTAAAAATATTCTAGAAAAATACATCACCTTGAAGAAAAAATTTCATCATCGACCTGTGTTATCTGATTCAACTAAAAAACATGGCATTTGTCCTCATTAATGAATGCATAAATTTTTGCAGTGATTGGCAGTGGCGGATCCAGAACTTGACTTTTGGGGGGGGGGCTAAGATTTTTCAAAGTGTTATTCTAGACCATTAAAAAATTTACAATTACAATATTCAATTGTGAATGTCAGTGTTTTGGGGAGGGGGGGGGGGGCTTCAGCCCCCTAGCCCCCCCCCCTTAAATCCGCCACTGGTGATTGGTCGAACAGTATAGCTTTATACAGTAAACTAAAACCTGAGATATTCATGGTAAAACACAGCAAATAATGACGACATGAAATGTCTGATTGAAAGCAATAATCCTGTCATACTAAAAAAGAACAGGTAAATTTAAAAGTACTCTTCAGGTGAATTTACAAAACAAACAAAAATTGAAATTATTTAACTAAAATGACATACATATATATATTAAATATATATCATAATTTATCATCACAAAAAAGCGAAGAAAGGCTACGATAATTCACAAAATGAATAATCTGCTTGGGAATGATCAAGAGTTTACTACATTTCAGGTACTCTTATTATTCCAAAAGAAGAAAATTATAAATATAGTTAGCTTATTTATATACAAGTTAGCTAATTACTATCAAAGATAGATAAATATAATACCTGGAACAACGTCCATTTTCTTCAACTTTTTTCTTTACATGTTTTTTCTGAATTTGAAGACTGAACTTGTTTAGAATGTATATGATTAAATCTTCTTGATACTAATTTACAAAAATAAATAATAAAAAAAGAAAAAAATACATTCACAAAGTAAATGATAGGGAAGAGGACACAGTGAATAGAATTTTAAACTAATAAAAACTTATGCAGTGATGGAAAAAACATGTGAAATTGCAAAAATTTTAATTTTACTGAAAGAAAAAAAAAAATCAAACAGTATAAACAGAATAAAAAATAACAAATCTTCACATAATTTTATAAAAGAGTAGTTGTAATTATATGTTACATGCAAATAAGGGTGGAAAAATCTTTAATACCACAAAGTTAAACATTAATTAAAAGTACTGCATTCTAATTTTTAGTACTTCCAGTGTTTTCCTTTCATACAAATTACTTCTAAAAGATAATTATGGAAGGATTTTGCTAGATTTTTGCATGTTAGAGTCGATATTTCATCTCATGCTTTGAAATAACAGATTTGAGCTCAGAAACAGAATAGTATTGTTTAAAATTTTTATATACCTTGCATGCAAGGTTACCCCACATGTTTTCTATGGGGTTAAAGTCTGGACTTTTGGCTAGAAATTCCATAAAACTTACAACATTTTCAGTTAGCCAAGAAATGGTTGAAGCAGATTTGTGCTCAGGCGCATTATCTTACAACAAAATCACATTTTGAGCCATCAGCTTATCTTTTAATGGAACAAAATTGTTAGCCAGTATATCTTGAAAGTCAAAAGAGTTCATATTACAATTAGTGAATACAATATTAGTTTTATCTCAAGTACAGAAACCTGCCCACATCATGACAGATTCTCCCTCCTCGCACTTTCTTTGAGAAATATGTAGGATCATGTCTTAAATTATGCCGATAGTTTCAGAAACCATTAGATCCATCTAGGTTAAATTTCTTTTCATCTGTGAACACTATTTTTCTTTCACCAAAAATTGGGTTTTAAAACATTAGATATTGCAAATTTCAATCTTGCTTCAATGTGTCATTTTTCAAGCTTAGGTTTGTTTTTTAATTTTAAATATTTGATGTTTTCTGCATAATTCAGGACATTTTTAACAGTTCTAGCTGTTACTTGAAGCTTTAGAGCAGATTTTATTGCTGAAGAATATACATTGTCTTTTACAGCCATTATTATAACACTTCTTTTCATTCTGGCTGAGAGTTTTGAGGGCACTCCTCCTTTATTTTTTGTACCATATCTGTATGGATCTGTGAGATATTGATGAACTACAGTTTTAGACCTCTCAATTTTGCTAACGATTTGCCTTTCACTCATTCCACTTTCTCGAAATGCTAAGATTTTACTTTTTTCAATTTCATACAGTAATTTTCCTCCACCCATAATCTCAGTTGCTTCAACACTCAGCTAAATGATTAAAAATGTTTCTTTTCATTCTAACAACTGTCGCACACAAAACTGTGCAAATGTGACATCATCTCCTTATGCAAGCAATCTTTTTTAAAACTGGTCTTAAAACTTTTTCCATTTGATTACATTGCACATTTTTACTTTATATCGAAAATAAACGTATTTTAAATTCTGAATTCATATATTTTTTTATTTCTTACATTTTATATATTAAATGTAAAGAAACTTACAAAGAGATTTTAATTTTTGATTGTAAATAAAAAAATTCAATGGTAGTTTAAAGTTTTTTCCACCACTGTACAATAAATAAAATTTCTTCTATTAAAATTTACTCAAATAAGCTAAAATGCAAGTATTTTAATACCATAAATATTGTTGAATTAGCAATTTTATTTAAAAGTATTCACATAAAAAGACATCATGCTAAATTTACAGAAAATTTTAATATAGGGTAAAGTGGGGTAAGTGCAATCATGAGGTTAGAGTAACCTGTCTTATCTCTCAACTAACAAGCTGAATTTGGACTTTAATAGCCCTTATGATATCTGTTTATTTAGATCAATCTTTGTTATATTTAGCCTTAATAAACCAATCTTTGAATACTGAATTCTTAAATTTGTTTTTCAAAAATTTTGGTAGGTCATTAAATTAACACTCATAACTGCTTTAATGTTCCTCAGATTAATTATGATGAATATCTATCATGGAAAATGCCCCACATGTACAGTTATGAAAAATAAATTATTATCTACAGTTTTCTTGAAAATGGCACTAGTCACAATTACTCGATGAACATAATTACCTCACCTGACCCTATACCTTTATTTTTATTGTTATTCATACAAATTAAAAGGTTAATATATTTTGCAGTTAAATGTATTTCTAAGTTTCTAAATTAATCACAAAATTATAGTTCAATTCATGATGTTTAGTAAAAATGTGAATTATCATGAGTTTAAGCCCAAAAATTTTGACAGAATTTCAAAAATGATTTTTCCTGGATTGTATGTTGCTGTTATTGAACACAACTCAAAAAGTATTACAGTTTTTTTTTTCCCCATCCCATTCTTAACAATATAAATACCACATGCTAAAATAAAAGGAAAATTTCTTTTTTTTTTTTTTTTTAATACAATCAGTCATTTGGTTAATAATTTTATAATACAGTAAAATCTTAAAAATAGTAGCTTCTTGAATCTAGAAACCTTCAATACCTACAGTATTTCACCTCCTTTTAATCAAAAGTTAATGCAACAAGATAGAGCTTTTCTAACAGCAACTTAACTAAGAATCATATCAATAAATATGAAATTTGAAGTAAAATGGAATGGAAAACTGATGTTTAACTAGGAAGACTTTGTAAGCAGTTTTTATTCTTCCTTTTTTAAATATGAAGATAGTACTGTCAAAATTTATAGTCAGTTGGATAAAAATAAAAAATGAGAATAGCAAGTGACTTATACAATGAATAAAATTTTGTACAGACGGCTCAACCAAGCCTCTCACAAAGAGAAAATTTTTTAAATGTTATTTTATTCACCATTTAATTTTTAACTTGACTAATCATTGATATCTGTTTAAAAAAATTACTATATAAAATTTCTGGTATATAAATTTCTCTTTGTGAGAACCCTGGTTTCAACACACAAAATTACTAATTTAGGGGGGAAAAAGCTTGGCTACATATATTGTATACTAAAGCAACAAACTTCAACTGAATACATATATATTAAGGGTGGGAATCGATTAACAGTTTGAACTGGGTTCATTAATCGATTAATTGGATTTTTAATCATTTTTCATTTTTCTTTATATACTTTTACTTGAAGAATGAATAAAACTCTCATATATATATTTATATAATAATGATGATCTATTAAGCATAGTAGAAGCCAAGCGACAGATACAAGATCACTGAAACACCAATGACCAATAAGATTAAAAATTTCTTTGAGAAGTTCAGAAAAATGAAAAAATAAATTTCGGGGGATGAAATACACAAATTTAAAGAATCTAGATTTATTAATTAACAGCCTGGAAAACAAATGAATCAATAAACTAACACAACAAATCTTAACTTAAAACCATAAACTATATCAAAATTAATGGAAAAATAATTTAAGAAACTTAAGAAAGGAATGTATATACAGTCAAACCCCGATTTAGTGCCATCATCGGTATGTATCATAATATGGCATTATAACGGATTTGGCGCTATATTGAATTATAATCCTAACTGTATAAATGAAACAAAATTAAATATTCACTTACTTCCTTATATTACAGGTATCAGAAAAATTGAGTATCATAGCACTGAATATGTGGTAACTAGTATTTTATTTCGATCTACATAGTAATTGTATTTATGAATGAGAAAAATATTTCAAAATAGCTTGGTTTTTTTTTTTTCTTGCAGAAATGTTCTCAATGTCTTTTTCAAAAATTAAAAGATTAACAATCATATTTTTATTGGTTGAATTTTTTTCTAAATAAGATCCTTAGTTTGTTAATGCAGTCTTTTGCTCCATAAGATTTAATTTTTTCTTATTTAATTTCAATTTCCTCTTCAGATGAATCTGAATTTGGATTATTATTTGTTATTAGCCCAGCAATTTCCTCTTGACTCATTTCTTCAAATGCTTGAACATTTTTGTCTACATTAACATATTCAACTGCAGTGAGAGGATGTTGCATGCTAGTTAAATTGTTTATATCATGCTGTAAATCTTTAATTTCTGCAGTGTTTAGTTTATTAATTGATTTTTCACGAAGCCAGTATGGCTCCAGCAGTTAACTACAGTTTCAGCATAGAAACTTCCTCCCACGCTCTTTTCATAATCCGAATCGCATCTTTTAGGGAGAGAGCAGAAAAATCATTTTTACTGATAAAGTGCCTGATATGATTATTACTTACAAACTTTGAATAAACACCATAAAATGCAATAAACTCGCAACAATTGTTTCGGGTCGAAAAAACCACGACCCTTCATCAGGCGAACAAAGTAAGCACGAGTGCTGCAATCAAAGCGGCAACGCACCTTGGTGCGTTGCCGCTTTGATTGCAGCACTCGTGCTTACTTTGTTCGCCTGATGAAGGGTCGTGGTTTTTTCGACCCGAAACAATTGTTGCGAGTTTATTGCATTTTATGGTGTTTATTCAAAGTTTGTAAGTAATAATTTTTACAACGCCAGTTTTGTGATGCTTCTTTATTAAATTTGCCTGATATGATATTTCCGGTAATGCACTTTGAAAAATTTATGATTAACATCTCCAGTTACAGTAGCGTTTTTCGCACTCATCTAAAATATTCACATGTAAAGAGCATCTTCTAATTTTTCATGTTTAGCTGATTTCAGATTTTTAATATTTGACTGGGGATTGTTAACATTAAACCATTTTCCCATTGTCATAATATTATGTTGCCAATATAACGTCTACGAATAGGATTTTTCCACAAGAGAGTAAAATGACTAGATATGCTTTGTTGAGATGCATTTGGATTCATCTCTTTATATTCACAAAGTTGCCGTTTTTCAGAAACTGAAAAAATAACTCTTTTTGACATTTTGAAATAAAGGAATAAGTTTTAAAAAAAAATTAAATAAGTAAATAAATAAATAAATAAATAAACATAAAGTTTTTGCTGACGTAACAATTTGAGTAAATACGCATTAAATTAGAAGAACCTTTGTCTTGTCTCTCAATAAAATTTTATTCCTCCTCATTTAAATCTATCACAGCGAGGAGATTTACATGGCGTAATCGGCGGCGGTAAGAGCGCCAATAACATAGCGCTTGACTAAAAAAAAATACGAATTTTAACAAAAAGTTATATTTTTTTAGAAAATGTAAGTTGGCGCTACATCGAGTTGGCATTATAACGGATACTTTACATTGTAGTTCCTATTCAGAAGATTTGTTCACCCATACATGTGGCAGTTAAACGGGTTTGGCGGTATTTCGGGGGGTGTTACATCGGAGTTTGACTGTAGTTAGATAGATAGGTAGATCACAACAAACCATAAAAATAATATATATGTTAATTTAACTAGTTTCTTAGACAGTAAATAATACTAACATGCAAACAAATAATGAAAAAACCTATTCTGAATACATTCTTAAGTAAAATTTTTATTTGGAAATATAGCTGAGAAATAACTTATATTTATTATTACTTTTATATTCTAAAAACTAAATTCTCTATAACATTATTTTATTCATAAGTTTGACTGATTTTTCTTTTTTTAAAATAAATTTTTGTCTAATCGATTACATCTGTTTCATAATTGAAATTTAAATCAATTTTCAGAGTACTAATTGGTGACTTTAAGTGTTAATTTTATATAAATATTTTCGCTTATTTAATTTTTATTTTAATAAATTAATTTTCAATTCATTTTGAAAGAAAAATTAAATAAATTTACACGTATTTTAGTTTTATATTTGCAGGCCTTGTCCACCTCATTTGACACTATTTTTAAATGAATTCTCAAAATTTCATATCATTATTATAAAAATCTCAAATTCTTCATTGTTTTTACATTTCAATTCTTCATCACTTTGGATTACAAAACAGAATGTTATTTTCTGTTTCTACTTATAGTTATTATCACCAGTTCTGAACAGATAATAAATGCTTGAAGGTATTTCAAAACTCTGTTGACATTTCCCCCAACAAAAGGATAGTGAAGATCCACAATCCCTCTTTTTTTTTTTTTTTTTTTTTTTTTTCCTTTATCTTGAGCACTTCTATTTTTTAAAAGCTTCTTGTTTCTGGGAAAACTAATACCTTAGCCAACACTCCCTGTAGAAGACTACAGATGATATTGCGCCCAGCATGGACATAAAATAGCATTTTGTGTAATAACTGTCATCCCCCTTTTCTCTATCAACAAAAGTGCAACAACTTCTTTTGAGAGGTTTTATTTTTATTTAATTATTTTTTTACTTTTTCATTATTTGATGGAAATTTCTTAGAATGTTTGCTAGCAAAATATGTAAAAAAAAAAATATTTTTTAAGCAGAACAGCATTTTTACTTTAATTCATAGTTTGAAATTTTTAATCGGATTTTGAAAATTTTTAATTGAATTAATCACGCCAATTAACTAAATTTAAAAAAATTGATCGGGACTAAGCATTGATCGATTAACTGAACTGATTAATCAGCACAGCCCTAGTATATATAACAGTAATTAAAATTAAATATTTGTTAATACAAAGAAAATGTCTGTTACAATTGTCCATTAATTTAGTCAATCCATGTATTTTAGTTTTACTTTATTTTTTTACTTAAGAGTTTTTAAATTAATGTGTTAAATTCTAAAATATAATAGAAGATAGCAATTCCAAAATTAATAGTATGCTGGTTAAAAATCAAAAATGAAAATAGCAAGAGAGGGGGGGGGGCATTTAAGGGGAAAAAAAACATTTTAAGATTTAATTGAAAGTAAGTAAACATTTATAAAATAATACTGATTTAATTAAAAGTATGTTAATATGAAGAAAACATCTGTCACGAATGTTCATTAATTTAGTCAATCATTGTATTTTAGCTTTACTTATTTTATTTTACTTTCTGTTTTCAAATTAACATGCTAAATTTTAAAACCTGAATTATTATATAGTAGAGGATCTTTACAATGCAATTCTCTATATAACACAACTTCTTGGACATAAACAATATATTTTGTAGTTAAGAAACACTTTGTAAAAAACTTACTCTGCAGAGAAGTAAGTGTGATATGTTTATTTTTCCTTATCTCCTCAATTGAGAGCTTTTAAAATGAAAAAAATGCTATCTTTAAATTTTTTTTTTCTTTTGAAAGTGAGCGATATAGTGAATGATTTCGTACAGGCATATATGGATTATGTTTATAAAGCACATTTAACAATGAAAGTTACGATCCACCCAATTTCTGTTCAAAGGAATGTAATACTAAAATACACTACTATGTTTAGATATGTTTCAGACATACTTGGCCATGTTTACAAAGTAAACTTAATGATGTGTGGACGTGATCTATATAATGCAAAACCTTATACAGTTGAAGATCTTTATAACACCGATCTATATAACACAATGATCCATAAAACGCACTACTGATCGGATGTAAACATTAAAAATTTTCTTTTGAGAAATTTACATGTGACATGTAGATATACACAACTAAAATAAATGTTTGAAACATTCTTTCATCTTTATATTCCTAATTCATAGTTTTTAATTAATAAAGAAAGAATACAGTTATTACAATGAGCATCAAAAACTGTTATATCACATGCAATAAACTGAATAAAAATAAAGGCATGTTGGAATTAAATATCAAATGAGAAACTTGAAATTTCTAATACATGTATGATTAAGGTAGAATTTCCTCTTTTTTAAATACACAGGAGAACAGCCATTGTAGAGCAAATTCAAATATGAACAAGAGAAGAGGGGGGGGGGGGTTGAAATTTTTTTTTTTTTTTTATGAATATTTTAAATTTATTAAAACAAGAAAACTAAATTTCATAATCCTAAAAAATCAACAAAACTGCAGAAAATAAAATACTGGTAAATGATTCATAAAACAATATTAAGTATAGTGTTAATGTATTTGCTGCTAATTTATTTAAATAATCATTTATGTAAATTTTAAATTATTTTGAATTCTATATTTCATGCTATGAAAAAAATTAACTTTTGAAATGGTTCTCAAATGTAAATATCATAATTTATTCCAGGCAATATTTGACCATGATTACTTGATAAGTTTTACAATTTGTAAAATTATATAGATAATGCAAAATTCTATAATATGCACTACTTCTGGTTTTAAGGTGTGTATTATAAAGATCCTCTACTGTATTATGTTTTCTAGACTTGAATTAATTTATGTTTTAAAGTTAATATGCATTTTTAAATTAGTTTAATTTGTAAATATATTAATTTATTCCCAGTGTATAATATTTACGTGAGCATATTTAGAAGGTAAGTTTAATAGTCTGTGATATGATCTGTATAATGCAAAATTCTATATAACGCAAAACCTCTGGTCCCAAGGTGTGTGTTATAAAGATCCTCTACTGTATTTCTAAGTTTGCATTATAAAGATCTTCTACTGTATTTTGAATTATTCTAAATATTCAAGACATTATTTCAGGATTGATAGTTATAATTAAAGCTAAATTATTTGTTGGTGGCTTTCAGGTTAGGTAACACAGAGAAAATATAAAAAAGGTGGTTATATGTAAGAGCTTTGAGGGGAAGGAAGAAGTAAAATATACTTACAGGCTCTAACTCAATGTCATCTTTTAATATACCAGAAAAAGACTTTAAAATTGATGGTTCAATAAGAGAATCAGAGGCTCTAATATCTCCAGCAATATGGTGCAACATTGTAAATAAGCATTCATTCAAAATATTACTATTTAAAAGAAAATAACAAAATACAAAAGTTAAATTATATACTTATTTTCCAATATAACTTTTTAAGTTAAAATTTCAATTACCTGTTATATTTATAGTTTTCAAGAAGCATACCGTAGGAACAAATAACATTCTTTGAAGAAAAACTTTGAAAAAAAAAAAAGTATTTTAATATAACAAGCAATGAAAAATTATTAAATTGTTTTTTGGATATATATTTATTAAGTTTTTACAGATAACATTTATACAATTTCACTTTAGAGTAAAATAACAGTAAAAGAAAAGAAAAGTGTAGAGAGATTAATTTTATCAAAAACCAAATATCTATGTTCTAGGATTATAAATATATATTCAACACAACAAAATATAAAAGGCTTTTCAACTGTTGAACATAAAGATCATTAACTGCAGAAGAACAACATAAACACTCAAAACAACCAAATATTACACAATGAGATAATTCTTTTTTTACCCTTTTATTTCTAAAAACATCTTCCTTTCTCTCCTAAATATATAAAACATAACCCTTTCCTTAAAAAACTTCTTCAAATAAAGTTATTTAACTAGTTGTTAAATTTAATAACAAACACTAAGCCTATTGAATACAAATTAAACGTTTAAAATTTTAAATTATTTTAAATAAAAAAATATATATATAGTAGTAGATCTTTGAAACTGTGTATCAACTTTAAATGTTACTGACACTATCACAATTTATTCGTTTTTCATTCATTTTTTTCCCCTTTCAGCATCATTAAACTTCTTAACTAATATAATCACATTATGAGTTAATGAGACAAAAATGATTAAAATGAAAATAAACTTTAAATTCAATACCTTATGACTGATAACCAAATAAGAAAAAATAAATAAACTAAAAAAAAATCTGTTGACATCAGTGAAAATATAGTTTTGTAGATAAAGCAAAAAATGAAAAGTGCTTTAAAACTGTTATAAATTTCTCTAACATTGATACAAAAAATAAAGTTCACAAAATCAAATTTTCAATATCAAAGATTCACTACTTTCAATTGTTTTTAAAAACTGCTGTTTATTTTAAAGTAACTATTTCATGGTAAAAAAGAGACTTAGTAAACTAATTTTACATAGAAATCTATTTTAAAAGTCTCTTTAATGATTAAAGATATTTTTTATAATAAAAACACTATGATTGCCCATAGTATATACATATGTATTCTCTGTAATTAGTAACATTTTCTCCATACTCTGGTGTGTGAATAAACCTTTTATTTATTTATTTTTTATTTATTTATTTTTTTAAAGTACTATTTTGATTTTATTATGCAGTATGTTATGATTTTAACTTTTTTCTTTTATTAAAATTTTTCATTCATTTAAAGCTTACAAAGTCAGCAAATCTTGGAAAACTTAACAGTTTTAAAATGTTGAGCTCTGTACACTACAAAATGGAAGCTTGATTTAAATAAAATCAGTATTTAAAAAAAAAAAAAAGGTTGTGAAAATTTCACTTAATACAGAGCCCCACCAGCAGCTGATAGGTTTTGCTCTTGAAGTTGGTAGATCTGAGATAGCGGTTCGATTCAAGGTCGTGCTTGTCAGCCTGGCCGCGAAAAGTTTTCTATGTTCTTTCCTGGAGTTTTCATAAATATAGACTAAAGCTCCTTAAAAGAGATTTTCTATCCCCTAGCTTTATTCAAAAAATTTTAAATTTCCACCTCTTACCCCTAATAATTTTACAGCTACAAAAGTATGCATAGTCAATTTCTCACCACAAAAAATTATGACAATAGTTTTTAAGATTCTTAAATATATGCCTTTCTATCCTCCCTATTAATTTTATAGCAATTTGAAATGCAAGAAGCTATCATGAAAAACTATACAGATTTAATTTTTGGTACATATCAACCAAAAGGTAATGGTTGTTACGCGGTAATTTTCTCTATTTATGAGGAGGCTATTTGAGTTTCTACAGTGTACATGTTAGCAAAATTACAAAGCTGTTAGACATACTCCAAATTTGCAGGGAGAATAGATAATTCTAAATCTAAAGATTAAGACCCATACAAAATTTTTATTTGAAAGAGGGGAAAGGAGAAGGTGTGCAATATATATTATAAAAATGTAGTTAATTCCCTAATTAAATCAGCATAACAACAAACAGTACTATATTGAAAAAAATCAAAGCAGTATTTCCATATCAAAAACTATATTAATTAAAAATCATCTGATTGACTATGAAAGATTAAACAGTAATTATATCTGATTAATTAAAATATCTCCACATAAAAAAATAATAATAATAATGAAGCTCAACCTGAAAAATCATTGAAAAAAAATTAAGAAAATTGAAATTTGAAAAAAGTGTTAATAAGGTGCTTAAGCTAATCCTCTTCTAAGTTTTGATGCCTCTGGAATCAGTGGCCTGAGCTCCAGAGCAGACAGACACTTCTCTTTATTTAAAGCTTGTGATATTCAAACTGTTAGAGCACAGCAATTTTCAATTATAAATTAGAATTTTACTTTATATGTTACATTTTTAACAATATTTACTAAATAAAATTTATATGACCAAAATATAAAAGTTTTATTTTTAAAAAATTTCAGTAATGCATTTATCACCTCAAAGCAGGTACATAAAAAAGCTTTACTTCATTTTCAATATTTTTATGATTAAAAATATGAATAATTACAACCACAGATTTCAAATCATAATCAGTTATTTCATAATGATAAATGTGAAAAAATTAAAATAACAATACTTACAGAAGGATCAGAAAAAAAGTAAAATAATGAACTTTAAAGAATTATTTAATACATGATTTTTTACTCCATGTGCTTAAAAAAAAAAAAAAGAGGTGGGTACACTTTTGCGAAATATTCATAAAGGAAGCTAACTTGTTGTGGGTCAATAGCTAATCCTATATATTAGTCTTAGATAATATAATAATATTTCAAATTGGATATTTTTTTCATAATGAAATAAAAATATATTTAAGAAATTATTTAAAGTCAATATTGCTTAGTTCCATAAGCCATATTTAGCAAAACGTTTTTGATACTATAACATAAAAAACAGGAGAGACAGTTTTTGTAGTTAAATAATGTTTTGAAAAGGGGGGGGGGGGTAGTATTGATTTTAATAAAATTCTTAAACTAATCACTAACTGTTTTAAATGATGCAGAAAGTTGTTTCTTTTTGATTCAGGACACATATCCATGCTTTTTTCACCCACAGCCAATATATAATGGTTTAAGATGACAACATCTTCTACAAAGCTTTTTCCACTAATCTTGCAACAATTCTGCATAAGCAAAAGTGGTATATGTTGAAGGTGATGCAACTCAGCAATTTTTCCTAAAACAAAGGATATGAGCAAAAGTTTTTAATGTTTGAAACTGTTGCACACACATACATAGAAAATATACAAATAAATATAAAAGTTAAATTTAGTAATTTCAATATATACATAAGGGTTAAATTAATGAAAACTTTAAAAAATATTACTTAAAAAAATATCTTAGAATAAAAAAGGACAAGGAACTACTTGTTTGTCAGTATAAGTATTTTTCATTTGGAATTGTCTGAAATATTTCAAATATTAATTTAATTATTAAACTAGGAGGAAGGGAAAAAGATATCATTATCTATTTTGGGTCTTATATTTTATACAGAGCAATATATATATATATATATAGAGAGAGAGAGAGAGAGAGAGAGACAGATTAATTGCAAACAAGCCATAAATTTAAGATTATATTTACCACAAAGATCTAAGAAAAATATTTTGTCTTTCTGCAAATTAGACTTTTTTGAATACATCTCAATTGCAATCATCATTTCTTTCAAAGCAGTAACAATTAATTTAAGCCTAAAAAAAAAAAAGCAATAACATTAATTTTATTAATATATTTAAAATAATGTAATACAAATGAGTAATAATTATTAATAAACATAGGAAAAATCTTCAACATATAGAACACTAAAATAAATAATGAAAAATACAGATAGTTGTTTTAGATAAAGTGGAGTGTAAGCAGTGGCGTGTGGTGATATTTTTCTTAAGGCAAGCATTAATCACAGTTCTTGCCGTAATTATAAAGGTGTTTGGGATTAAGACCAATTGACGACTACACAAAGCTCGAATGCCTGAGATGGTCTTTCTAAGGGGTTCTAGCATGTGTTTATGTGAGTTTTCGAGAAAACCACAGAAAACTATAAACGACTGAATCGAAACCGTGAACAGTGATTTTTGTATGCATTTATTAGTGCTATTAGTTTTATTATAAATTCTCGTTTATTAGTTAAGAAAAGCAAAAAGAAATATCCATTTCAAGATATAAAGGAAATCAATATTACTTATTTCGAAAATTCACTCTAATACATTATAAGAAATATCAAAAATTCACTATGATGCATTACAGGTCAAATTATTAATAAAATGTATTAATTTATTAATTCAAAATTAAATAATAATAATAATAATGATTTTTAATTGAGTTTCCAATTTTAAGTAAGAATAAGTAAGAATTAAAAAATCTACAAATTCAGAAGCAAACAGCAAAAGCAATAGCAAACATTCTATTAATATCAATACACAACACAGTGAAAAATTATCTTGTTTGGTTTTCACGCCATCGCTTATGGTCATGTGTTAATGGCAGCTGACAATAAGTGTCCTGGCCCATAAGAAACCTTTTTTTTCTCTTCCTTGTGGCAGCCTCAATCAGTGGCGTCGCCAGAAAAATTTTCAGGATGGGGCAAACTTAACACTGCAAAATTTCAGCATATTTTAAGAAATTCAGTTCGATTCAAATGGTTGGCTGGTTGATTGAAGTGATTAAGTAAACTTCTGTGTAAGCATTTAGTACAATAAATTTTTATACATATAATTTAAGCTAAAACATTGTACTTAGAAAAATTATATAGCTTATTCCAAACCAACACTAATCCGAAAAACTTACTGTCAGGTCGATTTAAAATCTATTTGAAGGGAAAAGTTAGAGACAACCAATAAATGCAAGTCGAGTCGGTTTGAAAATAATTGACTCTGTGACATAAATTTTATTTGGTCATTTCAATTCTAATGACAGTTTTAAAGCTTTAATTAAATTTCTTTCTCATAATTTTTTACTTATTAGAATTTTCCAGGAGGGGGCAAGTGCCCCCCCTTGCCCCTATGTGCCGACGCCCATGGCCTCAATCTAGCAGTGGCGGATCCAGAACTTTTTTTTTTTTTTGGCGGGGGGGGAAGGGGGCTAAGATTTTTTAAGATGTTATTCCAGATTAATGAAAAGTTTACAATTGTAATATTCAATTGTGAATGTCAGTACATTTTTTTTTTTTTTTTGGGGGGGGGGGGGGCTAAATCTGCCACTGCAGTCCAGCACTTATAATTTTTTTACAGGGACACAAAGAAAAATTCTTCATCACTATCGCGTAATAGATTCAAATTATTTAAAGTGTAATAGCATCCTAAATGCCTTATTTGATTGTGCTAAATGTTGGTAGGTATGTTCAAGTTCTGTTGCATGATTTCTATAGATCTTGATGAATCTAGTATTTATAGTTATTTTAAAGAGACACAAAGAAATATTCTTTATCATTATGACCAATGGATTCTAATTAATTGAAGTGCAATATTGTCTAAACGCCTTAACTGAATAGTAGGTATGGTATGTTATAGGTCACAATTGCATAATTTGTATAAATTCTTTATAAGTGTAGAACTTCTTTTTCAGGGACATGAAAAAAATTTTCATCATTACGGTATATAAAAATATAAATATTTACACAACATTGAAAAATGCCAATGTAAAAATATTAAACGCAAACTGCAGTGTTGGTAGTTTAAAGCATACCTACATTAGTGCAGAATGATGAGGTAAATTATTGCTCTTATATATAAATAGGAAAGTGAATTTAAGAGTCATAATAGCAGCCAATAGGAATTTAAGATTAGAGAGCTACATAAAAAATCAAGAATGTGGATTTTATGTGATATTCTAACAATCCGAGAGAGAGGGTACAGCAAAGTCACAATTAATGATTCTTTTATGAATTTATAGATATAGAAAGCTTCTAGAAAATCAAGTTCATGTGAGTGTTTAGGCTGATAGATTATTTTAGCTGAATTAAATTTGAAAGTATGGTTATTCTCTCAACAATGCATAGCAATGGCCAATTTGTTTATTTGTTTCCAAATATAACCCATGTTTTTTTAAGACGAAATTTGAGTTTATGTTTTGTTTGACCAATATATGATTACCCACACTGACAAGCAATACCATATACCCTAAGAGTTGTATGTACTAATAGGATCTTTTAACCTAGAAAGAGCTAATTTGTTAGTGGGTGAGAAAATTATTTTAAATTAATACTGTTTGACAACTTTAGCTATTGCAAAACTGGATAAAAGCAAAACAATACTAATATTGGAAGAGGGCCCCAACATAGAAGGATATGAAGCATGAGGATGCTCTAATTTAAAATGAACTTTATCAATAATGGAAGGGTTGCAACCTCTTTCAGAAACAAGAAATAAGCAAATTGGTCATTGTTAAACATTGTTGGGAGAATAACCATAATTTCAGCTTTAATTCAGCTAAAATAATCTGTCAGCCTAAGCACTTACATGAACTCGATTTTCTAAAAGCTTTCCATATCTGCTATTCCAACTCAGAAATTCACTTTCCTATCTATATTTAAGATCAATAATCCGTCTCGTCATTCTGCAATGCTTCAGGCTACCGAAACTGCAGTTTGCATTTAATATTTTTACATTGGCATTTTTGAACATTGTATAAATATTTATATTTCTGTTCAATGTCAAGTCTGGTTATATATTTTATGGACTATATACTGGAATCCCTTGATGTGTACTTACGTCTAATATCTGACCTCTATATTCGATTCAGATATAAACTGGTAAGCATGTTATAGGTTATGATCACAAGAACAGTAAACATTTACAGGAATGTAAGACATATATATATGTATATATTTTTTTTGAGGGGGGAGGGGAGGGGGATACAAAGTAGAATTTTTATACATTGCGGTCTATGGGCACAAACTATTTAAAGTTCCTTTTAGTAATATTAAATTGTTTGAAACATACTTTAACCCTTTCCAGTACATAACCTTTTAAAGTTGGAATTTCAGCAAAAAAGTTTGTAGACAGTCTAATCAGGTCTAGAATAGCTCACATATGTCATTTTGTAAAAATTGAAGCAGCTATTTTAAATTTGTGGGTGTACCCAAACAGGGCCCACTGCTCAGATGAACTTTGGAAACTGGGCCCTTAAATTTAGAATTTCAGCAAATATAATTGTAATCAGTCTAATACGGTCTTGAACAGTTCACATGTACCATTTACAGTTGCTGTTTAAATTTTACTGGTGCACCCACTGCATCAGATGAATTTTGGAAAAATTGGGATTTGAGTATTGCAGTGAAGCTCATAATAAAAGTTTTTAAAGAATTACTGCAGCCAAAAAGTGTGCATCGAATTTTGTAGTACCAATGCATATTATTGACAAAGAAGGTTAAAATTAATTTCTAAATTAATTTTTGTTTCATTTAATGCATATTTTTAGCATTTAAAATGAGAATGTTTTGGTGATCCAAGACTAGGCTCACTACACCAGGAAGGGTTTTAAAATATTTACATAACTGCTATTATGAGCTTATCATTATTAAATCTTTTATACTGAACCACAAAAGAATTTGAATATATTACTATCCATGTCATGATATACAACTTGGGCAGAAATACTTAAACACCTATTATGATTAAAACATTCAAAATATACAACCTTTTTTATTTCTTCATGTCATACTGTCGACTAGTTTCGCATGGGGCGCCCCAGCTTGGTCTCCGACGACACAGTGATTGAAGTTTGTCGAAACTGTTCCACGCCTCCTTCCTCTCTTTTAAAGACTCGGTGCCATTGTCGGTCGAGTAGAGCCCCATCGTTACCATTGCAATTATTAAAACTTGATAAAATTTCTACAGATTCTCTAATAGCGGCATAACTGTGGTTATGATAATTGGCTAATTTTTTAATTGCTCGAATTTAATATTAATATTATCGTCTTTGTTTACCTGAGTTAATGCAGTAGTTATTTTTCCAGTGGCTATATCGTGGCTGTGTTCCTTAATACGCATTTAATATATCCCCAATATTTTTCAGCTGATTAGGAGCGATAAAGACAAAATAAACCTGTTAGAAACCGCTGGCATATATAAAATCCCATATACTAATAGTCAAGGTAGAGAGATGTGTTACATAGGAAAAACAAAAAGAAAAATTAAAACGCGTATTAAGGAACACAGCCACGATATAGCCACCGGAAAAATAACTACTGCACTAACTCAGGTAAACAAAGACGATAATATTAATATTAAATTTGAGCAAGTAAAGAAATTAGCCAATTATCATAACCACAGTTAGGCCGCTATTAGAGAATCCATAGAAATTTTATCAAGTTTTAATAATTGCAATGGCAATGATGGGGCTCTACTCGACGGGCAATGGCGCCGAGTCTTTAAAAGAGAGGAAGGAGGCGTGGAACAACAGTTTCGACAAACTTCAAGCACCGTGTCGTCGGAGACCAAGTTGGGATGCCCCATGCGAAACTAGTCAACAGTATGATATGAAGAAATAAAAAAGGTTGTATATTCTGAATGTTTTAATAGATGTTTACTTCATGGTTTGATTTTTATAAACCTATTATGATTTTTCTTTCTATATAATTAACTACTTCTCTCAGTTGAATTTCCAGTTTTTTTTTATTATTATTAATGGACAAGTTTTGATAATTTTCTGAATTTAGGACCAGATCATTTGACGAATGTTTTGCTAAACTTGCCAAAAAGCTCACTCTAGATGCATCTTACATATGCAAATGTTTTCAGACATTTTAAATAATATCAGTAGTTTCATGTATTCATGTTAATATTTAATTTGTTTATCAGGTATGGTTATTAACTTCATTTGCACATTTTTTTTCTTCTCTCGAAGGTGCCAATCTTTTAATTTCTTATTCTTTTCTTTTCACGTTTTTTTTATCATGGATGACATTTTACTTTCCCTAATGACACTGACATAGAAAACAGAAAAAACAACTTAATAGACTAATTATTTGCAAGTTGGCAAAAAATATCTTTATTAATGGAACATTTTTAATTGATAACTTTGTTAATTAAAATGATAGAAATTTCAGACCAAGACAAAAATGTTCCTTAGATTATTCTGAAAACATCGTACTTCTCGCAATGCTAAGGACCCTCTCATTCATTCGGACATAGGGCTGTAATTATTATTTTGTTTGTTTGTTTATTTACTGTTTTTCCTATTTATCCAATTATCTGTGCTTCATATTGTGCATTTATGAGAAGTGTAATATTTAAGGTATTATATATATTTTTCTTACTGCATATGAAAATGGAAAAAGGAGACAAAAGGTGCCAATAAAATTGGAAAAACATATATTTTTACTTTCTTCTACAGTGGAGCACCATTTATACGTTTTTCAAGGGACCGTTCCTAAAAAACGTACAACTGAAAATTAATTTTAACATTAATACACAATAAAGTGTCATATTAATAATAAAAGTCTAATCAATTTTCATGATTTTCTTTTACATATATTCGAATAAGATATATTTTTAATTAAATTAAAAATATTTTTAAAAGGTAGAATAAAAATTAAATGATTAAAAATATAGAAATTCAGAAAAAAATTTCAAGATTTCGATTTTAACCTTTAAAGACAAAGCGTTTTGTTCTCTAAACAAAGATGACATTTTTGCAAACAATTAAAATGAAAGAAAGAAAAAAAAAAAAAAACCTTTTCTCCAACCGTAATGTCAAATAAACATGATAAGAAATAAGAAAATCTTCCAAGTCGCCCAACGGAAGTGAATAAAAGATCTTCAAGTTTACAAAATGCCTATAAAGTTGTGTTTTTCCCCCTTTCATACCCCATCCCTGGAATCAATTAAAAGAGAAATTGGGAGGCCTTCAAGTGGTCACTGGTTACTTATATTACCATTCAAGCCAGTTGCCAACTGCTTATCTCTGAAAATCTCTCTAACACCCCTCTTCCCTCAGATTGATGCAGGTCACACTTTGTTACCATAGTTCTAGGAAAAGATAAGAATAAAACATAAAAAGCATTCATCTTATTTTTTTTTTTTTAAATCCTGATGATGAAACTCAAACTTGGGATTCTACAAGGAGGGAAAAAAAAAGTATAAGTGAAATTAAGAATTTACTTGTGTCGTATAAACAAAATATTTTAACACTAGAATTCAATGGAATGATTTGGGACCAAAGTTGAAAAACGTATAAATGAGAAAAACGTGTAAATGAGAAATATATAAAAGGTGCTCCACTGTAAAATCAATAGAAAAAAAGTACTGAATTCATAAAAATTTTTGACTTCCAGATTTCAATAGATTTATACACTTTAAGAGGTCCAGAACAGTGGCGGATTCAGAACTTAACTTTTGGGGGGGGGGGGGGGGCTAAGATTTTTCAAGATGTAATTCCGGATCAATGAAAAGTTTGAAAATGTACTATTCAATTGTGAGTGTCAGTACTTTCGGGAGGGGGGGGCTTCAGCCCCCTAGCCCCCCCTTAAATCCGCCACTTGTCCAGAACACAATTTGATAATTTTTAGAAAATGTCTGTAGGTGCGGCAAAAATTTTGTGGCAACTGTATCTCAGGAACCAATGCACATAAATTTATATAAATTTACATCTATATATAAATTAGTTCCTGTTAGTTTACATGTTGATATATATTAGTTCCTATCAACTTTTGATGCAAAGAGCTTACAGCTGATGTTGCTACAGCAAATTCTTCCATTTAATGGAAGGCTATATCTCAGGTTGTATATATTCAAACAAAATTTGGCATATGACAGTGCAAGTATGAAACACTACGTTGATTAAATTTGAGTGCATATCAGCTGACACAAATGAAGCTGCTATGCTGCAATTTAACCTGCACATAGGAAGACTAAATCTCAACTTCTATGGCATAAAAATGAACCAAACTTGATATGTGATGTTATGAAAAAGAATGATGGCATAATTTTCATGTATATAGGCTGACAGGTAGCACAGCTATTACTCACCTTCTGCCATTTCCTACATGGCTACATCTCAGCATCTGTTGATTAAAACTGCACAAAACCCCATATATAAAACCTTTATTGTGAGAAGCTATAATTAAATTTTTGTGCATGTTCAGCTAGCATGGTAGTGTATTTTCCAAATTTAATATTGTTGAGGTGATCTTTAATACGGGTGTTTACCTTTCTTTTTGTCATTCCTATGTAGTAACCTTTGCTATTGTCTTGGTATTTAGAGGGGAAATTTGACCCCTCAAATTGGACTTTCAAGTTTTATTGTCGTGGAAAGAGATTTGTGAATATTTAGCTTATTTATCGCTTTATTATCTAATAGTCACAAATCATCCGAAATGACAAAGTTCAAATTTCCCCTCCAGAAACCGCAGGTATATATGAAATCCCATTCAAATACCAAGACAATAGCAAAGATTACTACATAGGAATGACAAAAAGAAAGACAATCACCCATATTAAAGAACATCTCAACAACAACAATATTGCAAAATACACTAACGTGCAAGCCCAAACCCATCAAAATGAAAATACAGAAATCAACTTTAATCACGTTAAGAAAATAGCAAACTACAACAACAACCAATATGCGTTATTCCGTGAAACAATTGAAATTTTCGACCAATCGCATTCATGCAACCATGAAGAATTGAAAGCAGGTATTGATGCCAACTCGTGCCATCTATTCGATGAGAGAAGAAAGCACATGAGTTCTAAAGAAAATTCACGAGATCAACACCGCAGAAGTGACTGGTGTCGACGATGAGGGGTGTCCCCCCACTACCTGAAAGTACTTCACCATTAAGAGTCACCAAGTGAAGCTGAATGTAAGGTTTTTTTAATTATTATTTATGGCTTCATTAATAAGAAAACTTAAATAAATAATAAATTACTTGGGAAATTTTCACTAATATAGAGATTTACTTTACAGCATTTTATTGTTACAGCTTTCATCTTTTTTATTTATTTTTTTTTTTCCCATCTGTGTCTTATTTTAAAATTTTACTGAAATAATGATCTTTAAAAAAAAAAAAAAAAAACTTGTTTTGGTTAAATTTATATGAAATGCTTATGTTACTTTTCGGTATCTAAAACTGAAGATGTAACTAGTAGTACTTATAATGTCAGCCTCCAAAACAAAATTTGTTGCTAAAATATACAAGAATCTAACATGCCCCTAAAGTTTCAGTATAATTTGTCAAGTATTTTTCTTTATGTTTTATAAAAATTCTAAAATCATTTTTTTTTTCTTTTCTTTTTTATAATATATAAAGAGTCAAAATTTTAATAGACTCTCTAAAATATTAGAAATCTTCTACATTTAAACAATTAGATATAAATTAATACTTACTGGTCCAATAAATATTTTTTGATTTGCATATTAGCTTCTAAGTGCAATTCAACACTTTCACATGTTAGAACACATTCAAATACTAGGTATCCAATAATGTCAACATTCAGAATATCACTAGAAAAACAATTACAAAATATTCAGAATATATAATACTTTTCACAATAAAATTTTGAATCCTAAAAAAACTGCTAAGCATATCGAGATATTAATAAAAAATAATAAGAAGAAGAAGAAGAATTAAGACATATATTAAACATTTACAAGTACAAAAAATAAAGCAAAGTCATTAATTTAAATTACAAGACTTTACAATTAAGTAATAATAATGAAAACAATATTTTTAAGAGAAAGGGACATTTTTTTTTTTCTTTTAATTAAAAAAAACTCAAATCCGGTCTACAGTTAATATAATAAATTCAAGGAAAACAAATATTTGAAATCAAGTTTAACAAAGTATAAAGCAAAACATAAAAACAAAATTATATAAACCTAAACTGTAATAACTAACTCTGTTTTGAACAAGAACCAGATATGAGCCAATACTGTTGTTAAAAAAAAAAGGGGGGGGGGGGAGCAGATCAGTAAAAGTGATGTTTAATACTACTGCAAATACTTTTATCCTTTTATTTATAATGCTGGTTTGATCAGTAATTATCATACTTTTTAATATTATACTGTAACCAAATTTTCTTGTACTCTCTCCCTTTCTTTTGAATTCAGCTGAACTGCAGACTAACATATGTAAACCCTCTTACTGGTTAAGCCAGCTTTGGAAAAAAAAAAAAAATCCCCTTAAATAGCAATTCTATCAATAAAAATCAATCTAAAATGATGTAAATTTTTATTTTCTGTTACCATATTAGCAGGCCCTGACTAACGGCAGGGCATACGGGGCAAATGCCCTGGGCCCCCCTTCTGGAAGGGGCCCCCCTACAGGCGTATGCAGAAATTCTGCAACCTAAAGATCTCTTATGCCACTGCAAGGGGGTCCCCCAGAATAGGCTTGCCCCGGGGCTCCAGGTGGTCTAAGTCGGGCCCTGCATATTAGGAATACTTTTTTATTTGTTCCAATGAATTCATTTAACAAAAATAAACCTATATGTTATATCTATATATACTGAATAAAGGTGCATAAATATACACACAGTTTATATTCAAACAGGACCATAGAGGCATCAACATATCCATATATTTCATCAATTCAAAATCAAAATTCATACTGAAATTTTGCTTTATTAATTTTATATGTTTACTTTAAAAGTTTTTAATTCAGAAAAATAAACTGTGACATAAATAGTCCTGAGAGTTCTCCAGTTCTGTAGAAATAAAATATCTCTTTTCCGAATCCAATAAATCATTTTAATATAAGGCTGATATTTTCCATAGATCACTCAAGAAAGTGTTCATTCAACTTATTAAAATTATCATATCACTTTATCCAATCTAAGCACTTAACAATTAGCCTTTGATGATATAAAGCATTTTAAGAAACAGTAAAATTACTCTTAATATATGTTAACTCAGCAAATTTATAAGTTTATTTTTATTTTTAATAGTTGGTTAATGACTACTTTTTAAAATAAAAAACTTACTGAATGTATAGAAAAATTACAAATTAAACTGCTATTTGGCTGGTTTTAACAAAGAGAAAGTACACATATTTATTTTTAATAATGGAAAAATAAATGGAAAATTATATTACTTTACAATAAAAAGCAAGAATACTATTGATCTAATTCTTCTTACAATGCTTCACTGATATTTTTATTTATTCATTTTTCTTTTTCTTCCCCACCCCCTTCCAAAAACAGAACTGAGAGAGAAACCTTACAGATTTGTTCAACTAAAAAAAATAAAAAAAAAATAAAAAAAAAATCAACATGCAGAATTTTTGTTGGGAAAGATTTAATTTTCTGAGTCAATTAAATGTTTGAATGAAAAATATCTATTATTGTTTACTTTATGGAATCATCATATTTATATTTAATTCATACAGTGGTTTGTATTTTTCTTACTCTTTCTATTTTATAGCCAACTAAATAATTAAAATAACTAACAGACAAAAATAGATTTAATGTTAATCATAGGTAAATGGAAAGTCAATTTTGTTCTCTATTTTTTTTTTTTTAAATGGTATATATGTATGTATATATATATATATATATATATATATATATATATATAATTATAAGACAATAAAAAAAGGTGCAGGTTGGGTAGGCAGATGCAGATGTTTGATTAGAGAGGACAGGGGGTGTTGTTTGGCTGAATAGTTGAGTGGGATTGTGAAATTATATATTAATTAAAAATAAGAGAGAGCAGAAGGCCTATTGCATTTACTTTGTATTAAAATATATTCCTTATTTTCCTTAAAATGTTCAATTTCTTCATTATTAAGTTGTCAACTATTCTTAAAAGTTGTAATCAAACACTAAAACACATGATAATCAATCAATAAATAAATAACCATGTTGCTGTATAGTATGGTTATTCTTCATCTGTTATGTACAACTCGGCCCTTGGGTTGTTTTGCTTGTTTTAATCCTTGTGATTCCAAATGCATCATCCTGTGAGTAATGTTTATTTTTTATAGTTGTTTTCTGCTTGATTCTCTGATTTCTTGAACTAAATACTTTATTCTTCATTTTTAACTTCAATTAATTTCTTATACAACAGGGCGACCGTTAGCAATTTGCTATTATAGCTGTTAATGAACGAAATTGTACAATGGTGAAAAAGGCCACCCCTGACGGGTTTTTTTCATCATTCTAAGATTTTCCTAATTGACAAAATATTTTGTTTTAAATACTGTTTTAACTGTTTGTTTTCCCATGGCTTGTTTATACCTTTTGATTTGAGTTCCATGTCGTTTTTACACACCGGCAAAATTATTATTAAAACTGCAACTAACAATCAGTGGCGGATTTAAGGGGGGGGGGGGCTAGGGGGCTGAAGCCCCCCCCCCCTTCAAAACACTGATATTCACAATTAAATATTTCAAATGTAAATTTTTTATTGGTCTTGAATAACACTTTGAAAAATCTTAGCCCCCCGCCCCCAAAAGTCAAGTTCTGGATCCGCCACTGCTAACAATCCAGGAATAAATTTATGATTAGATTGTAGTTAAATTAAATAAAAAATAAATGTTTCAATAAATCAACATCAGTCTCTACAGGTTATTTAAATGTGTTGTAATTGCATTCTTCTTGGTCCATGTGGTTTCAGTGATATTATATCTGTTGCTTGGCTTTGACTACAATTAATAATTGATTTACATATAATTTATTGTTACCAATAAAAATAATTAAAATTAAAATTTATTATCTCAGGTTTAAATTAAATGATTTTAATATAAAAAAAAAAAAATATTTAAAAAATAATAAATAAAACCAACAATAAAATAAACCTGTTTATTCAAAATTTTCTTATTTTGTATTAAATTGTTAATCTTTTTTCACACTAGATAGCACAAGCATATATTTCACACGTAGACAATTAAAAAGTAAACAATTTTTTATCTTATACTATTAAGTGAGCAATATTTGTATATATATATGTATATTTCACTGTTCTAGAAAACGGTCGCACGGACAGTCATGTGATTTAACACAAAGGTGCTCTCTGAAGGATCATTGTGCACATCAAAGTCAGATTTTCGAATTTTTGATTAGTTTTCTTTTAATTAATAAAAATATGAAAATAAAACTCCCCATTTCTATAATGATGCAGATGGAGAATCTTAGGAGATATTTGATTCGTTTATTTGATTTTCACTGATTTGAGTGTATTTTACATTGAACAACAGCTATGTTATGAGAAATTAGAAGAGATTTGATTGGTTTATTTGATTTTCATTGATTTGAGTGTATTTTACGTTGAACTAGAGCTATGTTATGAGAAATTACAAAAGATTTGATTGGTTTATTTGATTTTCATTGATTTGATTGCATTTTACATTGAACCAGAGCTATGTTATGAGGAATTACGAGAGATTTGATTGGTTTATTTGATTTCCATTGACTTGAGTGTATTTTACGTTGAACTAGAGCTACGTTATGAGGAATTACGAGAGATTTGATTTTTATTGATTTGAGTGTATTTTATGTTGAACTAGAGCTACGTTATGAGGCATTGCGAGAGATTTGATTGGTTTATTTGATTTTCATTGATTTGAGTATATTTTATGTTGATCTAAAGCTACATTTTGAGAAATTACGAGAAATTTGATTAATTTGATTTTCATTGATTTGAGTGTATTTTATGTTGAACTAGAGCTACGTTATGAGGCATTACAAGAGATTTGATTGGTTTATTTGATTTTCATTGATTTGAGTGTATTTTACGTTGATCTAGAACTACGTTTTGAGGAATTACGAGAGATTTGTTTAATTTATTTGATTTTCATTGATTTGAGTGTATTTTACATTGAACTAAAGCTACGTTTTGAGGAATTACGAGAGATTTGATTAGTATATTTGATTTTCATTGATTTGAGTGTATTTTATGTTGAACTAGAGCTACGTTATGAGGCATTACAAGTGATTTGATTGATTGGTTTATTTGATTTTCATTGATTTGAGTGTATTTTACGTTGATCTAGAACTACGTTTTGAGGAATTATGAGAGATTTGGTTAATTTATTTGATTTTCATTGATTTGAGTATATTTTACGTGTAACTAGAGCTATGTTTTGAGGAATTAGAAGAGATGCGATTGGTTTATGTGATTTTCATTGATTTGTGTGCATTTTGCATTGAACTACAGCTACATTATGAGTAATTACCAGAGGTCTGATTGGTTTATTTGATTTTCATTGATTTGAGAGTATTTTACGCTGAACTAGAGCTACGCTATGAGGAATTATGAAAGATTTGTTTGTTTTTTATTTTCATTGATTTGAGTGTATTTTACGTTGAACTAGAGCTACGTTATGAGGAATTACAAGAGATTTGATTGGTTTATTTGATTTTCATTGATTTGAGGTAGGAGTGTACAGTGATGTGTTTTTGGTTTTAACATGCTTGACAGTGATTGCTGTAAAAAGGAGTTTCATGCGTTTTCAGATTCATGCACAGCAGAGTGGGGGTGTGTCCAGTGATGTTTTTTTGTTTTAACATGCATGAAAGTGATTGCTGCGGAACTGAGTTACGTGTATTTTCAAATTCATGCACAGCGAGGTAGGGGTGTCCAGTGATATTTTTTGGTTTTAACATGCGTGATAGTGATTGCCGCGTAACCGAGTTTCGTGTGTTCTGATATTCATGCACAGCGGTGTAGGGCTGCCCAGTGTTTTCTTTTCTTTTTTTTGGTTTTCATGTATGTGAAGCGTACATACATGCGTTATAGTTATTGCTGCGAAAACAACTTACGTACATTCTCCGATTTGACCATTCATTGAATAGTGACTTTTACTGTACGAGTAACATCTTCAACTGTTTCCAGAATATTTGAAGAATTAACATTTTTATTTGACTGTTTTTGAGAATATTCGTTTTAATAATAGTTTTGTTGCACAGATTCGAGAATTTCAAAGAATGTTTGCTATTGTCAAGGAGATCCCATACTAAAACTGTGAATAAAATAGTCACCAATCGAAATATATTTATTTAAACGTTTCAATTATTCAATTAAAAAGAAATCCTTTAAATATACTGCACAGCGGAGCGGGCGAAGCCTGCTAGTAGTTGTAATTAAACTCCAATTCATGTAAGTTTTAGAGCTTTAAGAATCATTAAATTAAAAATGCATTAATATTGTGAATTTAATTATTACTGAAATTGCTCATTTGTAGAACCTTTATTGATCAATCATTACTAATCTAGATATTATTTTTCTTATTAGAATAGTTGTGGCAACATGTTAACTGTTACTATCTGAGTTTGGAGTCAGCATGACACGTGGATGTTTCTTATATATTTTTTTTATCTTGATTCATTGCAGGTTTTTGTTAATAATTTAATTCCTCTTTAAATTTGGTTTTGTCACAAGATTAGAATATGAACTGTATTTTTGGCTTAAATTAGTTGTACAATTTTCTGAAATCTTGCGATTTCTCTGCTTATAGAAGTACATGTTTCCTGAAGACAAATACTTCTATTTTTGAGCATTTTTTATTC
Source organism: Salticus scenicus (assembly GCA_963930645.1). NCBI lineage: Eukaryota > Metazoa > Arthropoda > Arachnida > Araneae > Salticidae > Salticus > Salticus scenicus. The sequence continues at coordinate 149,957,045 of OZ005651.1, forward strand.
CATTCTCATTTCCAGTTATCCTTTTTACTGCATCTTAATTGTTTTGTAATCTTAATTTTACTGCATGGCACTTTATTTCTCAAGGAATCAAAAAATGAACTGTAGATATTAATTTTGCAAACCTAAGCCTTTATTTACTTTAACTGTGGTTCCCTCTTGCATATTAAGTAATCCCTCAATATCTCATATAGTGTTAAACTGTCCAACATATGATAGCTAACCAATTAGAGTTAAGGATTTTTAGAATAAAAAACAAGAACACAAATAGAGAAATCAGCTAAAATCATAACACACTGGTCTTATACACATTAAAACACAAGACCAAATTTTTAAGATAAAAAAGCAATCATTTAAACAAGAACAGAAATCATAGAGCGAATCTGTAGGAAGAATCTTCATATTATTAGACAAATAAACAATATGAACACTTGCACAATTCATTTACACTTTCAAAAAAAGCATAAAAACAAGTTTTTTGGCACTAGCTGTGTAATTGGATCACTTTATATAAATATTTTCTGTACTAAATTTTTCATATTAAATATGTGTGGGAAAGATTATTTTCACTATTAATTACTCCTTTATTTACTTATCTCAGTTTCGAACTTATATTATTAAAGTTGTTCAGAAGTAGCTAACAAACAAATTGTCTGATAATTATAAATGTTTTTCTGCAGTAAATTTTTCATACTAAATATGTATGGGAAAAGTCAATTTCACTATCAATTGTTTCTTTATTTTGCTCTTTATTTTATTTTTGACTTTTATTATAATAGTATGAAAAAACTTTGTTGGTATTAATTTACTTTGGCTGAATAAATAAATTAACAAAAATAACTTTAAAATATATGCAAACTATGAAGCCTACTAATATATTTAAAAACACTAAATAAACCTTACTAAAGGCCTCATCCTGAGTCACTTTCACAGGAGCCCCCCGGCATTTTCAAAGGCGACCTTCTGTGGTAATGTTCCAAGCAGCAAATGAGCTGTGCCGTTGTTTTTAGTTTCAGTTGGCTAATCCTCCAATAGGTGACACCAGATTTGGTCTATGGCTGTGCTGGGCTCGTTGCCATTGCAAGATTTAAAATTACTCAAAATTTCTATTGTTTCGCAATAGAAGGCATACGTCGGGTTCTCGCAATCAGCAATCTTCGTTGTCTTGCTGAATTGGATACTGATACTTTCATTTTGCATGGTTTTTGCTAAATCTTGCAATGGCAACGAGCCCCCCCCCACGCAGACGTAGACCAAATCTGGTACCACCTACTGGAAGATCAGCCAACTGAAGCCAAAAACAACAGCACAGCTCACTTGCAGCTTGGAATGCTACCACAGAAGGTCACCTTTGAAAATGCTGGGGGCACTTGGTGAAAGTGACTCCAGATAAGGCCTTTAGTAAGGTTTATTTAGTGCCTTTTTTAATAACTTTTTTGTTTGGTAGTGATTGATGGTAATGTTAAATAACTTTGATTCAAGTAACGTTTTGACATAAAATAATATTTAAGTTGGGGAAACAGTATAATTCATATAAAAAATGAAATCCTTTTTTTTTTTTTTTTTCATGATCATTAGTCTTTTAAATATAAAATAAACAATAGGTAGGTATTTTTTTTTATTGGGTATATGAATTTAATTTAATAAATAGAAATTATTTATTTAAAACATTGTGTCACACTTAATACAAGTGTAAGATTTTAATTTCATATATTTTACGTATTAATCTGAAGTATAAGATGTTTCATTTATGTCTGCATAGAATGATCTATTAACCATTTTTTTCTTCTTTCACTTTGAATTGCAGAATATTTATATTTCTTCATAGCACAACTCCAATCAAACAAGATTGTTATCCATATATTCATTCACCGTTAAGCTACGTATAATTTTATCTGAACATGCAATTGTAAGTAATAGGGAAAAGCTTAGCGACTTAAAATGCTATATTTTATAAATTTTGTATCTCTGAATGTAATATTTTTAAATTTTTGCTTTTTTATAAAGACATTTTTAGACATTGTGTTAAAATGATTTTTAACTTTCATTTATCAATCTAAATATGTTTTTACCATTTTTTTTCTTTTTTAAGAAAATGTTTACATATCTTATTAATATTTTAATTTGGAATATTTAAAATAAGATTGATCATACTTAAAATAAGATTAAAATCAAACTTCAGATTTTATCATTATAAAAACTTATTTAAAACGAAATATAATTCATATTCAATATAAATTCAATACCGTTGTTTTTCTTTGTTCATGGCAGAAAGCTTTTTTGCGAGGGGATCCCCTTCGTCAACTGTGCCTACTGCTTGTCGGGGATGGCAGCTGTTGATGTCTTCACTTTTATTTACGAACATGTGATGCCACACTTTGTCAACCTCTGCCGATTCATGGTCGTTAATGATGTTTTTATTATGCGCAATTTCGATGCTCTCTCTAAAAAATGCGCAGTTTTGGTTATTGTTGTTTACGATTTTTGTAACTCTATTAAAATCTATATCTATATTGTTTTCTTGATAGCATCTAGCTAATGTGGTGGTGTTTCGATTAAATTTGAGGTCATTTGGGTGCTTTTTAATTCTTGTTTTGATTTTCCTTTTAGTAACTCGTATATAGTGGTATTCTTCATTTTCATGATTTTTAAGTGGGATCTTATTATATGCCTGCAGTTTCGATGGGGGAAATTTGGTCCTTGTTGCTTCTTATTAATTGAAAAATTTTGGGATTGGGTTTGATTGGAATATTTAGACTGACTTTACTAGTGGCGTTTCCTATTTTATTTGAAGTACCTTGGTTATAGGGTATGGAAAAAGTAAATTTTGGGGGTTTTTTTACCACTAGGAATTTTATTTAGCTGTTTAATTTGTTTTTTATAAAGCTGATCTACTAGTTTTTTGGGGTATCCTGCTTTTGTGGTTAATTTACTTATGAAATTTAATTCTTTGTTTAAATCAGACTTTTCAGAACATATTAAGATAGCACGGTTGATGTAACTATGTATTGCATTAATTTTATAGTGATATGGTGTTCTACTTCTATTGTTTACAATTTCGTTACTTGCGGTGGGTTTTCGATATACGGTAGTTTTAAAGTGGTTATTGATTCTTTTAACTTTAATATGATTTCATTATTGTTTTCTTCTTCAGAGATGAATTTTATATTGTCATCTAGCTGATTGAGTTGATCAAGAACTTCTTTGGTGTCATAATTATCTTTGATTATGGTGAAAATATCGTCCACATAGCGGACCCAAAATTTAATTTAATTTTTATTATATCAATCATTTTATTTTCCATTAATATTAATTTAAACTCAGCTATGATTCCCGATATGGGGGAGCCCACAGTGACACCCATATTTTGTTTATATATTACATTTTTGAACTTGAAATAACTTTCATATAAGATTAAATTGCTGGTGGCTATTAGGTACCTAATAGCCACCAGCAATTTAATCAAAGATAATTATGACACCAAAGAAGTTCTTGATCAACTCAATCAGCTAGATGACAATATAAAATTCATCTCTGAAGAAGAAAACAATAATGAAATCAACTATTTCGATGTTAAAATTAAAAGAATCAATAACCACTTTAAAACTACCATATATCGAAAACCTACTGCAAGTAACAAAATCATAAACAATAGAAGTAGAGCACCATATCACTATAAAATTAATGCAATACGTAGTTATATCAACCGTGCTATCTTAATATGTTCTGAAAAGTCTGATTTAAACAAAGAATTAAATTTCATAAGTAAATTAACCATGGAAGCATACCCCAAAAAACTAGTAGATCAGCTTTATAAAAAACAAATTAAACAGCTAAATAAAATTCCTAGTGGACAACCCCTCCCGCCCCCCACCCCCCCCACCCCCAAAAAAATCACTTTTTCCGTACCCTATAACCAAGGTACTTCAAATAAAATAAGAAATGTCGCTAGTAAACTCAATCTAAATATTCCAATCAAACCTAATCCCAATATTTTTCAATTAATAAGAAGCTACAAGGACCAAATTTCCCCCATCGAAACTGCAGGCATATATCTGTACTGATAAATATGAAGGATTTGAGTCAAAAAATGTCGATTTTGAGTTAAGTACATAGTAAGACTCAGAAAAAAATTCTCAATCGATTGGTATAAAGGATTTAAGTCTATGTCATTTAGTCTTTGAGAAAATCGATTGGTAAAAAAAAGGTTCAAGTTAGAAATGTACCCTTCATGTATGGTATAAAATATTTAATTCAGTTTTTTCCTGTTTTTAAATGAAGGTTGACAATCACTGAATGGTATAAAGGGTACTAGCAGGCTTTGCCTGCTTCGCTGGCCACTAAATTTAAAGGAAACTCGTTTCTATATAGCTTTATAAAAATAAAATAAAATAAATTACTGAAATTGTTCAAAAGCTCGCTCCAGGTCCCTGCTGCATTCAGCAGCGATTTGGTCATCAACTGCAACTCGGGTGCTTGTCCCTATTACCTGCGACAATAGTTTACCAATGAGCTTCCATTTAGGTGCTTATTATATAACAGTTTCGAAATAGATAGTATCGAAAAAATTGGAGTTTCCCTTTTATATTTGAATCCCAGTTACATGTGAACAACACTATACGTGTTGTTCACATGTAACTCGGACTGGACTCAAACGTAACTGGGTTTAGACAACATAATATTTGCTTTTACGTTATTTCATATCTTTTTTTTTTGTTTATCCAATCAACCATTAAATGACAGCAATTTCACGCCAAATATTACAATATGCTGTGACCGGCTACGTCTGTCGCATGAGACAATTAATTTTTTGTGTTTATATATAATTCATGGGTTGTAAACCTGATAGTACAGCCTTAATATAGTTCTCTTTGGCGGCTTTTGAATTTTTGTCACCATTTTAGACTTAATCCATTGTAACAATAAGACTTAATCCCTTGTAACAATATGCTATGAGCGCTATTTCTGCCGTATTTTAGACAACTAATCTTTTTATGGTTATATATATTTCCCATTAAACATATTTTTATTTATTTATTTAAATATTAATTTGAATTTTTCAAATATTTCTGTTCGACAGCGTGAGAGTGCTGTAATACACAGAGGTTCATTTGTTTGTATGATAAATTTGCATAGTGATTATTATATAAAAAAATAAATAAATAGGTAAACATTATCGTGTTACACAACTTTATTATGTCGCTCCATTGGCGGCTTTTGAATTTTTGTCACCATATTAGCGATGGATTTTTTTTTTTTTTTTTTTTTTTGTATGAAAAGGGGAAGACTATTTTGATAATAATTTTATCAGACTCTTTTTTGTTTATACATAAGAATCCTTTATATTCTGCTTATATTTTTAATGCTTTTTAGGTTTAAAATAGTGCTTGTTGAAATAAATTTCCTATCTTTAAAACTGCATTTTTTCTGTAAATTTTGTGTAAAAATAAATCATTTATGTTTTTATATATTTGATGCGCTACTTAGATTAAAATGGCTGTTGCTATATTAAACTTCTTGTCGAAAAACATTCGGTGTACTTCAACACCAAAATTTAAAAAATCGCCCAGCAGGATCTGTTAATGAAGCTGATAAAATAAAAATATGGTTCATAGAGTTTAAATAATCTATTTAAATTTTTTTTTAAACCCAAATTATTAATCTATCGTATCACATACATAGGTATAGTAATAATATATAGATTGATCATTGGGGACAAAAAAGTGATTCCTTTTCACTCGGGAAAAGACGGCGATTTTACCAAAATATGGCAGTCTTTCCCCGAGTGAATACACACGGGAATATGCACGAATGTTTTAGCAAATAAAATTCATGAATAATTTATTTACTAAAGGTGAATGAAAAGCCCCAGATATAGTTTCAAATTCATTCTTCTTTTTTTTTTTTTTTTTTTTTCCCCTTCAATACCACTTAATGGCTGATTCCAAAGCTTTTTTTTCAGCATCAAAAATCTTTGCACGATAATATGGGGATGATAGATCTATATATATTATTATATCTATGATCACATAAATCTTTTCGAAAATAGAATAAAACTTAATTTGCAAAAAAAAAATAATAACTTTTGTTTATTAACCAAAGTAATTGATGAAATTTGAAATGCAAGTTGGTCTTGTGGGGTACAGGCTGTATATTATATTTTTGTGTTCGTGAGAGAAAATTTACAAGAATTTGAAAACTGCAATTTTTAATCCCTTTTAAAAATCATGTGACTTAATGTGAAGCAGATTTTTCATTTTTTTTTCTCCTAACGGTTTCCATACAATCTTCTGCTGTTGCCACCTAAAATTCATACTTTAGTTAATTTTAAAAAATCTAATTCTCCGATTGATAAGCTGTTTAATGCATCGGATTAAAAAAATTTTTCCCTTTCATTTGCTATCTTATTTGTAACGATGCGACTGATATTTCTAATTTATTTTCTAATCTTTCTGATTTATTTTCCTCATTTTAAATAAGTGTACGTTTTTATTATTATTATTATTATTTTGTCGAAAAAAAATGGCAACAATTAAATTATGGATAAAATTTTAAAATTTAAATGTCTTATTTATCAGAAATTAGAAGGTTTTTATTTTCACATTTTAATTAATTAAGAAAAAACTAATCATCCGATTGATAAGCTGTTTAATGCATCGGATTTACAAAAATTTTCCCTTTCATTTGGTGTCTTATTTGTAACGATGCGAATGATATTTCTAATTTATTTTCTAATCTTTCTGATTTATTTTCCTCATTTTAAATAAATGTACGTTTTTTTTTTTTTTTAATTATTATTATTATTTTTTCGAAAAAAAAAATTGGCAACAATTAAATTATGGATAAAATGTTAAAATTTAAATGGCTTTTTTTATCAGAAATTAGAAGGTTATGATTTTCACATTTTAATTAATTAAGAAAAAACTAATCAAAAATTCAAAAATCTGACTTCGATGTGCACAATGACCCTTCGGGATGCACCTTTGTGTTAAATCTCGTGACTGTCCGAGCTACCGTTTTCGAGATCAGTGAAATATACATACAAATATTGCTCACTTAATAGTATCACATTTTAATTAATTAAGAAAATACTAATCAAAAATTCGAAAATCTGACTTCGATGTGCACAATGACCCTTCGGGATGCACCTTTGTGTTAAATCTCGTGACTGTCCGAGCTACCGTTTTCGAGATCAGTGAAATATACATACAAATATTGCTCACTTAATAGTATAAGATAAATCAACATAATCCCTTTTCCCTAATCGATTCTTATGATTTGTTTTTAGTTAGTTTAACTTTGTTTTTCGTCTCCTGAAAAATCAAGAATATGGACTTAAATCCTTTATACTTATCAGTACAGATATATGATCCCACTTAAAAATCATGAAAATGAAGAATACCACTATATAGGAGTTACTAAAAGGAAAATCAAAACAAGAATTAAAGAACACCAAAATGACATCAAATTTAATCAAAACACCACCGCATTAGCTAGATGCTATCAAGAAAACAATATAGATATAGATTTTAATAGAGTTACAAAAATCCCAAACTACAATAACCAAAACTACGCAGTTTTTAGAGAGAGTATCGAAATTGCGCATAATAAAAATGTCATTAATGACCACGAATTGGCAGAGATTGACAAAGTGTGGCGTCACCTGTTCGTAAATAAAAGTGAAGATCAAGACATCAACAGCCGCCATCCACAACAAGCAGTAGGCACAGTTAACGCAGGGGATCCCCTCGTGAAAAAGCTTTATGCCATGAACGAAGAAAAATAAAGGTATTGAATTCAGATTTTATTTTATTTCCACGCTATAGAATATGCATATTTTGCATATTAATTTGTGTCATATAAATATTTTGCATGAATGAACATTTTTTAGCTTAGCTATCTATGTTCACACTCTTTTGGTGTTATATATATACTATTTCTATGTTGTGTGCAGTTAACAGTTTTGTAAAATTTCAGTATTATTTTACATGATTATTTTTTAGCAAATGAAGTTCTGTTAGCATTTATATAATATGTTTAATAACAAATACAAGCATATTGCTCTGATTAAATAAAAAATAAATAAAAAATAAAACATTACATACTTTTATTAAAATATTCATTTAAAATTATGGAGCATATGCATAAACTCTCATAATATGAAAACTTAAATATTTTTTTTTTTCTTTGGGGGGGAGTGAGGGGGGGGGGTCATGGCGTACAACCAGTGCATCAGTATGTGAATTGCAATTTTGTTGACAGGGCTATGGGGGGGAAAATGTTGCTTTAAAGTAAACTTTTATAGTTACACATCCCAAAACCTTCTACAATATTTTCAAATAAAGCTTCAGGATATACTTTTTGTCTTATCACTGTGCACTAAAGAAATAACTAACATTTCATTTTATATGTATGATTGACATTTTGTTTGTTAACAACAATAAATAATTAAATAAAAAAGAGTGTTTTCTTACCTAATATGTTCTACATTAAGATGCACTGTAGAAGCAAGATGCAAAAAGTAACTTAACATCCAAAAAAGAATAGATTTATCAACAGTGACACTTGATCCCTCAAGTAAAAAATTCTGAGAAAGAAAATTGGCATACAGCAAACATTAGTATTATATTTTTAGAATCAAGTATCATTTAAGAGCAACAATAGATGGAAATACAGTTAAAGCTCAATTAACTGGCATGGTTGGGAAATGTCAGTTGCTGGATAAAAAATAAATTAATTAAATTTTTAAAATCCGGATAGTTGAGCGCATCGAAATTCGAAAAAAGTTGTGGGAAGGGTGGGGCAACAATAACACTGGAGTAATAAATCGTTTTTCTGTTTATTTATTATTATTTTTTTTTCTGTTTTTATCATTAAGTTTTTTAACAGTTTTGTATTATGCAGTATATAATTATTGATATGGCAAGGGAAAAAAAATTTAGTGTGAATTTTTAAATGTTTTTGTATTTTTCTTAATCTTTCGATATTATTATCCCATTATTCAGCATTTCCTTGTGATTTTAATTTAATATCACCAATATTGTTGCCTTGTGGGACCAGAGCCAGGTAATTTAAAATTTAAGTAGAAACTGGAAAAAAAAAAAAAGCAATACAACCCACAATTTATTTCATTAATGAACACTTTTAAAGTAGCTCATAGTAAGCTTTAATTGTACATTGTAAAAATTCTTTATCACTCTTTAAATCTTGTTTCTTTCAGGAGGAGGAGGTGAAAGGGGAGATAAAATAAATAAAAAGAGCATTATAAGTTTTTATCTGTAACTTCCCATCGCTAATTATTTACTCCTCCCCTCTCATGCATTCGGTTCAACCAGACCTGCAGACTACTGCAAAGAAGAAATTCTCTGTGTCACAGTCTGATTCAGCGCTGTTCCACAGTTACGATAATTGAAAGAAATCTAAAGAGCAGACTGCATTTTTCAGTGAGAGATCAAAAATGTGGATATTGAAGATAAATAAACACAAAGAGAAAAAAACGCTGATCGTCTGCCTGTTGTTGTTTTAGAAAGGAAAGAAAAAATGTTTATCAATTACTCACCATTTAACGGGACACACACACACACACTATGTCAAGATTTTCCCGGATACTTGATATTTCCAGTTAGTTGAATGCCAGATAGTAGAGCTTTTAATGTAAATTGACATAATTTAATATTATAAACCAATCCTTTTAGCAAAAATTATGAGGAATAAAATTTAGAAAAAAATAAAATAAAAAGGAAGTTAAAGGTTACTGTAATTTCATTTCATTGAGCAAAAAATAAATTTCTATTTAATCCAATAAATACAATATGAAACATGGATATAGTTAAAATAAAACAAACTGTACATATGCTGGCTATTATATTGATTTTGAATAATTAATTCTTTAGTTTTTCTTATTTTTGATTTCTTGGTAATACATATAAGAGAAATAATTGTACAAACTAATCCGTTAAGTTGAGTAATAAAAGATTAAATAAATAAATAAAATAAAAATGTGAATGAATTAAGAGCATACAACTGAAAGGACTGATCATTAAAAATCTAGAATTTTCTTATAATCACTATTTTTAGCATAAAATATTCAAAGCAGACCACACAAATTATTTTATCTTAAACTGCATACACACTACTTGTACAACTAAAGTTTAAATTGAATATTTTACAAGCAGTGGCACATCCAGGTGGAAGCCCTGACATTTTATTTTTGTAGAGTTATAAGCTGTCAAAATCTAAGGATGTTAATGTTAGATGAATATGATAGATATTAATTCTATGTTTCCAAAAAATTATTAAATTCGCATTTCATTTTTCTATTGCATTAGAAGGGGTGAATCTACCTGACATGCAAAAACCTTGAAAACTGCTACTTGCATGCAGATAGGGGATACATATTAATGGTATATAGCTACTGATAATAAGTGATATTTGGAGAGCTCCTAATACATTTTCAGACAAATTAAACATTCAAAATGAGAAATTTCTATAAAAACAAAATAATTTAACATGAAATTCAGAGACAGCGAAATTTTCAAAAATCCTGAATTCAAGGGTAGCCCTCAATAGTGGCACCAGAAATTCCCCGGCGGGGGGACACCACCTCCCCAACAGGGGGGCACTACATAAAGAAAGTTTATTATATAAGTATTTATCAAAAACTGCAATACTGTTAATAATATTACTGATAATATTTGAACCATTACATTTGTTAGTACTCCTCGGGGTTTTGGAGATGATCGTGCCACAGACAGACATTTTCTAAAAATATTGGGGTCAAAACGTGTTCTGGACCTCTCAAAACGTGTATATTCATGAAAAACTGGAAGTTGAAAATTTTTATGAATGCAATACTTTCTTCTACTGAATATAGAATGGAAAAACTGGAATGCTCCAAATTTGTACAAGGAAAGAAAAGTGCTGTCAAAAGTAGAAAAACTGAAAATTTTGTATTTTTTCCCCCCGAGAGATTTTAGGAGTATTATGCCCTGATGGGAGGTCACAGACTCCCCGACGGGGGGGGGGGGGAGGCTGTGCCCCCCGGTCCCTTGCTGGTGCCACCTCTGGTAGTCCTTGAAAAGTTTCCCCTCTGCTTTAAAATGAAGTGATCCAAACATATTTTATGCATATTTTTATTAGTGAAAATTATTAATAAATTCTTATTAAAAAAAATATATATATATGAAATATAACCTATATTAATTTTTGTATGAATAGAATAGGCATCATCAAAAACATGGGTTTTCAAATTTACAGCTCATTCCTATAATTATTTTTTGAGTTGTAGTAATATTTCATTTCTTATTGGTGTTAGAGGGCCATCACGTGTTATCATTTGTGTCATCCATAACTGTGCATATGTAGGAGTTAAAATAGTTATTCATTTAAATTTAGATACATATAATAATTTCTTAATTAGCTTCATTTTAGTTTATTTTTTATTTAAAACTGTCTTTTGTTTCCAGTTATTATCTGAATGAATATAATACTTTTCTGTGTGAGATCTTAATTGGTTTAAATATAGTGATGAGCCTTTAATACATTTTGTTTGTAACTATATCAAGAATTTAAAATATATATAAACTATCTGAACTGCCTTTATCTCAAACATTCAATTAAATATGGAGATAAAAATAGGTGTTACTATTTGAAAAAATAAAGTTGATGCAAATTTTAACATGTAGATGACCTCCTAAGTAAAACTTAACCTTAAAATATATTAACTAGGCGTTATTACAAATCGATCAGCACTAGCTGCATATTTATAGAATAAAAATTTATGGTAAAATAATTTGAAGATTTTTTTTTTTTTTTTTTTTTTTTTTGGAGGGGGTAGGGGGCTAACTATACATAATCATTGCTAACACAGTCTATCACAAAAGTTATTTCTGGATAACTTAGGTAAAACATTATTACATTTATATGGTAAATTTTTCATTATTTTTCTTTTAATTTTAATGTTGAGCTTCTGAAAACAAGTCTCTAAAAATAGTCATATTTAAGAACATAGCATAGAATGACCTAGACTTTTCATGGTAATATGTAAGAAGGAAGCTCTATTGTTAAAATAATAATAATAATATATTGATGCATTGCTTTATTTATTTATTTAGTTAGTTTATTTTGGTAAAATCAATAAATAAATAAAATTTAAAATATATACCTTTAAATCTTGCACTAAATAACTAAACCCACTGTGTAGAAAACACATAGTAAACTCTTTTATAAGGTTTCTGAAAAAAAAAAAATAATAATAATAATAATAATAATAAATTTAGTGGTAATAGACGAGTTTAACCCTTTGCCGATCTATTTATTTTCACACCCCTGGGTCAAAATAGCTGTATTTTTATAAGCATGAAAGTTCCACTTTTATTTCAATGAAAACAAAATTCGGTATTCCCTTTGGAATAAAGTTCTCATTTAAGTACATTTATATTAACACATTGAATCAAAGTTCTGCCTATTTTAAATTACAATAACTTGTATACCGATGTGTACATTACAATCAAAATATAAATGAATGCATAAATTAGTATTATGATAGAAATAAAAATATAATTATAATATATCTGATAAGATATAAATTTATGTATATAATAATCACATTGGATGAATTACTATGGTAGAAAGATGACAGAAAGAGTACAAATACATAAAAACTCAGTAAAAATATGTGTTGCTTATATAATTTGTTAAATATTTATGTAGCTATAGCAGATATAACTGCTCTCTCTTCAGAAAAATTTATAACAAACTATTACTGATAGTCATTTTGTTCATTTATACTTATTTAATTTTTAATTTCATGTAAAAAAAAATCTCTTAAAATTTTCTGGTAGCTATCTTTTAATACAATTACCAAGACTGTAACACGAGCATTTTAGATCAATTAGGCCAGCAGGGGACATTTACATTACAAGTGCTTTAGAGCGTTAGGACCGGCAAAAGGTTAAATTAAAAACTACTTATATATATATATTTATATAAAATCTACAAAATAAAATATTTTTCATCAATTAAATCTATAAAAATAAAATAGGAGTGCATAATATTTTAGTTAACTTACAGCATTTTCTAAAATAAATAATGGCCCTTCTCTCTTCTCTGACACTGAGCAATTTTTTTTTTTTTCTCTTTTTGTTAGAAGTGGTAATAACAATATTCAAACAAATAAACAATCTCAGAGAAACTGAAGTATGGATATCCATTCCCCTCCCCCCTAGTTTTCTATACATATCATGTGAAAAATCAATTAAAATGCAGTGTGTTCATATCATACAAAAAATACTTTGTAAATCGTATGATCAGGTAACAGTAGAAAATTCTAATTGTTATTTTAAAAAGATTAAATCAAACAGAGGAATAAAATGCCAAACCCTACACTAAATGTGACTTAATTTTAATCTAATAATGCATCATTAAATACTGATAATTTTTAAAATAATTCTTTGGGGGAAAAAAAGGAGTGAAAAGCTTCAATAATTTTCTAGGAAATAATATTTTCCCATTTAGGCCTCACAACAAGTTTTTACCTCAAATGTACAGACTTTATAGACTAAAATTAGAAATTTATAGACTTAATAGACTAACATTAAATAAATTAATAACTAAACTTAATAGACGAAATAACTGCAACGATGATACACAAATTAAGATATTTATGTAACGAAATTTATTATACATAAAATACTTAATTTTTGAACATACATTAAAAAAACACTAAAAACATACACTAAAAACCTTCTGATATGTGAATAATATAAAATCTTCACCCAGCGTCACACAATGAGGATATGTATAATCAATTTAACTTATCAAAAAACATTTAACCCAAAACTTTCATCAAAATCATTATATCCATTTCCAAGTAACCCCAATTTCTGCCATATGGTACAACAGTCCAATATACAGTTAACAGCAAACATGAATCTTCCTAAAGATGAGGATATGTTTAATTGATTTGGCTCTTTAAAAACACTTAACCTTGAACTTTCCTTAAGTTATATCCATTTCTGAGTAAACCCAATTTTTACCATTACTGCAACTGGGTGATAAAGGGTTAACAGCGAACACAAATTTCCCTGAAGATGAGGGTAAACCCAATCATTTTTTTGATCTAAAAAACCCCTCTTATCAAAATCATTAGAGTCATTCCTTGAGATACCCAAGACAAAATTTTATATATGAGAGTAGGCCTGGCTTTGCCCAGAAAGAAAAGAGTCAGAGTTATGAAATTATATATTTATTCAACATAGTCTCCCTGGAGACTGATACACTTTTTACAGCATTGTCTTAACATTTGTAGACCATTAAAATAAAATGCATTTGGTTGTTCCTGAAACCAGCTTTTAGAAACATCATGTCCTCGAAATGTTGTTCTTTCAAGCCCTTTTTCAAATTAGGAAACAGAAAATGATCAGAAGGGGCTAGATCAAGTGAATAAAGAGGATGGTGGAACAACTGGAAACCCAGGGTGTTCAATTTAGCTCAAAGTGTGCACAGGTGCATTATTAGGCAAAAACAGGATTCCTTTCTAGGTCAATTTCCCCCTGTTTTTCTTCTTAATTACCTCTTTAAGTTGGTCTAGAAGGTCGGAAAAATACTCTCCAGTTACACTGGAGAATTGAGGTAAGAAGACCACTAGCAGAATCTCATCTTTGTCCCAGAAAACAGATGGCATGATTTTTTAGCCAATTTCTGGGTGTGGAACTTCTTCTGGTGCGGGAACACTGTGGCACCATTCTTTTGTTTTAGAATTAAAAATGTGGAGCCACATTTTGTTTTCTGTCACTAAACTAAGCAGAAAGTCCTGTGAAGCTTCAAAATGGCTTTGGATGTTACAACTCATTCCTTTTTCTGATCATTGTTCAAACATTTCAGCAGAAATTAAAAAAGTTTAAATCAGAATGACTTGATATTTGTACAGTTACATATCAAGACATCTAGGTTTCATTTGCCACCAAATTTATTCTTCTATTTTAACTTGAAGGGGCCAAAGCCAGGAACTTTTCAGTCTCCTCTCGTATAAATACATCAAGCCACATGATTTACTCCTTTAATATAAGAGAAGGATATACATTAGCAATATATTCATTATAAGACACCAAACTAATACCAATAACAATTTAATTGGTAATATTGATGGAAATTATAAGTGAAGTCATAGAAAGAGTGGAGAAATATACAAATGACATCAGAAAATTTTATTTGTGTATTTCCTTTAATTTTATATACGTATCTGCTGGAAAAATATTTTTTAATATGGAAGTTCTTAAAAATATAGACTTAAGAGGGAACAATAATCTTATCGTTGTAACTACTTTGGCAGGCAAAAAAATTTTGAGTTATGGAAATTCGTCTAACTAGTTTTAGTATATAAAGAGGAAGTATTATTTAACCTTGCCTGAGAGTGACAAAATACCTGGCGACAGGCCATAGTCTCGTGGATGAATTAATATTTTAATTTTTAAACTCCAATATTGTTGGTCAATAGTAAATAAATAGGATATTAATATCATAAATCCTAATATTGTATTAATGAAATATATTAATGAATACTGGGTAATTATTTTAAATAAATAAGTAAATAAATAAATATAAATAAATATATATATATATGTGTATAATTACAGTATAGAATTCATCAATATATATTTCACTAATATTGTCACTAATTATAATACTATATTGGTGGAAACATATTTAAACCTTAATATTTTTTGTTAAATTATAACTTTCTATCTCAGTACATCAGTACTAAACTTTTATTGAACTAGGAATTAAAGAGATAATTCACTACAATCAAATGTACATATTATATAATTTCATAATTTGTGTTAAGTCATTATTTTAAATTATTAATGAAACATATATATCTTACCCTATGTCTTCATCAGATGGTACAGCTGAATTATTGTCAACTAAAGTAGTTACACTGTTCCTTTTTTCCCATAAAGGATATTTTAGTCTTCCTTTAGCTACAGAATTAGCTATTGCTGAATCCATACAAACAAATGGTGCACAGCCATTGCAACGCCTTGGACTCTTGCCACGTCTACCAGCTGGAGGATGACTACGATATTTTACTTTGATATTTTGCATATCTTCATTACTTGAATCGCTTTCTGAAATTTTGGAATGTATTTGTAAGCTTCGTAATTTCTGGACTGCTTTGAAATTTTTTATGAATTTCTTATCACCAATATCATCATCTGATGATTTTCCTCGAATATCAGGAGAGCTACAATCCATATTTTCCATTACACCCGAGTCTTCTTTTGAACTATAACCAATGCCTTCACTCATACAAATTTCCTGTTCATCATGAGAGGTACTTCCTTTAATTTTTTTGTGATGTGGAGATTCAGAGCAACTAGAACTTTCTGAATCTATTTCCCCATAGAAATAATTATGTTTACCATAAGTACTCGTCAAGTAATTTTGAGGCTCAGAATCATCACTTATCTGAACTTTCTCAAGCTCAGTGTGAATGTCAAAATTATAACAATCCAATAAAACACGAGTATTTTTATATTTCACTTCCTTTTTAACAAAATCATTAATATCAGTTAATGAAGCTGATGTATCTGAAGCTAATGCACATCCTGAATCACTCTGAGGTTTATTAATTTTACATGGCTCACTGCTCAAAGATGTGGATGAGTTTTTTGAGCCATCACTTTCCTCTTCATCACAAGATGTATCTGAAGCTGAAGATATTAATTCCAATGCTTCATGAACTTTAATCAGGTTCTGTAAAATATATATATACATATATATATATTTTAAGTATTAACAAAAGAAATACTACTAAATGTTCATAAAATGCAAGTGTTAAAAATTCTAGCTGATCTAAATTTTCAATTTTAATATATGCGAAAACAGATAACTGCATTATTCACTTATCTGGGGAGGGGGTGAGAAGGAGGAGGTTATTTTATCATTAGAAAGTACATGTGGAACTGCCAGAGCCATCTTTAAAGGTGTACAACAGGTGCAGTCACATAGGACCTTGTGTTTTAAAAAGCCTTGCATCCTTAAATTTTTTAATAAGAAATAATTTCTTGCATGCTATTACTTATTTTACTGTAACATTTATACTTCTTCCTTAGTAAAAATTTAAATTATGTAGTAACTTGTTAGGAATAATAAGCAAATATTATAATTCTTACCTACATATCTCTTAAACAAGATAAGAACATGTTATCGGGCTATACTGACTCTTTTGTTAACATGGCTTAAGCGGCGCATGATGAGTTGCAACAGATACTGAGTACTTCTGTTCCCCTCTTATTTTTGACTGTCTACTATGACTCAAACTAAAGATTCAATATGGCCTAAGAATAATACATTCTAATGTCGTTTAAATGAAACGTAGAACACATACAGTAACTATTTTTGATCTATCAAAGCTATATTTTGTATCATGTTGAATTAGAATGCTCAATACTTGGTTTATCCTCTCTTCACTATTTATTAAACAGTTACTCAAACTTGTTCTACATTCAAATGTTAACTCTGAAATCCTACGGCTACTGGCATAGCTAGATGACAATTATGCAAGACCCCCCCCCCCACCTCCACCACCACATGGGAGGGGGGGAGGGGAGGGGTAACTTTTTTTTTGTTGTTAATCTCCCTTTTGTGAAACTATTTTGATATATACGATACACAATTATTTCTACTCTCTTGTATATTCAATAAAATAAAGTATTGTATTTGTCAAAATATTCCATTTCCAGTTTTTGACGGATTTACACATTTTGACAGGTCCAGAATTGAATTTAAAAATTTTTAGAAAATATGTGTCTGTGTGTGACAAAAATTTTTATGGCAACTGTATTTCAAGAACTAGGGCATAGAATTTCATTTAAATTCATATATAGTTACACTTTGACATAAATTAGTGCCTATGAACGTTTGGTGCAGATCACTCAGCACATGGCGCTGCTAGACTGTGATTTGTTCTACTTAAGGGAAGGCTATATCTTAAGTTCTATTGTGCATATAACCAAACAAAACACAGAATATGAGCAGGTCTTTATGAAACATTATACTAAATGAATTTGGGTGCAAATCGGCTGATAGATGACACTGCTGTGCTGCAGTTTTTCCCCTTAATGGGAAGGCTATATCTCAGACTTTATTGCATATAATTGCACAAAACTTGGAATATAAGAAACCCATTATGAAACAGTTTGCTGGTTGTATTCGGGTGCATATCAGCCAGCAGGTGGCACTGATGTACTGCAAATTACGCTTTTGAATAGAAAGGCTATAATTGAATAGGATATAACTTCTACTACATGTAAATGCCCCAAACTTGATATGCATGATAACCATTATGAAAACGATCCTGACTTAATTTGGGTACATATCAGCCAATAAGTGGCAGTGCTATTACTGACCTTCTATGATTTTCCCCATGACTACATCTCAGTATCTGTTGATTAAAAATGCATAAACCTGCATACTTAAAATAGTTATTGTGAAAAGCTATGGCTAAACTTTTATACATGTCAAAGTGGTAAAACATTAAGTGGCTCTGTTATACAAAAAGGTATAGAAGAAAGTTTTGTGATGACAACAATATACTAGTTTTTAAAGAAATACCGTTTTAGAGAGATAATTTGGGTTTTATTATTTAGATTTAAAGCTCAAAGATAGAAGATGCTGCTTTAATTGAGAAAAGAATAATACAGCATTAGCAATTTTTCTACACCAGAAATTTAGTCAACATTTTAAGAATCTTAAGTAGTAATGAAAAAAAAAAAAATCTATATGAAGAATCGAATTCAATATAGGTATAAATATTAAACAACATTATAATTTTCAAAAACTGGTGTGGGTTGCCACTTTCATATTGCATTCATACACCTACTTTACTTCTCCTGATGAACAACTATGTTCAATTATTTTGATTTGAAACAATTGATGTGAGTTTTTAGCATTGCTTACAAAGATTGTACTCATTTCCTTTCCATTTTATACATGTTCCGCATTATAGAAGTCTTACTGTATGCATGCACATGAAAAAAAAAATTGGTATGTTGTGGCCTTACAAGACTTTCTTCCATATATTCTTATAAAAATTAAAGCAGCCCCAAAATATTTATTAAATTATTATTTATAAAAATTATTTTCGATGATAAATGCAGATGATTTTTATATCATAGAAGTAAAACACTAAATTCCGAATAAAAGTCAACTTGTGCTGACGAAGTTTTTTTTTTTTTCTCTCCCATTAAAAATGAAAAATATGACAATTTTGTTTGAAATTATCCCAAATCTATAGTTCAAATATTCGTTTTAAAGGTGTTGATGATTTTTTTTTTAATGTTACCCATAGTAAAAATTTACAACCCCTGGGGGGGGGGGGGGGAGCGATGTTCCTAAATGTACACAAACTTTTATCTAGTTTACTACTATTATCAATAATTAATTTTACAATCATTCGTTAAAATAACTCTCATTATATACATTTACAGGAAATTTGGTCCTATACTGCCATCTTAAAAATTATAAGAAAATAGTGCCACCTGTTAAGCGATTGACTCCCAAATGTAATCAGAACCACATTAGGTCAGGGTGCAACTAAATACCAAGTTTGATTAAATTTCATTCATTTTTTCGTGAGACACAGCGTCCAAGAATTTTTTTTTATATACACACAAACAGACTTTTCTAAAAACAGTAAAATTGTGTTTAGGACATCTTAAAACATGTAAATCTGTCAAAAACTGGAGTTCAAAAAATTTCCCGAATTCAATACTTTTTTCTTATACCTATTAGAAGAAAGTAATACAGGAAAGGTAAAAAAAAAAATTATTGTTTGCTTATTGTAGTAACCAAAATAGGTTGAAGATTGTCGCTACCGACATTGCAAGAATCACACTCCTATATAACTGAGGATAGTTTTAATTTTTTTTTTTTTTTTACCAACCATCAATCCATCGTTTTCTTTGTAAGAAAATTTTCAAGTAAAATTAACAACAGAATTTAGCATCTTATGATATTATCATTCAACTAAAGAGTCGTTTCAAAGAGTTTTAATCAGTGGCGCACCCAGAATTTTTGTCTAGAGGAGGCTGAAGAATAATTGGGTCCTATATAATACGTTTATGGGCATATACAGTCAGCAGCAAAAGTATCCAAGCACTAGCAATAATCTCTGTCTAAAAAATGTACACTTTATACTGCTTTGTTAAATAAATCCTTGTCGAGTGATGTTTTCAGTCAGTCTAAGAACATGATTCGACAAGGATTTATTTAACGAAACAGTTTTAAGTGTACTTTTTTGACATCTGAATTATTGGCTAGTGCTCGGATATTTCTGCTGCTGACTATATATAGTAAAGAATCTGCTTTAAATATTTCTTTTTAAATAAATGAATGAATGAATGAAATTGAATTTAAGTTTAACAGCGCAATCGAGGAATTTATATCAGTATATAACAGGCTAATTTACAGTAGTTCGGTCAGTTGGGGCTGGTACAGAGCTTGAAAACATAAAATTGTAGGTTCATTTATGATTTTAAAAAAAATTGTGTATTATATGATAAGCTAGTGAACATAAAATTCGCCCAAAATGAAATGCCCTCCCCCATATTTCCATTGAAAATAAAATTTGACATAAAATGTTTTACATGCATAATCAATAACACGTAAGTACAGTCGGCAGCAAAAGTATCCGAGCACTAACCAATAATTTCAATATCAAAAATGTACACTTAATACTGTTTTGTTAAATAAATTCTTGTCGAATCATGTTCTTAGACTAACTAAAAACATGACTTGAGAAGGATTTATTAAACAAAGCAGTATTGAGTGTACTTTTTTTAGACAGGTATTATTGCTAGTGCTCAGATACTTTTGCTTTCGACTGTAATTAAGAAATTATAATAATTATAGTTAAATAAAAGTAACAGTTGTGATATGTAGGAATTATAACAGAATTTCAGTGTAAATTTTTATATGGCTATTTTTATTTAATTATCTGGAGTATGGGCTGATGCTTCTTCTTGGTTCGGTTTGGTTAACAGAAACAAGTCAGACTCGTAGTGTACATGAGTGTTAGTCAACAAAGCAAGCAGGGGGCAGAACCTCATAATATCCTAAAACATTAATTCTAATATAGATTACTTAGAATTTTAATTTATTCTGTTAGCAAATATTTCAAGTGTTGCCTTTCTGAGTTCATTACAGGATATTGTATTCCAGTATAATATATATATATTTATTATGAAATTTGAATTTTTATAACACAAAAAAATTGCCTTATTTAAAAATGGAGCTTAGATCTCAGTGACATCAGAGGCAAAAATGAAAACTGTGCATGTACCCTACTGTATGTTCTACGTACTGTGATAAAAAAAAAAAAAAAAAAAAAAAAAGGGACCCCACCCTCAGATGCATCTGTAAAATATCTTAACATAGTGTTATCGGGGTATTTTCCTATTTTGAACAGTAAACTACGCCTTTTGGCATTCCTCTAAATCGTTATATTTTTACAGAAATAATTTTACATATGTGTGATTAAATCAATTAAATTTTATCTTCAGCAATTGATGCGAAATTTCACTAGCATGTATATGTGCTAGGGGCATATAAAGTATTTAACGAATATGCAAATTTCATTTTTAATTTAAAATATTGTTTTAGAGGAACAACTAAGAGCAGGGCTAATTTTTATTTTATATCAAACAAGAGTTTTCATTTGCCGATGTGAATGTGTTAATTTTGTCACGGGACAAACAAACTTCCATAAAGATGCTATAAATACTCATGAATTAAAATAAAATTGTATGAGCCTGGTATCCCAATTTTCTGACAAATACATCCATGCTTACTTCCACATCAGATTGCTTCTTCTGCCTGACTTTTTAGATACTCCCTTGATTTCATGATAACAGTATATGCTTTAGGACCTCAGAAGCTCATTTCTAAAAACTGCAATGGAATGTCTAGAGTATCTTTCAACTTAAAAAAAAAAAAAAAAAAAAAAAAAAAAAAAACTAGTTCATTGTTTTTGTGTTTGAATGTAAGGATTTCAAAAATCCCTAATATTTAATGTTTAATTTATAAACTTTATTTTTGCTTACAATAGCTGTGTTTGAATAATATTTTTTTCCTGCATATCTAAAATTTTTTACCATGTCAGCTCGTTCTGGAGGGGGCTTGAGCCCCCTAAGTCCCCTCCATGGGTGTGCCTCTGGTTTTAATTTACTTTTCAATTGGTAGTAATATTACCAACCTCAAAACTCAAAATAAGGAGATACAAATTGAACCCCCCCCCCCACCACCACCACACACACACACACCTTACTAATGAGACTGGCTAATAACACTTACTGAAGATCAAATGAGAGTGTTTTTGTTGTTTTAATTCGCTATGTTAGGTCTACAGAGACTACATTTTTATAAGCGGAGTTAAACCTCACCATGCACAGTTATTTGGTTATTGTTTACATAGCTGTTTCACCACTAAAAATTCTGTATACTTTCATCAGTGACTCTGAAAAATACCTGAATTATGTGTACTTCTGACAATTATTTTTGAGAGCACAGGTAATTACAGAGTTGCCAACATTTCTAATTTATTCTGGAGCACTGTTAGAACCATTTTTTAAAGAGTTCTTTTCTTCTTAATTATTTGCAGTTACATCTTGAAAAAAGATATGCTACAAAGAAAGTGGTGTTAATAGAAGGCGGGTCCTGACAATGTTCTTAAGTAAATTAGAAATGTTGACAATTCTGTACTTATCAAAAGTTTTTCAATGATTTCTGAAAACTGAAAAAAATAATTGTAAGAATTTTATAAACTATTTTGTACAGAAAAGTCATTTTTCTCAGTTAGAAATTGTTTTCAATGAAGTGTGATTTTTTTTTTTTTTTTTTTTTTTTTACTATTAACACATTATTCCTTTCCTTTGTATTTATAATTTGTAATGTAGTGTACCCCTGCAAAAAAAGTAGTGCAAATCAAAAAATTGGAATTTTAAGTTTATGGCATTAAAAAATGTGTATGAAGTTCCTCAACATGTACAAAAAGTGTCACATCTCTATCTTAGTATTTATCCACCTCAGAGGAAGTTGTGAGCTTTATTGTAGGATAGTCATTGCTTTACCGTTACCTTTAAGTTGATTTTTCTCAAACACTGCATTTTTTAAGCTGTGTGATTTTTCTTACTGGGGTATGATATGTTACTTTCATTTAATTTATTAAGAAGCTTTCATTCTTCTTACTTGATGATTAACTTATCAGTTTGGTTATTTTGTTTAAACTTTTAGAAGTAATAAAAAAATAAATTTAATAAACAATATTATTATTTTGTATGTGTTCAAAGTAATTGCTTTGATGTATTTTTGGTAGGGAAGAACATAAAAATTACTAAGTCAATTTTTTGTTTTAACCAAATTATTTCTGAGATTTATTTAATGTTTTCCCTACACATTTTCGCTCCATGGAGGATCAAAATTATGATAACATATCTACGTACCACACTGAGATATGAATCTTAGACCGTCACTAATAGCCCACTAACTGATTCAAGTGGGATATTAAACCCATTCACAATCAGAACCTCAAAACTATGCATTTTTGAAGAAAGTCAATTTTAATAATATAGAGTTGCATGAAAATTAAAACATAAAATAAGCAGCAATAAAATTACATAGCAAATTTAGATAAGGTAAATGTATCGAATATGAGAAGGATTTCTTAAGAAGGAAGCATTTCAGTTACCAACTGGGTGTGATAATCAACCGAGTTCATTGCTCTTATCACAAATATATGACCTATAATAGAAATTTATAAGAACAAATACCATATATTTCCCTGTATAAGCCGAGAATTTTTGGAAGTTTTTCGGAAGCTGAAGTATGGGGGTCGGCTTATATACAAATTCCCATTTCTAGCAAAAAACGTACATTAGAAACAATGATTGAATACATATATTTTAAGCTTAAAAACTATACACAGTACAAAGCCGAAAATCCAGACTCCAAAAATCTGGAATCGCCAAAAATCCAGACAGTTTCGGCCGTGTTAATCATCGTCATCAACAGCAATTTTTTTTTTTTTTTTTTTTTTTTTTTTAAGTATAAATATATCTAAAAAAAAATGAAAATATATTTTATTTCTTATTAATCTTCAAAACTGGCATTTGTAAGTCTGAAAGAGGAGGGGAAAGAAAATTATAATAGTAACAATTCTTAAACATTTATCTAGTTGAGAGCTAAATTCTATATTCTATTTGAATTATGCCCAAACTTTTAATTGAAAAATCTAAAATACTAAAAAAAAAAAAAAAATCACGGAAATGTTTTGAACATGGTATGTTTTTCTTATTTAATTTATTTTCTTTTCTTGTAACTTAGTACTAATTTCTGTATGCAAATATTTTAATAAATCTTTTGTTTTTCAAGTTTAATTTTATTTATTATTTATTCATTGTTAAAGTTGATACTATATATATATATATATATATATATACACATATATATTACAGAACATGTTTAAAAATTGTAATATATTATTTTGTACTTGAATTTGTGTATTATCCAAGTACTTAAACCAAAACATTATATTTTTTTAGGCATGACCAAAAATCCAGAATCGCCGCAGTCCCGACAATTCTGGATTTTCAGCTTCATACTGTATAAAGTAAAATAGTGATATCAAACCTTATTTTTAAATAATTATCACATATAAAACTCTTAAATTGGCAATTTTAAATTTATTTCTAGAGCAGCTCGATGTAGTCACGTGTGTTTATTTCTTTTCTTTTTTTTTCACGATGAAGCATTTTTCGCCCAAGATCACATTTATGGCATTCAAAAGTAAACATACAAATAATTTAGGTCATATCAACCATAAAAAGCATTTTCTAGTCTAAATAAATAAAAAATATGCATACAGTACAGTCTCTAAAATTTGGACACCTTAAATCCAGAATATACCAAAATCTGGAATGCATAAAAGCTAACTGCAATATTTTATATCCCGTTATCTTTGGTTTTCTGTTTCGCTGATAGATGGCAGCACCAAACAATTTTCTCTATTACCATGAATGATTTCAATTCTAATTTTTTGTTTTTTCATTTAAGCTTATTTTAATACAGGATTTTTGAGAAATTTTCTAGTTCTTTATTTTATTTTATGTTTTAGCATATAAGATTTCTAGCAACAGTAAAAAGAACCATTCCCAAATCGAAATGCATATAAGCGAATTGCTATATTTTATTTGCCATAATTCTGCCGATAGATGGCTGTACCAATCAATTTTTACTTGAGCGATTTCTTTTTACTTAAAGTTACTCAGTAAAATGTAAATAATGAGAGTGATTTTGAAAATGAATCGGAAATTATTGAAAACAACAAAATTTCTACTGAAAATTTAATTGCTGCATTAGATAAAGAAGTAAAAAGTTTGGAACAAAGAAACTTTATCACTGAACATGAGTTAATGTCATATAGAATTAAAGACAAAGTCATTGCACACAAACCTAAATTAAAACAAAAAAATTACTAAAAATGTTTAAAGATTTTTTATAACAAAAATATGAATTTATTTTGTTTTTTAATACAGTGCGTTAAGAAATTATAAGACCACAAGCGTATTGGTGCATTTCTGAAGAAGAGAGCATAATATGCAAATTTTTACCTGCGTATTTAAAATTGATAGGGAAACACATCCTATACTATTTCCAACTTTTAAAATTAAATTAAATTTCATAAAACTTATTCATTTTTCTAAAAATTAAAGACTGTGACTGTTAAGAAATTATAAGACCACCTGAAAAAATTAGTATATTATACATGACGTCAAACTCAATATAAAGCGCATGCATCAGTATTTCGTAAAAGCATTACCTAAGAAGCAAAGGCTTAGGTTTCGAATGTGTTATACACGATTAATTTGACGACGCCTCAAGGTAAAGAAATATCAGAGTGCGAAGTGAGAAAAATTCTGGTAAACCTGAAAGAGATATTGCGAGGTTAATGAACCATTCTAAAACTGCCATTCATAATGCCATAATTAGAAAAGATTATTCAAACAAAATAAAACGATCTGGTATAAAAAATATTTTGACAGCACGTGATAATAGACAAATTTTTCGACTGTCAACTAAAAAAAGGTCTTTCAACTCGTGAAATTTCAAAACATTTCAGCAAGAAAACTTCACATGTAACAGTCTGGAAGAGTCTTAAATTAAATATTAATACAAAATTTATGAAATTGAAGAAAAAACCAAAGTTATTGAAATGCCATCGAGAAGAAAGTTTAAAATGGGCTAAATATGTCATGTCATGGAATTATGAATGGAAACAAATTATATTTTCTGATGAAAAGAACTTTAACCTTGATGGTCCCGTTGGTTACAAACACTATTGGCATGACTTGAGGAAGAAACCAAAAGAATGCTTCAGTCGACAAATGGGTGGAGGATGAGTAATGATTTGGGAAGCTTTCAGTTATGAGGGGTTGTGTGATTTACAGCGGATTTCGGGTCATATGAACTCTACACAATATCAGTCTATGCTATATGATCATATGATACCGTCTGGACCTTTATTAGGTGGTGCTAACTGGATGTTTCAACAGGACAATGCTGCTTGTCATACATTTAAATCCATGCAGGAGTGGTTTAAAAAAGAAAATAATAATGTTTTGCCATGGCCAAGTCGAAATCCAGACTTGAATCCCATGGAAAACCTATGGGCTATATTATCTCGCAAAGTTTACGCTAATAATAAACAATTTTCATCTGCCAATGAACTGGAAGTAGCCATTGTATAAGAATGGTACAATATTTCTATAACTGAACTTAACCACCTGGTTACTTCAGTGAAAAACAGAGTGTTTGAAGTCGTCAGGAAAAATGGAGGATCATTATCATATTAATTTTTTATACAACTTTGTTTTTTGACAAGTGGTCTTATATTTTTTTAACAGGTTATTTTTCACTTATTTCTAATATATATTTTAATTAAACAGTTATTGAATTATACCAAGTTATTGCAAACTAATTATAAAAAAATATAGAGTAATATGTTAATTTATGTATTTAAATTATGATTAGAATCTTTATTTTTCTTATAATTTACAAAATGAAAGTGGTCTTATAATTTCTCAACGGACTTTAACTTTTATCATATTTTAAAAGTAAATTATTTGTGTAAATAGACTGATATTATTAAACTAAATATAACAATATTTTACTCAAACTTAACTTAAAATATACTCTCTAAAGTAAGTAATAAGACATTTTATTTGTTTAAGCATGGAGATTTCTTTGCCGATTTTAGTTCAAAACATGCCCGCGCTCTGTGTCATGAAACAAAAATGCTTTTTATTTACATTTAGATTATCCTAAAAGTTTTATAGACTGGCAATATTTTCGCCATTTTGGCAATATACTCTAGCTTTAAAAGAATATTTTTTCAATTTGGCTTATACACGGGTTTGCAGTTTTGGGCAAATTTCTGCAGGGAAAAATATACTCTTGACTTATATACGGATCAGTTTATATTCAGAAATATATGGTATAATATGAGAAACTGAGCAAGATCCTCCTATGCCAACTTGTTACCAAAACTTAAGTAGAATTTCCCTGTAGAAACACAAAAAGTTTTTGCTGTCAGAGTGTGAATGTGTCTGTACTGTGATAGCAGCCAAAAATCATCTGATTAACTTGAAAATTAGTACAAAGGTTTAAATGAGATACATGGAATATGCTGTGTGGTTTTTAGTATGTATTGTGTTTGTAAGTGATGCACAGAGCCATACAAAAGAATCTTGTATCATTATAGCCAGTGGATAACATTTAAGTGCATTTTAACATCTTTACACAACACAATGAAATAAAAATGTATTATTAAAATGCCAAATGCACAGTTTCTTCAGAAAATGATATGTTTAAACAATAATTAATGTACAGGACCACACAAAATAATTTTAATACACAGGGGCGTAACTACCATTGGGGCAACCGGGGCAGTGCCCCTTTTTAACAGTGTGTTCGTATATCTTTATATCAAGTTGGTATCATTCATCAAATTCCTTGCATGAATTATAAATCATACACTTGAGAAACATACTGTAAATTTTTGTGAAAAATTCAAGGAATATACATATAAATTTTTGTTCTAAATTTTTCAGAAACATGTGGATCAAAGATCATATGCCATGCTTCATAAATAGCAAGATTATTTGTCAGAAAGTTTACCAAATCTTTTTCTTGAATCAGTTGACATATTTACCAATTCTGATAAACTAACTGCATTGACAAACATGCTCAAAGTATACAATTATATATATGTATGTGACTGAGTGTGAGTTCCAAGTCCTAGGTAGACATGGGCGTCGGCACATAGGGGCAAGGGGGGGCACTTGCCCCCTCCTGGAAAAGTCTAATAAATAAATAATTATTTTAAAAAATTACAATTAAAGCTGTGTCATCAAAATTCGAATAAAATTTATGTCACAGAGCCAATTAGAGTCAAACCAACCAGACTTGCATTTATAGGTTGTCTCTAACTTTCCCCTGCAAACAGATTTTAAATCGACTCGACAGTACATTTTCCGGATTAGTGTTGGTTTAGAATAAGTTGTATAATTTCTGTATGTAAAATGTTGTAGCTTAAATTTCATATATAAAAAATTGTTGTAGCAAATGCTTACACACTGGCTTACTTAATCACCTCAATCAACTAATCATTTGAATCTAATTGAATTTGTAAAAACATGCTGAAATTTTGCAATTTGAAGTTTGCCCCCTCCTGAAAATTTTTCTGGCGACGCCACTGTAGGTAGAGAGTACTAATTTTCTATTAGTGAAATATCAATGAAATAAAACAACTTATTTAGAATTTAAAAATAAAAATAAAAAGGTCACATTTACCTGATTTCTATACAAAAGAGCAACAATATGTATCAATGGAATAGTCCAGTGAGCCTGTGGATAACAAATCTATGTTAATTGTGAAGCATATCATAAAAATATTAATGATAATAGTTGTCAAAAAAATTATTTTTATTTCTTACTTACTCTATATTTACTGTTTAACATTAACAAAAGAGCACCATCTACACCTTGAACAAATATGTTCCTAAATAAATAAATAAATACAGAATTTTTTTTTTTTTTTCTTTTAATGCTGTATATATTAATTTGAAGTTCCAGAATAACACTATAAATATTAATTTTGTATTAAAGCATTCTATTGTACTGCACTAAAGCTTAAAAAGGAATTTTTAAAAATTACCAAATTAATTTGTTCTGTAAATTTTGCCAATTTTTAGAACTACATGTTGTTTTGTCCACCAAATCGGATTCTTCAGGTAAATGTAGAATATTTTGTAGAAGTATTAAACAGTTTTTTAAATGAGCACAATCATCTTCATTCAGCAAAACTTTGTGTTTTTCCTTAAAAAAAATGAAAATAAAAATAATATATATATATACATATAGGACATTTGTTAATTTAAATTTATTATTCTTTAAATAAACTTTATTATGCAGTTCATTGCATTTAAAAAATAAATAAATAAAAGATGTGAATAACAGTCTTCCAATTCACATGCATAATTAATGTAGTGAAGTATTAACCCTTTGAGTGCTGAATACTCCCAGCCTATGCGGTCCATACGGACGGCGCGTGGTTGGTGCTGACGATTCAAGAGGATTTATCATCGTCTCCTTAAATCAGTAACCAAAGAAACTGTACAAAACGCCATGACGACGGCTAGAAGCAATCTTCGCAAAATAGGACTTAAAGGTATATATTCTTCAATTTAAAGTATTAAAAGTGATTAAAAATGTTTGTTTGTCAATTTCATGCAAGTAGCATTCATATAAGTAATATTTTGTTGAAAATAAATGAGAATCAAGTTGTCTCATTCTTATCGCGGACGTGCTTTATGCGAGTGTTGCATAGTACACTGATCATTTTTGCCGGGCGCGTATTTGCGTCCATAGTCTATATTAATGACTTTCGCTGGACGCATATGTGCGTCCATAGCACTCAAAGGGTTAAACTCTAAATATTTAACATCTAAAACTAATTAGCTATCATAAACATAGAACGTTAACCCAATTGCAACAAATGATGAGCTGTGGTTGCATGAAGTTGCTGTGACATTTAAATTACATAATGAGCTCAATTCTCAAAAGCAAGTTTATCCATACAAAATTTTCGACATTTATCTTTAATGGTTAATTTTATATGTTTTTTAAAAAACTATCATGCTCACATCATGACCGGTAGGATATTCAAATCTGATATCATTGAGTTTGTCAAATATAAACTGTGATAGTTATAATATAATATGACACTTGTTAATTTTGTCAATACTTACAGATTTTATCATTCCTTCTCTCAACATTGCAACAATAGGAAATGTTGAACTATTATCTAAGAAAGCTTTCTTTATCTCAAATGAAGCTAAAAGCAACTGTTTTCTAACATTTTGAATTTTACTTGTAAGCAATGCATCTTCAACAGGTGAAAGGCACTCAACAGGTAAAGTCAAATTAACAAGAACTCTAAAAAAGAAAAGAAAATGAAAGAGAAAGAAAAACATACTTCATTTTTAAGTTAATTTATTAACAAAATAACAAGTGGATAATACTCCAGGAAAACATAGCAGATAGCACAGAGATAAAAATAAAAGAATCTAAAGATATTTCAAAAGTATTAAAATTCTTAAAATTTATGCATTTTTATACATACATGAACTTTAAAAAAAAAAAAAAAATGAAAGAAAGAAAGAAAAGAAACTAACCTAGTAGCTGCAGCAATAATTTTGTTACTTTTTCCATACTGTAATATAGGTATCAGATTCTAGCAAAAAAAAAAAAATATATATATATATATATCATTAAAAATAAAGTACAAAATTTGCAATAATATAAAACTAAATATTATAAACTAAAAATCTGCAGTTTCATTGCATAACTAGAAAGATATTTAGTTTCTATAGAGCAAAATTTTGAGAAAACTAGAAAATGACAGAAAAATTTGTAGTAAGATTTATACGAGTCTACCATAAAGAAAGAAGTTTTTAACCTAAGTTTCCTTCTTAATGCACCTGTAGGGTTTGTTGGTTATAAATAATCACTTGCATCTTTCTGATATACTACTTTAATGGACATCATAATACACATTATACAAACATCAAAGATACTTAGATATTCATTAATTATGCATCAACAGGGCCTGATTAAGGGGGAAGCTCGCTCATACCGGAATATTTTTACAATTATTTTTTACTTCATGTCATAAAAATTCCACGCTTTGACGAGGAAATATTTTTTATAAAAAATGAACGGTGTAAAAGAATCCAATTTACTCACCGTTATTAGACACCAGAATTCTTTTAAAATAATTTTTAATAAAAATTTTCTGTTTATTATAGGAGGAAAGTATTTGTTAAAAAATAACGGTGTAAGTATAAATAATGTGTGAAGAGCGAGCTTCCCCCTTAATCAGGCCCTGTGCATCAAATGTTACATTTGACTCCCAGACATAGCTACTCCCAGATCAATCACAAACTTATTCAGTTTTACTAATAGTTATTAGCCTTTCGTTACAGTTAAATGCATTTCATCTCCTCCAGTGGCGCATGTAGAATTTCTGTTTGGAGAGGGCTGAAGAATAATTGGGTCCTATAGTACTCTCCGGCTGCGTTGGATTGATTCCCTCATGCGCTATGCGACACAGCAAAAGAATAGACAGGGGAAATTTTTCTATTATTCTTGTTACGTCTGCTATGTGTAGAATCATTGATATTATGGACATTCCTATTTTATAAATGCACCCAGGGCCGAAACTAGAGGGGGGCGAGCGGGGCATTTGCCCCGGGCGCCAGATGAAGAAGGGCGCCGAAAAAGGCTGGTTTGTTGCCTTATTTACACATTAAAAAAAAAAAAATAATTCAAAGTTAAAAAATAATTTCAAAGTTAAAAAAAAAAAAAAAAAAAAAAGAAAGAAAGAAAGAAGGGAAGAAAAGAAAGAAAGAAAAAGTCAAATTCTTTTACTCAGGGCAAGTTGAACAAAGGAAAAAAAAGTAGAAAGAAGATTAATAGATAACAGAATCCATTTACAAGGAGAAGCATGGTGGATAGAGTGTTCTCCAAGACTAACAATATTCTTTTAAGGTTAGTGAGTGTGGTAAAATATTCTCGCAATCGAAGAAGAGTAATTTACAAGTGGTTCCTGACTTTCAGCCAAGGTTTTTAAAAAGTAAATGGTTGGAAAATGTGTAGTATATTTGATTAAACTTCAGAAAGCTCTTTAGAAATTATGATTCATAAAGAAGAAAAAAAAAAAAAATTCTCAGGGCGCCGTCGTGACTATTAAAAGTGTGACTATTAAAATATTAAAATAAGTATGTCAAAATAAGGCCATAATGTTATAAAACAATCCAGTGCACTAAAAGATGTACGCTCAGCTTGCAGTATAAACAGAAACTGAACTCATCCAGTCTTACTAGTGATTTATAGACTTTTCGAGATAGTTCTACTCTAGAAACTACTGAATTAACCTGGAAAATTTTACAAGTCGGTTTCTATTGAAGTTAGATCTTCAAAACTTTGGCTACTCTAAATTACAACTTGTCGCCAAAATTGGGTGCCAAATTGCGAAATCTTTAGCCAAGTCGCAAAATTTGCCGCTAATGCCTATTTCCGTGGAAGTGAAGAAATCTGCTACCTATTTCCATTTTAACTGTAATACCGTGTATAAAGTAATACGTAAAGAAGTAGACAGGCTGTTGTCAACAATAATTATAGTAATGACTCTTTCCTTTTTATATTCTCATTAGTGATTTGTAGAACTTTTGACGAAGTTAGTTCTGAGCAAGAAAACAGTAGATCATGCCAGCTTCCAAATTTCGGCAATATTAAGCCAATATTTTTCACCAAAATTAATGCCGTTGCCAATTTTGTCGCCAAAGCATTGACTCTGCGACCAGTTGTCATCTACATTGGTGATGAGTTTAGTGACATCACGAGTTTAGCGATCAAATTTGGCAGAAAATAGTTTAGGATTGCCAAAATCAGCAAGCTCTTTCACAGTTTTATCGGAGTTAATTTTTTCTATATATTATGCATTGTTTCTCGCAGCTAATTGTTTGTCAAAGAGTGCAAAAGTAGGCTATTTGCTCATAAGCGAATTCTGTTGAACTCTAAGCTATGCTTTTGCCTATGAGATTCTGTAAAAAGCTGTAGAATATTATTTCTGAACAAACGATATTCTTATTTTGTGGTGTATATAATCCTATTACCATGAAGTTAGTGGTTCTAATAATAGTTTTCTTGGATTGGTTCCGATAATATTCATAGACTAGAACCTGCCTTTCTATTTTATTTCCTGAAAATGATTTAAAAAAAGATTATCTACAAATGGCACTGCTCTGCATGAAGATCGGTCCCAACGCCATTTTTGCAAATTCTTATGTAAAATAAACTCCTGAATACGATTATGACGCCCATTTTGCCCTATCACCTACCATTATTTGGGGACGCTCCCCTATTTTTATCATTTTCTGGTATTTTTATGGCTATAAATTTGATTTGAAAGGGGTGAAGGGATTGTTTTAACTGTTAAATGTCTTTTGAGTGGCTACAGAAATGAAAAATTCTAAAACGTGAACATTTGCAGCAAGGGGAAAATTTAGGGGGAGGAGGGGGATTCGCCAATGAAATTACAAATTACATTTTTTATATTTTATTAATCAATTATTACTATTATTTATTATAAATTATATTTTTTTTATTTCAAAGTATTAAAATAACTTTTTTCCATTCTCCAAATCAAATTTATGGCCATAAAACTACCAAACAATAAGAGAATGGGTGGCGTCCCGAGAAAACGGTGGTTGATTGGGCAAAATGGGGGGGTCATATTTGGATTCAGAAGATCATTTTACATGAGAATCAGCAGGAATGGTTTCAGGGCTCGAATTTTTTTTTTTTTTTGCAGCGCAGTGTATTTAGACAGCTAACGGTTATCTCGCACTTGATGGATATGAGTAGTTTCTAGATACTTGTTCATATCTATTAATTTATGCATCTTAATTATATTAAAAAGTTAAATATTTCTCTGTTTATTTCTCTGCAGTATAGTTGATGTAACGACTATAATATTCAAAATATCATTTTAAATTCTCTCAAAATGATGATGTTTTCAGTTTTAAAAGTAATTGAATATGAAATTTACATTTACTTGTTTTAGAATTGTCATTTATAAATACCATTAATTTAAGAGAGAGGGAAAAAAAAAGAAACTATCATTAAACCAGCAAAAATAAATAAATAAATAAAAATAATAACTGTAGCTTAATTTAAATCTTTCACTATAATATGCTTTTCTTCTTTTTTTCCCCCTAAAATAATGCTTTGATTCACAACTTCAATCTTTTTTTTTTCTTTCAAGAAATGTTATAAATATATAAAACATATACGTTAAAATAAAAATCGTAATAAAGATCGGCTGTTTGTAGCTCTACTTGTGCTTGTACATTTTTACGCCTGGCGAAGTGCCATGCTAAGTTTTTCGACACGAAACACATGTTGCGATTCTGTTTTGTTTTGTAAACTCTGTTTTTCATAACAAGCATATAATGTATAAAGTTTGTTAAATTCCGTCCTGGAGATGCTGAGATATAGCTATAAGAAAACGTGGCATAAAAGTGCTGCAAGTCGAGCGATATATATCAAAAACTAAACATCACCAGTTTATGTCAGAATTCAACTGCACACTAGGTTTCATGGAATTCCGAACATGCAGTTCATAAATTAGTTACAGTATTTGTGTCCTATACAGACACACACACGCATCCGTTACATATAATAATAATACATTTCAAAATCTGTAAATTTATCAAAAATTTGAATTAAATTGAATATTTACTTCTTATGAATGCAGTTGAAAATAAAATGGCCATAAAAACTTTGTAAAATTTCCTTTGAAATTTTAATTTCTGGTTGGGGGGGGGGGGGCGCCAAAATCCCTCCTTGCCCCGGGTGAAAAAAATCCTAGTTTCGGCCCTGAATGCACCAGCCCTTTTCACCCATGTACAGATGATGCAAGGGATCTTTCTTCAGCGGTTTATCAGTATAGTAATAGGTTTATGGCTAAATACGCAGCAGCAGCGGCTCGTGAACCGAAAATAGGTAAAGAGCTGAGAGATAACATTTAAGTAGTTTTAATGCATAATTTTTACTAAAAATAACTTTAACTAAAAATACTCATTTTATTTAAATGTAAATTTAAACTCTATAAATGAATACAGTGTAAAATATTAGGTGATATGTCTCTTCACCTATTTTCCGTCCACAAGCCACCACTGGTACACAGACATACAAATAGTAAAGAATCTGTTTTAAATGTTTCTTTTGAAATAAGCAAACGAATGAATGAACCTGAATTTAAGTTGAACAGCACAATCGAGGAATTTATCTCGGTATATAACATGCTAAGTTACAGTAGTTTGGTCAGTAGGGGTTGGAATTGAGCTTGCAAACATAAAATTGTAGATTCATCTACAATCAAAAACGGCCATGTACAATATATGCAGCTGGTGAACATAAAATTCGCTCGAAAAGAAATGCCCCTATATTTCCATTGAAAATAAAATTTAATACTCTTTTGCGATGCTTTATATGGTATATGCAGTAACACGTAAGTAATTAAGAAATCATAATAATTATAGTCAAATAAAAGCTACAGTTGCTATATGAATTAATTATAACAGAATTTCAGTGTAAATTTTTATATGGCTATTTTTATTTAATTATCTGGAGTATGGGGGCGATGTTCCTTCTAGGTTCAGTTAACCTTTTAACTTTCACTACTTAATTTATTTTAAAAATTACTAAACTAATTTTAAAAATGGCTTTTAGGTACATAGCTGATCATAAATATTTAAAAATTAAAAAATTAAATTAGTATTGTTCCTTCTTGAGAAATTTTTGGTTTGAAACTTCTATAAGTTAACCTTATTAAATTCAAATAATATTTAATTTAATAAATAAAACACTTTGTAAGTAAACATTATCAACTACAAAACCTCGTAAAAGTTCTTTCAGGTGAAAATAATAGTCTAGCTCTTCATTAAATGAAAAAAAACTAAACATGAGTGCATCATCAAACCAGCAATTCGCACTCGTGCACACTAAAAAACTTCAAGTGACTTAAGCATTTAGCTTCCTTTGAAACATTATTTGTAAAATTTCGGAATAGTGCTGCTATCTTCCGAACAGAAAAGGAATAAAAGTTTAAAACCTGATTAAAACAAGGGGGAAATGTTAAAAAACTGCTGCATAAAAATTAAAAAGTTATGTCAAATGTTTGGTTTCGCTGCAAAACCAATGAACGTTAAAGGGTTAACAGAAACAAGTCAGATGTGTAGTCTTCATAGGGGTTAGTCAACACAGCAAGCAGAGGACAGAACCTCTTAATATATTATACATTAATTCTAATGTATAATATATTACTTAGAACTGTTTGTTCAGTTAGTAAATATTTCAAACGTTACCTTTCTGAGTAATATCATTACAGGATATTGTATTCCAATATAATATATATATATATATATATTATGAAATTTGAATTTTTATAACAGGCAAAAATTGCATTATCCAAGAATGGAGTTTAGATCTCAGTGACATTAGAAGCAAAAATGAAAACTGTACATGGATCCTACTGTATGTTCTATGTACTGTGATAAAAAAAATAAGTGACCCCACTTTCCCAAGCATCTGTAAAATATCTTCCGGATATTTTCCTATTTTGAACAGTAAACTGCGCCTTTTGGCATTCCTCTAAATTGGTATATATATATTTTTTTAAATTTACGTATTTGTGATTAAATCAATTAAATTTTATCTTCAGCAACTGATGCGAAATTTCATGTATTTGCACTAGCAGCATTTAAAGGGTTTAACACGAATATGCAAAGTCCATTTTTAATTTAAAATATTGTTTTAGAGGAACGACTAAGAACAGGGCTAATTTTTATTTTATATCAAACGATAATTTTCATTTGCCGATGTGAATGTGTTAATTGTGTCAAGGGACAAACAAACTTCCATAAAGATGTTATAAATACTCAAAAATTAAGATGCAAAGTTGTATGAGCCTGGTATCCCATTTTTCTGACAAATACATCCCTGCTTATTTTCACATCAGATTGCTTCTTCTGCCTGACTTTTTTTTTAGATACTCCCTCGATTTCATAACAGTATATGCTTTAGGACCTTAGAAGCTCATTTCTAAAAACTGCAATGGAATGCCTAGAGTATCTTTCAACTAAAAAACAAAACTAGTTCATTGTTTTTGTATTTGACAGTAAGGATTTCAAAAATTCCTAATATTTAATGTATAATTTATAAACTATTTTTGCTTACAACACAGTAGAGCGTTGATTATCCAAACTCCAATTAATCGACCTTCCAATTATCTGAACAGCCTATCCCCCCCCCCCCAAAAAAAAAAAAAAAAATCCTAACTGAACTTCTAATTATCCAAACACCCTATTTTTCTCAATCTCCCCCCTCTTCAGATTTAGCATGCAAAATCGAATCCCAGATAAGTGCTTTGTTGGGAGCAGTAACAAGGGAATAAAATGCTTGGTGAAAGGGGGTATAATCAAAATCAAAGCACGAAATTCCTGTTCATATCACCTCCCCTTCGCATTGTCAGGCCCGTGCGAAACATGAAATTTTTCATTTCTTTTTGTACATATTCTATTTCTAAGATTTTCAATTAATTTGCTTGTAATAGATACAGTTATGGTTTTATTTTGAAGCATAATGTTTATTTCATCAATTTCTTCTAATATATTGAACCAAACTACAAATAAAATGAAATTTTTTAATAGACTTTATGTAATTTATGGCTCCTGAGTACGTTTCCTCATTTTGTTTAAGTTGCATGACCTTCCAGAGCTTTAAGTATACAGGTTGATTCAAAATTAGTGTGACCAATTTCAGAGCATCAGAAATTTTTATTGAATTAAGTTATTTACATGAAATTTTCAATTTAGTTTCCTTTAGCATAGTACATTTTACATAATTCTTTAGGCCAAGCCAAAAGAGCTTTTTCGACCATTTTTTGGGGTATTTTCCCAACTTCCTCTTTGATTGCTTTTTGAAGCCCTTGAAGTGTTCTTACTTTACGTCTACTAATTTGTTTTTTTAAGTATCCCCATAAAAATAACCGCAAGGAGCACAGTCAGGGGATGATGGTAGCCATTTCTCAGGAGGAAGAAAATTTATTTTTTTTTTACCTTTTAGCCATTTTATAGTTGATTTTGCAGTATGACTTGGTGCAGAATCTTTGTGAAAAACAAAGTTTCCTTCTGGATAAAGACGTTTACTTTCTTTGATCAGGTGCTTTAAAACTTTATTCTGATAGTATTTAGCATCAATTTTAGCCTTTGGTTCTACAAAAAATGGTTTTGTTAAGCCTTGGGAGGACATTCCCATCCATACCATAACACCTGAAGGCCAACTTGCCTTTTGTAAAACAGTTGCGTCTTTGCGACGCTTTTCGGGTGAAATATATTGTATCTTCGTTTTGCCATTTGTGGATGACAGATAAAACAGTGCTTCATCCGATGCTATCCATGTTTTGTATCTACCTTTATGTAACATTAAATACAGAGGCTAAGAACATTTTCTTAGTTTTTCTATGGTATTTGCAGACATTTGATGACAGACTGGTTTATTCACTTTTTTTTATAGCCAATTTTCTTTATCTGACGACAAATTGTAGATTGCGATACCTGTAGTTTCTTTGCTAAAGTTCTTTGAGACAGAGGATTTTCTACAGCGATAAGTCTTTTCAGCTTTTTTTTTTTTCTTTTTCACCAAGGACTTCCTTTCGCCCACATTTTTTCCCCTAGAGCTTTTGATTTCCAGACAAATTTTATTTCTTTTTGAAGTTTAGATAATAATCCATTAGAAAAATGTCTTTTCTGATTTTTAAATGCTTTATTTCTAACAGAATTTGAGCAATCATCCTTCAAAAGCTTTAAAATTTCTTTTCAGGTTTGAGGATCTAATTTCGGAACCATAATTTACTCCCACTAATAAAAATAGCTAGATTGGTATTTTAAATGTCTCACTTTTAAAATAAAACTGGTGGTAAAGCGATTGAAATATACGATAAATAGTTACATTCTTTTAAAATTGGTCACACTAATTTTGAATCAACCTGTATTTGGCAATTGTTTATACACAGCAGATATTGCATGTCTTTTAGAAGACCACCGGATATCACAGTGTCTCTTTAATAACACAGACACATTTGAAATCAGTATATCCTATCATGCAGTTGAAGATGCAAAAAAAGCAAATAAATTTTTAACTGTTTAAAAAAATGTCATTATTTGAGGTGATATACTTGCAGCATTCACTCCAATTAAACTTAACAAATGTGAAGTGCATGGTAAAAAGTATGCGTATTGATTTACTTCAGCTATTCTTGATTGTATTCCTTTAGACTTTCCGGCCATATTAGCACCGTTATCATAACACTGTGCTCTTCAATACTGAATATTAAGGTTGTTTGTTTTCAATTTTTCTAATATTTCCTTTGCTAGATCCTCTCCTGTTTTCTCTTTGGATTCAATAAAATCTAAAAACCTTTCTTTGATAGAACATAACCCCTGATCAGTAATTTTCACATCTCATAATTTGCGTCATTTGCTCTTTACGAGCTGTATCTGGAGTACAATCGAAAGAGAAAGAGAAATATTTTGCTCTGTGGATTGCATTAATATGACATTTATTTTTTACTTCATTAGCAAGGAGCTGTATTACTTCATTTTGTATGAAATTTGAAAAATAAGATATATTTCTTTCGGGTTTTTTAATTGTTTTGACATGTGAATATATTTCTGGATCACATTTTGTGATTAAATTAATAGTCTTTAAAAAAATACCCCAATCTTTACTATCGCTGTCATTTCAGGATCCGCTCGAGGGCAAATTGTTTTCTGCACGATATAGAACAACATTTGTTTTCTTTTTCATGGTTACTATTCGTTTTTCTAACTCAGAATCAATAATACTGGTTTTCGACTTTAATCGC
This sequence comes from Salticus scenicus, assembly GCA_963930645.1. Lineage (NCBI taxonomy): Eukaryota > Metazoa > Arthropoda > Arachnida > Araneae > Salticidae > Salticus > Salticus scenicus. Next base: position 149,997,150 of record OZ005651.1, read on the forward strand.
CTATCAAGTTCCCATATGAATTTCTATGTTCTTGTGAATTTTCATGTTCAGGTATTTTTGGATTTAGCTTTTTCGAATTAGAAAATCCACAAACAGGATTAGTGATATGTGGAGGGTGATCATATTTTCCGAACAATAAACATGAAAAACAAAATAATGATTTTTTTTTTGTTTACTAAAAATTAACCAATCTTGATTTTTTTATTTAGATCAAATTGGAGTGTAAAGGTTGATATTTTTATTTATTACCAACTATGTGAAAAATGCCAGAGCCGGGAATCGAACTCGGGCACCTCCGCTTAACGCACGGATGCTCTACCACTGAGCTACCCTGGCTGACAACCAGCTAGGCACTTCTCGCATAATATTCGTTGGCAAAGTCACCGAGTCTGCAAACGCAGATATATCAAGTGAGACAATAATAATCGTAGTACAACTCCATAGACCACGAAATTTCAATTTAGAAATTTTTATTCATGAATTCATCAACCGTGAATATTTATTTAGATCAAATTGGAGTGTAAAGGTTGATATTTTTATTTATTACCTACTATGCGAAAAATACCAGAGCCGGGAATCACATAGTTGGTAATAAATAAAAATGATGAATTCATGAATAAAAATTTCTAACCAATCTTGTTTTACAGTTTCTGAATTAGACATAGTTTTTTTTAAGTCAGTTTACAGAAAACCGCTGTCTTTTGCTGTCAATGGTTTGAGAAAAATCGTAATCTTAGTTTTGTTTGGGGCCAACATCAACAAGAAAATTCATTAAAGAGTTACTATATGAATATTTCCATGTAGCTGGATTAGAATCAATAAGTTCGGTTTGTTTTGTTAATGAAATTTTGCAGCAATTTTCATTTACATCGTTGATGTTGATGGTTTTGTTACTTCTACTATATTACTTTTAGAAAAATCAAATTTCTTAGCAGTTTCAACAGGGGGTGATAGTTTATTATTTTGCATTTCTTGTACATCACTAGAAATTTGTTCAATTTCTTCACCTGTATCAGTAGCGGATGTTGAGGGCGAATATAGTGTTATTTCATTTTTCATTTTATAATTTGAAGAATCGAGATTCTGAGTTGCTTTAAAAACTGGTGTTTGTTCTTTATTTATAATTTTGTGTTCTCCATTATGCTCTCATTTTATATCTTCATATACTTTCTCAGTGGTCGAGGCTGACACTGTACACATAGATCGTGCATCATCAGTTTTTTGCCAACCAAATTTTTCCCCAGGTACTAGCCAGTTGTTTCCTTTCTTTTTCCCATTTTTTCTTCAATTCTCGATAATAGCTTCCTGTTTTTTTTTTTTTTGGCATTTCTATAACCTGACATATAACCCTAAATCACAAGGAAAAAAAAAAAAAAAAAGGAGTTGATAGTAAAATATAAGAAGTTCAATGCACACATAATTTACTTATTTTTATTATTATTATTATTTTCTTGTAGATCTAAAGTAAAACAACTCATTCAATAATTTTTTTAAATGGTATATTTAATAATTTATGCATGAATAATTTCAAAACATTGATATCTATGTAAGCGTAAGCCATATTACGCCTAAGACAAATATGCGGAGCAGAAGCATTCATTTTACATATGCGGAGCAGAAACATTCACTTTACATATGCCCTAACAAAAAAAAAAAACAAAAAAAAAAAGAAAAGAAAAGAGTTTACATATTTAAAGCCCCTTCCATTGATTTTTCTTTGAAGAATAGAAGTAGAAAATCATCATTTATATATTTATCTTCTTTTAACAGCCGAATTTTTAAGTTAACTTTTTCATGTTCTTAATTATTTTTACATAATTTCAATTAGTCTTCATTTTGGATTTCTTTATTCAAGTACACATTTGAATTCAGGTTTGACTGAGCTAATCTCTTATCCGTTTTTCTCTTGCTCTCAGTCTCTCAAACCAAAACCAAAACATATTTTTACTTCCATTACCCGACTACCGTAGGTAATGGAAGTATTGTACTCGGTCCAAAAATTCGATTTTGTGTTTCCACCTGATTTATCTGTTTTAAAATGCCCTAAATCCAAAAAATTGGCTTTTGGTTATTGGTCAGTGTGTGTGTACATATGTGTGTGTATGTGAAGGAGGGAATCTTCTGACTATTATACCTCCGAAACTAATAAGAATAGAACTACGGAATTTCAGAATGGAGACAGGTCTGGTGAATAGATGAATTTTCCAACATTTAGGGAAAATTTTGAAACTCAAATGATTTTCTTTAAAATTGCTATATAAACACTCTATTAGATGTCTTTTCGTATAAATTAGTTGATTAGTTTAGGAAGCATGACAGTCATTTTGTATGACTACCTCAATTCCAGGTCTTGCAAATGTGTGTCTTAAAAAAAAGTTGTTTTTTTATCGTCATATTATTCCTCTTTTAGATACCCTTTTGTATATAGTTATTGTTCTTCCAGTCAACAACTGAGTATTGCCAAGTTTTGGTGAAACTCAGAATCTCAAAACCGGCTTTAACGATTTTCTTAATAATTGTTACATAAAACTATTTTAGATATCCTTTCTCATGTATTATGTGTTTATTACAGTAAAATTGACAGTTACCCTGATTAAGTCGGTCAGTTTTAAATCTCGGGAATTGGTGTTTCAAAAAATGGCTCAACAGATTTTTTTTTTTTTTTTTTTTTTCAACTCGCAATTTATATGTAGTTGCACCTTGACATAAATTAGTGCCTATCAATTTTTGGTGTCAACTGCTCAATAGGTGGCACTGCTACACAGCAATTTCTACAAGTTAAGAGAAGGCTATATCTCAGGATCTATTGCGTATCATCAAACAAATCACTTACAGGAAAATTTTTAGGTACCTATTTTATTAAGTCAATTTTATGTCTTCTAATCACACTATCTCCAAAAGTGCATATAATGCATGTAACAGTAGGTAATGAAAGTCGTGCAGTTATTTCATACCAGATTATTTTACTTTCTTCTATATCCAACAGAAGAAAGTACTGGATTCATAAAAATTTTCAACTTCTGGTTTTTAATGGATTTACATGTTTTGAGAAGTCTAGAACATGATTTGACTATTTTTAGAAAATGTCTGTATGTATGTGTGACAAATTTGTGATGACTGTATCTGCAGAACTACTGCTCAGAATTGTATATAAATTTATTAAAGAAAGGTCATTATCCCAGTAACTATTGCACAGAATTGCATAAAAATTTATATGTAGTTGCACTTTGACATAAATTAGTGCTTATCAACTTTTAGTGTCAACTGCTCAATAGGTGGCATTGCTACACAGCGATTTCTACAATTTAAGAGAAGGCTATACCTTAGGATCTATTGCATATCATCAAACAAAACTTGATATGTGAAGCCATTATAAGTCATTATGCTGATACAATTTGGATGCTTCTCGGCCAATAGGTGGCACTGCTATATTACGCATTTTTTCGATAACGAGAAGGCTATATCTCAACTTCTATTATATATAGCCATACGAAACTTGGTATGTGAGATAACCATTATAAAAATGCATTTTGTAAGATATTATTTATGGACAATAAAACTGCCATTATTTGAATATTTAGTGTTAGTTTTCTCTAAGACGAAAATCATTTGCATTCATCATGCTGGGTAATTTTAATAAATAATAGTTTTAATAAATTATTTGCAGTTAGTGAATTTGTATAAGAAAATACAGAAGAAAGTCTTGAGGAGGCTACAATGTACTAGTTACTTCCATTACCCTACTGCCGTAGGTAATGGAAGTATTGTATTCAGTCCAAAAATTCAATGTCGAGTTTTCACCTGATTTACGCATTTTAAGGCCTCTTATTACAGGAATATTAACGATCATCCTGATTAGGTAGTCCTGTTTTAGATCTCGGAAATTGGTGTTTAAAAAAATAACTCTATTATTATTTTTTTCTTATTTTTTCACTTGCTATGTAAACTCTGTTTTATATGTCTTTATATGTGTATCAAGTTTCTATTACTGGAAAATTCCAAAAAATACATATAATATGTGTAATAGTGGGTAATGGAAGTCGTGTGGTTGTTTCACACCAGAATTTTTTTCTTTAAAAAAGGAATGAACAAGGTTTTTTTTTTTTTTTTTTTTTTCCCAGTAAAATGTAGAAGCATATTGAGAATTTCTTTTTTTTTTAAACATTTCTAGGAGGTAAAAATGCAAAATATAGCCCTCTTGATAGTTTTTTTAAAAAATCATGAGCCTAAATGGTTTTTATGAAATTTTCTTTTTTAGACGTGGATGTACATAGAAGGCTGAAATGAAAGATGCATACTCATGGCATCTTTTAATCTTTAATGTAAACAACAGACAGACAGGATGACAGAAAGGCAGACAAATAAATTAACTGAATTCATAATCACTTTTAAATGTTGTTGGAAAGTGTAAAAAACTTTTAATAAAAACGAAAATGCAATAGTAGCAATTTTAAATTATAGTCCTTAATCTATCTGAATTTTTTTTGTGTGGCCCTGTAAATCTTAATGCTAATTGTACTACATTCTACAGATATATTTATTTATTTTGAGTGTGAATGCATACAAATAATAATTGTGATTTTCATTATGATTTGTGCAAAATAAAGGTATTAAAATAGGTTTTATAAAAACACCTATCATAGAACACAATGCTTTTAAATTGTATCAGGTGCCCTTACATACCCGTGGTGGTATTTATTCCAGATGTTCCAAATTGTATTGAATTAATCATATATATCAGTTTTAAGAAATTCTATTAATATTTTTGGGAGTTAGAGCATGGACAGACAGACAGACAATCCAAAGTTACGAACACTTTAACTTTGTTGTAAAATGTTAAATATTGATATTCAATTAACGGACTGTTAAAGCCCTGCAATAATGGCAATAATAAAAGATATCTAAATGAAAAACTTAGCTGCAAACATATCAAATAAAAAATACATTTATACAATCATTATATCTTTCTAAATAATAATACAATTCTATACTTTCAAAACATATCTGGATTTAATGGAAGCATAGAAGAAGATACAATATAATAGAATTTCAAATTGAGAAATAGAGTAGTAAAAGTTAAAATTAGCATAGCATAATAGCGATTGAATCTCACCATATCAGTGTTGCCAACTGGTCACAAAGAAGAATTAGAATAATCAAATGAAACTAAAACAGCGCTAATCCTCTGATATTGCGATAGCGATATGTTTAAGAATAAAGGTTTTAAAATTAAAATACAATTTTTCTAAGTCAATTTATGTTTAAGAATAAAGGTTTTAAAATTAAAATACAATTTTTCTAAGTCAATTTTTCTTCTACTACTTAACTTCAACACTGCACTTAATAGATCTCCATAACTCACCAATTAATTATAATATAGAAATCCAAAATTCTTGCTGACAGCTGCCATTAAATAATCAATCACAGATGTCTTATCTAACAGTGTCAATGTTTATTATAATTTATAAAATTTCAATATAAAACGCCGATTTCATAATGAGAAGTATTCTTAGAATCACAGAGAAGAATAGAACTTTGATAATCTGGTACGAAAAGACGGGGGGATTGCAAAATTACAGATACCTAAAAATAATAAGTTTAATTCTAAATAAATTCAGGAACAAATGTTCTGTTTTACGACAATTTTGATGCTAGCTGCTATTTTTTTTTTTTTTTTTTTTTTTTTCCTTCTTGCATTTTTACTTCCACATCTGACTACCACAGGTAATGGGAGTATTGTATTCTGCCAAGAAATTGGATATTGAATTTTTACTTGATTTACATATTTTTAGGTGTCCTGAGCCCAAAAAAGTGGTTTTCGACAATTGGTCAGTGTATGTCTATGTGTGTGGAGAATCTTCTATTATATCTCCAAAACTAATAAAGGTAGAAGCACAAAGCTTTAGAATTGACTCAGGTCTGGTGTACAAATGACACTTCCAACTTTTGGTGAAAATTTGTAAAGTGGAAGAGTGTCATTGGAAACCGAAAGTAGGACCATAAGTCCGTATCTCAAAAACAGCTCTAATATCTTTCTTCAAAGTTGCTAAATGCCTTATTAGATGCCCTTTCCTCTGTATTAGTTAATTCTGGAAAATTGATAGGCATCCTGTGTAAGTAAATCAATTTGAGGTCTCGCAAGTGCGTTCTTTTAAAAACAGCTGTACAGATTTTTTTCAAACTCCCCCTATTAACTCCCTTTTAGATGTCTTTTCATATATAATTGTTATTTTACGGTCAACAACTGATTATACTAAGTTTTGATGAAAGTTGGTATCTCAAAAACGGCCCTAATGATTTTCTTTAAAACTGCCACATAAACTCTTTTTTAGCATGTATTGCGTGGTTATTACAGGGAAAGTAATAATTATTCTGATTAGGTAAATTAGTTTTAGATCTCGGAAATTAAGTGTTTCTAAAACCGGCGATACCGATTTTTGTTCAACTCACTATATAAACTCTGTTTATTATGTCTTTACAGATGCAACAATTCTCCCTTGCAAAAAAAATTGTTAGGTGTCTAATTCGTTAGGTCAATTTTACGTCTTCTGACGACATTATCTGCAAGAAGAGTATATAATACATGTAATAGTGGGTAATTAAAATTGTGTAGTTGTTACACATCAGACTTTTTTTTTTTTTCCCACAGTTAGATGAATCAAGAAGTTGCTCTGTCAGTTAAATGAAGAATTTCCAAACAGGATTGTAATTTCAAACTTTTCTCTAAATCAGGATTTTTTTTTTTTTTTTTTTTTTTTTTCTTATATCTAATCAGGTACATAAAAAGTGATGACAGGAGAACTGATGACATTTATCTATATAATTTATAGACAGGAATCTATATAATTTATTTTTCACATTACTATTTTTCTTAAAGGGAACTATATTTATGTTTCATTTTTATTACTACAATTATTAGTGCCTTCTATAACCATCGAAAAATACTGGGTTCATAAAAATTATTTACTTCTAGATTTCAATGGATTTAGATATTTTGAGATGTTCTGAATCTGAATACAATTTGATCATTACTATGTGCCATTTTGAGATATTTGTACCAAAATTCTGTAGGTATGTACACTGTGAGCACTGTATTTGATAAAGAAATGCACAGAATTCCACGAAACATTATTTGGTTTGTCCTTGGCATAAATTTGTGCTTTAATGAAGAAGCTGGGATGGAGATATATGAAATAAGAAGCGGCCATATACGTATAGTAGTCCAGGTTCAATAAGCTCTATGAAGAATAGGAAAAGATCTCTTTTCTTAAGAAAATCCATTATTTGTTATTTCAAGCAACCGCATTAAGATATGCATAGTTCATTGTCTCATAAATACTTATTACGAAGGCAACAAAGAATAAACATCTTTTGGCAAAGTTTATTTTATTAAATGACTTGAGGATATCAAATCTGAAGGAAGCCATTTCGATTTATTAGTAACTTTTTGAATCTTTCTTAAAACCACATGTTGTTGACAGCATGAAGAACAAGTGCTCATTAATTTATTTCGCCAAATCTCCTTGGCCTCAAAAATCAAGTTGGCTGAACACATTTTAAATTTTATATCTGGTAAACCTAAATAATAGTTAAATGATTGGCTAAAAATTAAATTACGTCATAGGATGTGATTCAATTTTGTCAGGCATCCAGAATTTGGCTAAAAGTGCGAAATCAATTGATAAAAAATATTAAAAATTATTTTCAGCTATAATGATTCAACGGAATCTATAAACGTTTGATTGGAGACAGGAAGCTACAATAAAAAAAAATCGTCTGCGGTTTTAAAGCATAAAATGAATGGGTTTCTCTTTCTTTGATATTTTATTTAATTATTACTTGATGAGATTTAGAGCAGGAAAAAGAATAATAAATTATATGAAATTACAGATTAATGAAATAGAAATAAAAATAAAATAGCATAAGCGAAATAAACAAAATTGTGTTAAATTCTTTTAGGATAAGAAATATAATGTCTGCTTGTATTATAAATAAATAAATAAAATGTAATTTATATTATTATTATATTTTAAAAAGGGATATGTGATGTTTTTCAACATCACATATTTCTCCCCTTCGACCGAAAAAAAAAAGGGTTCAGCCATTACATCGTCTATGATATGAAAACTCAGCAAAAATTAAAATTAAATCAAATTATCTCCAATCTGGTAAAATAGATTGATTACAAAACAAAAACAAAAAACGAATGGCTTCCAATACAAATAAAATACGTACATTGTCATAGTATTAATAGAAAACCCTGTATGCATACTTAAAAAAAATTATACAATAATAAAATACAAATACAGAAAATAAGGATATTATATGGTGATGAGATATAATGTGGTATGGCCATACGTCTGTGTACACAAGTCATTAGAATATATATCCATAAACAAAATGAGCTCTAGTCCTTTGATTTAAAATCATAATAATTCAGTCATCATATACTTATCAGTTCGTTGTAAGATGCTGAAATCAGTAAATTTTTATGTTGCCATGCATGGCGAGAAACTTTGACGAGTCCAGTTCATATAGGACAATGATTTGTTGTAATAAATACATAGTTCAAATGTATAAGCAATTTTAATATGAAAGTTTGACAAAATAAAAATCAAGTGTATTTATATGACACTTATCAAATATATAGTGAGCCTTTTATATTCATTAAAAGGTTTAAACAAATAATACATATTGAAAGAAAGTAATAATAACGCGTTTTTATTTATTCATTTTTTTTTTATAGGTAATTGTAATTGGAATATATGAGACATATGCATGTATGTATGATAAAAATATTACCTGCACCAAAAGTCTACGTAAACATTTTTTTTTTTTTTATTCCATTAGCACTTTTTTTGAAATAAACAATATTATTCTAGTATGCAATTATAAATACCACGTAAGTTAAAGAAAAATATCAAAAGTGATATACACTGCTGTTGTAAGACAATGCAGCTTAGAATATAATTTCCTGGACCAGCCATTGATTATCCAAGCTGCGAAATTTCACAACAAATAAAAATCACAACAGGTTGATCAGGTCTGTTGCGATGAAAGTATACATCAAATTTATTTAATTTATCTTTAATCATTATAAATATTTAAAAATTTATACTGCTTAACTTTTAACCTAAGGAAAAATATTGATGAAAAATTACTTTCTGTTTCGTAAATTATATTGATGTGTATCATTGGAAATAATGAGATTCTTATTAAAATTAGAATTATTATAAATGTCAAATAAGTGATTATTACGTGGAGGTGCCAATAAAATTCTATCTATATGCACACGAAATGCCTTATCATCACTAGCATGTAACCGTTTAATTGAAAATGAAACAGGGGAATGTTTAACTGTGACAATGAAAGGACCTGTATATTTAGGTTTAAATTTATCCATAGACTTCAGATACACAATATCTTTTGTGCAGATGCTTCTTAGTTTAGCTTTTCTTTGAAAATATTTATTTCTTTTTGATTGGGAATCTTGAATGTTATTGTACGCTTTTTTATAAATTTCCTGAAGGTCTTGCATTAATTTATAGATGTTTACATTAGAGTCCAGGTAAGTGTAATTATAATTTGAATTATAAGTGTCAAAAATTAGTGCCAGTTCTCTACCAAAATGTAGAAGATTAGGCGAGAATTGAGTGGAAGAATGCGTAGATCCATTGTAGAGAGATTTGTGTATATATAGTGCATTTTGAAATGAATGACCTTCTTCTAATAATATATTAATTGAATACTTAATTGATGTGTTTACACGTTCGCTAATAGAGTTCGACTGGGGATGAAAAGCAGACGAATGTAATATTTTTATGCCTAGAGTGTCATTAAATGTATTGTAAACTTGAGATGTATATTGTCGACCTAAATCTGATAGAATACATGCAGGGCGACCAAAGGTTGTAATGTATGAAAACAAACATTGAACTATTTTTGGAGAAGTAATATTAGATAACGGGTAAAGTTCTAAGTGTCTACTGAAATGATCAATTATTGTCAAGACGTATTGACCATTACTAAAAGGACCCACCAAGTCTGTGGAGATTGTATGATTTGGATGAGTGGGTGTATATGTTTTTTGTAATGGAGCAGGAGGTGTTTTGTGATGTTTCGCTTGTAAGCATTTAGTGCATGAAGAGACGAAATTGAGGGTATCAGTATAAATGCCCCTCCAAAAGTATCTTCTAGAAAGAAATTCATAGGTTTTAGCCAAACCGAAGTGAGATAAATGCGCAATGGACAATGCTTTCGCTTTTAAAGAATTTGGGACAATAATTAAATAACTGAATGAATTGTTATGGATATTCTCTTTCTTGAGCATTAATACTTTAGAATCAGGGTTTATAAAGTAATTGGGAAATTTTTCTGACTTTCCGTTTTTTAAGATTTCTTCGTAAATTGTTTTTAATTCAGAATCCTTAATTTGTTCGGACACAAATGTTTGGTCTGAAATTTCTAGCAAGGGGTCTTTAGAGTTCGAATTTCCTGAAATCATATAATTAACATATTCTGAGCATTTTTTTGATTTTCATTATTAATTTTATCCTTACTGTTAATTTCAAGTCTGTTTTCATTTTCATCAACATCAACAATTGGTAGTGGTTGTATGTCATGAATTAATTTTGGATTATCTTTGAGATCCTCTTGATTGTTTTCAAAATTGCAACGTGATAAATAATCCGCTAAGATGTTCAAATTTCCAGGAATATGTTTGAAAACGTAAGTATATTCAGATAAGTCCATTAACCATCGGGTGGTAATGTCAGCGGGATTGGTAGTTTTCTTATATTTTTCAAGGGGAGCACTATCTGACAAAATTACGAACTCACGATTATATAAATAGTATTTGAAGGCGGTGACAGTTTTATGAATTGCCATAAGTTCCAATTTTAACGCAGGATATTACTTTTCAGAAGGTTTTAAAGATTTGGAAAAGTATGCTATAGGAAGTAATTTACCATTAAATTTTTGCATAAGTGCTCCTGAAATGGCTGTTTTTGATGCATCGGTGTTGACAAAGAATGTTTTCTCCCAATCTGGAAGTCGAACCATTGGGGGAAGAAAGAATAATTTTTGAATGTTTTGAAAAATACTCTGATGTTTTTCTGTCCATTTGAATGCTGTTTTGGGTTTTGTGAGTTCCACAAGGGGTTGCGCAAGTTCTGAGAAAGATGGTAAAATCCATTTGTAAAAATTAGCAAGTCCAAGAATTTTTTTTTTAATTGTCGTTTTGTCGTTGGTGGTGGAAAAGAATTGATCTTTACGATGTTAGCGGTGATGGGTGAAATAGTATGGTTTTCAATATGGAAACCTAAATAATTAACTGCTGATTTATGGAATTCACACTTGGATGGGGATAATGTTAAATTATATTTGATAAGAATTTCTAACACTTTATTTACTTTTTCACAAGTCTCTTCAAATGAATTTGATCCAATAATCAGATCATCTTGATAAGCATATATGCCATTAATGTTTATCTCGTCGAGTATTGTGTCCATTAGAGACTGAAATATAGAACTGGCGTTTTTTAAACCAAAACAAACACGTTTGTATCGATAACTGCCAAAAACAGATGTAAATGTTAACATATCTTGATATTTTTTAGGAAGGTCAATTTGGTGGTACGCTTGCATGAAATCTAACGAAGTAAAGTATTTGAATGACGAAAGATTTGAAATAATATTTTGAATCTTAGGAAGTGGATATGAGGAACCTTGTATAACTGTATTGACCATTCTAAGGTCTAAAGCAAGTCTGTAACGTTGTTTCTTTGAACCGTCAGATTTTTTCTTTACCAGCAATATGGGACAAGCCCACTCGGAGCAATTACGCTCAATTATGCCGGCGTTTACTAATTCATTAATCTGTTCTTGGGCTTCTTTTTGTAAAGCTTGTGGAATCGGAAATGGAAGTGTTTTAATAGGGAAATCATTAATTAATTTAAGATTAGGAATTATTTTATCAGTATGTCCTAGAGTACTGAGAGATTTGGAAAAAGCAGCAAATTTGCTTAAAAATAAATTTTCTAGTGTGTTACGTTGATCAAGGGTTAAATGATTCAAACAAAAATCTTTACTTGATAAATCATTTTTATGTTTTAGTAATATATCCTCTGAAGCTTGAATTAAGTGGATATGGTCCTCAATATTTTGTATATTATTATTACTAGAGCAAGAGTCTTCACTTTTATCTAAATGTGGTTCTTTAATTTCATCAATTAAAAATAATTTACCAATATGCATATTTTTATTGAGATGAATTGAATTTTTACCCTTATTTGAGATAAGTAACGTAAAAAGAGAATTATTATTTTCAGAATTAATTTCATTTTTGTAATTCGGTGATACAATAGAATCTAAAATTTCTATATCAGGATCCTTTAAGTCAGTACAAAATATGTAATTCGTTTCTTGTAACTTATAATTTGTTTTTGCAGTAATGTAGATATTTTCACCAGTTTGTATTATAACTTTCTTTAGAAGGTAAACATTCATATTATTATCGTCAGAGTTAACATTATATACATCTAATTTTTCATTTTCCGAATGAAATAAAGAACAAGTAAAGTCTAATTTTCCAATTCTCATGGAATTTTTCGAAAAGTCAATAGTGACATGATTTTCTTTAATGAAATCCATGCCAAGTATTCCATGAAAATTAGAACTATGTGGTATGTTGATAATATAGAAATTGTGTTGGAAAAACTTTTTTTCAATTTTGAAAGTTGCACGAATACATGAAGAAAATTCAACATAAGAATTGACCGTTTTAAGAGTAATAGACGAACCTAGTCTTTTATATTTTAAATTTGCTTTTAAATTATCAAATGTTGATTGGGCTAAAAGTGAACAACTACTTCCGGTATCAATAAGAAACTTTATATCATTATTGGCTAATTTAGCTTTTATTATAGGAAGTGTATGTGAATTTTTGTTTACATTAAATAAAATATGATCTTCAATATTATCCGTGCAACTCTCATTGCTGTCACTTGGAATATACCCTGTATTAGAAATATGACTAAAGTTTTGAAATGTTTGGGTAGCTTTATTATCTGCTACAGTAATATTAGCAACAGTTTGAGATCCAACTGAATTTACAAGTCTAGTATGTGAAATTTTCGGAAGAGAATTTGAAGGTGACACATTCGGGAATTTATGTTCATTTGCTGATGAGACCCTTAGTTTTCGAGATATGGCAGCATCAGCATCTCCATACCTCTTTTCTAGTTTAAATTACGGTTTTCATAATTACGTGTTTTATAAGTTAAATTATCTCGATTTCTCCATTTATAACAATTTAAAGCAACGTGACCATGTTTGGAACAAAGTTGACAAATCAAATTATTTCTAAAAAAGTTTCTTCTAGGGGAAGAACGAAAATTGGTCAGTCTAGTTTTGTAATTATTTCTATAATTTCTTTGATCAAATTTGGGTCTGCTTGACTGAACTACGTTCAAGGATTCATTATGGGAGGGTGGATTGTTGTTTGTAAGTGAAATGCTATTAATTTTCTCAGATAAATCTTTCAATGTGTTTAATATTATAGAGTCATTTTTATTATCACAAGAAAGAACAGTCTTAGTAGTGTTGTTGAAAGAATCATATATTTCGGATAATGTTTGAGCTCGTTCAACTGCCTTATTATAGTCTCTTATGTTTTCCTCCATTAATTTAATTTTAATATTTGGGGGTACACACTCTAAAAATTTTGGAAGTTTAATGTTATCAAGGGATTGTTTGTCTTTAAGGTCAGGGAAAGCCTTAGGTACAGCAACATTTACACGATGGGCAAAGTTTTTAATTGACTCCCCCGGCAAAATTTTTAAATTATGAAATTCCGATATTCCAGTGTTATATGACGATTCCCTGAAAAACTTACAGAAATTTTCCTCGATGAATTTAAGATCTGTCGAGTTATATAGTGTTTCGTTTTCAATAAAGTATGCCAACGCAGCATCACGAAGTTTTTCTTTCATTACATGTAATGTCCCGTCATTTGTTAGTTTATTTAACATGGCAAAGGATCTTAATTGATCGAAGAAAAATTTGACAAATCTCGCGTCCCCATCGAAATTAGGAACAGAGCAAAACGCGTTTCGATTCTGTGCCATGTTTTTCAAAAATAAAAATGTTAACTAAGTTAAATAAAAATAATATGCATAAGAATTCAATTGAATATCATATAAACAAATAAATTACCAAGACACTTAAAAATGAAAAAAAAATTGTTAAATATATTTGTTCTAATTAAGCATGATAAAGTTTCAAAATTAATAAAAATATGTAGAAATTATTTGTAATATTTTCCTGTATAACATTATACCTTGCAACCATGAAATTGGCCTATATACGTCTTGTTGTATATATATATTATAGATATATTTAAAAATATATAATGAATAATACTAAAAATGGATATATATGCAAATTAAAATAATTGTCAAGATATATTAAATTGTAAACACAAAGATCAAAATATGAAAAAAATTAAAAAATTTTATGCAGTATGATGAAAAGAAAAAAAAAATATCACTATGATCTGGTATTTAATTTCACAAATGAAATAAATCTTTACTTGAATATCCAAGAACTAGATATTTCAAAAATAATATAAGCAAATTTTGATCATTTATATAACTTTTTAACTGTTCTTAAAAATTGAAATGAAAAGTTAAAGTAGAATATAATACTCATATGAAGAATAAAAGACTTTACCCATAAGTAAAAATTTATATATAAAGTTTAAATAAATGTCAATATTTAAGAAAAATGTACGAAAAGTTCTTATTGTCAATATTTAAGAAAAAAATATGTGAGAAATGTTTCTTTTTATTGGCACAATAAAATGATTCCAAAGGAAACTTACCCTTTTTCCGTATCTTCTTTTAGCTAAAACAAAAATATATATAGATATAAATTTATTTATTTACGGTATTTTATTTATTCTTTTATTTAAAACTGTAAGGCTCTTCTCCTGTATGAGTGCGCGAGAAAAAAAAATCAACGTAGAAATTTAACT
Source organism: Salticus scenicus (assembly GCA_963930645.1). Taxonomy (NCBI): domain Eukaryota; kingdom Metazoa; phylum Arthropoda; class Arachnida; order Araneae; family Salticidae; genus Salticus; species Salticus scenicus. The sequence goes on from OZ005651.1 coordinate 150,012,183, forward strand.
GCACACATTCTAGAAAGACGACCCATATTTGGCAATTCTCCTTGCACCGATGAATCAACGATCATTTAATACCGAACGGTAAGTGCATAAGACGGTCACAAATTGCGAACATTGCAGACTGTAGAGAGGATGTTATTCAATGAAACCGTAGAAAGTCCACCGGCATGGCATCACACAATATCGGCGATAAGAATCGGTACCGTAGACACCAAGTAATCTCTTTAAAAAAAATCACAGATGACATCCCGCAGCACACTAGCCTTTAGTAAAGATGAACAACAAATCGGTAAATTCGGTGCTGTTCACCGTAACGTAGTTAATCTCTTTTTGGATCATCACCGGGGCAGCTGTTTTAAAAACATAACAGTCTTCAACAATGCAAAACGTCACATTCATGAATTAATCAGGATGTGTAGAATGATTAACGTAGTCGATATCACGTCGATATTAGGTGACTAAGCAGAGATCCGTTAAACAGAAATTCGAGCTTATATTAGTTAATAATAGTAATGAATAATTTTTCAAGACGAAAAAAAATTTTGGATATCCGGATATATTAATCCGGATATATTATTTTTCTAAGTCAATTTATGTTTAAGAATAAAGGTTTTAAAATTAAAATACAATTTTTCTAAGTCAATTTTTCTTCTACTACTTAACTTCAACACTGCACTTAATAGATCTCCATAACTCACCAATTAATTATAATATAGAAATCCAAAATTCTTGCTGACAGCTGCCATTAAATAATCAATCACAGATGTCTTATCTAACAGTGTCAATGTTTATTATAATTTATAAAATTTCAATATAAAACGCCGATTTCATAATGAGAAGTATTCTTAGAATCACAGAGAAGAATAGAACTTTGATAATCTGGTACGAAAAGACGGGGGGATTGCAAAATTACAGATACCTAAAAATAATAAGTTTAATTCTAAATAAATTCAGGAACAAATGTTCTGTTTTACGACAATTTTGATGCTAGGTGCTATTTTTTTTTTTTTTTTTTTTTTTTTCCTTCTTGCATTTTTACTTCCACATCTGACTACCACAGGTAATGGGAGTATTGTATTCTGCCAAGAAATTGGATATTGAATTTTTACTTGATTTACATATTTTTAGGTGTCCTGAGCCCAAAAAAGTGGTTTTCGACAATTGGTCAGTGTATGTCTATGTGTGTGGAGAATCTTCTATTATATCTCCAAAACTAATAAAGGTAGAAGCACAAAGCTTTAGAATTGACTCAGGTCTGGTGTACAAATGACACTTCCAACTTTTGGTGAAAATTTGTAAAGTGGAAGAGTGTCATTGGAAACCGAAAGTAGGACCATAAGTCCGTATCTCAAAAACAGCTCTAATATCTTTCTTCAAAGTTGCTAAATGCCTTATTAGATGCCCTTTCCTCTGTATTAGTTAATTCTGGAAAATTGATAGGCATCCTGTGTAAGTAAATCAATTTGAGGTCTCGCAAGTGCGTTCTTTTAAAAACAGCTGTACAGATTTTTTTCAAACTCCCCCTATTAACTCCCTTTTAGATGTCTTTTCATATATAATTGTTATTTTACGGTCAACAACTGATTATACTAAGTTTTGATGAAAGTCGGTATCTCAAAAACGGCCCTAATGATTTTCTTTAAAACTGCCACATAAACTCTTTTTTAGCATGTATTGCGTGGTTATTACAGGGAAAGTAATAATTATTCTGATTAGGTAAATTAGTTTTAGATCTCGGAAATTAAGTGTTTCTAAAACCGGCGATACCGATTTTTGTTCAACTCACTATATAAACTCTGTTTATTATGTCTTTACAGATGCAACAATTCTCCCTTGCAAAAAAAATTGTTAGGTGTCTAATTCGTTAGGTCAATTTTACGTCTTCTGACGACATTATCTGCAAGAAGAGTATATAATACATGTAATAGTGGGTAATTAAAATTGTGTAGTTGTTACACATCAGACTTTTTTTTTTTTTTTTTTCCCACAGTTAGATGAATCAAGAAGTTGCTCTGTCAGTTAAATGAAGAATTTCCAAACAGGATTGTAATTTCAAACTTTTCTCTAAATCAGGATTTTTTTTTTTTTTTTTTTTTTTTTCTTATATCTAATCAGGTACATAAAAAGTGATGACAGGAGAACTGATGACATTTATCTATATAATTTATAGACAGGAATCTATATAATTTATTTTTCACATTACTATTTTTCTTAAAGGGAACTATATTTATGTTTCATTTTTATTACTACAATTATTAGTGCCTTCTATAACCATCGAAAAATACTGGGTTCATAAAAATTATTTACTTCTAGATTTCAATGGATTTAGATATTTTGAGATGTTCTGAATCTGAATACAATTTGATCATTACTATGTGCCATTTTGAGATATTTGTACCAAAATTCTGTAGGTATGTACACTGTGAGCACTGTATTTGATAAAGAAATGCACAGAATTCCACGAAACATTATTTGGTTTGTCCTTGGCATAAATTTGTGCTTTAATGAAGAAGCTGGGATGGAGATATATGAAATAAGAAGCGGCCATATACGTATAGTAGTCCAGGTTCAATAAGCTCTATGAAGAATAGGAAAAGATCTCTTTTCTTAAGAAAATCCATTATTTGTTATTTCAAGCAACCGCATTAAGATATGCATAGTTCATTGTCTCATAAATACTTATTACGAAGGCAACAAAGAATAAACATCTTTTGGCAAAGTTTATTTTATTAAATGACTTGAGGATATCAAATCTGAAGGAAGCCATTTCGATTTATTAGTAACTTTTTGAATCTTTCTTAAAACCACATGTTGTTGACAGCATGAAGAACAAGTGCTCATTAATTTATTTCGCCAAATCTCCTTGGCCTCAAAAATCAAGTTGGCTGAACACATTTTAAATTTTATATCTGGTAAACCTAAATAATAGTTAAATGATTGGCTAAAAATTAAATTACGTCATAGGATGTGATTCAATTTTGTCAGGCATCCAGAATTTGGCTAAAAGTGCGAAATCAATTGATAAAAAATATTAAAAATTATTTTCAGCTATAATGATTCAACGGAATCTATAAACGTTTGATTGGAGACAGGAAGCTACAATAAAAAAAAATCGTCTGCGGTTTTAAAGCATAAAATGAATGGGTTTCTCTTTCTTTGATATTTTATTTAATTATTACTTGATGAGATTTAGAGCAGGAAAAAGAATAATAAATTATATGACATTACAGATTAATGAAATAGAAATAAAAATAAAATAGCATAAGCGAAATAAACAAAATTGTGTTAAATTCTTTTAGGATAAGAAATATAATGTCTGCTTGTATTATAAATAAATAAATAAAATGTAATTTATATTATTATTATATTTAAAAAAGGGATATGTGATGTTGAAAAACATCACATGTTCTAATTAAATTTTGATACATATCGTCTTATAGGTGGCACTGTTATGCTGCAATTTTCTTCATTTACTGGAAAATTATACATATGTGCTTCAAACTTGATACAGCTAGAGATTTAAAATTTCCGGAAATTTTGAGGCAGTGGAAAAAAACAGTTTTTTTCCAGTTTTTTTTTTTTTTTTTTTTTTTTTTCTGAAAAAATTGGAAAAAATAGGAAAATCATATATATCAGTTTTAAGAAATTCTATTAATATTTTTGGGAGTTAGAGCATGGACAGACAGACAGATAATCCAAAGTTACGAACACTTTTTAACTTTGTTGTAAAATGTTAAATATTGATATTCAATTAAGGGACTGTTAAAGTCCTGCAATAATGGCAATAATAAAAGATATCTAAATGAAAAACTTAGCTGCAAACATATCAAATAAAAAATACATTTATACAATCATTATATCATTACATCTTTCTAAATAATAATACAATTCTATACTTTCAAAACATATCTGGATTTAATAGAAGCATAGAAGAAGATACAATATAATAGAATTTCAAATTGAGAAATAAAGTAGTAAAAGTTAAAATTAGCATAGCACAATAGCGATTGAATCCCACCATATCAGTGTTGCCAACTGGTCACAAAGAAGAATTAGAATAATCAAATGAAACTAAAACAGCGCTAATCCTCTGATATTGTGATAGCGATATGTTTAAGAATAAAGGTTTTAAAATTAAAATACAATTTTTCTAAGTCAATTTTTCTTCTACTACTTAACTTCAACACTACACTTAATAGATCTCCATAACTCACCAATCAATTATAATATAGAAATCCAAAATTCTTGCTGACAGCTGCCATTAAATATTCAATCACAGATGTCTTATCTAACAGTGTCAATGTTTATTATAATTTATAAAATTTCAATATAAAACGCCGATTTCATAATGAGAAGTATTCTTAGAATCACAAGAAGAATAGAACTTTGATAATCCTGTACGAAAATACGGGGGGACTGCAAAATTACGGATACCTAAAAATAATAAGTTTAATTCTAAATAAATTCAGGAACAAATGTTCTGTTTTACGACAATTTTGATGCTAGGTGCTATTTTTTTTTTTTTTTTTTTTTTTTCCTTCTTGCATTTTTACTTCCACATCTGACTACCACAGGTAATGGGAGTATTGTATTCTGCCAAGAAATTGGATATTGAATTTTTACTTGATTTACATATTTTTAGGTGTCCTGAGCCTGAGCCCTAAAAAGTGGTTTTCGGTAATTGGTCAGTGTGTGTCTGTGTGTGTGGAGAATCTTCTATTATATCTCCAAAACTAATAAAGGTAGAAGGACAAAGCTTTAGAATTGACTCTGGTCTGGTGTACAAATGACACTTCCAACTTTTGGTGAAAATTTGTAAAGTGGAAGAGTGTCATTGGAAACCGAAAGTAGGACCATAAGTCCGTATCTCAAAAACAGCTCTAATATCTTTCTTCAAAGTTGCTAAATGCCTTATTAGATGCCCTTTCCTCTGTATTAGTTAATTCTGGAAAATTGATAGGCATCCTGTGTAAGTAAATCAATTTGAGGTCTCGCAAGTGCGTTCTTTTAAAAACAGCTGTACAGATTTTTTTCAAACTCCCCCTATTAACTCCCTTTTAGATGTCTTTTCATATATAATTGTTATTTTACGGTCAACAACTGATTATACTAAGTTTTGATGAAAGTCGGTATCTCAAAAACGGCCCTAATGATTTTCTTTAAAACTGCCACATAAACTCTTTTTTAGCATGTATTGCGTGGTTATTACAGGGAAAGTAATAATTATTCTGATTAGGTAAATTAGTTTTAGATCTCGGAAATTAAGTGTTTCTAAAACCGGCGATACCGATTTTTGTTCAACTCACTATATAAACTCTGTTTATTATGTCTTTACAGATGCAACAATTCTCCCTTGCAAAAAAAATTGTTAGGTGTCTAATTTGTTAGGTCAATTTTACGTCTTCTGACGACATTATCTGCAAGAAGAGTATATAATACATGTAATAGTGGGTAATTGAAATTGTGTAGTTGTTACACATCAGACTTTTTTTTTTTTTTTTTTTTCCACAGTTAGATGAATCAAGAAGTTGCTCTGTCAGTTAAATGAAGAATTTCCAAACAGGATTGTAATTTCAAACTTTTCTCTAAATCAGGATTTTTTTTTTTTTTTTTTTTTTTTTTTTTTTTTTTTTAAGTTATTTTGATTTTTTTTTTCTTATATCTAATCAGGTACATAAAAAGTGATGACAGGAGAACTGATGACATTTATCTATATAATTTATAGACAGGAATCTATATAATTTATTTTTCACATTACTATTTTTCTTAAAGGGAACTATATTTATGTTTCATTTTTATTACTACAATTATTAGTGCCTTCACCATCGAAAAATACTGGGTTCATAAAAATTATTTACTTCTAGATTTCAATGGATTTAGATATTTTGAGATGTTCTGAATCTGAATACAATTTGATCATTACTATGTGCCATTTTGAGATATTTGTACCAAAATTCTGTAGGTATGTACACTGTGAGCACTGTATTTGATAAAGAAATGCACAGAATTCCACGAAACATTATTTGGTTTGTCCTTGGCATAAATTTGTGCTAATTAAATTTTGATACATATCGTCTTATAGGTGGCGCTGTTATGCTGCAATTTTCTTCATTTACTGGAAAATAATACATATGTGCTTCAAACTTGATACGGCTAGAGATTTAAAATTTCCGGAAATTTTGAGGCAGTGGAAAAAAACAGTTTTTTTTCCAGGTTTTTTTTTTTTTTTTTTCTGAAAAAATTGGAAAAAATAGGAAAATCATATATATCAGTTTTAAGAAATTCTATTAATATTTTTGGGAGTTAGAGCATGGACAGACAGACAGATAATCCAAAGTTACGAACACTTTTTAACTTTGTTGTAAAATGTTAAATATTGATATTCAATTAAGGGACTGTTAAAGTCCTGCAATAATGGCAATAATAAAAGATATCTAAATGAAAAACTTAGCTGCAAACATATCAAATAAAAAATACATTTATACAATCATTATATCATTACATCTTTCTAAATAATAATACAATTCTATACTTTCAAAACATATCTGGATTTAATAGAAGCATAGAAGAAGATACAATATAATAGAATTTCAAATTGAGAAATAAGTAGTAAAAGTTAAAATTAGCATAGCACAATAGCGATTGAATCCCACCATATCAGTGTTGCCAACTGGTCACAAAGAAGAATTAGAATAATCAAATGAAACTAAAACAGCGCTAATCCTCTGATATTGTGATAGCGATATGTTTAAGAATAAAGGTTTTAAAATTAAAATACAATTTTTCTAAGTCAATTTTTCTTCTACTACTTAACTTCAACACTACACTTAATAGATCTCCATAACTCACCAATCAATTATAATATAGAAATCCAAAATTCTTGCTGACAGCTGCCATTAAATATTCAATCACAGATGTCTTATCTAACAGTGTCAATGTTTATTATAATTTATAAAATTTCAATATAAAACGCCGATTTCATAATGAGAAGTATTCTTAGAATCACAGAGAAGAATAGAAGTTTGATAATCCTGTACGAAAAGACGGGAGGACTGCAAAATTACAGATACCTAAAAATAATAAGTTTAATTCTAAATAAATTCAGGAACAAATGTTCTGTTTTACGACAATTTTGATGCTAGGTGCTATTTTTTTTTTTTTTTTTTTCCTTCTTGCATTTTTACTTCCACATCTGACTACCACAGGTAATGGGAGTATTGTATTCTGCCAAGAAATTGGATATTGAATTTTTACTTGATTTACATATTTTTAGGTGTCCTGAGCCTGAGCCCTAAAAAGTGGTTTTCGGTAATTGGTCAGTGTGTGTCTGTGTGTGTGGAGAATCTTCTATTATATCTCCAAAACTAATAAAGGTAGAAGGACAAAGCTTTAGAATTGACTCTGGTCTGGTGTACAAATGACACTTCCAACTTTTGGTGAAAATTTGTAAAGTGGAAGAGTGTCATTGGAAACCGAAAGTAGGACCATAAGTCCGTATCTCAAAAACAGCTCTAATATCTTTCTTCAAAGTTGCTAAATGCCTTATTAGATGCCCTTTCCTCTGTATTAGTTAATTCTGGAAAATTGATAGGCATCCTGTGTAAGTAAATCAATTTGAAGTCTCGCAAGTGCGTTCTTTTAAAAACAGCTGTACAGATTTTTTTCAAACTCCCCATATTAACTCCCTTTTAGATGTCTTTTCATACATAATTGTTATTTTATGGTCAACAACTGATTATACTAAGTTTTGATGAAAGTCTGTATCTCAAAAACGGCCCTAATGATTTTCTTTAAAACTGCCACATAAACTCTTTTTTAGCATGTATTGCGTGGTTATTACAGGGAAATTAATAATTATTCTGATTAGGTAAATTAGTTTTAGATCTCGGAAATTAAGTGTTTCTAAAACCGGCTATACCGATTTTTGTTCAACTCACTATATAAATTCTGTTTATTATGTCTTTACAGATGCAACAATTCTCCCTTGCAAAAAAAATTGTTAGGTGTCTAATTTGTTAGGTCAATTTTACATCTTCTGACGACATTATCTGCAAGAAGTGTATATAATACATGTAATAGTGGGTAATTAAAATTGTGTAGTTGTTACACATCAGATTTTTTTTTTTCCACAGTTAGATGAATCAAGAAGTTGCTCTGTCAGTTAAATGTTTAATTTCCAAACAGGATTGTAATTTCAAACTTTTCTCTAAATCAGGATTTTTTTTTTTTTAAGTTATTTTGATTTTTTTTTTTCTTATATCTAATCAGGTACATAAAAAGTGATGACAGGAGAACTGATGACATTTATCTATATAATTTATAGACAGGAATCTATATAAATTATTTTTCACATTACTATTTTTCTTAAAGGGAACTATATTTATGTTTCATTTTTATTACTACAATTATTAGTGCCTTCTATAACCATCGAAAAATACTGGGTTCGTAAAAATTATTTACTTCTAGATTTCAATGGATTTAGATATTTTGAGATGTTCTGAATCTGAATACAATTTGATCATTACTATGTGCCATTTTGAGATATTTGTACCAAAATTCTGTAGGTATGTACACTGTGAGCATTGTATTTGATAAAGAAATGGACAGAATTCCACAAAACATTATTTGGTTTGACCTTGGCATAAATTTGTGTTAATTAAATTTTGATACATATCGTCTTATAGGTGGCGCTGTTATGCTGCAATTTTCTTCATTTACTGGAAAATTATACATATGTGCTTCAAACTTGATACGGCTAGGGATGTAAAATTTCCGGAAATTTTGAGGCAGTGGAAAACAACAGTTTTTTTCCAGGTTTTTTTTTTTTTTTTTTTTCTGAAAAAATTGGAAAAAATAGGAAACATTGAATTTTTATAGATAAAAATAGGGTTTCTTAATAGTTATAATATAAGAAACTATAAAGTGATAAATATTTAAAAATACATGCAATTGATAACTTAACAGAACCACAGAAAAAGCTTTTACTATTAAAAAATGAGTCTTTCTGTTTCATAACTGCCAGTATCTTTCCTTGTAAAAAAAAACCTAAAACTAGTCAAATCATCATTCAACAATTATTTTTGCATAGGGTGTGCATTCCTATAGAATCCTCATCTCCTAGCAGCATTGATACAATGAATTTAGATTAAAATCAAAACGACAATTTTTTTTTTTTTTTTCATCAACCCAAACCTGATTTCTTTATATCCCAAACCTGAAAACTAAATGAAATTTAATGATTCATCTGAAAATTGCTCAAAACTTTTTAAAGCTATAAAATAAAATAAATTTTCATTGTCAGAGTTAGTAAATCATTTATTTTTATTTTTATTTTTTATTTTAATGGAGTTACTGATACACTAAGTTAAAAATTTAAAAATCTGAAAAATGGATTAATGATTTTTAAACATTTATGTGTGTTGTGCACTACAAAAGTACAAAAATATAAGTATATATACATATGATTTTTCTTTGTTTATTGCCTTTCTGCGATATGTATGTAATATTCAATCATGGGAATATGTAGTATGTTTATAATTATATGAAACAAATTTCTGTTTATTATGATAAAATTTTTTAAAAGATATTCTCAAGTCGACCCAACTCGTTGAAAAATTAACTTAACCCGCAAGAAAAAATTTCAGTCAACCTAATCCGGACCCGTTCCACAAGAAAAATAAATCAGTCAACCCAGGCCCCAGGAAAAAAATTCAGTCAACCTGACCCTTAAGAAAAATAAATCAGTCAACCTGAACCGAACCTAACAAGCAAGAGAAAAAATTTAATCAACTAGACCCAAACCTGATTGCAGGTCAGGCTTCGGTAAAATCAGTTTAACGGATCTGATGCTGGACTCAAATTCAGATTTTCACTTAAAATGAAATTAATCACAAAGATAAAATAAAAGTTTAATTTAAAGTTAATTGAACTTCAGAAATTTAAAACAACATTTTATTATTGATTTATTATTATTATTTTTATACAGGGTGGCTAACATTAGAACTTTTCCGAATTCCCTGACTTTTCCATGACTATTTTTCAGCATTTTCCTGACTTATACTGCTTATTTCCCCAAAAAATTCACAAAATTAATGAAATTCAGCAATTTAGAATAATGAGCTTTCAAATATGGCTTACTATTTCCACAAAATCTGTCAAAATTCCCTTACTATTCCATGACTTTCCCACTCACTTAAATTCCCTGATTTTCCCTGACTTGTAGCCACCCTGTTATAATATAAAACTTAATTCATACGTAAAGGACATAAATCAAGTAGGTTTCTGCGCATATAATTTTTATAAATTGTGAAATAAATTTTTTAACAGAAAGTAGTTGCTTAGTTTTTTTTTTTAATTGTTACATGCACTTACATATATATATATATATATATATATTAGGGTGGTTAAAAAAAAATCGATTTTTTTATTTTGGAATCGCGTTACCTCTCAAAAGTTGTAGTTTAATATCCTCAATTGGGGAAAAATAAAAAAAAAATTCTAAGTTGACATCTTCAGTTCACGCACGAGGCTTAAAGTTTGAAAAAATATGTTAAAAATTGAAATTTTCAAAAATAACAAAATTAGTTTTTTTTTAAATTTTTTATAATGCAACAGCCATAAATTGTCAGTATATAGTGTAGTTTGAACCTAAAAAAATATTTTATAGCTTTTACATAATATCTTTAGTTCGCACATACACCTTAAATTGGGCTAAAATCGCCCAAAATTTTAAATTTACGTATTTAATATACAATAATACATACGTGACACATTTACGTTTCAAAAGTATTTTAAAAATTCTAAATTTGTTGAATATAACCTTTTATCACAATATTATACGTATAAGTATAGTTACACACACATTTATATGTATATAATAACATTGCATGTCATAGCTAATTACAAAATGATTTATAGATTTTACCTACTTTTTGTGTCTTTAAGATTCCTCAGATGTGTTGGCAATGTTTTAAATTGACCTTGAGAGCAAAACTGTCTTTATGAAACCATCCCTGTTCTCTTCTCCATATACTTTAGTACAAGATTCTGTTACGAGCTTTACAATTCTTTCGACACTTTGCGTGTGACAAGGAAATTTAATTACCTCGAACTCAGGGAGAACATTAGTATTAATAAGTTCTTCTAGGCTGTGCACTGACACATTGCTCATTATTGGAGGAGGTGTTAGTTTGCACTTGGACCAATCAATAAGTTCAATGTAATTTGAAGCTGCAAAATTTATGGTCGGTGGTTGAAAAGTTCACACTGATTTCACTTTTGGTTCTTGTTTTCTTGCTTTTAGCAATCTTCGAAAAGCTCGCTGTCTTACATGCAATCTCTCATCTAGTACCATTGTAATTAAAAGATTTTCGGGATGACAAAAATACGTATTCCTCTAAATGACAGGATGAATTATTTTACGTACCCTGTCGGGCAGCTGTCTTGTCTTCTGTACTAATTTAAACATGTGAACTGCTTCAAACTTTACAGAGGGATGCATTTTAGTTCCAAACCATACTGGAGTGTATATCTTCATAATATAGCTGACCAGCAGTTTAATATTGTTAGAAGGTTTTACTTCAGAAATATATAGTCTTAAGATCCTATTTGCACAAGTTAACCACCTAGAGTTACTAAGAGAACCAGGATCTTTTACAGCGAGATCTGGCACACACTTCCTGTCTTGACTGCTCGATAAATATTAAGTAAATACTGTTGGTCCTTGCTTAAGTCAGTTTTGGTCACATTTATCTCCTCACTATTAATCGTTTCAAAATTAGCAACAGGGAGTTTTTCACAGTCAGTCAACTTCTTGACAACGTGTGGGTCCTGTAGTATCACCATCTACACTTTCAAAATGTCTCAACATAAATTATTTGATATGTAATAAACATTTTAGCCATTGTAAAGGATGACCAAGTTTAAGCTCAAGGTTGCGAATAACACCGTTTTTCCATCTTGTGTTGGTCGCTGTTCCGTCACATCCAACTGCAACAAGCTTAACATAACCAAAGTTATTGTTTTCTAAATAGCAAAGGATACTATTAGCTATTTCACTTCCAGTGGCCCTTGGAGGTGTCAAATGTCCCAGATACTTTCCTCCAGGCTCTAAATGACTTTCTTAATATGTAGTACTTATTATGGTAATCCTTTATCAATTTAACAATACGTTCATGACTGACCATTGGTATAGAAGCTTTACAGTACAGTTCTTCTATTTGAGCAGCAATGCAATCTGAAATCTTTGAAAAAGATTCGTTTTTTACAGATTTTGTTGTTTCTTCAAAACAAGCTAACAAAACATCTGCACATGTGGGTAAAACACTTCGACTTAACGCTTTTGGTGCACCGAAAAACGGACAAACACTTAAGTGTTTAAAAGTTTTATGGGGTCTCATTATTTATTATTTGGAGAAAGGAGAACAATATAACAAAACTTGAGCATAAAAATCTCCAATAACTTTACAAATTAATCTACTCAAAGCTAAACACGCTGCACTTTGTGATTCACTTACAGTTACAAATTAAAGATGCTACTTGCTTAGCAGCTACTAACTGACTGACAAAGTTAGAGCAAAGCCTTTAAACTATCTACTAGAATGTGTCCTACTGTCTAGACAAGTCGGCGGTGGAATAAGAATGTGACTGCGTGGCGCCAACTTAGCGCTTGCCGGTCAATTACTGTTCGTGTTCAGTTTTTGACATTTTCTTTCAAATTTTAAGCCTCATGCGCGAATAGAATATATCATCTAAAAGTTATATATTTTTTTAAAGTTGAAATTATGCTATATACTAACATTTTATGGCTGTCGCATTATAAAAAATTACAAAAAAACTAATTTTATTATTTTTTGAAAATTTCAATTTTTAACATATTTTTTCAAACTTTCAGCCTCATGTGCGAACTGAAGATGTCAACTTAGAAATTTTTTTTTGATTTTTCCCCAATTGAGGATACCAAACTACAACTTTTGAGAGGTAACGCGATTCTGAAATAAAAAAATCGATTTTTTCGAACCACCCTAATATATATATATATGTGTGTGTGTGTGTATAATATATATCTATACATATTAAAATAATACAGTTAGACAAGTCTAAGTCACATTCAAGAAAAAAGACTGAAGTATAAAGGAACTTGAAAAGAATAAGTAATTTCAAATGAATGTGATGGGAGGAAAATCATTATAATACTTAAATATTTCAGGATTACCATTTGATTACATGGTTAAAACTTAAAACTTAATTTTTGAAATATGAACATTACTAGAGTCAGTGTTTTCATGTAAAATGCTGAACATGAAAAAATATTTCAAGAAAAAAGCATCGGAATGTAAATATTATTAATTTCAAAATTTTGAATTTTTCTGGATAAAAATAAACCCTTTCGGGAAAAAAAAAAAAAAAAAAAAAAAAAAAAAAAAAAAAAACGAAGAAAACTGTTTTTTTTTTTTTTTTTTTCAAAATTTCTAGTTTTTTTTCGGACCATTTCCATCTCTAGATACGGCTATTACAAAACAAAATTATGTTAACTTGGGTACATATTGGCCGACAGATGGTGCTTTTATGCTGTAATTTTCCCTAGTTACTGGAAAACCTCTCAGCTTCTACAGTGTGCAAATGCATCAAATTTGATATGTAAGATGGGTATTATGAAAGACTATAATGGTTTTATTTGGGTAAGTAGGGCTGCTATACTGCAGTTTTTCTCATTTACGTAAAGGCTGTAATTCCGCCTCCATTGTGTACAAACATTCCAAACATCAAATGTGAGACGGCTTTTATGAAAAACTGCTGATTCAGTTTGAGTTCATATCAGCTAATAGGTTGTACTGTTATACAGCCTTTTTCAGGCTTTAGATAGTTTTATTGCCACTTATTATTTTTAAAATATCTAGTTTTAGAAAAAGAGGTTTTTGATGACCACAACATACCACATTTGAATTGACTGTATTTTATTTGTGAAAGATTATATCTTAATTTGAATAAAAAAAACATTCCTGCAAAGAGGTAGTTTTTCATCTGAAGCTTTTCAAGTGATTGGTATTATAGTAAATTTAAAACTTAAAAAGCTATTAAAATTTTAAATATTCCTATTGCATAGAATCAAACTAAATTTTAATTTTTCAGAGTAATAAAAGTGATTTTTCTTCAAAATGGTCTAAAAGTTCTACATTGCATATGAAACAAATCAGTCATGAAAAAAACTCATTTAGATGATATTATTCAAAGTTTCATGGACTGGCAATCTTTTTACTCGATTACGAATGAAAAACAACAAGGGTCTGCAGTGAAACTTAAACTTCTATTTATTTTTTCTGTTTGCTGGAACTTATATATGTCAATCTGCATTTTGCGCGCCATTGTAATGTATAGATTTGAGCATCTGTCTGAGCCAGCAAACTTCTGTGTGCATTATCTCTACTCCGGCCACCTCACACCCTACACCAGAACTATCTTATTTTTGCTTATGAACAAAACAATGCCGCCACCTTACTCGGATGCTTTATTGCGCTGCCGTCTTAAATCTGTGTCTAGAAGAAAAATCTTTCTTTTAAAAAATGTCATTAGAAATGTGATGATAGATTCATTGTAACAAATGAAATGAGAGTTTAAAAAGTAAGTACTAATATTTAAAATTCTATGTAAAATTGAAGAAAGAATTTCAGATTTTGGTGCCCCCTAAAATCTGGCACTGGGGCCAATGCCTCTTTGCACGGCCCTGCACATTGTATCCATCTTTTGTCACCTTCGCAGTGACCCTTTCATAATTCTTTCTACCCCATAATAGTCCTGCATACTTGCCAACCAATTTTAATAAAAAAAGGGAAGATTTTTGTTGAAAAACCAGAAGATTTCATTAAAAAAGGGAAGATTTTTTTTTTTTTTTTAACTTTTTTTTTCTCTTTGATGCAATAAACAATACAGTTTTACAATGTTAATATTTAGAAGCAATCTATAAAAACGTTTTACTATAGATTGATTATACTAAATATATAAAAGTTTTAAATGAAGTTATTCCTCTTCAACGTATAAATATCTACAAAACAGAATCTGTAAGAAATTTATTTAATAGACAAAAAACTTAGTTAAGTTAAAATATAACTATTTTTTTAAATAAATAGAATATGATTTTTGTGTATGTACATAAATCATACATATAAAAAAAAGTAGCAGTAGCTAATTATCAGTTTCAAACGTGCATAAAACCAACTATTAATTTTCTTAAATTGATTTGGAAAAAATTTCCTACCTGAAAAAATTATTCTTCATTTTTTTTCCATGTTTACACATTTCGTATAAATATGGCATGCAAATATTTAATTTAACTGAGGAAAAATAAACAGATTCATTAAATTCAGCAATAAAGATCTAAAAATAATTACATACGTGAGAAATATTGAGCACTTCCATTGCTTTATTGTTTCTAGAATTGATCATTGATCACAATCCGGGGAAAGGAGGGGGGGGGGGATACAAAAATAATTACAGAGTAAGAAATATTAAACTCTACTTCTAGAACCTAATGAAAGAAGTTTAAAATTAATATTATCATTTATGTCCCAGATAGATAAAGATTAGGAAACAAAAGACTTCTGTAGAACATTTGATTGCTGATCACTAGTTGGAGATAAATGAAAGGGGGGGGGGCAAAAAATAATTACATCAGTAAGAAATATTTAACAATTTTATTTCTTTACACGTTCTACAATCTCATAAAGCAAGTTTGAAATGAATATTGACATTTATGTTATGGATGCAGAAAGATTGAGAATCAGGAGTTTTCGTAGAATATTTGGGTTTTCTTTTTAAAACGAACGATATCCGCGACTTTTTTAAAAACGGAAGATTTCATCATCTGTCCGGAAGACCGGAAGATACGTTAAAAAACCGGAAGTCTTCCGGGAAAACCGGAAAAGTTGGCAAGTATGGCCCTGCATAGCCATATGCCTTAAATATTAGGGCGTGGGGGATTATAGTGATGGATGGGATTAAGCATTTGAGAGTTGTGAACAGTCAAAGGAAACATCTATGTTATCAGTCGTTTTACTCAAGAATTTTCAGCACTCGTTAATTTAACAATTGAGATATGTTGCTTCTGGAAAAGTAACAGCTTAAATAGCAATGCGAAAGAAGAACCTCACAAGCCATTCCAGTCCAGCTTATTGAAAGACAGGTTTCTTGAAAGAGTTGACTAACTGCACTCGTGATCTGATACAGTTTGGTTCATTTCATTTAGAATTAAGGTGAAAATAAGATGTTTGGCAAGCAAAAAAGAATTTTACTTTCATTGGGAGAAAAAGTAAAGATATTGGATAGGCTTAAAAATAGTGACGCAGGGACAAAATTAGCAGTGGAGCATGGTGTAGAAAAGTCTATGATATCAGAAATTAAAAAGAATCAAGATTCCATAATAAATTTTCTAATGGCACTTGAAAGTGAGGAAGGAAGTTTAAAACAAAAATCTATGAAAAGATCTTATGATGATGAAGTTGATAAAGCTCTGTACATGTGGTTTTTACAAAAACGCTCATCTGGTCATCTAATATCTAGACCCCAATTATGTGAGAAGGCACTAGTTTTCAATAGAAAGCTGAATGGAGAAAATACATCCCAAGCAAGTTCTGGGTGGCTTCGAAATTTTAAGTTAAGCCATGGTATATGAGAAATTGAATTAGATGGCAAAAAGTTATCTGCTCCTACGGAGGTTGCTACAAAATTCATAAAAGAATTTATGGAATTTATTAAAGCCGAAAAATATGAAGAAGATTTCATTGAGAATGCAGATGAGACTGGCCTTTTTTGTAAAGCTCTACCACGAAAAACATTAGCATCTAGATTAAAAAAAACGCTTCTGGTAATAAATTAAATAAGGAAAGAATAACTATTCTCACATGTGCAAATGCAACAGGAAATCATCAAATGCCACAGTTCGTGATAGGAAAGTCAAAGAAACCTTGATGCTTCACAAATTGGAAAACTTTACCAGTTATTTACACTTCTCAGAAAAAGGCTTGGATGAATATGGATATTTTTTATTGATTGGTACGATAACACTTTCATTCCTAAAGAGCATCAAGAAAATTTGAAGAATACAGGTAGACTGCTATTAATTCTCAATAATGCACCTTCACATCTGTGTGAAGACACCCTTGAACGTGAAAATGGAAAATTCTGGGTACAGTCCTTACCACCTAATGTTACATCTCTAATCCAACTCCAACACATGGATCAAAGTCTGATAGAGATATTCAAACGACTTTACAGAAAGCGTTAAGAAAACTCCTTTTAACAGAAGAAACAGAAGATGCTGATTCCCAACATATGAAAATTGATTTGAAAGATTGTTGCATTATGGTTGCTGATTCCTGGAATCTAGTAAAATCCTCAACATTAAAAAAGGCTTGGAATACAATTTTAAATAAAGAAAAAAATGATAGTGGATTAGAAGAATCTATTAAAGAAAATGAGGAATGTCAAACAATAAAGGAGATGGAAAGAATCCTAAGTTATGAAGAAAATGAAACTAACGAATGGTTAAATAGTGACGTACATGACCCTGGATATCAGATTTTAAATGATGATGAGATTGTGGATGAGATTCAAGGTGGAGAAGAAAATGGAAACGAATGCTTTGAAAATGATCCAGGTCCATCATATAACAAAGCCTTTGAATGTTTGGAATCAGCTATGAAATGGCTTGAATGGCAGAACGACGTAGATCCTATGCAATTAACATGTCTAAGAAACGAATTCAAGATATGGCAGCATTGAAAATCATGTCTTCTTTGAAGCAAGCAACAATCAAAAGCTTTTTTGCTTAAATTATAATTAAATTATAATCTCTAGAGTAAAAAAATTTTTTTTTTTTAAACATGCCAGAAAAAATTGGTGCTACCAGTCATAAGCCTGGAAGTCCTAAGTGTGAAGGTTTTTCTATTGTCACAATATCCTTTAAATTGTCTGTCCAATTATCTGAACTTTTGCTTATCCGAACTAGGGCCTGTCTTGACGTATTCAGATAATCGGTGCTCTACTGTATCTGTGTTTGAGAATTTTTTTTTTTTTTTTCATGCATATCTGAAATTTTTTTTTTTTACCATGTCAGCTGGTTCTGAAGGGGGCTTGGGCCCCCAAAGCCGCTTCCATGGGTGCGCCATTGATGTCCTCCCTCCTTAAAGTCCATATATATTATATAACATAAAATACTTTTTAATAAAAGAATTTCATTTTTGTAAATTGTATCCAAGTGCTAATTTTATTTACCTTTTTAAAAAAAAAAAAAATAAACTAAAAATAACTAATATAACTAAAAATGCTGCTTTGTTTAAATTCTTCTAACTCAAACGCTAACTGCTACCGGCACGCAAGTGGCATTGCTTTTGCAGTATTTCTAATTCAACTCAGTTCTTATGATTGCAACTCTTTAAATTTTCTTTTATCCTTTAACTTACAAATAATTCAATAATAGCACTTGGATGCAAATGTTAAATCATTCAAGTATTTTTTTTTATTTGCATAAATTTGTATATCAAAGTAATGACAGTACAACTTACTGCTTCTTTAACTGCCAGCGAATCTTCTAGACGGCATCGCAGTTCGTTTAAAAGGGGGGGGGGGAGGGTGTACTGCACATCAGCTGCTGTCTGGAATGTTTTGATTTGCCAGTTGCATAATGTATGTTTTTTGGAAATTTTCATCTTATGGCCATGATAAGTGAATGATAACTAATAAAAATCAGTTGTTTTCAAGTTTTCTTTTCTGTAAGTTATGTTTATTGGTTAAAGTTATAGTGTCAAGTTTTAGTTAAGATGTATAGTGATTCAAGCTGAATCTTAAAATAAATATCATGTTATTTTCAAAAGAGTTCATCTTTATAAAACTTACATGACTCAAGTTTCAAGCAGGGATGCAGAAAATGCTCAGACCTCTGAAATTTCCCCTAAACACATTCTAAATTTCCCCCCAAAATAATGCAAGAACCTATTACACTGAGCTGCAAAAAAAAATAAATAAATAAATAAATAAATAAAAATAAATAAAAGTAAAAAATTTCGAGCCCTGATACCATTCTTGCTGATTATTATATAAAATGACCTCCTGAATCCAAATATGACTCCCATTTTCCCCAGTCACCCACCGTTTTCATGGGATGCCACCCCCTCCCCCAATTTTTATCACTGTTCAGTAACTTTATGGCCATGAAGTTGATTTAGAGAATGAAAAAGAATTAATTTAACACTTAAAAACAAAAAAATATAATGTTTAATAAACAACATTAATAATAGATTAAAAAAATATAAGAAATGTAATACATAATTTCAGTGGCAAATCCTCCCCCTCCCCAAATTTTCCCCTTGCCGCAAATGTTGATGTTTTAGAATTTTCCAACTCTGTAGCCCCTCCGAAGATACACTGATGGAAAAAAAAATCCCAACACCAAGAAAAAATTATTGTACAGTAATGAAATTTCAACAATACATTTGTCTAGGTAACATATTTAATTGATTAAAGTTTCAAGATCACAGATAGAGCCATTGGCGAGAAGAGCCATTTCAAATGAGAAATGTTGGTACATTAGTAACCTGTGTAACCGCCAGAATTTTGAATGCAAGCATGCAAACGTGCATGCATTGTGTCGGATATCAGTTTGTGGGATGGAGTTCCATGCCTGTTGCACTTGGGCGGTCAATGCAGGGACGGTTAATGCTGGTTGTGGATGACGCTGGAGTTGTCGCCCAATGATGTCCCATACGTGCTCGATTGGAGAAAGATCTGGTGATCTAGCAGGCTAAGGCAACATGTCGACACTCTGTAGAGCATGTTGGGTTACAACAGCGGTATGAGGGCGAGCGTTATCCTGTTGGAAAACACCCCTTTGAATGCTGTTCATGAATGGCAGCACAACAGGTTGTATCACTAGACTGACATACAAATTTGCAGTCAGGGTGCATGGGATAACCACGAGAGTGCTCCTGCTGTCATACGAAATTGCTCCCCAAACCATAACTCCAGGAGTAGGCCCTGTGTGTCTAGGCCGCAGACAGGTCGCTAGCAGGCGTTCACCTGGCCTCCTTCTAACCAACACACGGCTATCACTGCGACCAAGGCAGAACCGGCTTTCATCAGAAAACACAACAGATCTCCACTCCGTCCTCCAATGAACTCTAGCTTGATACCACTCACGTCGCAAACGGCAGTGGTTTGGAGTCAGTGGAATGCACGCTACAGGGCGTCTGGCTTGGAGCTGTCCTTGAAGCAACCAATTAGTAACAGTTCGTTGTGTCATTGTGGTGCCAACTGCAGCTCGAATTTCAGCTGCACACGCAGTACGATTAGCCACAGCCATATGCCGAACACGGCGGTCTTCCCTCTCAGTAGTGCCACGTGGCCGCCCGGAACCCGGTTTTCTTGAGGCAGTACCTTCCCTTGACCACTGCTGCCAACACTCATGCACAGTGGATACATTCCTGCCAAGTCTTTCTGCAATATCGCGGAAAGAAAACCCACCTTCTCGTAGCCCTACTACACGACCTCGTTCAAACTCAGTGAGCTGTTGATAATGGCTTCTTCGTCTTCTTAGAGGCATCCTTGACTAACATTAACCCACTACGTCAAATCTCAACTGTAAATAACGATCACGAACCTTACAGCGCTTATTTAAAGCAAACCTCATTTGCATGTTCATAGTGTCGCTACTAGCGCCACACTTATGCGCGTAGCTCGAAATTTGAATCGACGTCATCTTTCAGATGTATAAACACGCCTACCAAATTTCGTTTATCTAGCACAGCTCCTTCCTGGAGTTGGGATTTTTTTTTCCATCAGTGTATTTAAACAGGGTTCCCCCCAAGTGGGCCCAGCCTGAAAAAACCTGCCAGGCCCACTTGAAAGAACCCACTATTTTATAAAGTGGGTTTTTTCAAAAAATACAAAATTCCCACCTGGATTTGGTCAGTTTTTTTTCTCTTTGCATTCAGCACCGGCTTTGTCTGCATCAATTGAGATATTTTTTTCAACTTTTGGATCAGTTTGGAGTAAGCTATGCAGTTTTTTAGGGGTTGACAAAGCAGCAAAGCTCATAAAAGTATGCCGTCATTTACAATCAAAATCAAACTATGCACTTCCCTCAGAAGTCCAGACTGACTAAATTTTTCATCCAGTAATATAATAATTTTTGTTTCTGTGTTCCTATACACAAGTGAAATAATGATGTCACTGACCGCCTGTGGAGTGAAGAAAAAGATTTCCAATGTTAATCGCCCACTGGATTTTTTGTAAAATATTAAAAATCAAGGAAAACTATTTCCCGATTTTAATTCCCATATTTGGATATAGATATGTATTAGCTATCATGTACATTTGTTAGATTAAGTTATTTTTGCTGTAAAATTGATAAAATTTGAATTTAAAATTTCAAAACTTGAGAAAAAAAAATGGCTAACTTCCATATTGATGTTCGACTGAAAACAAACATTTCATTTCAAAGGGTTACATTTACACAATAAATGTCCAACTAATATACTAATTAAAAGGAAAATGATAAATATTCTATCATAATTTGAAATCAAATTTGTTTTCAAATGTCTAAATAAAGCATATGATATAAGATACTAATATGATGCAGCAGAATAGATTTGATATCTGTCATCTTTGGTGGAAAAAAAAAGATCGCCAAATTATCTGCTGAACATACTTAATTCCTTTAAAAAATTATGGTTATTTTAACAACTCATATTAAGAGAGCAATGAATAATCTGAAACAATATTTAGTACAATACATACTACGAAAATATACATCTGGCATGTATATTTTGGTATTACATTTTTGATCGCCAAATACAAGAAATGCTAAGGACGACAGAGTTTTGAAATTTAAATTTAAAATTTTGTCAATTTGACAGCAAAATAACTTAATCTAACACATTGTGATTGTGCATGATAACTAATTTGTAATTATATCCAAATATGGGGATTAAAATCGGGAAATAATTTTCCTCAATTTTTAATAATTTTTTACAAAAAATTCAATGGACGATTAACATAGGAAATCTTTTCTTGGCTCCACAGATGGTCAGTGACATCATACTTTGCTTGTGTATTCTGTTAGTGCTAAAGAAAATCAGTTTTCATTCAGCAATATCTGATATTTTTTATGTTTTACCTAATAAAATACATGTAATTACGTTTGAGAAGTTTTTAATTTTTCAAACAAAAATGCATATATTGACAAATTACATTTAATAATGTATATGTGTGTATATGTAATAATTAAGTTTAACAGCTTTTTTAATAATCTGAAAGAAATCTAATTGCAGTTGCATAGTATTAGTATATGAAATAATTCTAGTAATAAATAGCTATGAATCACTAGACATTTAAATTAGATTTAAATTTTTTCCCGTGATCACATTTAAAACTGACCAGTTTAGGTAGAAAATTTAAAAATGAAATCACAATTTAAAAGTTTTCTGAAACCCCCCCGATAAAACCCACGTCTTAGAAGGTGGGCCCAGCTGGGCTGGGCCTTTTTTTTTTTTTTTAAGGGTTTTTCAAACCCTGTATTTAACAGTTAAAATAATCCTTCTCCCCCTAAAAATAAAATTTATAGCCATAAAATTACCCAAAAGTGATTAAAATAGGGGCTGTCCCTAAAAAACAGTAGGTGATAGGGCAAAATGGACGTCATATTCGTATTCAGGAGGTCCTTTTACGTAAGAATTTGCTGAAATGGTGTTGGGGGCAACACCATTGACTCCTGGCACGTGAGTACATTCCTTTCCAATCTCATTCTACAGTCGGTAACAAAAGTCTCAGAACACTAGCAAAAATTCCTATATAAAAAAAATACACTTAATACAGTTTTGTTAAATAAATCCTTGTCGAATCCTGTTCTTAGTCAGTCTAAAAACAGGATTCGACAAGGAGTTATTTAACAAAATTGTATTGAGTACTTTTTTTATATAGGAATTTTTGCTAGTGTTCGGAGACTTTTGTTACCTACTGTACTTACCTATATTTTCAATTTAAAAGTTAACTATTCTAATGCGATTTATGTATAATTTTTGTACTTGTGTATCCAGGGTAAGAAAGTTTAAAATATGGGAAGGATCTTGTTGTTACTCTGTTTTTTTTTTTTTTTTTTTTTTTTTTTTACTTTTGCATTAGCAAAATAAAGGAAGTTAATAATTTAAGTAAATAAATTTTAAGATGGCTGTAAATATAAATCCACAGCATTTATTTACTAGACATAATTATTGTTCCTGGTCTAGAAATATAAAGATTAAACTAGAAAGTGAAGGCTTAATAGTTTTAATAGATAGGAAAAATTGGACTCAAGAAACTGAAACTGAAAAAGAAAAATTACCTCCCATTTCCAAATTTAAACTAGAACAAAGTAAAGCCAAAACATGTAGATTAATAAAATCTTATTGTAGTCCTGATATCTGTTTAGAAATTAATCATTTAAATGATCCAGCCAAAATTTGGCAAATCTTAAAAACTAATATAGGTGGAACTTCTTCAGATAGGTCATATAGAATTTCTTGCTTAAAAGAATTCAAACCCCTTAAAAAATTGCCCGAGGAAGAGTTGTCAACTTTCATAGCTAGAATTGATGATAGTTGCCGAAGGTTACACGATATTGGGGAAAATATTTCAGAAGATCATAAATGTTATGCTTTAATTGAAAATTTACCCATTGAGTATGACTAGTATAGCTCGTGAATTTGAAAACTATGAACAAAATTTTTTAAATTTCTAAAAATTAAAAGTGAAATCCTAAAAGAATACACAAGAAGAAACAAAGGTAGAATGTTTAGCAACCGAAAATTTGAAATCTAATATAAAATTTAAAGTAAAATGTGAATTTTGTAATAAATTAGGCCATTCTATACAAGAATGCAAGAAAAATCAGTGAACCAAACACAAAAAGACACGGAGGGGCATTTATATCAGAAAGCAATGTTTCAGAGTTTTTAAATAGTTATCAGGCAAATGAAATTTTAACTAGAGAATGGACTTTAGACAGTATGTCCACATCACACCTATGCCAGAACAGGGAATTCTTCACAGAGATACGAAAACCTCAAAACGGCTCAACAGTCAAAATGGGAACTACTCGCCATGAGATTGAAGGCATAGGGACAGTTAAATTTACTACAAAAGAAGGTCAAAACATAAAAACTGTAACCCTTTTCAACACTTTATATGTTCCTACAATTCACTGAAATCTTATAAGCATGTCAAAAATAGATAAAGCTGGTATGCATGCAAAACTTGACATTGGTTTTAAAAATTTTTCTCCTCATTGGAAATATCTCTGGTCTGCAAAATTAAAAGATAACTTTTATGTTATAAAAGGGCTCCCACTAAAAGGAAAAGGCCTAAATGAAATTAAAGAAAGCAAAATGACCCCAAAACTAACTGAAAGGAAAATTATTAAAGAAAAAGACTGCGTCAAATCTAGGAAGAAAAATAAAAATGAAGCTATAGAATTTGCCTATTCTGTTGATAAAAATTATATGATTTGGCATGAATGCTTAGGGCATTGTAATATTCCTACAATAAAGAAAATATTTAATGAAAATCTACCTGAGCCACCAGTCAAGTTAAAGGGTGAAGAAGCTAGGTACAAATTGTGCATATACAGTCAAAATATACATGCAGAATACCCAAGGTCAAAATAATATTCAGTCGACAGAGATACTCCAGCTTGTCCATACAGACGTTTCGGGACCAGTCCCTACTTCATTTAAGCACTGGTTTAGATATAAAGTAGTGTACTGATTATTCAAACATGTCGGGACAGACCCTAGTTTGGATAAGCAAAAGTTCGGATAATTGGACAGACAATTTAACCCCTTCGGGCCCCATGCACATTGTAATGTACATAACACTTTTCGTGCTGTATTTTATGCTGTATAGGTTTAAACTTCGTTTCAACACCTAATGTACCTACAAGTGATCATCTAACATGAAAGAATAACGTCTATAACGCCATCTGATTTTTGTGTGTTGAGTTATAGTGCTTCTTATGTGAGTAGTTTGAAATTCGAATAGCCGTGGCAGAAGTAAGTAGCAAATATTGTTAACTTTTCGTTCTTATTTTTCAAATGAGTGTCAAAACATATATACATCACTAAAGTATGTATGGGTCTACGTAATAATGAAATTGTACAAAAGATATTTACTTTGGCTTCGTATTATAACCTCTATAAAAATATGTACATCCTAATGTACATCCTGTCCCAATCAGTGGAAACACTGTACAAATTTTTGATTTGAATTTTTTGCGAGTAATAGTTAGACATACAATTCTTGAAAATATTTTTGCAGTTTATTTTATCCTTCAAGATGAATAAGAAACTAAATAAATCTAATTTAGAAAATGAAAAATATGTAGATAAACTATTAGAATTGTTAAAAAATGGGGATGATTCGGATATTCATGACATAGAAAAAAGTGAAAATGAAGTTGGTGAAGATGAAAGAGTAAGAAGAGAACGGGAAGTTGGGGAAATCGGAGGCAGTAGAGAAGATGAAATTTTAAATCCAGAGCCCACTACAGAAGGTTTTCGAAATAAGAAAAGAGTACGATGAAGGAAACAAACACCCGATGTACCAAAATTCGAATGGATAGAGAATGACAAAATTGGCGATTCTATTGTATTGAATGCTATGCAATATTTTTCTAAATATATAACAGATGAAATTTTTGAACAGATGGCCGAATGTACAAACGTATACGCACTTCAACAAGGACAAACTCGATTCAAACCAACAAATGTTATTGAAATTAAAACTTTATTTGGATTACATATTATGATTGGATGTCTAAATAAGTTTCCATGCATATGAATGTACTGGAATTTCGTATGCACGTTTCCAAAAGTTTAATTTATAAGAACAAAATTGTAAATATAAAGAAACGTGGTCGTCCTTCAAAAAGTGAAGGAGAAATTACACCGGACAGAAAAAGAAAATTTCGGTGCTGTGAGAAAAGACCAATAAGAGAAATTCAACAGGATAATGTGGACCATATGCCCCAAATCGATGATATAAAAGAAGCAACATGATGCAAGATGCCATTATGAAAAGGAAGGACACATTTTTATTGTGACAAATGTCGTGTCCATTTGTGTTTAATAAAAGAGAGGAATTGTTTTGAAACATTTCACAGAAAATAATAATTATATATATATAACTGCTTATTCAAAAGCAATTATTTATAATATAATAATAAATTATTTATAATATAGTAAGAGAATTTTTTTTTTCATACAAATATCACTCAAGATCTCCTATGCTACAAATTTTGAATAAGGACCATATGTCCATTAAAATGTACATTTAAAAATTATATATAAATGAGTAAATATTTTTGTAAAAAGCATATTGTTGTTTTCTTTCACATGAATTAAGTTAATTTTAGTATAAAAATAATTTTTTCCTAAACGACAAAAAATTCGGGTCTGAAGGGGTTAAGGGATATTGTGATAATAGAAAAACCTTCACACTTTATCCAGGCTTAGGACTGGCAGCACCAATTTGTGCTGGCGTGTTTAAAAAAATATATTTTTTAACTCCAGAGATTATAATTTAATTATAATTAAGCAAAAAACTTTTATTGTTGCTTGTTTCAAAGATCACATTCTTTTCAATGCTGCCACATCTCTAATACATTTTAGACACGTTAAGTGAATAGGATCTGTGTCTTTCTGCCATTCAAGCCATTTCATAGCTGTTTCCAAACATTCAAAGGCTTTGTTATGTGATAGACCTGGAACATTTTCATTTTCTTCTTCACCTTAAATCTCATCATCATTTAAAATTTGATATTCAGGGTCATGTATGTCACTATTCAACCATTCGTTAATTTAATTTTCTTCATAACTTAGCATTCTTCCCATCTCCTTTATTGTTTGACATTCCTCATTTTCTTTACTAGATTTTTCTAATTCACTATCATTTTTTTCTTTATTTAAAATTGTATTCCAAGCCTTTTTTAATGTTGAGGATTTTACTAGATTCCAGGAATCAGCAACCATAATGCAACAATCTTTCAAATCAATTTTCGTATGTTGGTAATCAGAAACTTCTGTTTCTGCTGTTAATCCTTTAACGTTCACTACTTAATTTATTTTAAAAATTACTAAACTAATTTCAAAAATGGCTTTTAGACACATAGCTGATCATAAATATTTAAAAAATAAAAAAATAGCATTGTTCCTTTTCGAGAAATTTTTTATTTGAAACATCTATAAGTTAATCATATTAAATTCAAATAATATTTAATTTAATAAATAAAACACTTTGAAAGTAAACATTATCGACTAAGAACACTCATAAAAGTTGTTTCAGGTGAAAATGATAGTCCAGCTCTTCATTAAATGAAAAAAACTAAACATGAGTGCATCATCAAACCAGCAATTTGCACTTGTGCACACTAAGAAACTTCAAGTGACTTATGTATTTAGCTTCCTTTGAAGCATTATTTGTTAAATTTTGGAATAGTGCTGCTTATCTACCAAACAGAGAAGGAACAAAAGTTTAAAAATTGATTAAAAGGGGGAAACGTTAAAAAAAACTGCTGCATAAAAATTGTTAAATGATGTCAAATGTTTGGTTTTGCTGCAAAACCAATGAACATTAAAGGGTTAAAAGGAGCTTTCTTAACATTTGCTTTCTGTAAAGTTGTTTGAATGTCTCTATCAGACTTTGATCCATAGGTTGGATTAGAGATGTAACATTAGGTGGTAAGAACTTTACCCGGAATTTTCCATTTTCACGTTCAAGAGTGTCTTCACGTGGATGTGAAGGTAAATTATCGAGAATTAATAGTACTCTACCTGTTTTCTTCAAATTTTCTAGATGCTCTTTAATTTTAGGAATGAAAATGTTATCGTACCAATCACTAAAAATGTCCATATTCATCCAAGCCTTTTTCTGAGAAGTGTAATTAACTGATAAAGTTTTCCAATTTATGAAGCATCGAGGCTTCTTTGACTTTCCTATCACAAACAGTGGTATTCGATGATTTCCTGTTGCATTTGCTCACATGAGAATCGTTATTCTTTCCTTATTTAATTTATTATCAGGAGCATTTTTTTTCTTTTTTTTCGAATCTAGATGCTAATCTTTTTCATGGTAGACATGTTTTGCGGCTATTAAATAAAGTTATAATTTAAACAGCTAGCAATGGATTCTAGGCTCAGTTAATTAATATTTAGAGCCTTTATTAAACCTGTTCAGGGAAAACATAACAATAATGAAGAAAATGTAATTGGGTAATGAGTGTTGCTCCATAGTAACAGACTTTTTCAAAAAAAAATTACCACTGAGACTTATGGTAGTGAAACCTTCATATATCAATTTGTAAAACATTTTGACCATTATTGGCCAAGATATGGACATTTGAAAAACTGTCATTTTCACAAAATTTCAGCCATCTTAGATTTGACACTACTATGAAAAATTGCAATAACTTGAGAAATAATAGCTCAATTTCAACAATTTTGGTACCAAATTGAAGCTATTAATGTAAGAAATATAAATTCAGTGTTTAAATAAAATATTTTGTAAAATAAAAAAAAAATCTTCTTCAGAATTTAGCCAAATTAAATGGACTGTAAAAAAAAATGGCTCATCATATATTTTTTAAAAACTTGGTATAAACACTAATCAATGTAGTGCGGCCACGTTTCCTACGACTAGCAGTGAGGCTGAGTCCAAAAGTTTTGAGGGATGCAAAATTGGTCGAGAGATAGTTATTTGGCAAACATCCAGTTATTCTGTGTTCCCTTATCGCTTGTTTTCTCGCAGTCACCCCTATTTTAACACTGGACTCGTTCAATCCGCACTTGGGCATAGGCTTCCATGGTCGCAAGAAATGTGGTTAAAGAATATGTGCCCTTTAAGTATAAATAAATAAGGAAGGTAATATTTTTTAACAAATAATAAATATATATATATATCATTCTAATATATTTTATAATCTTAGTTTCAAATATTAAAAAACCATTTACTGACACAAAAATTACATTTACAGCAATAATTAAAAAAATTGCAATCAACTACAACTAGCTCTAAATGATGCAATTTGCCATATGATTTTTTGTGTTTTCTTTCGTTTTTTTCTGCTTGAAGTGAAAACTATTGTAATAAATTCAGTACTAAAACAATATTACATTATTACTTTAAAATTTTTATTGCATACAAAGTGAAAAAAATACCCAAGATTATAGCCAGCTTTAATAAACTGTTAAGAAATTAACAAATTGTTCTTTTAAGCTTATAAGGAACAATAATTTGCATATTTTAAATATAAAACAAATAAAGAAATAGTAAATATTTCTTCAAGTATATATTCAATAGATATAAGTATAAATGGGCAAAATGCAAAATTATTTTCAATAAAGAAAAAATGAAATTTATACATACTATTTTTAACACTCGGAAAAAACAACATAATTTAATCCACCTTGAAATTTTTTAATAATAGTTCAATAGAGTTATTTTCCTCAGGTGTTATTTTATATGTTCTTCCTGTGTTAGTTGAGGGAGCAGACACAATTTTCATTATATATTCATATGGAATCCAACACACATTCAAAGGTTTAGGCCACATATATGAAGTATCTGGACCATGAGGATGCATAAACATAATTTTACAGTCATTATATTCATCACAGCACTCCACAATTTTTCCAATCCACCAGTTAATTCCATATTTGCAAGCAACATATTGTTCATTCTGAAGTGTCAGTGGTTTGGTCTTGCTTCTTAAAGTAGCTATGAACAATGTGGAGGAATCTGATACCCTGGAAACCAATAATTGTGTTTCGTTTATAGGAACAAAGCTGTGATTTGACCTTGTTCCTTTAATTGTATCTACAATTTGATATCTTGCTGCTAATTGACTATGAGCAATCTCAATTTCAGATTTTTCTACAAAAAAAAGTTTTGATTCCTTTAATAGAAGCCTTTGTAAATTTATATAAATCATATGCATTTAATATTTGGTCTTTATACGGTCACTGAAGGCTGACTTTGGTTGCCATATGTTTGAACAGGTCCGTGCCTACACTTTTAGCCGCCCTGGACAAAAGATTTTAGCTGCCCTTCAAGGCAAAAGATCGCCATACTAGGCAAGATTTTAGTCAACAAACAACTAGCGTACAACCTACAATTTCAAAGAGCATTGCACAATCACGGAGAGTGAAAAACTTGGTCTATAGCAGTGGTCGCAACCTTTTTGATTTCACGAGCCACCAAATTCATAATATAAAGTCCCACAGATCTCTAACTTTGTCAAGAAATGTCAATATATTTCTAGAATAATGATACCCATTTTTTCTATGCGAAATATGCCTATTTAATATAAAACAGTACAAATGCTTATTTTATTGCAAGGAAAATAAATACTTATTTAATCATAAGAAGGATGATTAAATGCTGTTTCATTGTAATAAATTTATTATAGGGGAAGAACGTGGACACATTCTTATTGCTTCCATATTATAAGAGACAAGGTTTAATTACACTGATAAATTGCTATTTCTATATATATATATATATATAAAACTATATTAACTAAATATAGTAACCTGTATACTGCATTGTTAGATTATTAGAAATCCTATGAAAAATTATATTTTTTGCATACATTACGCAGAATCAGAAATTCAAAGCAATAACTATGTATGAAAGATTATTCCATTTATAAGGTCTCCTATCCAGGAAATTCTGAAGTTTAATGTTGTGAAATAGAGACATTCAGGAAATTCTGATGTTAAAAATTAACATTAGAATAATTTCTAATAAAACTTTAAAAAATGCAAATAATGTCAAGATTTTTCTGCAGACCACCAAAATTTTGTCATTGACTACTAGTAGTCCGTGGACCACTGATCTATAGGTTTAATTAAAAATCTTATTTTCTAACTACATTGCGAGAAAAGATTTCAATCTTTGAATAAAGAAAATGCAGTGAAAGTATTTTAAATCCTGAAACATAATACTCATATATTATTATATGTCATGTGTATAACAAATCATGTGCAGGACAAATAAAATTACCCTAGATGTTTTTTCTTTCTTTTTTGTTGTTTTTGTGGGAGGAATAAATTTTTAATACCATTTTGTTTATTTATTATTTATTTTGGCATTAGCATATTTATTTCACGTTGTCAGGGCTAAAGCAGTGTTCATAGAATTTAAGAAGAGTTATTAACATTTCTGGCAATTCAGAAATTTCAGACAATGGAATTTTTTCAATGGGACAACATATCTCAGGAGATTTTTTGTGCCGCTTTTGCACATTACAATTTACACAAACATTTGCCAGTTTGCCGGCTATGCTGACAATACTCTGAAAAGATGATTCAATTGGCAGCATTCATTGCTCAATAAATATCTGTATGATATCTGGCCTCATCTACAATTCAAATATGAAGTTGCTCTTCAATTTCTTATCTTCCAGTCGCTGTCCGTTAAATAGTACACATAGCCTGGCATCTCGTTGCTCAATTTCTTCTTGCCTTCGATAAGCTTTTTTTTTTAGCATGTCCCTAACATCTGGCTTGTACCTGATCTCAGATTTATTCTTGTCTTCATGCCACTGCATGTTGAACATCTACACGAAACATCGCTTATCGCTGTTCGTAAATTTCTTCTAGTCTTCGAACAGCTTTCCTTTCAGCCTGTTCTTGATGTCTCATTTATTCCTGTTCAGATTCATCTTATTGACTAACCACTGTCCATTGAGTATCTGCATTGTATGTGTCTTTCGCTGTTTGTTAGTTTCTTCTTGCCTTCTATTAACTTTCTTTGAGCATGTTTCTGACGCTTTGTTTATACTTGTTCTTAAGTTTCATGTATTCTATCCAAAGCCTATCAACTTCCTTTCAACTTCCTATTCCTTTCAACTATGAGAGGAAGCACAAATCAATTTAGGGGCCCCTACTGACTGCTTAGAGTAAAGACTACTACAAACTTCTTGAAAAACATACAAAATTTTCATTAAATTTTGTAGTTAGCTGGAATTGGAGAAAATGTACACAAGTAAATTCCCTTAATTTAAGCACCAAAATATAAAGTAGCCTGCATTCACCACAATATATGAAATTATTCAATTATAAATGCATGTGTAAAAGCTTCATTAACATATTTTCTATATATTCTAGAGATGATAGCTGTGCATTCAGGTCTACTGTGATTTTTTATAAATCAGACAACAACCTTAAAATTTTTTATAAATCAGACAACAAACCTTAAAATGTTTTCAGACAACAACCTTAAAATTTGGGGACATTATTTCGCTTAATTTAGGGTCTTTTCAAAATTTTCCAAAGCAAGAACATGCTTCTTGTACCTACTGGGTAATCAAAACTTATTCTAGCTGCTGACCTCTGAGCATCTGCAAGATACCTTGTCACTGTTTTCCCATTTTTTGTCTTCTGTTAGATCTTTTTTGAGAATCAACAAAGTAAAAAATTAATTAAAATTTGTATCAGAATAATAATAATAATATTAAAAAAGAAACGTGAATGCGAGGTAGAAAAGTATACGGCAGCAAAAGGACATGAAAAAACTTACAACAGAAAGTTTGAATTCTAAAAATGTTATATAAAATGAGTAATGTTTAAAAATTATAAAACAAATAAAACAATATCATAAACGTTCAAAAATTAAATTAATGTGAAAAAATTTGTTGAAAATGACTAATTTAAGCATCCTGTTTTTAAATTCATAAATTTTTCAAGTATGCGATAGAATCAGGCCTATTGAACCTAAAAGACCTCGAGGGCCACATTACAAGTGCATTTCATTTAGGTAGGCCACATTCTGTATGTATAATGTGTATATATATATACATTATACTGTATGTATAATGTATATACACATTCACATACTAGGTTACCGATGCCTTTAATTTTGCATTAACTAATTTTAAATAGACATTTTGTCATAAAATAACCATATATTTGTAAGAAGTATATTTTAAAAAAGAATGGTGAAATACTTCTTGAAAAAAGTGGGATCATGGAAATCCTAATATATATATATAGCTGATCTTATATACTACAAGAAATAAATATATCCCACAAATATCATATCAGCTATTTTCATATAGAAGGGCGAGAACAAATTTTGTTAACTTTTGCACTGTTAACAGAAGGTAGCATTGCATAAAATTCTGAATTTCATCGTGAATCACAAAATTTTGTTGGGTGGGGCTATTTTGGCCCAGTGAGCGGCAGATGGATACAACTGCGATAGATGATGCTCTACTATTAAGAACACTGTGGAAAATGCATGACTATTAAAACGCAAATAAAGCCACAAGGGGAAAAAAAATGCAGCACTAAAATTATTTCCTATTTTCTGCTTCTGAAAACTATCCTTTTAAGCCAAAAACTGCTGGGTTGCCACAGATGAAAAGTTATCAAGTTTGTTTTTTCTCTGTTTTTAAAAAAATCTAACAATTTTAGTAGAGCTAATTTTCAGCTGAAATTTTGTAATTTTTATAGTTTTCATTTATTGTTTTATTGACGATTTGACTAACTTCTTCAAGGTTTATAAAAGGGCAAAGGTTGATCACATCAAAACTTACAAAACGGTAATTACTTTTATTTTCACCAATCTCTTTTCTTTTAATACTCTTCCATTTTCACTAGCAACAGATATGCAATCTTTTTTTTTCCTGGACAAACATGACTATTATCATCCTAATAATAAAATGCAATAACCTTCTCTACAGTTTCAGAACTTAATTTGACACTTTTTTTGTCACATGGCATTGATAATACCCTGTTGCTTTTAATTGTTTTGCCTTTTTAACAAAAAAATTAATAGTATTGAAATAAATTCTTGTTTTCTGAATTGTCCATGAATCTGGGACTAATGTCAGGATTTGTACCTTTTCTTTTAATGAAGCATTTGTAAATTTATTTCATAACTTTTCCATCATAGACCCATGAATCTGGGACTAATGTCAGGATTTGTACCTTTTCTTTTAATGACGCATTTGTAAATTTATTTAATAACTTTTGCATCATAGACATACAATGAGGACAAGTCTTGTCTTTTGTCTTTAATGGGTTACTGATGTTATCAACACCTACTACTGTGGTTGCTTTAGTAGCAACATACTTATTTTCTTAACTTTACTTTGTATGTAATCAAGTTTTCTCTTAGAACTAAATTTATTGACCTTTATTTTTAATAAATCCAGAACTTCACAGCTTTTACTTAATTGATCAATCATTACTGTAAATTCACAGTAATCTTCATCACTGTCAATTTCCTTTTCAGGAGTAGCAGTAGGAATCTGTAACTCTGCTTCACTGAGAATGAAGAATAACAAGAAATACACAGTTTTTTCCCTGGAATAAGTACTGGATTTGTCATAGACAAATTTTGAGAAATTGCTTTAATGACTTCGCTTTGATTTTATTAGGATGTTTATTAAATGGATAGCAACAAGTTCTCTGCCTTAAATGGTACCATTTTAAATATTTATCCTTGTGGACTTTGCAGATACTTCCAACTTCATAAACTGTCTCATCTGTAATTAGATCACATAATCTCCTTTTTAATAATTTCACATCTGTTGCAGACAGATTGAGCACAGAAATAGTATCATTACTTAATGATACACCAAGCTTATTGCATATAAAGCATTTCATCTCTTCTGCATAAGGCAATTTCACTCTGAGCACCCCTCTTTGAAAGTAACTCAACAGTTAAAGATATGAAAGCAGAGCTAAATGTCTAGGATGATGCAATATTGCATCATGCTATGATTAGAAAAACAGATGATGCAATCATTTCATAAATTACATCAGTTAGAAAAGCTAGTCTTAGATGATGACATTTTTGAAATTGTTGAAAATATATTTTTTTGAGTAGGTAGTATTTAAAATTAAGATAATTAAATATAAAAATAAAAACTTTATTTTTTAGAAAACTTTTCACTAGTGAGCACTAGAGATGAGACGGGCTCAGCCCGAGCCCGTAAGCCCGAGCCCGAGCGGGCTCAAATCTTACGCAAGTCTTCGGGCTCCGGGCGGGCTCGGATTCAAGCTAGAAGTTCCGTTTATTTTATTCTTCACAAACTGGAAAATGTAAAAAAAAAAAAAAAAGAAAAAAAAGGAAAGAAAGAAAAAAGAAAAAAAAAAAAAAAAAAGGAATTTTATTCATTTTGAGAGCACTTTTAGTAATGCCATAATCGTCATGATAGGTTATAAATCACAAAATAATCTTGCAAACCTTAGTAGCTTTGACTTTCCATTTTCTAAATAGAACTTTTTTTTCAACGGGATGCATATTATGTCATAGTGTTATACAGTAATCCTTTCTCCTTCGTTATATTGGGCCTCATTATACCACTCATTCGGATAAATTTTTTGTCCCCCGATAGGCGCGTTATAAACAATGGGCTGCACTATAAATATATATTATATAAATATATACATGTATACAGAGACACAGCTATTATAAGTTGTTATAATAACATTTATAGTTATTTAAATTGAGGATTGGTAATAAGAAAATTAATTTGAAAATGAAAACGGTATTTAATTTTACTATTGTGTATGCGTTGCATAGCGTACCACTTTCAATATCGGGCTCGGGCAGGTTCGGGCTCTGATCACACAAAACTTTTTGGGCTCGGGCGAGCTCAGTTCAAAAATGTTTCGGGCCCGGGCGGGCTCAGATTGCCAAAATAGAGCCCGAACTCACCTCTAGTGAGCACTACTGAGCATAAAACAAGGAGTTTTATGCCTCAATATCCTGGATTATTTTTATTTTTTAGGTTTTAAGAAATATTACCTTTCTAATTTTTTTTATACTTAAAGTACACATATAGATTACTGTTTCTACCAAGTTTATAATAAAATATATGATTTTTTTTTTTACAGCCCATTAAATCTGGCTAAATTCTGAAGATGATTTTTTTCATTTTTCGAGTAAAAAAACACTAAAACATATATTTCATTTTATTTAAACATTGGATTTATATTTCTTATATTAATAGCTTCTATTTAGTACCAGAATTGTTGAATTTGAACCATTATTTCTAGAGTTATTGTAATTTTTCACAGTAGTGCCAAATCCCAGATGGCCTACATTTTGTAAAAATGACTGTTTTTCAAATGTCCATATCTTGGCCAATAATGGACGAAATATTTTACAAATTGATATACAGTATAGGATCTGTTATCCAGAAAGCTTGAGACCTAGGATATTCTGGATAAGGGGTTTTTCCGTAATTCGGAACACTTTATTATATGTATAAAAATGGTACAAAATAATTTCATGAATAGCAGTGATAAACATGAATAATATATATGTAAACACTTTACCTATTAATAATAAATTCATTTAATAAATTATTTCCACAAAATAAAAAAAACATTCTTAATTAGAATTTCAAACTATAGATAACAATAGTAATAATAAATGAAAAATAAATAAACATATATAAAATTTAATTTTGGACCTGAGAATAACATCCTTTCATTTGGATTTTGCAAAAATTTCTATGATATTTTTTTGCTTTTAGTATGTCTCTGCTCTGATACTAATAGTTCATAAATGTTTAAAATATTTTTAGCACATAATGCTAAAAAATTTATAACAATTAGGACTTCATGCATACGACCTGAGTTCAAGGATAAAATTTATCTGCTATTGGGCACTTTAAGAAATGTGTGTTATTAATGTTTATCTATTAAAAAATACAATAAAAATTCATTTTCTAACCTAAATTTGAAAAATTTTCAGTCATTATTTGGACAATTTTGTGCTCACCATATTTCCTCAGAATAACACTGTAGCATTAAATAAAGTAGGTTATAAAACTGTAATTCTGACCGCTGTTACTGTATTACTTTAATTCTTAAATTTTACGATAATTAAAAATTTTGGTAGTTGGTATTTTGCTTTCTGGTTTTCGGAACATTTTGGATAACGGGTTTCCGGATAACGGATCCTATACTGTATTTTGGTTTTACTACCATAAATTTTAGTGTTTTTTTTTTTTTTTTTTTTTTTTTTTTTTCTCTCTCTCTTTCTTAAAGTCTGTTACTATAGAGCAACAAATTTTTCTAATTTTGGGTATTTTCTAATGGAATAACACAAATGACTTTTTGATATTGGGTGAATTTTATTCAAAAGGCAAACCTTTATTTTTAGAGCACAGAGATGTTTTACTTTCTAAGCTGAAACTCTTTAAAATGACATTAAAACATGATTCTTCACCATCTACATTTGAATATTATCTGTCCTTTAACGATGAATTTTATCCTCATGTTAAAAGACTTTTAAAATTTTTGTGCACTCTTCCTATAACGAATTGCACAAGCGAGAGATCTTTCTCAACTTTAAGAAGGCTAAAAACATACTTAAGAAGTACCATGCATAATAAACATTTAAATGGTCTTGCACTGCTGAATTCAAGCAACGTCACCATCACTCCTGAGGAAGTTATAAACGAAATTGCCAAAAAAAAAAAAAAAAAAACAAGAAAACTAGATTTTATTCTGTGACTATTTGTAAGCCTATAGAAGCAGACTGGTGACTGTAAATGAAAACACTATAATCATCATGTTTTTAGTTTTATAATTACAGATTAAAGTAAGATTTTTCTTCTATGACTTTGTGCTTCTATAATGATGAATTTGCTTTGCTGTATTTATTTTTAAATTATGAGAAAACTACATACATAAATTCTTGTGCTTTCTGGTAACTTAATTATTTGTTATTAATAATTTATTTTATTAATTAGTGCTAATTATTTATTCAAAATTTATTTTTAACTGTTTTTTGTTCTCAACAATTGATAAAATCAAAAGAATATGTTTGGCGGCGTATTGGGGTATGATATGAGAATGGTGGACTTTCGACCCCAACCCCTGCCTCCCCCCCCCTGAAAAATTCCTGTGTGTGCCACTGGTTACATTACAAGTTGATAATTTACATGCTTCCATATTAGAATTTAAGTAATCAATAAATATTCAAATACACAATAAATATACAAAATTAAGAAAATAGGTCAAAAGAATGCCATTAAAATATATATTAAAAAAAACTTTACAAATTTTTAAGTTCTCAATTTTAATTTATGACAAACATAACTTCAGTCTAAATTTTTCTTTGTGATTAGCTAATCAGTGTTTTTTCTTTTTTTTTAATATTCTTCGATCACATTTCATGAAACCATAGAAGTCTCTGCACAAGTGCTAACTCAACGAGTCCAGTGTAAAATAGGAGTGATGGTCATCTGACTCAGAGAAAATAAGCGATAACACAGAGCGTTGACTGACTGGATGTTTTCCAAATCCCAACCTGTCCATCAAGTTAGCATCCCTCCAACTTTTGGGACTCATCCTCACTGCTAATTTTAGGAAATGTGGCTAGACTATATTATTATTGCCCTTATAATAATTTAAAATATTACAACACAGAGTTTCCTATAATTAAATTCTGAAACAATATTCTTAATAAATATAACATATTATGAAATTATTAAGAAACATCACTTAAAATTTCAATGCACTTACTTTTTTAACAGCTCCACATACATGAAGACTAATATGTACACTTCTGTTAATAACATCTTCATTTAAGAGCTCATCCTCAATTTTTTCTAAGGCATCTAAAAATAAGAGAGAAAATAAAGCTCATTAAATAAAGGCAAAACAGATTACCTCAATAAATAAATGTGAAAACATTGTAAAATAAATAACAAAGAACTAAAATTTAACTCATTGCCAACTAATTTTAGTTCTTTTATTCAATTTATTCACTTTCTTTAGTTGATTTACACATAATTTTCTAATGATAGTAATTATTTCACAAAGAACCAAGCTCTCTAGTATTCAATTTACTTCAAAATAAAAATTTCAATGATGCTATTGAATGTGAGATACATGCTGAATACAAATACTTAAAAACATTCAATGCTTGAAAAGCACTTTTTAATAATGTTTTACAATTACATAACTATTAAATATATTTTTTAAACACAATATTTGAGTATAGTGCTTTCAGCTATTCTCATAGCCATCTACAACCTCAAATGTTGTTTTTCCACTCTTTCTTCTTCTCTTCCTTTCCATTTTCGCCAATTTCTCACCAAAAACTCTATCTTCATCTTCAGTCTATCACTATGTCAGTTTTTATATTATATTCTTCTTTGTCATAATTTTAATTGCCTCATATTCATAATCATACTTTTTTATTTGTATTGTAACCCCAAAGTGTTTTTACATCTATGGTTAAATTTAATTTTGATAATCCTGTAGTAGTACTTTGAAAATTTTGGTCATTCTTGCATTATATATATATATTGTCTTTAGTGCTACTTCAGCTTCCTCATCATGACTCCAAGAGTAGAGTCATGACACTATAGGCCATGAAAACCAATACAA
Organism: Salticus scenicus; assembly: GCA_963930645.1. Lineage (NCBI taxonomy): Eukaryota > Metazoa > Arthropoda > Arachnida > Araneae > Salticidae > Salticus > Salticus scenicus. The sequence goes on from OZ005651.1 coordinate 150,051,620, forward strand.
TAGGAAAGTGGCATGCCTCACAAGTCAAATTGGCAAGATAAATGGAACGTACTATGAAATACAAACAAATAGTGTTTCAATGCATTCATGCAAAGCAGGTAGCTGAAGCAACACTTGCAGTGTATAAAAGAAGATATTGTACACAAAAGGTTTTTGATACAGAAATTACATTTGAACATTGTTATCTGATTTAAAAAAAAAAAAAAAAAAGTTGTCTCATGTAAGAAGGTGAAATGACTACCAGCATGTGCCTGACATTGATTAAAATGAAATTGTAGCCTACTGGGATTGTAGTTTATCATACTGCAGTATTGCTGATTGTGTTCATTGAGATTCTATGATTGATTTCAGAAATATGGAATTGAATGGTTCAAGATGAACATATGGAACCTTGTGCAGGATCCCAGTGCCTCCTCAGGCTTAGATGGATAAGTGCTATTATCACTGCCAGATGTGACTGCTCTGGGTACTGATTTCTTATCAGGATCTATACCCCCAAATAACCTGAAAATTTAATCACTTGTTCTTCCCACTATAATGTACGTGTCCAATACCTACATTACATTATTTGCATTCCTTTCTGGTGTCATAATTTTAATGTTCAGCAGAATAACATACCTTTGCCCTCTCATTATTGTTGTAAGTTATTTTATAGATGCCAACAATTACAGTTGGATAAATTCCATTTTCATCTGATCTTATACACAGAAAATTTTGAAGATTAACTGAAATATTAATGTTAAGAGAGAGTAGCCCAAAATGATCCTAGCAGGCAAAAAAATCCACATAGGCTTTCTTCCTTTGAAAAAGTAGGTTTTATAAAATCTGTTATATAGTTTAAACAATAACTTTCCTATTTATTTAGATAATACAGTCTTTCATGAACAGAAATATGACTTGGTTTACTTAATAAAATGTTTTTAGATGTATGTTACACTTGCTAATTTTGTAGTGTTTCTCAGCGTCATCCGGTAATATTACCTACAATAGATGGCCATGTTATAGGGTAAAATGATCCATTATGTGAACAGTTTTGGATTCATTATGTATTATGAATCCATTATTTGAATCAGATGCGGCAGAAATAGGCATTATTTAATTTATTTCTGACTTTCTTTATTGGGTCTATTATTATATCTATTATTTTTTAATCATAATTTTCAAATATTCCATTTTCTTCTTTTCATTTGTTTTTCAGATAAAAAGTAATTTATAAATATTTTTAAATGAAGGGTCATTTTGCCCTTTAGTGAGGGTAAAATGATCCTTTGGACTCTTTTACAAAAATCTATTTTTTTCCATTGCTCAGTTTAAGTTTCAAATATTATTAAAGCACGTTTATAATGCAAAATAATGTGTATAACACATTATGAAAGGTCCAAAGTTTTATTTAGACATTTATGTTGTTTTACATAAGTTTTTCCCTTAAGAGGATCATTTTGGGCCACCTTCCCCTATATTTTGCTTTTTTTTTTTTTTTTTTTTTTTTCTTTCTCTCTCTGTAATTCAGTTTGCATTTTTACAGAACCAGACCAGTATTATCTCTTTTTTTTTTTTTTTTTTTTTTTTTTTAAAGAGTGTAATAGAATTAGATATTTTTTTAATTCTATTTTTATAAATACTGATTTTTCTATAACTTAATTCATTTTCCAAGAGATTTATTTGAACAAAATATAATTGCTTTATTGTAGGATCATACTGCTACTAATTTGCAATTTCTTGAGTTCTGTATCAATTCTATATATATTATTTTCTACTTCACAATTTTCTAACTGTTGTTTTAGTATTGAAATTTTCAGTTTTAATATTTAAATAATTTAGTGCATTGTCTTGCTCTAAAATAATATAAAGATCAATTTTATTCAATTCTTCTAGCATGTCTTTTGTATTAACATTTTGCTCACTAATGGCAAAAACATCAAATTTGTATGCCTATTACTTTTGTTCCAAAGTTCTTGATTTCCTTTCAGCCACCATTATTTGAATGGGTGACTCATAGGAGCATTTAATTGTTGAAATATTTTGTTGTTAAATCTAAAATAGCTTCCATTTATAGCAAGTTTACTTGTTTCAATTGCAGTCTAAAATATTTGTTTTTCTCTAAATTTTTTTTTTTTTTTTTAATCTTTTAAAATTTTACCTATGTTAATTGGAGAGAAAAGATTTTCAACATGTAGCTAATCATATTTTGTCCATTTTTAATAAATTCCTTCATTTTTCCCGCTATCCACTTATTCAGTTTTTTATTTTATTTTTTTTCTATTAAGTTCTCCCTCTCTTTTTCTTCATATTTTTCTATTAAGTTCTCCCTCTCTTTTTCTTCATAAAATTTCAATTTATTTTATATTCTTCAAAACCACCAAACTCTGTATGTTTTCTAAGATCTTTAGTATATCTGTTTTTCTTTTCTCTTGTTTTCTGCAATATTGCTTGTTTATAATTAACTGTTAATACAGTATTTATCAGTTTTATTTTCTTATTTTTTTTTCAATTATGTGTGTGTGTATAAGAGAGAGATTGACCATCTGACCGCCACTGATGTATATATCCAGTCACTAAACTGTTCTCCCCCCCCCCCCCAATACATTGATAATTCAAAATTATATAATTTGAATTTTCAGCATGTTTTTCAAGTTTGAAGGTCTTTTATATGTCATGAGGATTATTATGATGTACAGTTACAATTTTAATCTCAAGTTGGATTAAGCCATATTTTAATACATTAAAAAAAACTGCGGTGAAAAATAACATTACAATTTTGCCATTCTCAAAGGTGGTCAAAGGGTTAAGCACCAAAGTTACAGATGCTTAAGCACACACATTTTTAGATTAAAGATATTTAATACTACTACTAAATTTATAACAATGTATAATACAGTCTTTGTAAAAATTTCATTCAAAAAACATTTAGGTAATATTCTGAATATATATTTAAAAATATGTTTACATGTTCAGTTAATCGAGTTCATGACCAAATTCATGATACAGCCTTGATGATCGAATGGTCGAATTCATGATTAACCAAAATAAAAATTAAAAAAAATCCCGGTCACGTGGCGTGGTTGTAGATGTGGGCGGCGATTAAAATATGTATATCTTTTAATAGCAAGCATCAAGCATTAGTTCGACTCTTCGCCAAAATTATCACCAAGTAAAGTATATATATAAACGTACATATTACTTTTAAATGGTGTACAGAAGTATACCATGAATAGACCTTAACACGACATCTAACGATATAAATGTATTCAAACGCACACTACACTCTACTATTAGTTACCAAGAGCGGTATGCTAACGAATTGCACAATTGTTTCAGACCTAGACAACAGTATGAACCGTTGGAAGATGAAACTACATTTACCGAAACAAACCCGTCTACTTCTGATACGTTAATAGACATTCCTGAGCCTGTAGAAAGTACACCATTGTTAGGTGTGAATAGTGCAGCTGCAGCAGCAGCAACAGGAGAGGCCGCTGTCGATAGCGCTGGTTTACAGTTGCAGCAGTAGCCAGTGGCTTGACTGTAGCAGGTGTTGGATATGGAATAAAAGCACTGACAGACAGAACTCGAAAGAAAGGTTTTGTATTACCAAACTCAGATTATATAGGACCTGGCAACCCTATACGTATTGATGCACCACGATCAGCAGCCGATGCAACAGCAAAAGAGAACGATATTGAGTACGGTAAAAATGCCAAAAAAACCTATAAAAGGAAACAAGATGCTTTAGAAAATGTGCAGAATGCTGATCAGACCACCATAAAAAAGTTTAAAGAAGCCGGCGGCATACACGGAACTATCGGAAAGATTGGATTACAAGTAAAGTCGTCTTTTGAAAAGTCTATTGGTCAACCTTTGTATCCCTTTATTGATGTGAAAGGTAACTAATTTATATAATTTTTTTAAAATTTATAGTGCCTAAGAGATCGAAAATTCCTAAAGCTCCACCATGGGAAAATAATTCTAAATGGGCATTAATGCATGGAGGACAAAAACGTTATGCTGTAGAACAATGGTTATTATCATATGTAAGACGTGGATTGTCACCACCTATTGATTTAGTTCATCCTTTTTTACTTCCAGATTCTTTTGATGGTGGATCAACCAGCAGCCGCCACCCCTCCCACCGGTAAATGTACAACCTGGTACTTCAGGGTCTTGTGATTATTCACGTTTTGATAGGAATGCTCAAACTGAACATGATGTGTTTGCTAGTGATGGCTATAATTTAAAAGGATATTATGTTGATGAATTGCCTGAAAAATATAAGTATGATTCTGAAGTGTTAAGATATTTAAATCATTTTTATAGTACATTTAATTGTTATCCTAAATCTGAAGAAACACGTTCTATTCCAGAAAATGACCCTGCTGTAATTCCAGAGAGTCAAACTGTTGATAGCCCTTCTGAAATTCCTGAGACCCTAGAAGTACCAGAAACAGCCCCACAGTCTTCACCTGATGAAATTCCACCTACTTCTCCAAGAGGAACGAAAAGACCAGCCGAAACAGATATAGCTCCACCAAGTAAAACTATGCCTAATCCACCACAACAAGGTGATAGTAATCAACAAACGACGTTGCCTGGTACAGCCAGTAGTATGGCAAACACAGGTGCAGAAAAAATTGGTCGTCCACTGCAGCTTAGAAGACCTGGATTAATATCGTTTAAGAAAGTGCACCATTTTGAAACATACGGTTTCGAGTGGAAACCATATCACGCAACTGAAGGAAATAAATATGAATATTGGATGGGCACCTCTCTCATGTATATACCCTGGAAATTTCCATTTTTTTATATGACTCTTACGGAGTTTAATACATTGCCTTTAACTGCAACTGTTAAAGCTATGAACGTTAAAGTGTATTTCCGTAATCAACGACAAGCATTTGAAGCTAACTCATCTTCTTCCTCGTTAGCTGCTTTGAATCAAAGTAATGATGTTGTTTGGAGTACTGGATTAAATAAGCACCTGGATGTAGTAAATATTAAATACATAATGATTCCGTCGACTGAACCCATGCGCCCTAGCAAAGTAGTATATATTGAGGAATCCAGTATTTCAAGTTTACAAGAGTATTTTTATGGTTATCCGAATTCGGATGAAGCTTTTAAAACATCGGTACCTATTCATCAGTTTGGTTTGAGAGGTCATTTAAATATGTATTTAGGTTTAATGCAAAATGGAGAGAATGCTGTAGGTTGGCCATGCTTAAGTACATATCTAGATCATCAAGATACCAATCAAATGGCAGGTCAAAAAATCATTGACATAACATACCGTAAAATCCCGAAAGTAACCCCTCCCCCCTTTTTGAAAAGCAAAACGGATAAATTTCAGGTGGGGGGGGGGTTAACCAATACGATTGTATGGTATGAAAAACGCATTAATGTTTTGCTTATATCAATGTGGCGGCTCGGTTACAGTTGAGACTTCACTTTTAGAACCGCCTTGCCCGGTCTAAGGGGCTTACTTTATTCATGTCGAGATCTTCTAGATATCGAGAGTGACGTCAACATGACGTAGCGAAACGAAACCTGAATACCGTTTTCTCAGTTTGCTACTTTATTCCACATTTTTCGAGACGGTCTCGAAAGTAAACATTCGTTATCAAAACGAAGCCCAGTGTGTTTGCGAGATGTTGTCGAAAGCGAATTGTAGATGAATTTTTCAATATGGCGTCTACATTTTTTCTGTCACTTTTAATAGATTTCGAAGAAAATGGAAGAATTCCGAGAAATTGATTTAAGAAATCAATCTTCTAGATGTGAGATTCACCAAACTATTCAGTCTGGATAAAGAAACCGTGATATTTCTCTGCTACGAAATAAAACCGTCCTATATCATAACTCTATCCCTGATCATATCTACATACTATCATAAATAACTCATTATCCTCTCAGTTATTTTCCTTCATATTTATTACATTGATATTTTATGCTTTTTTTCTCTCTCTCTATCTGAATAGTTATGAAAATTCCGATGGTTTCAAATTGTTTTTGAATTGTTATATGCTTTGTAATCATTGTTTTCATTTTATCAGGACAAGTTTGTTTTCGATTTTAACATTTTTCTAATAGACACTAAATAATCTTTATTTACTTTAACATAAATTTCAAATTAATTTAGATGCATAAAAAGTGATAACAATAAATACTTGGTGTATCTTTAAATGACTTAATTTTTTTCATCATCTACCTATTATATCTGTTTCATTAATATAAAATACCACATTATATAAATATGGCATAAAATTGTTACTTATAACAATATTATTTCCTTCATTTTAAATTCGGAAAATTTTTAATCACTCCTACTCGCACAACAGTTGTTAGCAATTAATTATTTTTGAATGACTAATATAATTTGTCTTTACTGACAACAATTTCATATTACAGTCATCAACAAATAAATACTGCACTTAATACATTTTTGTTAAAAAAGTCATTTTGAATAATGTTCTTAGACAAGGATTTATTTTTAAAAAAAACTATACCATGAAGTACTTATTATAAACATTTAAAATATACAACCTTTTATTAACTTCATGTCTCAAAGACATTATTAACTTATAAAATATACAACATCTTATTAACTTCATGTCTCAAAGACATAAAGTTAATAAAAGGTTGTATATTTTAAATATGTTTATAAGGATTTATTTAATAGAACACTATTAAGCATGAAAAATCATGTATAATATAGGAGAATTAGAATTTTTTGTTTTTGTGTGCATGAAGTGTAAATACATGTATGATAGTGATTGCTACGAAACAGATTTTTATGCATTTTGAGATTGATACAAAGCAAGGTAACAGAACCCAGTGGTTTTTTTTATGTTTGTGACGTGTGCATACGTGAACAGTGGTGAATGTTGTGATATGGATTTTCCTGCATATTTTAGATTCATGCACTGCAAGGTAGCGACAAACAGTGAAGGCTGTTTTTTTTTCATGTGCAAAAGAGTACATATGTGCATGACAGTAATTGCTACAGAACCGAGTTTTGTGATTCATACACAATAAGGTAGCAATACAAGTGATATATATATATATTTAATTTTTTTGTGCATGTTTCTTACAAACATGCTTGAAAGTGATTGCTATTATACAGATTTTCTCACACATTTTAGATTTATAGAAAATATGGTAGCGGCACACAATTTTTTTTTTTTTAGTATGACAGGACTATTTCTTTCAATCTGGTATTTTGTGTCGTTACCAATTTATAGTGTTCCACTTCGAAAATGCCTTCGAATTTCCTCCATAGTTTATCTTTTTTATTTTTATTTGTTTATTTATTTTTTGTTTTTCATATGCGTGAAGCTTACATACATACACTTGTGATAATAATTGCTACAGAATCGAATATTGTACATTTTGAGATTTATACTCAGCCAAATACAATTAAATTTATTGGTATATTTAAGTACTATTGTAACTGGTGTTGTACAATACCGTAGATAAATGTAATAATGTATCAGTAAATAAAAATAAATTATAAACAGTTATCTGTATATATAAAAGAGGATCACCGACGACCTCACTGATCACCGACTCAACACAGCCGTGGCGATTCTATGGAAGATAAAAGTCGCAAATTTTGGTAACCACATTGGTTTTAGGACACTGATGCCGACTAAGACGGGATTTTGTGAAATATCCCCTCATTTCCCCCCGGGGGGGGGAGGGGGGCAGAAGGCAAAAAACCCTTTTTAAGCGTAACTCAACTCCAAATTGCTTCACTGTGAAGAAATTGCAGAGGGAGAGACTAGACTTGAGTACAAAAAAAAAGTATTTTCTGCAATTTTGGATTTTAAGGGTGGGGGTAAAAATGATTTTCGGAGGCAAATTTAGAAATATACATATTTTCGAGTAAAACTCTACCAATAATAGCACAAAGATATAGAAAACCGCCAAGAACCTTCTTAAGGATATTTCCAAAAACTCGTTTTTGTTTTTTTGTGATTTTCGGTCTTGGGGGGGGGGGGGGAGTTACGAGGGGACAAATTCGAGCCACATTTTATCGCTGAATTCGTCTGGGGAAATCAATAGGAGCTGAGGTTACAAGTTTTAGTTTGTGGCTTATTTATGTGTTCCCAACACCCATTGTAATGAAATTTTGTGTAAGGGCAATAAACCTGTTTCCAAGTATAACATTGCTTCAAATTATCTCAGCAAAATTAAATTTTGTATGTGGGTTGTTTATGCCTCCACAACACGAACAGTAAAGGGATTTTACGAAATTTCTCCCTCCCCCCTTTAAAGGAGGGGGGGAGGCAAAACACGAATATAAGAGTAATTCTGCTCCAAATTATCTCAAGATAACGATTTTTTGATATGTCAATTGGTTATGCGTACTCAAGACACATACTACAAAGGGATTTTGTAAAATTCTGTCCTATTCCCCCCCTTGGGGGGTGGGGTGGGGTGGAGAGCAAAAAACATGTTTCCAAGCATAACTTTCCTTCAAATTATCTCAATAAGATTTAAGATAAAAGAAGAAAAGAAAGATTTAAGATCAAAGATAAAGAAAAAGAAAGATTTAAGATCAATAAGATATAAGATTTTCCTTCAAATTATCTCAATAAGATTTTTTTGTGTGTGGGTTGTTTATGCTTTCCCAACACGCATTATAAAGGGATCTTATGAAATGTCCCCCCCCCCTTCAACAGCGGGGAAGGGGACAAAAACGCTTTTACGAGTAACTCTGCTCCAAATTATCTCAGAATTGCAATTTTTTGATATGTCGATTGGTTACGTGTAATCAAGACACACACTATAAATGGATTTTGTAAAATTTCACCTTATTCGCCTAGGGGGTGGGGTGGAGGAATCATATTTCCATGCGAAACTCTGCTCCAAACTATCTTAGGCAATTTTTTATGTGCTAGCTGGTTATATGTTCCCAACACGCACTATACAAGGATTTTGTGAAAATTCTCCTCCCCTCCCCCCTTTAAAAGCGGGGGGTGGGGGAAAATACACGCTTTAAAGGGTATCTCGGCTCCAAATTATCTCAGGTAGGCGATTTTTTGTATATGTCGATTGGTTATGCGTACTCAAACACACAAAATACAAAGGGATTATTTGAAATGCCATGCTATCCCCCCTTGGGGTTGGGGGGAGGGGGTAAAAACATGTTTCCATGCCTAACACTGATCCAAATAATTTTTGAGTAGCAATTTTTTATGTGTAGACCAGTAATTTCAACATGGTTGGGTGTTGCATAACAAAAACTGCATTGTGTAAATGGGGAGGGCCTGACACAGGGGAAAATTTACTTTCAACCACCTCTTTGCGATTTTTCTGGAATTCGCCAGGATGGCACCATTCCGAATAGTAACCCTCTACTGGCAGCATACAAAAAGGAGCTTTTCAGCGATATAACCAAACAAGAAAACACATCGAAGAAAAGCAATGTGATCAGAAGCAATACATATATAAAAGAAAATCATCATAAAAAAAAAAAAAATACTGAATAAGTATGGAATTATAATTGTCACAAATAAAAAAAAATAAAACTCAAAATCACATATGTACATGCTCAAAATTACCAATCGCAGGAATAAGTCATAGACATGTCTGTATGCTTTGTGTACGAGAAAAAATATTACGAATACCTCTATCTCAAACAAAATTTTGTGCTCCAGTAATAGGTACTTGTGTACACTTTGAGTATATGAAATTGTACTCGAATTGTTCATGCAATCAGTAACTAACATTTATTTTGATGAGGATTATGGAAACACTTCATGTTAAAAGTAAATCACATTAACAATGTTCATGTTAATGAGGTTTGACTGTATTTACATACATACATATATAGTAAAGTATTTTTTTAAACGCAGCAACAACCAGAGTAACAGATTTAATGCCACTCAATACTACATCGATCAAAAATAATTGTTTTTTACCGAATAAAATTATCCTTTGATGACTTCAGTTCAATTATAAGAACAATTAAATTTACTAGCTATAATAAATTTAATTTAATTAATTCTTTATATTATATTTTAATAACTTAATTATATTTTCTTTAATATGGCTAATTTAAAGTATTAATGTTATTAAGCAACTTCTACGTAATAAAAGTGCAATATGTAAATTAAGATAACGATACATTCATAATCAACTAATGATCATTAAAAAAAAGTATTAGAAAAAAATTCCTGTTTACAATTTATTGTTTCTATTGAGAATGACAAAGTTTAAATACATTTTATTCTTGCAGTCACTTTAAATACATTTTCTTCTTGCATTTAAATGAAAGAAAATTTGCATGTTTCATGCTTTAAAATAGGCTCAATGGCATTGCTAAAATGCAATAAAGACTGAACACACTCACAAAAAATTACATCTTATATTAAAAATATAAATACTTGAATATATTAAATACAAAGAAAAAGTGTATCTAAAAAGGTTTGTACTTAAAAGTACAAATTTTAAATCTAAGAAGTTAGTTTATTTTTAAGTTTGGTTGCATCTGTTCTATAATTTGTACATCTAAGAACCCCCAAGCCCATTACATTAATAATATTTTCCCTTTTTTAGAAGGAGAGCATTATTATTATTAAAATAATAAACGCATGCAATTTGTAAACAATTTGACATGACAACAAACAGCACGCAGGTGCGATCCGAAGCCGATTACAGTTAACGTTCGCTATGAATCTCAGAAAATAGTTTTCTATTTTTTCATTGGTTAAAAAATGCGAAGAAGAAGCTAAAAGTAACCCCTCCTTCGCTGTTATGTCATTTCGAAGGGAGGGACTTACTGTCGATTTCATCTCGACTTCACTTATCGGACGAGAGGAATAAAGTACCAATTCCTGCACACTTCGTTATTGAAGCATCGTTTCCAGACAGTAACGAAAGACGTCACTCTCGATCCCGAGATGATCTCGATGGGAATAAAGTAAGCCCCTAAGTATTTCCTTAGTCTGTGATTACGTCAGAAGAAAAACAACCACACCCATAGAGTTTATACGTAGAGTTCACATTGCACAACACAGAAACAGCGACCTCGTGCGGTCAGGCACGATCGGAACAAGGAACAAACAGTTATTACATCCAGACTGCAACGCTCGCTCGCTCGCAAGCGAGTGATCACAAATCCGAAATTTGTGATCGCCAAGAAAGTTTCATTCCAAACGGAACAATTTCAGTCGCTCACAAATGACGACGGCTGATCGCAAGTTTGTAATTTCCGGTTTCCAATACATCGATTATTTTAAACGATAAGCCGTATTGATTGGCTAGAGAGAAACATGTGACCTAGCATATGCTTGCGTTTTTGTTTATATTTACAGTCGGCTGCAAAATTATTCGAGCACTAGCAATAATCCTTGCCAAAAAAAAGTACACTTAATACAGCTTTGTTAAATAAATCCTTGTCGAGTCATGTTGCCGGCCAGGTGGTTCGGTCGGTAGGGTGCTGCCTTCCGAATCTATTGGTCCCAGGTTCGAATCCTGGTGCGGGCATGGATGTTTGTGTTGTCTTATGTCTTCAAAATATTGTGTACTTGTTACTGTGTATTAAATAAAAACTTGTAAACCCTTGTGGCGTGGATATTTCGAGATATAAGCGGCCTTCGAGGCAAGCAAAAAATCTCAGTACTCATCAAACCAAACCAAACCAAACCAAACCAAACCAATCGAGTCATGTTCTTAATCAGTCTAAGAACATGATTCGACAAGGATTTACTTAGAAAAACAGTCTTAAGTGTACTTTTTAAATATGGGAATTATTGGCTAGTGCTCGAATAATTTTGCAGCCGACTGTATTTATTAACGTATCCGTGATTCAAAATACCGAAATGTCTCTCCCTTTGTATTATCAGAGGGAGATAAAATAAAAGGATATTCACACTTATATATGAAGTTTAATGCAGTTTTTGTTTTTTTTAAAAATTAGTTGAACTTTTTTTTTTTTTTTTATATATAGATTGTTTACATGCAGCTTTTTTAAACTTAGTTTGGAAATATTAATGTACAGTCGGTAACAAAAGTGGCCGAACACTAGCAAAAATTCCTATGTAAGAAAAGTACACTTCATACGGTTTTGTTAAATAAATCCTTATCGAATCATGTTCTTACACTGACTAAGAACAGGATTCGACAAGGATTTATTTAACAAAACCTTATGAAGTGTACTTTTTTTACATAGGAATTTTTGCTAATGTTCGGACACTTTTGTTACCGACTGTATTTGTATATTTTGTATTTTTTGCTTTAGAAACGTTATGTATACACATCAACTAATCTAACCTTTAATCCATATTTTAAGCATTTATTTAAAAAATTCTAAAGTTATTATATTTGCATAATGCATGAAAACTAGCATTTATTTTAATTGTTTAGTACAGTCGGCTGCAAAATTATTCGAGCACTAGCAATAATCCTTGCCAAAAAAATGTACACTTAATACAGCTTTGTTAAATAAATCCTTGTCGAGTCATGTTCTTAATCAATCTAAGAACATGATTCGACAAGGATTTACTTAGCAAAACAGTCTTAAGTGTACTTTTTAAATATAGGAATTATTGGCTAGTGCTCGAATAATTTTGCAGCCGACTGTAGGTAATTTTCAACACTTTTGTAAATTGATTTAATTTTGGATAAACTGTTAGGCTCTTTCATATTATTTAATGACTAGGGACAAATGATGCATTACTTAATTATTTTTTTAAAAATAAATTTAGGTTTATTATTATCAGTACTTTTCCATTTTGCTCGTGCAAATCTCATCAAATAATAATGTTAATAATGCTGCAAATCTCGCCATGCAAACTTTATTGATGACAACACACAGTTTACATATAAAAAAATTTTAATAAATGTTAGTTCTAAGAATTTTTTTGCACAAGAAGTAATTTTCGGCTAAATGTCTTTTGCTAGAAATAGACTGACAGATTCTTCCTCTGTTCAGGTAAATCCCAAATTTTTATTGATTTTGGTTTCTCATCCATTTTTGATGTATTAGGAAAAAGATGTGACTAATAAGAAATGAATGCAGCTTGTTTTGAAAATGTGGTGGTAAAAAGTTACCAGTAAGGATATTCCATTTGGTGTTGGTAGTATCTTTTTTGGCGACTTTATGGAGCCGTACTATGGAGCCGTAAATCATTCATTATTATAGGCAAATATATCCATTTTCCTTCTATAATTATTACGTCATTAGTTATATAGTAAAGATATGGAAGCACTTGGATGCAGACAGCAGTAAATTTTGTTTCTGTAAATAGGGTAATGTGCAGGTATTTGAGCTAATAAAATTTAACACGTTCGTCTCCGTGTCATCCAGATATGGGTGACGGCTACGCTTTCGTGGGCGCCACGTCACCCAAATATGGGTGACACTCTTCTTGTTCAAGTTAACACGAGAGCATGGGAATTTCCTTACTTTATTTTTAAGGGGTAATCTGTTGGGGAAATTTATAATCAATGGGCAGCAAATAGACCGATATGTGACTACTAATGCATTAATAGACTTTTTAAAAGGAATTTAATGGAATAAGAACTGAAATATAAATAAAGGATATACAACATAAAAATACTAAAAATATACACATTATGCTGTACTTTTTATTAATTTATATTTAGGAAAACATATTACATTATACTATATCGCATGGTGTTCGTTAAAACACTAAGCACATTTGAGGCGATTCTGGACAATAGAAACAATAGGTCGCATATATAGTGTTTTCTTTTACATTTTTCTTTGCTTCTTGGCAGTTTGCTTCCTCTTCTGGTAACATAGAGCACACACGTGCATGCTTCTTATAGGCTCGCTTTGCTGACTCTTACAAATCTATGAAGGGTGCGACACTTCCTTGTTTTACTTCTATTATTGTCAGGCATAGCGTTTTCTGAAGGCAACCATTTGATAAAAAAAAAAAAGTTTCTGAAATTTTCTTACTTCTATTTTTTTTTTTTTTTTTGTGGCTCTCTGGTACATGTCATCTCTGATGATCGGATTTGTGCCCAATGAGAAACTCAGCTGAATCATGCTGGGCGATGAATGTGTTAATAACGCTATGGGTCTAAGTGAGGTTCCTTTAATGATGATCTTTTTAAAGGGATTCTAGCTCAAGAAGTTTCAGAAGATCACATTGAGAATTCTGGATGGCAAGGCCATTGAACACAACCTGGGTTCGAACCCTATACCAATTCAAAGTTTGAATAAACTAATTATAAAACAAACAAAATCCTAATTAGGTACTACAAGAGGGCAATGTTTTTTTTAAAGTGGTTTATTTAGTTATAAGCTTCATTACTAATGAATATTAAAATTTATAAACTTAAGCCCATATTTAAAAAAAAAAGAAAGCTTTCACAATTTTCCCTATGTCAATATTATAGTTGACCAGGGGTCGATTGAGGCAAAAATTGGGACCCATTTGTGCAGCTCGCGTATTCCCTAACCCAGACAACGCAATTAAGTATATATTACATCTATATGACGTAAATTACATCCATAAACTATATCTAGAATTCATCCAGTATAGTAACTATTACATAGAATCAACGTAGATATAACCATCAGATGTCTCTCCAAGTACATCAGATATACATCTATATTACATCTAGAATGACCAAAAATTGACTTTACTAGACATGTATGTTCATCTATATCATGTAGTGTACATAACATCTATATATTATTAACGTAGATGTATGTAATATAGATGTAGATGTACATCACATCAATGTATTGTATATGTAAATAAACATCAAATCTATGTATTGTATATGTAAATAAACATCAAATCTATGTATTGTATATGTAGATAAACATCAAATCTATGTACATATTATGTATGTATATATGCATCATACCTACGTAATATATACAGGGCTGCCACAGAGGACTTTTTTTTATTATTTTCATACCCCTATATCCAAAACATAAAATGTATAATAAATTTATGCAGGCAAAGTGCAAATTCACCTGCATAAATATATCATGCATTTTATTTTTTGGAAACAGAGGTACGAAAAGAATATTAAAAAAAAAAAAGTCACCTTTGACAGCATCTGTATGTATGTCTATTATACACACATTCATGGCCTTAGCCCTTTTTGGCTACCAGAAAATTCTAATAAAAATTTTCTATACATTTCTACAACAAAAATTAAATTAAAATAAAATTTCTATTAAAATTTTACAATAGGCAAAAAGTGTTAAGTTGGCAACTATGCATGCAGCAGTCACAGTGTTCCTGTATTTTTATGTGCGTTTTGTTATTTTGTCATCGCCAATATTAAAAAGAAATTTTTCTTGGAGGATTTAATGCTATAGTATAAAAATTACTCTTCTGAAATAGTGGTGATAAAATGTACGAAAAAATATTATACCTGCACTGCACATGCCAATGAATACAATGAAAAAATTATTCATAATCTAATACAGTAGAACCGCAATCCATCTTTTTTCATGGGGTGCGTGAAGAAAAACGATAAAAGTGGGAAAACGATGAATGCGAGTTAAAGCCAAAACACACATAAAACAATGTTTATTAAATAATACACGCAATATATATAGTATACTACTTTTAAAAACTAATTTGTTACTCTCCAAACTGTCAGAAAAAATTAATCAAAGTTGTAGAACATTAAGTGATGTTAATTTTTAAAAATCAGTAATTTTATGTTGGATTTTTTGTTCATTTTATAAATTAAAGAGGATTTTCCAGATTTGCAACATTTTCTTGTCCTTTTCTGCAATTTCATGTGCATTTAAAAAAAAGTTTGTGCATTTTTAAATACTGTAATTACGGCAGACACACTTAGCACTGGCGTAGGCTCAGCCTCAGGAATGTGAAAAAATGTAGTAGCTGGCCATACTGGATGCATCTATTCTCCTCTTTATACAAAGTAGAATAACTTATTCTCCGAGTAACAACACACGATCTGTATTCATAATTGATTGATAACACATATACATAAGATTTATATGCTTGACTTGTAGTCCGCTTGTAAATTTTCATCAGATAAAGACAGATAGCATATGACAGAATTACAATACGAAGAAATGGAAAGACACCTAGGGCCAGCGCGGGAATAGAACCCGCTCTTCTACGCTCGAAGGCGATTAACAGTGTTGTGACATAACCACTCGGCCACGGAGGGCCCTTTGCATTCTGTAATCCATAGACACATGTTACAATATCTGCACAATCCCTGTTCTTCACCTAAAGCAGCATAAGTTTAAGTAGTTGAGGTTGGTTGGGTTTTGCATCGCACTAGTGCTACAATATGGGCAAATGGCGACGGTCTGGAACTTACCTTTGAGGATGGTCTGGAGATATGCTATCAGAATTTTGATCTTCCGTGGAGGAGGAAAAGAGTTGTTTTAAAATGAAAGTAATTCCAGTTTAATTGCCATATGGATTCGATTTTCAATTTCATTTTGGTCAGAAGAAAAATTTTACAACGATGAATGCGGGAAAACGACTTTTTGAAGAACGATATATGCGAGTTCCGTTAACATTATTTAAATACAGTTTGTGCAGGGATCATAGAAATAAAACGATCAATGTACGAAAACGATGGATACAGGAACGATAGATTGGTGTTTCACTGTATATATATTTTTGATTATGTTTCCTTATTCAGAAAATTAATCTTTAAAGGATGAGGATCAATAGGGGATTTTTCGTTCCTGAAATTGAGAAAAATACCAGATTGATCACAAGTGTGAAATTTTTGCATTTAATTATAGATAAATAAATAAATACACTCTACCAATTTTATTTTAATTTCTTTTCCTTAAAAAAAAAAAATAAATAAATAAAAAATAAAAACCTATGTAAACTCTGTTTTATGTTTTTACAAGTATATTAACTTTCTCTTGCCGGAAAGTTTTTAGGTTTCTACTTCATTAGGTCAATTCTATGTCTTCTGATAACATTATCTCCAAAAAGTGCATATAATACATGAAATAGTGGGTAATGGAAGTCGTGTAGTTGTTTCACACCAGATTTTTAGATTTAAACTCTTTTTTTTACATGAGCGCCAAAAAACAACACTTATTGAAATAGATTATGAAGTACACTATGACGTAAATTATACATAAAAGTGTTGTGTCATTGTGTTCATATAAAAAAAAAAAATTAAACTGAAAGAAAAATATAACATTGATTACAGAGAAAACATTGTATATACCACTACTTCTCACTGGTTTGAAAGAGATATTACTGATGAAATGGAATCTATCTAATCAAATTTGACTTTTGTTACACATTAATATTCTTTAAAAGTAAGTGAGGTTCAAAAAAAAAAAAAAAAAAAAAAAGAAAGAAAGAAACTTAAGTACTTATAAGAAAGTGTTAATATAGTTTAAGATATAAACTGGCTTAGCCAGTTTATATCTTATATTAACACTTTCAATGTTGGAAAATCGAATCTGTGTTGGTTGGTTGTTGGGTTAAGGACTACTGACTACACTAGGGTCCTGGTTTTAAAGAAAAACAGGGAAAACTCCAAATTGCTAGGCCGATGACTGCGACCAGGAATAAAACCCGACACTTCCTGCCAAATCTGCAACATTTGGAACCCCGTCATTTCTTTTGCAATCTATATGCTAAAATATTTCTTAAAAATATACCAATATTCATCTTTGTGCATTTTTTATTTATAGTGGTCTAACCATTCATGTAATAAAAAGGAGGGTTCCCTACCCATAAAATATATATATATATATATATATATATATATTTTTTTTTTTTTGGGGGGGGGGGAATAAAAATATGAAAAGAATTTTAAATTATCCTAGATTCATACTCAATTTCCTTCAAATTCTTCCCAAGTAATTTATCCCGTAACAATTAAATAATAATTAAAAAAAATCTTTTATTGGAATTTTTATGTTTTTAGCATATTTTTTATTGAAATTAATAAAACTACATACAGGAAGATTGTTTATAATTAATTTCTTTTTTATACAAAAGAACCACTGATCAGAATAACCACGGCCCACTGACACCGGCTGAGGAAGTTCTCGGATGACGTCCTGTGCGCTTCCAGGTTAACCTGGAAGCGCACAGGACTGCGCTGCTGAAGGCAGTGGGGACCCGGTCCGACTTTTTACCCGATGATAAAGAATTTTTTTCATTTTCTTTTCTTAAGAATAAAAGTTTGACTTGAGAAAGAATATGTGCGCGCGCAGTGTGCATGAGTCTGTGCTGCCGAAGGCAGTGGGGATCCGGTGTGAGTTTTTACCCGAAGCTAAATGATTTTTTTTAAATTCCTTTACTTAAGAATGAAAGTTTATGAGTAATAACATGGAATTTTCAGAAATCATAAGGATGGTAAAGGAAGCGCACGGGTCTATGCTGCCGAAGGCAGTGGGGACCCGGTGCGAGTTTTTACCCGATCACAATTGATTTTTTTCCTTTTCTTAAGAGTAATGTTAATGAGTGATAAGATGCAAATTTGAGAATTCATTCATTATAGTGATTCATTTAAAAATACTGACCCACTAGCGGGCGAAGCTCACTCGTGTCAGATATAAAATCCATCTCGCAAATCAGGATTGCAATACTTTCTTATACATTGTATAAGGAAGTAAAAAGAGATTGTTTGAGGGTAAAATTTTAACGTATTTCAAATGTTATTTTAATTATGTTTTCGATGCATTAGGTATATACAGTCAAACCTTATTAACATGAATTACTTTTAACATGAACTGTTTCCACTATCCCCATCGAAATGAAGATTGGTTATTGATAGCATGAACAATTTTTTTTTCGTCTTGAGATTCACGTTAACAAGGTTCAGTTGTAGTAGGGTAGTATGCATTTTAAAAAAGTATTTTTTTTTTTTTTTAATGTTATGATTGATCGACTATTTTGATTCATTTTCGGAACATCTATAAATCGGTAATCAGGCAACAACTGTTTCCTGCTGATGCTTCAGTGAAAAATTAATTGTGACACAAATCTGATAGACCATGTAATTTTTACTTAGAAATATCATTCATGACCTATGAATATTTATTTAGAGAAACTGATGTGTAAGGCTGAATTTGTTTTGTTCAAACTATGTGAAAAATATCTGAGCTGGGAATCAAACTCGAGCACTCCACTTACAGTGCAGATGTTCCATCACTGAGCCACCTTGGCTGATTATCAACTCGGCATTTCCCACATGACATCTGTTGGCAATGTCACTATATTTGCAAATGCAGATTTAACGGGGAAACATATAAAGAATAATGATGATTGATGGCACAACTTTGATAGACCCTGTAATCTTTACTTAAATCATTCATGAACCATGATTTATTTAGAGAAATTTGAGTGTAAGATTGAATTTTGTATACCAAATTACCATTTACGTGAAAAAGGCCAGAACGGGAAACTGAAATCGAGCACTCTACTTATTGTGTATCGCTGAGCTATCCTGTCAGATTCCAGCTCAGCCTTTCCCATATAATATCTGTTTAAGTACCCGAGTTAAATTCTCAGTTCTGTCGTTTTTCATATACTAGTTGGTATAAAAAATTAATCCTTACATGCTAATCTTATACTATTAATTGAGCAATATTTGTACATATATATGTATATTTCACTGTTCTCGAAAATGGTAGTTCGGACAGTCACGTAATTTAACACAAAGGTGCCCTCCGAAGGGTCATTGTGCACATCGAAGTCAGATTTTCGAATTTTTGGTTAGTTTTCTTTTAATTAATAAAAATATGAAAATGAAACTTCCCATTTCTATAATGATGCAGAATGGATAATCTTAGGAGAGATTTGATTGGTTCATTTGATTTTCATTAATTTGAGTGTATTTTACATTGAACTAAAGCTACGTTTTGAGGAATTACGAAAGATTTAATAGGTTTATTTGATTTCCATTGATTTGAGTGTATTTTATGTTAAACTAGACTAGAGCTACGTTTTGAGGAATTACAAGAGATTTGATTGGTTTATTTGATTTTCATTGATTTGAAGTAGGTGTGTTCAGTGATTTTTTTTTGTTTTTGTTTTAACATGCTTAACAGTGATTGCTGCGAAAAAGAGTTTCGTGCGTTTTCAGATTCATGCACAAAGAAGTAGGGGTGGCCAGTGATGTTTTTTTGGTTTTAACATGCATGATAGTGATTGCCGCGAAACCGAGTTACGTGCGTTTTCAAATTCATGCAGAGCGAGGTAGGGGTGTCCAGTGATGTTTTTGGTTTTAACAAGCATGATAGTGATTGCTGCGAAACCGAGTAACGTGTGTTTTCAAATTCATGCAGAGCGAAGTAGGGGTGTCCAGTGATGTTTTTGGTTTTAATATGCGTGATAGTGATTGCCGTGGAACCGAGTTTCGTGCGTTTTCAGATTCATGCACAGCGAGGTAGGGGTGTCCAGTGATGTTTTTTGGTTTTAACATGCGTGATAGTGATTGCCGCGAAACTGAGTTTCGTGTGTTCTGAAATCCATGCACAGCGGTGTGGGGCTGTCCAGTGATTTTTTTTTTATGTGCGGGAAGCGTACATACGTGCGTTATAGTGATTCCTGCGAAAACGACTTACGTGCGTTCTCTGATTCGACCATTCATCGAATAGTGACTTTTACTGTACGAGTAACAGCTTCAACTGTTTCCAGAATATTTGAAGAATTAACATTTCTATTTGACTGTTTTCGAGAATATTCATTGCAGAAACGTCAGTGGAGGCCCTCTGTTGAGACTCAAAACGGTTTTGTGCTGTGTTTGTGTGTCTGTCTGTCGCGCGATGGCGGCCGCAAAAATAGCGCTATTGACTTGAAATTTGGTACACATGTTCATGAGCCCCACGAAATCAGCTGTATAGTTTTTGATGTATTCCATTTGTAGTTCGTATACAGGGGCACGCCAAAGTTTTTCTTATCATTACGGCCTATGGGGGGAATTTGTATGCATCGCGATAGCGGCCACAAAAATCACGCTATTGACTTGCAATTTGGTACACGTGTTCATGTGCTCCACCAAATCAGCTGTATAGTTTTGGGTATGTATTGCATTTGTAATTCGTGTACAGGGACACGCCAAAGTTTTTCTTACCATTATGGCCTATGGGAGGAATTTGTATGTACTGCGATAGCGGCCACAAAAATCTCGCTATTGACATGCAATTTGGTACACATGTTCATGAGCCCAACGGAATTAGCTGTATTGTTTTAGGTGTGTATTCCATTTTTAGTTCGTGTACAGGGACACGCCAAAGTGTTTATCATTATGGCTTATGGGAAGAATCTGTATGCACCGCGATAGCCACCGCAAAAATCAAGCTATTGACTTCCAATTTTTGCCGAAACATCAGTGGTGGCCCTCTGTTGAGACTCAAAAGGATTTTGGGTTCCGTCTGTCGGTCTGTCTGTCTGTCTGTCGTGTGATAGGATAGCAGCCACAAAAGTCACGCTATTTACTTGAAATTTGGTACACATGTTCATGATCCCCACGAAATTAGCTGTATAGTTTTGGGTGTGCACTCCATTTGTAGTTCGTGTACAGGGACACGCCAAAATATTTCTTATCATTACGGCCTATGGGAAGAATTTGTATGTACCGCGATAGCGGCCCCCAAAATCCCACTTTTCACTGGAAATTTGGTACGCATGTTTTTGAGCACAACAGAAATAATTGTATAGTGTTAGGTGTGTATTTCATTTGTCATTGGTGTACAGGGACACGCCAAAGTGTTTCTTATCTTTACGGCCTATGGAAAGAATTTTTATGTACCGCAATAGCGGCTGCAAAATTCCTTCGATTGACTTGCAAATTGGCGCACACTTTCCAGCTTTGCATATTAGCAGCTGTATAATTTTTATTGCTATATTGTTTATAAACTGTGTTCAGGGACACGCCAAAATTCTTAATATTACGGCGTATAGGGTGAATTTTGTTTAAACGTATTTTAATATCATTACTTTGCAATCAAGAAAATGAAACTAGCGTACGTGAGTAAGATGCTTAAACTTATGTTTTTTGAAGAAAATATGCGCTTTTAAGCTTTCTAATTAATGTACAGGACCTTACAAAAGTGTTCTGACAATGTCACGGTGTCATCCAAACGATGTTAAATTTGAAACAATTATTAATTTTAAATGCAAAATAAGCTGAATAGATTTTACTGGTGTATACAATGTTTATGGTTCGTTTACAGAGACACACAAAAAAATTTTGTAACATTAGAGCCTATGCACAAATTTTTATTTAAACGCGCACTTTAATGCGTTTATGCTGAGATGAAATTTATAAAATTAACATACACTATAAAGATGCTTAAAATCATGTTTACTCTTTAAAAAGGGTATGTATAGACCAAATAATTTATGGGACCACACAAAATAATTCCGAATATGTATTGTAATCATCCAAATGATGTCAAATTAGTTAAAAAAATTAATGAGTTATAATTAATTAGGTTTATTCTTATTATTGGCGTTTATAATGACTGTGGCTACTTTTCCGGGATGCATAAAAGAATTTCGTACTATTACGGTCTAAAGTCGGTATTTCTTAAAAGTGTATTTTAACATGGTTACACTACACTCCATCAAGTATAATGAAATTTTATTAGAATTAAAAAAAAAAAAAAAATGATTTCCTGTTGAAAATCGTGGGTACAGAATTGGTAATTAATTTAAAGGTTACGCAGAATATTTCCGATATGCTATGTAATTTTTTTTCTGTATAAAATTTGGTAGTTGTGAAATTTGGTAGTTATGAATTTCAGGGAAATAATACAAGATCGTCGTTTATTAAGAATACATATTGTTGCGTACTTAGGGGGTTCGTAATTTATCTGATAATGAAAGGCGAAACTTGTAATAATTCAGTGATTTATTCACAGAAAGTTCCACAAAAATACAGGTCTATAAACCAAGTATCAGCTTCAATTCAACCAGTAAACACAGCTTAAATAACAGCCGTTAACAGCAAAACAACAGTACAAACTGTTTAACAATAACACATAAAGCAAGTCTCATTCAAAGAGGCTCAAAGCAAAGCAATAACATTTGACAAAACTGAAACAGATCTGAGACTGACCGGTTCGGCGAAAAAAATGCTCCTTTTATACTTTTCTATCGAACCCAGGCTATTCTGGAAAATTCTCGTATCTCATCAGCCAAGAGATTAGAGCGTCCATATTTAGTATATCCCTAATAAGGATTTCTCGCCAAGGTCGCCAAAAAATCGAGAAAGAGGGAAACAGTCACCAAATTTGGCGCCAAATCCATTTCTTCCCTTATTGGAACTTTATAATGCGTTTTTAAGGGAAAATTAGGCTATTTTAACACTAAAATGACTAGCAATGCATAAAATTAGCATTTTATCAACTTACTAAGCCTCGTTGAAAGAATTTATGCAAAAGTAAATACAATTATTTACAATTCCATATCACTTTATAAGATATACAGATAAGTATACAAAGAGAGATAAGAGCAGGGGGTTGAGGGGGGGCGGCAGCCCCCCTCAGGAATGTATCTGATCATTTGTAAAAAAAATTATTTTGTAAAAAAAATAGAACCGACTCCAAAAAGCAACTACTATTCAAAAAAAAAAAAAAAAAAAAAAAAAAAAAAAAAAAAAATGTATAAAATGAAACTAAATTGCGCCTAAAAGTATAAAATAATTTCCTTCGCCAAACAACCTATAACACTACAATTAATCATAACTTTTGAAGTCGGCGCAAAATTAAATAAAATTAAATTAGTTTTTAAAGGTTTGTTTTTAGATCGGTAGCAACAAATGCTGTCGTCTCGAATGATTCATTTTCATGTTTCCTTTATTATTCTATCACTGTATACAATTGGTCCATTGATAGCATTTACACAGAACAGTGAACATTCTTCACAATGCGGTATTTATGTTTCTACAAAGTTAGAGTTTCCTTTGCAAATTTGGTATAACTTTGATAACTATCATCCTTGGTGTCTTTTGGATTTGGCGTTCAAAACATATTGCAAGAATATACACGCAATATGTAAATAATAGATAACGCAATAAAATTTAATCTTAAAATTTAGCAATTAATAGAACTAAAACAATAACAGCACACAAAATATAGAACTGAATTTAACATAGAGGAAAGTATGACACAAAAAGTTGCGATATAGATTAAGAACCAATGAGTTACGATAGTAACTTAAAATACTTACGCCGACCTGAATCATAATAAAAAAGGACCATTAAACTTATGAGAGAGAAAACAAATAATTAAAATGGAACTAACCACAGAATTAATTGGATATAAATGCTTAAAATTAGAAGCATACATATCAAGGGGCGCATACTTCATTTTTCGTAATATATTTTGTACGAAGTATTGTTTCATATTATTGATTACTCTCTTAATATACCTTGTCAAATTAATCATGATATCCCAAAGAAATTAAATATGTTTGCCAGATAAGTTTGCGATTTTTCTTTCACCAAGGACGTCAGATACCAGCATCTTCGCCAACTTTTGCTGCTTACGAAATCTTATTTGTTTTCTTGAATCAAAATAGTTTTCGGTTGCGTTTTGCAGGTAAAAATGTGAGATGTATATTTTGAATAGGATTTGATTTTTGTATTGAATAAAGGTATCAATTTTTATTTAATTTTGCGCCGACTTCAAAAGTTATGATTAATTGTAGTGTTATAGGTTGTTTGGCGAAGGAAATTATTTTATACTTTTAGGCGCAATTTTGTTTCATTTCATACATTTTTTTTTTTTTTTTTTTTAATAGTAGTTGTTTTTTGGAGTCGGTTCTAATTTTTTACAAAAAGATTTTATTTTTCTCTTTTCAGTGAAAACTTATTCATATAGCAGAACATCAAAAGACGTTCGACGGCAGTTTCACAAATCACAACTTCCAAGAAAAGTGACATAAATCAAAAAATGGTTTATGTCACTGAAAAATTCATGAAATGCACCCAATGTGAACAAAAAAGTTACCTATCCATCTAGAAAACTATCCACTCGAGAGACAGTTGTGCCAGTTTTATTCTAGTCAAGTTAATTTTAAATTGATTTTTCTCAAATGCTGCATTTTTAAGTTGTGTCACTTTTCTTGCCTTTATCGGATATGAACAAAAAACTATCTATTGAATGAACATACGTTAAGTTAAAAAGTATTTAGAAACGTAAAGAACGAATACGCTGTATTCGTAACCAAAAATTCTGTTAGGCATATATATTGAACTTTACAGTGAATACGTGTCACTCGCTGCGCTGAAAATTGCGCAGCGTAAAGTTTAAACAAAGAGCAAAATATGCATTGCAGCTGACGGACAAAAGTTTCAACATCGATACTTACATACTGCTTTTACCAGTGTAGGTGCATGCGTTCAGCAGTTAAAGTGAGAACAGACTTTTGTGAGTGTCTTGTAATTTGTTTATATCTTAATGAAATCATAATGAAGCCTATTTCAGGCCAAGATTATTACGACAATAAAAAAAGTATTAAAATTAAATCATCTCTTACGAAGTTATAAGCTAACAAATTTCAACAACAACAATGAAAAACATGGTTTGTATTGAGAACATCTTCCTTTATGAAGTCGGTTTAAAATGTTTATGCGTTAATCGATGTGACCGCTTACAAAAACCATACATTGAATTTTACATAGCATAAATATCACTCGCTACGCTACAACATATGCAATGTTGTTCAAGTGTGCACAAAACAGGAGATTGTGAACAAACAAATGCACGTTTTAAGCATTCTGTTTTTAGCATTAACGTCTAAACTATCTTTTCGTACTAAATCGATGATGCTCTGCAATTTTATAATTCAGTTTTTTCCCCTGTCTCGAACTGTTTCCGAGATAGGAACGCTAACTCCGCTGTTTCCCACCAGGTGGCGCTGTAGGCGGTTGAATCGCGCAGCACATATCCACTTTCCTATACCAACATACCACTTTTATGACTGTAGCTGCAGCTGTTTAGCTGTTAAAAGAGTCGGGACTGACTTTTTTGGGCACCCTGTATTTTCTTTTGATCGTAAGGATATTGCAACGGGACCTATTTCAGACCAAGACCTTTACAATAAAACAAAAAGTACCAAAATGGGATTATCTGTTCAGAAGTTATGAGCTAACAAACAAAAATTAAAACAAAAAAACATACGGTTTTAATTGAGAACCTCCTCCTTTTTGAAGTCGGTTAATTAGAGCATCTCTTACGAAGTTATAAGCTTAAAAACGCCAACAACAACACATAGCTATCGAATTAAGAACACCCTCTTTTCTGAAGTTGGTTCAAAACGACTTTGCGCTAATCGATGTGACCGCTTACACTAACAGTACTTTGAACCACAGAGTATACATGTCATCCGCTAAGCTGCAAAGTGTGCAACGTAGTTCAAGTGTGCACAGTGTAGGAAATTGCGAAGAAACAACTGCACGTTTTCAATTCTCTTTTCCCCCCTGTCTTGACCCGTTTCCGAGATAGGAACGCTAGCATAAATGTCTAAACTATCTTTTTGTACTAAATCGATGATACTTTTCAATTTTGTAATTCCCTTTTTCTCTAAAACCGTTTTCGAGATAGTAAAACTAACTCCACTGTTTTCCACCAGATGGCGCTGCAAGCGGTTAAATCTTGTGCTGCATGGCCACTTTGCCTTAAATTCCTATGTCTCAAGAAGTCTGCAATCCATATAAGTGCGTTTCCTACGATCCCATGATTATGGGCAGTGACATTTACTATTTGCCTCCAAACAGTGTCGAAAGCTGCCGACATGTCAAGAAAGACAGCCGTTGTTTTTCTTGGAGGTTTCTCTTGAAAGCCGTCAATGATGGATTGACAAAGGTGGAACAATTGATCTACTACTGTTGAGTGGTGCTTCCGGTAGGCCCCTTGGTAGTAGCTTAGTTTTTTCTGTACGGTGAGAACACCCAATATTCTAGAATGAATAATGCGCTCAGTAATTTTACAAAGAATACTTGTAAGAGCAATTGGTCTATAGTTCTTGCATTCATCAGCAGTTTTCCCCGGTTTGAGGATTGGGACAATGATTGACATTTTCCATAACCTTGGCAGTTTTCCCGTTTTCCAGGAGGAATTGGTTATTTTTAGAAAAAAGTCTTTTGCGAGATTGCCAAAATGTTTAACCATACATCCAAAAACAAGATCACTGCCTGGTGATTTCCGGGGATCTAGATCGTTAATTGCATGATCTAGTTCTTCTATGGTGATGTCATCCGACATTGAGTCGTTGCCATCTTGCGATCTCGCGTCGCTTAGTAGTTTCTTAACTGTGGCACGAACAGATCAATCTTCCTTGCCAAACTCCAATCTACTGGTGCTCGAATAGAATGTAGCCAGCTCATTTGCAATAGCCATATTTGAAATCTCTGATGGATTTGAGATGTCCACAAAGCTAGACCGTGGATTGGTGTGGACAGTGAAGCAGTTGTTTAAGGTTTTGGCTACCCTCCAGAATTTGGGGTCTTTTCTAGGATCTAGATTTTTGCAAAATTCAGCCCATTGAAGATTTTTACCGTTTGCAATTGCTTCTTCGACTTGGGTAGATACTTCAGAAAGTAGTTTTCTATTTTCTTCAGTATTGTCCGTTTTCAGTTTTCATTTAATCAATCTCTTTCTCTAATGAGGGAGTCAATATTTAAATCTTTCCAGTAAGGAACCCAGTTGTTTTTTCTCTTCCCTCTGGCAATAAAAGGTTTTGCAGCTGTTGTGATAGAATTTATAAAATATTTAACGTTTTCATTTAGGTCTAAAGTGAAAGGTTTATTGGAGCACAGCTTCAGTTCTTCATATATATATACATTATATATATGATATTAAATCAGTTCTTTAAGAGACAAATAAGATTTATTTAGTTTGGGATAATGGAAGTTTATTTACAGATGTCGGATGGATTCGTAATCGAACTACATTTCAATTTTTTGTTTTTGTTTTGTTTATATTCGCGACTCAATTGAACTATATAGGGATGAAGATGGTGTCGAGTGGCTAGCGGTGCCGGCTCTCTGACATTATTGCTAATTTTTTTCGTTCTTATATTTAGTTTAAAACTCGGGTAGAGTATTTTAGTGTCCGTTACGAAGTTATTGTTTGTGAACAAGTTTGTTTACTTGACAGTTTAATTAAAGGTAGAAGTTTTTGTACTTTGGCGTGATGAATTGTGTGAACCGCCCTACACGTGGTGCTACAAGAGGGACTGTTATCGTCGAATAAGGACTGAACTTGTTTGTTCACCTTTGCGGTAAGGTCACTGGTTTATTACTACTGAAGCTAGCGGTAAACCCAACGGCAAATCTTGTAAATTATGGAAATGTAAGCACGCAATGATTGGACATGGACACATCGCAAGATATGGCTTTCAATCTTAATTTCTATGTTAATAGTCACCTTTCCGACTGTTTGTAAGCAGCAGTAAATGATGGAGCAGACGAAATTGCCATTTTAATTGCTGCTAAAAAGGGTTCGCTGTCTGCATCCAACCCCAAGAAACTGAAAGGTGAACTTTTAAAAATAGTGGAAAAAACAAATGTAATTACAAACGCTAAAAATGACTCGTCAGGGTAAAGTTCTTGTGATTGCTAAGTCGGTGGAATCAGCCCAAAGACTTTTGCAAACGAAAACACTTTTTGACATTGTTGTGGAGCCGTATGAAATTAAAGAAACAATATCAACAAGGTTCCTCTTGCACAATATAGACTTAACTATCTCATGCCAGGGTATCGCTGAGGAATTGGAATTGCAGGGAATAATCCCGCTTGAAATTAGACGTTTCATAACGAAAAGTAACGACAGTCAAATACCTTTGACAACAGTTTTAGTCACGAAGCTGGGAACATAGCTACCTAGACATGTCAAATTATGGTATCAAAACCATAGAATTACTCTATTTTGGGACAATCCACGGCTATGCCGCAATTTTTATAAATTTAATCATAGCGCACAATCTTGTAAACAGTCGCCGGACTGTGTAAAATGTATCGAGAATCATACTGGCGTCTGTACCGCGTCGTCATTGAAATGTGTAAATTGTAAAGGGGGGCACGAAGCTCTCGACAAAACTTGCCCGTTGTACTTACGTGAAGTCAAGATTCAAAAGTTCCGCAGCGCTAATCACCTGACTGTAGCTGAGGCCAGAAGAAGGTTTTATGAGACTGAGGGCATCAAACCCAATCTTATGCTAAAGTTGCAACCAGTAGTCCACCATTGCCAGACCTTGTCACTAAGTCTGATCTAGAAGTTTCCTTGAAAGCTTTGTCATCTATGATAGAACTGGTGCAACAACATATGGCTGCCGAACTTCAAACGTTTCAACAAATTCTGGGATCCCTAACCTAGAGCCCCTTAAATAAATAATAGGCCGGCGCATCACCGCCATTTTTTTGCCGCGTAAGAGGACAGCATTTCCGCTTGGCGATTTTATCGCTTCACTGGCGGTTTTAAGAAATTTTCCTCTAAAAATAAAATCGGCCAAAAATGATAAGCAACGCAAGTAATCTGTTTCTGTTTCTTAAATAATTCATAACATTTGAAAGGGGAAAAAAAAGAGCGTACCAATTAAAATTGGAAAGTTTTTAAAATTAATTTTCTTTTCCCTTCCTCGTATATATATGATGGAGAAAGTATTATTTTTAAGTTAAATTTTTAAATTTGAGTTTTTGTCACATTTACACGTTTTAAAGTCTCCTGAATCCGAAAATCATGTTTTTAGCGGTTAGTCTGTGTGAAGAACAAGTAGTAGCAGAAAGTCTAAAATCGGTATTCTCAATGTCTATCATATAGGGATGACACATTATACTTTTCGTTGAGATCAAGGAAATAGTTCGTGTACAGTAACATCCTAGAGAATTCCAATACATTACGTCTATGGAGTAATTTCTGATAAGCACATTAGACGTCTGTATGGGTCAGATTTACGGGCCGTGTTCGGGCCGAATTTTTTAATTTGCTGTCGGACCGGGCCATGAGGAAATTTTTTACGGGCCGTTTCGGCCCGAATCTTTTGCTAGCTTCCTCGTTAATCAACGAAAAAGGAAAATGATAAAATCTTCAGTCATTTATTTTACATAATTTTACAGGCTGGTATGTCTCATATATATATATATTTTTTTTATGTCTGTAACTTCAATTTAATTGTCTATCAGTCTGTTCGCGATCTGATTTTCTGCAAATATTTTTAGCATGTCTCGAAATTAAAATATTTTTTTTAAAAGTAATATTAGATGGTTTCCTATTCAAAATAGAATGCTTGCCACTACTAGTTTGGCACATGCACAAACAAAAGAAATTAAATACGTTACTATGTGCCCTTACTGTGTATGTTACTCTGTATTATGTCCTATAGTCTGTAGAGTTTAGGTGGTTTGAAGCGATGAAGGCTATAAAAATCATTCCGCTTTTTCTCTAAGGATCCTTTTTCTTTTCTCCAGGTCAATGGGTAAAAGTATCATCATTTTTAGCATGTGCAAAAGCATCTTTTTAATTGAATATGGTTAGATTAGCATTAAAGTTTTGTTTACTGGATCACATGAAAGATTCGGATATATTACAGTATATAAGAGGAAATGCTTGAATGTGCACTTTTAGTAGTATTAATCATTTTAAACACCTTCCTATATTTTTTGATGAATGCTAATATTTTTTATTTGACTTTCTGTCAGTCTTTCTGCCTTCTGTATGTCTGTAATAATGAACTTCTGTTTTTTATAATTATCTTGTAAGTATTGAACAGTTATGTTAAAGAACATTCTATTGCTTATATATATAAAACCTCGACAAAATACATAATAAAATTATTTTTCATAAAAAAGCATGATTTCGGGCCTCAAACAGACCTCTAAAGCACAGTGTAACATCTCTAGGCTGTCTTAAACAAAACGAAATGAATAAATAAATAAATAAAAATCGAAAAAACATGCATAATACCATGTTTTTTGTTGATTGTGATATGGAAATGCTTCATCATTCGTTTTCAGGGCTACCAAAAATATTTGGATATATTGGGGTTATACTTGGAAATTGCTAGAATTGTAATTCATTTTGTGTTAGATGTTTTTCATATAAAACTAAATATAAATACACAATATTGTTTATAGTTCTTATTATATTGTTCATAGACAATATACAGAGCTACCCAAAATTGAGCTAAACGTTCTACTAATGTAATTTATGGAAGTACTTTGCTACATTAACTATGTCAGCGAACTGCCCAGCAAGGTAAATTAATTTTTCATGCCCATACTGTAAACGAAGAATTCTTTAAAGTTCTATTTTCATTTTTATTTGCTAGAATTGTAATTCATTTTGTGTTAGATGTTTTTCATATAAAACTAAATATAAATACACAATATTGTTTATAGTTCTTATTATATTGTTCATAGACAATATACAGGGCTACCCAAAATTGAGCTAAACGTTCTATTGAATGTAATTTATGGAAGTACTTTGCTACATTAACTA
The DNA here is from genome assembly GCA_963930645.1 of Salticus scenicus. Taxonomy (NCBI): domain Eukaryota; kingdom Metazoa; phylum Arthropoda; class Arachnida; order Araneae; family Salticidae; genus Salticus; species Salticus scenicus. The sequence continues at coordinate 150,083,034 of OZ005651.1, forward strand.
TGTCAGCGAACTGCTCAGCAAGGTAAATTAATTTTTCATGCCCATACTGTAAAGAAAGAATTCTTTAAAGTTCTATTTTCATTTTTATTTATTTATTTACCTTTTTTTTTTTTTTTTTTTTTTTTTTTTTAAGTATAATAACAGGATTTGAGTTGCCCTGGTAACGAAAGTCCAATTTTTAGCGGTTGATGTGTATGCATATTTGTTATCAGCATAACTTAAAAACAAATAACTGAAAAAAAAAAATCTTTTTTTTTTTTGAAATTTACATTCGGTTGCCACTTGAAAAATTTGATCAAAATTAAAAATTTTGAAGGCGAATTAATAACAGCCTTGATTCTTAATAAATAAATAAATAAATAAATAAAATAAAATAAATAAATGCACTGTAGTTGAAAGAGAGTTGAGGGGGGGGGGTTGCAGTAAAAAACGAAAAAAATCTTTATTTTCTTTAAAAGTACTAGAATGAGTTTTTTAGATAACAATTAGATCTTAAATAACCTCATTTTCAGGATAATTGGCAACAGAAACCTGATTTCGTTGAAAATAACAGGAATGATTAAAAAAAAAAGGGGGGGGGGGAAGGGGGTAATTGCTTTTTGTGTTGAAAAATCGATTTGTCTTATCTTCTTCTTCAGGATTATTACAGTCGCTGGTGACCCGTGATTCGCCGGGAAGAAAATATAATAGAACCCTGTTTGTTTAGGAATCTGCTCAAACGATTTAAAAACAAATTTAGAATTTAGGGGTTTCAGATGATAATTCGATTTGAATGTTCCTTATCTCCAGGAAAATTAGCTTTTACTGTTATCCTTCGGTTCATCCAGGGCAAAGAAATAAGGAATGGATTTCCAAGAGATAAAAAAAAAAAAAAAAAAAAAACTAATAGTCCTCCCTTCTAAACTAAATTCTGCTTTTGCCAGAATTTCATCAAAATCATTTTTATTTTATTTTATTTATTTATTTATTTTGAAAAGGAAAGAAAATAAAATAAATAATAATCACTATCTAAACAAACGATATCGAAAAAGGTTTTTTTTTTTTTTTCTTTTATAATTTTGAATAAGGAATTAAAAAGTGCGCATGAAAAAAAAAATAAAGAAACAACATAATTAAGTTTATATTTGAGTTAGTAATTTAAGGATGCCATTGATATAGTAACTTAAAAAAATAAAATAAAAAAAAAAACTATGTTCTAATAAATGCCTACTCATACACAGACGATTTTTTACATTCTAAAGTGGTTCAGCGACTTCTAACTGTTGCCGGCATTTTTGTTGGAAGAAACAGTTTGTTCTTTCGGTGAAACTTGCACATTAGTCCCGTCAGGTATAACTTTTTTTTTTTTTTTTTTTTCATACTACTGTTTTATATCGCTTTCATATCATAACAAAACTTTTTTAAAAAATAAGTTGCAGTTTTAAAGGAATTAAGTTAGCGGTCATTATTAATATGAATTTACGTACAGTTACATGATGTATATGTAATATTAATATAGAGACGTTTATTTCAATTTAATGCTTTTTTTTTTTTAAGTTAAAAAAAAAAAAAAGTATGAATTTTTTTATTTTTTTCCCCTAGAAAGTAGACATAAATTGTAATATGAAATAAATATCTTAAGAAAAAGAAATCTAAAAATAATTAATTAATTAATCAAAAGTTCAATTAAAAAAATATATATTAGGTGTTTGCATAAATTCGTGCTGTTTTTTATTGCTTCATTTCATAAAAATACATCAAATCAAATGACAATTTTTAATCAAAATACTCCCCATTACTTTCTACAACTTTTGCCCATTTTTCGGGTAACAAATGTATATTACGGCAATAGAAGCTCTCGTCTTTGGAGGCAATAAAATGATTCGCGTCCACACGAACTTTTGCAACGACTAATACTATCAGGACACGGAAACAAGACAACTTTGGCGAACCAAGAAAACGTCGCCATGACTCTACAAACACACAATAAAAAAGCGTTTCTTAAAATAATTTATGGTTATTAAAATACATATTTAGATTTAAATAATACTTTTTTTTTTTAAATTTTTTACTTTATAAATGTCAGAAATGCAAAGAAAAGTATAAGTGAATAACAATAAAACTTACTATGCAAAGCTGTGCATTAGGTCCCGGGATCCAAGAATCTGGACGACAATTTGCTGCCCATTTTCTCCTTCTTGCATTATCCGAAGGAAACCTAAACATTTTGTATCCTTTTCTGGAGTGTTTACAGCAGTTTATCGCTGAACAACCTCCCATATTGCAGTTTATTTCACTAAAATTACGAGCAAGACGGTAGACACAATGGCTGCCGTTTGTTTATCACGCTGGGTACATGTGGCAACCCTAAGGCAAAAAAAATGTCGGATGCGCCAGCTCGTATATATAGGAGCCTTACCTTAACCCATACCCTAGCCTTATCCCTCCGTCCGTATGCTCACGGTGCCACTCCTTCCTCATCTACAGAAACAGACAGTTCGAAATCTCAAGCAAAAAGGTTACTAAAGAAGAAAAAACTAGAACTCGCCTTGCATTCACCTACTCTAAATGCCATGGATACTTCGGTTCTACCTACAGACAATAGCCAAATAAGAACTCCTTCTCCCAGCGAGATACCTTCATTTGGTCATGGGCCTGGGTAGTAAAAAAAAAATTTTTTTGGCAGGAGGCTTCTTTTCTATTTTCTTATTTTTGTTTCTCTATTAATGGAAGTCTCCTTAGTTCATTGGCAAATTCTGCTTTGCTCCATCATTCGTTCTTTTCTCGTTCTGATTTTATTTGCCTCCAGGAAGCTCTTGAAATGATTTTTCTCTTCCTAGGAAGGTTGTCTATCGGGCTGATAGGCACCTTCAACACGGTGGTGGTCTCAATACTGCTGTTAATCGCAAATTTTCCTCTCGTCATCTTTCACTCCCTAACTCTTCCCATGGCAACGAGGTCCTGGGTGTTGAAGTAAAGTTGTCATCTAGTTTCAGGCTTCAAATTCTTAACGTTTATTCTCCTCCCGGTAGATTTGACTATGACTGGTTTAACCAGGTTCTTTACCTCTGCAATAGTTCTTTCGTAATAGTTGGTGACTTCAACAGTTATCATACGAGTTTTGGTGGCCGTCGGGATTCTCCTCAGGGCTCGAGGGTCATCGAATGGATTATCAATAACAATATCTGTCTTGTTAATACCTCCGTTCCCACACATGTTTCTCCTGGGGGGGGGGTCTTTCACCTTAATTGATCTCTCTTTTGTTTCACCTGACCTGTTTTCGAATATGTGTTTCCATGTCCACTCTGATACTTTTGATAGTGACTGCCCTGGGAGTCCGCTACTGTTAAGCTTAAAAAGAAGTTACAGGGCTGTAATTCTCCGTCCTATGAGGATGTGGTCGCTGTGAGTAGTCGAAAGATTGAGATCTTGGATCGTGTTGGCACTCCCTGGTGGGATAGCCGCTGCAGTTATCTTCTTGGGCAGAAACGCAAGTTCCTCCGCTTGGCGAGAAGGCACCTGAGCTCGGCCTACTGGATTCAGCACAAGTGTTTCGCTGCTCGTCTCAAGAAGGAAATTAAGGAGGCTAAACGTTTGTACTGGTCCGAGGTCTGTAGAAGGAGTGGGCAGTCTGGTGACATTTTCAAACTTCTCAAAGCTCTCCAAAACCGGAAGAACCCTCCCCAGGAGTCCTATAATTACATCGGTACCTCAAATGACAGTAGGCTGGCTACTGCTATTGTTTTTGCTCGCACGTTTGTCCGCCCCCCTACTGACTGTTACATCCCTCTGGACTTCAGTGCCAACGTGGATCGCAACATCAGTAAACCTTTTGCTCTTTCGGATCTTCAACACGCCTTGCACAAGTCTTCCCATCGCACTCCTGGAAGCGACGGGATTTCCCCCCGAGTTCTCAAGTGCCTCGACAATAACAGTCTGGTCAAACTTCTTGATTGTTTTAATAATCTCTGGTCGGATGGTCTAGTTCCCAAGTCCTGGAAGGAAACCATTGTCGTTTCTATCTTGAAGCCGGGTAAGAATTCCAGTTTGTCTTCTTATCGCCCAATCTCCCTCACCCCTGTTCTCTGGAAGATTTTTGAGTGGATGGTTCTTCGGCGGATGATTCCTTGGGTGCTTCAGAATGATGTTTTCCATGTGAACCACTACGGATTTATTCCTTTTAGGGGTTGTGTTCCTGCTCTGACGAAAATCTATGCAGATCTGGTGTCTGCTCGGCGACAGAAGTGGTTTAGTGTTCTGGTCTCGGTGGATATTGCCTCTGCTTACGACTCTGTATGGTCGGACGGCTTTTCTATTAAAATGCTGTCAGTGGGCATTGACCGCCATCTTACGAAATGGTGCCATTCCTTCATGCAACGTGCTATCCATGTTAGGTGGTTGAGAACTTTGTCTGCCCCAGTCTCGTCCTTCGTGGGGGTCCCGCAAGGGGCTGTTCTTTCTCCTTCTATATGAGTGATATCTTCGAGGCAATTGGACCTCGGGTTAATGCTGTAGTATACGCTAATGATACTTTCCTTTACGCGTCTGGCCCCTGCCTCGAAAATATTACGCATGATATTCAGGACACCCTTCATAATCTGGTTCGCTGGTGCGATTACTGGAAGTTGAGTCTCAGCCCTCATAAAAGTTCAGCGATTGTTTTCTCTAGAAGGAAAATTTCGCCCGATTCTAACTTACGGCTGCAGGGGGAAGAAATTTCCCTGGGTGGTCTCCCTTCGTATCCTTGGCCTGTTGTTCGATCTGGGTTTAACGTGGGGCAATCACGTCTTTCATCTCCGTGAGAAGACTTTGAAGAAACTTAACGTTTTGAAGAGCATTATTCATACTTCTCGAGGTGTTGACACCAAAAACCTTCTCAGAATCGCTTATGCTACTGTTGTCAGTTCCCTGTATTTTGGTAGTAAAGTCAATTCCTTTGCTTGCCCCTTCACTAGAAAGAGGTTAGAGCCCCTTTTGTATGCTTTGCTTAGGGTGGCTACGGGCCTTCCTCGGTGGATGCCTATACCTGTTCTGCGCCGGGAAGCTAACTTGCTTACTGTGGCTAGTCTTCAAGACCTCCAAACGGAACGCTTTTTCATCCGCCACTTTGCTTTAAGTACAGTCGGCTGCAAAATTATTCGAGCACTAGCAATAATCCCTGTCTAAAAAAAGTACACTTAATACTGCTTTGTTAAATAAATCCTTATCGAGTCATGTTCTTAGTCAGTCTAAGAACATGATTCGACAAGGATTTATTTAACAAAACAGTCTTAAGTGTACTTTTTTAATATAGGAATTATTGGCTAGTGCTCGAAACATTATGCTGCCGACTGTACGTGTTCACTCATTCACTCCTTGGTGGATTCCTCCAACTTTGACTCTGGCTCTCCTGGTTCCCTCGTGGCGATTTATGAAACACTCCTAGCTACGACCATTTGAGGTGTGGTTTGATGACGTCACTACCGAAGGAGGAGTTTATGTTGAATGAATCACGATTCACGAACTATGGGACCCACTCTAGATTATTTCACGTAATTAGTAATCGGCACTTTGATAGAAAAGGTATTTTCACTTATTTTTCCTGGTAAGCTTATTTTTAAACATTAAATTTCTTAATCTACTCGTTTTATATACATAGAACATCGAAAACAAGCGCGAACGTCCATTTTAATTTATTGGAGACTTGCAATCGACGAATCTATTGTGTAATGTAAATGCAAAACTAAGGTAAACAATAGAAATTACTTACTGCATTCGAGATTTATAGATATGAATTAGATATACAATTAGATATCAATGTCATTACCTGCTGAAAAACATTGCTAATATAAATAACATGTTCGAAATTTGTTTGCCACGTTTATAAAATTAACGTTGATGTAAATATACATTTGTTTTGTTACGATTACGAATATATTCATGTTTTAAAAATAATTTAGCGTTATTTCAGATTTAAAGATTCTGAATAGATAAATTGGGATAAAAAATATCCATGTGTTTCTTTGCAATAAGAGATAAAATTTGCTTTTGTGTTATTAAAATTTTAATGTAATGTAATTAGTTGCTGCATATACAGTTTTTATTTGTGCTGCTGTTAGTGGCTGTTAATGTTTGAAAGTGTTACTTATACAGGCTGTCTGTTTAAATTTTTATAGTTAATTACTTTTATTTCCTTTCTATGTGTGTACAATTATTTATCATTACATATATCTATGCTTAGCTAAGAAAATAAACTTCATTTTTTATTTCACAGAATCCAAACATTTATTTCAACTGAATTAATATTGCCTTATGTATGTGATTATTAAAAATGTACGTACAAAGGTATTATCGATTCGGTTATGAAAACAACAACTTGAAGACTTTATCTAATGAAAGTATCCACCTGCATCTTACGAGGGAAATTCCAGCCACTAAGGGAAAAAAATAGATGCTAACCATAACCTTCAATGGTGAGTTAAAGAGATTCATTAATTTAATTATTATTGAAGAAATAATCTGTTTCTTATCAACTTTATCTCTCAATTATATATGGCGTTAATATATAAATCTTGATTTTCATTATGTATTTTATTTGGATATTTGTAAAAAGTAAATAAAATATTTTGAGAACAATAATTTCACATAAATTGATTTGATTTATATTTTTACTGAAATGTGAATTTTGAGGTAAATAACAGAAATATAATGAAAATTTTAATTATTTAGATATTTGTTTGTGTTACTGTGGAATTTTGTAGTAGTAATTTGAAAAGTTGTAGTAATTTGTAGTAGTAATTTGAACTGCGAACATGGAATATTTTAGAGGTAATTTCTTTAATAAATTTTAATTCCTATTTCATAATATTATTCTATTCAGTGAATTAAAATTAATGTTTAAATAAATATTGTGTAAATAACAGATATTTTGCATTTTAAAGATGTGTGTGTTTGGAACAAGAGTATTTTGAAAGGGGAAGATTATATACAAATGTAAATTAATATTGAAATTATCTGCTGCTTTAAATTATCATACATTATTGTACATGTATTTTGTATTTAAAAGGTGATTTTTTACATCTGTATAATCTGTCTTTTTTTGTAATGGGTGCTTTGATTTTCATGTGCACAAAGCACTAATACATATGTTACAGTAATTACTGCAGTATGTTATTTGATGCATAGCAGTAACCAATGTTATTTTTTCTTTTTAATGTACATGGAGCGTAGATACATGCATAATAACAACTGCTGCATACTGGGATTTTGTGCATTTATATTATTCAATCATATATATTTAATGATTTAAAACTTATTTAATTGTAGTTGGTTATAATTTTGTTATTTTTACTTTCTTCTATATTCAATGGAAGAAAGTATTGGATTCGTAAAAATTTTCGACCTCGGGTTTTTGATGGATTTACACGTTTTTAGAGCTGTAGAACACGATTTGACCATTTTTGTCTGTGTGTGTGTGAGACAAAATTTAGTGGCAACTGTATCTCAGGAACTACTGCACAGAATTTCATACTAATTGGTATGTAGTTGCACCTTGACATAAATTAGTGCCTATCAACTTTTGGTAAAAATTGTCTTACAGGTTGCATTGCCATCCCGCTTTTTCTAAATTTTTAACATGGTGATATAGGACAAAATTTTGTATAAATGTGCATGAAGAGAATTCTTTTTTAGTAATCATTATGAAATTTACATAATAGAGATAGTCAACTGGGAAAAAAATTTTGTATGTGTAAGAGCCTCGCCTCCCCCCGCCCCCCCCTGGGGGGAAGTCTCCCCTCGAGGGCAGTAAATTTTCAAGATGGGTATCTTTCGAAAGGACTCGTCAATACCTTTAAAAGGAATGGTTGAACTATATAAATAATCTGTGATACTTCAAAACAAAGTTATTGAATTTTTTTACTTTTAACTTAAAAAAAAAAAGGGAGAAATTTTTTTTTTATATTGTTACTGAGTGAATTTGTATAGGAAAATATAGAAGAAAGTCTTGTGATGGCCACAACATACTAGTTAAATGAAAATTTCAGTTTTTATGTAATAACCGCCTGCCAGAGATTAACTGCTGGCATGTGGTTAATACAAAATATATATTACATATGTATTTCAATATTTATATATATATATTTACATATGATTATCATAGAAGTAATCTTATAAAATATATTGTACTTTCTTACATATTTGTATTTATGCATATGAATAGCCTGTCAATCACATGCAGTTAACACGTAAATACCAAATTTTCTTTAAAAACTGCTTTGTGGTGATTTCTAGGGGCAAAAAAAAAAAAAAAAGAATTACAGCGTTTTAAATTGGTATTGTTAGTTTTTAAGGCAAGATAAATCGATTGTGGATATTTTCAAGTGTAAAATTATTAGAAGGGACGGGAAGGGGCAAAAATGTAGAAAAGGAGCGGTTGTTTCGGAGAAAATGGCGGAAAACCCAGAACGCCTTTATTCTTTTATATTTTGCAGAGATTCGAATTCTGATACTTCATTCACATTTCTCATACTATGGATTTTCAATAGTATTTAGCCCGGAATTATGCAAGTTTCGGAGAAAACCATGAAAAAGTCAGACATTATGAAACATCGATATTTTCACAAAACATTTCATAACTCAAAATCTTTTAAGAGAGAAATCCTTTTTTTTTTTTTTTGCATATAGATTTTAAATTTTAATTATGACTAAATTATTTTTAATACATCATAAAGATACTTACACTTTAAAGTACTTTTATATTATCGAAAGTGGAATTTGAGATTTCACCTGTTTTAAGGTCCTGATAAGGTTTTATTTTGTATCTCAGATACTAATTAAAATAACTGCACACTGGTCTACGCTGCCGATAGCAGTGGAGAACCAGAGTGACATTTTTCCTGATCAGATTTTTTTTTTTTCACATGATAAAAATTAGTGCAATTTTGAGAATACATTAATTATTCAAAAATAGTGACCAGCGAAGCGGGCGTAGCCTGCTAGTATTAAATATAAAGAGTATATCAAATATTTATATAAAATAATGAACATAAATACTAGATTTTAGTTTTGTATTATTTCAAACTCTAAAATTCATTCATTTAACTCGTAACATAACTGAATTAAGCTACCTTGGCAACTACCCCAGCTACTATTTACATGGTGGTCCAGTTTTAAAAAATGTGCAATAGATGAAACTTTCACAAATCTTATTTGTTCCTTGATGGCAATGCCTGTTAGATCTGCTGGAATTGACAGAATCTTCTCAAATTTCTCATATTTGTGCATCACAAATTGAAAAATTGTTTAGGTTTAGAAACCGCATCAAAACTTGTCTTTTGTTATAGAAGACTGAATAGTGTAAACAATGTAAACTTCAATTTTCAATGGCGATAACATTGTAAATAAATTATATTTTGGTTAACATTTAATTGATTTTCCTATGCATTGTCTATTGTAGGTCAGTAATTACTTTTATGTCATTTTCTGAGTTTCTGCCACAAATGTGGCAGAAAGGGGTTTTCGCCATGCCCATGGGCGTAGCCAGCATCTGATTTAGGGGGGTGCAAAAATTTTCAGGCCCAAAGTCGTATGTAAAAAAATATTTTTGGCGACAACAGAGAAATAGTTGTTCTTGGTAATGGTGATCATTACGACGTGTGTATAAGTTTGGGCTTGACAGAAGGTTTTTCTAAAAATACTCATTTTTTAACATCCCTGACCCCTCCTCCTCCTCCCCCCAAAAAAGCAGATATTTTAAGTTTTAAGCCTGTGTTTGTCTGTCTGAGCCACAGTAGCTTCCAAATGAATAGACCGATTTCAATACGTTTTTTTTTTTTTTTTTTTTTTTTTTTTTTTTAAGTGAAAACTTCTTTAGGCGCGTTGAGCACTTTTGGGTGAACAAAAATCATGAAACTCGCGTCATCGTCAGCGAAGGCTTTCCATGAGAAGAAACATTTTTTACCTATTGACATCACGTGGTTTTTCTACTAGGAATAAAAATTGTAAATTTCAAAATGCTTCGACTTTCTTCTAAATTATTTCAAACTTTCTGTACGCCATTCACAGCACAGGGGATAGTTGCAGTTCAAATTTCATCGATTTTGGAAAAAAATTTACATTTTAATTGGAAATTAAATTTTATTCTAATACGCGTATTTCAAATTCTAATTATGATTAAATTATTTTTAATACATCATTCGAAAGATATTTTAAAGTTCTTTTATATTATTGAAAGTGGAATTCGAGATTTTACCTGATTTACACGTTTTGAGGTATCCTGAATGGGTTTTCTTTTGCATCTCAGCTACTAATTAAAATAATTTCATAAGTAATAAATCATTAGAAAGGTTTGTTGATTTGGAATCGAACATAGATTACAGAAATTTCTACCGCCAGATGGCGCTGTAATATTTTTAAATTTCAATATTTCAAATTCTAATTATGATTAAATTATTTTTAATACATCATTCGAAAGATATTTTAAAGTTCTTTTATATTATCGAAAGTGGAATTCGAGATTTCACCTGATTTACACGTTTTGGGGTGTCCTAAATCGGTTTTCTTTTGTATCTTAGCTACTAATTAAAATAATTTCATAAGTAATCAATATTTTTACCTATTATAAGGCTTAGTTCATTTAATTTGGGTAGCTACAAATATTGTGCCGAATCATATAATACAGATCATAAACACTTCTTTGCAAACCAAAAATAATTCAAAAATAATAATCCAATAGCTCGACGATACAATTCACAAGTTACTTAGTTTTCACTTCTATCGGCAGTCCCCAAACACTGCTTTGATTTTTTTTTTTTTTTTTTTCTTTCAGGAAAGCTGATTTAGTTGTTTCTAGATAAGTGATAAAAATATGTTTGATACCTTTAATTGAAATGCGATTTTTTTTTTTTTTTTTTTTTTCTTCTCAGGCAAAATTTGCTTTAACATTTTAAAACGTTATAGTTTACAAGTATTCAACTCCACTTTCAAGATTTAAAATAAATCGCATGGTTTATTAGACTAGAGTATACGATTTTTTGAAAAAATAGTTTTTTTTTTTTTTTTTTTTTTTTTCTAAATGAATTTCAAATTTTAGTCCGATTGTAAAAAAAATTAAAAAGTAGTTATAAATAGGGATAAGTTCAATGTCCAAAAATATTTAAATTCGATTGAAAATTGGGGGATTTTCCAGAGAATTTTCAAAATGAAATAAAATTTTATTATCATATTTATTTTCTAGGCAATTTGCACATATATTTTAAAATTTGCAAGCTGTCGATTTTCCTTCTGACTATAGGCGTAGAGTTTTCCAAATTATTGGAGGGGCCCAACTCGAACTTGTGAAAATTTGGACTTTATGAATCTTCATTGCATATTATTGTCTTAGAATTTCGTAAAAATTTACACACATGTGTATTAAAATAAACAATATTAAATGTATTAAAATTTCCTGAAAATTATTTGAATTAAATTTTAAAAATTTAATTAAATTATTATTTTTTTTTTAATACTGCCTGATAATTTATTTTTTCTCTGGATTTTATATTGTTATAGTTTAACAATATATTCTAAACATATTTGGTTATTATTTTGTGTTAAGTTATTTTTTTACTTTCTCTTACGATAGAGAAAGTATTGTTTTTGTGCCTAATTTTTGACATTGGATTTTTGGTATATTTATAAGTTTTGAGGTCCTCTTAAACCGAAAAACACATTTTTTAGAAATTGATGTCTAAAATATGTGTCTCTCTGTGTCTGAATCATGTAAGCATAACACAAGAACAAATATTAGCAGAAATTTTAAATCCGGTATTCTAAATTTGTATCATGTCTAAATTTGTATCATGTTACTTTGAACTTTTTTTTTTTTTTTTTTTTTTTTTGAAATTGAACAAGTGGTTGGTGTCCTGAATCTATTATTTTCCCACAGAGTTATGGGATAAATATTTGGTGATTTATTGACACATGTTATATAGCATCCAGTTTGACAACTAATAGACCCGGACAAAATAAGGGATATTTTGAAAATATAAGGATTACTTTCATAATAAACAAGTTGGTTTAGATTTAAAATTTCACTGGTGATACTGGTATGAATATTATTGAATATCAACATTCTATTTTAAAAACTGGCGATGAAAAGAACAGGGTAATGTTCCGCATAAACTTGCATTACCTAGATGGAAACTAATGAAAACTAAAGTACGAAACCGTATCAGTAAATTTATGCAGAAAATTAAGATAAAAGAAATCCATTGAAAGAAAGGGAAAAGTAGCATAGTGGGTGAGGCATTTCAGTTTCCAGCCAAGCCTGACCATCGGCTGAGTTCATTGCTCTTATCATAAGTATACCATGATCTATTGTAGAAATTTATGGGAACAAATATGGGATTGGTGTCTGACTAAAGTCCACCAATACCAAGTACAGTTATTTATTTAAAATTTATTTGATGATCAAAATTTCTCTGTAATATAACAATTCCACATACGATAAACATTTGTCCTCTCACTGAAGGTGAAAATACTTAATAAAGTATGATCAATTTAAACTTCACACCAACAAAGTAAATATGAAGTGTTTGGAGCTTCAGTCAGTCTGTCTATTGATTCGTTCATAAGTGATGCGTTCTAATTTCACTAAATATTTTTTGAATGCATTTATAAACTGATAGATAAGAATCATGTTTATTATAGCATTCCCTATTGAAAATGGAATAAATAGAACTACCATACTGGTTTGTCTGTAAGAACTGATAAAAGAAAACTATTACATTATAATCTATGTGAGGTATCTCTTTAAAGACTAATTTAATTCTTTAAAGTGCACAAAATATAGTGATACATTATACAAATGTACAAAATTTATAAAGTTTTTTTTTTTTTTTTTTTTTTTTTTTTTTACTGTATTAAATTAACTACACTATATATCATAAAAAAAAAAAAAAAAAAAAAAAAAGAAATTAAAATTTATAGAATTTTGATTTCCATTCTTTCTTTCTCCATACATTTCTAATTTTTCGCCTTATACTCTCTAACTCTCTTTATTAATAAAACCTAATGATATTTTTGTGATTAAACGCCCACCCTTTCATTAACAAATTTACACAAATTCAAATTTATTTCTCATAAACTAAAATAATTTTATGCAGTAATCTCTTAGACATCACAAAAGTTACTTTTTCTGTATTATATAAATAAAAACGGTCAAATATGCACTGTATGGTGCTACACTTTGAAAAATTGTCGCAATTTGATGTTGATGGCTTGACATTGAGAAATTTTAATTAAATATTTGCATATATTGATAAAAAATTATGTTGTTTAACTTTAAACTTAACAACTGTCTTTCTGAAGCTAATTCTTTCTGGTATCTGATGTAATTTGGTCACTATTCAATGATCATTGTCATTTCCGTAACAAAGTACAACATTTTGAAGATCTTTTTCGTTCACACTGACCCACTCAAACTTGTAGAAAAAGATAACATCTTTTGCTCATCGGTAATCAGTCGAGGAAGGACCCCTGCTACGAGATTTGTCTAATTTTCCTCTAAAATACTGCAATCTGATACTTGACCATTATACTGTACACTCTCCATGCCATAGACCTTCTCCATGCCCTAGGGTCTCGTAGACGTAATTTATTGCTGTTTTGTTATGATAGAGAAAGAATGGCTTATTTTTTGTATGTGTGTGTCTTTCTCTTTATCGCTTATTTTTCATGAAAAATAGCATACGAAGCAACTTTTCTTAGTTTGTTTACAAAAACGAATCTTAAAACGCCAAATTTACAGGAAAAATAACTAACCGAAGAAAAAAAAAAAAGTTGCGTTAAAAATGCTATTTTATTTATTTATTTATTTATTTATTATTTTTGTGTGTGTGTGTGTGTGTGTTATTAACTAGCAGGCTTTGCCCGCTTCGCTAGTCACTATATTTAAATGAATTAAAAAAAAGAAACAATATTTTTTATACCGTTCTACAAATTAAAACGAAAAAGGAAATATATTGAGATTGCTTAAAAACTTCGCTTCGGGCCCTTGCTGACATCAGCAGTCTTCTTCACCGCAAAGTCTTGGTACTGGATAATTTAATTTAATTTATAGAAATGTCAATAATATAGGAAAAACTGCATTAGTAATTTTCTTTTTGATAATAAACAGAACAGAAAAAGCATAATATTTTACATGGAGATATTTTGTATAATTAGACCAATTAAAAAAAAAAAAAAAAAAAAAAAAAAAAATGCTTTTTCTTTTTTCCCACTTGCATTACAGAAACATTCAACATAATAAAATTAAGAAAAATTGTGCAAAACCATTGAAAGAGTTTGGGCCTCTTGGCGGAATTTGAAATTTAGTACTGATGTAGCTCGGACGTTTCTCGCCAAAATGTTTACTTATGCATATGCGATACCTATATCAACTCATCGCCGAGATGACAACAAAATTATAAATAATTATAGGATTTAAAAAGAAAAAAAAAAAAAAAAGCATTTTATATACCATATTTTTAAATTTTCTGTTGAATCTTATAGCTATAGAACTACATTAGCACTTTATCAATGTGTAGAAAATTTTAAAGTTATAATGACGTCAATTTTTGTGACATGCATAATTTAATTTTTTACAATTTTTTAAAGTTTACATTTAATTAAATGTATTTATTTAAGCGTATTTTTTTTTCAACTATTAAATTAAAACTAATATTTATTTTCATATTTTAATTACTTAAAAGAAAACTTTGCAACGTAATATCTTTAATAACTTGATATAAATAGTGTCCACACAAAAAATGAACAATTTTTAGAGCTCTTTTAAAAAGTGTAACATCTATGCAGCATCTTTTAAAAAAATTCATCAATTTTTACTAAAAAAAATGACCGACTTTCATCACTAAAGTAGTTAAATCTAGACCAATCAAAAGTAGGAGTGATCCACTCAGATGTGTTCCCGACAAACTCTTTTCTTTATTTATATAGACAACTAATTACTTGTAGGGCGACTAAGGCGCCCGTTGAAAAATAATCATTTCATTTTATTTATTTATCACTTCAAATAATTCATTTTCTAGCAAGATCGTGCGAAATTTTCGAACAGTATTTATCGCTTCGTTATCTTTAAATTTTAAAATTATTATTATTATTTTATAGACGTCATTTTTTAGACCATCACGACATTATATAGACGCAAATTTAATATTTTATTATTTATTTATTTATTTATTTATTTTTTCGCATCAAAGCATATTTTATTTTATGCTGAAGAAAAAAAAAGGCAACATTTAAAAGATTTTAAATGTCTTTCTTAAAGCTGTTGTTTACATATTTTAACTAATTTTAAAAAATCTAATCAAAAATTCGTTAAAATAAGGTACCGAATGAAAGGGACAATTTTTCTGAATCCGTCGGATTAAACAGCTTATCGATCGGAAAATTATATTTTTTAAAATTAACTAAAGTATGAATATTAGGTGAGAACTTGTGTTCACACACAGACAGAGTCCAAGTAAACCTCTTAAGCCTAAAGCATGACAGAGTTAGGCACTGATGAGCGTAACTATATATGCTGATTTGAAGATTTAAATTTTGCTTCATTTAGAGAAAAAGAGGGGAGCACCATCTTAGAAATTATTGGAGGGAGGCTCCCATATAACTCTACGTCTATGCTTCTGACGTTAGATTGTTTTTTTTTTTTTTCCAATAGTCATAATTAGTCTATTTTGACAAAAATTAAATATGAGTTCGCATTTTGTTAAGCTTTAAAGAGGGACAAATTACTAATTTACATTATTAAGAAAATTTTTTAAATAAAATTTTAGGACAGAAAAACATACCATTTCAAAACTTTTGCCAGACACTGTAATGTAATGCAAATTTGCATTTTTATGTCTGTGATCTAGGGGGGTGCAAGTGCACCCCCCTGCACCCCCCTCGCTACGCCCATGGTTATAATCAAGATTATTTAAAAAAAATGAAGAAAAGGAGGGGAGGTTATATTCAATGGAGGGGGTACTTTTGGGATTTCACAGTACTTACTTAAAAGGAAATATTAAAGGCAATTACTTACATTAAAGGTAAAAAAAAACTTTGTAATGATTCCATTGATAACATGCATCTGACACTTTCTGAAAAATTAGTTAAATTAGAAATATATAAATATTAAAACTTAATTCAATGCCAAATTTAACTTGCAATGCCGACGTACTGTAAGCGCGCCCGAAGATTGGATGTACCTTTGTTGGATGGAGAAAAAAAAAGGGGGGAGGGTTATTTTCAGGATAACGGAGACATTTCACTTTCAGCGAGAACAGGGAGGGGGGGGTTACTTTCGGGATTTTACGGTATGTTCCAGAAAGAGGAATATTAAAAAAGCCAATATTCGCTTAAAGTCTTTCCTTCCCATATGTATGTGAAAAGTCAAGATCAAACAATTCATAAAAATGATTGTTATAATCTTAGATCATCGAAGTACATTAAAGGATGCATTCAAAAAACAAAGCTTTTGAACGATAGCGATCTGCAAACTGTTAATGGGGAAAGTAAATCTTTTGAAAATCAATTTACAGAAGAGTGGAGTTATAACAGTTATATCGAAAAATCTCAAATGTATGCATAGCCGTTCTTAACATGCAACCCACATGTGAAGGCTATATCGCAAATTCATTGAGGT
This sequence comes from Salticus scenicus, assembly GCA_963930645.1. Taxonomy (NCBI): domain Eukaryota; kingdom Metazoa; phylum Arthropoda; class Arachnida; order Araneae; family Salticidae; genus Salticus; species Salticus scenicus. The sequence goes on from OZ005651.1 coordinate 150,099,658, forward strand.
ATAATGTCGTTATTAAATGTCACAGGTGACAGTTTAATATCAAATGAAGTTAGTTATACACATGTTCAAGGACTATTTGAAATTGAAGCAACATGTACTGTTGCATTTGACTTTCCAACTCATTTTCCAGACGGAGATACAGTTAATGTATCTCCAACTGAGACTTTAGTTAGAGTTAGTAATAATAAAGTTAATCCATTTAAATCCAATTTGTATGGTATATTAAGAACTTAATAAAATACTGTACAGTGTTTGTTTAGTTCTGTTTTTCCTTTTCAATTTTTTAAGTAATTCACAAACACAAAATAGTACATTCGTACATCATATTTTATTTAAACATATATAATAGGTTAGTTACATAACAATATTAAAATAATGTAGAATGTCAAAAAATGCCAGAGGATACGGCTTTCTGTCAAAGTTCTTTAAGAAATTAGATGATTTCCATCGAAAGGAAGTAACCCGGTCCTTAAAGGCAGGGTCGGTGTTCACAAATGTGGTATTATTCGACATAATGACTAAAGGGGTCTTCATTAGTATGGCGTCACCTTGGTTTTTAACGTTTATATTGACAGAGAGTCCTTCACAAATCTTTTTTAATTCTTCTTTCGCTGACGATTCCATATTTATCTCATTTCCCCTTATTATTCTTTTATGTGTAGCCTCCTGCAAAGAAAAGTGGTTTGTTTTATTATTTACTCTGCCAATATCTCCAACATTTAAGGCGATTGCACAAATAACATCAAAAAAGAAACTTTTACCACAATTAGGAGGCCCCACAACAGATATAGTGTTACATTTTATGTTTACAGAACCATCACGTTCTACCCACCCTTTCTTATTAAACCACATCACAATGTTACTCAAAAAGTATTTTATCTCTTCTTCATCGCCATTGAACTGATGGTTCAACAACTGAAACAGAGCATCAAATGATTGTTCTCTTGACATGTAATATTCAAAGGTATTCAGTGAATAAGAATTAAACACAGGTAATTTGTTAGTGTACAAAGGTTCAAATTCATGCAATAAGAGTTGATTAATTTTTACATTAAACATTTCAATAGCTAACGTATAATCATGTTTATGGTTATTGCTAAAATATTCCGGAACGAAATCCGAAGAATCATAAGTAGGAGATATTTAAGATTCTTAGGAGGACTTACAAAATACTTGCTCAAAGAACTTCCATTTGATGCTGTATTCGAGTTTTTTTCCACCTGACTTCTTCAGTTGACTGAGTAAGCACCGTTCCATCTGTTTGATCCACCGATCCCACTGAGAAACCTCCGCATACGTGAAGTTTATCTCCTTCTGATGATTCTTCCACCAGTCCTGTTCTCTGGATATCCCTTGCATTGAATATAGAGTCACGCGACAACAGATGTCGGACGTTGGAACCTCTAATCCATAACCATACGCCTTGCACCCCTTGTCGTAGCACGTAATAGAGGATGAGAAGAAGGATGTCTTTTGGTTCAAGATTTTGGCAATAACTGGGTCTTCGTTTAATTCGTCATCTAATTGCTCGTTGCACTGTAGGAACATTTCTTCATCGACATCTGCAGCATCTGGATGAGTAAGGACAGTCGTGGAGGACATGGTCTTCTTCGGACGTGAGGAAGAATTTTCCTGGGAATACCTTTACGCTTTCCTTGAACCAGCACCTAAGTTGATTAGCTTCTTCTCTATTTCTGGGGACAATGACATTTCCGATAAACCGCTTCTCACTCTGTTGAAATTCTCTAAGAATTCGGTCCACGAGAGCTTCCAGGGAACCACGAGAGCTTCCAGGATCCTTGAACATCTGTATAACTAACTTCATTTGATATTAAACTGTCACCTGTGACATTTAATAACGGCATTATACAACAATGAATTTGCGGTATAGCCTTCACATGTGGGTCGCATGTTAAGAATGGCTGTGCATACATTTGAGATTTTTCGATTAACTATTATAACTCCACTCTTCTGTAAATTGATTTTCAAAAGATTTACTTTCCCCATTAACAGTTTGCAGATCGCTATCGTTCGAAAGCTTTTTTTTTTTGAATGCATCCTTTAATGTACTTCGATGATCTAAGATTATAACAATCATTTTTATGAATTGTTTGATCTTGATATGGGAAGGAAAGACTTTAGCAAATATTGGCTTTTTTAATATTCCTATTTCTGGAACATATGTTATGTCAATGATTTTTTGACCTGCCATTTGATTGGTATCTTAACGAAGTACTAAGCATGGCCAACCTACAGCGTTCTCTCCATTTTGCATTAAACCTAAATGCATAATTAAATGACCTCTCAAACCAAACTGATGAATAGGTACCGATGTTTTAAAAGCTTCATCTGAATTCGGATAACCATAAAAATACTCTTGTAAACTTGAAATACTGGATTCCTCAATATATACTGCTTTGCTAGGGCGCATGGGTTCAGTCAACGGAATCGTTGTATATTTAATATTTACTACATCCAGGTGCTTATTTAATCCAGTATCCCAAACAACATCATTACTTTGATTCAAAGCAGCTAACGAGGAAGAAGATGAGTTAGCTTCAAATGCTTGTCGTTGATTATGGAAATACACTTTAACGTTCATAGCTTTAACAGTTGCAGTTAAAGGCAATGTATTAAACTCCGTAGGAGTCATAAAAACATGGAAATTCCCAGGGTATTTATCAAAAATTTTGGAAATCAGGCTTCAAAATGCATCAGGAGAGATCAAAACAGACCTCCATGTAAAATTCTGTAGCTCTGCAATCAGAAATTTTATACATTAGTAATAATTTTTGAGTTTATTTTAAATAAATATATTTCTATATGTGTATTCTTAATTTTAACCAAATTTAGCTGCAATTTTTATGATACAGCTTTTCCTTCAGAATTCAGTTTTATAAAAATTTAATAGCAATAAAGTTTAAGCATTTACATAGTTAATTTTGATAAAGTTCTCTGAAATGAAGATTGCTTAAATAGTAGACAAATTCATTCTTCAAATCAATAAATGTTACAGAAATTGGTAAAATGTTTGGATGATACAAATTTGTAAACAAGAAACAGATGTTTAGTAGAATCAGAATTACTATTCATTTATGGACATCAGTCATACAGTGTGTTCCATGAATATAAACGCACCTTTTCCAATAACCAGAAATAGAATTTTTAAAACTTTAAAAGAAGGAATGTGACTTATAGTTATTGCATATGACTAACAACTAAATAAGGTGCTTTGAGCAAGTATGTTTAGGCTCATGCAAGCTTACGTAAATGAGTGTTTAAGCACTTTCTTATTTTTCACTGTTTTTCGTTTGTTGCACAAAATTAAACACACTCTGTATTTTGCGTTTAAAATTTAACAGAGTCACCGGAATTAAATTAAAACACAGATAGTCGTGTTGCTCAAGTTCTCTAAAAACAGTTTTAATGCGTGACTGCAAAATTTACGGAGTTTCTTCAGGATGGCAAGAGGAAAAGCTTTGACAATAGACGAGAGGATAAAAATCGACTTTATGCATGGTAAAGGGTTTAGCATTCGTGAAATTGGCTGCCGAATCGGAAGAAGTGAGAGTGTTGTGTGAAACTATGTAAAGAAAGGAGCAAATTACGGGAAAAAAGCGTATAAGAAGCAAACAGGAAAGCTCACCAGTTACGACAAACGACCAATATGCAACGCTGCAAAGAATAAGAATATTTCCTGTGCGAAGATAAAGGCTCAATACAAGCTGGATTTTCATCGGACAGCCATATGGAGAACTATCAAAGCTGCAACATTCATTAAATTTAAGAAAATGAAGGCGAAACCACCCCTCGCTCAAAAGTACTAAGATATGCGGTTAGAATGGGCAAGAAAATGGATTCTATATCAACTAAATTGGAAAAAGCCATCTTCTAAGATGAAAAAAGTTTAATCTCGATGGCCCGGACGGATTTCATAGCTACTGGCCCGATTTGAGAACCGAAGAAATGTACTGTTCAAAACGTCAATCTGGAGGTTGGTCTGTCATGGTGTGGGCAGCCATAGGTTCTAAAGGGACTTTCGAATTAGAGTTCGTGGAGAACACTACTTACTCTGTAGATTATGTCCAGATGCTCACAAAGAACCTCTGCCGTCAAGCAGTCAAGAAAGCTGGAAGAAATTATCTTTTTCAGCAAGATTGTGCATCTGTACATACAGCACACATCGTGAAAAAATGTTTCCGTGACAGTAAAATTAAAATTCTGGATTGGCCCTCAAAAAGCCCCGATTTAAACATAATGGAGAACGTATGGGGTATTCTGGTTCACCGTGTTTACGTAAACAGAAGGCAGTTTAACACAAAAGATGAACTAAAATCGGCCATTCAATTAGCTCGGAAGACAATCAGCTTAGATAACCTCATGCCACTATACCAGTCAATGCCATGGCGTTTACTGGCTGCTCTAGAAGCCCATGGTGGCTTTATGAAGTATTAGATACAGTATTTGTTACTCAGTTATTTATTTTTTACATGTGCGTTTAAATTCATGCAACATGTATTTTTGTCATAAATTCAATAAAATTATTTTCTAATAAATCATATTGGTCTTTCATTGTTCTGACTCTTTTTTTCATTTTTTGAATCATACACATACAGTTTGCATCAAGTGTCACCTATTCATATTTTTTTATTACTCTTCTATACCATTCTAATTCTTAAATCTAAGGTGCGTTTATATTCATGCAATGCACTGTACCACTAGAGGACTATTCTAGTGCAAAAATGGATGATGCACTGGAGATATTGAAATGAACCTAATCCATTAATCAAGTTTAAGAAAGATTAACTGTATCTCTCAACGCAAAATAACACTTTTTTTTTTTTTTTGGAGGAGGAGGTGGGAGAGGGGGTGAATATAGGTTTCAAATATCTATTTGAGAATTTGTAGCTAAGGTTTGGACATTTCCAATTATTTAAAAGAAATTCAAAAATATCATTTTATAATGAGACTCAGTGATGCTTCTAGTCTTTCAAAATCCTGGCTCTCTGGGACCCATGAGTTTAAAAAATCTGGGTCCTTTTTTCAAAAAATGGGTCCCCAAATAAAAAACTTTATATATTACAGATATAAATTAAAATTTTATCTTTTTGTAGATGAAAAACAGATTTTTATGATTTTTAACCAGCTCTATTTGAGATTGTCTTAAAAAATATTATGTAGGAGGTGGTTGCTGTTAATAAACAACTGAAAACATTTTGCTCAATGTGATCTGGGACCAGAAAAAGAGAGAGAGAGAGACAAAATATAGTATAACAGCTAATTATTATTATTTTAAACTGGAAACATTTTTAAAAATCCCTCAAAATTATTAGCATTAAAAGAACAAAATGAGAAAAGGTTTTTTTTTTTTTTTTTGAGAAATGAAGAGTTTTCAGACAAGCAGATTGATTACAAAATTTAGTTACATATTCCACTTCAAATATACTATCCGGCAATTGCGAGACAGACCCGATTCCGGTTATCGTAATTTTCTGGACCCTTGTCGTAAACGGAAATATCACGTCTACAAAAGCTACCCCAAGTCCCCCAACCTCCTTTAACCACAAAATAATTTACCAATAAACTGTACTGATAACAAATAATGTATTAGAGAAAAAAATAAAAGAAGAATACTTACTATAATAATAATAATAATAATAATAATATTAGCAAAAATATTTTATTTTTTGCTTCACACAGCAAACATGTGTTTCAGAACTTTGTTTTTGCACTGGCTACTCATGTGTATTGATCGTATTAGATTTGGATAGAAATGCTTTTGGATTCTTTTGAACGAATAAAAGAATGCGACCATTTTTCAGATTCTATATTTTGACCAAGTTTTGATAGAGGGCACCCATTGGTGATTCGTTACGCAGTGATGTGATTCAGTGTATCGTACACTTTTTACTAATAATATATTTGCATCAAAACTTCATTTGAGATAACTTTTATAGAACATATTTTCACAATATTATTACCACTTATAAATACTGGGTATCCCATAAGTCTGTAGACATTTTAAAAATTCATAAAACTTGAAGGAATTGGTAAAATTGAACGTGGTTTGCAAAAAAGTTATTCTCTTGAAGGGGATTTTTTGTGGTAAAGAAAAAAAAATATTTGAAATTTTTGTCGATAGAGGGTGATGTACATCACCCATTTCCATGAAAAACTATACTTATTTGCAAGCAAATGTTTATAGGCGCATGACTCCTATATGTCCACCATCACCACCAATTACAGTTTGGAAACCAGTTACAACAGTGCTAACTGTAGTTTCAGTCAACGGCTCTTAGCTATGGAAAAACCATCTTCACCAATAACGCTTTATTCGCCAAGTCAGCATAGCAATTAAAACTATGCACGAATAGGATACAAAATAAGCTGTGTTAATTATAAAACCGTGCAGTTTATAGGATTCTGATTTGCATATTTCTTGTTACGTGTCTGTGCAGCACCCCCTATCAACAAAAAATTTAACTATTTTTTCTTTACTCAAAAAAAAAAAAAAAAAAAAAACTTCACAAGTATAACTTTTTCTCAAACTGCATTTAATTCTACCAATTCCTTCAAATTTTACAGATTTTTAAAATGTCTACAGACACATGAGACACCCGGTATATACCTATCTAGTAAAAGTTCAACAGACTATAAAAAGATGCAATTACCTAAACAATCATCTCCAAATGTATATATGTTTTCACTTTCTTTCCAGCCTAAGTTTGAGACCAAATCTCGTATACGCCCAAAATTCATAACACTCATGGCAAATTTTTCTCTGAAACAAAGAAAAAAAATAATAAATAAATACAAAATCTGAAGGAAAAAGTCAATAACATCAATGTAAAGCTATTTTCAAAAAGTCTGTAAACGTGTAAACACATGCTGAACAAAAAGCAAAGAAAACAAAAAACAAAATGAAATTTGATGCAAACATTTTAAGTTGTATATATAGCGACAATACCTTTGAATCCCACTGCACATGTCAGAGTACCAGGAAATTAGATTCCACATATATAATAGGCATGGACAAAACTCAAGGTATTTAGAAATATTGGGTAGTTCTTATTTTCATTTTATTTATTACACATTTTTTGTGAAATCTTTCCCTAAAACTTGATAAATTTAATGTACGTAATATTTTTCAACATACTTTTGCTTCAGGATTATCTGGTTTACACCAAAGAATAAAGTCAAATTGGCAGCTTTCTGCTTTCAATTTTCCAATTTTGATAATCTTCAAAACAACAAAAAATTTGGAACCTCTTCCCCAGAGATAATGTTTATATTTTTTAACTATCTTTCCAATGATATAAGTTTAATTAAGATTTAAAAAAAAATAATAATTATGACAAAAAAAGCCATTTTCTCGATTCTACATAAATAGCACAAACCTGCCAAAATTAATCTCAGACAAGAGAAAATATAAATATACTTGTGATAAATTTAACCGCTAGATCAGAATATATTTGGATTTTTTTATTGAGTCTTATACACGTTCTATTTGTTTGATCTCAATATAATGTTTCAAGTAATATCATAAGATACAGGTTTAGAATACCAAATTTGGATCTTACAAGCCAAATTCTGTTTACAATTTATGCTAATTGATAATAAATACCCTAACAGATAGATAAACAGACCAACCAGTAAAAGAACCAGATTAAAGGTACTACCTCAAAACATAAAATAACACAAAAATTTAAGTTTTGGAAATTTTATTTAAAGCTAATACCTTCTCATACCACGTATGGTAAGAGAAAGTTTAAAAAAAAAAATAATCATAAATAATGATTAAAGATAAAACTGAAAAAATTTGTAATGTTTATTGCAGACCTTTTATCCTTTAAAAAAAAAAAAAAAAAAAAAAAAAGATTTTTTACTTTCAATAAAATTTTTGTTTGTTAAAGTAGCCAAAATATCCTTAGCAAATATGCATGCAATTTTAATCATTTATTATTTATGGGTGCTATTATAAAGCAAATATTAGTTCAATTATTTGACCAAATTTAACAATTTCTGTATATTAAGCAATAATCACAGTCGTTTAATTAAAAACGAGGGGGGGGGGGGGCAGGTAGAAAAAAGTTAGGGGAGTTTTCGCTCCAAGAATATCGAAAGCTGAAAGGGCAATATGAGTAGATAATGTGAGAGAGTAGTAGTAGTATAAAGTTATGTGTCCATTCACTTCCCCTCACCTTCCTTCAAAAATAATTAACCTTAATTAAAAAAAAAAAAAAAGACAATTTACTTTAAAATATATATAACATATATAATGTTAAATTTTATGTAAAGAAGCAAATTAGGCACAAGTAAAATTGAAGACAGGTTAAAAAAAGGAATTAGGAGGATCTATGGGAAAACAAACTATTTTGAGGAGGGGGGGAGGTTGTGCTAGAAGCAATATTATTCTTACCTTTAATATTAAACATCAAATATATTAATCAATGAGGACAAGTTGGAGTATTTTAATACCCAATGATATTTTATCCTCTATTTGAAAAACAATGAAAAAAAACCCTGCACGTTCTGGAAAGTTAACAGCATTTTTAAGTTTTGGCTTTAAAATACTATTCGTCTAACTGTTCAAGATTGAAATCCTTTAAATTTTCCCATCAAAATTAATGAACATCAGACTATTCATACTTTCTCAATTTAAATTTGATTGGAGTTTGCTTTTAATAGTATCCATGATGTTGAAACCTCGCTCACGCAAAGGTGTTGATATGGGAAATGTCAGTATAACAATATACGTAAACGTATTTGTCAAATATGAGAATATATCTTTCATGGAAAAATATCTTTCAAAACAGATTTAATTCATTTCTAAATTAAAAACAGATTTAATTGTTAAATATTTTCCAAAAATGTTAAATGGGGAAAACTTCATTATGTATGCTTACTGCCTATTTTCTTAAAAATCCTGAAAATGGACCCATTCTACATGTTGTATGCAATTATAACCCTTACCGATGATGTATGAGACTAAGGTTTTTAGCAATCTAACAAAACAACGAACAGTACACTCCCAGAAATCTACACAGCTTGGGACCAGAGACTGTGTGGAATTTAGAATTTCGTGGATTTCAGGTATTTTTTTGTCGGCATTTTTAAATTAGAACTATAATGCTATAAAGAATTAAAACTGATAGTGATTACATTTAAGTCAACATATAAGATATATAAATATTAAAGAAAAAATAAATAAAAGAAGGTAAGTAAAGAGTATAAATGTAGCAAAAAATATACACCATGTCCCAAGAGTTTAGACAATCAATAAAATTTGCATTAACATAAAAAGTAATAAGGTACAATTAAAATTCGTGAGATAGGTAATAAACAAAAACAGTGTTGCTGATAGACACATATAAATTATGATCAAAGGTTTGAAATTATAAAATGTACATTAAATTATATAAAAATGTGCTATCCAAAAAGTATAGACACCTGTATTGTGTTTTTGGTTTTACATTTATAAAAGTAACTAAAAACTTACTTTTAATATTGAATTGTATTGCCTCGACACTTTATAACATCAAATACATATTGTTCCATAGAATTAATTAAGCATTACATTACAGAAGGAGATATTTCATACCATGCTTTGTCAGTTGCAGTTTTTAAGTCATTTACACATGTATATTGCTTTCCATTTTCATATATTTTACGAGATAAGATCCCACATATGTTCTCCATGGGATTCAAATCTGAACTAAGCGCTGGCCAGTCTAATAGTGTAACACTGTTTTGCATAAACCACATTTTCGTTGATCTGGAGGTATGGATGAATGCCCCATCTTGCTGGAAAACACAGTCCGGTCCTGCTAGCAAATCCATAATTGACAGTAAATTAGTATGTAAAATATCCTGATAATCCTCTGATTTCATTTTGTTGTCCGTAAATCCTAGAAATGTTTACCTGTCGAAACAAAACTCTCCCCAGGTCATTACGGATCCTCCGCCTTGTTGCCTGCTGAAACAGTTCTACGATTCTTTTCTTAGGTCATACCAGTAAAATTTATAACCGTCAGGGCCATCCAAATTCCATTTCTTTTTGTCACTGAAAATGACAAAGCCACTTTTCGTATGACTATGACATATGCTTTCTAGCCCACTTTACATGCGCATTTTTATGTCTCTGCTTTAAGCAAGGTTTTGCTTTCATTCTCCTGTAAACAATGTGTTTTGAAGCTTTAATTCTTCTGTGTACAGTACTTTTTGAAAGTTGATGCAATTGCACGCACAGATAAATTATCAACTGAAGCCTTTTTTAATAACATTGTCATCACGTAACATTGTTTTCTTTGGTCTTCCGACTCACTTTCGAGTATTCCATGTTCCACCTGATCTCAAAACTCTATAAATACTGTTCAAGGATCTCTTTATTCTTCTCTATATTTGAACAGAATTTTGTCCTTGCACTTTTAATTGTAAAATCTTAATAATTTCATCTTTAGAAATTTCTTTGAATGTGGCATTTTTATCAGAATTTGCAGGAAATGTCTTTTCCGAATCACCAACAAAACAATACATTGAACTCATTAAATTATTATGCTAAAAATATAGAAGACGATATTTCAATTAAAGGGAAAAATTATTATGCATTTATAGAAGTAGACAACAATAAAAATATTTTATTCTGTGAACAAAAATGTAAAAGAAAACACGTAATGCTGTATTGTGTCTATACTTTTGGGACAGCACATTTTTATATAATTTAATGTACATTTTAAATTTTCAAACCTTTGATCATAATTTATATGTGTATATCAGCAAAACTGCTTTTATTTATTACCTATCTCATGAATTTTAATTGTACCTTATTACTTTTTATGTTAATACAAATTTTATTGATTGTCTAAACTTTTGGGACACGGTGTACATATAAAATTTTATAATAAGTATTTTTCTTTTTATTTGCCAAATTAAAAATTTGTTCTGTAAAACAAGATACAATATTTCAGCAAATAAACATCTGATACAATAATAACTAATGCTATAAATTTATATTTTTATTACAGTTTAGAATTACAGGTAAAGACAAATGATTTTATCTATTTTTTTTTCAGTCTATGAAATCATTTTTTGTTCAAGTACAAATGCAGTTAGTTTAAAAGAATTTATATACTTATCTCCAAGACCTGGACATTGCTTAAAATTAATAATTGCAAGATAAAAAGAACTTTTTATATACCACATTTTTAAATTTTCTGTTGAATCATAAAAACTTGACAATTCTATGTATTAATAAATACTTTTTTAAAATTTTTAAGATGTTATCCCATTAACTTGAAAGAAAATGATCAAATGCATAATAAAGAGAGCAATTATAAGAAATTTTCAAACATTTGTTAATTGAATAAAAATATTAAAAGAATGGATTGTCACCGTGTTCTGAGCTATTCTAAAAGTTTCAAATATAGGGGAGTTATTTAAAAATCGACTGCATGATCTGTACGGGATATACAAACAAGAAAGTGAGTTAATAAAAACATAACTTTGCTTATCTCATTAGATTCAGCTTCTAAAATATCACCACTAAAATAATTTCTACCTTGATTTTTTTTTTCCTTGGAAACTTTACTATAAATTTCATTGTTTACATTGGTTATGATATGCGGATTTCTAGGAGTCTACTGAATTGCATTGTAAATAATACATCTAAAACAAGCAAAATCATAAAATACAATATTTAACAAAAATTTCACTTAAAAATTAAAAAATTATAATCAATCACAAATAAAGTTAAAATATAGAACAATACAATCCCATAATATAAATGCACGAAATTCCCAATCTCAGCAATCACTAATATATACGTGTGCATGCTTAGCATGCATGAAAAAAAAAAAAAAAAAAAAAAAAAAAAATCACTGGGTATCACTACCACACTGTGCATGAAATTCTATATTGCAGAAATCACATAATATGCTTGTGTGTATGCTTTGCGTAGATGGGGGAAAAAAATCACTGGATACCCCTACATCACTTCATTGTGCATGAATCTCTAAAAATATATGAAATTCTGTTCTGTATATTGCAGCAAACACTAATATGCATGTATGTATACTTCGCACACATGAAAAACAAACGAACACAACACTGGCTATTCCTACCTCACTATAGTGTAACCACATTTCCTAAAACTAGCAATGAGGAACAATCCAAAAGCTTAGAGGGGTGCCAAATTAACCAATAGCTTGGGATTTGGAAAACATCCAGTAATTCAGTGCTCTCTTATTGCTCATTTTCTTTGAATCAGATGACTATCTCCCCTATTTCAACACTGAACTCAATGAGTCGGTGCTTGTGCAGAGGCTTCTATGGTCTCAAGAAATGTGGTCGAAGAATATGTATGAATCCCCAAAAAAAAAACACTAAATTCCATATTGCATAAATCATTATTACACTTGTATGTATGCTTTGCTTAGATGAAAGCAAATGAAAAATCGCTGGATACCCTCAACTGTTGTGCAGGAATTTCTAAAAATGTATGAAATTAAGTATTGCAGTAATTCCTAATATGCATGTATGTATGCTTTGCATACATGGAAACAAAAAACAGAAAAAAAAAAAAAAAAAACATCATTGGGTATGAATTTTTTTAAAAATGCATAAAATTCTGTTGTTGCAGCAATCATTAATAAATATGCATGCTTTGCATGCTTTGCATACATGAAAATAAAAGGAGAAAAAGAAAAACTAGATCAGGATTAGAAATTAGAATGTGAAAGTCAGTACCAATGGCACCTAATTATTTTTTCTTAGTTGTCAAAATGATCTGCTCAGGCATAATTTAAAAATTCTTTAATGGGATCATAACGGAATAAAACTTAGTTTTTATTATTAGTATTATTTATTTAAATAATAAATACAAACACAAAAGTAAAAATATGATTGCATTTATATGTTTTTAAAAAATTAAAATCGTACTTAAAACACAATAAATCATAAAAAAAAAAATTTAAGTACCGTAAAATTCCGATAGTAACCCCCCCACACAAATATATCTTCCTCTGTAATTTTCAGATGTTTTCCTTTTCCAAAAACCTTCCATTCTCTCGGCTATTATAATCTGAAGTTTTTCCTAAAATTTCAGCTTTTTAAAAGTTTCCAATAATATCACACATTCTGATTTTAATGATTTTTATTTATAAAGGAAAGGGGGGTTTATAATCGAAATTTTACGTTATCTGCTTGTCAACTGATTTTTAAATTCAGTTGAATTCCAAGTACAGTATAGGATCTGTTATCCAGAAAGCTTGGGACCTGGGATATTCTGGATAAGGGGTTTTCTATAATTCGGAACACTTTATTATATGTATAAAAATGGTACAAAATAATTTCATAAATAGCAGTGATAAACATGAATAATAGATACGTAAACACTTTACCTATATATTTGTTCATTTAATAAATTATTTCCACAAAATAAAAAAACATTCTTAATTAGAATTTCAAACTATAAATAATAATAGTAATAATAAATGAAAAACAAATAAACATATATAAAATTTAATTTTCGACCTGAGAGTAAAATCCTTTCATTTGGATTTTGCAAAAATTTCTGAGATATTTTTTTGCTTATAGTGTGTCTTTGCTCTGATACTAATAGTTCATAAATGTTTCAAATATTTTTAGCACATAATGCTAAATATTTTATGAAATGAATTCTAAAAATAATGGAAATTAATAAAAACTATTTAAAAATTTTATAACAATTGGGACTTCATGCATGCAACCTGAGTTCAAGGATAAAATTCATCTGCTATTGGGCACTTTAAGAAATATGTGTTATTAATGTTTATTTATTAAAAAATACAATAAAAATTCATTTTCTAACCTAAATTTGTAAAATTTTCAGTCATTATTTGGACAATTTTGTGCTCACCATATTTCCTCAGAATAACACCGTAGCATTAAAGAAAGTAGGTTGTAAAACTATAATTCTGACTGCTGCTATTGTATAACTTTAATTCTTAAATTTTACGATAATTAAAAATTTTGGTAGTTAGCATTTTGCATTCTGGTTTTCAGAACATTCTGGATAACTGATTTCCGGATCCTATACTGTACTACATCTTCAAGCAAAATGAGAACTACCAGAAAATATTCATTTAAACTTTTTTTTTAATTATTAATTTATACTTTTAGCTTTTTAGAAGCCCAAATTTAGTTCAAATTAATTCAATATTTCAGAAATTATCATGATAACAAATGTTTGATTATATATAGATAAACTAAATGATTGCAATAAGTTGAAGAGTAAAATAAAAAAAATGATTTTTTGTTTGAAATTTTTTTCTGAAAACTGCATTTATGTATTTTTGTACTTGCTGGCTTTTACTGAGCTTATGCATATATGTTTAAACTGTCAATGTAAGAATTTTTTAAAGATAATAAAAAACAAGCATTTTGTAAATTATAAAGAAAAAAACTGACTTTTAAATCTAGTTAAAGGTTAGGCATCAAAAATGATGAATGATTATGATTTTACGGTCACCAAACTTAAATGTTAGGTGCAAAATATGACTAATGACTACTAATTTCAAATCCTGCACTGTATACCTCTACTTTACAACTTTACAGTGTATGAATCTCAAAAAAGCACAAAATTACATATCGCAGCAATCGCTTATAACATGCGTAGTGTAAATGTGCACATGAAAAGAAAATAAAAAAAAATTTTAATGTCACAAACACCAGTTACAAATTTTATAAAAACACTGGTTTAAAAGTTTTTAAAAGCACCAGTTATATATTTTTTAAAACCATAAAAACATTCAATAGGAAATAATTTAATTATCTCCCCCTCCCCACCTCTACCCAAATCCTAATCAAAAGCACACAAATTACAAAAATGTCAAAAGCACCAGTAAATAACTTTATATAAATACTAAATACATAAAGAAATTTAATCCAAATTTAAAGAATCTTGTCACTTCAATGTTAATTTCATGTTGTCTATTTTCTTAACTTTCAAAATACCGCCATATAAAACATACAGCTCCAACACAATTACATAAGATATCTTCGTTATATGCTGCATAAAATTTACTTAAGCATAACACATTAAAATATCATTAATTAGGATATTAAACAAATTTATCTAAATAACTTATACCTATAAAATATTATCCATTTACAATGCTTAAGCTCAACTAACAATCAAAATTATACAGTATAACACCTTTAATCCGGAATCGTCGGGACCTCGCCACTTCCGAATTATAGATCTTTTTTTTCAGAACTTTAATCTTGGATGCATTTGAGTTACTAAAATATAATGTATGAATATTTGTTTAAAAAAGAAAAAAAAGATAAGCATCGATTATCGTGTAATAAATTATCGATGCTTTTTTTAGTCAAATAATACCAACAATTTTATTTATTTGAAATATTTAAAGTAAAAAACATAAAAAAAAAAATAGCTTCATTTTGTGTGGTGGTGCCATCTTGCTTTACTTTGGAGAAATAATTTTTCTGATGAATAAATTATATAATTTTGTGATTTTAAATTTTAACTATATATAATATAATAAAAGAACAAATAATATAAATCCCAAGAATCAAAGCTATATTATTAAAAAAATTTAAATTATTTAAACAGTTCATGACACGTAAATTAATTTTATTATTATTACTATCATACAAATTAATAGCAGTGTAAAAGATTTAATGTTAAAAAAAATTATAAATGAATAATGCAATATATATATATATATTACCAAATATTCAAACAAAAAATTTTATAAAAAAATAAGAAAATTATTAAAATTAAATTAATTAAAAAAATATTGAAATAATTTTCAAATGTAAATGAAAATTACTTTAGCATGTCTAAAAAAGACAACAGTTTCATTTTTGGTTAATGAGAATAATTAAATTTTTCTAAAACGGAATTATTTTTTTAGTGGCGTGGCGCCATCTGTAGTCATTCATCAAAACAAAAAAAAAATAAATAAAAAGAAGGATTTTGGTTTACACCCGGATTATATGTATTTCCAAATTATAGAAGTCCAAATTAAAGGTTTTATATTGTATATATAGAAATTCTTTTTTTTTTTTTTTAATCATAAAAATCAGATTTTTTTTTTTTTTAATTTAAGAATACCTTTGTTAAATTTGCTAATAAAGTGCAGTTTAAAATTTAAAATATCAACATACGTTTCAATACTTCTTGGTACCTTTTTCACGACTAATTTAATTATCAACAAAAGCCTTCAATTTTTAATACATTTCGTTTTTCATTTAAGTGCCATCAAATAAGTAATATTTTTTGTCAATTGTATTTTCTCAGTAGCTCCAACCATACTTTCGGCAAATTAAAAAATGTCATTTCATTACATAGAGACGACTGGGGAGATTCAATCCTTTTTTAACCAACTTCAAAAAGGAGGAAGTTCTCAATTCAGACCGTATGGTTTTTTCTTTTTTTTTTTTTTGTTTGTTAGCTCATAACTTCTGAATGGATACTCTGATTTTGAATACTTTTTGTTTGGTTGTAAAGGTCTTGGTCTGAAATAGGTCCCATTGCAATATCTTTATGAAAAAAAAAATACAGGGTGCCCAAAAAGTCAGTCCCGACTCTTTTAACTGTGGAACGTCTGCCGCTATAGTCATAAAAGTGGTACATAGGTATAGTAAAGTGGTCATGTGCAACACGATTCAACTGCCTACAGTGCCATCTGGTGGAAAACAGCGGAGTTAGCGGTCCTATCTCGAAAACGGTTCAAAATAGAAAATAAAAAGTTAATTAGAAAGTTACAGGATATCATTGATTTAGTACGAAAAGACAGTTTGTAGACATTAATGCTAAAAACAGAACGATTAAACTGTGCAATTGTTTGTCCGCAATTTAATATTTTGTGCACACTTCAACGACATTGCATATGTTATAACGTAGAGAGCGACATTTATACTATGTAAAATTCAAAGTATGGTTATTGTAAGCACTAAGCAGTTATATGAATTAATGTATAGACATTTTAAACCGACTTCATAAAGGAAGAGGTTCTCAATTGAAATCATGCTTTTTGTTGTTGTAGTTGAGATTAGTTAACTTATAACTACGTAAGAAATGCTTTAATTTTAATACTTTTTTTTGTAGACGCAAACATCTTGACCTGAAATAGGTCTCATTATGATTTCATTAATATCTAAACAAATTAAAGGGTATTCACAAAAGTTTGTTTTCACTTTAACTGCTGAACGGCTGCCTCTACACTTATGAAGGTAATATGTAAGTGGCCATGTGCTACAAGATGTGACCGCTTACAGCGCCACCTGGTGGGAAGATAGCGGAGTTAGCATTTCTATCTCGAAAACAGTACAAGGTATGAGAGAAAAGGTAAATCACAAAGTTGTACAGCATCATTGATTTAGTCACAAAAAGACACCTTGTAGACATAAATGTTAAAAACAGGATGTTCAAATGTGTATCTGTTTGTTCGCAGTTTTTTACACTGTAAACAAATCAAAAAACCTTTATTTCGATGATGAAACTTCTGTCCGTCAGCTGCAACGCATATTTATTTTTGTTTGAACTTTACACTGCATACATTCAGCATAGTGGGTGACACATATTCACTGTAAAGTTCAATAAATGTCTAACCTAAATTTTGGTTATGAATACAGCACATCTGTTTTTTACATTTATAATGCCTTTTTAATTTAATGTATGGTCATTCAATAGATAGTTTTTCTCATATTCGATAAAGGTAAGAAAAGTGACACAACTTAAAAATGCAGTATTTAAAAAAAATCAACTTAAAGATAATGCAAGGACTAGAATAAAATTGACACAACTGTCTCTCGAGTGGATAATTCTTTAGATGGAGATGTAACGTTTTTTGTTCACATTGGGGACATTTCATATATTTTCCAGTGACACAAACTCGAAATTACAATTTTTTGAGTTGTGTCATTTTTCTAGTGGGTTGTGATTTGTGAAACCTCCGTCGAACGTCTTCTGATGTTCTGCTACATGAATAAATTTTCACTGAAAAGCAAAAAATATTTTTGTAAAAAAAGTAGAACTGGCTCCAAAAAACAACTACTATTCAAACAACTAAAAATAAAAGAAAATTGGCATAAAATGGAACTGTAAATTACGCCTAAAAGTATAAAATAATTTCCTTCGCCAAACAACCTAAACATTATAATTAAATATAACTTTCGAAGTCGGTGCAAAATTAAAAAAAAAAAAATTTATACCTTTATTCAATACAAAAATCAAGTTCTATTCAAAATATACATCTCACTTTAGCATCTGCAAAACACAGCCAAACACTACTTTGATTCAAGTAAACAAATAAGATTTCGTAAACTGCAAAAGTAGATGGAGCTGCTGGTATCTGGCGTCCTTGGTGAATACAAATCAGGGTTGCCAACTTTTCAAAAACAGTTTGAGGAGTATTCAGAGAAATTTTGAGGAGCATTTTGGCTACTTTGAGGAGTAATTTAAAAATTTTTAAAAATACATTAAAAAAAAATAATAATAATAAACATGAAAATCTGACATTGACAGATTTTAATTTAGTGCCAGAGGCCTACTGCTAAACTTGTTAATATCGACAAATTCTTCTTTAGTTAATTCGTGACGATCTAAATTCCATGATAAAGTTTTCATTAAATCAAACCAATGTGTTTCAGCTGCAGATATTGTAACAAATAACGTTGGAAGTCCAAACTGTCTTATAGCCGCAAAACAACGTTTTTTCTCTTTTTTCCAATGAGGGGGAGGTGTGCCTTGGGGGGGACTCATGTCAAAGGTGTGCCTTGGGGGGGGACTCATGTCAAAGTTGGGCCTGGGGGGGACTCATGTCAAAGTTGGGCCTGGGGGGGGACTCATGTCAAAGTTGGGCCTTGGGGGGACTCATGTCAAAGTTGGGCCTTGGGGGGACTCATGTCAAAGTTGGGCCTTGGGGGGACTCATGTCAAAGTTGTACCTTGGGGGGGGGGACTCATGTCAAAGTTGGGCCTTGGGGGGGACTTCATTCAATAAATCCCCATTCAATAAACCGAGTGAAATAGGCCCTTAGCACTATTAAGAGTGTATTATAAAAATTCGACAACGCTGTACCGACTGAAATAGGGGTACCTTGGGGAAGATTCATGTCAAAGTTGGGCCTTGGGGGGACTTCATTCAATAAATCCCCATTCAATAAACCGACTGAAATAGGCCTCTAGCACTAATTAAGAGTGACGTATAAAAATTCGACAACGCTGGGCCTTGGGGGGGACTCATGTCAAAGTTGTACCTTGGGGGGGACTCATGTCAAAGTTGGGCCTGGGGGGGACTTCATTCAATAAATCCCCCATTCAATAAACCGACTGAAATAGGCCTCTAGCACTAAAAAGAACAGAAATAAACTACTAACAAAAATAAATTAACAATAATCATATGAAATTAAGAAATATTTATTAATAATCAAATATATTTAAGCAAAACAGTGAAGAGAGATAAGAATGGGAAATGATTAAGTCTGAATATAAGCTTAAAACCCAAAAGTAATTTGTTTTTTGCATAATGGCATATTTTCTATACATAAATAAAGACAATATATGAAAGTAGATTATTCAGTTACATTAAAAAAGAAAAGAAAGCACAAAGGAAAATAAATAAAGATTTAAAAAAAAAAAAAAAAAATTAAATTTCCAACAATTTTCATGAATGTCAAAATAATTATTATACTATCACATAAAAATCTAAAAACGAAATCTCCGATATTCATATAAATGTGTAAATGATCTCATCTCCGAGTCAACTCCCTCTAATCTGCATAGCTTGGGACCATATGCTTTGTAAACTTTAGAATTTTGCAGATTATTGGTCATAATTTGTTTACTTTTTTTTTTTTCCCCAGATACAAATGAAGATATAATAATAAATCATTAATGCTTTAAGTGAATGATAAAATAAATGCATAATTATTTCAAATAAATCTAGCGTTGTCAATCAGCCTTGAAGTTCAGTAGCTTTGAATCCATTATTTCTATCGATAAATAATTAAAATAAACAATTTTTTTAACGAACTATTAAGCATTAAGAAACTGAAACATTGATATAGTTTAAATGAAAATCAAAACACTGCATAATCATAGCATTCGGTTTCTTTCTCCCCCCCCCCCCTTTCAGCTTGTGGTTTTAATTAAACACATTCTTAGCTAATGTAAACAAATACTTGTTCCAGTTCTGAGTCAGCAATATTTCGATTACGCAATGCCTAGCACTAGAATGTTTTTTTTTTCTTTTCTTTACTATTTATTTATGAGTATTGTACGTTGAAGTGTGTGGTTCTTCAGCTAAATTGTAAAAGTTAGTTTTGTTATTTTCAAGATACGTTGAAGCGCTTTCATAGATAAAAAATAAAATTCAAAGAATAATGTTTTATGCGGCAACTGTTGGAAATGCAAAATCAAAAGTTGATAAGGATTGGATCGCGATTTCTGCCTAGAAGTGTGCAAGGGGAAAAAAAAAAAAGAAAGAAAGAAAGAAAAATAGTTTTTTTTTTCAGAGTCTGCCACTATTCAGTTTTATGTGTTTAGTAAAAAATATTTAGTTAGGTGGTCAAGACTGAATTTGCGGAGCATAAACATTACTTCGCGGAATTGCAGAGTTTTTAAATTTTTTCGGAGAAACTCCGCAGAAATCGGAGCAGTTGGCAACCCTGACAAATCGCCAAATTATATCAGTAAACAAATTAAATTCCTTTGAGAAATCATTGCTATTTTAATAAGGTATATTAAGATAACAATCAAGAATATGAAACAATACTTCGTACAACATATATTATAAAATTATACAGCTCGCGTGTATATTTTTGCATTATGTTTTGATCGCCAAATCCAAAAGCCGCCAAGGATGATAGTGATAAAAGTTTTACCAAGTTTGCAAAGAAAACTTTAGTAATTTCGTAGAAACATAAATACCGAATTGCACAGAATGTTCACTGTTGTATGTAGATGTTACAAATGGACCAATTGTATACAGTGATAAAATAATAAAGGAAACAAGGTACAATTTACAGTTCCATTTTATGCCAATTTTCTTTTGTTTTTAGTTGTTTGAATAGTAATTGCTTTTTGGAGTTGGTTCCATTTTTTTACAAAAAGATTTTATTCTAATTTTTTATTTTTAACTTGATAGAATATTATAATTAAAATGTTCCAAATTGATATAAACGGTACAACCATATTCTTTGATATAACATTTTATTATTATAAATGAATTCTTAAATTTTATATGATTTTTTTTGTCAACAATGAAGAGCATAGGCTTAGCCAGCATTTGACCTAGGGGGGTGCAAAAATTTTCAGGCTCAAAGTTGTACAGTCGGTAACAAAAGTGTCTGAATACTAGCAAAAATTCCTATGTAAAAAAAGTACACTTCATACAGTTTTGTTAAATAAATCCTTATCGAATCATGTTCTTACACTGACTAAGAACAGAATTCAACAAGGATTTATTTAACAAAACCGTATGAAGTGTACTTTTTTTACATAGGAATTTTTGCTAGTGTTCGGACACTTTTTTTACAGACTGTATGTAAATTATATTTTTTAGGATAACAGAATAATGGTTGTTATTGGTGATGGTGATCATGGTAGTTTGTGTATAAATTTGTGCATGACAGAAAGTTTTACTAAAAATACTCATAATTAGCTCCCGACCTTAAAAAAAAAAAGAAAAAGAAAAAGTGTGTGTTATAAGTTTGCAGCCTTTATTTGTGTGTCTGTGGCTTCTAAACTAATAGACTGATATATATATATATATTTTAATGCTGTTTTAATCAGGATGGTTTTTATACAAGTTTGTGTGACAGATTTTTTTTTTTTTTTTTTTCCCTTAATTGAAATGAGTTTTTTTTTTCTTCTTTTTTTTTAAGGCTACATTTGCTTTGACATTTGAAAATGCTATAGTTTACAAGCATCCAACTCCACTTTCAAGATTTTAAATTAGGCACGTGATTTATTGGACTAGAGTATATATATATATATTTTTTTTTTTTTTCAAATTTTAACGAAAGTTAAAAGCTAGCTATAAACAATGATAAATTTAAAGTCCAAAAATCTCTAAATTTGGTTGAAAATTGGAAGATTTCCTAGAGATTTTTCAAAAATAAAATTTTATTATTTTCTAGGCCAGTTTGCACTGACACTTTAAAATTCGTGAGCTGTTGATTTTCCTAGCAATGTTAAATAAGACTTTTTTTTTCGTGTATAAAAATATTGTTTAAAAATCTCGATTTTTTAACAAATTTTGACAAAAATTAAAAGTTGGCTAAATCTGTTATTATGATATCACAGTCAAAAAATTGTTAAATTCTGTTGAAAATTATATATTTCATAGAACATTATATTTATATCAATTAAAAATCATGAGTTTTTATAAATCTAGCACATTTGGTGTAGCGATATAAGTATGTGCAACTAATAAAAGTTTATTAAAAATTAAATCAAAGTAGTTAATAATGATAATAATGATTTTTTTTTTTTTTAATGTAATCAGCAAAAAGTCCAAACCTCTGCCTTATATGCAAGGAATATTTCATAATTTGTGAAAACGGTAAATGTTTTCAATCAATTTTATTTTTAAAAATTGTCTTTGGGAGCATATAAGGGACAAATCTGAAAGGTCAGATTAGTACTTTTTTTTTTTTTAGCTCACTATGCAAGTTTAAAAAAATATTTTGCCCTATATTCAAAGAAATTACGACTGTTCAAAGATTTTTGTAAAACTCTCCCCCCCCCCCCCCCGGTATTTCAAACACACATCAGAATTTCTTGCAAAAAATAATATGGTGCCAATAGCGCCACTTTATCTTATCCTGCTTCTCAATACACAGTCCTGCTTCTCAGGACACAGATTTAGATTACACATCAAAGTGTAATGTAATGTAAATGCCGTACATAAAGGTACTTTCATAAGTCAATGTCATGCCAGCTAGTGTAAATAATAATTTACACAAGCTGGTAAAATGTTTGAGACAATAAGTTTTTCTGTCTTAACTTTTTGTGTAATAAAATTTCTTAACATTGTAAATTAGTAATTTGTATCCCTTTTAAAGCTCAACAAAATACAATACCAGAACTTTATTTTCGGACGTTTTTACGGGGATCTATTCTGGTGCCTTTTGGACGAGGAATATAATGTTACCATCGCTTCTAAACAAATTTAATTTGGATTCATCCCAAAAGAGCTTCTTCCAATTTTGGTTGCTTTGGGGAGCTTACCATCATGGTTTTTAGTTACTTTTGTGAATTTTCAAATTACTTTTAATTAAAAGTTGCATTTTATTAAGCTTTGAGATGGATACAAATTGCTAATTTACACCATTAATTTTTTTTTTACAAAAAATGTTAGGACAGAAAATATATCATTTCTAAAATTTGCCAGCCACTGCATGTAATGTAAATTTTTATTTCTATGTCTATGATTTAGGGGGATGCACCTGCAGCCCCCTTGCTACGCCCATGATGAAGGGAAACAAATGTAGCATCACAATTATGGGGACACCAAATCTTCCATTAGGGGAGACTTGATTCTGGAAATAAATACATTTAAGCAATTCAAAGCAAAGAGAGAGAAAAAAAAATTAAAGTTAATGCCAATGAAAACATTTGAAAAAGCACTGCATTTACTATAAATAAAAGACCTAGCATAGTCTTTGTAATAAAAAATAGTGTTATTTTAGAAACATGAAAAATTTAAACATAAATGGCAAAATTACTACCATTCAGAATATTTCACCTAACACAGTAGGTATTTAACATAATCCTCATCATCAACAACCTTTTTCTGAGCTTTTTTCAGGCAATATAAACTTAACACTTGATTTATTTATTTTTTTTTTCCTCAAAAAGTTCATTTCAAATTCAAAAACAAAGATTTTCTTTCTTGACTTTTCCAACAGGGCAATTTATTTTTTTACCCCCGGAAATCCCGCCCATAAGGAAAAGGTTAATTGTCATTTTCCACATGAATCTCAAAGAAAATGTATTGTGTCACCTTCCTGTTGTGGCATAACAGAAAGAACATGGTCTGCAAAAATATTAATGAATTTAATGAGGTTTTGGCTGCTAACAACCAAGGGCATAGTCAAGGAAAGGGACACTTGTATTGTAGCTTAGATATTTCTGAATTAAGTAAATTTTTGTTTTTGACCCTTTAAAAAAAAATTAGGAAATCAGCCTTAAGGAGCCTTCACAAACTGGCAACTGGAAAGCTTTAACTTCGGTTTCTTTTGATATTTCTTTGATGTGGTTTTTGAGAATCTAAGCTCGCTTGAGCCCTCGCTCACAAACCCCCTAGTGCGATAATTGTATGGGAACTGGTCTCTTTTGTAAAAGAGCAATAAAAAGTTATGTCCTTCATTGTAACTGTGTGAAAAATTTCAAGGGTCACTTTTGGACAATGGATAATTTATGACTTTTGAAGCTCTGAATGTTGCCAGAGTTTGAAGGAAGCTTTAACCTCCTACATATGCCCCCTGCTGATAGCGTCTGTAGTTACATCCCTGTTAGCAATCAGCTAAACTCTCATAATAGTTACCAGGAACAAATGAATCTGCTGCTGAAAATCTGTGGTGTGTCTTATGTTTTTGGAAATGTAACCCCAGTACATGCACGACCAATGAAAATCTTGGTTTGCTCCCTGCACATTCTTTCAGCCGCTGCCCCACTTCTGTTTGCAACTCCATAAATCATAAATGATCACCATCATTATTGAGATCGGTCTTTTTATCAGTTTTACAAAATAATAAGAATCCACTCTTATATTTCTTTTTAATGTCACCAGACAGAAATAAATTTGACTCACTGCACATTTGTAGTTCTTTAATAGAAATTAATTACTATTATAAATTTACACGTCTTCATCATTAATTTTAACACACATAAAAGAAAGATTTTTAAAAAATATAAGGGGGGGGGAGGGGGAGCTTTTACTTACTGGTTGTTAGATTTTTCAGATTTTAGTCTTCTCAAGTAGATAAAGATACAATCGCTTACCAATAGATTAGTCTATGATTTTTCCAATAAAAAATTAAGAAACATACTGGTGGGTTACATTATTGAGAAATACAATGGAAAACTTAGCTCTCAAACAGAAATATGTATATAAGCCAACATTTTCATCCCCCCCTCCCCCAAACAACAACAACAAAAAGTTTTAATATATGCCAGTTTTGCAAATGTAATAAATAATTTATTTTTTTTTCTTTATTTTTCATTTTTTCTCTCCTGCTGATGATTAATGCAAGCTAAAATGTCTGTCCTTCAGTGGGCCACAAATTGATGGCTAGTGGGCCACAGGTTGTGCACCTCTAGTGTAAAGAAAGTTAAAATTTGAAACTTTTTCTTCTATTTATACCTAAAATCAAAATTTTAAAATAAATGTCTAGATTTAAAATGTTAAATACACTCCTTTAACCGTAGAACACTAGCATGTTCATATCTGCCGCTACCACTAGAGATACATAAAATTTACATGCTAACGTAAATTCCTTTTATTTGCTTATATTACATTAATGTTGTTTACAAATACGTTTAATTATTTGCTGTTTTACCCAATATTACTAACTTTTCATTAACTGAATAATTATTTGTATTTAAAAATATATTTGAAAACTATAAAAATGTATACCAATAAAGGAAGACGGCACATAAAATTTACGTACACTAGTGTGTTAGGGTTTGAAATCCTAAACTGCCCTCATAAAACTAGAAAATGTCTTTTTTTTTTATTATTAGCAGTGCTCTGCCCTTTTTCAACCCTGGGGGAAACTGGTATGGTACAACATAAAGCCTTGTCAATCTTAACCTCCAGTGTGTTTGGCAATTTGTTTGGTTTGCTGATAAATGCATTCTATTACTTAGGTGGTCAAGGGTTGGAAATCAGACCACACAGAAAACATTGCCACCATTGCAAGTCTGAAAATTTTGCCAAGAACTACTGCCAAACTAGATTCATCCTCTTCAGCTCAAACATTTTAATAAAAAATCACAAAGATTAAAGATGCTAAAGACCATCCATAGTCTGAATAGCAGAATTCCAGTATAATTTTTGAGCAAAGACATGTTTTCTACTCTAGTTTACTCAATTTAATAAATTATTTTATATGAGATGCTCTTAAAAATGTCTCAAATTGTTTATGTTTATAGTTTATGAACATCATTTCCCTGAAGATGGTTAAAAATGAAATATTAACTGCAACATCGGAATAAAGATATTTTAAATTGTGCGATATGCTGAAAGTATATGTTTTATTACTGTTTTTATAATTATTAACAGCATATATAAGTAGAATATATTTCTTTATGCTCTTAAAGTTAAAAACAAAGCCAAATATTAATTTATATTAGGACACTGATGGATTTCCAACATGTTTTTTGTTTTGCGTCTTGAGTACATACTAAAACTACTAATATATATCAAGACTAGAACATATAAATAGATAAATATTGCTACACATGCACACCACATATTTGTAAATATTGGAAGATAGATAAAGATATGCCCAAACTCCTCCTTTAAAATTTACTGTGTTACTTACCTCATTTAAAATCTACTGTGTGTGTGAAATTGTATGTGAAAAAGATGTCGCAGATTTTACTGTCTTGCCACAAAGAAAATCAATTTTTTTAACAAATTTCCATTAAAATTAGATAAGCTGTTTGTTTTTCAATGAAACATGGAATAACATTAATGACAGTAGAAATAAGATAAACAGCATGACAAATAAAACACAGACCTTTAAGTTCTATATCTTACTTAGAAGGAACGAGACAGCATTTTTTTAAATGGAATTATGAAAAAGTAACACATTTTTTGATGAGAATAATATAAATGTTAAAAGAAAATATAACGATAAACACAAATTAATTAAGATTGAAACTTCGAATTATTAGTTCGTAATGATTGCAACACCACAGAACGTCATTTATTTATTGAAATTCCGCTGCAGGATGTAATTAAATCACCCTATGATGATATGACGTAAGTGATAGTGTTTACCTGAAATCAAAACAGCGTTGCCAACTCAAATTTTGTCATGTCCGAAGCTGATTATAGGATAACTTCCAGAGTTGAAGGTCCAATGGGAGAAAGCTACGAAACTGTGATGTAAATTTTTGGTAAATATTGAGGGCGCCACTTGTCATTACTCCCTACCTCGGAGCTGATATATTGTTGTTTTCAATAGAATTTTGCTGGAATACATTTTAATTTTTTTATTTTAAGCAATTTTATTTGTTTGTAAGTTCTTAAAACAGCATAATTCAGATGTTTCAAATAAATGCTTCGTTCCTAGTTGTAATACAGGCTATGATAGTGGTAAGAAAAAAAAAAAAAAAAAAAAAAAAAGCCCCAGGAGAGAAATAATGTCAGAGTTCGTGTTTTCTGCACCTAAAGTGTCTGTTTTAGAGCTAGCTTCGGTTCATAAGGATCGTCATTTTTTAAAAGCTCTCTTTCAAAGTAAAATTAGTATAAAATAGCTCTTAAAAAAAAACATGTTGGTTAGAATACTCTATTTAATGAAATTTACTTTCAATCGAACTTTTTTCAGCTTGATATTATTTAAAAAGAAATAATTAAAACGAGACATTTCCCCATTGAATAACGTTGCGGAAGCTGGAGAGAAGGAAGTATTGTACGCTGGCGCCATCTGTAAAGATTATAAAACAACATCACAAAATTTCAGCGTTACCTTCTTCTCTTGTCTTTTTACTCCGTGCTTCCACATTTGTTACGGACTGTACACGGACTTAGATAACATGGACCGTTTTCCCCAACGGGGGCCGTCCCTCAAAAATGGACCCGAAATGGTCGCTATTATTCGTTCGCCGCTAGGGGTCGTATGTGTTCTCTGACTGTCCACTAACGCCGTAGAATTTCATTGTGAGCAGACGAAATTTTACTTTTATTTTCAGTTTTATTTTTAATTTATTTCTAATATTAGATTTTTTTTATTATGTCACACTGTTACTCACCGGGTTGCACCTCTGGATATCGAAGTGTTCGAAAAAAAAAAAACAAGGAAATAGGTGAAAAGAACCCAAGTTTATTTCGTCCACCTAATGTAAGCTATTGATTTTAATGTTTTATTGAATGATAAAATTGTTGACTTATAAATATTCTATTACTATACAAAAAAAAAGTCTGATTTAATTGGGATGGTTCTTAGTAAAATTCTGTTTGATAGATTTTTTTTAAATTAATTAAAATGTAATTTTTCAAGTCACTTTGCATTAAGATTTTAAAATTTGAGTGCTAGCAGTATTCCTTTTTTTATATTATTCGGCTAAGACATGCGAGCTTGCAATCTTCCGAGTTTAAATCATGTTAATTATAAATCAAGTATTTTTTTCTTTTTTAATTGGAGCTTAAAAACAAGTATTTTAAAAATCTTGAATTGTAAACCGATTTTGGCAAGAGTTAAAAATTGGTTAAAAATGATATGAGTTCACAGTCATACTTTTTTCAATTCATTTCAAAATTACTGAGTTTTAAGATATTTTAAAAATAATTTAAAATGTGATTTTTTTTTTTTTTTCAGGCCACTGTGCATTGACATTTTAAATTAATTTTACAAACTGCCAATCTTTTAACTTCTAATTCATGTTAGATGATAAATCACGTTATATTATTATCATTATTATTACCATATTATAGAAATGTATTGTTTTTAACAAAAAAGAAATTTTTAATTGGTTTTGTCAAAAATTAAAAATAATGATTATGATTTCACAGTAAAAAACTCCTAAATTCAGTTGAAAATTGGAGATTTTAAAGAAAAATTATATTTAATTAAATTCATCACCAGTGCCATAAAACTCTATGTAACTTGTTTTTCATTCCTTTTTCATGTTAATTTTCTTATATAATAAAAGGTTTTTTACATGATTCCTTGTCTTTTCTTTTGATAACAGAGTAAAAAAAAATCATCGTATGCATTTACTTAAAAAAAAATATATATATATATATTCCACCCTTTTTTTAAAAATTTCAACGGTTACAGATAACATATATATCTCAAAATTTATGTATAATCACTGGTTATTTCGCTATGCAAAATGGAAAAGAACTATAATAATGTTTAAATGGTTATATATATATATATATATACAATTGAACTTTGTTAACGAGAATCTCAAGGAGGATAAAAAATTTGTTCATGGTATCAGTAGTTCATGCTATCAGTAACTAATCTTCATATTACTAAAGTAATCTTCATTTTTACGGGGATCGTGGAAACAGTTCATGTTAAAAGTAATTCATGGATTGGATTGGATTTCGGAATAAGGCTGATTGACTGCTGTAGGTCCAAGGCCTGAGGGGAGTGCCCTCCATGGGGTCTTTCTAAGGGGCCTAGCCTGTATTTAGCCAAGTATCGGAGAAAAACACGGCAAACTCTCGGCGAGGCCGACGAGCATGACCTGGGATTGAACCCGGCACCTCACGTCTACCAGCTTTGAGCGCAGAACCGCTCGGCCGCTGGTGGGCAAAAAGTAATTCATGTTAACAGTGTTCACATTAACGAGGTTCTACTGTATTATATTACCTCTTATTCCACTGAGATTCAGATAAATATTTTAAGAATTTAAGTAGCTTCAATTTCCACAGAATTTGTAAACTGAAGTTCCACACTTTTTTTTTTTTTTTTTTCACATTTTTATCAACATGCTATTTTTATTGCCATCTTTTTTTATTTCTTAGAAATAATTCTAATAAATATTGCATGCACTATTTCTTGAGCAAGCTATGCTAATATTGATAAATTTTAATAACATCTTATTTTTAACACACTTGAGTCACATTGCCCATTTATCTATAAAAATTAAGGATTAAAGCATATATCATTCTCCTTGGGTCACATTGTATAATACATAGTGGCAAACCTTATATTTCAAAAATTAAGAAATGAAAGAAGAAATAAATCTCCTAAACAATTTATAAATTGAATCAATTTTTTTTAAGTAATTTTTATTACCTTTCAGAAATGTCAGGTTCAATTATAGGTCGTGCTCATCGACCAATACGTTAGGAGTTTTCTGTGTTTTTCTCAGAAACTCGCCTAAATGCGGGCTAGAACCCTTAGAAAGACCCCCCACGGAGGGCATTTCACCTATTGGCCTAGGAACTTAGCGTAGGCAATCGGTCTTAAACCCAAACATTACGTTTTAATTATGTTGTTATAACAGGGTTTTTTTCCTTCTTTTTTTTTTCCCCAATGCTTGCTGCACAAGTAGAAAAAAAATTGCATTCTAGAAAGAGAAAATGTTCTCTAAGCTTCAATATAATAGTTTTTAATAAAAAATATTACTATAGGAACTTGTATTAAAAAACTGAGATAATACTTTAGAAATTATGAGTACCAGGCTGCTATAATGTTGTTAAGGAACAGAGTATTATTTTACATGCAAGAAACAGTGGTATCATACTGTTTGTTGCAAAGATGGATGTTCATAGAATTACATTATCCAGTACATTTTTCATAATTCCATTTGCACATTCAGAAATTTCTCGACCATTAAATCTGTTCTAGTTCTTCAAAAATTTACTTCTTGATGCTGGTGGACGTGAAGTGTCGGGTTCGATCCCAAATCGCGCTTATCGGTCTAGCTGTTCGGAGTTTTGCGCGTTTTTTTCTTTTTCCTGAAACTTGCGTAATTGTGGATAAAGGCCCTTTAGAAGGACAGCCACGGTGGGCAGACCCAGGCCTTGGACCCTAATGCAGTCAGCTGGCTTTAATCTCCAACACCAACATTGATTTTAAGCTATAATGTCAGATGAATGACCTAAAAGCAGTTTTCGAAACCTTTAGAAGAAAATATTCAGAATTTAAAAAATTTCCCCATACAGTATTATGGGCTTTGGTTCCAAAAATAAATAAATAAATAAATTAATAAAAAAAAATGCTCCTTTAGCTTTTTGAAAGGGAATGCTCAAATTATTATGTTTGACTCTGCTTTTCATTACATTGATTTTTATATCGCGCATATTTAAATATATGAGGAGCAAACATTCAAACCGTGTTTTCTCCTTCGGACACAATTTTTCAGACAACACAAAAACTAAGAAATTAAGAAATAACTAAGCTTTAAACTTAATTATCGTTTATTTAGATGTATTATCAGTGGCGGCTCGTGGCAGGAGCTGCAGAGCTGCAGCCCCCCCCCCCCAGAAATATTCGAAAAAATTATTTTATCAACTTTCGAAATATTTTGAAAATAAATATTATTGTATTGTATAGTATTATGCATATAGAAAAGCAGATTACTTCGTTATCATGAAAATTTATTAAAAAGCTGAGAAAAGTTAACCATTTTTAAACGTAATAGCACTTTGAAAATTCGTAAAGGGACTGCTCATTCATGCAGCTCCCGAAAAAAGGGATTTCCTTAGGGAAAGAACAGTTACAACCGCCCCTACTCGTTTTCCCTACCTGTTTCGGCCATTTGGTTGGAGCTGCATCCTCTGCAGCTCCGATCTGATTAGGGATTTCGGTAATGCTGGAAAAAAACAATTTCTTTGTAATCTACGTTTTTTCTTCACAGTTTTTAATGCGGTAATCGCTGTGTTTGATGATTATTTATGTATGAGAGGTAAAAAAATTTAGCATGAAGGTTATTCACGATTATATGAGAAAATAGAAGTCATTTTTATTTATTTTTCAAACAGATTTTTATTTTATATTACATGGAAATTTCGCACGGATTTTCGGTTTCTTGGTTTGCCAATGGCAGAAACGTTGAATAGACAGAATCTCAATTTTTATATAAATTTTGCCTTAAACATAATATTTAAAATTTATCAAGTGTTTAATCGCTTTGTTGATAAGGTTATAATAATAAGAATAATAATAATAATATTTTTTTTTTTTTCACTTGTATTTTAGTCACTAATGTTTTTCTATTTTGATGAGAAATATTAGCAGTCGAACCTTTCTTAAAAACACGAGATTACTACATTTTTAATTTCTGACATTTTCATACAACGAAGTTGGAAAGCATTTATAACTTTGTTTCATCTCTCTTTCTATTTGAGTGAGAACTTTCAGAAATATGCTCGGAAATGTAAGCATTTTAATATCCGTTCTTTAGATTGGCCACACTATTTTTCCTATATACTTCTTTTATGAGGACACACAAAACATCCAGAATGCACTGCTGGCTTGGATAATATTTCAAACCAAATTAAACTGATATATACTATTCAAGCCTTTTTAAATATATCTGAAGAAAATAGTGTTTTAACATTTGTAGATTTTTATTATTATTTTTTTTTTTTAATACACGGAAGATGTGCAGCAAATTTTGGAAATTCATTTTTAATTATACTAAGGTTTCATATTTAAATGAAATTTTAGTTTACTGTACCATGTGTAAATTTTAGTTTACTGTACATGTGTGTAAAGTTCGCATTAAAAAAAATAATGACAATAAAATGTTCGTAATGTTAGACAAGCATTTCATAATCTATGTGATGTGCAAGATTTTATGTCAATGTTAACTCTTTTAATTAATATTTCAAAGGATGTTCTAAATAAATTA
The DNA here is from genome assembly GCA_963930645.1 of Salticus scenicus. Lineage (NCBI taxonomy): Eukaryota > Metazoa > Arthropoda > Arachnida > Araneae > Salticidae > Salticus > Salticus scenicus. Next base: position 150,132,217 of record OZ005651.1, read on the forward strand.
ATGAAACACATCATTATAATTGCACTTTTAAGATACGAGCATTACATTATTATAATGTTTTGAGGTCTCCTGAGCTCATTTTTGCTATTTTTACAGTGTTATATGTATGGTGTGAGTAAGTGTATATATGTGGGTGAATATCATAACATCTAAATGCTTGGTTCGATTGAACTGAAAGCTGGTAGGTATGTGAAAGGTCACCATCAAACGAGCTGTATAGAATTTGATGGATGTGAGACTTATAGTTCTGTTACAAGGACACAAAGAAAAATTCCTTATCATTTTGATTAATGGACATAATTGCGCCTAAATGTTTTATCCAATTGAGCTAAAAATTGGTAGGTAGGTTATAGGTAATCGTCACGCGATTTGTATAGTTTTGATGAGTACAGGACTTATACATTTTTGTACAGAGACACAAAAAGAAATTCTTTATCATTATAGACTATAGATTCGAATTATTTGCAGTTATTATCACAAGAACTGTACAGATCTACATAAGTATGTAATCAAACTATGTATTATTATTTTTATATAAATCATTGTGTGTATCTTTTTAATGAGCAAAATTTGATTTACAATCATGTATGTATACTTCGTACCATCTTGAAGAAAATAATAGCATGCAGACGAAAAATATTTAGTTTGGGGAAAATTGATTATCATTAATAAATAAAGTTAACAAAATAAAATCTCCAGATTTTTTTTTTCCTCTGTAATGAATGTCCAATAATATAAAATTTTAAATCTATGCTGTATCCTGTATTGCTCTGCTTCTTGCTCAGTCTGCGCATATAAAACCCGAAGACCCCGATTAAAACAGATTATTTAGAAAATCATTTTCGCTTTTTTCTCAAATCTTACGTAGACATGCAGCTATGCAGCCCCCCTGTAAAGGAATCTCACGAGCCGCTACTGTGTATTATTAAATACTAGGAAAGTATGTAGACATATCTAGGAAGATATGTAGACATACTATTATTATGTTAAGTTTAGAGAAAAATCACTAACTCAAATTTTTATTTTTGGAGAAAGCACGGTTTGAATGTTTGCTCCTCATATATATAAGTTAATTTTATTTTTTGAATAAATTATTTGCTTTAAATGAGTAGCAAATAATACAGATTGAAAATCTCTTTAAAGTGCATATTTTAAAATGAGAAATATTGATAAAAATAAAAAAGTGCTGTATTTCGGTTTATAGATTTATTGGATTTGGGAATAAGGTCGATTGACTACTGTAGGTCCTACAGTCGGTAACAAAAGTGTCCGAACACTAGCAAAAATTCCTATGCAAAAAAGGTTCACTTCATACAATTCAGTTAAATAAATCCTTATCGAATCATGTTCTTAAACTGACTAAGAAGAGGATTCGACAAGGATTTATTTAACAAAACCGTATGAAGTGTACTTTTTTTACATAGGAATTTTTGCTAGTGTTCGGACACTTTTGTTACCGACTGTACGTCTGAAAGGGAGTGCCCTCCGTGGGGGGTCTTTCTAAGGGATTCTAGTCCGTATGCACACAATTTTCGAAGAAAAACACGGAAAACTCTGAATGACTAAGTAGACAAGCGCGACCTGGAATCGAACCCAGGCACTTTCCGTCACTCAGCTTTGAGCGCAGAACCGCTCGACCACCATTGGAGTCTCGGAAGAGGGAAAAGGACGGCCTTTGTAAAAATATCGTAATGAATTTTTAAAATTTTTCTTTTTTACGTACTTTGTATTTTTTTTTTTTTTTTTTTTTTTTTGGAAATGCTGGCATAAATTGTGATTTTTTAAATACATTCATTGTTTTAAATTATGAAAATTCATATTTTCATATTTATTTCTTAAATATCATATGTTTTCATTATACTATTTCGTCTTTTATTTTATTTTTTTTTTCGGGGGTGGGGGGGAGCGTATTGTTTATATTTATAGATATATTTACATACTAGCAGGCGACGCCCACTTCGCTGGTCCCTATTTTTAAATGAATCACTATAATTACTGAATTCTCAGAATTGCCTTAATTTTTATCACGTGAAAAAAAAAAAGAGAAACAAAATCTGATTAGGAAAAATGTCACACCGGGTTCTCACTGTCTTCGGAAAAAATTCCCAAAATGCTCTAACTCTTATTTCTATTATTTTCCCCCTTCGCCCCCCCTCCCGTCTCTCCTAATAATTTTACAAATTCGAAAATATCCGCAATCGATTTGTAAGTATCAAAAACCTCTATGCACCAGTTTTGAACGATCTATCCCTATTTTTTTTTTTTTTTTTTTTTTTTGCCCCTCCCAATAATTTAAAAAATTCAAAAATATCCGCAATCGATTTGTAGGTATCGAAAACCTCTATGTACCAATTTTGAATGATCTAACTCTATTTTTTTTTTTGCCCCTCCGCCCACCTTCCCATCCCTTCTAATAACTTTACACTTTCGACAATATCCCCATTTGACTTGCAAGCCTCTAAAACCTATCTGTACCAATTTTGAACGGCCTAACTGTATTTCTATTTGCTTTTGCCCATAGCCCCCCCCCTTCCCGCCCCATCCCCTTCCCGCCCCATCCCCTTCCCGCCTCTCCTAATAATTTTACAAATTCGAAAATATCCCCAATCGATCTGTAAGTATCGAAAACCTCTATATGCCAATTTTTTCGATCTAACTATTTTTTTTTTTTTGCCCCCCCCTCTCCCCTCCCTCTTCTCGCCCCTCCTAATAAATGTACACTTTCGAAAATATCCCCATTCGACTTGCAGGCCTTTAAAACCTGTCTGTACCAATTTTGAACGGCCTAACTGTATTTCTATTTATTTTTGCCTATAGCTCCCCCTTACCGCCCCTCCTAATAATTTTACAAATTCGAAAATATCCCGAATCGATTTGTAACTATCGAAAACCTCTATATACCAGTTTTGAACGATCTAACTCTATTTTTATTTTTTGACCCCCCCTCCCCTCCCCCTTCTCGCCCCTCCTAATAGCTTTACACTTTCGAAAATAATCCCCATTCGACTTGCAGGCCTCTAAAACCTATCTGTACCAATTTTGAACGACCTAACTGTATTTCTATTTGTTTTTGCCATAGCCCGCAATTATCGCCCCACCCCCTACCCGTCCCTCCTAATAATTTTACAAATTCGAAAATATCCCCAATCGATTTGTAACTATCGAAAACCTCTATATACCAATTTTGAACGGCCTAAGTACATTTCTATTTGTTTTTCCCCATAGCCCCCCCCTACGGTCCCACACCCCTTACCGCCCCTCCTAATAATTTTACAAATTCAAAAATATCCACAATCGACTTGTAAGCATCGAAAACCTCTATGTACCAATTTTGAACGATCTGACACTATGTTTATTTTTTTGCCCCCCCCTTCTTGCCCCTCCTAATAACTTTACACTTTCGAAAATATCCCCATTCGACTTGCAGGCCTCTAAAACCTATCTGTACCAATTTTGAACGGCCTAACTCTATTTCTATTTGTTTTTGCCCCATAGCCCCCCCTTACCACCCCACCTCCCTTACCGCCCCTCCTAATAATTTTACAAATTCAAAAATATCCGCAATCGATTTGTAAGTATCGAAACCTCATGTATCAATTTTGAACGATCTGATACTATTTTTATTTTTTTGCCCCCCCCTCCCCTCCCCCCTTCTAGCCCCTCCTAATAACTTTACACAATCGAAAATATCCCCATTCGTCTTGCAGGCCTTTAAAACCTATCTGTACCAATTTTGAACGGCCTAACTGTATTTCTATTTGTTTTTGCTCCATAGCCCCCCCCATGGGCGTAGCGAGGGGGGTGCAGGGGGGTGCACTTGCACCCCCCTAGATCACAGACATAAAAATGAAAATTTACATTACATACAGTGGCTGGCAAAATTTTTGAAATTGTGTGTTTTTCTGCCCTAACATTTTATTTAACTAAATTTCTTAATGAAGTATATTAGTAATTTTTCCCTCTTTAAAGCTTAACAAAATGCAAACTCATAATCGCAATTTTAGCCAATTTTTAATTTTTTGTCAAAATTGGCTAATTAAGACTATTTTTTTTTTTTTTTTTAATTTTATACACGAAAAAAAAGAAGAAGAAAGTCTAACGTCAGCAGTGACGCACCCAGGTGTGTGTGTGTGGGGGGGGGGGGGGGGGGGGGGAGGGCCCTCGCTCCCCCCAAAGGTCATTGCATTGGATTTTTTTTGTTTTTTCAAACTTATGATTTGAAATTTATGATTTTTGAACATTTAGTTTAGAGTAATGGAAGAATAGGGCAATGTTTCGCATAAGCATTCATCAAACATTCATCCTAAAGCTGCCAATTCCAAATTTAAGAATTTTGAACATGATAGAATAATGCACATAAACTTCCATTATGGAGATCGTTGCATTGGAAATAGTATATAATTGTATGAAAATAAAATACGAAATAGACTTTAATATAATCAATCACCAAATTAAGATAATGAATATCTATCAAATTATACGGTGTGTAGTCTTGAAGTTGAGGCATTTCAATCTGTGACAGTGTCGAGCAATCGGTCATATTCATTTCTGTTATGGATATAGTATTCTTCTCTGTAATAGAAATTTATGAGAACTAATACGTGAAGTGGAACTGAGCAGAGTTCCCCTTATGCCAACTATTTATTTTAAACTTATACTATTCTTTTTTTTTTTTAACAAAAATGAAATAAAATCAGAAAATAAATATCGTCTCGTTTTCAGTCATCTGCTTCATAGAACAATTTTGCCTTCTAAAGTCATGATTTTTTTTTTTTTTTTTCGTTTTAGAACTTGACTTTTTTATGTTTTTCCCCATTTTGAGGTTTGGTTTAAGAGTCTAAAAAACAAAATTTGCGTGTTGTCCGTCTAGTGTCAGTTCTTTTATGTGTTAGTTTATTAGTCTCTGTACGCAAGATCTCAAAAACAAATGGTCCTAGAAAGGTCGGACGAGTTTTAAAATATCGCTTATGACACTAGCAAGAACATATTTGTCTTCAGACCTTTAATTTGAAAAGTTTGTACATTATCAAAAAATACGATTTTCTAAATAACTGATAACAGGGGAAATTTTCGTATAAACATGTATTATGAGAATTATTTTCATCATAAAGAAACTAGACCAGTTTTAAAATATCACTTATGATATGAGTATGAATGCCATGTCATTCAGAATTATGGAGGAGTGAAGTGGAGAGGTCTGCACGGGCCGAAATTTTGAGGCGCGGATCCGGCTGAGGCTGTACGGAAGCTTTGCTTACCCAGCTCGGCCTGTTTTTTTTTTTTTTTTTTTTTTTTTTTTTAATTTTATTTTTTCCCATTGAAAGTCTCGCAAAATTGAGAAACCAAGATTATCAATTTTGTCCCGAGACAAAATTAAGAATTTCAACCAGAACCAAGCTAGGGGTGAGGGGGGGGGGGGAGGGGATCTGGACATATGCTATTTGCAATTTTAATCTTCAATGTTTAGAGATAGCTCTGCCGCTTCGTTAATCCGCTGAAGTATTAATTTGTACAGAACATGGAGCACATTGCGACTACCACTGATTAAACGTATTATGAGGATTATTTTCATCGTAAAGATATCTGACCAGCTTTAAAACACCATTTATGACATTATCATGAACATTATTGACTATAGACATTCCACTTTGAAATCTTTGTAAATTATTCAAAATTTACGAATTTCTCAACATGGTAGAATAAGGCAATATTTCCCAACACTTGCTATTTGAAGATTATTGGATTGGAAATAATATGGAATTGTATGAAAACTGGAATATAAAACTAACGTTAACAAAATTAAATTACAAATTAGGAAAAGATAAATGTATTGAAGTGGAAGGCGGAAGGGTAGCCTAGTGGTTGAGGACTACATTCTGCAATCCAGCCAAATGATAGGCAAAATTCATATCTTTTAACATGTATATATAGTATGAGCTAAAGTAGAAATGTATGAGAGCAATGATGAGAAACTGAGCAGAGTTCACCTATTCCAACTAGTTTATTTATACGACAATTTAAATTAATTTAGTAAGTGTTTTAAATAAAAATAAATAAATAAAATATTATAAATAATAAAAGCACCAATTTCGCATACTTTAAGTTTTAAAAAATAAAAATAAATAAATAAAAAGTGAAGAATAACTCTAAATATGAATAAGAATAACTTTTTTATGATACTCTTTGAATGTAGTAGGAGTAGGGCTTGTTGAATTTCAACATTTTAAAACTTTACTCTCTCTCATTCATACAACAAAAGTTGTTAATCCTGAGGGAGGAAATCCCAGTTGACAACTCCCTGGGAAATCAAATCCATTATAACAGTATATAACACAATTCAGTTTTTTACTTGCTTTCTTTCTGATCTAAAACGGCACTCTTTGAACTTATTAGATGAATGTAAACAAAACTCTTCCCTAAAGCGACTGAGACCCCCACTGAGTAACGTCGTAAAAGCAGGGAACAGAACGATTTACCGATCTTTGTTGGTTGAAACTTGAATAATTGTTATCTGATGACCAGAATCAGATATCCAGATGTTGGGAGCCACCGGGCATAGTGTTGGTGACCGCTTTCGCCTTTTAAATACCCTTATCATTCAAAAATAAATAAATAAATAAATAAAGAGAGTGGGATACTAGGGAAAGGGAATATTTCTTTTCTTTTCTCGTGTGTGTGTATTATAACCGCTAAAATTTATAACTGGCCATTGGTCACAGCTCAGACAGCCACAGCATCTCGCAATTTTGATAGAATAGTGAGTGTATGTTTCTCTGTTCGATTTATCTTCATGGGAAAAGGAAAAAAAAAAGGGGGGGAGAAAAAACAGGGATCATTTTAGTTTAGAAGAGTATTCTCATTTCTCAGTCATTCACTTTTAACGCTTTTTACATTCTGTCATAGTCTTTTGCAAAATTATCCCAAATTTCTCTTAGAAAGTAAGACCAGGCGAAAAATATCAAATTATAAAATTTTTCTTCAAGCTAAAGAAAAACCTTAATGAAAAGTAGAAATTCTAACAGATAAAGAAAAGGTAAGCATGAAACTATTACTATTTTGATATTTCATTTCAATTTTAATTATAAAAAATATTCTGCCAGAATTTTAGAATTATGATTTTTTTTTTTTATCAACAGAAAATGAATTCTAGAAAAGCAAAATCCATGTAAGATTTGATAAATTTCTTGAAGAATTCCAAAAATTTTAATTTATAATTTTCATATTTTATTTTATTTTTATAGGAAATATTTGGAATATTTAGCGATATTTTTTATTATACTCTTTAAGTGAGACACAATACTCTTTATAAATTTCAATTAATTTTATTTACATGTTTTTTAAGAATTATTATTTATTATTATTATTAAATTTTAAACCAAAATTTTTATTACATTTAAATACCTCAAAATTCTATGAAAGCATATAACAGCCAACAAAAAATATTAATTTCTATGTTTCTCTATGAACTAAAATTAAAGTTATGTTATTAATTAGAACGTAAAATTCACTTTTAGTAGAATTTTTAAGGAACATTTACTTTTGTGTGCGATTAAAATATAAGTATTTATTATTTAAAGAAATAATATCGCCATTCATTGTAATGCATAGAAACCAGGAAGCAAAACCTTGATGAGATGATAATTATTAAGAATTTAAAAAAACAACATATATATGAGTGTTTATCATAATTATAGTACAAATTTGTTTTTCATAATTAAATATCTTGAAATTAGATAAGACCAACAGCCTGCTTTAAGAATAGAAGATTGCATGTTTATCTATATAAATAGATATTAAAAGCGCATTTTTCCTCTAAAATTATTTAGTTTATGAGAAATAAATTTGAATTTGTGTAAATTTGTTAATGAAATGGTGGGTATTTAATCAAAAAGTATATCATTAGCTTATATTAATAAAGAAAGTTTAATGAGAAAAATTAGAAATGTATGGAGAAAGAAAGAATAGAAATCAAAATTCTATAAATTTAAATTTTTTTTATGATACATAGTGTAGTTAATTTAAGATAGTAAAAGGAGAAAAAAAAAACTTTATAGATTATGTACATTTGTATAATGTATCGTATCATTATATTTTGTGCACTTTAAAAAATTAAATTAGTCTTTAAAGGGATTCCTCTCATAGGTTATAATGTAATAGTTCACTTTTATCAGTTCTTGAAGAAAACCCGGCACGGTAGTTCTATTTATTCCTATTTCAATAGAGAATATGCTATAGTAAACATGATTCTTATCTATCAGTTTATAAATACATTCAAAATATATTTAGTGAAATTAGAACGCATCACTTACAGTGCTATATGAACGAATGGACAGAAAGAGTGAACGGAGCTCCAAGCACTCTTATTAACTTTGTTGGCAAGAAGTTTAAATTGATCATAAATTAATTTAGTTTTAACAATGAATTAATTCCAATGAACAACGAGCAGTTAAGCTATATTACTAGCTTTTTTTTTTTTTAATCAATATGTCATTGCTCTTGCTTATATGTTATTTATTTCTCATACTAGTAATATAGTCCTTAAAATTATTTACTTTTTATTGAATTGAGTGTAATATTATTTTATAATGTTTTAATAATTTCGTTATAAGCTGAGGTTTTTTTTTTTTTGTTTGTTTTTTTTTTCACAAAATTAAATGAATTCAAGAAAAATAGCCTATGGGTAGAAAAAAAAAAAAAAAAAAATCTGGTGTGAAACAACCACACGACTTCCATTACGCACTATCACACGTATTATATGCATTTTTGAGAGATAATGTAATCAGAAAACATAAAAGTGATCTAAAGAAGAAGAAACCTAAAATTTTTCCGGTAAGAGAAACTTATAAAGATATATAAAACGAAGCTTAAATACAGCGAGGTAAAAAATAAGAGAAAAAAATGGTAGAGTTATTTTTTGAAACACAAATTTCCGAGATTTGAAAATGATCTACTTAAGAAGAAAAACTGATAATTTTCCTCTAATAACCACGTAATATACCAGAAAAAAATGGATTTATATAACAATTTTCAAGAAAATCGTTAGAGCCGTGTTTGAGATACCAACTTTTACAAAAAATCAATTATTGAAAGAAAACAATAATTACATAAAGCATATTTAAAAGTGAGTTAAAATGGCGAGTTTGAAAAAAATCCGTACAACCGCTTTTAAAGGAACGCCTTTGCGAGGCCTGAAATTGAGCTATTTATACAGCACGCCTGTCAATTTTCCTGAACTAACCAACTATATCATTCGAAAGGACATCTAATAGAGTGTTTATATAGCAAGTTTGAAGAAAATCGTTAGAGCCGTTTTTGAGATACGGACTTACGGTTCCACTTCCGGTTAAACTCAATTATTGACAGGAAAACAATAATTACATACAAAAGCATATTTAAAAGTGAGTTAAAATGGCGAGTTTGAAAAAAATCCGTACAACCGTTTTTAAAGGAACGCCTTTGTAAGGCTTAAAATTGAGCTAGGACGCCTATCAATTTTCCTAAACTAACCAACTATATCATTCGAAAGGACATCTAATAGAGTGTTTATATAGCAAGCTTGAAGAAAATCGTTAGAGCCGTTTTTGAGATACGGATTTACGGTCCCACTTCCGGTTTTTCAATTTTCACCAAAATTTGGAAATTTCATTTGTACACCAGACGTATTTCAATTCTAAAGTTTCGTAGCTCTATCTTTATTAGTTTCTGAGCTATAATAGCCAGAAGATTCTCCACACACACACACACACACACACACACACACACATACATACAGACCAATTGCCAAAAACCACTTTTTTGGACTCAGGGGACCTTAAAACGTGTCCCTGAGTCCCTCCAATAATTTGGAAAACTCTTCGCCTACAGTCAGAAGGAAAATCGACAGCTTGCAAATTTTAAAATATATGTGCAAATGACCTAGAAAATAAATATGACAATAAAATTTTAATTCATTTTGAAAATTCCCTGGAAAATCCCCCAATTTTGAATTGAATTTACAGATCTTTGAACTCTGAACTTATCCCTATTTATAACTACTTTTTAATTTTTGTTACAATTGGATTAAAATTTGAAATTCATTAAGGAAAAAAAAAAAAAAAAAAAGTTTTTATACTCTAGTCTAATAAACCACGCAATTTATTTGAAATCTTGAAAGTGGAGTTGAATACTTGTAAACTATAATGTTTTCAAATGTTAAAGCAAATTTTGCCTGAGAGGAAAAAAAAAAAAAAAAAAAAAAAAAAAAAAAAAAAAAAATCGCATTTCAATTAATTAAAAGTACATATCAAACATATTTTTATCACTTATCTAAAAAACACTCCTATCAAATCAGCGTTCTTGAAAAAAAAAAAAAAAAACATTGAAATCGGTCTATTCGTTTGGAAGCTACTGTGGCACAGACTACAAACTTAAAACATCTGCTCTTTTAGGGGCGGAGGAGGGACCAGGGATGTTAAAAAATGGGTATTTTTAGAAAGACCTTCTATCATGCCCAAACTTATACACGCACCATAATGATCACCGTTACTAATAACAACTATTTCCCTGTTGTCGCCAAAAATATTTTTTACATACAAATTTGGGCCTGAAAATTTTTGCACCCCCCTAGATCAGATGCTGGCTACGCCCATGCCCCCCCTCCCCGTTGCTGCCCCACATGGAGGCTGAATTTCTAACTAAAATACCAGAAATTGGTTTTTAGACAGTTGCATTAATTATATTTTAGAGCAAAAATTTCACGTATATCTACTTTTTTTGTTTGAGATATATAGGATTATGCGAAATCACGTTTTACGCATGTGAAATCACGTTTTGCCCCCCTCCCCCGCCCCCCTTGGGGACCGAATTTTAAAAATTCCAGAAACCGATTTTTAGACATTTGTATTAGCTATATATTAAAGCAAAAATTTCACGTATATCTGTTTTTTCGTTTGAGATATATAGGATTATGTGAAATCACGCTTAACGTATGTGAAATCACGTTTCACCCCGCACCCACCCCCTCCCCCCCTTTGGGACCGAATTTCAAAAATTCCAGAAATCGATTTTTAGATATTTGTATTAGCTATAATTTAAAGCAAAAATTTTACGGATATATGTTTTTTTGTTCGAGATATTTAACATTATTCATTTGATTCTCGCGTTAAAGCGCTCTTTCAAGTCTGAAGTGGAAAGACAGTCGATGCGAGCGCCATCTTCTAAAAACGACCAAAATGGGGCCATTCTGATAACACAGCGTCGGCGGTCCATAGTGTACGTCCATGGGACTGTACCAGGCACGGAGTAGAAAGAATAGGAGGGGAAAGTCCAATGGTGCCCAGCCTTTGAGAGTGGAAATGGAAAACGATATTTTTATAAATATTGAGGGCGCTGTAGTCTACTCTCTCCCGGTTTTCCTTGACAGGAATTTTCGGTTTTCGGCTGCTATTACTGCAAAATAAACTATTTTTATTAATAAAAGATATTTTAATCAACACAATTTTATCGTTTTCTCTTTCAACTTTTTTTTCTTTCTTCCTTATATGTTATGATCTTTTCTTTTCGTTTATTTATGAAACTCCAAGTCCCTTTTTAATATTTTGCCAAGATAGTACATATGTTTTCCATAAAAATTCAAAATAAAGTTTTTTTGTTGTAATTTTATTTTTAAGGAAAAGCACAATTACTTTTGCTAGAATTTAAATACCTTATACAAAACTTTCCCATTATGTTTGACTGATTAATTTCGAACACTCCGTGTTCATCCTCAGAGTCGAAACGCTAAACGCCGTCGTTCTTCCTTTGCTGTTTACTTTGCCGGTGTATCCAGTGGTTGCCACTTCGCTTCACTTCGTGTTCTTCTAGTAGCTGTTGCCATGCGGTGGGAATGATGTAATGCTCTCTGTCATTTACGGTATTATAATTAGTGGTAATCTCGAGGGCCTCCCGTTTTAGTGCATAGTTTTGGTTATTGTAAGGGGCTATTTTATTGATGTTAATGGAGTTAATATTAATGGGGTTATTGATGTGGGTGGCGGAGAAAGCGGTGGAGGTTTTTCCTAGTTTTAAGTCTGCGCGATGTTCTTTTTCCCGTTCTGAAATTTTTCGTTTCGTCATCCCAATATAGCAGGCTTTATTTCCATTTAAATGTTCAAAGTTTATTTTGTAAATTCCTGGGGTAGAGTTTTGCGGAAGTAGGTCTTTTTCATTGCGAATATGTTGAAAGATGCTTTTATTAGGTTTTATAGGGATGTTGACGTTTAAATTTTTAGCTTCATTTTTTATTTTAAGGCTTGCACCGTTACTATATGGTATGGCAGAGGTGAAGATGGGTTTAGATTTCTGGGCACTGTTGATTTTGTTTAATGATTTTACGCGTTTTTTATATAATTTATTAACCAGATTTTTAGAGTAGTTGGCTTTCGCGGCTATTTTTTTGATATAGTTAAGTTCGTTGTTAAGTAGTTGTTTGTTGGAACAGACAAGAATGGCGTGGTTGATATAGGAACGAAGGGCTGATAATTTATAAGAGAGTGGGTTATTACAATTTTTGTTTGTGATTTCGGTGTTAGCTGTGGGTTTTCTGTGAATAGTAGTGTCAAAAGTGTTATTCGGATTTTTTATGATTTTTATGTCGAGATAGTTTAGGATATTGTTGGATTCTTTTTCAATGGTGAATTTAATATTGTTGTCGAGATTATTTAGGTCTATTAGAATATTGTCAGGGTTTTCGGAATCGGGAATTATGGCAAAAATGTCGTCGACATAGCGCGTCCAAAGTTTGCATTTGTTAATTATGTGGTGGGCTGAGTTTTCAAGTAGTCGGAGCTTTAGTTCGGCGATGATTCCGGAGATGGGGGACCCCATAGGGACCCCTTGAGTTTGACGGTAGGTATTTTGATTAAAGGTGAAATAGGATTCATTAAGAAGGAGGTTGTTTCGTTAATCCGGGCAAACAACCGGGCAACGTTAATCCGGGCAAACAACCTCCTTCTTAATGAATCCTATTTCACCTTTAATCAAAATACCTACCGTCAAACTCAAGGGGTCCCTGTGGGGTCCCCCATCTCCGGAATCATCGCCGAACTAAAGCTCCGACTACTTGAAAACTCAGCCCACCACATAATTAACAAATGCAAACTTTGGACGCGCTATGTCGACGACATTTTTGCCATAATTCCCGATTCCGAAAACCCTGACAATATTCTAATAGACCTAAATAATCTCGACAACAATATTAAATTCACCATTGAAAAAGAATCCAACAATATCCTAAACTATCTCGACATAAAAATCATAAAAAATCCGAATAACACTTTTGACACTACTATTCACAGAAAACCCACAGCTAACACCGAAATCACAAACAAAAATTGTAATACCCCACTCTCTTATAAATTATCAGCCCTTCGTTCCTATATCAACCACGCCATTCTTGTCTGTTCCAACAAACAACTACTTAACAACGAACTTAACTATATCAAAAAATAGCCGCGAAAGCCAACTACTCTAAAAATCTGGTTAATAAATTATATAAAAAACGCGTAAAATCATTAAACAAAATCAACAGTGCCCAGAAATCTAAACCCATCTTCACCTCTGCCATACCATATAGTAACGGTGCAAGCCTTAAAATAAAAAATGAAGCTAAAAATTTAAACGTCAACATCCCTATAAAACCTAATAAAAGCATCTTTCAACATATTCGCAATGAAAAAGACCTACTTCCGCAAAACTCTACCCCAGGAATTTACAAAATAAACTTTGAACATTTAAATGGAAATAAAGCCTGCTATATTGGGATGACGAAACGAAAAATTTCAGAACGGGAAAAAGAACATCGCGCAGACTTAAAACTAGGAAAAACCTCCACCGCTTTCTCCGCCACCCACATCAATAACCCCATTAATATTAACTCCATTAACATCAATAAAATAGCCCCTTACAATAACCAAAACTATGCACTAAAACGGGAGGCCCTCGAGATTACCACTAATTATAATACCGTAAATGACAGAGAGCATTACATCATTCCCACCGCATGGCAACAGCTACTAGAAGAACACGAAGTGAAGCGAAGTGGCAACCACTGGATACACCGGCAAAGTAACCAGCAAAGGAAGAACGACGGCGTTTAGCGTTTCGACTCTGAGGATGAACACGGAGTGTTCGAAATTAATCAGTCAAACATAATGGGAAAGTTTTGTATAAGGTATTTAAATTCTAGCAAAAGTAAAGTTTTTTTTTTTTTTTTGTTTTGTTTTCTAGTTGTGTTGATCTGCAGCCATGTTTTAAGCATCTGCAACTTTCTTTCATTTTAATTCTTCCTGTATTTGGCTTATTATTATTATTATTATTATTATTTTAATTCTTGCTGTATTTGACTTAAGGATTTTTTTTTTTTTTCAAACTCTAATATACATATTAAATTAATAAATGCTCATACAATATTGGAATTTTTTGTAATGTGTGAAACTGGATAATAAATCAATATATTTTTTTCAAAGTTGTTTAGATTTTTTTTTCTTTCATCAAAAATATGTTATCTTAAAATATATTAAAAAGATTTTTTAATTTATGTCTTTTCTTGTAACATTTAAAGCCATGACAGTGAAAGAAATAATAATAATAAAACTTGCGACATTTATTTTAAGGTCATTTATATTTTTCTCTCACGTATCTTCGTAGAATTTGCTAATGATTTTAAGCTCAATGATAAGTTATTATTATTCAAAAGTGCAGATTACTTGGTAATGCATTAAAAAAAAAAAAGAAAAGAAAAGAAAAGAAAATGAAAAAAAGAACCGTGAATTAAATTTGATTTTAATCAAATAAAATTTTCAGGATCATTTTAAAAATTGCAATTATCATTCTCAAATTGCAGTCTATCAAATTGCAATTTCATTATCATTTTAAAAGATGCAAAAGAAAATTTTTTACGTTGTTTCCCCTTTACTTTTAAATTCTTGCCATACCTGTGGTGGAGAGATTCTGCTATCTTGAAGCTGGTAGACCAAAAGTGCGTTCGATCTAAGATCGCGCTCGTCAATTTCGCCGATCGGAGTTTTCCGTGGTTTTCTCTGAAACTCGCGCAAATACTCTGGCTTGGAGACCTTAAAAAGACCTTCATGGAGGACACATTACTCAGGCCTAGGATCCTCGTGTAATCAATTAACTTTTAAGCCCCCCTCCTTCCCCCTCCCCCCCCCCCCAAAAAAAAAGAACTTTAAAATTTTTAATAACTTTCTTTTAGCATATAACGGGTGATAATTAAACAGTTGACAGATTTAAAAAAAAAAAAAAAAGTAAGTAAACACCACAAAGTACTGGAAATTAAAAAAAAAAAAAATGTTTGTACGTTTTTCTTTCTTTCCTTCTTTCTTTATTTTCTTTTCTTTTTTAGATAAGAAAATGTATTTATTTATTTATTTATATAAAATAATATATTATATAATGGTAATATACTGTATAATGTAATATATTTAAATAATGTTATTGATAATTATATTTATTTATAAAATGTAAAAATTTTTACCGATTTGACATAATATTTTAAGATAGTTTAGAAAATTAAGTGGTAAAATTGGATATTGGCAGGTATCCTGGCATATATATGTGGTGGAACACAAAATAGGCGACAATGCAAAATCGCAGATTGGAAGAAATAGTCCTGCCGTACTATAAAGCATTTTCCTGTAATTTATTAAACAAAAATAAATTTAATTATATCTATATATAATTTTAAAAATTATCGTTCAGTAACGTACATTATCAGGATTTTTTCCTTAATATAATCGCAATTAAAAAAATTATATTATACATATCTTTCGGAACACGAGAAATGCCGGGTACGAACCCAAGTCGCATTAGTCATTTCAGTCGTTTAGAGTTTTTCATCGTTTTCACCAAAACTTACATGGATATAGGCTACGCATTCTTGGTTTCTTAGAAAGATCTTGACAGAGGATATTCTCCCCACGCCTAGTTCCTTCGTGTAGGCAATCTAGCTTAACCAGCACACCACTCCTCTATATACGTATTTTTAAAATCTTATTAGAATTAATATGCAGACACAGAGTTATAATATAAATCAAAATATTTAACATTTGAAACGATAACTAAATCAATTAAATCACGTAGATTGAATTAGACCTGAAGAAATCTACATACAACACTCGCCACATGGCGACTTAAAAATTGATAAAATCGCCCTTCCCCCTTTCCAACTTTCATAAGCATGACTTTCCTTAATCGATTATGTGGTTGAGAGGTTCAGCTCTCAAAGCTGGAAGACAGGAGTTGCCGCGTTCGATCGCAGGTTGCGCTCATTGGCCAAGCCGTTCAAAATTTTCTATGTTTTTCCCCGAAAGTAGCGTAAATACGCATTAGTATACCTTAAAAAGATCCACACAGAAGGCTTCCCCAGGAACTATAGAAAAATACGAATGGTTTTGTCGACGAACGTAACCTGTATTCAAACCCGGCACTTCCCTGTCTACCAGCTCTGAGCGTAGAACCGCTCGGCCACTGTTAATAAGGTGGTGGTGATGCTGGTGTGAAGGTTAAGGCCAATTGACTAGACGAGGTTCTTAGGCCTGGGTGGTGTGCCCTACGAGGGGTGTCTTTTTGAGGGTACTAGCCCGTATTTATTCAAGTTTGGGCAAAAACCACGGAAAACTCCAAGCAGCTAAATCGATGAGCGCGACCTGGTATCAAGCTCGGTGCTTCCCATCTACCAGCTTTGGACGCAGAAGCGTTCGGCCACTGTTTAATAAGATGGTGGTGTTGCTGTATGAAGGTTAAGGCCAATTGACTACACGAGGGTCCTGGCCTTGGTGGTGTGCCCTCTGTGGTAGTCTTTCTAAGGTGGTGCCAGTCTGTATTTACATGAGTTTCGGCAAAAATCACGGAAAACTCTGAGCAGCTAGGTCGACGACCGCTCGTGGTATCGAACCAGGCACTTCCCGTCTACCAGCTTTGAACGCCAAACTATTCGCCCACTGTTTAATAAGGTGGTGGTGGTGGTGAAGTGAAAGTTAAGGTTGATTGACTACCCGAGGATCCTAGGCCTGGGTAGTCTGCCCTCCGTGCTGGTCATTCTTTGGAGTGAAAGTCCATATTTATGTCAGTTTTGGGGGGGGAAAAACACCGAAAACTCTGAGCGACTAGGTCACCGAGCGCGACATGGGAACAAACCCAGAACTTCCCGTCTACCAAATTTTAATCGCAGAAACACTCGGCCGCTGACGTGGTTTTTAATAAAGATAATTAACTTACCGAGACATATGTAAATTAAAATAGTTTTACAAATTTTTAACATTAAAAAACTATTGATAATTCAGTCAGATATTTACATACAGCACATTCGTTAAAGATGAATAAGTTTTAAAATAGAAATAATACATAGTTTTAAAAAATCATATTTAACTTATATAGTAAAAGAAGGTGCGGATGAATTTCCCTGTAATTTGTTGAAATGAAAATAAATTTAAATGTATCCCCACGCAATTTCTAAAATTCCTCAAATAACAGAAATTATCATAAAATTTTTACTTATATTTACGTTTAAAAGAACAAGATCTTTTGTATTACTTTAAAAATTTAGTAGGATAATTAACTTACTGTGTTTACAAATAAATCAAGATAACTCTTATTAAATTTAAAGTTTAAAAAAATAATATTAACGGGAAAAGTACACCGTATTATATTTATTTATTAATTAATATTTCTGTTTTTCTTTCTTTATAATTTTCTTTTCATTTTTTATTTAATTTGTAATTTTTATTATTTGTGACACTTTTAATTTTGTACGATCACCTTGTACAATAGTCAAAAAAATTTAATAGCTTTTATTCGAATTTTGATCAATGCGATCTCATATTTTGCATAGCCTCTTACAAAATCATAAAAATTCTTACAGTTATAAAAAAAAATTATATGTTATTAGGAAGACCTTATATAACATTATTTCTGCTTTTCCGATTTTCTTAAAGTTAAAACTTTCCATAAAAAAATTAAATTAAATTATGATTTTTCCATTGAAAACCATTACGGGAGCTTTTCGAGCGGGAGTTTCGCGACGGTGGCGCCATCTGTTTTTCTGAAAAAGAATATGCCAGATTTGAAAGCCTCTTTCCCATCCTATACTGTTAATTCGTGGTACCAGGTTATTTGGACGAAGGTCAAAATACGACTGCAGTGATCCTATAATGGGATGTGAGAACTACATTCAATAACAGGGCGCATTCCTAATCCTCAACGAAGCACCCAATGAAATTTAAAGCGAAGCTAACTACCTCTAGAGATTTTACCATAGATATAGTAATAACATATAGATTGATCAATGGGAAGAAAAAAGTGATCCACTGGGAACTGGTGCAAGCGTTGATGGCCTACCTAGTGACATTCACTCAGTGATGCCAGATGGTCGAAAATTATTTCCCCATACAGATCTTCAAATTTCCCCAAATCAGGTTTTTTTTTTTTTTTTTTTTTTTTCGAAAAAATCCCCAACTTGATTTTTCTGAAAAGGAAAATTAAAATTAAAATATATATATATATATATATCAAGCAGATTTAAGTGGATTTAAACTCAGATTTTTCCCCAAATGAAGGCAATTTTTGAAATAAATCCCCAAATAACAAAAAAGGTATTGAAAATCCCTGGTCGTAGGGATAAATCATTACGTTGCCAACATTGACAGAAAATGGAAGAACTCCCCAGATTTGTCCCCAAAAATTTTAGAATTCCCCAAAAAAGACCTCACAAACATTTGGTCCCCAAAATTGTCCCCAGAAGCCTCAAAAATTCCCAAAATGGGGACAAAATCCCCAATCTGGCATCACTGTAGCAAACTGACAGCAAACCCACTTGCAAATCTGCAAGAGCTTTGCACCTCTCGTAAGTCAACTTGCAGTTGCAAATGTGAAAGATGGCGAATTATTATTTTGAAGAATTAATCAGTTGGTTGGTGTGGTGTCCATGGGGAGAACTATAGAAAACCACGAGTGTGCAAAACACAGCAGGACAACTCCTTGATGTTATCGGAGTACAGACTCTCGATGTCAAAGGGGGAGAATTCCCCAAGCTTAGCCAGGAATCTTAAAATGGCAGGGCAGTCAAAAATATGTTTTGGTGTTAGTGGAAAATCATCACAGTTACTGCAGAGACGGTAGGTTCTATTGCCATCTCTCAGGAGTCAGGATCTTCATACCACGATAGTGACCAGTTCTAAGGCGGGTGATAGTTTTGGTAAGGTCTCCGTTCGCGTTTATTTCACAAATCTGCGAGTCTTTTTTAATGGTGTTTTTTCTCAAACTGAACCTTGCGATTGCATTAACATCGTCAAGAGAGACCTTGGCAATATTTTCATTATTGAGATTTCTCCCTTCCTTGGCAAGTTGATCTGCCTCTTCGTTCCCAGGGATGCCGACATGCGCGGGTATCCACTGCAAAATACATATCTTGTGTAGTTTGTCAATTTCATCCAACTGGTGTTGGATATCATGGGTTAGCCTTGATTGACCTTTATTTAATGCTTCTAAGGCAGCTTTGGAGTCACAAAAGATTACTAGCCCGTTAGCTTTGTCAGTGTTGTTGAGTAAGATGTATATGTATTCTTGCAATGCATTATATATTCCTTTGAGTTCACTGGTGAAATTTGAGTCGATGGAACCAGTGCCCAATGAATGGTTCGTAGTTCTGTTGTTGGGTAGTACAAAGTGTACGCCCGCACCGCCTTTTTGAAAAGTTTCATCAGCTGAGCCATCAGTATATGTGTGAACAAGGTTATTTTCCGACATTGCATTGATTGTTTGCATACCCTTTTCAAAGATAACTGATGTTAATTTCTTTTTGGAGCATGGAACAACGAGATTGGTGTCGATAGTTGTATTCTTGGGTAAGCACTTAGAGAATGCAGGCTCTTTCAGGAAATCAAGGGTGCTGTGATCTAGACCGATCTCTCGTCTTATATCGGAATCAAATTGTACAGTGGATGATCTTTTAAGTCTGGTTTTCTTCGACCAATTTTCAAAGGTTCTTAGTGAGATGTGGTCTGAGTCACGACTGCGTATTTTGTTAGTAAAGTTTATCGTTTGGTACTTCCTTCTGTTATTGAGTGATGCTAAGCAACATTCTCTTATCACTTTTTCATTGTTTGTAGAGGAAACTGCACCGCAGATGATTTTGGCTGCTCTAGCCTGGATGCTATCCAAGTAGTGGAGTGTTGTGGCTGAAGTATGGGCCCAAATGGGGGTGGCATACTCAAGATGTGGTCTTGCCAGGGCTGTATAGGTTGTCCGAAGGGTTTTAGGGTTTGCTCCCCAGTTAGTGCCACATAAGCTCTTTAGGATTTTTAGCCTCTTTAGAGCTTTGTTTCCACAATTCTTTATGTGTTCACCAAATCGCAATTCGGGATCAAGTTGTACTCCTAGGTATTTTGGATTAGCTGTTTGTGTAAGGGGAACGCCATTCAACATGATTATAGGTCTGCATTGGTTTCTGTGTTTTCGATCCATTGAAAACACCGTAAATAACGACTTCTGAGGATTAAATTTCAGTTTTAGTTTCTCAGACCAGGTTAGGACATTCTTCAGTGATTGGTTAAGAGCGAGGGCAGATTTATCAATATCATTGCAGGTATGCCATTAGAGATGCAAGGCTTTCAAAACACCCGGTTTTTTCCCGGAAAAAAAACGGTTTTTTTCCCTGGGAATTTAAGACAAAATTGGAAATTTTGAAAATTCTCCAAAACTGGGAATTTTGAAGTTATGAATGTTTTTTATAATTTTTGTATTTGTTAAATATTTTTTGTGTATAAACAGCCTCCTATCCTTAAATTAACTTCAACTTTAACTTCTGCGTAGATTTCATTTCCCTTTTCCTTTCTCATTAATTCGAGTATCTTCGATGTTCATGTTCATTCCGAAAACGAAGAAAATAATTAATTATAATTAATTCTTCGCTTACACTAACGGTATGTTTTTGTCACTATATTCATTAATATTAACATTTTTACCAACTTTTTAATACTTAGCAGTTTTACAAACTGAATCACAAGTGGAAAGTCTATAATTTTATTTTATTTTATATAATACTTTATATTAATGACAATTATAATATTAAAATTTGTAGTGCTTAAAGGAAAAAATCAATTGTTTTTACTGAGTACAAAAGTAGCTAATACATGTTATTTTATCTAGAATAATGTAGTGAAATTAATTGAATTTTAGGCTTATGAAATAATGTTATCTGGTGGGATTAAAGACTATATGTAAGAGGTGTCTGTGGAGAAAAATGCTTATAACAATCCTAAGTCTAATTTTTGCCAATCAACAAGCCTAAGAAAAGTAATATGTTATGATTCAAAGAATTAATTTTTCTTAATCATAATCATACCATTATCTTTTAAGCTTATATATTTTGTAATTATATTTAGTCATATAAATATCCATGTATCTAGTAAAAAAGGGTTTTATATTGGAATATCTTTTCAGATATATAAAGTATGACTTGTTTATATATGAAACGCTAAGATTTGGCTGCAGTTCTAATAAATTGAAAATAAAATGATAACTTAAAAGAATGTTATAATCTTATCAGTATATCAAAGTCTTTAAAACTGCCTTTTATATTAAGTAAAACACATATTATTTGCTTTAGAGATTTCTAGTTTGTTTTTTCCCCGCAAAATTCCCAAAGTTCCCAAATTTCCAAGTTTTTTCCCCAAAACTCCCGGGTTTTTTCCCTTGGTTTTAAATTCCCGGGTTTTTTGCATCTCTATATGCTATATAGCTATGTCATCTGCAAAGCAGGCAATTTTTGTTTCATCATGTAGGTGATGGTGGATATCATTAACATACAAAAGAAAGAGTGAAGGGCTAAGAACTGAGCCCTGGTGTTATCATTAACATACAAAAGAAAGAGTAAAGGGCTAAGAACTGAGCCCTGGTGTACACCTGCCCAGCTTTTTCTGCTTTTCGAAAGAGCTCCATTAAAACGAACCCTTAAATTCCTATGTCTCAAGAAGTCTGCAATCCATATAAGTGCGTTTCCTACGATCCCATGATTATGGGCAGTGACAATCACTATTTGCCTCCAAACAGTGTCGAAAGCTGCCGACATGTCAAGAAAGACAGCCGTTGTTTTTCTTGGAGGTTTCTCTTGAAAGCCGTCAATGATGGATTGACAAAGGTGGAACAATTGATCTACTACTGTTGAGTGGTGCTTCCGGTAGGCCCCTTGGTAGTAGCTTAGTTTTTTCTGTACGGTGAGAACACCCAATATTCTAGAATGAATAATGCGCTCAGTAATTTTACAAAGAATACTTGTAAGAGCAATTGGTCTATAGTTCTTGCATTCACCAGAAAGTTTTCCACGGTTTGAGGATTGGGACAATGATTGACATTTTCCATAACCTTGGCAGTTTTCCCGTTTTCCAGGAGGACATGGTTATTTTTAGAAAAAAGTCTTTTGCGAGATTGCCAAAATGTTTAACCATACATCCAAAAACAAGATCACTGCCTGGTGATTTGATTTCCGGTGATCTAGATCGTTAATTGCATGATCTAGTTCTTCTATGGTGATGTCATCCGACATTGAGTCGTTGCCATCTTGCGATCTCGCATCGCTTAGTAGTTTCTTAACTGTGGCACGAACAGATCAATCTTCCTTGCCACACTCCAATCTACTGGTGCTCGAATAGAATGTAGCCAGCTCATTTGCAATAGCCATATTTGAAATCTCTGATGGATTTGAGATGTCCACAAAGTTAGACCGTGGATTGGTGTGGACAGTGAAGCAGTTGTTTAAGGTTTTGGCTACCCTCCAAAATTTGGGGTCTTTTCTAGGATCTAGATTTTTGCAAAATTCAGCCCATTGAAGATTTTTACCGTTTGCAATTGCTTCTTCGACTTGAGTAGATACTTCAGAAAGTAGTTTTCCATTTTCTTCAGTATTGTCCGTTTTCAGTTTTCATTTAATCTATCTCTTTCTCTAATGAGGGAGTCAATATTTAAATCTTTCCATTAAGGAACCCAGTTGTTTTTTCTCTTCCCTCTGTCAATAAAAGGTTTTGCAGCTGTTGTGATAGAATTTATAAAATATTTAACGTTTTCATTTAGGTCTAAAGTGAAAGGTTTATCGGAGCACAGCTTCCGTTCTTCATACATATATACATTATATGTATGATATTAAATCAGTTCTTTAGGAGACAAATAAGATTTATTTAGTTTGAGATAATGGTAGATTATTTACAGATATCGGATGGATTCGTAATCGAACTACATTTCAATTTTTGTTTTTGTTTTGTTTATATTCGCGACTCAATTGAACTATAGAGGGATGAAGATGGTGTCGCGTGGCTAGCGGTGCCGGCTCTCTGACATTATTGCTAAAGTGTTTCCTTCTCATATTTAGTTTAAAACTCGAGTAGAGTATTTTAGTTTCCGTTACGAAGTTATTGTTTTGTGAACAAGTTTGTTTACAGTCGGTAACAAAAGTGTCCGAACACTAGCAAAAATTCCTATGTAAAAAAAGTGCTCTTCGTACGGTTTTGTTAAATAAATCCTTGTCGAATCCTGTTCTTAATCAGTCTAAGAACATAATTCGACAAGGATTTATTTAACAAAACCATATGAAGTGTACTTTTTAAACACAGGAATTTTTGCTAGCGTTCGGACACTTTTGTTACCGACTGTACTTGACAGTGTAATTAAAGGTAGAAGTTTTTGTACTTTGGCGTGATGAATTGTGTGAACCGCCCTACACGTGGTGCTACAAGAGGGACTATTATCGTCGAATAAGGACTGAACTTGTTTGTTGACCTTTGTGGTAAGGTCAGTGGTTTATTACTACTGAAGCTAGCGGTAAACCCAACCTCAAATCTTGTAAATTATGGAAATGTAAGCACGCAAGGATTGGACATGGACACATCGCAAGGTATGGCTTTCAATCTTAATTTCTATGTTAATAGTCATATTCCCGACTGTTTGCAAGCAGCAGTAAATGATAGAGCGGACAAAATTGCCATTTTAATTGCTGCTAAAGAGGGTTTACTGCCTGCGTCCAACCCCAAGAAACTGAAAGGTGAACTTTTAAAAATACTGGAAAAAAACAAATGTAATAGAAACGCTAAAAATGACCCGTCAGGGTAAAGTTCTTGTGATTACTAAGTCGGTGGAAGCAGCTCAAAGACTTTTGCAAGCTAAAACACTTTTTGACATTGTTGTGCAGCCGTATGTAATTAAAGAAACAATATCCACAAGGTTCCTCTTGCGCAATATAGACTTAACTATCTCATGCCAGGATATCGCTGAGGAATTGGAATTGAAGGGAATAATCCCGCTTGAAATTAGACGTTTCATAAAGAAAAGTAACGACAGTCAAATACCTTTGACAACAGTCTTAGTCACGAAGCTGGGAACCCAGCTACCTAGACATGTCAAATTATGGTATCAAAATCATAGAATTACTCTATTTTGGGACAATCCACGGCCATGACGGAATGGTTATAAATTTAATCATAGCACACAATCTTGTAAACAGTCGCCGGTCTGCGTAAAATGTAGCGAGAGTCATACTGGCGTCTGTACCGCGTCGTCATTGAAATGTGTAAATTGTAAAGGGGGGCAAGAGGCTCTCAACAAAACTTGCCCGTTGTACTTACGTGAAGTCAAGATTCAAAAGTCAAGATTCACCTGACTATAGCTGAGGCCAGAAGAAGGTTTTTCTGAGACTGAGGGCGTCAAAACCCAATCTTATGCTAAAGTTGCAACCAGTAGTCCACCATTGCCTGACCTTGTCACTAAGTCTGATCTAGAAGTTTCCTTGAAAGCTTTGTCATCTATGATAGAACTGGTGCAACAACTTATGGCTTCCCAACTTCAAACGTTTCAACAAATGCTGGGATCCCTAACCCAGACCCTAGCCTTATCCCTCCGTCCGTCGGCACACGGTGCCACTCCTTCCTAAAAAAAAAAAAGTTTTTTGGCCGGAAGCCTCTTTTCTTTTCTCTTATTTTTGTTTCTCTACTAATGGGAGTCTCCTTAGTTCATTGGAATATCCGAGGAGCTCTAGCAAATTCTGCTTGGCTCCATCATTCGTTTTTTTCTCGTTCTGATTTTATTTGCCTCCAGGAAACTTTTCTGAGCTCTTCAAATTGTTTTTCTCTTCCTGGGAAGGTTGTCTATCGGCTGATAGGCACCTTCAACACGGTGGTGGTCTCATTACTGCTGTTAATCGCAAATTTTCCTCTCTTCATCTTTCATTTCCTAACTCTTCCCATGGCAACGAGGTCCTGGGTGTTGAAGTAAAGTTGTCACCTAGTTTCAGGCTTCAAATTCTTAACGTTTATTCTCCTCCCGGTAGATTTGACTATGACTGGTTTAACCAGGTTCTTACCTCTGCAATAGTTCTTTCATAATAGTTCGGGACTTCAACAGTTATCATACGAGTTTTGGTGGCCGTCAGGATTCTCCTCAGGTCTCGAGGTTCATCGACTGGATTATCAATAACAATATCTGTCTTGTTAATACCTCCGTTCCCACCCATGTTTCTCCTGGGGGAACTTCTACCATAATTGATCTCTCTCTTGTTTCACCTGACCTGTTTCCATGTCCACTCTGATACTTTTGATAGTGACTGCCCTATTAAACTTACTTTCGATTGGCTGCCCGGATCTCGTCTATGTCATAGTGTTAGGTTAAGGTGTGACTGGGGTCCGCTACTATTAAACTTAATAAGAAGTTACAGGGCTGTAATTCTCCATCCTATGAGGATGTATTAAATATTTGTCAAAGGTCGGTCGCTGTGAGTAGTCGAAAGATTAGGATCTTGGATCGTGTTGACACTCCCTGGTGGGATAGACGCTGCAGTTATCTTCTTGGGCGGAAACGCAAGTTCCTCCGCTTGGCGAAAAGGCACCTGAGCTCGGCCTACTGGATTCAGCACAAGTATTTTGCTGCTCGTCTCAAGAAGGAAATTAAGAACGCTAAACGTTTGTACTGGTCCGAGGTCTGTAGAAAGAGTGGGCAGTCTGGTGACATTTTCAAACTTCTCAAAGCTCTCCAAAACCGGAAGTACCCTCCCCAGGAGTCCTATAATTACATCGGTACCTCAAATGAGAGTAGGCTGGCTACTGATAATGTTTTTGCTCACACGTTTGTCAGCCCCCCTATTGACTGTTACATCCCTCTGGACTTCAGTGCCAACGAGGATCGCAACATCAGTAAACCTTTTGCTCTCTCGGATCTTCAACACGCCTTGCACAAGTCTTCCCATCGCACTCCTGGAAACGACGGGATTTCCCCCCGAGTTCTCAAGTGCCTCGACAATAACAGTCTGGTGAAACTTCTTGATTGTTTTAATAATCTCTGGTCGGATGGTCTAGTTCCCAAGTCCTGGAAGGAAGCCATTGTCGTTCCTATCTTGAAGCCGGGTAAGAATTCTACTTTCTCGTCTTCCTACCGCCCAATCTCTCTCACCCCTGTTCTCTCAAAGGTTTTTGAGCGGATGATTCATTGGGTGCTTCAGAATGACGTTTTAAATGTGAACCACTACGGGTTTTTTCGTTTTAGGGATTATGCTCCTGCTCTGACGAAAATCTATGCAGATCTGGTGTCTGCTCGGCGGCAGAAGTGGTTTAGTGTTCTGGTCTCGGTGGATATTGCCTCTGCTTACGACTCTGTATGGCCGGACGGCCTTGCTTTTAAGATGCTGTCAGCGGGCGTTGACGGCCATCTTACGAAATGGTGCCATTCCTTCATGCAACGTGCTATCCAGGTTAGGTGGTTGAGAACTTTGTCTGCCCCAGTCTCGTCCTTTGTGGGGGTCCCGCAAGGGTCTGTTCTTTCTCCTTTACTCTTCTCCTTCTATATGAGTGATATCTTCGAGGCAATGGACCTCGGGTTAATGCTGTAGTATACGCTGATGATACTTTCCTTTACGCGTCTGGCCCCTGCCTCGAAAATATTATGCATGATATTCAGGACACCCTTCATAATCTGGTTCACTGGTGCAATTACTGGAAGTTGAGTCTCAGCCCTCATAAAAGTGCAGCGATTGTTTTCTCTAGAAGGAAAATCTCGCCCGATTCTAACTTACGGCTGCAGGGGGAAGAAATTCCCTAGGTGGTCTCCCTTCGTATCCTTGGCCTGTTGTTCGATCGGGGTTTAACGTGGGGCAATCACGTCTCTCGTCTCCGTGAGAAGACTTTGAAGAAACTTAACGTTTTGGAGAGCATTAGTCATTAGTGTTGGCACCAAAAACCTTCTCAGAATCGTTTATGCTACTGTTGTCAGTTTCCTGTATTTTGGTAGTAAGGTCTATTCCTTTGCTTGCCCCTCCACTAGGAAGAGGTTAGAGCCCCTTTTGAATGCTGTGCTTAGGGTGGCAACGGGCCTTCCTCGGTGGACGCCTATCCCTGTTCTGCGCCGGGAAGCTAACTCGCTTACTGTGGCTAGCCTTCAAGTGCTATTATAAATTGTAAAATCAAAATTAAGAATGAGTTACTACCTCACAAAATACACTTTCACTTAATCAAATCTTCTCAAAATTGTTTTATTCCTAACGTAACATTATAATCAATTATTGTATTTATTTTAACAGCCATCCAACAATAAAGTTTTACTGGGTGTTTCCTCGATGGAGTTATTGAAGCCTTTCCAATTGGATGCTAACTCAGCAGCATAGATATACACTTTATTTAGATAATTCAACTCATAACAAAAACTGAATTTTCATATTTTACAAGTTCATTTATATTGCACACCCACACTACAAAGAATATTTCTGGTGTGGATAAAAAAAAAAAAAAAATGAAGGGTCAGGGATTTTATTTTGAAGGAAGTAACTTAAATACACTGATGGAAAAAAAATCCCAACACCCAGAAAAAATTATTGTACAGTAATGAAATTTCAGCAATACATTTGTCTAGGTAACATATTTAATTGATTAAAGTTTCAAGATCACAGGTAGAGCCATTGGCGAGAAGAGCCATTTCAAATGTGAAATGTTAGTACATTAGTAACCGGTGTAACCGCTAGAATTTTGAATGCAAGCATGCAAACGTGCATGCATTGTGTCGTACAGGTGTCGGATACCAGTTTGTGGGATGGAGTTCCATGCCTGTTGCACTTGGGCGGTCAATGCAGGGACGGTTAATGCTGGTTGTGGATGACGCTGGAGTTGTCGTCCAATGATGTCCCATACGTGCTCGATTGGAGAAAGATCTGGTGATCTAGCAGGCCAAGGCAACATGTCGACACTCTGTAGAGCATGTTGGGTTACAACAGCGGTATGAGAGCGAGCGTTATCCTGTTGGAAAACTCCCCCTTGAATGCTGTTCATGAATGGCAGCACAACAGATTGTATCACTAGACTGACGTACAAATTTGCAGTCAGGGCGCGTGGGATAACCACGAGAGTGCTCCTACTGTCATACGAAATTGCTCCCCAAAGCATAACTCCAGGAGTAGGCCCTGTGTGTCTAGGCCGCAGACAGGTCGCAAGCAGGCGTTCACCTGGCCTCCTTCTAAGCAACACACGGCTATCACTGCGACCAAGGCAGAACCGGCTTTCATCAGAAAACACAACAGATCTCCACTCCGTCCTCCAATGAGCTCTAGCTTATCACCACTCACGTCGCAAACGGCAGTGGTTTGGAGTCAGTGGAATGCACGCTACAGGGCGTCGCTCGGAGCTGTCCTTGAAGTAACCGATTTGTAACAGTTCGTTGCATCTTTCAGATGTATTAACACGCCTACCAAATTTCGTTTGTCTAGCACAGATCCTTCCTGGTGTTGGGATTTTTTTTTTCCATCAGTGTATTCTAAAAGTATGAAAGTCATATTAAGCAGAGTTTTTTAAAGAATAAACTTATGTATAGTAAACTCAAAATGTAAATGAAAAATGTAATTTTATTAAAATGTAGATTTTTGCAAGTAAAAATAATAATTATCCAATTAATTAAACAAAAAATGTGTAAAATATGACAAACAACAAGATACAATTTACATATTTTCAGAATACTTTGGAGTTTCAATGAAAAAAACTTAGTCTCATCTAATTTCGGTTTTATTATATATGTGAAAAGATAACATTAAAAACAAATAGCATAATAAGAAGGTATAACTCATATATGTGTTTAAAAAGTTTCCATATTGCTTTAGAAAATCTTTTGGATGCCAAATTTTCAATCCAGTACCGTAGTTTTTGTTTACATTGCAAGTATGTAAACATTTTTTTTTTTTTTTTCACCGAATTGCAATACTTTATTGTATTAATTACTAGGATATTTCTTAAGATTTTCGTAACAGATTACACGATTACACTGCTAATTCAGAAAATAACTTCATTTAGCTTGCTTGAGGTACTTTAAATTTTTAACACGATAATTTAAACTTAAAATCAACTAGAATTGTCACAGGTGAGAGTATTCGAATATATAACATGATACTTTTTTTTTAATTAAAACTCAAATTAAATAAGTACGTATTGAATATATTCAGGCATCTAACTTCGTTAAATAAAAAAATCTGAAGGCCTTTTTTTTTTTTTTTTTTTTTTTTTTTTTTTTACCATATGCGATAATTTAACATTTTGGTCGATTTTAAAAATACGTATCCACTGTGATAGGCATATTTTACTCTTGAAAATTAATTGATGCTAGTAGAAAATCAATAAAATCCTCATGAATTGCACTAAAGTACCTGTTAATAACTATTACTTATGGTTAATATGAATCAAAATTTTAAATATTTACTAGAAAATGATTTTCATTTTAATCACTTAACGAATGTGTATCAATGGGATTTTAAATTGACATCTGACACACGAACTTAGACTTTTATCCACCAGAGGGCGTATTCGAGTGCTAGTGTATAGGGACCCTATATACAGAGAGACTGGACATTGACCGAAAGTCGGCCATTTTAGTGCCAATTCGGAGCGATCCCCGTAGAACGTAATGCTTTTTTCTTCGCGATTGACGCTTTACTATACAGCATAAATGAAAGAAAATTGTACTAAATTTGTGCAGAAAGTAATGCAGAATATAAATATGTAATTTTTTTCGTCTTAGAAAAAAATAATTTTAAGAAAAACGAATTTTGTTTTAACCTTCGACATGGTTACTTTTTCAACTCCGATCGGAAAACAGAGGAATTTTTTGTTGTATATTTCTATACCAAGTAAAATACGTTGATTGTGAAAGTAATTCTACCTTATTTTTTCTGAGGATAATGCACATACATTCTATGTATAAAAAGTTAGAAAATTTTTAACAAATATATGGTAATCTTAGTTTCTGTCAAGTAATTCACGAGTAAATGTAAAACTACGGCAGAACAGAAATTATTTTTTATTATTTTATAAAAATGTTTGCGTAATATTTTTACAAGCTAAAAATACATATTTTATTTATTTCAATTACGCATTATTAATAATAATGACTTAATTAAATATTAAAAATAAAAATTTTATTAATAATAATTAGTAAAAATATTAACTAATATCTTTAGAAATTAAAAAACGTTTTTATTTATTTTATTTACATTTGCTTATTTCATTGAATTTTTTTTTTTTTTTTTTTTTTTAATATTATGTAAATAAAAGTAATAACTTATTTAAATATTATTTATAAAATTTATTATGGCAATTATTAATTAAAAGAAATTTATATTTCATATGCTAGCAAATAATATACACCTTATTTTCTTTATTTTAATCAATTTATTTTAAGAAATCTGATACATTTTGCGTACTAGGAAATAATCAAAAAATTGCAAGCTAAAAATACATATTTTATTTATTTCAATTACGTATTATTAATAATAATGACTTAATTAAATATTAAAAATAAAAATTTAATTAATAATAATTTGTAAAAATGTTAACTAATATCTTTAGAAATTAAAAAATGTTTTTATTTATTTTATTTAGATTAGCTTATTTCATTGATTTTTTATTTATTTATTTATTTCTACTTTTTTAATACATTATGTAAATAAAAATAATAACTTATTTAAATATTACTTATAAAATTTACCATCACAATTATTATTTAAAAGAAATTTATATTTCATATGTTAGCAAATAATACACACCTTATTTTCTTTATTTTTATCAATTTATTTTAAGAAATCTGATACATTTTTGCGTACTAGCAAATAATCAAAAAAATCTTTTTATATAGTTATTTTAAATATGTATTTTAAAATATATCAGAAAAATAAAATACATTGAGATCTAACATATTAAATATATTGCAAAACAGTACTAAAAAACTAATAGCTGGCAAATAAATAATGTAATTATCTCATATTTAGGAAATAAATACGTAAAACAGCATGCAATAAGAGAATTCAAAGTATTTAAAGCACGATATAAAATAAATAATTATGCATTTTTATCTTTTAAAGGTATTCCAAAATTAAAGCAATTTATCTCCCAACAAAGTAAAAATGTAATAAATAAGTTATTTTTTCGATTATGACGTAAAACAATCGAAATTTCTTCTCAGCGTAATAATAAGCAATGGAGCTACTGGCACTAAAATGGAGAATTTCGTCAAAAAGCCGGCGCCAATGTCCAGTCTCTCTCTCTATATAGGGTCCCTACTAGTGTAGAGTTGCGAATTATGATATATGCACAAATATGTATGTTTTCTGAAGTATTATATTATTGCAGTTCATTTTAACTGGTCAACTGACTTAAAATATTCTTTTTAGTTGTTTAAAGGGTACAACTATAGTATTTCCCCTCAGCTAGATTTGGCGATTTTTCTTTGGCGCCGATTTGACCGATAACGATGTCGTTCTGGATTGTTTGCCTTATAATATGGCAGCCTAAATGCTATTTATTTTGGATTTATGATTTATAATTTAGCTTACGATTTTATCATTTATGCTATATGATTTATGATTTTTAGATTTATGATTTAGCCATAATCGCCAACGAAAAATCGCCAAACCTAGCTGAGGGGAAATACTATAGTTGTTCCTCTACCAAATGTTGACATCTACCATTAAGTCTATATTACTTTGTATTGAGGTCATTGAACACTAAAATAAATAGAATTGAATTGAAGCTAAATTCGAGATTTCTATAAAACTTCAATTATTTAATAAGGTGTAATTTCAATATTTTGTAGGCTATACTTTGTATGAAAGTCAAGTGTGTAATACAAAACTTGTGTATAAACATATTTGTTCAATCTTCATTGAAATCTAAACATTTATTACCTTAGAATTACTTGGTCTGGAGTGAGTAGATGACTAAAATTGCAGAAGATAGAAAGAAGAGAAGAGTTAATGTTACTTTAACAAGAGTGTATACATCTATTGAAAATGCAGTATGTGGTAAGCTCGATATCCAAATATCAACTTTCATTATTAAAAATCAAAATCATTAAAAGTTCATAAGCTGTAAGAGTAGATTATATTTTACTTACTACAATCGCATAGAACTTATTTACTATTGATGGTATTAGATATACTTATTTTATTTTCTCTGCCAGTTATTTGTGCACTTTTAACCAATATGTATGAATATAAAATTATTTAAAATGCTACTTAAATTTGCATTGAGAGAATCAACTGCAATATAGTTAGTTTATATTGACTTGCTTATAAAACTAAAACTTTCATTAACTATTTATATTTTTAAATATCGGCAATAAAAATATATAGAGAGTATTGATTTTAGTTTTAAGATTAGATGATTATGTATTTTATTTTTGAAATATGTGGTTAAGAAAATTTCAACAGATAAACATTGAAAAACATTTGTAGCTTATTGAACTAACATTTGAATGGGAATTTATGTGTTATGTCAGTTTCACTATTTTGGCATAACATATTAAGCTCTTTTTCGGATAATGATGATACAATGTTATAAATGCTGAAGTTTAAATGGAGTTCTGTTAAAGGTAAGATTTAAATTAAAAGTTTTATTATAAATGATAAATATTTTTACTTAACTGAGAAATGTTACATTTTATATTATGCATGATAGCAACACCAAATCTAAAGTACCACTGTGATGTTTATATTCATCTACTTAGTATTTATAATTATTATTCACGCCTCAATTATTTTATTTTATTAATATTATATGATTTATATTTTGAATACCATTCGATAAAGACTATTATAAATAATTACAAGATAAAAAGATCTTTTAATATACCATGTTTTTAAATTTTCTGTTCAATCATATAAACGCTACCGAAAGCAGCGGGAACCCGGAGCAATTGGATAAATTTTTAAAAAAATTCATTGCTCTCGTGTTTTGAGCTATTATAAAAGTTTCAAATGTCTAGCTAGTCGGGAAGTTAGTGAAAAATCGATTGCAAGCTTTGTACTGGTAACGCTGCCGAAGGCAGCAGGAACCCGAAACATTTGGTTTAAAATATTTTAAAAATGCATTTTCACCGTATTCTGAACTATTCTGAAAATTTCAAATGTCTAGCTAGTCAGGAAGTTAGTTAAATAAATTTTCTGTTGAATCATATAAACGCTGCTGAAGGCAGTAGGGACCTGAAACAGTTGACTAAAAGTATAAAAAAAATGTATTGTCACTCTATTCTGAGCTATCCTGAAAGTTTCAAATGTCTAGCTAGTCGAGAAGTTAGGGAAAAATCGATTGCAATATTTGTACTGATAATGCTGCCGCAGGCAGCAGGAACCCGAAACATTTGGCTAAAGGTATTAAAAAAATGCATTTTAAACGCATTCTGAAAGTTTCAAATGTCTAGCTAGTCGGGAAGTTTGTTAAATAAATTTTCGTTCGAATCTTTTAAACGCTGCCGAAGGCAGTAGGGACCTGAAACAGTTGACTAAAAGTATAAAAAAAATGTATTGTCACTGTATTCTGAGCTATCCTGAAAGTTTCAAATGTCTAGCTAGTCGAGAAGTTAGTAAAAAATCGATTACAAGCTTTATACTGGTAATGCTGCCGAAGGCAGCAGGAACCCGGAGTAGTTGGTTAAAAATATTTAAATGCATTTTCACCGTGTTCTGAACTATTCTGAAAGTTTCCAATATCTAGCTAGTCGGGAAGTTAGTTAAATAAATTTTCTGTTGAATCATATAAACGCTGCCGAAGGCAGTGGGGACCTGAAACAGTTGACTAAAAGCATTAAAAAAGTGTATTGTCACCGTGTTTTGAGCTATCCTGAAAGTTTCAAATGTCTAGCTAGTCGAAAAGTTAGTAAAAAATCGATTGCAATCTTTTTACTGATAACGCTGCCGAAGGCAGCGGGAACCCGAAACAGTTGGCTAAAGGTATTAAAAATATGCATTTTAACCTTGTTCTGAACTATTCTGAAAGTTTCAAATGTCTAGCTAGTCGGGAAGTTAGTTAAATAAATTTTCTGCCGAATCATATAAACGCTGCCGAAGGCAGCGGAACCTGAAGCAGTTGACTAAATTTATTAGAAAAATGTATTGTCACCGTGTTGTGAGCTGTCCTGAAAATTTCAAATATCTAGCTAGTCGGGAAGTTAGTTAAAAATCGATTGCAAGATTTGTCCCTGACAAACACACAAACAAACAAGCAAGAATCGAAGTTAATAAAAACATGGTAAAATTCTGATTTTATAAGATTAAAAAAAAATATTAAGAAGTATAAAGTCTTATAATTTTATTTTGTAAGTATTTTTTTTTTTTTTTTTT
This sequence comes from Salticus scenicus, assembly GCA_963930645.1. NCBI lineage: Eukaryota > Metazoa > Arthropoda > Arachnida > Araneae > Salticidae > Salticus > Salticus scenicus. Next base: position 150,166,868 of record OZ005651.1, read on the forward strand.
TTTTTTGTATGATCAAGAATATGGTAATTCTTCAATCGAATGAGTATTTTTAAATATCAGTGCATTCATCTCAATCTTGAATCAAAAATCTCACTAAATGGAGAACCTCAGTGTGTCCTGATAAATAATATTCCAGTTTATCGAACAACTATCCGAATGAGAATTTGGCTGTTATGTCAGTTTTAGTATATTGGCATAACATACTAAATTCTCTTTCAGATTGTTCAATGAAGCACAAAAACTTGAAAAGTGCATCTTCTGAAGTGAAGCAGTCGTCTACTTGAAAAATATACTAAGGCATATAAAGGATTATGTTTTTTGTAAGTATAATATACTTTTCAAATTTATATAGTTTTTATTATTGAGAACTTGAGTGAGTATTTTAAATATGAATAAATTTACTTAAGTCTTGAAACAGATTCTGGCAGGTGAATCTCAATCTGATCAATGAAGAATACATTTTTTCTTAGTTTTACGAATAAACATCTGAATTAGAACTTGTCTGTTATGTCAGTTTTAATATATTGACAAAACAAGTTCTTTTTCAGATAATTAATGATGCATAAATACTGAAGTTTAATACACTGCTGTTAAAAGTATCATTTATTTCATGGATTTACTTTTTTATTATCAAGAATGATAAACAATTTATTGTAAATAATAACATATTGTTAAAAACGCCAATGTAAAAAAAATGTTGAAACCAAACTGCAGTTTCTGTAGCATTAAGCGTACCTACCATCATCAGTGTCAAACCTGACTGAGAATTTGTAAAGTGATGGATGGTATGCATAAAGCATTCTGCATTGATAACGATATACTTAACGCTTGCTACTGAAATTGGAGTTTGCTTTTAGCATTTTTTACATTGGTGTTTTCAACATTGTGTAAATCTTTCTGTTCAATGTCAAGTCTGGTTATATAAGTAATTTATTATTTTAATTATTGTATTATGCATGGCACTTATTATCACCACTATTTGGTCAAATATTGAATATTCTTCAAGCTAAATAGTAACTATGTAGCTGGCTGATTACTCTTATATTCAGGTGTCATTATTTTAATTTTTTACTACTACTACCCTATTACTGTGTAAGTAATGGAAGTATTGTGTTCAGTTCAAAAATTCAATATCGAGATTTCACCTGGTTTACATGTTTTAAAGTGTCCTAAGTAAAAAAAAAAAAAAAGTCAATTGGTTAGTATGTGCGTGTGGAATCTTCTGACTATCATTTCTCCGACACTGATGGTACTATGAAACTTCAGAATTGAGACACGTTGGGTGTATAGATGATTTTTACTACTTTGGATGAAAATTCGACTGTCAGGAACCAGGAGTGGGGCTGTAAGTCCATATTTCAAAAACGGCTCAAACGATTTTATTCAAAGCTGCTGTATATACATTTGATTAAATATTCTTTCATATGAATTAGTTGGTTAGTTCAGGAAAATTGATAGATGCCTTGTATATATATCTCAATTTCAAGTCTCGCAAAGTGCATTCCTTTAAAAACAGCTGTACGGATTTTTTTTCAAACTTCTTATATTAATCTCCTTTTTAGTATCCTTTTGTAATTGTTATTTTTGGGTCAACAATTGAGTACGCCAAGTTTTGGTAAAAGTCGGTATCTAAAAGCGATTCTAATGGCTTTCTTGAAAATTGTTACATATACCCATTAGATACGCTACCCATTACATATCCTTTCTCATGTATTACATAGTTATTACAGGAAAATTAACAGTTATACTGATTAGGTAGGTCAGTTTTAGATCTTAAAATTAGTGTTTCAAAAATAAAAAAAGTTTAAACTGATTTTTTTTTTCCTTATATTTTGAACTCGCTATGTAAATTCTGTTTTATATGCATTTATATGAGTATCAGCTTTCTTGTACCAGAAAATTTTAAACAATTTTATCAACATGAAATTTAAATTAAAAGACTAGGATATCAAACAGAAAATTGATTAGAAAATCGCTCTCAGTAATCCGCAAATTGAACCACACATCCACAATTTTTATATTTTTTTTAGTTTGATCATCAACTTACTTTTTCAACTCACTAAAATCTATGCAGATCATGCGACAGTCACCTATAACAATCATATAAATTTTCAGCTAAATCGAATGAGGCATTCAAAGGCTATTACACTTTAAATAATTTGAGCCAATACGCCACAATGCTGAAGAATTTTTGTGTCACTCGTGTTATCCATCAGCTTTTAAGAAAATGCAACCTTTATCGGTTAGCAGCTGAATAGCATATTAAAAATTTTAAAAACAAAAAATCTTGTGTTACTGCCAGTTAGTAACGCATATATTTATTATTGATATTGAATAATATCGTCTTGCAAATAGGAATTAGCTCTCTAGTGAAGTTTGTTGCAGAAAACAGGAAAAAATTCTGCCACAGAAAATATACACATTTTCCAATAATTTTTTTTTTTTCTTTTTAATTCCACTTTCTCATTCTGAAAATTCACATTGTTAAATTAATACTCATTTTCAAAAAAAAAAAAAAAAAAAATTACAATTTTTAGTTTAAAAATGCAAAATAACTAATTGCATTTTTCTTTATTTCTAGCTGAAAGATAAAATATTAAAATTAAAAAAATTCAATTTTTTTAAATTGAGTACTAATGTAAACTTTCTGAATGTGAAAACTGAATTTAAAACAAAATAAGAAATTTAAAGACTTTTTCTATTAGCTTGATTCACACTGAAGTGTATGAAAAAATCAAGTGTTGCCACCTAAATTTAATACTTTAGTTAATTTTAAAAAATCTAATTGTCATGTAGAAAAACTGTTTACACCCCTGGATTCAGAAAAAATTACCCCATCCATTTGGTACCGAATTTGTAACGAGCCACATACTTTTTAAAATGACTGAAATGAATTAAAATGAAGTGTTGCTACCTAAATTTAATACTTTAGTTAATTTAAAAAAATCTAATTGAGTCAAAAAATATTTTGCATCCCTTCATTCAGAAAAATCGCCCCTATTATTTGGTACCAAATTTGTAACGATAGAACTGATATTTGAAATTTATTTTTCCCCGTTTTTGTTTTTAACCCAGATTCAGCAGACGGTTTATGACAGAGAATGTAAGCTAAAAAAAAGTAAAAATACATTAGGTAGTGAGTCTATCTTATAAACAAATTCTGCCACAGAGTTGCATGCGATTTTATGACTAGAGACGGAGAAATTGTAAGAGGGAATGTACCTCTTACAGTATCCAGGTAAGTAGATTTTTTTTTTTTTATTATTGCCACATTATCAAAGTTTATGTTAGCTGTATTCTGGAGGTTAATGTACAATTGAATGAACTACTTAAAAATATCTGCTTGCCACATAGTGGCTAAATAAGATAAAGTGGTGACTTTAACAATTTGCTACCCTCTCATGACCATCATAAAAATTAATATCATTCCATTGTCTATGTAAACATTGTACATTTCTGAAATTAAAAATAAATTTAGTCAAGTGACATCAAAATATCCCATATTTCGGAATTAGTCAGCAAAAATATGGCATATTTCTTAAATTATACATTAAAAAGCAGAAATTTCATTGATTTGCAGTTAAATATTTTCTTTATGAAATCTGTTTTTGAAATATATATATATATATATATTGATTCTCAAAGGAGAAAAAATGTATCAAATCAGTGACTGTTCAATGAATACGAATGAAAGCTTAGTAAGCAAACGTCATAAATTGATAAAACTTGTAATAATTGCTTTGAATCAAAATAATTAATCTTGACCTATCAACTTTGAACAGAAAGTAGGCATGAATGAAGTATAAAAGCAACAACATACTTGATGCTTTCACGCTGCATTTGCACTTACGTTGCTTCACCTAATAAAGGATTGTGCCCTATTATTTTGACCAGAAATGTTTGTTGCAGGTTTTTTCAAATTTATATATTTGTAAATAAGCATAAGCAAAACAAAATATGGGGGGGGGCTAAGGGCATATTGATTGCAATAAAGGAGAAATTGTACAACTTCTCTTGCACTGTGATGAATGGGTGACAATCGGAAAAAACATTATACAGTAGAACCTCTATCCATCCTTTTATTGTTGAGGTGCATGAAAAAAACTACGAAAGCAGTAAAATGATGAAAGCAGGTTGTCAAAACACGAAAAAAAACAATGTTTATAAACTAATACACATAATGTACACAGTACACTACTAATAAAAACAAATTTGTTACTTTCCAAACTGTCAAAGAAATAAATAAATGTTACAAAACATTAGGTAAAATTTATTTTTAAAAATTTGTAATTTTATATCAGGTTTTTTCCAGATTTACAACATTTTTCTGATCATTTTCTGTAATATATAAAAGTTTGTAAATTTTCAAATGCCATAATTAGGTTTACGTCATCAGCGTGAAAATTATCCTCTGTTTCTTCACTATTATTTTCAGTTTTTGAAATCGCACATTTCTTCTATGCTTTAGGATACCACATGTCGTCTTGATTAATGCAAATATCACTAAATTCTGTACCCGATGCATCCTCTGCTTCTGCTACATGCAACCACTCAGATGTTGCAGAAGAAATTGATGCAAGTGATACTGAAAATAAGCAGAATGAAAGTTATGTGTCATCCGAGAATTATAAAGATGCACACTTGTTAACGACATTCCCAACTGTTGAAGAAGAAATTGATGCAGGTGACTTTCGTTGTAATGCTTTTTATTGTAATGATACTACATATTGTTGTATCTTGTGTGTTGGCGTCCACTAATAACGAATGCGTAATTAATACACACATTTAATCACGATAAACTACACAATAAAGAATTATTACAAGAACACTTATGCTACCGTACGCTATTACGTCCACAGACTAAGGAAATACTTAGACCCGGTCAGACGGCTTTCTTGAATGGGGAAAAGTGAAGTAACTGTAAGGCGCTTAGAGCGACCGGCGGCCATATTGGTACAAGCAAGAAACCAGTAACATTGCAATCTGTATATGTAAAAACGAATGCATGTCTGTCTGTTTATCCTTCATCCATTGCAACACCATTCATCCGATCGCGATGAAACTTTGTGAAATTGTCGAATACACTCCCGCGAAGATTTCTGGCATAATTTTTTTTTAATATCGCCCCCCCCTCAGGGAGAAGGGGGGGGCAAGAACGGGATTAAAGCATATTTTTTACTTTCTTCTATATGTAATATAGTATTGGCTTTGCGAAAATTTTCGACCTCCGTTTTTTGATGGATTTACATGTTTTGGGATGTCCAGAACACGAATTAATAGTTTTTAGAAAATGTCTGTCTGTCTGTTTGTATCATTTTTTTGTGGACGCTGTATCTCACGCAGTGTTGTGCAAGTTCACGAAAAAAAACGAACTAGTTCAAACTCAAGTTCATCGTGCAAAAAACGAGTTAGTTCGCGTTCAAACTCATGTCTGAAAAAATGAACGCGCTCAACTCAAGTTCATTTTTAAAAAGGAGCGAAACTCATTAGAAGTTCATTTTTAGGTGCTTTTTTTTTTTTTTTTTTTTTTTTTTTTGTCTTTTCTTTTCTAAGTAGATCTCCTCTGTGAACACCTTCATAGGTAATTTACATTTTTTTTTAAATTACCAATTACCATTAAGATTTCTTTTAATTTAATGCTTAATTAAATTTTAAACTTATAATTCTTAATTATAACTTATTAATTTAAGTGTAGTAAAAATTATTTAGCGGACACTTCTGAATAGTGAACCCACTGTTTTTGCGTGGTTTTTATTCTCAAATTTCCAATACGTTTGATTATTCACATGAGAAAACTTATTAATAGGAGACAAATTCCATCATTTGCAGGTTCAGGTTCCGTTGTTTTGAAGTATAATACTATTTTAAAAATAGTGTAATGGTTTGATTTAATTAATCTTTGTTTGATTGCGCCACAGTCAATGCTGGTTTTGTGTTCTTGGATAAATCATTAGAAAATTTCCTTGCTATTTAGCTTACTATACAGAAATAAGCATGTGTGTCAACTTGTTAGTTTGCGTACAAATTGTCTCAAGAACAAATTATCTCAGAGGTCAATCCAGTTTTAAACTAGTATGTTGTGGCCACCACAAGACTTTCTTCTATATTTTCCCTATACAAATTCACTCAGTAAGAATATTTAAAAAAAAAAAAAAAAACGATTTTTTCCAAGTTTTTTTTCCGTTAAAGGTAAAATAAAAAAAATCGATAACTTTGTTGTAAATTATCACATATTTATAGCTCAACCATTCGTTTTTAAAGTATTGACGAAACCTTTCGGAAGATTCCCCCCCCCCGTGGGGTACTTCTCGCCGGGGGGGGGGAAGCGATGCCCCCACATGCACAAACTTTTTTTTCCTAATTAACTACCACTATTATCAATAATTCATATTAACTTTACAATCACAGGTTAAGAATAATTCTCATTATGTACATTTATACGAAATTTTGTCCTATACTGCCATGTTAGGAATTTAGAAAAAATGCAATCATAGCGCCACCTGTTGAGCGATTGATCCCCAGATGTAATAAGCACCAGTTTATGTCAGGGACCAACTAAATACCAAGTTTGGTTAAGTTTCGCAAAAAAAAAAAAAAAAAAACGATTTTTTTTTCTAAGTTTTTTTCGTTAAAATTTTAAAGAATCGATAACTTTGTTTTAAATTATCACAGATTTATAGTTCAACCATTCGTTTTAAAGGTATTGACGATACCTTTCGAAAGATACCCATCTTGAAAATTTACTTCCCTCGAGGGGGAACTTCCCCCCCCAGGGGGGGTGGCGAGGTTCCTACACATACAAAAAAAATTTTCCAGTTGACTATCTCTATCATAAATAATTCTTGTAAATTTCATAATGATTACTAAAAAATAATTCTCTTTATGTACATTTATACAAAATTTTGTCCTATATCACCATGTTAAAAATTTAGAAAAAGTGGGATGGAAACGCAACCTGTAAGACAATTTTTACCAAAAGTTGATAGGCACTAATTTATGTCAAGGTGCAACTACATACCAATTTGTATGAAATTATGTGCAGTAGTTCCTGAGATACAGTTGCCATAAAATTTTGTCACACACACACACACACAGACAGACAGACAGACAGAAAGACATTTTCTAAAAATTGTCAAATCGTGTTCTACAGCTCTCAAAACGTGTAAATCCATCAAAAACCCGAGGTCGAAAATTTTTACGAATCCAATATTTTCTTCTATTGAATATAGAAGAAAGTAAAAATATCATTTATGACTTAAAACTTGAAAAGGTAGTGAAATCTTATTTTCGAAAATTCAGCAAACAGCAATACTTTCTTTAGTATATAAAGTTAATGAAATTAAAAATAGAAATCTGAATTCGTATAAATTGTTTTATATATATTATATTTCTGAGTGACGGGATTCCCCCTCTTCCCCCCAATGCCCCATTCAATTATTTACATATTCATAAAAAAAACTTAAAGTTGTAAGGAAATTTTAAAATATGCATTTCAAGTTCTTTAGAGAACTTGCAGGGCCCGACTAACAACTTTTTGTGCCCCCCCCCCCCCCAAAAAAAAAAAAAAAAAAAAAAAAAAAAAATTATTAACTTACTACAATTAATAGCCGGCGAAAAAACGAACTGAAGAGAGTTATTTGGTCAAAAAAAAAAATTGTCTACCTCTGTTTTGGGGTCTAAAGACAAATAAAATTACCCCCAGTAACCAAACAACTGACTTTATTTTAAAATTTTATTTTTGTAAGTGAAACACAGTTGAGCAAGACAGCAAAAAAAAGAAAAAAAAAAAAAAAAAAGAAACTAAAAGGGAGATTTAGACCATATATTTAAATCATTAGTAACATTTTGTGCCCCTCAGAAATTTCGTGCCCAGGGCACGAGCCCCCAGGTGCCCGTGTGATAGTCAGGCCCTGAGAACTTGTATCAGTAACTTACTGATCTTAGACAAAAATTTCAAGTAACATTTCCAAATAATCTTTAGCATTCTAAATTTAAATTTCTTCCATTTATTTCTTTTCATTTATTGCGATAATATAACCATAGAGGAGCTGTTAAAAGTTTTATTTCTATATTCAAGGCAACTCAAAATGCGAAATTATCCTATAAAAGGCAACGTGAAGTATAGAACTCTAAACAAAGTTTTGTGTAACATATAAGTAAGCGAAAATAATTATCATTCTCAAGCAATTTCCTTTGACAAGGTAAATTTTGGCAATTTCCTCAATTATATCCAATAAATAAATAAATAAATAAAAGTAAGATCTTAACTGACTTCCATAGAATAATTTTTCGACAGAATAAATTTATATATATATATTTTGGCAAAATACTTATTTTATTTTAAAATTTCAAATATTATGAATACAGCTCGTGATGAACACAGAGCATTTTTAAAGTTTTTTTTTTTTTTTTTTTTTTTTTTTTTGGGGGGGGGGGGGGGGGGGAAGATTACGACGTAGCTTCATTTATTATCTTCCAAATTTACATACATCATCATTACATAAAATCAATCAATATCTTAGCGTGAGTTATTATTTTGCTCAGTTTTTAATTTTAAGGGGATGCTTTACCAGTCAACGCTGACAGCCAAACTCGTAATATCATTAAACTGATTTTTGTTTTCCTAAAACGGATTTCTTAAATTTTTAACATTTTGTTTTGAAGCTGTAAAGGGCGAAAAATAATTTTAGTTAATTATCCGCATTTTAAAGTTTTAGAACAGAACATTAGAAAAAAAAAAAAAAAAAATCAATTTGTTGAAAGGATGAATTATTTTAACGATTGTGAAATATCTAAACATTATTTTAAAAAATACATTAGGTAATAAGTAATTTACATTACAGGTTTCCCCATATAATATCACGGGGTTTCGCTATCAGCGACAACAGCTGAAGAGCCTCCTTTTCCCTTTATTAGTATTGCTTATAAAATACTTTAGTAAATGGATTAGAAAAAAAGAACATTTTTCTGTCCAATTCTTCTAAAATCCCGCTGTTCAAACTGTGAATGTTTCCTATCTTAATCTTCAGTAATTTTTATATAACGTCGTTTAACAAGATTTTGAATAATTTTTTTACGATTAAATAGGGAAAAATTCTATGTTCAGAAAAAGCCGTAAGACAGAGAATTATTGCCAACGTTGGATGAATATATTCTTGATTGAGAAATAAGTTTAATTTTCTAAATACAGATTTTTGGTATTCTGTAAGCTAAATCTGTACGGGACATACTAATCCGAATACGAATTAATTTTTCTCTTAACTACTACTTATTTAAATTACAGAATTAGATAATTTTTTAATACTATATTCATCAAAAATAATCAGCTCTTTCCCTCTTAAAAATTAATGATAAACAACTTAATATTTTTTAATAAATATACATTTTCTTATAATATTATAAGGGCCCACCAGCGGCTGAATGGTTCTGCGCTCAATGCTGGTAGATGGGAGGTGCCGGGTTCGATTCTAGGTAGCGCTCATTGGCCTAGCCGTTTGGAGTTTTCCGTGGTTTCCTCCGAAACTCGCATAAATATGGGCTAGGACCCCTTAGAAAGAATATCACGGAGGACATTTCCCCTATAGGCCTAGGACACATGCGGAGTCAATCAGCCTTAAATCCTCCAACTAAACTATATTATAAGTTAACAAGAAATCAAATCAGACTAAGAAAAATTCTTAAATGAAAATGAATAAGCTAAAATAAACAAGTGTTAAAGTGTATTTAAAATATTGAAAAACAATTTTGAAAAAATCATTCTCAATTTTCCTTTTTGCTGGACATTTTTAGATTGGCTAGAATCACAAAATCATGAATACAGTATTTCTATTCGGAAGTTTGGATTTTAAGCTTTGTAAGTATAATAACAGCAATAATGATATTAATGTAAGTATGTATATATATATATATATTTATGGTTATCACGCACAAAATTTATTTTTTATTATTACGATTATTTCAGATAGTTTTGAAATTTATATATTAGGTTGGTTGTATAGCATAAGACCGATTGACTATACCAGGTCCTAGCTTATAGGGGGAATGCCCTCATTGGGCGTCTTTCTAAGGGTTTTTAGTCCGTATTTACGCGAGTTTTGGAGAAAACCACAAAAAGCTCCGAACAGTTAAGTCGACGAGCGCGACCTGGGATCGAACCCAACACTTCTGTTTATCAGCTTTGATAATTTAAATATTAATAATTTATATTTGAAATATTAAATATATACATATTTTTTTAATTTTTAGAAATTTAACTAAAGGGACAGTCATTTGCTATTGCACCTTAATGAAAGCATTAAAATGACAGGACATTTCATTTCAAGCATATATACTGAAGTTAAACCTCGGGTGCAAAGACAAATAAAAGTGATAGAATTCGCATTAATTCTCCGAATATATTGAATATGCAAATATTTATCATTACAATGATAAAAAAAATTAAAAATCTTTTCAAACATGAGTGAGTTTTAAAACAAGGCAATAATAATAATATATAATATAATTCAAATATAAAATTAGTATTTACCTCTTAGTCTTGTTAATGTGTACATCAATATTCGAATTTCAGAAAATGAGATGTGGTGCGTCTTTCGCATGCAGTGAAACTGTTTATAAATAATATAATGATTTCATCGTGTTTTGTGTGTTTTTTTTTCTTTTCATTAATTCTGGAAAGACTTGGTGCCTGATTGTCCAAATCTAAAAGCTTCTTTTTTTCCAAGGCCGCCGTAAAAGGGTGCAATGTATACACAACAAGGGGGTGGTGCAGCCTAAGGGCAGCAGATTGCAGAGATTTTGTTACCGAAACCGTTTTCTACAAATATAGGAGAACAACAACAACAAAAAAGAAAAAACTTATACACGCGCGACGAATTGAACCACCCTCATAAAACTTTCCGAGCATTTCCTTTCACTGATAAAAGGATGAAGTGAGAAAACTGAAAGCCCCACTGAAACTGCCCATAGTCCATCTTTTTCTTTAAAAGAATGGTACTTCCGCTATTCCCAAAAGCCATTTGCTTCGCTTGTAGGGTGGGCTGGGAGATGTGTGTGAGCCCTAAGGGGATAAGATTAATTGTAAAAAGTTCTATCTGTGGTCCACTTTCCTTTTCCTATTTCAGACAGAAATATTTAAAATGAGTTTGAGCTTGAATTGCTATTTCACGCTCAAGTTCGTGTAAAAAACGAACTACGCTCAACTCAAGTTCATAATTTAAAAAACGAGCGAAGTTCAACTCAAAACTCAAAATTTTTGAGCTAAACTCATGAACGCGTTCAAATGAACGCGTTCGTGCACAACACTGATCTCACGAACCAAAAATAATATGAGTTGCAAAATTAATATGAGTTATTGATGATAGTAATAGTTAACTAGGAAAAAAATTTTGTGCATGTAGGGGCATCGGTTCCCCCCCCTGGGGGGGAAGTACCCCCCGGGGAAGTAAATTTTCAAGATGGGTATCTTTCGAAAGGTCTCGTTGATAATAGTAATAGTCAGTGTTGTGCACGAACGCGTTCATGAGCTTAGCTCAAAAATTTTGAGTTTTGAGTTGAACTACGCTCGTTTTTTAAATAATGAACTTGAGTTGAGCGTAGTTCGTTTTTTACACGAACTTGAGCGTGAAAAAGCAATTCAAACTCAAACTCATATTAAATATTTCTGTCTGAAATATGAAAAGTAAAGTAGAAGAAGAAAAAGACAGAAAAGAAAATAACTGTGCAAAATGGATTCCTGAAAAAAAAAAAAAAAAGAAAAAAAGGCATTTGGGAAAAAAAGCACCATAAAAAGGGGCACCCGGAAAAAAGGACACTTTTGCAATTTGCATTTCACAAAAACAATAAACATCAAATAACGAATTTAGAGCGTGATTTTTCATAATACATTTTTAGAAATTTCAATCAATTAAATTCGTACCATTTTTACTTAGTATATACCTGGGGAAGGGCGGGGGGGGGGGGGGGGGTCTAGAAGCAGACAGAAAGAGAATAATTGTTTTTATATCACTTTCTTATTTATTTTAATTAAACTTTGTCTAATAGTCACTTGCTGTTTATGAAAAAAATACAGTGTCACACATACTTCGGGGGCTGAAGATGCGGGGGAGAGGAAATTTTTTTTATATCATCGACCTGGGATCGAACCCAGCACTTCCTGTCTAGCAGCTCTGAAGGCATTTGCACATATATTAATTTGCAATTCGAGTGTAATATTATAGTGATATTTAATTACATTTAAAGTTTTGTAGAAATTATGTTATCAAAGAATGGCAAAATTTCGTTGCGCATTTTACGAAATATTTATAAATTGTCTGTATTTTATGGGATACAATTTTTTTATTTAATTAATTAATTTATTTTTTAATAAATATTTACGATTTTGAAAATACTTTATATAGATTCAGTATATTTTTAGTTACGAGAAACGATAACCATATAATATAAATAACTTTTTGAAATATTTAAGGCAGCGTTTAATGGAATAATCATCATTTTTGTAAAATTCTAATTTTAGTTTTAGGAGCTATCTAAGATGAAAATGGTAATAAAAATTTCCCGCTTTCATATAGTTGAATAGTTATTTCTTAAAACAAATAAAGAAATAAGTAATAATTATTTGTTTAATAAAAAAAAAAATAATTAAATAAATAAGTAAAATTTGAAACCATATAAATATTATGATTCGCATTATTAATACAGCATTTTCCCCCGTTCTTTGTATGCCCTAACTAAAATTTGATTTTGAAGGAATCTAGAATCTACATTCGTTCTTCTTGGTCAAAATGTTTTCGACATCATGTGGTTTTCTTGGAACTATAAGCCGAATCCAATGTATTGAGAATTGTGACTGGTATACGCCGATTTGTCTGTGGGGGAGATTTGTTGTGTGGGCAATTCTGGTACACAAAAGCAATTGCCTAAAGCCCTTTCCTTTTTTTCATTGATAAGAAGAATAGTTAATGGTTAAAATGAACGTTATCGCATGGAAAATCACACAGAAGTCGTTTGCTTTGCAACGTGGTAGGTCTTGTATAAGATAAAATAAATTACCTTCTTTGCTTAAATGTGTATTTTTAATATTAAGTTCTTATTTAAAGATTTAATAGAAATCAATCTATAAGATAGTAGAAATAAAGTCATATATATATATGAAAACCTTTTCAAACATTGCATTAGATGAAAATAAGCGTCACATGAAGTACTAGAAAAATTATGAATAAGTCCATGAGGCAATTAATAAATTTAATAACAGGAGACTTAGCGTTGGGATATTAAAACCCGAATAAACTACTACGTCAGAAACGCCAATTTTGCATTTCCAATATTTTTTTTTTTTTGCGTTTCTGACGTAGTAGTTTATTCGGGTTTTAATTAATAAATGTTATTGAAATGCTAAAAGTTTTATGATGTTATATAATAATAATAATAATAACAATTGAAATTAATTTTTATTTTCCCTCCATTTTCGGCTTTTACAATCAAATATATATTTTTTTTCTATTTTATAATAGATGCGATATATATTGAACCGCAGTGTACTATGCATTTAGAATTGCATAAATGCATATTAAAACATATATTTAAAAAATCCACTGTTTCAAGTATTTTGACAGTAAAATAAGGAAGCAAATGTAGGTCGGAAAAAAAATAGTTTTCCATATAAAGCTTTAAACGTTAAGTATTAATATTTAGGTAAATGTAATTAAATTCATGTTATCAGTCATGTCTTTAAATTACTAGGAAGGAAGACAATGTCATCCAATCTCTTCATTTAAAAGCTTAGATTCATAAGTAAAGCAAAAAACAATCTTCGGAGAAAACATTTTGTGAATAAAAATTAATGCAAATTTTACCTGCACCCGACCAGCAAAGCAGGTAATAAGCGATTACCCGACCCGATGCGTTTCTCTCTTGTGAGAAATGCATCCTCTCTTGCGATTAAAAGGGTAGAAAGTATGGATCCCCGAAAAAAGGGCACCCGGAAAAAAGGGCACTTTTCCAATTCGCAAATTGCAAAATAATAAATATCAATTAATGAATTTAAAAAATGACTTTCAAACTACATTTTTAGAAATTTCAATTGATTTGGTACAACATTCATTTAGTATATATCTCGGGGAAGAGGGGGGAGGGGGGCAGGAGCAGATCGAAAGAAAATAATTGTTTTTACAAAAACTCTTACCGATTTTAATGAAACTTTGTATAATCACGTACAATTTGTGAAAAAAATGACAGTAAGTGGCAGGCAAACTTGGGGGGAGGGCGGTTAAAGAGGGGGGGGGGGCAGAGGAAAATAAAATTATCTTTTACGGCACCGTTTTAATGATATATTCTATAATTATCACTTACTTTTTATGAACATCACAATGAGTGTATTACAAATCTGGGGGGGGGGGGGGGCGCAGATAAAAGTAAAAAATATTCTTTAAACTACCGTATACTCGATTAAAAATAAAAACTTTGTATATATACAACTTCCTGCTTATGAAAATTACAGTGAATCTACACATATCTGGACGAATTGCTGCAACGAGTATCTTTCATTTTATTAAAATTATAGTGAAAGTTACCTATAATTGATAAGGGGGGGGGGGGTAATGGGGGCAAATGAAAAATAAAATAATCTTTTTAAAAAACACTTATTACCGTTTGTTTTATTGTTTTATTTGCATTTTGTGTAAATATCAGCTAGTATTAATGAAAAATTACAGGGAGGTACTCAAAAATTCAATGTATGATTTAAATCAGTAAAAAAGTTGCTCAAAAATGAAATTTCTTCTTTTAATCTGTCTCTTTTGTCCATCCCCCCCCCCCCTCACGTAGAAATAAAAAACTTACGCTTTCGTTGATGATTAGCATGAGTTTTACAAGGAGAAATTAAGAAAAGTGCCCTTTTTTCCGCAATCCTTAAAAAAGGCCACCGAAAAAAGGGCACTTTTCTTAATTGTTACTTGTAAAATACTTGTTAAACATGGACGATAGCAAAAATTTTTTGTTTCTACGAGGGGAGGGGGAGAGACAGATCAAAGAAAAAATTCTGTTTTAGAATAATCTTTTACCAATGTTTGATATTAACTTTTAATTAATGTCTGATATTAACAATGCATTGAATTTTTGGATTGCGGAAAAAAGGGCACCGGAAAAAAGGGCACTTTTTTAAATTTCTCCTTGTAAAACTGATGCTAAACATCAACGAGAGTGTAAGTGTTTTATATCTACATCGGGGGAAGGACAAAAGACACAAATTAAAAGAAGAAAATTCATTTTTGAATAATTTTTTTACAGATTTAAATTATACATTGAATTTTTGCATACCTCTGTATAATTTTTCATTAATAGTAATTGATACTTACACAAAATGCAAATAAAACAATAAAACAAACGATAATAAGTGTTGTTTAAAAAGATTATTTTATTTTCCATCTGTCCCCCCCCCCCTCCCCCCCCCTTATCAACTTTAGTTAACTTTCACTATAATTTTAATAAAATGAAAGAGATAGTGGTACAAAGTTTCATGTAAGTAGGTAGCATGGTTATATAAAAACAAACATTTTCTTCACTCTGCCCCCACTTAGCAAATCGTCCAGATATGTGTACACTCACTGTAATTTTTCATAAGCTGAAAATTGCGTAGATACAAAGTTTTTTTAAATCGACAATGCGGTAGTTTAAAGAATAATATATTTTACTTCTATCTGCGTCCCCCTTGTCCCCCCCCCAAATGTATAATACCCTCATTTTGATCTTCATAAAAGTAAGTGATAGTTACAGAATATGTCATTAAAATCGGTAAAATGGTGATATAAAAAAATATTTTATTTTCCTCTGTCCCCCCCTCTCTTTAACCCCCCCCCCAAGTATGTCTGACCTTACTGTGATTTTTTCACAAATTGTATTCTATTATACAAAGTTTTGTTTAAATCGATAATAGTGTAGTTTAAAGAAGAATATATTTTATTTCCATCGGTTCCCCCTTGCCTCCCCCCCCCAGGTAATATAATGCACTCATTGTAATCTTCATGAAAATTAAGTGGTAGTTGTAGAATATATCATTAAAATCGCTAAAATGGTGATATAAAGAATCACTTTATTATCCTCTCCCCCCTCTTGTTCCCCCCCCCCTAAGTATGTCTGACACTTACTGTAAATTATTAATAAATTATACGTGATTGTACAAAAAATTTTTTGATTAATAATAGAGTAATATAAGAATATATTTTATTTTTATCTGCCCCCCTTGCTCCCCCCAGGTATATAATACACTCACTGTGAATATAAAAAGTTAGTGATAGTTATAGAATATATCATTAAAGTAGGTAAAACTGTGATATAAAAGATAAATTTATTTTCCTCTGCACCTCCCTCTTTAACTCCCTACCCCTAAAGTTTGCCTGACACTTACAGTAATTTTTTCACAAATTATACGTGATTATACAAAGTTTCATTAAAATCGGTAAGAGTTTATGTAAAAACAATTGTTTTCTTTCGATCTGCTCCTGCCCCCCTCCCCCTCCCCCCATCTTCCCCGAGGTATATACTAAATTAATGTTGTACCAATCAATTGAAATTTCTAAATGTGTAATTTGAAAGCCATTTTTATATATCATTATTTGATATTTATTATTTTTCGATTTGCGAATTGAAAAAGTGCCCTTTTTTCCGGGTGCCCTTTTTTCCAGTGCCTTTTTTTCCGGGTGCCCTTTTTTCCGGTGCCCTTTTATCCGGGATTGCTACCAAGAATATAAAAAAAATTTTCCCAAAGGAATAAAATCCATATGAGTTTGAGTTACTTTTCCCGCTCAAATTCATGAGGAAACGAACTTTGCTCAGCTCAAGTTCACAATTTAAAAAACGAGCGAAATTCAGCTCAAAACTGAAAAAGTTTTAATTAAACTCATGAACGCGGTCCTGCGCAACACTGATTTAAAACAACGGAACCTCTATATAAATGATAGAATTTGTTTCCTATTAATAAGTTCTCATGCCCATAAACAAACGCATTTACGCATTGAAAATTTGAGAATAAAAAGCCATGCAAAAACAGTGGGTACACTATTCAGAAGTGTTTGCTAAATAAATTTTTACCACAATTAAATTAATAAGTTATAATTAAGAATTATAAGTTAATAAGTTTAATTAAGCGTAAAATTAAAAATAATTTTCATGGTAATTGGTAATTTTAGAAAAAAAAAGGGAAATTACCTATGAAAGCGTTCACAGAGGATAAGCTCTATTAAAAAAAAAAAAAAAAAAAAAAAAAGTACGTAAAAATGAACTTTTAGTGAGCTTCGCTCGTTTTTAAAAATGAACTTGGACTGAACGCGTTCATTTCTTTCAGACATGAGTTTGAGCGCGAACTAACTCGTTTTTTAAACGATGAACTTGAGTTTGAACTAGTTCGTTTTTTTTGTGAACTTGCACAACACTGGTAATAGTTAACTCGGAAAAAAATTTTGTGCATGTGGGGGCATCGGTTCCCCCCCCCCCTGGGGGGGAAGTACCCCCCGGGGAAGTAAATTTTCAAGATGGGTATCTTTCGAAAGGTCTCGTTGATAATAGTAATAGTTAACTGGGAAAAAAATTTTGTGCATGTGGGAGCATCGGTTCCCCCCCACTGGGGGGAAGTACCCCCTCGGGGGGGCAAAGTTTCAAGATGGGTATCTTTCGAAAGGCCTCGTTGATAATAGTAATAGTTAACTGGGAAAAAAATTTTGTGCATGTGAGGCAAAGTTTCAAGATGGGTATCTTTCGAAAGGTCTCGTCAATACCTTTAAAACGAATGGTTGAACCATAAATCTGTGATAATTTAAAACAAAGTTATCGATTTTTTTTACTTTTAACAAAAAAAAACTTAGAAAAAAAATAGTTTTTTTTTTTTTTTTTTTTTTTAAACGAAATTTAACCAAACTTGGTATTTAGTTGGTCTCCGACATAAACTGGTGCTGATTACATTTGGGGATCAATCGCTCAACAGGTGACGCTGTGATCTAATTTTTTCTAAATTTTTAACATGGCAGTATAGGACAAAATGTCGTATAAATGTACATAATGAGAGTTATTTTTAACTTGTGATTGTAAAATTAATATGAGTTATTGATAATAATAATAGTTAACTAGGAAAAAATTTCTGTGCATGTGGGGACATCGCTACCCCCCTGGGGGGGAAGTACCCCCCGCCCCCCCCCACACACACACCAGGGGGAGGGGTAAATTTTGAAGATGGGTATCTTTCGAAAGATCTCGTCAATACCTTTAAAATGAATGTTGAAATATAAATCTGTGATTATTTAAAACTAAGTTATCGATTTTTTTTTTTTTACTTTTAACCAAAAAAAAAAAAATCGTATTTTTTAATTTTTTTTTGTTACTATTTGAATATGTATTGCTTTTAACAAAAAAAAAAAAAAAAAAAAAAAAAAAAAAACCTGAGAAAAAAAATCGTACCTTTTTTTTTAAATATTGTTACTGATTGAATATGTATAGGAAAATATAGAAGAAAGTCTTGTGGTGGCCACAACATACTAGTTCACATTTGTTTTATTTCTCAATGAAAAAAATAAATATCCAATATTCTATTCAGCGACGTAATGGTTAACCTGAACGCTTGTCTGGCAAATGTCTACCACACCTCATAACGCTAAAATAAATATGGAAATTTTTTGTTGATCAAGTATATTTACTGAAACTTACCTGTGAAACGTAATTCCCGGAACCTTCTTAGATGGTCTATTGGTGCAACCATAGGCTGCACAAGCCATTTTTCACGATTTATAGCCTCCTTTACAATTAATATAGAATAATACCATTCATGCCGGTTTCTACCAGTGGTTTTAACCACTGCGACATAATCTTTTAACCACTGCGACATAATCTGTAAACAATGATTGTCACAGAAAGCATAAAAGTATTCTGTCACAGCAATATTAGATTTGTATATTAAAATATATATTCAGGCAACATTTTTTATGGTTTTTCCATTTTCCACTGGAAAATTAAAATGTGATCAATGATACGAAAAAAATTAAATGTCAACCTTTCTATTGGTATGGCAATTTCTTATGTTATATTTTTTTCTATGTTTTTTTTTTTATTGTATCTTTTTATTTAAAGACTAGCAGGCTACACCTGCTTCGCTGGGCACTATTTTTAAATGAATCATTATAATTAATGAATTCTCAAAATTGCATTAATTTTAATCATGTGAAACAAAAAGAGAAAAAAAAAGAACTCTGATCAGGGAGAAATGTCGCACCAGGTTCCCACTGCCTTCGGCAGCGTAGACCCGTGCGCGATGCGCACGCATGAATGCATATATATGAGTGCTGTGCACGCGTATTCCTTCACCACCCTTATGATTTCTCAAAATTCCATGTTATTACTCATAAACTTTTATTCTTAAGAAAAGGAATTTAAAAAAAAATCATTTCTAATCGGGTAAAAAGTCACACCGGGTCCCCTCTGCTTTCGTCAGCATAGACCCGTGTGTGCGCAGTGATCACGAATTCATATGTATGCTCGCTGCGCGCACGTATTCCTTCACCACCCTTTCTGTCCCTCCTTAATTTTACACTTTCAAAAATATCCTCATTCGACTCGTAGGCACTCAAAACCTATATATACCAATTTCGAACGGTCTAACTCAATTTCTAATTTTTTGGCCCCCTTGAGGATATTTTAAAACATATAAATCAGGTGAAATCTCGAATAATTGCGATTAGTGCCCTCTCTTGGATAAATTTAATGTAGGTTATTCGATAATATAAAAGTACTTTAAAATAACTTTGGAATGCAGTATTAAAAAAAAATTAATAATATTTAGAATTCAAAATATTGAAATTTTAAAATATTGCAGTGCCATCTGGCGGTAGAAATTTCTGTAATCTACTGTTCAATTTTAAATCAACAAGGCTTTAAAATGATGTATTACTTATGAAATTATTTTAATTAGTAGCTGAGATACAAAAGAAAACCTAATCAGGTCACCTTAAAACGTGTAAATCTGGTGAAATCTCGAATTTCACTTTCGATAATATAAAAGCTCTTTAAAATATCTTTCGAATGATGTATTAAAAATAATTTAATCATATTCAGAATTCAAAATATTGAAATTTTAATATATTACAGCGCCATCTGGCGGTAGAAAAGTCTGTAGGATCTACTGTTCAATTACAAATCAACAAAGCTTTCAAATAATGTATTACTTATAAAATTATTTTAATTAGTAGCTGAGATACAAAAAAAAAAACCTAATCAGGACACCTTAAAATGTGGAAATAACGTGAAATCTCTAATTCCATTACTTACAGTAGTCGGTTAACGGAAGGTGACAGAAATTTGTGGCATCTACTCTTGAAATTCAACTCAAATAAGTTTCAAAGTGACATATTACTTTTGAAATTATGCTAATTAGAAGCTGAGATACAAAAATGATATAAACACCATTATAAAACGACTTATGTCTGACTTTTTCATGGTTTTCTCTGAAACTTGTGTAATTCCAGGCTAAATACTGTTAAAAATCAATAGTATGAAATGTGAAAGGAGTATCAGAATTCGAAACTCTGCAAAATATAAAAGAATAAAGGCGTTCTCGGTTTTCCGTTGTTTTCTCCAAAACAACTGTTCTTTTTCTACGTTTTTGCCCCTTCTCCCCCTTTTCGTCCCTCCTAATAATTTTACACTTGAAAATATCCGCAATCGATTTATCTTTCCTTAAAACCTAATAATACCAATTTCAAACACTGTAACTTTTTTTCCCTTCGCCCCCCCCCCTCCCCCTCAAGCCCTTCCTAATAATTCTACACTTTCAAAAATATTCAGAATCGAATTATCGGGCATTAAAACCAAATATTGCAAAATTTCAACGGCATATCTCAATTTAAAATATGTACTGCAAAATATAAAACAATTTAATCTAATTTTTTTGTTTGTCCACATATTTTCATAGAAATTGAACACTAGGTTTATAATATGCTGTCTAGGCCGAATATTAATTCAAATGTAACGTGAATGAAAATTTGAAAAAGTTTGAAAATTGCAATTTTCCCCTCCACTATAAAACACGTGACATCTTGATCTGTTACAATCATTTCCTTTTTCATGGCAGACGGTCGTTTGGCATTTGAAATGATGTTGCCACAAAAAATTCATACTGTAGTTAATTTTTAAAAATTTAATTGTTGTACCGATAAGCCACTTGTACACTTAGATTCAGAAAAAATTCCCCTTTCATATGGTACCAAAATCGTAACGATCGAACAAATATTTCTAATTTAATATTATTTTCTTTTTCTGCTTTTAACTTCGTTAAAATATCTTTTTTTTTATGCAATGGCGGTGAATTCTCATTCATTGAGATCGCTTTGATATTAGACATGAGTCGACATTTTAATTAATACCTCCACAACTAATTAAAAATTTTAAATTCTGTTTTCAGGAGGACCTCGAAAAGGCTCCAGAGCATCAGTATGTCAATTCTTGTATTTCTGCGTTCAGTAGGGGCTGAACGTATAAAAGAACTGACAGACAGACAAACCTTTCCATTTATTATTATACATATGTTGTTTATTGTATCTTGTTATTTAAAAACATATTTTAAATTACATCGGATATACTCCGGATAATATATTTTGGGATAAAAACATTTTAGTCAAATTCAAACTCATATGAAGCATCTTTTAATATCCTAATGATAATTTTTTAACTTTACAGAGTTAGATATTCTTTTTTTTTTTTTTTTTTTTTTTTTTTAACAAGGACTACAAATATGAAATCTGTTCCTTGAGTATCCTTCGTTATTTTGAGAAATAAGCAGGAAAGAATTGAAAATTGAAGCTGTGGGGCATTTTTGCAACTTAAAATGAAAATAATGAAATTATTTCCTAACTGTATATTAGAAATATACATATAGAGTGTTATATATTGCCCTAAATTAACTAAAAAATTCAATAGTGAAAGTTATAAGCATTAGAAAAAGTATGTACTAGATTTTTTTTTTAACAATTATCAAAAAAGTCATCGTCAAATAGTGAAAAAAATTTAAATGTCACCAAAGGGAATCATACTAAATCTGTAGCACAAAGTGGTCTAGATATAACAAATTTTCTTCTATTCTTAAAAAATAAGTTACTGATTTTTAACACATTTTGCCTTATTATTTTTTAAATGCTATTAAATGTTATGTTATGTTCTATCCAGCATTGGATATGGGGATTTCTATAATATTTTTCTGCTTTTGTCTTATGAAATGCACTATTTATATTCATATTTATTGCATGGAAAAGCAGCAAAGAGGTAGGAAGAATCCCGCAGGTGTTAATAAAGCAAAGTGAGTCAAGAATTGGCGAGTGGAGTGAGGAGGCAGGACCCCCCCCCCCCAGTTATGTTTTAAAAAAATAATAAACACATTTGATACTAGGTTTTTTATGTAGGTAATCACCCCCCCCCCCCTCAAAAACAAAAGTGTGGACGAATCTAAAATCCTGGTTGAAAGTGCTTGAAAATTTCCCGGGAAGTGCTTGAAAAGTACTTGATAACTCCTTGAATTTTTTTTACTCCTAAGTGTATGAACCACGGAATAGTTACTATTTATTTAAATCAAATTGGAGTGTAAAGGTTGATATTTTTATTTATTATGAACTATGCAAAAAATACCAGAGCTGGGAATCGAACCTGGGCACCTCCGCTTAACGCATGGATGCTCTACCACTGAGCTACCCTGGCTAACCTGATATATCTGCGTTTGCAGACTCGGTGACTTTCCCATCGAATATTATGCGAGAAGTGCCTAGCTGGTTGTCAGCCAGGGTAGCTCAGTTGTAGAGCATCCGTGCGTTAAGTGAAGGTGCCCGGGTTTGATTCCCGGCTCTTGTATTTTTCGCATAGTTGGTAATAAATAAAAATATCAACCTTTACACTCTAATTTGATTTAAATAAATATTCACGGTTCATGAATTCATGGATAAAAAATTCTAAATTGAAATTTCGTGGTCTATGGAGTTGTGCTACGATTGTTATTGTCTCACCTGATATATCTGCGTTTGCAGACTCGGTGACTTTCCCAACGAATATTATGCGAGAAGTGCCTAGCTGGTTGTCAGTCAGGGTAGCTCAGTGGTAGAGCATCCGTGCGTTAAGCGGAGGTACGCGGGTTCGATTTCCGGCTCTGGTATTTTTCGCATAGTTGGTAATAAATAAAAATATCAATCTTTACACTCCAATTTGATTTAAATAAATATTCACGGTTGATGAATTCACGAATAAAAATTTCTAAATAGTTACTATTTAGTTTGAAGGATATTTGGTATTCAGCTGAAGTTAGTATTTAGTTGGCCGAATATTCGGTATTTGGCCAAAACTGATATTTGGTGCATCCCTAATATGCACTTTGGTGGGATTTTATAATTACTAACTTATCCAACTGGGAAGCGGGGAGTAAAAAGTGCATAAGTCGTTGCCAAAGGCATAGTTGCCAACCTTTGAGAATCAAAATTAGAGAGATTTTGTATGAGACATTCTTTTTATTGCAAATACATATGAATAAAATAATAAATAAATAAAACATACTAAATTTAAAATACAGCTAGATTATACTAAATTCTAACCATACTGAAACAATATATATACATGCATACATTGATTTGGCGAAATGTTTCTTCCCTGAAAAATCTATTAATTTTTTCCACATGTTTACACATCCTATAGATATGACATGTAAATATTTAATTTAATTGTGGAAAAATAAATAGATTGATTAAGATCAGCAATAAAGTCTAAAAATAATTACATATGTGAGTAATATTCACTTTTATTGCTTTATAGATTTTAGAGTTGCTCACTTTCCAGAGATTGGAAAAGGAGGGGGGACAGAAAAATAATTACAGATAAAGAAATATTAAACTCTTTCAATTCTACTTCTAGAATTTAATAAAACAACTTTTAAATTAATATTACAGTTACATAAAGATTGGGAAATAAAAGACTTCTGCTGAACATTTGATTGCTGATCGTTAGTTGGAGATAAATTTGAAGGTGGGGGAGGAAATAATTAAATGAGCAAGAAATATTTAATAATACTATTTCTTTACAGGTTCTAGAATCTCATAAAGTATGTTTCAAACGAATATTGACATTTATGTTGTAGATGGTACAAGACTGGAAATTGGGAGCTTTCGTAGAACATTTGATCACCGATCGACTATCTATGGAGCTTCTATTTTTAAAATGAACGATATCTGTGACTTTTTTAAAGATTGAAGAAATAAATTCACGGAATTCTGCAAATTAGACAAAAATAAATAAATAATAAAATAAAATAATAATGAAAAAAAATGAGCATAACTGTTTTTTTTTTTTTTTTTTTCTAGCAAACACAGTGCAGCATTACAAAATGGGTTTGGAATTATATTGCTTGATTTGGGTTGTTAAAATAACAATAAGTAGCACAACATCTACAAAATTTTAAGAATTTAAGACAACTTATAATTAGGGTCTTTTAGGACATTTTTTAATTTTTTCAGGAATTTCAAAAAAGCCACAAGTAACATGCAATACACTAGTTTCATAAAAATAAAATCATCATAATATTATGAAAAATAAATATTTACTAATGAAATTGAGATAGAACTTTCAATATGAAATTCAGTGTACATATTTTTTCACAAGATACCAGATAAGATTTTTTTTACCGTTTAGTTATACAAACACATAGCAAGATAAAATATTTTAATGCACATTAAAAAAAAGAGGAGGCTAAGGCTGGCTTTTTTAACGTTATCATAAAAAGTATTTCTATGACAATCTTCTTTAATCTGGATATTAATGAATCATTTTATTTATGTAAGTGACTAAATAAATGTAAATAAATAAGTAAGCCAACCCAAATACAGGATTAAAATATGGTATATTTATGTTTAATGGAAAATACCGTTTCAACTAATATATGTGATAATTACAGTGCAATAATTACTAAATATTTTAAAAATTTAATACAGTAAATCTGAACAACTTTGTGCTGTAGAAATAAGAATTTTTAAGTAAATACAATAAAACCGCCGTACTCAGATTAACGTTTTATTTTGTATTTGTAAAGCGATAGTCTACGAAGACGGAGCCATGTTGTCATTATGTTTGTTTGTGTTGATAGATTCATGAAAAGAACGATTCATTGAATTGTCAGCTTTGGCTCCTCCTACAGTAATTACGTCTGACCAATTGCTGCTCTGTATTTGCTTAATCTTCGTCGCTGAAATTGTTTCATAAATCGCTCCCTCGTGAGGGTTATTCTTAGTCAACTTGGTCTGAGGTCTCAGGATTTGTTGCTTTGGATAAAGCCCCCCTACCCTTTGTGCAGTGGCGGCTGGTGAATGACGTATTGGGTGGGCTGCAAGCTACTGACTAAAAACACTTTATTAGTATGGAAAGCTTTTTCTTCTGATTGGCTATTGAAGTGTCGATGTATTACGTTGATTCTCAAAATAAAAGAGTCAGCCAATAAGACGAATAAAGATTCCATTCCATGTACTTTTTCTAGACGCTTCGATGCAGCACCCCCAAAACGTCATTCACGAGCCGCCACTGCCTTTGTGTGACAACATTTCGTTTCTAATCGATACTTTAGCCTTCCAGAGCAGGTCTCTCCATCCGGAGCTAGTTCACCAGACTTTCACCGAATATGCTTCTCTACATAGCGAGTGGCATCAAATGGCTACTGATGCCTCCAAAACTAGCTCTTGCACTGGAATCGCTGTTTGGGACATGTCTTTGCGCCGTGGACATTCAAAGCAAGTAGACAATATAAACTCTATCTTTACTGCTGAAACGCTTGCGATTGGTTTGGCCTTGGACCATGCCCCTCTTAAGGGCAAGCTTATCATCTACTCCGACAGCAAGACTGTGATTGCCTGCCTCCAGGCTATCAATTATCGCTCGCCAGTGGTGATTACTTGGGTTTACTGCAAACTGGTCATGGTAGCCAGCCGTCTGAACAAGGTTCAGGTGGTTTGGGTGCCTGGCCATATGGGCATCCATGGGAATGAAATGGCTGACATGCTTGCTCGGTCCACCGTTTCTGCACCGATCTTGTTCAGCAAGGTGGCTCCAGAGGACATCTGTCGATACCTTCACACCATTCATAAAAGGGATGATGTTCAAGAGTGGCTCTTAGGGAAATACAGTGTGGATTTCCCCCACCTCACCAAAAGAAGCTGGGAGCATCGTAAACTTCGTCTGCCCAGGAGAAGTGAAGTCCTCCTCAGCCACCTGCGGACTCGAACCCTCCCCACCCGGGCTCTCCTCTACAAGCTTCATATGAGTGACTCTCCTCTCTGTCCAACCTGTCAGGTTTCAGAAACATGTGCCATCACCTTCAAGCATGTCGCCGCGACACCTCAGCTCGGCAGGATCTGTATAGTAATTTTGATCTCCTTGGTTCTTCGCCTTCCTTCAGCGATTTATGCGATCTAGCTGTCTCAGGAGTTACTCAAGCTCGCCAGTTGGTGTCTTTTATTCTCAAGACTGACAGATTCTGACTTTGGCTTCTTCGTCTTACCCACACGTTCTTAATTGACGATGCAACCATGTACTGTTTGTTTCCTCACAATTGAGATCTTCATCGAACTTGTTTAGGATTAATAGGGGGGTGTGTAAAACCTTGCAGCTATAAACACCATGCTCTGAGGGTCTCTCTCTCCAAAACAACAACAAAATTGAACTATAGAGGGCGTTCTATTGTCGTCTGCTTCAAAAGTTGTGTCGGATAATGCTAACGTTCTGCACATGCAACAATGGTAAGCAATGGCTAATTTAATTATTCAATGCATTATTAATATGCAAATATTATGTCGAATTCAAAAAATTTAGTTGATGCGGAGGTGCTTTTGAAATGAGAAAGGATTATAATTTTTGGTGGAACCAAAGCAACCGAAAGCAAAATTGATGTTAAGTGGTGATTTGCTTACAAGTGAGTGAAATGAAAAAGTCTGCATACCATGAAAGAAACTAATGATAAAAGATTTAGTTTGCTAAATCCAATTTTATAATTTCACAGTTTATATGTTCATGTGTGTTTATATCTTCCTGTAAAGCTGCAGTGCAAGATGCAAGCGTCAGTAGGCGGTTTTTGATATTGTGTTATGGTAAAAATGCAGCTAGTTTATTGTTTTGTTTTTCCTTCCGGAAAGTGATCAATTTTTGAAAGTTCATTTGATAATTATTGTGTTTGCTTCCGATGTGTCCATGCAACGTTTTACTTTGCATTGTTTGTTTGATTAGTTAATTTCGTAAGTGATTTTATTATTTTAATTTCTTTCGTTATTTATTTTCCAGTTCGTTTGATCATGATTTTTTAAGTGAAAAGCAAATAGAGTGAGTGTGAATGCACCAGTAACGAACATCATGCAATGATTTTAATAAAAAATAACGGCTTCAATTATTTATCTAAACGTTAATTCTTGGATGATTTTAATGTTTTCATTTGTTTAATACTAAAAATTATTCGAGCACTAGCAATAATCCTTGCCAAAAAAAAGTACACTTAATACAGCTTTGTTAAATAAATCCTTGTCGAGTCATGTTCTTAATCAGTCTAAGAACATGATTCGTCAAGGATTTACATAGCAAAACAGTCTTAAGTGTACTTTTTAAATATAGGAATTATTGGCTAGTGCTTGAATAATTTTGCAGCCGACTGTAAACTATTAGCAATTTTAACCGAATTCATAAAGAAGAAAATGTTTTTCAATAAAAATTGCATTGTTTAATAGTAAGAGCTCAGAGCTGAATTAATTACTGTGTATATTTATTTTCTAATGAAAACTGCATTTTTTTTCTTTGGTTATTGTATTTAGCTGCTAGTTTTGAGTTTTCTGCTAAGATTCTTCCTTATTTTTATATACTATATATATCACTTCAGTTGTATTAAAAGCAGTATATATATATTGAAAAGCTGGAAGAATGCTTTTTATTTACTTTTATGAAAAGCAAGGATACTGGTCTCACTTTCAGATTTCTGCAATGTACACTCATGTCCATAAATTAAGGATAATTTAGATTCACACTGAAATCGAACTTTAATGCAAAAATTTCACCTGTAGAAATACCACACACGTCTTGAAGAATAATATGCAAATTATAGGAAGCCATCAGATGACGCTGATATGATGTTACAATTAATGTTTTGTTAGCCAAAAGTTTATAAAAAAAGTGCCGTTTCACCCGCATTAAAAATATCTTTTGGCAAATAAGTAGATAAAAGCTCTGGGAGTCTCCGACCGAAAATATTGCATACATTTTCGTTTACATCAGAGCTTTGGCCACATACATTTTTATAAGAAATATTGTGCCTTGACTTAAATCGGGAGAGCCATCCATCACTGCATTTAAAATCTTCAATTTCTATTTGACTTGCCAATTCATCAGCTTTCGCCTGCAATAGGGGTCTATTTATTGGAAAATTTCGAGATCTAGCATCCTTGAACCACATTAGTAAAGCTTTTTCTAGATCTTCTTGGGACGCATTTCTCATGCGTTTCTTTCCTTTAGCAAATTTAGATTTTTCCCACACATCTAAAATTGATGCCTTGTTTTTCAAATAAGTTGACAATGTATTCTTTTTTATTCCATAATCAGCTGCTAACTTTGTTTTACTTTCGCCATTCTCAACTTTCTTTAAAATTTCAACCTTTGTCTCTAAAGTTAGGGTTTTGTACTTTCCACGTGTAGACATAATAAATTTTTACACGTTTACAACACACACTGAAGGAGAAACACTAAAGCACATTAACTTGTCTGAACTGCAGGCATAACTGACGCAGCTCTCTAGAATCGATAACAAAGAGAATCGAAAGAATTTTCTGAGAATCAATAACAAAGAAACAGATGATTCACTGATGAGAGATTTTCCCACTTGCCACACTTCACAAAATCCCTTTATAGTACATGTTGCATACACATACCTAACCAACTCATTAAAAATCAGGATCCTGAGATTATTTGAAGCAGCACTATATTTTAAAACATGTTTTTACCCCCCCCCCCCTTCCCGCTCTTAAATGGAAGGAGGAGGAGGGAATTTTGCTAAATAACTTTATATTATGAGTTCGATACATATAACTGACCCACACATTAAAAATCTCCTTCTTAAGGCTGTACATCAGTGAAATCTCCAAATCCTTTCTCTATGTTAATCCTATGGGAATTGAGGACCTTTAGTTTTCTAAAAATATCTCAAAAGAAAATTGTGATTTTCGAATTTGGATTTTTGCATGCAATTCTTGAAGGTCTTTAGATTTTAGACTAGTAGGATTTTTTTTTTTTTAAGTTAATATTAATATTCAATTTAATTTCAAAACTCAAACATTATCATGAAAATTAGACAAGGCATCAAAAAACTGGAATTTACTCAGTTCTGTTTGAGATATTTGAAATTTTAATCAAGAGGCTAATAACTTCAATTTTTTATCTGTGCATTGATTTAAAAATATTGAATTTTTATTAAAATGAAAAAGAGATATTTTAATAATAAAATAGACATTTTTATTTTAAAGTTGAATCTTCGTACTCCAAGACCAGTAATCAATCACTTCACAGGTGGTTGTTCCTCACTGTTAGTGCGAATTTCTCAACCTCCCCTTTTCGTTAATTACCTGGAGGGAAGGGAATACTCTATAAATAGAAGTGTAGTGGTTATCTGTTTTGAAAACTACCAAAGTAAATGTACAAGGAATTTGTGTGTAAAACGACTTTTTTTTTTCCAAATAAGTGTAAAGTTATCTCCTCAATCTCGAATTTAATAAATTATTTTCATATAAAATTTGTAATTTTCAGATACTTTGCCACTAATGACAATATATAAAAAAGTCAGTTACTTGAAGCATTATAATAAATATCCCAAATGTTTTAATTACATCATTAGTTTATTTTAAGAGTTATGGAATAGAAAATTTTTTTTGGGATGTCATTAACTCTTTATCAACTTTAAAGCTGATTCGTATCCGCTAACTTATCACAAACCAAACTCAAATTCCTATCTAATTTTTTTTTTCCCATGAAAGAGAGAGCGAGGGGGGGGGGGGGGTTGTATCTGTGTGTTCCAAAAGTTCCTGCATATAAACATTCTGTTTTTACTAATCCATTATAAAGTAATTAAACAGGAGCATTTAATTGTTATTATTATAAATACATTTATACAAAGTTAATCAGTGTTTGCAATTTTTTTTTTTTTTACTTTCTCTTACCCATAGGGTCGAGAAAGTATTGTTTTAGTGTCAAATTTTGGAACATGAGTTTTTGTTATATTTACATGTTCTGAGGTTCCCTAAATATGAAAATCATGTTTTTAAAGAATGGTATGTGTGTCTGTCTGTGTGGATGTCAGTTATCAGCATATCTCAAGAACAAATAGTAGCAAAAATTCCAAACTCGGTATTCTAAATGTGTATCATATAGGGATCGATGCTACAGTAAGCTTTTCGTTGAGATGAAGCAAATGGTTCGTGTACAGGGACGCTCAAAAGTATTCAAATACATTACGTCTATGGGGGAAATTGCAGGTAAGTAGAGTTTAACATCTATAGACTGCACTAAACCAAATGAAATGAATATATATATTTTGTAACAGAGATAGTCAACAGGGAAAAATTTTTTGTGTATGTAGGAGCCCCGCTTCCCCCCTTCCTGAGGGAAAAGTCTCCCCTCGAGCGGAGTAAATGTTCATATCTTTCAAAAGAGCTCGCCAATACCTTTAAATCGAATGATTGAACCATCGATCTGCGATCATTATAATAAAGTTATGGATTTTTTTTTTCATTTTTAGCATTTTTTTTTTCTTTTTTTTTAATGTAATATTGAGAATAAATTTAACTGTTTTTTAAAAATATATTTAGTGTTATACTAATTCTCTAATATGGAAATCGTCTCCATTATCATAAAAGATCATTTTTTTTTAATAATAATTTTAATAAATTATTTTTTTAAAACTGAATTATTTTTTAATAACCGAATTAAATTCTATTTTAATGTAGGTGCATTAATGAAACGGGGGAAGGGGGGGGGGTTGAAGGGGGCTACAGCCCAACTCACACAGAACTAATTATCATATATAACTCTTCCTAAGCCTAATTTGAATAATTTAACACAGGTTTACACAACAGTACTCATTATCTTACCTCTTAATCTGCAACCTGTATTTATAGTGTTAAATTTCAGGGTGAGAGAAAGTCATATGAGTGACACGCGAGATTATTTTTAATGTAAGAATAATACAATAATCATAATAAATAAAATAAATCATATTCTATGGGGATATCTTTGAATAGAAAATATTTTCAATTAATCACTTCCAATGCCTAGGGAATTTGTGTATTAGGAAACTTTTTATTTATTTATTTAATGTTTGTTTTAAACAATAATAATAGAAATAGTTTTATTGCAGCAGGAAAGTTTTTATACAGAAACATTGTACGCTTGATTGTTACTAATTTTCACGTAAACTGAAAATATAATAAAATTGAAAGAAAGAAACATTATAAACAGTTTTGATCTAAAACTTCCTATAACAATTTATTTTTAGTTTTTCAATATTTCAAGTTATCATTGTTCATTCTTTCTATCAATCTTTCACTCTTCTGTTTACGTTTTTTTTTTTACTTTCTCTGACCCATAAGGTAGAGAAAGTATTGTTTTTGGGTCAAATTTTTGAACGTGAGTTCTTGTTATATTTACATGTTCTGAGGTCCCCTGAATACGAAAATCATGTTTTTAGCAAATGGTCTGTGTGTATGTCTGTCTGTCATCAACATATCTCAAAAACAAATTATGGCAGAAAGTTCAAACTTGGTATTCTAAATGTGTATGATACAAGGATGCTACACTAAGCTTTTCGTTAAGATCAAGCAAATGGTTTGTGTACAGGGACACTCAAAAGTATACAAATACATTACGTCTATAGGGGAAATTGCAGGTAAGTAGAGTTTAACATCTATAGACTGCACTAAACCAAATGAAACGAATATATATTTTTTGTAATAGAGATAGTCAACAGGGGGGAAAATGTGTATGTAGGAGCCTCGCTTCTCCCCCTGGGAGGGGAGTCCCCCCTCGAGGGGAGTAAATTTTCATGATGGGTATCTTTCAAAAGAGCTGCCCAATACCTTTAAAACGAATTATTGAACCATTGATCTGCGCTAATTTAAAATATTTTTACTTTTAACGAGAAAACACTTAGAAAAAAAAAAAAAATTTTTTTTTTTGGATATTTAGTGTTATAATACTTCTCTAATATGGAAATCGTCTGCATTATCATAAAAGATAATTTTTTTTCAAAAACAGAATTATTTTTTAATAGCCAAATTAAATTCTATATAAATGTAGGTGCATTAATGAAACGGGTGGTTGAGGGGGGCGGTACTCCCCCTCACACAGTACTAATTATCATATAAAACTCTTCCGAAGCCTAATTTTAATTGTTTAACATAGGTTGACATAACAGTACTCGTTATCTTACCTATTAATCTGCAACATGTATTTATAATATATTTCATGGTAAGAGAAAGTCGTGTGAGTGACACACCAGATTATTTTTTCCTTTTTGTCAAATATTTTCTTTTTTGTGTAATTGTGTGTTATTTAAATTTATATAAAAATAATAAAGCTACTTTTTATGAAATCTCGACCTTGAATTTAACTGCAAATTATTATTTTTCTATAAAGTCTATAATTTTCATTTGAAAGAATGCTAATTGAGAAATTATAATATGTCAACGCATGAGCAGCTTTAAACTTAGCTAAATGTTACTTTTCTACAAAAATCTCTACTTTTCAACTGAATTTAGATGTTTTCCTGAAAATTCATAATCACGGTTTATAGCTAATTTTTCATTTATGCAGAAGCTTCAAAAAATTGCTTTGCTTTTTTTTTTTTTTTTTTTTCCCCCATTCATTGAGAAAAGCTTTTTTATTTTCCAATCCAAAAGCTACATGATTTATGTGACACAAATTGCAAATTAGATGACTGTAAATTAGAAAATTTAAAATAAGGATACAAATTTTTAAAAAACAATCACATTTTAATTAATTTTTTAAAACTTTCTAATTTTCAACCAATTTTATAGATTTTTGGATAATAACTTTATTATAATAATAATAAAGTTATTATTATAATATATTATTATAAATTTATAATAATAATTAGCATTTACACCCAAATTTTCACTTTTGTCAAAATCGGTTTAAAAAAAATTGCAATTTTTTAAGCTTTTTTTAATATTCTATTTCAAAATCAACATGGCTTATTATCTAACATAAAAAGAGAAGCACGAGCGTCCACAACCAACCATCCTAGATTATAGTAAGCTCGAAGTTATAAGTTGAAAAATAAAATAAAATAAAAATTGTTTTATTCCTTTGGAAGCTGTATGTTACAAACGCACACGCAAATAGACAAAGGTATTTTTTTTTTTTTTTTTTTGTTTGACCGAATTTTTTTTCTCTTGGGGTCGTGGGAGGGGATTAAAGATGAAAATTAATGTGATATATTTTACTTTCTGAGCGTACATAAGTATTGCAATCATGAAAAAATTCGATAATGTTTGAGTCCATTCTTGTTTGTGGCAATGTATGTATGTGAGTGTTTGTCTGAACACTATAACGTCTAAAGGTTTTGTTCAACTGAGCTGAAAGATGGTAGGTATGTTATAACAAAAGAACATCGTCGCTCACGCATTGCATAGATTTCGATGAGTGTACAACTTATACCATTTTTCATTTTCTCTCACACATATGTACGGTAAAGTGAAGTTTTTCGGTCAAATTTTCGATATTGAGTTTTCATTATATTTACACGGTATGAGGCAACCTGAATCCTAAAAAGATGTTCATAATGGTTGTGTGTGTCTATTTATCTGTCTTATGTATATATCTCAATAACAAATAGCAGCAGGAAGTCCAATTCAGTATTCTAAATCAGCATCATAAGAATGCTACATTAAACTTTACGTTGGTATCAAGTAAATGTTTCGTGTACAAGAGAATTCAAATACATCACGTCTGTGGGCAAAGTTGCAGGTAAATACAGATATTTTTCATTTGTGATTATAGGAAAGACGAAGATTTTCATAATATTGCTTGACTAATGATAAAATATACAAAGACAGAAATACCAAGCCTGGCCGGCTCAAGACTTTCCTAAATCAAAATGCTATTGTTCCGATAGTGAAAAAGCATAGATAAAGGAGGGGTTGGTGCAGAAACTGTCTTCGGCGGCAATCCTTATACTTATTCTTAGGTTTAGACATTTTAGTATTACGTATTTTAAATACGTTTTCAGCTGGATTCCCTTTATTTTTAAAGAGGCGGCAACTAATAGATCACCCCAGGCAACATCTAACTGTCAATTTTCAACATGGGGGATATTACTTGATTTATTTATTTTTTTTTTTTTTGAGCTCGGGCGAATGGTTCATTTACAATGTCAAATGAGTTCAAATGCGTAACAATAATACTGAAAAATCATGACAAAAATGGAAAATATATTTTACAAAGTTTCTGCTTTTTTTTCCCAGTATTGTTATAACTTGGTAAATTTCAAAGCAGATATAATTTAGTACATTCAGTTTCATTTAATAAATTTTATTTTAGATTATTTTACATTAATATCTTTAGAAATTATATAAAAAGAAAAAGTATGATTTCTTTTGAACACTTGAAAAAGTCTCTTTACATGTTAGCCCCCCCCCCCCCCTCTTTTTCTTTTTTTTTTTTTTTTTTTTACATTTAGGGAAAAAGTTAAAATTTGTTGTGAGCCCTGTTATTCTATATTTATAAATGTAATTTATCAAACTTGTAAATTTTGTTAACTGTTTTATTTATCATGTATTATTAACATCGTTCATGTTTTTGTATTGTAACATTATATGTAATTTATCAAGCTTGTAAATATTGTTAGTATTTATCATGTTTTGTTTGTCATGTATTATTAACATAAAATTTTCTGTTCGTTTATGAAATGTACATTTTGAATTTGATTGGTAAATTTTTTTTTTTCTTTTTACTTTGAAACTTTTATTGCTTTATTTTACAATAAAATTTCACAGCTTTGTTGCAGTTCTAAATGGTTTTCTGTTGTCTGAATTGTAATACTGACGCAAAATATAGTTATAAGTTTGCTGTCTTATACATTAATTTAAATTGAACTTTAAATTTAGTTAGCATTCATAATAATTAAGTTTATTAATACTTTTTATTGTACGATTGATAATCAAGTAATTTTTTTTTACTTTTTATTAATTCAAAGCGCAAGAAAAAATATGCTACTTGGTCTCGCTGATACATAGTTCCAAAACTAAAATTTTCAGAAGATGCTGAATTTTAGCCATCGGTAAAATTGTAGTTCTTCAATAGCGGCATGATCTGTTGTCCAATAAACACCCAAATTGAAGTGACCGGGTAAGGTGCTGCTGAAAGGTTTGCGGAAAGCTCGCTCCCAATATTTCACTCCCAAACATTTTGTCCGACTTTTCGCCCTCTCTAAAATTAAGAAATAATTATAAAAATACAGTTTTTCATTGCTGAACTTTGTCCCATCATGCATTTATCTTTTTAATTTCGGGGGTAAAAAAAATGAATAGGAAGACGGTATTCTATTGAATAAATTATGGGTCAGAGTTTTATCACTATGAATTAAATAAAATTTTAAATGTATAAGAAATTTATTTAGATGAGTAATCGTTTTTACACGTGTATAAATGAAATGATAAAATACACACAACACAGTACTTTACAAGTTAAAATCTCAAGTCAAAAGGTTTAATTTAAAAGTTTACAATATAAAAACATGACAGAGTTTCATCCTAGCATTATTGCTCATGGACTTCTTCAGGTTAGTTACTAGATGTAACGAGTGTACTAACGTGTGAAGTACTGTTTTGTGTGTATTTTATCATTTCAATAAATTTATTTCTTTATATTTTATATATATATATATATATATATTAAATTTAAAATAAATAAAAATTATTTTTATTAATAAATAAGCAAATAAGATTAGAGAGCTGCAACACTTTTTCCAAGTATATTGACTCATTTTTCTCAAAATTGTAATAGTACTTATTTGAAAAAAAATAAAGCAAATTCATTAAAAATTTTAAGAAGATTATTAATACTGCTTTAACAATTTATTTTTCTTGTTTATCTAAATTTTTAAGCTTTTTTTTTTTTTTTTTTTTTTTTTTTTAATATATATATTTATTGTATATATGATTATTTGAATAATAATTACTGTCACTGTTCTTTAAGAATAAATAAATAAGAAGAAAATACATATAAAATAAAATAAAAATCTCCGATTTTTTATTTTTCTATTTTTTTATTTATTTTTATTTAATAATTTTTTTTTTCAAATATTGCAAAATTTGTCAACAAGTGAAAGTTTAAATTTTATCAGTAAAATCAAGTAAATTTTCCAACTGAAAAACACCCTCATAACTAATATAGAACCTAATATAAGCATTGAATGGACAGTATAAATTTTATTTAAAAAGAAAAAAAAAAAAAAAAAAACTAACATAATATGATAACTTATACTTTAAACGAAGTTAAATAAATATATTAAAAAGAAATTGATACCTTACATTACTTCGTTTCATGGCAGAAAAGCTTTTTTCGAAGGGGATCCCCCTCTTCAGCAGTGCTGTCTGCACTCCGTGGATGGCAGTCACTGACAAGTTGATCTTCTCTCTTATTGATGAGTAGGTGCCGCCAGATTTCATTTATCTCTGCCGATTCGTGGTCGTTAATGACATCAGGGTTATGCGCTATCTCGATGCTCTCTCTTAGGTATGCATAGGTGGGATTATTGTAATTAGCTAGTTTTCTTACATTTTCAAATTCGATTTTAATATTATTTTCAAGATAATTTTTAGCCAAAGTGGTAGTGTTACGGTTAAATTTAATATCGTTCTGGTGTTCTTTAATCCGGGTTTTTATTTTTCTTTTAGTGACACCTATATAATTGTATTCTCTGTTTTCCTGATTTTTGAGGGGGATTTTATAAATACCAGCAGTAAATACCTGCTGGTATTTATAAAATCCCCCTCAAAAATCAGGAAAACAGAGAATACAATTATATAGGTGTCACTAAAAGAAAAATAAAAACCCGGATTAAAGAACACCAGAACGATATTAAATTTAACCGTAACACTACCACTTTGGCTAAAAATTATCTTGAAAATAATATTAAAATCGAATTTGAAAATGTAAGAAAACTAGCTAATTACAATAATCCCACCTATGCATACCTAAGAGAGAGCATCGAGATAGCGCATAACCCTGATGTCATTAACGACCACGAATCGGCAGAGATAAATGAAATCTGGCGGCACCTACTCATCAATAAAAGAGAAGATCAACTTGTCAGTGACTGCCATCCACGGAGTGCAGACAGCACTGCTGAAGAGGGGGATCCCCTTCGAAAAAAGCTTTTCTGCCATGAAACGAAGTAATGTAAGGTATCAATTTCTTTTTAATATACTAACATAATATTTCATAAAAAAAAAAAAAGAAGGTATTTATTAAATATGATGTATTTCAATTTGACATTGAGAATATATGGATTCCTATAGTATTGTTCTGCTCTTGTGTTGTATTATGCACATTGATATTCAGTGAAAGGCAAAGCAGCGAATAGGTGGGTAAAGCCTAGCAGGGGTTCATAAGCGAAGCAAGTCGGGGGTTGATGAACCGAGTGGACAGAACCCCCTGAAATAAATGCTGATAAAATTAGTTACAACTTTAAATAAAACTAACTTTTATCTATACAAATTTATGAATGCTTAAAAATTATTATTTTAGAAAAAATGTAATTATTTTTTAATTAATGCTAGAAATATTAAGTAGTTAAGTAAGAAATTACATTGCTTTATTATTTAAATTATTATTAAATGTGTATTAATATTATAATAAAAAAATATATTTATTATCATATTAATGTATAATGTTAAAATGTATATTTATACAGGAATATCGAATTTTGAAAAGTGACAACAACATTTTTGTTATTGGTAGCTAATGACTTGTTAAAAAAGTACACAAGTCTACATGTAAAATTTTGACTAAGTCCGATCTTAATGTTAATTTTGTGTTGAAACCGATACTAAGACCAGTTTTTCTCTATCACGTAAAGATTTTTACCAATACAGGATGTCTACTGATACAATTTCTTCCGCGACTCCTGTAATTTTTGTGCAGTACTAAAACTATTTTATAATTTTTACACATACAACTCAAAAATGAATCACTGGAAATTAAATAAATCGTACACACACACACACACATATATATAATCAATTTCAGCCTTTATCAATCCACTGCAGAATGAAGGCCTCTCCTAGGACATTCCAAATTGCCCTGTTTTCTGCAATTCTTCTCCATTCTGCACTTCCAAATTTCAGAATTTCATCTCTCCTACGACAAAGTGGTCTCTTCTTTGGTATAACATAACATATATTATATACATATATATATTAACTTTAACTATTTTCAATTTGGAAAAAAAAAAAAAAAATTATGGGAGCAATATATACCTTTTACGATTCTATATTGAATAAAATAGCTGTTTTTCCATAAATTATCTGTACTGTTTCAACTACATTAAAATATAGTTTCAATTTCAATATTTTAATCCCTTTAACAGAAAAAAACAGAGTAGTCGATCTCACTATATTTAATTTTTCGTAAGTGAAAAGAGAAAATTTCATGACTTTGAATACAAATTCAAATATTCGAAAGGTTCAAAAATGCTTCAGAAAAACTCAGTGGAAGAAAGAATGTGAAAGATAACAGTTAATTCAGACTTCCCTGTATGTAACATAATAAATACTAGTCATTGACAGCCGCTAATGCGGATCGGATGTCTTGGGGTTAGCAGTAATCGTTTTCTAGCACCTATGACAGTTCAAGGCTAAACGGGACTTTTTCCCTCAAAAAGCAAACACGACGTTTTTGTTTACTGATGTCCAGCCTTAAGATAATTTACTTCAGAGTTACGCATGAAGAGTTACTGCAGAGTTCACCCCCACTTCCACCCCTAAAGGGGCGATAGTGTGGAATTTTACAAAATCACTTTGTAGTGTGTGTTGAATATGCATAAGCAGTCCACACATCAAAAATTGCCATCCTAAGATTATTTGGAACAGAATTATGCATAGAAACATGTTTTTTAATCCCCCCCCCCCAACCCTCAAGAGGGGAGATGGCACGAAATTTCAAATAATCCCTTTGTAGTTTTGTGTGTGTTGAATACACATAACCAATCGACATATCAAAAAATCACTTTCATGTGATAATTTCATAGATGCTGTTTTTAATCTTTTAAATCAAAATTCACATTAGTATTTTTAAATGGAATATGTTATATATATTTTCGACAATTAGTATTACTGAAATCAGCTATAAAATTTTTCCAGTTTGAAGTTCCCGCCAAAAACAGTAGACTTGGTATCTACATAATATGGAGCAGTTACACTTTAAAAGGTGCTTTTGCCCCCTACTCAACACCCTTAAAGGGAGGAAAGTGGAAATTTCACAAAATACATTTATAGTGCATGTTGGGAACTCATAACCAGCCCACACATAAAAAAATCACCTAAGATAGTTCGGAGCAGATTTGCACTTGGAAACATCTTTTCTCCCCTCCAACCCCCAAGGGAGATAAGGTAGAATTTTACAAAATTTCTTTGTAGTATATGTCTTGAGTATGCATAACAATTCGACCTATCAAAAAATCACTATCCTGAGATAATTTGGAGCGGAGTTACTCTTATAAGCATATTTTTGCTTCCCCATCCACTATCAAAGGAGAGAGGAAGAAATTGCGTAAAAATCCCTTTACAGTGCGTGTTGGGAAGGCATAAACAACCGACACATAAAATTAATCTTGCTGAGATAATTTGAAGCAAAGTTATGCTTGGAAACAGGTTTATTGTGTCCCCCCCCCAATTGGGAACTTTCGCAAAATCCCATTACAATAGGTGTCAGGCACACATAAATAAGCCACACACTAAAATTTGTGATCTCAGCTTCTATATATTTCCCTGGACGAATTTAGCGCTAAAAGGGGGACTTGAATTTGCCCCCTCATAACTCCTCCCCAAAATCGAAAATTACAGAAAACCAATAATGAATTTTTAGAAATATCCTCAAGTTGACTCTTAGCGGTTTTCTATATCTTTGTGTTATAATTGGTAGAGTTTAACCCTCGCTTTCCCAAGATGGAATCCTTTTGACGTGAAATTTAAGCCCACCTCATTCAAAAACTGCACTAATTCGTCAAAGATAGCAAACGTAACCAGTGGAACGTTGCAACTTCTAAACAATACAAAAAGGTGCTGTGCTGGTGATTTTCGCCAAATATGCCAAGCGGCACCTGAAAGCGATTTTGAAACACCTTGATCTTGGGAAAGCGAGGGTTAATTAAAAAATGCATATTTTCTAAATTTTCCTCCAAAAATCATTTTTACCCCCTCCCCCCTTAAAAATCCGGAATTCCAAAATTGCAGAAAATAATTTTTTTTGTCTAGTCTCTCCCTCTGAAATTCTTTTTACAGTGAAGCAATTTGGAGCAGAGTTATGTTTATAAAGATGTTTTTGCTCTCTGCTTCCTCCCTCATATTCAATGTCAAATTGAAATATATAATATTTATATTTTTTTCAATAGAAAGAAATTTGTAATATCTAGACCATTTTGCATTACAGCTTTAGTATATGACCCTTTTTATTTCCTTTTTACAACCTCGGATGCGGACCGTGGTACCCCAGTGCAGAACGCCGAGCTCGTAATTGGAAGATTACAGGTTCTGTCCTTGAGCCGACCAAAGACCATCATGTACACTAATGGTGGCTGGTGCACGTAAAATATGACTTGGCCACCATATCCTCCATGTTCCCATGAAAATCTCCTGCCACCAAAGCGGGAGAGCCATCCCCTTCATGTAGGACCAAAACTGTGGTGGCACGTCTCTGGAACATTCGTAGGGGTGCATCCTAGGCCGTCACCAATTATCCATAGCACAGTAATGGTGCGACGCCAAACATAACCTACTTAGATATCTACCTACCTACAACCATGGATCCTATTCCATGGACCGTGGTACCCTAGTCGGTAAAACGCCGAGTCCGTAACTGGAAGATTGCCAATTCGATACTTGAGCCGGACAAAAACCGTCGTGTACACTAATGGTGGCTGGTGCACATAAAAATCTGTCATGGCAACAAAGTCCTCCATGTTCCCATCCACATTATGCCTCTGGGGATCTAAAAAGCGGGGGATCCCCTCCATAAAGTATCAAAATTGTGATAGCATGTCTCCGGAACATCTCTAGAGGTACGTCCCAGACCGTCGCCAATTACCCATAGCGCAGTACTGGTGCGACGTTAAATCCAACCTACTTACCTACATACAAAATACAACCATGGATCATATTTTAATTTTCCCATGTAAAATGACTTCCTGACAGAAGAACGTCACTGGGAGAAACTTTTTTCAAAATGGCAAATAGAGTACCTTCATAAACTTGTCGTTTTTAGTTAACAACTTTTTTAATAAAAATGATAGAAATTTCTAAGCAGCTGAAATGTCTTCCTTGGAGCATTCGGAACACATTGATACCTCTGATGACGCGAAGGACCCTGCCCTCCGCTAGAAGATGCTGTCGCAAACAAAAAATTTTTATGCCAGTGACCGTAACTTTTTTTTAATATATAGAGAAAATTTATTATTTTCTATAACTTAAAAAATAAATTTTAGCTTGTTTTAATTATAAAGTAAAAATAAAATAAAATGCTTAGATAAATAAATATATATATGCATATATATATATTAAATAAAAGGTTCCCTTTATTTTTTAAGTTAAAATTTTAAAACCTACATTTTTTTTTTTCTTTTAAAGTTTAAGGGAAAAAAAAATTATTATTTATTGAAATTTCCAACATTTGAATTGAACTACAAGAGAAAGTAACAGTAAAATAAAAGGGGAAAAAAAAAAAACATTCCCATCGGTAGCCTTGAAAAGGGAATTGCAAAAGTTGGTAGCATTGAAAGGGCAGAGTAAATAGCCCTCCATGTGGCAACCATTTACTCTGCAGACCACACCACTGGAATGTTGTCCGTGTTGCAAAATAACTTTTATTTAAAGATTACTGTAACTTTAAACTCTTTTTTCTCGAAATTCTGTGACTAGTGCACGCTACTGCTTTAATATGTTGCAAGGCCGTAGGCAGGGGGGGGGGGGACGCACCCAAGCCCCCCTCCCCCCGAAATAAATTATGAAAGACTGATTTTGTGTAGTATGTATCAGGCAAACATTGCTGTCTTGAAAAAAAAAAAAGTATTTAAAAATAATTTAATAAAACCTATTAATTTAATTAAATTTCCCATTACGTTCTTTCTTTTCTATATTTAAGCTCTAGAGCGCCGTAAAACCCATTAACCTTAATTTCGCTATATTTGTTCGCTTAATTTCATCCACCTTCTTGTAAAAGCTATAATGGACTGTCCTACGTCATGAATTCAATCTTTTTACTTTTTTTCTGTATTCAATAAAAGAAAGTATTGGATTCGAAAAGAAAAAAAATTGATTTCTGGTTTTTGATGGATTTACATGTTTTGAGAGATCCAGAACACTATTTGACCATTTTTAGAGTATGTCTGTCTGTGTGTGACAAATATTTTGTTCCAATTGTATCTCAGGAACTACTGCACTGCACAGAATTACATAT
This sequence comes from Salticus scenicus, assembly GCA_963930645.1. NCBI lineage: Eukaryota > Metazoa > Arthropoda > Arachnida > Araneae > Salticidae > Salticus > Salticus scenicus. Next base: position 150,209,630 of record OZ005651.1, read on the forward strand.
ACATTTATATGCAGCTGCACCATGACATAAATCAGTGCCTAACACTTTTTGGTGAAAATCGTCCAACAGGTGGCATTGGCGTCTGAATTTTTCTCAGTTTTTAACTTGGCGCTATAGTACAAAATTTCTTATAAATGTACCCAATAAGAATTATTTATCATAGTAATAATCAAGTAAGAAAAAAATTTTGGACACATAGGAGCAACGCTTCTCTCTGGGGGTGAAGACCCCCCCGCCCCTGGAGGGGGACAATTATTCGATATGGGTATCTTTTAAAAGAACTCGTCAGTATTTTTAAGACTAACAGGGTAACTATTAATGTATGATAATTTGAATCTAAGTTTACCCTTTTTTTTTTTCCTCATTTTTAACAAAATGAAAAAGGGCAAAAAACATTTTTAAAGATATTGTTAGTGAACATAAAATTGACTTTCTTTGGACATTAAGTGTTACATTTCTATTAGAAAAAAATCATCTGCATTCATCATGGAAATTAATTTTAATAAATAAAAGTTTTAATAAAATGATTGGTATTGAGTGAATTTGTATAGGAAAATATAGACGAAAGATTTGTGTGCAAGGCCTGATTAAAGCGAGGGCATGTAAGACGTGACCTGAATAGCAGGGGCCATATAATTCGCCCTGAAAATGCCATTTAGCCTTTTATGCCCTAAAAATGGTATCATATAGTGCAAATTCTGACATATTACTCCCATAAACAGGTATATATGTACCTGTGTTTATTGGTGCACAATGCGAGGAGGAGGCGGGCTCACGAAACTATGTGTGCCCCGGGTCTCGCATGAAGTTAATCAGGGTCTTTTTGTGTCTTTTGTCTGATTAACTACGTGTGAGGCCCAGGGTAAACACACTTTTGTGGGCTCCACCCCCACTATTCGTACTGTGCAGGAATCAGCAAAAGTATATATATATATACCTGTATATGAAACTAAAATAATAAAATTTTGCATTTTATGATACCACTTTTGTCATTTTTAGAGGTAAAAGGGCATTTTCAGGGCCAGTTTTAGGGCTCTTTGCTACTCAGGGCCCGGGGCACCATGTGCCTCTGTGTTAATTAGGCCCTTGATTGCGTTTGCGTATGTTTTTTTCGTTGGGTATGCATATTATTATATAATATTCGATGACCTTGTAATAGAAATGTGATGGGCCCCTCCCGAAAAAAAAATCCTGGCTACGGCCTTGATATGTTGTTACTTTCATAGTATACTACAACCCTGCATAATTTCATCCCAATCAGAATTTTCCATGTTGTGACCTCTCCTTGTTAGTGAGTGTAATTTGAATAAATTACTAACATACTTCTAATTATTCAGCTTTCACTTCTTCAGTCAAATTCGACATTTTTTGGCTTTGGGGCGAAACTTTCATCACGGGGGTGGGGGGTGGGTGTCAAAATAAGCCACTGCGGGGCCATTTGGACAAAAACTTCATACTTTTTATGATTATTACTGTTGTTCACTTTGTTCTGTTTTTCGTGATCTGATATTTATTTTTCCACTTGTTTTATTGTTAAATGCATAATAGGATAACCCACTGATTACTTTGCTTTAACGGGGTTTAATCCTGCTTTTTTAAAACTGTACCTCATTTATGGATTTATAAAATAATTAGTAAAAAAAAAAAAAAAAAAAATAAAGTAAGTTTGTGAAAATTAATAATGCTTCTGAACAATTAATAAAAATACACGAAGCAGTTTATTTAATTTAAAAATACACTTAAAAAATAAAACTGAACAGTTGTAAAATAAATATATATGTGGGCAAATTATTTCTTATATGTAAGGTAAGAAGATCTTTATTTAGATATTGATTATTGTCTCCAGTAAAAACTAAATTGAGGGTATGTATTACACATTCAATGCAGCAAAACATAAAAAATTTTAATGTGCAGTTATATTGCTGAGAAATGATTTTGTGAAGGTGCTTCTTTGCTGAAAGTTGATTTTGTAAAAGGTGTCTCTTTGTCAAAAGTGGACTTTCTGAAAGTGCCTCTATGTGGCACTAAATTTGTTCTGGATTAACATCTGTTTAATTGCAGCCAGTGTTTGAAATCTTGAATTTTTCCCATGCTCACTGTAAGGATAGTTCTCCCTGATGGCAAGTTTCTACTTTTTGAGCTCACTTAAAAATTTTTTGGTCTAAAATTAATTTTAATTAGCCCTTTTACAATTAATTTCTCATTGCTTGTTTTTTAATTTTTATGTGCATTCGCCTTTGTTTTATAGTCATGTTTCCCATAATGATTTAAGACAATATTTGAGGAATAATATTATGGTAAGTTTGTTATGTTTTTATTTTTTCTATTTTATTAAAGATATTAACTGTTTTCATATCTGTACTTTAGTCTTCACAGGTTGTTTAATTTAATTATAAATTAATTCTTTTTGGTTAATTGTGGATTTTGGTGGTACCTAATCTTCTATTATTCTTTATTTTATTATATTAAAATATATATATGCATGCATATACTGATTTTTAGTGATAAAAGGTTTTTTTTACACATGATACCACAATGAAACAATTGAAGAAGCACTACTAAGTGGTTTACCCATTTTTTACCATTAGTAAGCTTCCTGTGTATCTGAGACATGAAGCTTTATTGCTTTTTTATTTTATCTTTTCCTGAAAATATAGAAGAGAAAAAGTAATCTATTTCAATTAAAAAGCAGATTAGCTTTAAGCCTCATATACACAGGAAAATCACTAGTGGTCAAAGAAAAAGGGGAGGGTAGGATACAGTAGTGCTTCTTCATTGTATCGCTATGATACAATGGATAAAAAGCATTTAATCACTACAAATTAATGTACATATATATATTTTTTTTCTTTTCCAGACTTTTGATAATGTAATTTTTTTAAATAATTTTTTTTCCTTTAACTTTTTTTAATCAATTTTTATATTTCCAAACTTTTACAGAACAGAAGCAACTCTATTAAGCTTAAAATAAATTACTACAATGTCTATTCAATTGCAATTAAAAACTTTCAATGTAAAAAATAATTAGTAAATAATTCATAAAAATGAGAATCATTTCAATATATACAGGAATTAAATTTAGAAATAATGATAGAAGTCACAATTTTTCTCAAATGAAAAAAAAAAGTTTAAAATCTTTAATTCACATAAAATATCACATTTGCACAAAAGAAGAGAAAGAAATCTTAACACAATAACGTTTCATTTAGATGGTTATTTTAAATCCTTCAGATCCAGATTCAACATCACATCATGGGATTTTTAATTCCCTTTGAATGTAGCAACATAATAAGAATTCTAACTTTTTATTTGTGGTCTTTTCTTCTTTCTCTTACAGTTGTAGCCTATATATAAATAAATTGAAATTATATATTAAAAATATATATTTAATAATAATAATAGTAATAATAAAAATGAAAGAACATGGACAGAGGGTGGCGATGTTTGGCTTGGTTGGTTTGCAGTTGCTGAAAAACTTGAAAGAAAGAAAGAAAGAGAAAGAAAACTGCATTTGTGTGTGCATTAGTTTCACCCCCCCCCCCCCCCCCCGTCCACTTGGTTCCAGATGACTATCAGGGATGGAACAGCTTAATCACCCCTTTGGAGCACTTAAAATACATTTTTGGAGCAGCTAAATATCCATTTTGGAGCATATCGGAGCAGAATAATTATGGATTTGGAGGACTTTGGTGCAAATTAATTATGGAGTTGGAGCAATTTTATTATGAATCTGGAGCACACTGATCATTGACTGTGGGGCCTTGTTTATTGAAAAATTAAAAATTCTGTAAAAATTTTTAGCTATCGCCCCACTTAGTTAATGCATAAAAATGAACATCCCAGTATCATATGTAAAAATAAAATACACTGAAAATTTTCAGCAAAAATAGGTGAGGGAAATTTCTTAAACTTGCACCACCATATATACAAAAGAAGAGCTAAAATGTAGGTAAGCATTGAATTTTCATTTACTATTCGGTACACTGAATATTCATTATTCAGTAATAATAAAAAATTTAGTGCACGCCTACTCAAAAGAAACTTGTTTAATTACAAGAACAAGAAAATTGATGTGAAAATGATTTAAATGCTATACTTCAAATTTATACAAACATTGGATTTTTTTTCAACAAAATCTTAAACTTTTGGAATAATAAAATTAAAATAATGAGCAATTTTAATCATTTAGATATTATATATATGAAGGTTTTATTCATCATTCAAATAAAATTATATAAAGAAAAAGGAAAACCGATTAAAAATCCAATTAATTGACTGATTAATAAATTAATGATCTACGATTAACCCAGTTAGAACTGTTAATCGATTCCTACCCCTAACTAAAATGCATATATAGAATAGATTATTTAACACCTCCGTTTATCTTTCTCTGCAGTTTTACATAAGACTTAAGATAAATGATTACCAGTAGTTTTCTGTTGAAATTTGTAACAGTGTGGAGAAAAGGGGTAACCTTTTCCTGGGTTCTAACATCATGGACCTTGTTTGTTCATTTATTCATGTTAAAGAACCAAATGTTGCATCTGTTTACATTTGTAGATTTTGTTCATGCTTAATCCTTTGTTCTCCCTACATGTAGCTCAAAAAAGTCATTTGATAGCTTTAAGAGCCAATATCTTGTACTTCAAATAATACAATCTTTCATGTGTAATACATAGCAGCTTTAAGTGCATTAGAATGTAAACATCAGTGCAATGACAGTAAAAAACACTGAAAAACCAGTGCTAAAAAGTAATAAATTTTGTAAGCAAAAATCATAAATGCAAAATCACAAATGCGAAAAAAAGCCCACACTTTCATCAAGTAAAAAAATAAAAATAAGCATGAATGCAGCTGTGTAACATCAAAGCTGCTCACAAAGTTTCTATTTATTTATCTAGGTAGCTATCACAGCAAAGTACAGCAGTACAGAGCGAGTTTTGATTTTGATTGTTTAATTTGGATAGTTTAAATAGTAAAATTTCAGGAAAACTTACCATATTTAAGGGGAGAGAGAGAGAAATGACAGATGCAAAAGGTTACATTCACTTTACAATTTCACTCAAACAATATATTTCATAAAATTAAAAATTATATCATACTTGCCAACCTTATAATTAATATTCCATAGTATTATTATTATAATTTTTTTTATACACCAGTGTTTTTTAGAGTACTTTTCTACTTGTTTACTTGTAATTACTTTTGAAGAAGATTTCCCTATATAAAATTGTACTTTTAAAAAAAATAAAGAACACGCTTTTATTGAAATGTGAACTAAAAAGTACAAAATATCTATTTTTATAGTATTAAAATGAAGTGTCAGAGAAAATCGTGTGAGTGACACCACAATATTTACATACTTTTAAATTTTTAATAAAATTAAAAATTAAACCTGACTGGACTCTAATGTTAGACCTTTAGGTTCGTAGCCTGGAGCTTTACCTCACAGCCACAGCGTTCACATAGGGAAAGTCTTTTTTTACAATATAGATTTTTTTGTTTGCTCCAAGAGCGGTTACAAACATACATACAGGTGAAGCTAATAAAAGCGTGTTAAAAAAAGTGGTATGTAAAAAGGATGGGTACTAAAAATATTGCAGAATATTAATTAGAATGTTGGCAAGCATGTGATACTCAAAACATTTATGCTCAAAATAAATTTTTCATATCTATTTCAATTTTTGCATACCTTCTTTCTACTCCTTGTCTTCATTTTAAATGACTTTTCTGAAGCTTCTTCAGAATCTGAGCAAGTCTCATTGGCAGAACTAGATTTAAAAATTCATTAAATTATGTAGAGAAAAAAAAAATAATGAAAGTAACCTTATGAGAAGGCTAATGTATATGAAAGGGTTACATTCATATCAATATTAAATTCCTTATATACAAAAGTTGTTTCAAGTTTAATCAAAATCACCAGGTTATTGAATATCAAATTGCATTAGCAATTAAAAATTTAAATAATATATGTTTATTCATAAACATTAATAATTTAAACTTATAGAGAAAATGATTAGCACTGCTTTGATGAATTTAAGTCCCTCAGTTTAATTACTTAAATATTGATATTAGGCAAACAACATAAATGTATAATAATATTATAGTTTTAAAAAATTAAAGAACACGCTTTTATAGAAATGTGAACTAAAACGCACAAAATATCTATCTTAGTATTAAAATGCAGGGTAAGAGAAAATCGTGTAAGTGACACACCATAATATTTACATACATTTAAATCTTTAATTAAAATAATTTAGAATTAAACAAAAACCATTTTTAAAAAATCTCCCCTGACTGGGCTCGAACGCTAGACCTTTAGTTTCGTAGTGTGGAGCTTTACCTCACAGCCACAGCGTTCACATAGGGAAAGTCTTTTTTTACAATATAGATTTTTTTGTTTGTTCCCAGAGCGGTTACAAACATACATACAGGTGAAGCTAATAAAAGCGTGTTAAAAAGAAAGTGCCAAATTTTAGAAAATTTCCCCCAGGAATAAAATGTGCATTATACAATAATAAAGTGATATACAAAATATCATCATTGTATAATAAAATATCCTAGAAGATATACGTTAATTATTTTCCTTATTTTTGGGATTACTGCAATTCCAAGCAGGCAACTGATGGAAAATATGGAGCTGTCCTCCACTGTCCTCCTAAGTATTTTCACCATTAAAACATATGGCAAGGTAATTTTTCTATAAAAGGGTCTTACTGAGTACCATTGAAGAGAAATTCTGTAGTGGTGACATTATTCATTAAGGAAACATGGAAAATTTATCTTTCTTATGCATTTGAAATGAAGATAACTTACTCAAGTTATTTCATATCCTCTTCTTCCCTGTAAGTCCAATTCATATTAGCAAAATAACAGGCAGATATTTAAATTTATTTGTTTCTGTTCTTTTTTATTTTATGCTAAAGAACTTATATTTAAGAACCTTCTTTTGACATTGTTCATATACTATAGGAGGTAGCATCACAAATAGGTCAATTATTTCATACTGGTTGATAACTATGCAAATGTTTGTTCTCGTCCTCCTCACAGACATCTGACCGTCAGCTGCTCCAGTAGTGGTGGGGTAGTAGTCAGAGGGGGTCGAAAGCATAAAGAAAAATAAATTTTAAAGTTATTTCATACCGCTTCAAACTTGTTGTAGGGGAATATTTATACAATAAAGAATAAGAATAATTACAAGATAAAAAGAACTTTTTATATACCATATTTTAAAATTGTCTGTTGAATCATATAAATGCTACCGAAGGCAGTGGGGACCTGAAATAATTGGCTAAAAGTATTAAAACAATACATTGTCACCGTGTTCTTGTTCTGAGCTATTCTAAAAGTTTCAAATGTCTAGCTAGTTGGGAAGTTATATGATTGTTGGATCATATAAATGCTATAGAAGGCAGCGGCCCCTGAAACAATCGGCTGAAAGTATTTAAAAAATGCATTGTTATCGCGTTTTGAGCTATTCTGAAAGTTCCAAATGTCTAGCTAGTCGAGAATTTAGTTAAATAAATTTTCTGTTGAATCATATAAACACTATCGAAGGTAGCAGGGACCCGAAACAGTTGGTTAAAAGTATTAAAAAAAAAAATGCATTGTCACCGTGTTAGCTATTCTGAAAGTTTCAAATGTCTAGCTAGTTGGGAAGTTTGTTAAAAATCGATTGCAAGATTTCTACTGGACAAACAAATAAACAAGAATCAAAGTTAATAAAAACATGGTAAAATAACCATCAGCCACCTTGGAAATAATGGATTATATGTCAGTTGCGAGGCCGAACCTGCAAAAAATATTAAAATATAAAGTTATTTCATACCACGTGAAACTCATATATATGATTCTTTATACATTAAATAAAGAAAATATAGCAATTAGCAGCTTAGGTAGTGGTGGAAAGAATGTCAGCTGAGTCCATGAATATACCACGGCATAGAAACTGAGCACGGTTTAGTAACTTAAATGTCTAAACTGATAACTTTTTCCTGTTAAAAAAAAAAAAAGGTGGTGGTAGTATAATTATTAGTGTTGAAACTATCGCACATATCACTTTCATGTAGCAGTATTGCTAGAATGCACTACTTTTTAACACTCCACTTTAGAAATGAAGATTGTGCTACTGTTTGCACTACTTTTTCCCCCCTCCAATTATGATGCATTATTTTTATCTCCTTTTTCCTAAATTTATTTAGATCGATAACACTCTTTCAAAACCTTTTTTTTTTTTTTTTCTTTTTTAAGATTTGGAGTGGCAACATTATAATTTCATACTTGACAACAATTCTAATTTATCATAAAGCATTATCAGTGAATAATGAATACGGTTGCAGAAACAGAAAAGAAAATCTTAAGCTTAAAATGATATATTTTTATACCTGATTTTTACATGCTTGTTAAGTATTTTTATACCTTATTTATTTATTAACTAAATAAACAAAAAACACAGATAACATAGCAATATTGCCAGATTATTTTTAAAATTTTAATCCATAATGGTGATGACAAGAATGGAATCTATATCAATGAATTGCATACCTGACAATATTTCTAATTTATTCCGAAGAAGTGTTTGTACTTGACATCCCAGCCCCCTCCATTTTTTTTTTTTTCCCCGCCCAGAAGATTATCTTCTTGTGCAACCACAGCTACATATTAAAAAAAGTACTTAAGAAAAAAGAACAAGAAAAAAAATCTGTTTATATTCTTTGTAAACAGAATTTAATTTAGTGTGACAAGACTTATTTTACCATGTTTAAATTAACTCACTTTCTTGTTTGTTTGTCTAGTACAAATCTTGCAATCAATTTTTAACTAACTTCCCGACTAGCTAGACATTTGAAACTTTTAGAATAGCTCAGAACATGATGAGAATGTATTCTTTTAATACTTTTATTCAATTAATAAATGTTTTTTTTAATTAATTAATAAAATGTGAAAATAATAACCTCAGATCTGCCAACCTTATAAAGCAAAAAAATCATACTCTCAACAGAAAAAAGTGTTCTAAAAAAACAGCATAAAAAAGCATGATAAAAACAAAACATGTAATCAACAGCATAATACTTAAAATTATACTTACTTTTTCATGGTTATAATTTTTATTATTATTATTATTATTTTTTTAAATACCCTACACAGCAAAATCATAAAACTATTCAGTGTAAATTCTAAAGAAAATTTCCTTACAAATTTTACATTTTGAAAGGGCAATAATAATGCTGAAATCATAAGCAATGCATTTAAAAAAAAAAATAAATAAATAACAATCATATTTCTGATTGTAACATTCTCTGGTAAGACCAGATTTTGTTCCCAGACAGCCAAAAAGCACTGATAAAGTAGAGAGGAGGAAAGAGGTTTTATAAAACATAACTGGTCTCCTGGGATATTGGCTTCCCCCCCCCTTCCCCCAAAGATCGTTGAATTGTAGTGTAGACAGCGAAGTCAGAAATATTTAATGTACTTATTTACAAGCTCATTTTTTTTTTTTTTTTTTTTTTTTACAGGAAAATAAATACATTTACTTAAACGTGAACAATAAAAAATAAAATCATATAATGACATCAATAAATCATGACGTCATTATCACTTTAAAAATTTTATACACATTGATAAAGTGCTAATATAGTTCTATAGCTATAACTTTCTGACTAGCTAGACATTTGAAACTTTTAGAATAGCTCAGACCATAATGACAATGCATTCTTTTAATACTTTTATTCAATTAATAAATGTTTGAAAATTTCTTATAATTGCTCTCTTTATTATGTATTTGATCATTTTCTTTCAAGGTTGATGGGATAATTCATCAAAATTTTTTTTAAAAAGTATTAATACATAGAATTGTCTAGTTTATATGATTCAACAGAAAATTTAAAAACATGGTATATAAAAAGTTCTTTTTATAAGTATTCATCTATTCTTCCATATAAAGCTATGCAGTAATTGTGTTTCATTCACTGGTATGGGTTACTAAATCCTAACTGTCAACTGTTCCGTATTTTGGCCATTGGTAATTTTTACAGAAATTTTTAATTCATATAATCATAGAAAACTCACATAAAATCTTATATATATATATATATATATATATATATATATAAAATACCAGTATTCAAAATACACAAAGGTTGGCAGCTATACTATTTTCATTTCCTCAAATTTCTTTGGAGAAGATTTAGCATAGGAGCCCCATGGTAGCTTTTAAATTTTTGTTGTCATTTTGGCAAGGAATTAAATTAGCTATCTCAATTGTGTAAGTAAACATCTTGACAAGAAAGGTTCGAGCTACTTAGATGCCAAATTTCAAATTTCGCCCAGGGGTTCTACACCAAAGCTGTTTAATTTCTTTAGCACAGTTTTTTAATTATTTTTAAAAAATGTTTGCGCGTTTCAAACTATTTTTTTAATATTCTATCTGAAATAAAAATATTTATTTATTTATTTTTGGCATTAATTTTTTTTTAAATAATTTTAATGTTAAAATGATGTTTTTACTTAATAATCTTTTGAACCAATTATACAGATGAACTAGAAAATACGGTGTGTGTCCTGATTAATAAGTAAACCAATTTTCGATAAAATGTAATAATCTGGACTAAAAATCAAGATAGACATAATACCAAGCTTTCAGCTTTATATATTTTAAATAAAACAAAAATGTTGCATGCCCATTCAAAGGTGATAGATAAAAATTGGTAGCAACACCAAAATCACTGTCCAAAACAAGTAATATACATAAAAAAAAAAAAAAAAAAAAAAAAAAAAGTAAAAGAAAGAAAAGGAAAAAGGTGGGTATAAACTAATCTATATATATACACATACAGGATGATCAATTTCAAAGAGTACCCATTGGTTTTTCTTATTAACCTTAAATATGACGCATGTAGCAACTATTCTAACATTGAAGTATGATTGATTGAACCTTGTTTAAGCATGTGAGACAATTTCCAATACTGTTGAACTGTTACAACTTTATTTAGAATAGGTTGGAATGCAACGGTTGATTAAATTTTACATAAACCAACTATGTGAAAAATGCCAGAGCCGGGAATCGAACCTGGGCCCTTCTGCTTAGCGCACAGACGCTTTTCTACAGCGCCACCCTGGCTGATAACCAGCCTAACATTTCTCACATAACAACCATTGGCAAGGTCATTGTCTCTGCAAACGCAGATGTAACAGGCAAGACAATATTAATTGTAGCACAACTTCATAGACCATGAAATTTCAATTTAGAAATTTTTTACTCATGAATTTATCAACCGTGAATATTCATTTTATGTAAATTGGAGTGTAAAGGTTGATATTTTTATATACCAACTATGTAAAAAATACCAGAACCGGGAATCGAACCTGGATGTGGCAACTATTCTAACACTGAAGTATAATTGTTTGAACCTTAGAGACAATTTCCAACACTGTTGGACTGTTACAACTTTATTTGTGAGGTAAAACAGAAATGGAAACGCACAACGTTATTTAATCTAGTGATAATTTTATTTATGAAAAACAAAATTTAATGCAAATTTTGTACATTATCATTCCTACATTACATTTACATTATCATTTCATAGGGTTTTCCAGAGAAGTCCTGCAGACAACGATGAATTAAAACAGATAACTGAAGAAATCTCGTTAATAATACCAACAATGCTGTGAAGTGTGTCAAAAAACTTGGTTCTACGTGTTCATGTTTGCATTCAAAATGGTGGTGAACACTTTCTGTAAGGAATGATAATGTAAAAAATTTGAATTAAATTATGTTTTTCAAAAGTAAAATTATCGCAGGATTAAGTAACACTGTGCATCTCCATTTGTGTTTTACCTCACAAATAAAGTTGTAACAGTCCAAACAGTGTTAGAAATTGTCTCCCACACTTAAGCAAGGTTCAAACAATTATACTTCAGTGTTAGAATAGTTGCCACATCTGCCAGATTTAAGGGTAATAAGAAAAAACAATGGGTACGCAAAATAAACAGATAAAACGAAGTATAAACATTACTTAAAGACATTAAATAAAAAACCTAATCATTACTTCGCGCGTCGTTTAAATCTTTCAACCGGGCACCCAGTCCTCTTCAGAATGACAACCTTCTGTGTGGAAGACTTGAGATGGAGTGATCTTGAGCTTGCTTTGCCAATAGGTGGCGCCATGCACTGTTTGGGGCTACTGCGCTGCTGTCGTTGCATACATCCTGATTGGTGGAAATTTCAATTGATTCTCTGAACATCCCATAGTTGTAATCGTCGTAGTTGGCTATTTTAGTGGCTTTATCAAAATCGATTTTAATGTTTTGTTTATTGTAAGTTTTGGCTAAGGCTGTATTATATTTTCCAGTTTTTATATCATTTTTATGTTCATTAATTCCAGTTTTGATTTTTCTCTTGGTAACACCTATATATGATCCAGGTTTATTATCCAGGTCGTTCTGAAGAGGACCAGGTGCCTGGTTGAAAGATTTAAACGACGCACGAAGTAATGATTAGATTTTTTATTTAATGTCTTTAAGCAATGGGTACTCTTTTAAACTGATTACCCTGTATATATGTATAAAAATGTGTAATAAGCATATGGAAAAAGACATAAAAATACATTATTTATAGCTAAGTATAAAATTTTGTTTTCTGTTACTGCAACCGTATTCATTATTCACTAACAATGCTTTACAAAATTGAATTAATTTGAATAAATTAGAAATGTTGCATGAAATAATTATGTTACCACTCCAAATCTGGGTTAAAAAAAAAAAAAATGCATTTTAAAGAGTGTTACCAAACATAACAATAACACTTCTGATATTACCATATACAGGAAACCAACTAATAATAACGAAATAACTAACAATAAATGTAAAATCCCTTATTCTTATAAATTAGCTGCTTTACAATTTTTTATAAATCGTGCCATCCCTATCTGTTCCAATTAACTTTTAATTAAAATTGAACTTAATTACATCAAAAATATTTGTTAAAAATCTGGTTACAGCCAAATTTTAATCAATAAACTTCATAAAAAGCATCTAAAAACCCTTAATGCTATCAATAATGGTCAAAAAGAAAAACCTACTTTTACCCCTTCCATCCCCTACTGTAAAGGTGCTGCTATAAAAATAAAAAACAAAAGTAAAAAACATGGTATAAGCATCCCTATAAAACACAACCCTAATATTTTTCAATGTATCCCCAAGGAAAAAGATCCAATAGACTTTAATGAAAACTCTGGCATTTACAAAATCAACTTTAATTTTATAGAAGGAAAAATAATAATAATAATAATAATAATGCATGGGCGACGAAAAAAAAAAAAAAAACATGAGAAAGAACACCTCACCAACCTAAAATTTAATAATCCTGCTACTGCCTTTTCTTGAGCTAACATTAATAACCCAATCAATATTAATTCCATAACTACCCATTAAATAGCGAATTATAATTTCCACTTTTATGCCCTTAAACAAGAATCCATTGAAATATTAACCTGATCAATAGCAGGTTATACTATACTATATTATACAGATTATACTATACGACCATGAGCATAGCATAATCCCTCAAAACTGGTAACCAATCAGTGAACTGAAGCAAAGAAATGAGATCAGAGAGGATAAACATGTCAATGTGTTGAAAGTACTATATAAAAAGCCATAATGGTATTAATTTTAATATTTTATAATTAAATTAGGCCTTTTTGAAATGTTAATCGTTTATCATATTATTTTGACCAAAAAATTAAAAAAAAATTTTTTTTACCTTTTTGATTGAATTTTCCAAATTATTTTTAAGTAAATTACTTCTACTTTGAACAGAATGGCTCAGCTAATTTAAGATGTAATCTCGCTTGAGTTAAACTTTTAATTTTTGCATGTCAGTAATAAAGTCAGTATTTCTGAGAGGGCAGGGGGGGGGGGGGAGATAAGCACTTCCAGAAAAAAAAAGTAAATAAATTAATAAGTTTTAAAAATATATAAAGGTGTAGGCTTAACTACATTTATATGTAATTAAGGTCAAGTTGCATTAAACAAGATACAAGTTGAAAATTGTATAATTAAAGTTTTTCATTTCATTAAAAAAAAAAAAAAAATTTAAAACTCAACAAAATGATTTTAAAAACTTTATATTTGCTGCAACATAGAAATTACAACCAGTCAATTTTCTTATCTATATATTGAATTCAAAAGTAATATATACTGATTTTTAATTACACAGATCTGTAATCACAAAACTGCAAAGATTTCCCCCCCCCCCCATTGTTTATTATATAGATTTTTACTTACTAAAACCAAAAATAGTAAAAAAGTTCCATCAGATCTAATTAAATAGTACTAAAATTTTCTACGTAATTTTATTTAGACATAAAGCAAATTTTACGCATTGATTCCCCCCCCCCCCCCCCACAAGAGCCATATAAAAATTAAAATTTTTAAATTGAAATTTTTAGTTGTATTTAAAAAAAATCTTTTTTTTTTATGCAACTATGGAATTTATTATGTATGTCTAAGATCAATATATTAGGAATTAAAACCAAGATAAAAGGTTTTCAAACACAGTGTAAGTGTTATTAGAATTAAAAAAAAAAAAAAAAAAAAAAAAAATAATAATAATAATTTTAATTGTTTAATTTTACTTTAATGTTATTTTATTTACTTATCAGTCTAACAAAGTGAAATTGTTCTAACAAATTAGCAATAAATTCTAGGATTACTGTTTTTTTTTCATTTGCTGCAAAATTCAAAATGACACGAGAAAAATAAAAGTTTATTATGCTTTGATATTAATTCAAGAACTATGCTTACAATTTATAGCAGTAACAACTTTAAACAATTACTTATGCAATTAAAAACAAGATTTTTATTGGTAATCTGGCTCTGGAAAAATTAAATAGCCACATTTTTATTGGGACCTTGAATGAGTTCTTGCTGTTTCTTAACAGGTGGCATTACCAGGATTATGTGCCTGTAATTTCAAATAGTGACATATCTACCAGGAAGCTTGAACTTCAATAAGCTTGGTAAGTAATGTCAGTAAGCTTGAACTTCAGTGTATGTTAGTTCATAACAGTGTAAACTGTTGGGCAAAACAGCAACAAAGCAATAAAAACATGCACAGGAAGCAATCCCAAACAGGCACATTTAATAAAAAACTTAACACAGGACAATTAACGAAGACACATTTAAAGTTATTGCAATAAGACACATATTTTCTCTAGGAGTCTGAGAGAACATACCTCTCTCACAATATCAAGTGGTGGCGTGCCAATCGAGTAAGAATAATCCACTCCAACACAGGGAAGGAAAAAAGGGTAAATAGCATGACACTAATGTGAAAAAAAAAAAAAAAAAAAAAAACTTAACCATCCCCTCCCCCAATAAAATGTCGATGTATTTAACCAAAGACTAATTTTGTGTTTTCAATGCCTATAATTGTAATGTTTGGCTGATGGTAAAGCTTTGGTAAGCAAATCAGTACCCATGTCTTCGCTGGGTACAAAGTCAACATCAATTATTCCATTGTTTAAGGCATCACCAACAAAATGATCTCTAATATCAATATGTTTTGCGCTTTTACGAAAAACTGGATTTTCAGTTAAATTAATTGATCCTTTATTATCAGTCAATATATGTACTTAATTTTTTATCGCACAACTCATTAATTTACATAAGTAAATACTTTTGTGGTATCAGACAAAGGGGTACAGAATATGCTTAGACCTCTGAAATTTTACCCCAGACACATTCTGAATTACGCTCCTTCAATATCGTAAGAATTTGCTTTGTTATACAAAGCCAAATCTACAATGTAATAAATCTTGCAGCTTAAATTTTTCCCAAACCTTATTTGGATGTTCCGACATATTTTGCACCTTTGATCAGACAAAGCCATGTATTTAGCTTCCATTGAAGATAGAGCACATTGCTTACAACTTTCTCATGAAACAAAACTACCACAAAAAATAAAACAATAACCCATTTATCACTTACAGTCATCTGGACAGTTACCCCAAACTGTATCAGTATATCCAAATAAAGGTTCATTAGTTTCTCTAAATATAAGTCCAAAATCAATTGTTTCAATTAAAAATTTGTCTCAAAAAGTATAATTTCAAATTAAAAATTAATTATTTACCATGATGGCTTTTTAAAACACTTTCGGCACATCTTCACAGCCATCTTCAGTAATGCTGCAGCTTTGTTCACACTTTTTCCAGCTTTTTATCTGCTTTTGTTTAATTACTTCTCTTCAGTTCATCTATTATGGGTTGCCAGTCTTGAGGAATGATGCTGTGTTCACGGTCGTTAGTTGCTAGGGGACAGGTTAGTATTTCTATTGCTTCACATTTAAGAGCATGAGTATAGGAGTTGTAATTAGCGATTTTTTGGAAGTTAATGGAATTAATGTCTATCGGATTATTGATGTTAGCTCTAGAGAAGGCAGTTGAAGGTTCATTAAATTTTATGTCAGCAAGGTGTTCTTTTTCCTGATCTCTAATTTTTCTCTTGGTCATACCGATATAAGTAGCTTTTTCGGTATTTATGAAATTAAAGTTGATTTTATAAATACGAGCAGCTTCATTATTGTTAATTAGATCTTTTTCAATTCAAATGCAGTGAAAAAAGTTAGGAATGGGTTTGATAAGGAATGTTTATACCATATTTTTTACTTTCAATTTTTTATTTTTATAGCAGCATCTTTACAATAAGGGATAGAGGGCTCTACCCCTTATTATAAAGGTGCTGCTATGACCAATATATATATATATATGAGTATGACCAAGAGAAAAATTAAAGATCGTGAAATAGAACACCTTGCTGACAAAATTTAATAAACCTTCAACTGCCTTCTCTAGAGCTAACATCGATAATCCGATAGACATTAATTCCATTAACTTAAAAAAAATCACTAATTATAACTCCTATACTTATGCCCTTAAACGTGAAGCAACAGAAATACTAACCTGTACCCTAGCAACTAACGACTGTGAACACAGCATTATTCCTCAAGACTGGTAATGCACGATAGATGAACTGAAGAGAAATGATGAAACAAAAGCAGATAAAAAACCAGAAAAAGTGTAAACAAAGCTACAGCATTACTGAAGATGGCCGTGAAGACGTGCTGAAAGTGCTTTAAAAAGCCATTATGTAAATAATTTTCAATTGTTTCCTTTAAGTATTGAAAATATCATTTCGATATGTTCTAGTGAGTTTTATCTAAACAATTTAGAAACTGACTCAAATGACTAACAGCATTGGCAATGTCAGGCTATATGGAAGTTGCAAGATAAATTAAACTTCCAACTAATTCACGATATGGATAATCATTTTCATAACAAATTTTCAGCCTTTTTTAATCTAATACTAATACCAATAGGGCAAGCTATGGGTTTTGCTTCCATTAACCCAAAATTTTCTAAAAGATCTCAAATACATACTTGCTAACATTCTAATTATGAAATGGAAAATTTTTAAGTACACATCCCTTCTTCTACACCACTTTATTTTTAGAGTAATTATATGACTGGTGTGAAAAAAAAAAAAAAAAAAAAAAGGCAGGTACTAAAAATCTCCTGTTTATTAATGAGATAGTTGCCAAGTATAAGACTATAACTTTGTTGACTTAATGCTATGATTCCATCATTTATCTGAAAATTTATTCCCAAATAATATTTAAATAAACCCAAATATTTGAACTCTAACTTTTTATTACAATGAATTTTAAATTTTTCAAGTTTATCAGAGTCTTGGGACATAAACAAAATATTGTCAAAATAAGACATAACTGTTAAACCCTTATCCTCTTTAATATAATATAAGCAAGAATCAGCATTAGATTATTTTGCTCCAAAAATTTTTTTTAATTTCATTTAATTTTGTATTCTAGCATCTACCTGCTTGCTTTAAGCCATAAAAAAAATTTGTTTAATAAGAGAACTTTGTTTCCTTCATTTAATGCCTTCAGAGTTCTAATGGTATTTTTAACTGTTTCATTATCGCTATTTTCTTTACAATTAATTCGAGAGTTTGTTTAAAGTAATTGGGATGCTCCATATAAATCTCTTCATTTAATTTCCCATTAAATACACTGACATTACATCAAATTTATGAATTTTTATTTTTAAATTTAGTTAGTCCTACTAAGGAAGGAATTACTTAATGAAGATCTCTGTCAGATGCTAGCTGAACTTGAAAAATCATTACGAGTAGATGACACAACAGTTTCAAAACATTTGAAAGCATTAGGAATGATCCAGAAGCAACAAAACATCGGGAGAAGTACAAAAGAACAGTGAGAATTTATTAAAGGTCCTAATAACTATAATTTTTTTTTTCTTATGTTACATAAAATACTTTTAATCAATAAAAAATAATTCAAACAGAGAAAAATAAATAATTAATAATCCATTTGCTCCAAATAAATACTGTTACTTCTATTTAACTCAAAATTACAGAAAAAAAAAACTATTTCGAAATACATTATTTCAGATCAAACTTTAAAACTCAAAAAATTAAAAATTTATTAAAACAGTAAAATAAAATTGTACATACTGAGGTGGTTTTAATGAAGATTTAGCTTTCACCTCATCAGTTTCTGAATAGTCAGTCATAATTATAAAATCTTCATCTAAAAGGGGGGGAAAAAATAGAAAGGTTATTTCAGATGAATAATATAAAGTACATGCCAAATTAACAAATAACTCTTCATTAAAGGCAAACACAAATGCAAATTCAGACAATTTCATATCAAAGCAAAGTCAACAAAGTGGTGCACAACAGTTTTGTATCCTTGAAGGTCAGTATCTTACTTTTTCTTTCTCTTTCCCACATGCATCCTGCACTTGTATCAGTGGAGTATGATTTTACAGTACATAACTATAAACATAAACATTAAAAAAATACTGTGCAAATTCTCACAAAAATTGAAAAGAAATATAATTAGAAATTATATATTTACATTTTAAGTCAATTTCTTAAACCATTTATCTGAATGAGTAAAAAAAAATGCTCTTAAATAATTTAAATCTAAATTATTTCTATTTTACTTATACAATGTTATACAGTAGAACATCGATCCATCGTTTTTCATGGAGCACGTGAAAAAAACAATGAAAGTGCGAAAATGATGAATGCAAATTAAAGTCAAAATACAAAGAAAATAATACCTATCAATGTATACAGTATACTACTGATAAAAACTAATTTGTTACTTTCCAGTTGAAGTAAATAATTTATTACTGTGCATGCATGGACTATAGCAAAAAAAAAAAAAAAAAAAAAAACTTTGACATAGTTTGATACCCAACTGTATAGAGCACTTTATAAAAAACATTCAGTTGAATACCACAAAAATTCACAGAAATATCAGTGATTAAAGGGTTACATCCAGTTGTAATTTTCAAAAAATCGATTTTTTTTTTTTTTTTTTTTACATATTTTGAATGTACATATATTTGATAATATTGTCTGAAAATTTCATATTGATCCGGCAATTAGTTTCGGAGAAATTTGCATATTTGTAAAGACATCTCCGAGCGTTTTAAAGTAGGCGGAGCGCAAACCAGAGTAGCAGCTGTTTTTCATTATCCCTATGCCCTTGTCCATGCTTTTCATAATGTTTTGCTTCTTAGAATAAGAATATAGAAGGTTTATCTTATATCTGAGAGCTATATTTAGAAATTTTAGGTATACAGTAAGTAATAATCAGCTGATATGGAAAATAACTCCAAAAATAATCCCATGTGGCTCTAAGATCGTTGAAATTGCTGCTTATCTTGCTGCCGGCATGTTCAATGAAGGAAAAACATCTCTTCTATACTTCATGAACGCAATGGGACTATCGCTTGGGCCTAATGCCCATGCCTATGTAGAAAAAGAGGACGCAGAGCGCATCTTGATCTCTGACGCACGAGCGCAAGGGAGCACGCGCGAGGGGAGAATGTCATGTAGACAACAACAGTTGGCTGTACTAGAAGCAAATGATGAAGCAGAGGGTTCCTCTTATGGTCCTGGAATAGATGACTCGATGTAAGTAGGAAAAATTTTTTTTTAACTTACTTTAAATGGTTCCCAAAACTTTAAACGCGTTTATCTCGAAACGGTGTTTTCAAAGTCGGTGAGCAAAATTTCTCCGAAACGGCTGGACCGATTGACTTGAAATTTTGACACGATTTTCTTAGATATTTTTGTCAGGTAATGATTGTAGGAATAAGGTTTCTGATAATAATTTCGATTTTTTCAGCCACTTTCAAGTGTAAATTTTCATGAAAAAAACGATATTTTTTTGGGGGAAGCCGCCATTTTGTCAAAAATCAAAATTTTGACTATTCCTACGATCATTACCTGTATTCATCTATCCTAAAAATAAATCTTTTGGTTTTTTTCATTTCAGATAATTTGAATCAGAGATATCTTGCTCACCGCCAGACACCTTTTTGTGGAAGTCCTCTAGGAGTTCTACTACAGGAACAGCGGAACCCAATACTTTTGTAAACTCATCACGGATTCTTAACATACATTAAATTTGCTATATGTATATGTATTGTATTTATTTCTTTAATAAAAGGCCTCTTCACAAAAAAACACGTTTTTTCGTGCATACAACTGGATGTAACCCCTTAAATAAGCTGTTTTCTAAACAGGTCTTTGCGATAAGGGGCCATTTACAAATGAAAGTTTGTATAAAAAAACCTGTTTCACAATGAAGTTTAATACAATATTTGCGATTTATGTTTCTTTTTTCTTTTTTATTTTTTGGTAGTTATGTACTACATACCTATTAAAAAAGAAAAAAATAATTGTTTGAAAAGAAAAATTATTTTTTTTCTGGTATAAATTTTCATTTGTGAATAACACCTTATTGTAAAGACCTTTTTAGAAAACAGCTGAAAAACAGTTTATTTAATCACTGATATCTATATGAATTTTTGTGATATTCAACTGAATTCGAATTTTTTTTTTTTATTTTTTTTTTAATAAGGCGCTCTATAAAGTTAGGCATTAAACTAAGTCGTCTTTTTTTTTTTTTTGGCTACATTCCGTGCATACACAGTAATAAATTATTCACTTCAACTGTCTATATCTCTTTGGATATTAAACATATTTGTTTTAAACTATAGTACTAATGATTTAGGCATATGTTGTCATGCTTTCAAAAAATTTCATAAAATTTAAAGAAAAATCTCTGGAGTTATAAAGTAAACACTTCCAAAAAATTTTTGCATTTTTTAATTAAATATTAATCAAGATATCCTCACAGAACTCTATACACGTATAAAATATAACATTTATAACCACATAAAATTTACAGATCAATCATAGCTTTCCTATATACAGGGTTATCACAAATACTTTTTATTTTATTAGATTTGTTATTCATCCCTAAATGCCATCGTGACAAAATCTTTGTTGAAAAATATGAGATAAGACATGTTTAAAGACATGTTAATAAAGATAATTTTTAATTTAGTACTCGCAAATAATTAAAAGTGGACAAAATGGTATTTTGTCCGGGACGGTTTTAACCTGATTTTTTGCAGCGTTTTATTCCACTATGGAAAAAACTGAACAACCCTGCTTGCAAGTACGTTCCTTTCAAAACGGCTGTATGAATTTTTTTCAAACTTGCCATATTAATCTTCTTTGAAATATTCTTTTGTATTTAATTGTTGTTTTCTAGTCAACAATTGATTATGCCAAATTTTGGTTAAAAGTCGGTATCTCAAAAATGACTAACGATTTTCTTGAAAATTGTTACATAAACCCATTTTAGATATCCTTTCTTATGCTATACGTGGTTATCACAGGAAAATCCTGATCAGATAGATCAGTTTTAGATTTCAAAAACTGTTGTTTCAAATTTTTTTTTTTTTTTTTTTAACTTGTAATGTAAATTTTGTTTTATATGTCTTTATACGTGTGTTGAGTTTCTCCTACCGGAAAACTTTTAGGTGTCTATTTCATTAGGTGAATTCTATGTCTTCTGATCATATTATCTCCAAAAAATGCTTATAATATATGTAATAGAGGGTAAAAGAAGTTGTGTGGTTGTTTCACACCAGATTTTTTAAATATAAATCATGTGAATTGTCATTAACGTCCAGTCATTCTAATGAAAGGCATGAAGATAATTACCAACTTTCCTGTTTTTTTTTTTTTTTTTTTTTTTCAGAACTTCATTCCTGGATTTTTACTTTCCTCTATATTCAATGAAAGAATGCATTGCTTTCATAAATTTTTTTTGACTACCGGGTTTGGTAGATTTACATGTTTTGCAAGGTCCAGAACAACATTTGACCATCTTTAGAAAACCTCTACCTGTGTGACAAAAATTTGCAGCAACTGTATCTCAAACACTGTTGCACAGAATATCATATAAATTTGCAGTTGTACCTTGACATAAATTAGTGTCTATCAAATTTTGGTGCAAATCGCTCAAAAAATGGCTCTGTGATTCCTCCCATTTAAGGAAAGCCTGTATCTCAGGCTCTAACGTGTATAATCGATCAAAACTTGATAAGTGAGAAGGCCATGATGAAAAATTATGTCCAATCAATTTTGGTGCATATTGACCAATAAGTGGCTCTGCTATGGTGCAATTTTCCCCGCAAACTGAAAGACTGTATCTCGGATTCTATTACATTCAATTGCACAACACCTCGTATATAGTATATAAGGACCACTATGAAACACTATACTGATTTAATTTGGGTACACATTGGCCGATAGGTGGTGCTGTTGTACTACAATTAACCTGTGAGCCGAAAGACTAATTCTCCTCTTTTATGGCATATAAATACACCAAAACAGATATAGACTTAATTTGGATGAATATGGGCCAATAAGTGGTGCTACTATTACTCACCTTTTTTGATTTTCCACATGGTTCCATCTCAGCATATGTGAATTAAAATTGCACTAAATTCCACAAATATTTTTATAATAAGACGCTATGATTAACCTTTTGTACATGTTAAATAGGAAGTATCCCTGTTATATAGAATGATATAGAAGAAAGTTTTGTGATGTATATAAAAAAAATAATTTCCTTTTTTTCCCCCCTAATGCTGATAATTTCAAGGACTTTTTTAAATATAGCATTTTATATCACGGAAAATAAACTGTTTCTAATTAAAAAAAAAAAAAAAAAAAAAAAAAAAATAGATGTTATATACTATCTCTTATCCATTTTTCCTTTCTGGTTCCAGAACACATTGAGCTAAATGTGTTTCTAAAGTTGAGCTAAATGTGTTTCTAAAATATGTTTCTCTAGTTGTTCCTAAACGGCAACAACCTCCTGCATAATATTCACTTTAGAAATAATCTATGAAAGAGATGGTTAAAAATTCGTAAAAACTATTTTTCAACTACAATAAGATAATTTTAATTTATATCTTTGTAATAACATAGATTTAAATCCATTTATATGAGAACCCACTTTTCTGAAAAAAGGAACCAGATTTTCTGAACCCCATGGGTCCTGGGGACCTAAGATTTAAAAAGTCTAGTGGCATCACTGAATATCATTATCCAGTGAATATTTAGGATTGCCATTATACTTATTTTTTGCTTTCAATTTCTCTTCCTATAGACAGACTCAGATAAAATGAAAAACTTTCTGTGAACACAAAATCTAAAGAAAAAATTTTCTGTAAAAAAAAAAAAAAAAAATTGCTCATATTTCATACCTGCCAACTTAAAACTGGTAAAAATTAGAACATAAAAAAAAAAAAAAAAAAAAAAAAATCAGAACAGTATTGAATAATAATAATAAAAAGAATTTTTACTCAGAGAAAAAGAAAATAAATGTTTTATAAAAATAAGAATTAAAATTTATCAGTTTACTAATAATTAGACATTTCTTGAAAGCCAATCGCATAGAAATTTATTTATTTATGTCTTTTATCAATATCGTGAAATCTAGCATAATAGGAAATTATGTTCGCCTTTCTAACAAAATTAAGTTTAAAATAAATGAGATAATAAATAAAACGTTTCAAAAAATGCTACATTAAAAAAAAAAAAAAAAATGATGAAAATTTCGATGCGCAAGTGTAACTTACAGCCTAACTAAACTAAACAAACAGCATAGCATCTCCTTCTCTCCCAGGTCCCAAACTGGTTAGGATGCAGTATGATGATCACAGCTAATGATTCACCCTCTCCTCACTCTGGCTTTTCCCTTCAAAAGGCTCCCCTTACCTCCAAGCATGGGGCGATGCGCAACAAATACCAAGCACTGATTAAAAACCTCCCGTGATTAAAGAAGAGAAAGCTGATCGCTTCTTTTTCCTCCCCCTCCTGCCCTCAAGCGACCAGAGCTGCGAAAGCTGCCAAATTTCCAAATTTACTAAAAATGAGAGAAATCCTCATAATCATATGCTACAGCCAAAATGCATTTAATGCACTATTTTTTTTTTATAGGATGATACACAACATGTAGATTTTTGTTTAATTTTTTTCTTGTCCCCTTTTCCTCTTCAGGACACAACTTTTGCTGAAATATATGAGGTACAGTATGTTCTTGACATTAAAGTTTCCAGATGATTTCTAAATAACTTTTCTAGATATTTGACAAAATGACTAAATTCAAAAACGTCCAAATACTTGTTGGTAGATAGTGTATTTCCCCAAGCAAAAAAATTTCTTAATGCATATGCTACAATAAACATTCAATTATTTAAAATAATTAGAAAACAAAATTTAAAAACTGGGAAAAAAAAAAAAAGAAAGAAAGAAAACTAGAATTATTGCAATAGAAATAAAGGAATAAATAAGCAACAGAGCAGATTAGAATAAATATAACATAATAAAAAATGTTATTTTATCAAAACCATAAAACTTCATCTTACCTAAATCATTAACATCAGAAACACTTTCCCTGGTAGGACTCTTAGTAGGAACTGTAGCATTTTGAGCATTTTCATCAACTTTAGGCATAAAATTTGTCATAGTTATTTGCCCCTAAATATGGAAAGTGGAGAGAGTTATGCATTGCTTGATTAATAAAATACTTCATGCTAAGTGAAATTCTGTTTATATACACACTTATAAGCAATTTAAGAGAGACAGACAGTTTCCAAACCACTATTAATCAACTGTCTCTTTGAAAACAGAGGGAAAAGTAAGTCAAAGTCCCATATTCCTGCAACCCTCCTCTACTCATTTCACTGCTTGATTTCAAGGTATGAGCATGTATTCCCCCCCCCCCATGTATATATTTTTCAACATCATGCTTTAGGCTGCTTGCAATTTAGAAATAAGCAGAATATATCAAGCAGTGTATATACATTATATAATTTATGAAGCTCCAAAACTTTTGTAATGCTTTGTATAGGCTTTCGGTGATGAAGCCTTCAAAGGACAATGATTTTTGAATGGCACTTGCATTTCAAGAAAGGTCATCATTCATTTGAAGATGCATGGTTACCCTGAATACTTGTCAATAGCAAATCTGATGAAAAATAGAAAAGTAATTAGAAAATTCATACAATATTATCAACTAATACAAGAATTTTCAGAAAAGTTGGAATTAGTTACAGAGTTTGTAAAGAAATTTTGACAGAGAATTTGAATAAGTAGCACATTGCTGCAAAGTTTGTTCCACGACTACTGACACAAGATTTGAAAAAAAAAAAAAAAAAAGCTTAAGCATTTGTTTCAAACTTCATGTAAAAGCTATTAAAGGATGACAGTTTCATTTATTAAACAAGTTGCATACAACATACAAACAACTCAAGTGCCAAAAGTTCGATTTATGGTTATGAACAAGAAACTAAACAGTAATCCTCAATAGTGGAGCAGTCCATGCTCCTCAAGGCTATAGAAATTGTGTCAAGTTCAGAGCATAGCAAAAACACATGTTCACTGAGTTTTTCAACATCAAAAGTATGGTTCATTGTGAGTTGTCCTTCTAATGTTACAGTTAATT
This sequence comes from Salticus scenicus, assembly GCA_963930645.1. Lineage (NCBI taxonomy): Eukaryota > Metazoa > Arthropoda > Arachnida > Araneae > Salticidae > Salticus > Salticus scenicus. The sequence continues at coordinate 150,235,563 of OZ005651.1, forward strand.
CTGGTACTTAATGTGATGTTCAAAGATGTTTGAGAGAAGATTTACAATAAAAATGACTTTATCTTTGGTATGATGGTGGACTAGCTTCTTCATGGCAATGCATCAGCCACATCTTTCGAAAGACAATGCAATCTTTAGCTCAAAAACAGACCTTGGTAAGTATTGATACTTTATGAAACATAAATTTAATTTTTTTATTTAACAATGTACCACAGACTTAACTATAAGTGTGCTGTGAATAATTATATCAATTCCACTGAATACAACTTTCAATCAAAGTGAAAACCCTGAAATCATAGCTATACAAAGTAAAGTTAATGAGATATACGTAACGCATGCATGTAGGAAGACATACATGTCATTCCAAATCAGTATTCAGTACGATCTTAATATTTAATGCTCATAAGCTCACTTTTAGAGAAATTAACCAATAGCCTGGCACAGGTAGACAGTATATCATATACTTATCTATAATACAGTATATTCAATACATATATGTATAGTCTATACCCCATAGCAGAAAATGAGAGATGCATGACGTAGATTTTTTTTCTTTCTTTTTAGTCAGCAGATTATTTTCAGAACAGTATCGTGTAGAAAATTCAAGTCTTCCAATTTTGGTTGGAAATATTGCAATTTCCAATCTTTCTCCATCCACAGCAGAGATGCCAATGTTCATTTTAAACACGTTTTATTAGATTCTAGAATCTATAAAGAGGTAGAATTATTCACTATCTTTCATTTATGAAATTATTTCCCCACCCCCTCTTCACTAATGATTGGCGATAAAAAATTTTGCAGAAACATTGCGATTTCTAATCTTTCTCCATTCATAACATAAATGTGCGATAGCATCTAAACGTTGTATTTCATTGAGCTGAAAATTCATACATGGGTTATAGGTCACCCCCGTGGCAGAAACACGGCGACATTGTCGCAGAACGGCTCTGAGTCTTTGCAGAAAGGTTTTTCTTTTAGTAACAAAAAATTTGAAAGATAAAAAATTTCAATGCAATAACTTAGCTAAAACTGTTTTGCAGTGTAAGTTTCGTTTTTGTAGAAGCTGCTCGTTTCTGCAGAAAGGTAACAAAGGGTTACATTACTACAGCGATCCAACAACGGCAGAAAAACATCGGATGCTGTGTGCTCTGTGCGTACGGGGCAGCAGCAATATTCCCTCTATGCACATGATCTGTGACCGTGCTCTGTCTTGGCTGGCTTTCGTTTGTTGTCTGATGCGATTTCTCTGTTTCTGTTTCAAACTATCCACAGGGTCTCTGAAGGAAGCTGCCTTTCTTTTTAAATAAATGTTTAATATTTATTCCGATAATTCACCTTCCCCCCCCCCCCCCATCTTTGTTTTAATTGTTTCAGACAATTAGAAGGATATCGCGGTCTGATCATTATGAACTTTCGATTTTATCTTTCTTACAGATGCTGCAAAAAACATATTCCTGGATTTTTTTTTTTCTTTACTTATCCATAAAACTGCCTCAACGTCTCTTGAAAAATAGGAAAAATAACAAACCAATTAATAACTTTTATAATCTAACTGAAAACCGCATGCAATATTTTTATTTTCATTTTAAAAAATTTTAAAGGTTCAGTTATACAGCTGAAGAATCTTTAAAAAATAAAACTTAAAATAACTGTCTTTTAAATTTTTAGAAATAAATAATATATTCAAATAAATAATATATTGAATTTTAACGGTGATGGTAAGGTGTACATGTTAAGGCCAATGATTGTATTAGGGTTTCTAAGACTGAGAACAGTGTCCTGTGTGGGAGACTTTCTAAGGTGTCTTAGTCCGTATTTACATGAGTTTCGGAGAAAATCACGGAAAAAACCGACTTAAACGAATAAAGTGTTCTCCGTGGGAAATTTACTAAGATGTTTCAATCCGCATTCATATGAGTTTTGGAGAAATTCACGGAAAACTCCGAACTTTAACGACGAAGTATTTACTATTGAAAAAAGAAAAGGAATATTTTCTGTAACTTTTGTTAAGATAATTGAAAACGTGATAACTCCGTTTTTATAATGCAGCGATAATTCTAAGAAAATTTTAGATCTGAAAACTAGTTTTCCACAAAAATCGGCAGCTTTAAAATAATTCTTCACGAGAATTGCACGATAAAATTTCGTATTTTGAAGACAGCTGCAGAAATACGACATATTTCAGTAATCAAATACAAAAAAAAAAAAAAAAAAAGATATTACTGAATTTTGAGGTCTAATTAATTTCATCTTTTTAGCAAAATAATACCTATTTCAGCAATTAATTTCAATTAAGTATCTTTTTATAATTAGCAATAAAATAATTAATTATTTCAGTAAATGGCCACAAAATTGTTTCGTATGCCACAAATCATCTTTGAAAAAAACAAGAATTTCACCGATTAGCATCGAAAAACAACCTATTTCAACAATTGATTCATATTAAATATAAAATTTGTTAATTAACGGAGAATTGATTGCATATTTCCATTTCCACCATCGACTACAAAAATATCGCAATTTACGAAAATCAGCTTTTAAAAAATTGCAATCTTTACCGACAAGCAGCTAAATAATATTACATTAAACGTAAATGTTTTACTATTAGTGATGAAACGATCCCGTATTTCCGAATTCTACTATAAAATTATTCTGTATTTCGAGATTCAGTTTTGAAAATAAAAGTGCAAATTTTGTTGCTTAGCGGCAAAATAATTGAGTATTGGTATTCAGCTTTCAAAAGAATGCGAATTTCATTGATTAGTCGCTAAATATTAGCGTGTTTCTGCAATAGCCGCATAGTAAAAATGCGAATTTCGGGAATCAGCTTTGAAAAAAGCGTGATTGGTTATTATCGATTATATGGAAAATAAATTAGTTGCAATTTTAAATAAATTTTTGACAATTAGCGCTTAAATGGTCCAGTATTTTTTATTTCAGTTGCAAAAGTATTGCATAATTTGGGACTATTCAGCTTTGAAAAAAGTGCGAATTTCATCGATTTTCAGTATTTAGGAATTCAGCTTTGAAAATGGCACAAATTTCATTGATTAGTAGCCAAATATTGCATATCTTGGTAAATGACTGCAAAAATATCGCGAATTTCAGGAATAAACTTTTGAAAACTAAAGAAAAAAAAAGTGAATTAATATAAATTACGTGCAAAATTATGCTGTATATTATCAATTATTCGCGATTAAATGTAGATTTTGTAAATTTGTAGCAAAATAATTACGTATTTCAGTAACTGTCCGTAAAAAGTTTGCAAATTTCCATAATCAGTTTATTGATTAGCCAGCGGCAAAAGTACGAGTAACATATTTATACGTAGTTAGTGGTAATTAAGAGTAAAATCTATCTATATTTCAGCAATTGGCTGTAAACTTAACGCATATTTGGTTAATTAACACCAACTTAAAAAAAAAAGTACAAGGCTGTGTAGATTGGCAGCTAAATAATAGCCTTTTACAGCAGTTAATTGCAATTTAACATAAATTTTGTCAGTTAGTAGTGAAATTGTAGCTCTCAGGATGTGTATTTTATTTGGGTTTATTTATTTATTTTTTCATGCATAAAAAAAAGAAAGAAAAAAATCTTTTTTTTTCTCTTATATTTTTCCATTTTTATTTTATTTTTTTATTTTTTAAAACTTTTAGTTTCTATTTTCCTTTCTCATTATTTTTTGTCTAAAGTTCCTTTTAGTCCCAAATTAATAAAATAAAATTCAAAATTTACTTTTTCTTAAATGCTTCAAAGTAATTTTTAATTTTTTCTTTCGATTTTATATCATTATAGTTTAACAACATATTCCAAAAAACTCATTTGGCTATTATTTTGTGGATTCATTGATAAGTTATTGTGCAAAAATATTTTTATGAATACGAAAAATTAGTATTAAATTTGTAAAAAATATTTTTTGTTAATTAAAACATATCATACCTTAACACTCTTATTCTTATTCCGTTTTTTTCTACAGCAATAATTAAAATAAGGTCAGGGTGTTTCAATAACTTTGTACGCTAGTACATTAAAATATGATTTACTTTTTCATAATCTTGTTTTATCTAGTTAAAACATTACAAATTGTAACAAAATTAAATAGAGCAAATAGCTCTTCACTGTTTCTTCAGAAATGCTAGCTGCAGGTAAGTAACATTTTCATGTGTTAATATTTTAATTTCTGTCTTCCTATGAATCATTTTATTTATTCGGTTAATTTCAATTTTCTTACAGTTTTTTCGTAAAGATTATAATCCCCCCTTTATTTTTATTGTTCTTAATTAAAAAAAAAAAAAAAAAAAAATTGTACCCCAGAGGTAAAGGACACCATATGTTAATTCTGTGAAAACAGTACCATGTCCTGTATATACACTTTTAGATTTATATGGAGGCAATAAGCACTAATATACAGTTACTATTAAAAAAAAAAAAAAAAAAATAGACAGTGAAAAAAAAAATGTTAATTTTCTTTATTTATGGCAAATATCTGTCATTGTAGCACATCAAAGACACATTTAACTCTTTTCACAAAATGGACATGGTGTCCTTTACCTTCGCAGTACATAAAATTTTTAGAAACAAAAAAGCTAGTCTTATTGGTAGTTAGTATGCAAAAAATTTTTTGAATAATATCGTCATGCAGAAAGAAATTAACTCTAGTGAGGTTTGTCGCAGAAAGCAAGAAAAAATTCTGCCACAGGGTAGGTCACCGTCACTGGAACAGTGGTGGCGTCAGAAGGGGGGCCGGGGGGCCTCCCCGTCGGGGAGTTCGTGCCCCCCCATCGGGGCAGATTCTCAAAATCTGTCGGGGAAAAAATACCCTTTTTCCCCCTTTGTTCAGCAACAAAATATTTTTTTCCTTATCATCATTCGGAGTTTGTCTTTCTAGAGAAGTTTTTTTTTTTTTTTTCCCCAGAAAAACTAATGGCATGCAACTGCGATGGCTTTCCTAGCATTGATATACTATGTATATTCCTCTTCTATGTCAGTTGGTGGGAACGACAACAGGAAAGAAAGCGGCGAGTATTATTACAAGGATTGACCCATTCCTTATCTATTCCTTATCTTCTAAAATCACACTTGCGATGCTTCTGTGAAGAAGTCGCATTTTTATTGCCTATTATCCAGCTCTCTTTGAAATGGACAAAAAGCATGTAGGCTACGTATGTTTCCATTTCCCTTTTTGTCTGTGAACAGCAACTAGACCACACACACACATATGATTTTTTTTTTCTTCCCTGGAAAATTTTAAGAATAAGATATCTCTTCAAAAAGTACATCGGAAAAAACAATCTTAATCCCCCCCCCCCTTTAATAAGAACAAAAAAGAAAGAAAATTCATTCAAATAGATCACGAAAATATAATTTGCATATTGATTTAAGTCACATTTCCTTTAATTCTACTAATTCTTATTCGGGATACTGTTTTCAAATATTGTGTGTCTATGTCGGCTGATGTGTCGCTTTTGATTTAGAACTTAAAGACAGCTTTAACAATGAGAAATGAAATAAGTAAAATAACTGAGACCTTTTAATAAGATTTGTTTTTTGCATTCTATTTCTAAAGAGAAAATTCTTTTAACTATTTGTGAAATTTTACAACGATAATTTGTTTAATATCTGTCAAATTCAAAGCATTAAAATATTTCCGTGCAATTAAGAGTCGTTTTAATAATTATATGAAATTAAAATTGTTGTATTTATTTTGCATCGCGACACTCTGCATCACCAACAAATTAAAAATGAATTTCTCTTTTTAAAATTTACTTTTAATTACTTTTTGCTAGAGAAGTCAGGAAACAAAAGGGAAGAAAAAAAAATGCAATCGGGGAACATGAACAATACAACTTTTACCGACTTTTAATGCTTATTTGTATGAAAATAAAAAATTTCGGAAACTGTAAAGAATATTCTTGCTCTATTTTATCAATTCAGCCCAATTCAGCCGCTCATGAATGTTTATATTTTATTATTATCTTCAAAAGTCATATTGAAATTTTTCATTCAGCATTTTTTTTTTCATAAAAAAATATTATCCCCTCCGTGGAAGATCAAAATTGTGATGGCATGTTTCCGGGCCATCCTTAAGGATAGGCTGAATCCCAGACTGTCGCCAATTGTCTATTGAGCAGCACTAGTGCAACGGTAAAACCCAACCAACCAACTATAAAATATATTAATAATTATGAAATAATTCAGCCAACGACTGAAACATCTGTCGGTTCAATTTATAAATGTTAGAATAGTGAAAAACTACCTCAGAACTTGCAGTGCAGAAAGCAGGTTGCAAAATTTGATGATTTTAGGGATTCACAGTGCAAGATCAAAGAAATTAGATTTAGAAAGAATAGTAACAATATTTGATAAAATCTATCCCAAAAGCCGAATTCAGTTACAATAATATGTAAATGGATTTTATTTTTTTAAATTTAAATTTAATGTGTATGCAGGAGATTCCCAGAAATCCACACAAATTGGAAAAAAAAAATATGTGTATTTTGGAATTTTGTGAAAATTAGCATTTATGAAACGAGATTTTGATACTGTAATGCATAAAAAATGAGGAAAAATACAAATAAGTATGCTTGGAAAATAATTAACGTAATTAAAAAAGAAAAGAAAAAATTAAAGAGAATAAGCAACTTAGTAAAAAATATGCATATAATGAAATTTAATTTAATTTTTTCCTGAATTAAGAAATTAAAATTTATCTAATACAGTAAGATACAAAATTTTACACAACATGTGATACAATATAAGCTTCTATTACAAGTATATTACCTTTTATTACTTTTTTTTAAAAATATAGGCAAAAATAGTTTTTTATTTTATTTATTTATTGTTATTTATGAACAATTATTATTTCTTGTTTATAGCATTAATGCATTTAAAATTTATCATCAACAGAAAGTAATCTGCATAAAATTGACTTTCTGTGTTTCGTGAGATTCAATTTCTGATGAATCATTGTTAATATCAGTGCTATCTTAACCTTTTCATATTAAAAATTTTACTGTCGGTTTGATAGTTACATTGGTTACAACATGCGGATTTCTGGAAGTCTACTCCATTTGTTCATGAAGTATTTAACATTATGAAGATTAAATAACGTAATTTTAATATTGATGTTGTATGATTATGAGAAAATTATACCTTAAGTGCATATTTAAATCAGCATATTGTAAGTAAAATTTGAACATTTAAGAGAAATGTAATATGTATATACATGGTTACAAATGAAATGTATACCATGTTAAGAAGGAAGTTTTATCTGACATTTGTTGGATGTCTTTGACTCTATTTATTTTTTCACAACTATGCTCATGCTCTAATATGCATGATTTACTTTTTTTTTCTTTTTTTATATACATATTACATATATATTATTTTAGAAGGGTAGGGAGCTCGATATATCGACGAGATGACACGGCGATTAAGTGAAAGCCTAACTTTATAAAAACAATCTACCTTGAATTTAATACTCTAATTTTTCTATAAAATCTCTAATTTTCAGCTGAAAGAACACTAGCTGATAAAATATGAAATGTAAATGTGGCACTGGTGATGAATTTAATTAAATATAATTTGTCTTTAAAAACTCCAATTTTCAACTGAATTTAGGAGTTTTTTACTGTGAAATCATAATCATTATTTTTAATTTTTGACAAAACCAATTAAAAATTATCAATTGCATTAAAGTATTATTCGTTTGGATGTTACAGTGCCTCAAACACACAAAGGCTTCAAACTTATAACCCCCTCCTCTTTCTTATCTTAGTTGGTGTTAAAAATAATACGGTACGGAAGCAGTATAAAAAAACGGACAAACATTCAACAATATTTAAAAAAAAAAAAAAAAAAAAACATTTTTTTCTTTTTTTTTGTTAAAAGTAAAAAAAATCAATAACTTTGTTTTAAATTGTCACAGATTTATAGTTCAACCATTCGTTTTAAAGGTATCGGCGAGATCTTTCGAAAGATACCAATCTTGAAAGGGGGGGGGGGGGGGGAACCGGTGCCTCCACATGCACAAAATTTTTTTCGTAGTTAACTACTACTATTATCAATAATTCATATTAATTTTACAATCACAAGTTTAAAATAACGCTCATTATGTACATTTATACGAAATTTTGTACTATACTGCCATGTTAAAAGTTTACATAAAATGCGATCACAGCGCCATCTGCTGGGCGATTGATCCCAAAATCTAATCAGCACCATTCCATGTCAGGGTCCAACTATATACCAAGTTTCGTTCAATTTCATTCATCGGTTCGTGAGATACGGTGAAAAATACGAAATTTTGCGATCACAGCTCCACCTGCTGGACGATTGATTCCCAAATCTAATCAGCACCATGCCCCGTCAGGTTCCAACTATATACCAAGTTTGGTTGAATTTCATTCATTGGTTCGTGAGCTACGGTGAAAAATACGAAAATTTGTCCTATACTGCCATGTTAAAAATTTACATAAAATGCGATCACAGCACCACCTGCTGGGCTATTGATCCCCAAATCTAATTAGAACAATGCTCCGCCAGGGTCCAACTATATACCAAGTTTCGTTGAATTTCATTCATTGGTTCGTGAGATACGGTGAAAACACGAAACCACAGACAGACATTTTTTAAAAACTATCAATTCGTGTTCAGGACATCCCAAAACGTGTAGATCCGTCAAAAAACGGAGGTCGAAAATTTTTGGGAATCCAATACTTTCTCTATATTACATATAGAAGAAAGTAAAAAAATACCATTGTATATTTGACATAGCGTATAGACACTGACAGGAAGGTGCATGGTGTTAAATATGCCTGTAAAAATGTTTCTACATATAGTGCGCCCCTGTCGGGGAACCGGTGCCCCCCCCCCCCCGTCGGGGAATTTCTGACGCCACCACTGCACTGGAATTATATAGATTTTGGTGAATCAAGCCCTTACAGATTTTCACAGGGATATAACGGAAAATTCTTAATCATTATGAGCTCTGGGCTCAAATTGTTTGCAATTAAGTGCAATAGCGTAAAATTAAACAATGGATAAAAATACTTAAACACCCAATTATAATTTTAACTTTTTTTTATTTAATGACTTGTCTTACTTTAATTTACTTATACAACTTTTATTTACTTAATGTTTGAAAAATCGAGTGGAGTCACTCTAGATTTTTTAATTTACTGTTGCGCTTTTGTCGTCTCACAAATACACAAATTAAAGTGCCCAGGAAAGATGCTACAGTAGGTCGCAAGTACTCGAAGCTATGTTATGATTTCAAAAGAATCTTAAGTTATACACTGAGGGCCGTATTCACCAAACTTCATTGGTCGAGGATTAAACCATGGATCAGCAAATCTGAGACTCAAAATTAACACTGGATTAAATTTCTGCGGTATTCACCATCAGCCGATTATGTGATCTATGGATTAACTGGAAGAGAAATAAAAGCTTCGTTTTGATTGGCCAAGAACGAAGATAGCATTTATTCATCATTCGGCTTCAATTAACTAATCAATCGGATTAGAAGATTAGAAAGGGTAAAAAGGAAATTGGCAATACTGATACTCTTGTTTACTTTGCTTTTGTTTACGCACAGATTAAGAATTCATTTTACTTTAGAACATTTTTAAAAAGAATAATCACGCAGACGACAACTGTTTATGCTACGATTTAAAATTTTGATTGTTATAATTAAGAGAATCTTAAAGCTATTAATTTTTTTTCTGCCGAAGTTAATGCATATTATTCTTTTCTGTGGCAGATGACAGCTTATTATCTAACATTCGTATTAGAAATTCCACGGAATCTTTATTTAATCGATAGCAGTATCGAAATGCCACATTATCCAAAGAACACGAATCATTTACTCTAATTTAATGCACCGTCCTTTTCCTTTTTTCAAATGTTTTCAATAGTTCTAAGCTTTAAATATCATTTAGTGAGAATAGATCGTCAACGTCAGCCATGTTTGTTATTTGTTTATGAAGCTGAGCTGCGGAGTGCGCATGCGTTACGAAAAGATCCGAGAATTAACTCTGTTAATCCTCCGATATTCGAGGATCAAAAACGAACTGTTAAAGTAGCCGGTGAACTGCGGATTTTCGTTGGAGAATACCGATTTTTGTATGATCGAGCGATTACCGCTGATACGAGGTTTAATTCGAGTGTTAAGAAGTTGGTGAATATGGCCCTAAGCGACCAAAAGAAAAAAAAAAAAAGTTGTACTGCAGAAAAAATGACTTCTTTTTTATTTGTAATAACTTTAAAATTAAGGGTTGAAACAAATAAAACTGTCTTTTGAAATTCTTAATTCATCAACCTTAAGGCATTTCTCACAGAACATGACTTTGCCAACAAATGTTATGTGAGAAATGCCTAACTGGTTATCACCCAGGGTAGCTCAGTGGTAGAGCATCCATGCGTAAAGCGGAAGGTCTGGGTTCGATTCCCGGCTCTGGTATTTTTCACATAGTTGGTATAAAAATCAGCCTTCCACTCCAAATTATCTAAAACTGTCTTGTTTGCATAATACCAAAGGGACGAAATGATACCTATATACATTTTCGATACAATAATTCGCTTTATTACATTCTACGAAGTACTTTATAAGAATCTGCACAAAACTTTCATTTTAAACATAATGCAATAATAACCATACACTTTGTAATCTATTATGATTTATTATACGAAATAAACAAGTTATATTTTAATACATAAAATAAAACTATTTATTTGTTAGATCTAAGCAATTTTTTATTAAAAATATGTATTGTGTATTGGGTTAATTCCACCTTTATATGGAATTACTGCTTTAATGCACAATGGCATAGTATTATACAGTGTTTTAATATAAATCTCAGAAATTTCAATGTACCAAATATCACAAATAATATTTTCTAGTTTTGGCAGAGTTGTACAGCCCAATTCACAGTGCGGCCGAGTAGAGAAACGAGTGAGACATGACATAACTGAAAGACTCATCTCTACTCCATCGCTGTTCTCAGCACACGAGTCGTGCCAGCTGATCAATAAAGCAAGCGAGGCGGCATGCTAGCTTATTCCTAAAATGACGTCAGTTTTACCGATTATGATAGAAAACGTAGCGATATAACCAATAGGAAAGGTTTCATCAGAATATCGTTTGTAAATATCAAAAGCACGTTGTGCATACTGCATAGTTGTAAAAATTCAATTGTAGACATTACTGTCCGTGTTTACTCTACTTTACATTTTCACATATCTGATAAACAAGTTTATTTACGTCAAGTTTTTCCAACAAAATTTTAATTATGAATTAATAAGTTTGGAATTTCGGAATGAAATATTATTGTTTTATGTATGTGAATAATGACTATTTTGTCACATACATAAGCTTCAATTATTCGGTCATCTGCAAATTGGATTACACCATTTCTTCTGAATATCTTCTTATAATGAAAAAAAGAAAAAAAAAATACTATTATGAAGTATAAAAATCTAATTACAAGCTGTAAATAGGTAAGGTTATATATTCTTGCTTGATTCTTAAATTTCAGTTGAAAATTTGATATAGAAATATTCTTAGTACTGATATAAAGATTTTTGTTTTAAATAATGTTATATCATACAAAGTTTAAATAAAATACAACAATTGCTATGGCTCTTTAAAATTTACAGTGTTTGCTTACAAAGTTTTTAATTCTGTGTCTTTTTTAACATCAGTTTTTCAATTCATTTTAAAGCTTTTATAACAAATTAAAAAAATTGCTATTTCCTCTGTTCCTCCAAACTATGTCCCCCCCCCCAAAAAAAAAAAAAAATAATAATAACAACAATGAAAACACCTGAATTTAATAATTTAAATACATTCATCTTCCTATATTTCATGTTTAATTTTCTGAAAACTTGATATTTATAAAACTGACAGCATTAGTATAACTTTTTTTTTTTTTTTTTTTTTTTAAAGAAAATTATATGGTTTACATGATTTATAAAACAATTTACACATCTACACTTATTTGTTACATTGTTAAACCTCCATTTCCTCATCTTTGTTTAAATACAACTAAAAATGTGCTTTGAGAGTTTCTACTTATACACTAAAATGTATATCAATAATTTTGTGTGGCTCTATAAACAAATCATAAATGCTAATTACACCATAGGGAACATGCTTTTTTGCTTCTGGTAAATATATAAGTTTCATAATGTTTTATGCAGTATAACAATAAAAATATGCTTTAAAGAAATACTCACATACACCATAATGTATCAGAGTTCTTTTGTGAGACTTTCTACACAGACAAATAGTACTTTTTATACCATTTATTTAAATTATAGAGGAAGAGATCTTGAAATTGAATATACTTCTTATAAAGTACTAAAAATTTAGAATGGTTGAAAAAAAAAAAAAAAAGAAAAAAAAAAAAAAAAACTTTCAAATAATTTCTATTTATATCTCCTATAGGATTAACAGGTTTTGATGGTTTATATCACCAGTTTAAAAACTGAACTGTTACTAATGGAAAATATCTAAATATAAAATAAACAGATTAAATTATTTGAAGAAACACTATAATAAGATTGTTGTGCATTCCGATAGTTACATTTTTTTATTACAAGGAAATTTATTTATAATAAATTTTAGTAAGTAAATGTACACATTGAACATTCTATTGTTAAAAAAAAAAAGCTTTTATAGTAAATTGTAAACATGTTGACCACACTGAAGAACTTATATTTATTATTTTTGTAAAACGGACATAACACTTGATTTCTAAATATTTCGCAGGATAGTATAATACTTTTTTCTTGTTTTCACCATTACATTATATATATGTATAAATAAAAATTTGAACACACAAACTTAAGAATTTTCCATAATTTATAATTAGCATGGAGAAAATAAAAACTTTAGATATTTACTAGACATGCACAAATTATTTAGTATTTCTTCAGATTTTCCTGTACCTTTTATATTCAGATGAATATTTACTTTTGCCAAGTTTTTCGATGACTTCAATAATTCGAAACAGAGTAATTTGTTATCCAATGTCTAAATATTCAGCTTCATTATTGCCAAACATAGTAACTTTTTGTCATATTTCTAGTATTTAAAAAAATGTGCAATCACTTCTTCACTTATTTATTTTCAAGAGATATTTGTTAAAGAGCATAAGAACTATTTTGAATAAATATGATTAAAAAGACATAAAACCTATTGCCAATAAACACAATATATGTATATATATATATATATATATATATATATATAAATACTTGGTGTGGACACTAGATGAAATCCTTCTATACCCATATTTATAACATTTTTATAAACAACTCTACATATTACTATATACATGACAAGCCAACAATTTTTCGTCAAATGTAACTCTTTATAGTAATATCTTTACAGTACAATATACTAAACAAAAAAATTCTGTTTTAAAATATTTTTTCTCTTTAATCAGATGAAAATTATTAAGTCATTTCACTATTTAAATTAAAGAAAAGAAACAGATGCTCTATATTTCAAATATCCCAAATATCATTCTTTATTATTTACTAAAAATATTCAGTACCATATAGTATATTTAGCAATGCTGAAAGCACCGAGTGAAACCATATTTCTCTTAACCTAGTTATAAAAATTTCTTTAAGCAAAATCTTGTATAAGTTATCAAAAGAGAAATAAAAGTCACTAATTTATCTAAGTATATCTTATTATTCTACTATGGTGCTTTACTTTTTTAAATAATAAAAACAAAGTACTTATTTTCATTGAAATAAAAATTAATTTCATGAATTCAGAGTGGAAGCCAATAGCGAATCTATTGACTTATTTATATTATAATTTACTGTTGATTTTTTTATCTAGCTAAAAATTAATGATAAATTTTATTTTTCATTAAAAAACTCATATTTCATTCCCTAGAGAGGAAAAAAAGGAAAAACAGCAATGCTGCTAATTTCCATCCAATTGCAAAAACATGAATTTGGCGATTTCTTGTTTCCATCTTGAAAGCTCGTCAAATGGAGGATTGTATTCTATCAGTCCCTATGATTATGTACACATTTCGAAGCTAAGAATTCAAAAGATTTTATCATTTTCAAACTAATTAAAGAGAAAATTGTTATAAATTATTTTCTGTTTGCCATGCATGACAAAAATCTTAAGGTTGCCGTAAAAGGTTACATTTGGTAAAAAATCACTAGCTTTATGGCGAGAAATCTCTCATGCGGTGTAGGTAAATTATACTGCATTTGTTCGAGGAACATTGATAATTTCATGTGCTGTAGTAATAATTCTTGGGGAAAAAAAAGGAAAGGAAAGATTTTAGTTGATAAATGCAGTTTAATGAATATCCTTAAAACAATCCAATAAAGCTATTGTAAAGAATGTGTGAAAACTAATCCAATAAACTAACATGTGTAATAAAAGTTATGAAAACATGATGTACATACATACAAACACGAGTCATAAACTACACTTCATTGGTTTTCTATACTCATAAACTAGCACAGGGATTTTATTTACTCTTTATAACTTTGTTATAAAGTGTAAATAAAAATCCCTGTGCATGAATAATTTTTAATTTTGCCACCAAAATGAGCATATTTCTTAAGATACAAGATATTAAATAAAAATATTCTCCATTTTGATATAAACAATAAATTTCAGAATCAAAATTTCTTAGTGATTTAAGAAATATTTCAGAAATATTAATTAAAGAATTATTAAAATCCTAAACATGTTTATTAATAATACACAAATATATCAGTAATTTTCCTTACCTATTTGCAGCTTAATAAAACGAACCATAGTTTAGAATTTTTCTTGGATCCAGTTTTTTTTTCATTCATAAGAGATTTTAATGATTATTTTGAGATGATTGAATAATGCATTACATGTGTATCAAAATATTTAATATCTACATACATAAAATAATAACTATTAAGTGAAAAAACAATCAAAATAATATTTAAACAGAATGATCACCAGCTTTATTTATGAAATTAATGGCCTACATCATTTCGACATTAAATGTTTTTCACAAGGAAAGCATTTAAAATAGAAAGGAAGTGTATTTATAAATAAATAAAAAATAGTTGGCTTTGCAGCATTATTGTGTATTGATAGAAACTAAACACATTAATTTAATTTGAAATTTAAAGTCTCATACACAATTTAATCATTTGGAATTCAAATTAACAAAAACCTGTACTTAAAGAGGGAAAAAAGTAAATATACATGTATAAACAAACCTATTTTTGTTTTTTGAGTAATAAATATGAAATTCTGTACAAGATGGAATTTAGTTCAGTATGAAGGACATTTTTCAAAGTCTATTCTTCCATACAAAAGCATGAAATAACTCATAACTGTGTTTTGCTCCTTCTCAATAGTTTCTCTATATCCATTTCTTAAAATGATATATTACAATTTTAGTATAGGATAACCTTGGTGACTTTTAAATTTTTGTTGCCATTTTGATGATAAATTAAAATAGCTGTCACAATTGCATTAGTATAATCTTGGCGAGAAACATAACATATATATTTCCTTTCATGTAAGAAAAAATTGGATGCATTATTTTGAAAGTGGGAGAAATCAACTTGTTTTAACTTTTTAATAATTTTGAAGTTAAACCAGTGTTTTTTTATTTAATATTGTTTGAACTGAAAAATAGGCATTACTAGATTTTGATATCAACTTTTGTAGTGGTCAACTAAGTGGTGTAGTTTTGTAAAGAGAATTGAAAGTTAACAAAAGTTAAACTGTTTGATTCAAGGGGAGTAATGCAAATTTCCACAATGCTAAAATCATTGTCTGAAAACAATAGTCGTGTAATGCAGTATCAAAATAACTAATAAATAAATGTTCCAACTTTCATTACCATAATGAAATTTCTTCTAGCACTAACATTACCGCTGTGTACAAGTTTGTCAAAAGATTATTGTAGCAACTGTAAGACAGGTACCAATACTTAGATATTTATCACATTTTTTCTCCCCAAAAAGTGATAAATTGCTAAATATTAGCATCTACATGGATGAAAGTACCTTATATTGAAAAGAGCTGAAAAAAACTATTTGGGATGCAAAATAAATGACCTATTATAAAAAATGTCTATTAAAACCTATAACAAGTGATATTTAGAGAGTTGTTAAAACATTACAAGGCGAATTAAACATTCAAAATGAGAAATTTCTATAAAAACAAAATAATCTAACATGAAATTGAGAGACAATATAATTTTGAAAATTTGGTTTGCATGATTTACAAAACAATTTGTATGTCTGTTTATCTCTTACATTCATTGCTTATATGAAAGTAGTATGTATATGTTTTTATTTAATATCTTGTATCATAAAAAAATATTCTCTTGTTATGATGGTGAACTTAAAAAAAATGTTTAAGCATACTGATGTCTGTTCATTTATTTAAACTTTCCAAAAAAGTTAAAAGGTGTTTATGACTTGGTTGATTTTTTTATGACAATAGTTGAAAATTGTTTATTCATGGTTTATGCACAGTTTAGGTCTCTACATAAACAGTTTTCATAACTTTTGTCATGTAAATAATAGTTTGTTGGATTATTTCAAGAATATCCATCAAATAAACACCATTCTTAAACTAGAGCCTTTCTTTGAAAATTTCAATATTCTCGAAACTGATGCATTATAATCTAAACATGGGATCTCCTATCATTATAAAGCAAGCAATTTATTGCCAAATGTAACCTTTCACAACAACCTCAAGATGTTTGTTATGAAACAAAGAGAAAAAAAATTATTTTAAAACACAATTTTCTCTTTGATTAATTGAAAATTGATAAAATCTTTTTATTTCTTAAAATCTGAAATATGTATAAATTTATGGACAGGTGCAGTATGATACATCATTTAGCATGTTTTCAAAATTGTAACCAAAAGTCGCCAAATTGACATTTTAGCATTTTGAAGCCATTTGAAAGTTGGATATAATTCTGTTTTTCTCTAGATAATGACATGGTAGTTTTTTAATAATACACACACATATATAGGTATCAATAACATAATCGTCTTGCAAATAATAAATTAAATAGATTTCTACATTCAATGTATGTTATGAAATACAATCTAACTTCATAGAATTCTTAATTGATATTTGAAGGTAGAATTTATAGTCTAGGAAAGTTTTATTTTCATCAATGAAAACAATAATAAAGAACAATATAATAACAATAATATACCTAGGTAAAAATATTGTATTGACTTTTATATTACTTTTGATAATTTATAAAAGATATGGCTGAAAGAGATTTCACAACTATGTTAAAAAAAAATGTAATTTAACACATGCTTCCAAACTCTAATATATTTAATAACAGCTAAATATTTAAGTTAAATTACTAGTTTATGGTTTTCTGATGATTTTTCACATAATATAAACCATTAAAAACCTGTGAATTCTGTATGAAAATTATTTGATAGGTTTTTCAATTGTGATATGATTTTTCGGAGAGAAATTCAATTGTTAGATAAGATATAGGCTACACAAATGCATCATATTTTAAGTTTTATTTATAAAAGTAAAGCTTGAGATTTCTTGAATTTGAATAAATAATATAAATAGCACTACTGGTTCATGAATACAATCTCATGAGAGAAATCTGATATATTGTCTATGTGAATATTTCTTTAAAGTACATATATTATCTTTATATATCACAAAACATAATGAAATTTATACATAATTCAGGGGCACAAAATCCTGTATTCTAATGAATAAAGTGTAATCAGCATTAATGATCGATTTACATGTTTATATAAAATTAATCAAGTACATTTTAAAAAATAAGTAGAAAAATTTTAAAGCACATCTTTTTGTTGTATTGAAACAAGGATGAGAAGTTGGAGGTTTAAAAATGTAACAAATGGATACAGATGCAAAGTGTTTTATAAATCATGCAAACCATTTTTTTTTCTTCTTTTAATTTATTGAAATTTGAATTTTAAAGCAATAAATTTTGTAAATATCAGTTCTGCAAAAAATTTAATGCATGATCATTCAATTAAATTTGATATATGTATGTGTGAAGGGAGAGGAAGATCCAATCATAGAACAGTTTCACTACTAGATTATTATTGAAATAAGCTTAAAAAACAAGCCTTACATGCATTATGGTAATTCAAGTCAATAGTTGTTTAACGAATCTATTTCATAAGTAGAACTGATAGAAAATAGAGTTAGTAAATGTACATGGTTATTACTTAATGCAAAAATATTTAATTCTCCTTACCTATTTACAGCTTAGTGATACACATTATTTAAAATCTTTAATCTTTTCGTTAAATTTTCATCCCAAAACAGGCATATTTCTTTTATAATCTTTAAAGAAAAAGGACTGAATTGATACTGCTTACGAATGTGGCAAAATTTTAAATATCCACATTCACAAAACAATAGCCATTCAGTCTAAAAAATGATATTTCACTGTACATTCATCACTTTCATAAAAAATAATGTTGAAAACTATAACTTATAATGGTATAACTTTCGATTATAATTTTACAAAATAACACATTTAAAAAAAAAAAAAAAAAAAAAAAAAAGCAACATTAAAACATTATTTGCTTAAAAAACGCAGTATAACTTCACAAAATAATAGTAAATATTTTACAAATTTCTTTTCTAACGAGTCAACGCACACTTCTCCATTGTTGCTTCTCGCCATCATAGAAGCAGCCAAATTTGCGATGCAAACAAACGAGACATTTAACACAACGATGGAGTAGAAAAAATGTGCCCCAGAATTGTTATTTCTCACTTACCGGAAACGCTGACGTCAAAATGACGTCAGAGACGGGCGTTGTCACTGAAATTTCTGCACTCACATACTGTGAATCGGTCATGTAGGCTGCAAATTTCAAATCCTCTCCCCCCTCCCCCACCTTTTTATGGACAAAATATTTTCAAGTGGATCGCAATTAGGATTATTTCCATGTCTGGTAAAGAAGAAATTCTACTATATATTTTGTGGGATTTAACTTAAAGGGAAAAAAGATATGATTACTTACAGAATTACAGGTTCTCATGGGAATGGATAGGAAATTTTGACAATTTGAAGTGAATAAACTTACCACAGATGCCACATAGTAAGGTGCATAATCATCTTGAAATGCTGTTTGCAGAAATGTCCAAGATACCTCCAAAATAGTCGGTCAGGCACCACTTTGATAAAGACTGTTTTATTTCGAGTTAATTGATCCCTTGAGCATAAAAATTTGCCCGACTGTTTGAAAAGTTATGCACCTCTGTACCATAATGTACAGAGAATGTGTCACTGTTTTAAAAGTGCCATTTTCATTAAGTTGGTCTTATTTTCGTTGTGAGATCTGCTTGTTTTCTTTAGATCAAAATAAGTTAAATTTGACTCACCAGAGAGAACCAGTTCAGCCCAATAATTAACTAATCATTTTTTAATTTCTTTTAGCCATTTGAGGTCTTGCTTTCTTAATTCTCTTCACTAAGAACATAATTTTTTCAAATTTTCTGTCATTTAAACCTGGTTTGTTTAATAGTTGCTGCACTGTTGTTACAGAAATTATGCTGCTAAATACTTTTTCTGAATCTCTTATGTTCTAAATGCAATACAAACCGATTTTATAAGCAATGGCTTTTTAACTTACGGTCATCTCGCTTGGATGAGCAACATGGCCGCCTAAAGCCAAATTTCCAGTTTAAAGGCCAAAAAATTTTTATAACTTGCTAAAATCCATTTTACCAATATTTTGTTAACATTTAATTATTTTACCATCTCACGTATTAAAATATTTTTTGATTTTCATTCAAAAATTAATGCTTTTGTGGTATTGTTAACTGCATTATTCTTACCATTTTTTAAATAATTTCTAAAATTTTAATTTTCCTGACAATCGCATTTTGTTTTTAACACTGGACGCAATGCTGAAGTGTATGTGGTGGACAACATAAAATCTGTTTGAAAATTTGCTTTTTAAACAATAAAATTGGCAGTTGTAGAAGGTGAAAATGAAAATATCCAAGTGTGGCTTTATTTATTTATTTATTTTTTTTTTTGTCGCTTAGTGTACATATACATATAATGATAAAAAGTAGTGGGTCAAATATTTTGAAAATTCATTTAAATATAATGAGCAGCAAAGCAGACGAAAACTGCTAGTATGAAATTAATGCAAACTTCGGGCCGAAATACACTACTGAATCTAGCTTCTTTTTCTGTTACTCATAGTAAAATTATACTGAAGATTATTTTGTAATGTCTAAATAGTTGTCAAGATTGACAGAAAAAATTCGGCTACTGGGAGTGTGTATTCTACAACAGAATAACATGCTCATTCATGCATTTGTGTGAAAGTGCATCAGAATGTGAACATCACTCATCAATGTAATAGCAGAAAAATGCAAAAACCTTGTGCAAAAATGTAATCATAAAATTTATAAGCAAACACCATAAACTGTAAAAAACTCACAATAAATGCTTTGAGTCAAAATAATAGACAGATCCTTCATCAGGCAAAAAAGTAGGCATGATTGCAGCATGAGTTGCTTGCAAGGTTTTTATTTATCACAGCATAAGACAGCAGTACAGAGCGAGTTTGGGATTCAATTGCTTAATTTGGTTTGTTTAAATGGCAAAAAATAACATAACAGCTAAAAATTTCAGGAAATTTAGGACAGCTTATAAAATTTCAGAATATTTTTTGATTTTCAGGAATTTCAGTTCAAGTACTACCCCTGATTTGGTGTATTTTATAGAAATTAATTTTCTAAAATTTCTTCTGTGCAAGGTGAAATATTTTAACCTATTGTTGCACACTTTTAATTTTAAAAATCACACCCAGAATTTTTTTTTGTTCTTATTGTTTGTGACTTTTTTTTTTTTTTTTTTTTGTATTCAGAACAATTTTGCTCTGATTACAAAATTCATAGCTATACTACTGTGAAAGCTACTATCAACATTTGTTTTATGAATTCAAAAATTGTTTCTTTAAACAAACGACAGTTACAGCTGTGAGAATTTTAATATGAATTAGTTTCCACAAACACTGTAAATGTTTATGTCTTATGTTTATGTAAATGTGTTATGTTTATGTAAAATGTGTTATGTTTATGTAAATGTTTATGTTTTATCCTTTAATTGTTTATAAGTTTAACATATGTAAATTATTTACAAATTATATTTTTATTTATCATATTGTAAAAGTATTACATGTATTTTATTTTATTCATTAAAAAAAAAAAATTATTCATGAAAACAAATTACATAGGAGAAAATCACACAAGATTAAATTGTATGTTATCTTTAAATCCCTTTTGTTCAGTGTATTAACTCAAGAATAAACAAGTAAATAAATGTATTAGTACAGTCTATACTAATTATGTTTTTCTTTTTATTAATAAAAGTATACAAGACAGGTATAGTCATACATTTCCTACACATTGCCAAAAAATTGACGGTCGCAGCATCTGTGACAATTGGTTAATAAACTCTACGTAACAGAATATAAATAACTTGTCAGTCTAATTAATCAGAAAATGAATGCAACCATAGTGAAATAAAATTTATGGTGAAACACAATAAAAACATTTTTAATTATAGTTTTTTTCATCTTTTCTTTTCAACACACACTTAATAACCTACATAAATTAAACATACCTTTCTTAATAGATCCAAAATAACTTCTACAACATAGTCCATTCCTTGAGCACCTATTTTTCTCACTAAATCATAGCCATGGTCCCATAATGCAGCAATATAGGAATCTATTCTCTATAAAAAACAAAAAATACTATAAATATTGAAGTATTTTTAATTCAAAACAATGTTTTATCATCCATTGTATAAGGAATTTTGATACAGATTGTAGATAATTGTGTGCACATGCTCACTTACTCATACACACAAACATAAAATAAAAGATATAAATCAGCATTTTCTCTTGAAAAACTGTGACAAGAAAAACATTTTCTTAAATCACAAAATATAAGTTTTTACTAATTTTGATATTGCTGATTTTGCAAACATTAGAGAAAAGGAAAAATATAATTCACTTCAAATGATTAAATGTATTTTAATTTACAATTTAATTAATGATTTTTTTTTTTTTTTTTTTTTAAATCCTTAATAGGTACATCCTTTTTCATTCCAGAAATCTAATTTTAAATATATTTAC
The DNA here is from genome assembly GCA_963930645.1 of Salticus scenicus. Taxonomy (NCBI): domain Eukaryota; kingdom Metazoa; phylum Arthropoda; class Arachnida; order Araneae; family Salticidae; genus Salticus; species Salticus scenicus. The sequence continues at coordinate 150,257,742 of OZ005651.1, forward strand.
ATCAACAATGTTATCCATGTCCAAAGTGCCTTTCAAAATGTTTTAAAAGGTAATTTGAATGAGCTAAAAAATAATATGCACGTACATGTACGTATGATAAAAATTAGCCTGATTTAAACAAATAAATATAAATGAAAATTTTAAACTTCAAATGAGACTCATGAATTTTAAGCTCTAAGTGTAGAATATAAGAAAATGAATCTGAACAGTAAATGCTGGAATAAGATTTTAATAAAACTGAAAAAGTATAAATTAAACACAAATATATTACATTATTCATTCTGCAAACAAAATTCAACTATATATGATTATGCATTTAGAATATTAATAAATATTTATACTAATGATTTTCAATACTTATAATGCTACAGAAAAATGAACTTGCAGGAAGCTCTGTCAGCTGTAACCATTCTCTTATTTATAGAGAATCTCTTTTCTACTGTGGCTTGACCATGAGAAAAAGTCATAAGGGCTTTCATTAATTTCTCTAAATACTTATACTTAAAATACTCTGAATTTTTTATTTTTTATTATTAAATGGCAAGAAAGCCACATGAACAATCTAAAAGATTTCTATTTGACATATTTTCTCAGCTTCTGTTAAAGTCCAAGAACTTTTTTAAATTTGATCATTGCTAGTCTTTGATTTAATACTTAACTTTAATCTTTTTCCACTATAATTAGTGACAAGTCAAGACTGGGATAAATCTTTACTACAGTATGGAACCGTTTATCAGTAAAACTACTTACCCAGAATTATACTTTTAAACAATTAACTTCCAATAAATGTTAAAACATATATATACATATCGTTGCATATATAATTGGAGGGTCTCCTCCCAGTTAATAACACAGACCATTAGTCTGTGTTATTAACTGGGAGGAGACCCTCCAATTTTATTATACATGGCTTGGAGGAACCGACCAGGACATAGGTCTAATGTTCAATCCATACCTTCACGTGGTGTAGCTGTTAGTAATGGCTAGCATTTCAAACCAACACGAATCTGCTCGCACCAAGACACATTGGCCAGCATGGTGTGACTGAGCCAATTCTTCCTTCATATTTCAAAATGTCTGTTTCATATGTACAATGGCCTTCAGTCCCCAGCAACCGGAATGTCCCTTGTCTGCAAGAAGACAGAGGGGGAGAAGAATCACTGGGTCAGCTGCCAAGGAATGAATATATGTACTTTAAATTGCAGGTCCTTGAGCTCCGAAGATAGACTACTTGAGCTTGAAGAATTATGACATATTACATGGGATATTGTAGGTCTCAGTGAAGTTAGAAGAAAAGGTGAAGATTTTCTAGACTTGAAGAGTGGAAGTATGCTTTATTATCAAGGAACTGATAATGGAAGATGCAGCAGAGTAGGAATTTTGGTTAACAAGAACTTATAAAAACAAAGTAATAAAAGCTACAAGCTTTTCCGATAGAGTTGCAACACTCACCATCAAGATCTCTAAGTTTTATAACGCTCAGATAATTCAAGTCTATGCTCCAACCAGCACATGTGAAGACCAAGTTATTGAGAAATTCTATGAGGATGTTACGAAAGCCCTCAGCATGACCGGAAGGCACAATCTTAGAATCATTATGGGAGATTTCAATGCTCGAATTGGTACCAAACATTCAAATGAATAATGTGTAGTTTGTGCATTTGGAAAGGGGACTAGAGATGAAAGAGAACACAGACTAACTGAATTTGCAGAAAGTGAAAAATTTTATGTCATGAATTCATTTTTTAAAAAGAATCCAAAGAAGAAATGGACATGGAGTCCTAATGGAGGAACAAGTGAAATAGACTACATTCTAACTGACAAGAAATACGCTTTTACAGATTGTGCCGTGATAAATAGATTTAATTCAGGTAGTGATCACAGACTGGTACTTTGTAAGGTAAAGTTCCAGGTTACATTGGAAAGACAGAAACTGGTGCAAATTGTAACAGGAGAATTCAACCACAGCTTCTAAAAGCTAAAAAACAAGAATTCCAGCTTGAACTAAAGAACAAATTTCAGTTACTTAAGGATACTGAAGACATCAATAAATTCACTATGAATTTTATTAATGTTGTTCTGGAATCAGTAAAAAATATTGCTGGTTCAGAAGAAGATAAAACCATTAAAAAAATTTTGGAAACGACATGACAGCTTATGGAAAAGAGAAGAAAAATGAAATATAACAAGGAAAATATATTACTGCAAAAGTTGAACTTCCAGAACTATGTAAAACTCCATGAAAAAAGTTTGTAGAAGACACCAGGAAATTAATTGTAATATGATCCAGCAAGCCATTGAAAGAAATAAAGGTTTGAAGACTGCAAAGAGAAATCTGATGCTTGGTAGGAAAATAATTCTAGCTTTGAAGACAAAAAGTGGAAATATCATTTGGAATCAAGAGCAAATTTTAAAAGATGCAACAAATTTTTATTCAGAATTGTACAGCTAACCAGAACAACTCAGTGGTTCACCTACCTCATCAAACACAAATGATGTTATACCAGCAATACTGAAGGAAGAAGTAGCTATGGCAATAAAATTAATGAAAAATGGAAAAGCTTCAGGAGAAGACAAAATCACTAATGCCCTAACCAAAACAAATTAGAATGAAAATATTAAAACAGATTTCAAAAACTTTAATAAAATATCACACTTTAATAATTATCTCCTTATATTATTAAAATATGTGCGCATCTGTGTGTGTGTCAGAAATGCCTTATGGCAGCTAAAGCTCTGGCGCTAATGGTTGCAGCGACTCAAAACCGGTACCAGAAGACGTGGATTTCTTCATCTCGACATCGCAATAATTCGCTAAGCGATGCTACCCAAATTAGCGGAGATATTAAAACATCCACCTATGTCTAATCAAAAAACGATTCAAAAAGCCAGGCCATCACAATTTTCCGCCTGAAACGTGTACCTCAAAAGAAAAAGCAGAGAGAGAAAATTTCGTGGGTTTTTGTAAAGCCATCGCTGCTCAAGTGTTGAAGATATTGAAAAAACACCTGTACCACGAGAAAGAGCATTTATTACTGATTCTTATAGTACAATTTTTTTTACAAAAAAGAGGGAATTTTTATACTTTTTAAAGAAGTTTTAAAAAGGGTCCAAAATTTCTCCTTTTCTCAATCGTCTTTTTTTAAACGCCCTGTACGAAAGAATAACAGTCCCATTTCTCAACAACTAGTATATTTTGAAAGGTCATTAAATCCTCTTTCGAACCATATAAACATTTTAACAAAATATGGATTAGCGATCCATATTTTTAGATTTTACGAAACATCGATTTTTTTCACAAAACATTTTATAACTCAAAATCTTTTAGAAATAAATCATTTCTCTTTTTTTGTATATAGACCTCGGTTAGACGAATCAGATCTCAAACGATTGAGAAATTATTTCAAAAACTGAATCAGTTATAAATTTTTTAATTTTACGTGTTTGGCCATAGACTTTAATGAAATTCTCAATGCAAGCATTCCTTTTCCGTTCTTTGGCTACCATGGCAACTCCCAATATCTTGAAAGCAGAGCGAAAGTGTTTTTATTTCCTGCTATAGATTCCTGATTCAGGTCACATGTTTTTTGACTGTGATTAAAAATTGCAAATTTCAAAATTCTTCAGTTTTCCTTTGTCGCACACAAAACTTACTACCAGGGTTCACCAAAGTGAGCCCAGTTGAAAAAAACCACTCAAAAACCCAGAAAGTGGGTTTTTTCATAATTTACTATATATTATATTCATTCATAATTTTTATTTCAAACAAGATGGCTATTCATTTTTATGATTATTTTTTAATTATTTATTAATCATTTATAATTTATTATTATTGTTTAAGATGTCACAATTTTTATTTGAAAAAAGGATTTTCTAAAAATGACGCAGAATGCTATAATAAATTTCAAAAATTACAATTAATAAAATAATATAACCATTTTTTTAATAGCATATTTTGCTAATTATAGAAAGTTAATACAATAAAATATATAAAGTTACATTTTTTTTGTAAAATGATAACAAAAAATTTTAGTTAAAGTATTTCAGCTTTCAAAATAAATGACCCTGATTATTTTCCTGCTTCCATGATGCTTGAGAATGTTGTCGAAAAATTTTCTTCTCAAAAATGGTGGCAGATCATGACAAAAAAGTGTGAGCAAAATTCAAAATTTCCTCCTGGATTTGGAAAGTTTTTTTTCGGTTTACACTCAGCACCAGCTTCATCTGCATCAATTGAGAGATATTTCTCTACATTTGGATTAGTTTGGAACAAACTACGTAATCATCTAGGACTTAATACAGCTACGAAACTCGTAAAAGTTTATCGTCATCTTCGAGCTAAACACCCATTTTCCCCAGAAGAAGAAGACCAATTCTAGATTAACAAAATACCAAATCTTCAGTAATTTTTTACAATTTATATATAATAAAACACGTGGGTGTAATGCTTAAGTTTTATTTTTTTCAAACCGGAATTTTGTATATAGATAAATTATAATTGAATATGCATATAATTAATATTATTTATATATAATTAACATCTTAAAAAAATAATGTATGAAATGAAAGAAGTTTAACTGCAGTTGTATAGACTATTCAACATTACTAATAAGTAGGTATGAAATATTTAACTTTTAAATTAAATTGTGTTTTCCAGTTTTCCTTCATGTGATTTCATTGAAAAATGATCAGTTTAGATTTTCATGTTATGTTATATGGTTAGATTAAGATGTAAAAGTTGAAAGATGTAAAGGAGTAAAAGATGTAAATTTGAAAAAACTTGGGAACCCAGATTTCTCATGTAAAACCCAAAAGAACCCGGGTTTTTCATGAAAAACCCGAAAAAACCCGGGTTTTTGACATTGGGCCCAGGTGGGCTGGGTTTAAAAAAAAAAAAACCCGGGTTTTTTCGAACCCTGCTTACTACACAGAGTTTTCATCACCAGACAAAGTTGGAGTTCAAATTTCATCAATTTCGGAGAATAAAAAAATTTACATTTTGATTGCAAATTAAATTTTATTCTAATACGCATATTTCAAATTCTAATTATGATTCAATAATTTTTAATACATCATTCAAAAGATATTTTAAAGTTCTTTTATATTATCGAAAGTATTTGAGATTTCACCTGATTTCCATGTTTTAAGGTGTCCTGAATCGGTTTTCTTTTGTATCTCAGCTACTAATTAAAATAATTTCATAAGTAATACATCATTTGAAAGCTTTGTTGATTTGGAATCGAACAATAGATTACAGAAATTTCTACCGCCAGATGGCACTGTAATACTTAAAAATTTCAATATTTCAGATTCTAATTATGATTAAATTATTTTTAATACAACATTCAAAAGATATTTTAAAGTACTTTTATATTATCGAAAGTGGAATTCGAGATTTCGCCTGATTTACAGGTTTTAAGGAGTGCTGATTAGTTTTTTTTTTTTTTTTTTTTTTTTTGCATCTCAGCTAATTGAGTTAGACCGTTCAAAATTTGTAAATGTAGGTTAGTTAGGAGGGGCTGGAATGGTAGGGAAGAAATAGATGTGCACAGCACACATATCCTCTAACCTGTGTGCGATACCTTCCGACTTTTTACCTGATGAGAAATGAATTTTTAATTTTCTTTTCTTAAGAATAAAAGTTTGAGTTGAGAAGGAATATGTGTGTGCAGCGCACGTATATCTTTGCGCATGGTTCTACGATACTGAAGGCAGTGGGGACCTGGTGTGAGTTTTTACCCGATCGTAAATAATTTTTTTTTTTTTTTTTTTAAATGGAGAATGAAGCGTGAGAGAAGGAATATGTGCGTGCAGCCTCCTCATTTGAGAATTTGCAAGAAATGTTTCAAGAATAAACAAAGAAAGCAAGCTTGGTTGGATTCAAAATAAACCTCAGCAAGACAAAAGTTATGTCAAATTCCTTTGTTTCTCTGTTGAAGATCACTGTTGATATGGATGAATTAAAAACGATATGCAGTTATACTTATCTGGGACAAGTCCTTATGATGAACAGGAACATCATGGAAGAAATTAACAACAGAGTTACACTTGCATGGAGAACATTCAGAAGAAATAGTGCTACATTCAAAAGCAACCTCCCAATTTGTTTGAAAAGAACAGTTTTTGATCAGTGCATTTTGCCTGTTTTAACTTATGCTTAAGAAACTTGGACATCAACATGCAAAGCTATACAAAAACTTCAAATACTCCAGAGAAGCATGGAGAGATGCATATTAGGATTCACCTGAAGAGACAGAAAGAAAACACTTGGATTAGGAAACAAACCAAAGTTATTACTGATGTTATTACTAGAGTCAAGAAGTTAAAATGGAGCCGGGCACCTTGCGAGAAGAAATGATTAGATGAACCACCAAAGTTCTATTTTGGATACCAAGAGATAAGGAAAGACCAAGGAAGAGACCACTGTGTTATTGGAGAGGTGAAATTGCGAAGTTTGGAAGAGCAAATTGGAGAAGAATTGCAAAAAACAGGGCAGTTTGGAATCACCTAGGAGAGGCCTTCATCCTGCAGTGGATTGATAAAGGCTGAAATTGATGATTACATATACAGAGGCTTGTTTTATTTTGTAAATAATGGTTTAGCATTGTGTAATTTGAAACAATTAAAAGTAGATAAAGTATTTAAAAAATAATAATTCCACTTAATTTTGTTATATTTAGAAGTAGTTGTTTATTTGGTAGGGGTGCAAGATGAAAGGTTTTTTTTTTTTTTTTTTTTTTCAAACTCTATATGTTATACTATTATATATCTCTATATTACAGCAGATTCATGTAATGCAAGTTTTTTTTATTATTATTATGTAGTTTTTAAATGTAAATACGATACATAATTATCTGTCATGATATATTTTTATGGCTTTAGCCTGCTCCCAATATTATAATGTAAATTGCATACATAGCTTTTAGTTTTGCAAATTGTCAATAGATGGTGCCACTACATGATACATACAAACCTGGCAAATTCATTTGGAAAGAATTAGAGATGGATGTTATTTCACGTAATAGAATAAATAATAATATTGCATTGTAGCCTGTTAGCACGGCAATATATTACTAAAAATATCCTATTAAAAAAATATCAACTTTATCTTTGCATGCGAAATATACGAGAAATTTCTGGTGATATGCGAAAAGAATACCATCAGAAAACTTTTTCTTTGCATAAATGTTCTAAAACAAAATTGCAAACACTATCCAAATCATACAAGAACAATTTATATATGATACAGCATCATACAAGTAGAATTCTCTCTTTCCCATAATGAATTTACATAAGCAAAACTATGAACACAGCGACTACCGAAACTCGAATCATACAAAAACAACTAGACCGAATCACATCATACGAGTAACGAATAAAACACCCATCTTTCAACATTTCACAAACCCCGCATACCGCATGCTAGATACAACATCTTAGAAGTAACGAAATGTAACGAGTAACGAATAAGACACTGTATCTTTCACATCATACTTCCCACACAAATGTTCGAACTTCGCTCTGTAGCATGTGGATCCAAGTGGTGCAAAATACAGTAACGAAAAACGAGTCAAATTCAAAAGTACCGATTCGTTACTTTAAGTCTCAAAGAATACCCATATCTCAGTACCGAATACATACAGTTTGCTACAGCTTTACTATCAGATAACTAAATTACTTAATCAGAAGGAAAGATATTTTAATCAACAAAACTAGAGAAATCTATTCAGTGATATTACCAGTCAGTAATCTCTTTCCATGTTCATTCAATATGTTAAAAAAAAAAAAATACAGCTGAGTTCTCTAATGTTTTGTTGAATATATTAGTCTAAACAAACGAGTATTCCTTGTGAAATATATGAATTTAAATAATTTTAATAGGCAAGGGAATTTTAATGTGAAGGATAAATAATTCCGTGCTAATATTATACATCCTTCATTTTAGCTCAGAAATGATTATTTGGTAGAGATAATTTTTTATAGGACAATGAAATTGTTTGGGTATGGGATTGTTCGTAGAGATTCGCTTGTTTGACAGGAATGCTTGTGAGAAGGGAAGAATGAAAGGAGTGTTTATGGATTGGAGCAATTTTTAATTAATGTCACACTAGATCTTGCTGGTAGGATGTTTATTTGAAATTGATAATAGCAGCTGGGATTGAAATTACATAATAGCATGTGACGTATACAAATGTGCTTCAGAATATTTTACTTTTTCATGCGTTTATGTGGCAATAAATTTGATAAGAGGATGCGTATTTGTATTTTGCTTTTTATTTTCTTATTTATTTTAAACAGTTAATTTCTTTATCCGATTTTCTTATAGACTTTTTTATGATGAGTAAAATGATTAATTATTTATGGTCATATGACCGTCAAAGCATGTACATATTAAGTGGCACAATGGTCATTGTAAAAAGTGTTCCACAGCTGGGGGATGCAATCGTTCCAGAGTTGATGCGGCAAAAGTAAACAGAAATAACTGTATGGTTACCGGAAATCACAGGAATCAATTTGGCGAGAAACTCAAGGTGCAGAAATTGGTTTTGCTTACTTTATCACTGTGAATATATTTAGAGTCAAGAATAGTTTTATGCAATTCTTTTTATTAATATCGCATAACATTTTAATTTTAAACAAATTTAGGTAGTTATGCTATGGCTGCTAAAAAGGCCACGTGTTTAATTTTCTTTCAGAGTAAAGTGAATGAACATGTTAAGTGACATTTTTGTGAAAAATTAGAAGTCTGAAAAAAGAAGTTATGGTCTCTTTTAACCCATTTTCGGCCAAAGGTTCGTAAACGAACCATTTAAAAAAAATATTTTTTTAACCAATCCTGTTACATGTATTTTGCACTGATTTTATTTTTCGGCAATATTTAAGGATACTAGGAACGTCTAAAAAATATTTGTAATTCAATAGGTGTAAAAACTTTTTGTTGATAAATTTTCAAAATAGGCTAGTTTTTCAACTTGAAATGTTGATGACAAATTAATTTTTTTGAAAATGTATAGTTATTCAAATTATTATTAATAATATGTTTTAAAATTGTATTAAATTTGCAAATTCTGGAAAAAAAATAAAAATAATGTCATTTTAAAACTTAAAAATTTCCATTTAAATTTAATGGTGCATTTACGCACCATTGGCCGAATGTATGAAAAATTGACAGAAATTGAAAATCCACTTTTTATGCAAGGTTTCGGAGTTTTATGCAAACATAGTGCGATTTATTATAATTTTTCTTGCTAGATGGCAGCAAATTACAGTTGTGCTTATTGAATTTCCCACTGGAGACAGACAAGAAAGGCATTAGCTGTGGAATGAGTTGTGTTTCATAGAAATTGCGACCAATTCGATATCTTGCAGTTACATGTAAGTTATATTTTCTTAGTTTTTTATATATGTATGTATGTGTAAATAGTGATACCATTTGAAATTTAACTTACATGTGTACTAGTATTTATTATTATTATTGTAGATGGCTACCAGAACGAGACGGCGAGTTAGGCCTTTGACAACTAAAGCTCTGGCGATTTTGTTTGAGGAATCTGACAATAGTGATCCTGATGATATAATTGATGCTGTGTATATTCCTCCAGACGTAGGCTGTGTCACGGATGAAGAAGATGTGGATGATAATGTTTTAGTTGAGCAATCATTAGAGAAAGATATTTCAGGTACTTTTGAGTTACATACAAAGAGTGATATAGCATACGAAAATGAGGAATGTGAAAATGATAAAAATAATGTACACATGCCTCCCCCCCAAAAAATTAAAATGATCAGCGAAGGTGAAGAATTAATAATGAACAATAAGTGTAAAACAGAAACTGTGAAAGGCAATAAAAAGAAAAATAAATCGAAAATATTACCTAAATGGGAAAAAAACGTTGATCCAACGTATTCTACTTCACCATCATCAGATGAAAAAGAGCAATCTGATATGCTGATTAAAAAACTTGATGGCAAATCACCAATAGAAATATTTGAGATGTTTATGGATGAAAAAATTCTTAGTGAAATTGTGGATTTTTCAAAAAAATATGCTGATGACAACAATCACCATGGTTTCCAGTTCTCTGAAACCAATTTGAAAAGATTTTTAGGCATACTAGTTCTTTCTGGATACCATACTCTTCCTCAAATCGATATGTACTGGTCATTAGATGAGGATAAAGGACTGCCAATAATTCGGAAAAGCATGAGTCGAAACAGATTTAAAAGCATAAAACAAAATATTCATTTATCTGATAACTCCTGCCTTGATAAAACAGACAAATTTGCTAAATTACGCCCATTTTTCATGTACATAAACCAAAAGTATCTACAATTTTGAATATTTTCTCAACATTTGTCAATAGATGAAGAGATGGTGCGATATTTCGGAAGGCATTCATCAAAAATGTAAAAGGGAAGCCAGTAAAGTTTGGATTCAAGCTTTGGTGTTTGTGCTCATCAGACGGATACCTTTTTCAATTTATTTCTTATGGAGGTGCTGAGGCAAATAGTGAGCAAAAAACTATGCCATTAGGAACAAGTGTTGTTTTGAAATTACTGAGCGTTGTTCCAAAACCACAAATGCACAAGCTATATTTTGATAACTTTTTCTCTTCTTACAGTTTATTTGAAGTTTTGAAAGAAAAAGGTTTCTTTGCATCTGGAACAGTTCGCGAAAATTGCATGCAAGGTTGTCAATTGGATGACTCAAAAGAAATTAAAAAAAAAAAACCTCGTGGTTCCTACGATTTTGCATTTAATAAGGATGCAGAAGTATGTGCAATAAAATAGAATGATAATGCTGTGGTAACAATTGTTACTAATAATGGAACCATTTTGCCCCTTGTAAATGCTAAACGATACAGTCGCAAGGAAAGAAAGGAAATTTCAATTTCACAACCGAATGTTATTTCGGATTATAATAAGCATATGGGAGGTGTTGACCTACATGACAATGCCATAGCGAATTACCGCATAAAGATTCAAGGAAAGAAATGGTGGTGGCCATTATTTACGAATATCATTGATAGCGTTATCGTAAATTCATGGAAACTGCATCGAATTTCTACAAACGCAAAAATGTCACTTATAGACTTCAGATCTTATATAGCGACTGCCCTATTGAAAACTGAAAACAAGAATAATCTATCTGGTGAAAAATCATTACAAAAGCCAAATCCTAATAAAGGTCGTCAATCATCTACAGCTCTACCGATAGAAATTCGAATTGATCAAATCGGACACACCATAACTGAGCAAGAACAAAAAATTCGTAGACGATGCTAAGTTTGCAAAAATCACACGATTTATTTGTGTCTCAAGTGCCAAGTCCATTTGCATGCAAAATGCTTCGAAACTTTTCATAAAAAATGAAAAAATTCAATTGTCAAGAAATGAGTGCAGCAAAATAATTTGTTCACGGATTCGGCCAATGGTGCGTATACGAACCATTTTATTTCTTAAATAAAATATTAGTTTTTTTGCACGAAACTTTTTTTGTGTCTTATTGAATGTATTTTAAGCATATTTCATCAAAAATATTACCACATTTTATAAAATTTCTATGGTTGGCCTAAAATGGGTTAAATTTCGAGCATTAAATTAACACAGTTGTCAACACAGGAAATTATGTACATGGTTTCTGGCTTCTCTGTTACGTCTTCATTGTTTAATTTCTCAAATGTTCTAAATTTTCATTTAACATGTTCATCCCCTAAGCTCTTCAATTGTATTCTGCACTACTGATGCTTAACTGAACTGTTAATCAATGTGTCTATAGTTCAATAATAATAAAGTTTGACTAGTGTTGAAGTACAGTCAAATATCAGAATAATCTAAATAAACCCAGTAGTTAAAAAATTATCTACTGTATATTTGGTGTTAAAATGTTATGCTAAAACATATTGGGGGGGGGGAGGGGGGGGGGTTAAGCCAACAAAATTGTCCCAATTATAATATTGATCTGAACTCTGAAGGAATGTATAATTTCATGGGAACATTTATTTATTACTTTGTCCAAAGCACTGTTTTATAAAAAATAAATAAGGCTCAATTTTTTATTAAATAAAATTTGATTTTCATAGCTATATGTATATTAAACTGATGTATAGGTAAAACTAAATAGATAAGTCATATGTATTAATGTAAAAATGTCTAATATATGTTCATTTTTGGTATTGTTTGTGCAAGAAAATTAATACACTCATATCATTAACTACAAAATATCTTTTGTTCATCAGAGGATATTTATGAGAAAAACTTATTGTATTGATTTCTCAAAATTACACAATTTTCATTCATTTCAAAATTTAATGAATGTTCTTCTTTTCAACACATATACTTAAAATAACATTTCCAAAACTCAGTGAATTTTCAGTAATAAATACATAGTTCATATATTTCTCATATCTTTTTATCACCAATATTATTATCTTGTTTAAATTTAATGAAAGATGATAATAAATAAAAATATATAACTTTTGTTTTGACAGGTAAGAATATGTAATTACAAAAATTTTCATTAATTACAGTCGGTAACAAAAGTGTCCGAACACTAGCAAAAATTCCTATGTAAAAAAAGTACACTTCATACGGTTTTGTTAAATAAATCCTTATCGAATCATGTTCTTATACTGACTAAGAACAGGTTTCGACAAGGATTTATTTAGCAAAACCGTATGAAGAGTACTTTTTTTACATAGAAATTTTTGCTAGTGTTCGGACACTTGTTACCGATTGTACACTATAATTTAAAAATAATATTAATTACTGTATAACTTTTATTTTCAATTTATAAAAATTAATATTTTAGCTAAGTGCTAGAATATAGACATTTAATTGTAATTAAACAAAAAGTGAAACTGTACATGCCCTCACTAATTAATTTAACTTGAAGTGTGTAAATTAATTTTTTCACAAGAGTCTATTTAAATAGCTATTTTTTAAAATTTATAATGTAAAGAATGTATTAGGAACTAAAAAAAATAATTAAAATCATACTGCTTGGTGAAAAATATGCTGTAAAATGCAAAATAATTTTTTCTAATAATAGTAGTAAAAGCTTATGTTTATTTATTTTATGTTTATTTTAGTTCTTACGCTAAAATTGTTTTCTAGATTAAATGCATTTTTTTTTTTTTTAACATTGTAAAGTACAAAAATTTTAAATATAAGAAAGAAAAGAAAACAAACAACAGCTTTGCAACAAACTTATAAGATTCTTGTGTTTGGAAATTAATGAGTCAGAATCGAAATAAACATCTTCCACTGCCTCATTTTGGCAACTTAGCGCCTTGGCAATTGCCAAGTACAGTCAAACCTTGTTAATGTGAATCTCAAGGGGATAAAATTTTTTTTCATGTTATCAGTAGTTCATGCTATCAGTAACTAATCTTGATTTTGATGGTGATTGTGGCAACAGTTCATGTTAAAAGTAATTCACATTAACAGTGTCCGCGTTAACGAGGTTTGACTGTATTTGTTTATGTATTATAAATTCCGAATTGATAATACGTGAACAAATATTTGGCAATCGCCAATGTGCTAAGTTGCCAAAATGAGGCAGTGGATAATGTTTCTGCATTATTCACCCATAATGCTTTGCTCCGCTTTAGCTTGCCGCAAGACCACTTCGCAGTATTGGAGCTGTTATCATTGGCCGAAAATTTAACATTATATTGAGTTGCTTAATATGTGCTCGCTTTGATGACCGTTCAAGATCTGATTGGTGTTGGATGCAAATGAGTTACTGCTGGATGTGATATCTCATAATTCCAGCAGCCTTCAATTTTTTACTAAGAAACCATAAACAGAAAATAAAAAGAAAAGTAAAACTTAAATTGTTATCAGTTTAACTGTCAAAGTTTAAGCAGGGAAGCACTACTGAACTAAATAGCTTTCCTATCTAAAAATACTTTATACGCTGCAAACTAAATAACTAAAATATAAACTTGTAAATAAAACAGAGAAGATTTAAAAACAAAATATAAGTTTATTGAGATAAAACAAAAAATATATAAAACTTTTAAATTAAACAAGGAAATAAATAAACAACATAATAAATGACCTAACTGATGACAAAGACCAGTAAATGAGCTTTTAAAATATATATTAAACAAATTTTCTTCATTATTAGACCAATAGAGTTTTCTACCACATAAACAAAGATAAAATAAAAAAACTCTTACTTTAAATAAACCATTCTTCTATTACTGTGGACTCTTTTACTTGTTTTGTACCGAAAGACTTGTGCGTATTTCTAATTTTTATTTTTATTACTTATTTATTTATTTAAGCCCCAGTTTTCCAAAACAAACCGGTGAATATTATAGGTGAACTTACTAGTTGAATGTAAGTAAAAGGTGTTTTACAGCTTGATAATGCATGAAGAAATATACATAGAATCTAAAAGGAAAAAGTTAGAATTCTCGTAATAATTTGAAATGAATTGCTCTTTTTCTGCTCTTAATATAACAGTGACTGTTATTTGTATTTCCATTACAACACAATGTCATATGATTAAAGAAGGTGAGATGGTGGGAGTATAAATGATTTAACTAATTTGATTTAAAATGGCAAGGATTATTCCTAGATAAGTATTCCCAGAAAGCGATTTAAGGTGAGAAAAATTAAGTAAAAGTGGTTAATGTTATAATTAAAAAGCATTTCTGTTTAGAATATTATATGAAAATAAAACTGAATATACTAATATTAAAAATGAGTAATTTATTTAAAATATAATTTAACTGACAAGGAGAGGTCACGACATGGAAAATTCAGATCGGTACGAAATTGCGCAGGATTGTAGTATACTATGAGGGTAATAACATATTAAAGCAGTAGGACCCACTATCCACAAAATTTCGAGAAAAAAGCATTTAAAGTTTCAGTAATCTTTAAATACAAGTTATTTCGCAAGCAAGCAAGCGCCACCGTGGTGTGATCTTAAAGCGCGAGTCTCCCACCCAGATGACTTGGGTTCGAGGCTACCTACGGGACTACTTTTTTTTTTTTTTTCCCCTTTAACTTTTTATGTAATCTTAACATTTTATTTATTTTACTTCATTTTTCAATTCAATTCAAAATTTGAAAATTATAATAAAAAATTATTTAATTTTCTTGAGTATAAAATAACTTTTTCTATTTTTAATATTTATAACTTAAAAATTCAATAAATTTCTATAACTTAAAAAATAAAGTTTAGTTTTACAAAACCCTAAATAAGAAACATAAAGAAAAACAGACAAATATTTAAATAATTAAAAAATAAGCAAGCTGTAAACAAAGCGTAAAATAGTTAGCAGGTGTACTTTAATCTTGGTTTGAGCTTCCTGATTTGGTTTGAATGTGTATAAATTACGTAAACACTTCTAGTTTGTTAATAATAAAGGACATGTGGAATTTTATTTTGTGCGCATAAGGATAAAAAAAAAAAAAAAAGTCGTTATCGATAAAGAAACGATGTTCATTAACATTTAAAATCTACATTTAAAGATAACATCTCTTTACCTGTACTAGCTTAACAACATCGTAATCCTATACTATAATTTTTCAAGAAACTGTATTGATTGGAGAAGTAATTATTTAATTTGGATAGTAATTATATATGCAATTAAAATCACCATTTCTCTGTATTTTTTTTTTTTTTAATTTAAAAAATAAAATTAAATATACCTAAAATAAAGTAAAATATTTAGATAAATAATTGAAAACAGTTTTAGTTTTACCTTATTTTACAGTTAAAATAAAACTAAAATTTATTTTTTAAGTTATATAAATTTATTGTATTTTTAAGTTATAAATATTAAAAATAGAAAAAATTATTTTATACTCAAGAAAATTTAAAAAATTTTTATTAAGATTTTCAAATTTTGAATTGAATTGTAAAATAAAGTAAAATAAATAAAAAATTAAGATTACATAAAAAGAAGAAAAATTTTTTTTTCCCGCAGGTAGCCTCGAACCCAAGTCATCTGGGTGGGAGACTCGCGCTCTAGGATCACACCACTGAGGTACTTACTCGCGTGTGAAATAACTTGTATTTAAAGATTACTGAAACTTTAAATACTTTTTTCTTGAAATTTTGTGAATAGTGGGTCCTACTGCTTTAATATGTTGTTATCCTCATAGTATACTACAATCCTGCGCAATTTCGTCCCGATCTGAATTTTCCATGTTGTGACCTCTCCTTGTGAGAGAAACCTAACTAGAATTTTTTAATTGCCTGCTTATTATATTACCCCCCTTTTTTAAAAATAAGTTTGTTATTATTAAAGACAACACTTGAAGTAGTTACTGTATGATGATGTAGTTGGAAATAAATGCACTCAGTAACACTATGTGATAAATAAATATGCAAAAGGTTTTATTTATTTTAATTTTCTGATCTCAGCAAAAGCTATACACAACGATACTTATTACTTTCGGCATATATATAGCTTCAATAAATATAAAAAAAATTTCGTCAAGAAAAACTTAACCAAAAAAAAAATGTCGAATTCCCTTTAAAATTTTTACTGGAGGTACATATACAGGTAACAACTAACGACTCATATTTCTGAGGAAATATTCAAAACCATCCAGAAATTACATAGACCTAATATGATGTGGCCATCATAAAACTTTCTTCTATACGAACTCATTCTCTGCAAATAACTTAAAAAAATATTTTTTATTAAAATTTATCTTCCATGATAAATGAAGACTATTATCATCCCAGAGATTTATAATGCTAAACAAACAAAGAAGGTCAATTTTTTGTTCTACAAAATAACATTTTAAGAAATCAATTTTCTATAAGGCTTTTTTTCACTTTAAAGAAGGAAAAAAAAAATCGATAACTTGATTTTAAATTGTCTCAGCAATTCTTTTTAAAGGTATTGACGAGTTCTTTTGAAAGATACCCTTATTAAAAACTTACACCTCTTCCTCTTCCCCAACGTGGAAAGACTTCTCTACGAAATTTTGTACAATACGTTACGTTAAAAAACTAGGATGGGGGAGGAATTGTAGCGCCATTTGTTTGCTGAATTTTACTAAAAATTGGTATGCACTAATTTATGTCATGATGTAACTACATACCGATTTGTATGAAATTTTGTTCAGTTATTCTTAAGATACAATAATCTGCACAAAATTTTGTCACATACATACACAGACTGACGGACAGACATATGGTCAAATATGTTCTGGATCTCTCAAAGCGTATAAATCCATTGAAAACCATAAATATAATTTTTTTACGAAATCAATACTTCCTTTCGTTGAATATAGAAGAAAGAATTTATTATTCATTTTTATTTTACTTTATTTAGACTTAGTCTTATGCTTCTCTGACATGAAAATCTCATCTGTATTATCATGAAAACATTTTTAATGAATAATAATTTTAGTAAATGTTTCGCACTGCGGGAGTTCATATGGTAAAATATAGAACAAAGTTTTGTAATCGCCATAACATGCTAGATTTTTTTCTCCAGCTGTGTAGTAAGTTTTTTTTTTTTTTAACACTTTTCAACAATGTTTTAAAAAAGCAGAAATGGCTTCGGTACATCTATCTGTCATGAGCATGGCTTCTGCTTATCTGTTTGATATAGATCCCACTAGCGGCTGAGCGGTTCTGCGAACAAAGCTGAGAGATAGGAAATGCTGGGCTCGACCTCAGGTCGCGCTCATCGAGTTAGCCGTGTGGAATTTTCCATGATTTTCTCCGAAAGGTTATATAAGTTAGGACCCCTTAGAAAAACCCCCATGTAGAGCATCACACCAATAGTACTAAGACCCGTGTGTAGTCAATCGGACTTAAACCCTACAACCAATCAACCAAGCATCTGTTTGAGATCTCATATCACTAAAAAACATTTATTTCTTTGAAATTGATGGTTATATATGTGTATTTTTTTTTATCATACATCAGCAGGTTCATTGTGGCTTGTTTTCAGTTGAAAATAGCATAAACAGCATTAGTGATTGAATTTTCAGATGCAATAAAGTATGTTTCCTATGAAAACGGCATGATTTTCTTAGTGATTCATTTACAGGATCAGATGGCGGATTTATATTGCTGCCGCCTAGGGACTAACAGCAAATTGCCGTTCGTTTTTGCATGAAATAGCAACATGATTCTTAAAGTAATATTTAAAAGAAATATTCGGAAAAACAGACGATTTTTAAATAATTATTTTTCAGTTTCATCTGCAGACGATTTTAACTTTCTTAATTTAAATCAATATCTAAAAATTATTTTCCTCGTGAGATTAAAATAAAGCAGACGCTATTCAAATTTTACATGCAACTGCTTTTTTGCTTTGTTTATGAAAAATAAATTCTTTAAAAATTGTAATTAAGAATAAAAGAAGAAATAGGGTCTGATTAACGCATGGGCCGGCTGGGCCTTGGAAAATAACAAAATCTTTCTACAAGAAATCATCAAATACATATAAATAAAAATTTATTAAAATAATAATAATAATAATAATAATAATAATTAATAATGTAGTATCTTTGTTAAAAATAATTTACCAAAATTATTGTGGAAGCTTGAAAATGACAAACATGCACTTCACTAGTTCTAAATCTGCAATAAGTTGTGGTCCAACAACAACGTATGTCTTTACTTTGAAACTTTGACATTTAACATTCGTGGAACTGACCTCTCCAAAATACATATGACTATTTTGCCCCTGTTTGCTTCCGAGAATCAAGAGCATTACTTGATTCACAATCAACCAGAATTTCTATTACTTGAGAGAGGGCACAGGGCAGGGTTTTTTTTTTTTTTTTTTTTCTCTCTCTGCCTACTACCTATTATATGCATATCAGCCTTTCTTTTCCAACACAGTATTAAAGAAAGAAAATTCCGTTGTCAAGGGCTTACCCAGGATTTTATTTCGGGAGGCGTCCAGAATCAAGGTTTCATTAAGACACGTAGGGTGCAAGGCTATGTTTTTTTTTTAGGACCCCCTTTCATACTATTATAAATACGCTTAAAATTGAGCATCTTTTTGCCCCTCTCATAAAGAGCCTCTTGTTCACTAAAATTGAAGCCTTCACCATTACTTATGTAAAATTTAAGCTTTTCCTAGAATTTAAGTTTAATCTCACTTTTTTAAATATCGAAATTTAAAATTACAGTTCATACTGAATTCACATGAAAAAATTATACATTTCTTTAAGTGTTTTTCGCATATTTAAAACATCACTCGATTCCTTAACACCTAAATAGTACCTTCAGTGAATTTTTGTGCATTTTTCTCTATAAATGACTCTGGAAGTATTAGAAAATTTCTCTTTACCAGGAAGAGGCTAGTTGTGGTTGTTGGTTTAAGGCCGATTGACTACGCTAGGATCCTAGGCCTATAGATGGAATTTCCATCTTGGGGGGGGGTCTTTCTAAGGGATCTTGGCCCGAATTTACGCGAATTTCGGAGAAAACCATGAAAAACTCCAAAGTGCTGAGTCGACGAGCGCGACCTGTGATTGAACCCGGCATTTCCCGTCAACCAGCTTTGAGCACAGAAACGCTCGGCCACTGGTAGGGCATCGGGAAGAGTGAAAATATTTTTTGAGAACATACTTAATTGAAGTACATACATTTACAATAGATCTGCAACAATTGGGGGCCCATTTTATCATATGGGAAAATTTCTTTCCGCAATGACTCTAAATTTATGTTTTCTCATTCAGAAAAGTCCCAATCGTTAAATAAGTGCTCATTTTTGAAAAATTAGTTTTTAAAAATTTTTACATTTTAATTTTTAGTTAAAATAAGCGAATTTTCACGAAGTTTATTTTTCTAATCTTTTAGCCACAATATGAAATACTAAAAATTTAAAAATCAGTTTCTGGAAAATCAGTTCTAATTTAATGATTATGAGTTTCCTGAATGTGAAAACGGATTTTTTAAAAACGCATTAGGTAATGAGTAATTATAGAAACAAATTTTCTCAGAGGATAACATTGGGGCCACAGCTGTCAGCCATTTTGGGTATTGTTTACTATATAATGGAACATATGTTAAGTAAAGATACTGTAATATTAAATACTTTTCTATAAATGTTCATTTATTTACATATTTATGAAATTACTTACATATTAATAAAAAATACAGAATCAAATTGAAACTTTGTTGTCTCGAGGCCATCTTGTTCAATGCATCATAAAAATTGCATGTTAATAATGATGTTTTGAGAATATTGCTAAGCAAAAATAGTCTTTCATGCAGAAAGACTTTAGAAAGCATGCTTTCAGACAGAAAGCATGCTTTCTGTTTATAGTAAACGTCTTTAAAAGATGTCATTGTGCTCGTAGTAGATAATGTAAACTGCCAATTTCATTCAATTGCTAAAGAAATACAATAGGCGCAACTGCATATCAGAAAAAGAAAAAAAAAAAAAAAGCAATTTAAATCGAAAATAAGCTTATTTTTCACACTGTCTGAGTTTTTTTTTTTTTTTTTTCGTTTATAGACCACTAAAAAAATGTCATTAGGGCTATTTGATAAACCCTAAAATTTTGAAAGAGTAACCAAAAAGTTGCTCATGTACGAAAAAAATCTGTAAGAAATCATAAGTTTTCCCGATAGATTTTACATATGTTTCTAATGTAGGTGGCTATTGCCCCCTCCCCTCCTCCATGGAAAACTAATTCTATCAAATGATACGATTAAAGAACTGATTAAAAAACATATTTTCTTTTCAAAGTTATGGAGGTTATAAAACAATTTAGAACATCAGAAGGGCATATTTATTAAAGAAACTTTTATTAAATTTTATTTCGGGATGGGTCCGGACCCCATGGACCCCCTCCCTGGGTACGTCCTTGTCTGTTGTGTCTGTAAGTTGCAATAGTTGCAATTTCTTTATCGTTTTTCTTTTTCTTTTTTTTTTTTATGTGCGTGCGTAGGTATGTACTATTTTCACAGCACATTATGTCTTTTAACTTAAAAAAAAGGAAGAAATGGTAATTTGGATTTTTGAAAAATTCTGGGGGGGTCCAACTGGAACTCTGGGGGGGGGGGGGGGGGGTCCAGGCCTCCTTGGACCCTATCTAGTTACGCCAATGCACGGTGACGTCGAATTCATCCATGAAATTTGATGCAGTGTTAGAAATAAGAATTTTGAAACTAGGCGTGAAAATGACGCCTGGATTAAATTTTTTCGGCGTCAAAATGAAAAATCTAGGTGCTATTTATAATTAAATATGTATATTAAAATAATAATAATAATAACGCATCAACTTGTAAATAATACATGCAAGATTATATAAAACATTTATGTAATGAATGTAATTTTACATTGACAATATTAAACGTACATATTTAAAATCGCAAATTCATTCTTCACCCAGAAGATACATCATTCCACCACAATTTAATAGCATTTTCTGGGCAGAAATCTTCCAATTTAGGGCTGTTTAATTTAATCATTAACAAATCGTCAACTACTTTCATAGAGATATGATTTCTTAAATCAGTTTTTATCATGTTCAATTGACTGAAATAGACTTGTTTACAGTCTGATGGGATTGGGAAAATTATTAGGTATGATGAGGAAAAAATCCAGGCGTCAAATATGGCACCTATGATTGGAATTCTAGGCGTCAAAATGAAAAAACTGGTCGCAAAATGCGACTGACGACCGCTTATTTCTAACCCTGATTTGATGCCACCTGGTGAGTGATAAAGTAAACATTCATTTCCATTTACTGGCAAGTTGCAGTGATGTATGTCTGCACAGCTAAAAAAAAAAGGATGTATTTTCATAGTAGCAAACAAACAGATAAAGCTGTCAGCTAAAATGTGGTAAGTAAGTAAAATACATTTTAATAAAAGAAAATAAATGAAGTTACTTGACTTCAATTAATTAAATGTTTTAAACTTTATACTATACTTTAATGTACATTCTGAATAAACTTAAGCATCTTAAAAGACGTCATCACACTGTGATTGAGAAGAATAATTCGGTTGTCAATTTAGAATTTTTTTTTTTTTTTTTTTTTTTCTGCCAAAAAACCATACATCAGTATCTTGTGAGGGACTCTTTTTAAAGGCAGAAATTTAATTTCAAAACGCATTTTACAACTTAAAACTAAAAATATCGAAAAATTGCTATTTTTTAATAGCAGTTCCTTTTTAATCAAATAAATTTATTTTTAAATGAAAATATAAATAAATCAGACGACGACTTCTGTAGTGTTGGCCAGAGTATTTTCTGCCATAAGGTAGTGCCACTGCACCGCTGTCATTGCATACTTCGTGATTGGTAGCGATTTCTATGGCTTCTCTGAACATTGTGTAATTATAATCTTTATAATCCGCAATTTTACTAGTTTTTTCAAAATTAATTATAATATCCTGACTATTAAACGCTTTAGCTAAAGCTGTATTAAACTTGCCGGTTTTTATGTTGTTCTTATGCTCTTTTATTCTTGTTTTATTTTTTCCTTTTGTAACTCCAACATATGAACCTGGTCTATTATTTTGATCAATGAATGGTATTTTATAGATTTCTGCATCTCTAAAAGGGGGATGGGGTCTTTATCGCTTCGTATCAATTGAAAAATATTCCTGTTGGGCTTAATAGGGATATTGATGCATACCTGCCAACATTGAAGAATCAAAATAACGGAGATTTTATAAGCGGCATTTTCAGGCCTAGAAAATATTGATTTATTTTCAACATATGACAGTATTTCAATAGTTTAATTCATGGCTTAAATTATCGAAAAGTTATATGTGTAGCTTAAATTTAATTATTAAATAAAAATTAAGTAATTATCAATTACAAATAGTAATATATATATAGATTCATGAGAATGTTTTTTCAGCAAAAGGAAAATTTTACTTAAAAAAAAATGAAGGTTTGTTGAAGTTTTGAATAAATTATAGGTATAATTTTTAAAATCTTCAGAATAATGGAGAAATGTCTGAGAATAACGGAGAGTGGAAGACAGTCCCAAAACAACAGTCTCTCTGTTGAAATAATGGAAAGTTGGCAGGTATGTTGATGTTGTATTTACCTGCTACACTTTTTATTTTGTTTGAAAGGCTCTGCAATCAAAAGGAATAGATGAGGTACATTTTGAGGGTTTTTTTGAAAGTTAGGTATATTATCCAGTGTTTTTATTCTATTTTTGATCAGTTTATTGACAATTTTGTCTGGGTAGCCTATTTTTCTAGTAAAAACTTTAATTAAATTTAATTCGTTATTGAGGTTTTCTGATTCGTTACATATTAAAAAAGCATGATTAATATAAGAACATATTGTATTAATTTTGTAATGGAAAGGTGTTTTACTATTATAGTGGATGATAGTAACAAAATCATTCACTAATAGTAATGAAATCATCCACTATAATAGTAAAACACCTTTCTGTTACAAAATTAATGCAATACGTTCTTATATTAATCACGCTTTTTTAATATGTAACAAAACAGATGACCTCAATAACTAATTAAATTTAATTAAAGTTTTCACTAGAAAAGCAAGCTACCCGGACAAAATTGTCAATAAACTGATCAAAAGTAAAATAAAAACACTGAATAATATACCTAACTTTCAAAAACCCCTCTCAAAATTTACCTTTTCTATTCCTTTTGATCACAGAGCCTCAAACAAAATAAAAAATGTAGCAAGTAAATACAACATCAATATCTCTATTAAGCCCAACACGAATATTTTTCAATTGATACGAAGCGATAAAGACCTCATCCCCCCTTTAGAAACGGCAGGAATCTATAAAATACCATTCACTGATCAAAATAATAGAGAAGGTTCATACATCGGAGTTACAAAAAGAAAAATTAAAACAAGAATGAATGAGCATAAGAATGACATAAAAACCAGTAAGTTTAATACAGCTTTAGCTAAAACGTTTAATTATCAGGATATTATAATTAATTTTGAAAAAACTAGTAAAATCACGGATTATGAAGATTAGAATCGCGCAATGTTCAGAGAAGCCATAGAAATCACTACTAATCACAAAGTATGCAACAACAGCGGGGGGAGGGGTAGCAATAAATAAAATCAGATAGTCTTTAAAAAATTATGAATATTTTGTCCTTTCATGGATATAAAAAAAAACAGATTTTTCTTAAGAAATAAAGAAAAGCCTGTAAAGTCAGTCTTAATTTTCCAATCAGGTTTTAAAATCCTTGGCTAATCATGGTTAAAAGCATTTGGATTAGGGCAAATTTTGGTTTTTATGTCGTGTTATTAAATTTCAACGATATTTTTTAAACATTTCAAATTCTGGTTTGTCTTAATTAAAAATTATTTAAAAAAATTTAAATTTCTTTTAGGTTAATTAAATATTTAAAGTTCACTAATTGATTAAAAATATTATTTATTTTTCGATTTAAAGAGATTTATTTTAAATTAGAATCATATGCATTATAAAAATCTAATTAATGAGGATTGCTTTGATGTGCAACCAGTTATTCGAAAAAAGTTATTCAGAATACTCTTGTTCAAACCAACCTGAATAATCTGTTTCTTAATGTATTGCAATCCTGCCTCCACCTGCCGCAACAAAAAGAGCATTCATGTAAAAACATGGTTTCAATCATCGCGTTTAAATTATTATTATTATTTTATTTTTATTTTTTTTGACAGCTTTGATATTTATTTACAGTTGAAGCAAAGAGTTAACTTCAGTAAATGGTAAGAGAAACAACTGGAAATTAATCATAAAACTTTTTTTTACTATTAAAAGTGTTACTATTAAAAGTGTCTTTATGTGTGTGCTTTGTTAACTATACTTTATTAACTTACCCCAACAAATCGTTTGTACCCAGCTAATAAAAAAGTACCTATTTTTCTTTACAAGATCTAGCAAATCTGCTGAAAATTTTGTATCATGAGCTTGCATTGTTAAAAAATTATAACTCACAATCTTTTGTTAATTCAAATTAAAAGCAAAGAAAAATCTTCAAATACAATGCAATTCAACACAAAAATAAATAAAAAGAAAAGGACAACAAACATGATGCTCAAAATTGCTGTATTCTCAGAGAAAACATGATTCACATTTGACAACATGTGCATAACCCATGGATGCATGCTTGCCCAGTGCACAAACACTTCTTCACTAATCTCACTCAGTTGTTAAAGAAACTAAATATAGTGCAATGTCACATGAATAATGTATAGTACACAGGATTTAGAAATTGGAATGTGAAAGTCAGGTGTCAATGGCACCTAACTATTTTTTCTTATTTGCCAAAATGATCTACTCTACCATATTTTTTTTTTTTTTTTTTGTTTATTGGGATCATAACAGGATAATTTTTTTTTTTATTATTCACTTATTTAAATAATAAAAACAAACAGGAAAGTTAAAAAAATATTTTATTTATACTAAAAAAAAAAAAAAAAAAAAAAAAAAAAAAAGTAAATTAAAAACTTACTTTCAACAGAATAAACAGTAGAAGAAAGTTTTTAATTATCTGCTGGCCCGCTGATTCTTAAAATAAGTCAAATACCACAATCTTCAAGCAAAATTAGGAACTACTAGAAAATATCCATTTAAACTATTTATACTCTCAGGTTTAACAAAAATTTGGTTCAAATTAATTTGGTATTTCAGAAATTATTATGATGGGAAATTTCTGCTGCATATAAGCTAAGTGATATCAAAATTAAAAATATATATATATTTGAGATATTTTATGAATTCAGAAAAAAAAAAAAAATCTACAAAAAGCATTTATGTATTTCTTGTACTCTTTTTTTTTTTTTTTTAAGTTTATGTATAGGTGTTAAAACTGACACTGTAAGAATTCTTGAAGATAATAAAAAAAAATTAGCATTTTGTGCATCATAAAGAAAACATTTATTATGACAAAATTAATTTTTTTTAATCTGGTCAAAAGTTCGGCACGAAAAATGACACCTGAAAGTGATTTTATGGTCGCCAAACTAAAATTTCTAGGCGCAAAATACACCTAACGACTGCTAATTTCAAACTCTGATAGTACACTGAGCAAACAATATTCGAGATAACAGAGAGACTTACACCACATCCCTGAGACAACTATGTATTACTGTTAGTTGTTACTAGTATCTTGTTAGCTAAATTACGCTTTTTAAAAATTTGTAAAGTGAAATGTGCAGTGCATTAGCATTCATTAGCTATCTTAAAGTTGTTAAATTATCATACTGCCTATAAAGTTTTGTAAACAAAACAAACAATTTTATTCAGTAAAACTTAACAAGTAAAGGTGTAAAATATTAGCAAATGTTAATTTCAAAGAAGAAAAACATTAACAACATATTTCAGGCAAATGATTAAAATAATAGTGACCAGCACCATTTGAATTTTAAACTCTTAACATTATTTTAAATTTAAAAAAACAAAGATAAAAATTTCTTTATCCAAAATTATGTTAATTCAAAAAGTCAACAAACGATGAATGCTAACATTACATGAAGTACATGCAACCTCAATCCAATGGTTAACAAATAACTGACTCAAAAACCAAACTCCATGTAACTACATGGAAGTAAAGGGCAACACTTGCACGAAAAAGAAATTGGAATTAATGTAAACAAGAATGTCAACTTATAGGCTTTTACATCTTCATCTAATATAAATACAGGAAGGGCATATTTGAATGAATTAAATTAATTACAAAAACATATTTTATTCAAAACTATAATTGGATTACCATTACAGCAGATAAAACTAGCAACTTGTCTTTACCATGTCTAATGTACCCAACCAATACTGACCGCTCTGTATAGGATCAAACAAATTACAAAAATCATTTAATAGTTAACTGTGACAAATTACATCACACTCAATCAGCAACTCCATACGGAAACAATTATGGTGCCATCTATTGATCTATACTGTAATACAGCAGTTTAATTTAGAAATTGCTAAGCTGGTACCAGTGGCAAACCTACAACTGATGGGACCCGGGGTGAAAGTCTCATTGTGGCCCCTCTTATATTAAAGCCTACTTGCACTTCTTCACTTAAGTTTATTACTATAAAAATGCATTAAAGTTAGTTTTAAGATTTACTCTGAAGCCCAACCTAACAAGAGGTCTAGGATCATTGGCTCTGCTTGCCTTGCCTTAGTTAACCTTTGCATAAATGAATTTTTTGGTTTTGGAGTTGTAGCTCTACAGTCATTTTCTTTTTACATAAAGCCTTTTTAGACAGAAACCTATGGCTTAAAGTGGAATTAAAGGGAAGGTTTTAGGTTAAAATAATGACACGACAACCCCACCATAACATATACTTAAAGGTTAAGTTTCTTCAGAGGCTCCCACATGAACAGGGGCCAGAGGCAGCCTACACCATCTGCCCCACACTCGATATACCACTGGCTGGTGTATAGAAGAAAAATCTGATGATAAACAAAGTTTTGTGCAAATACGAGGATGATTCAGAAAGTAATACCTCCAAGCCCACTGTTTTGCCAATAGTACTTGTGAACATTTTGAACTATTTATCATTAATGCACTGATGTTTGAACTGTAGAATGTCACTTGTTTCACATTTCTGTCTCTTCTCCTTCCAGAGTAATCAAACAACCCATGGAATCCAGTGGTGACATTTGGTTAAAACAGCGGGCTGTAATTGAATTTCTGACTGTGGAATTTTTTGTGCCATTTAAGTAAAGATTGTAAATGCAAATACAGTAAAAACCTGCTAAGTTGATCATTGTTGAATGTTGGCCATCAGTACCTGTCTAAGTTGACCTAATTTAAGAGTGTACCAAATGTGGCTATATAAACACAATAAGCAAATCCTTTATAACCTGAAGCTTTGTCTATCTTGAATGTTGACTACTGAAAACTTAATCTTAGGAGGATAGAACAGTATAATCTGCTTATGAAATTCCTCTGTAACTGGACCATTCATTCCTTACAAGGAAATGAGGGAGAGGATTGGATTAGCATCTACCATTTCTGCCTAGCCTCAAAATTAATTTTATTATTGTATAATTTTGATTAAAAATTGTTGGAAGTAGCGAACAATCCATTTTGAAACAGATGCTCCTTGTTAACTGCGCATGGGCATGAGAGAAAACTGTTGGGGAAACAAACATATAAATGTTTTTTTTTCCATGTTGATTTAAGTATTATTGAAATATTTTTGTTGTTAGATATTCTTGATTTAAACAACGCTATTAGAAAATATATAAGTTTTAAAATCTTTTAAATAAAGTCTTTAAAGATGTACTCACATATAAATTCCAGAAATGCCGTTTTTAAAATGTCAATGTGCTTTTGATGACATTGTTTACGTTTGCATTTGCCGGTTGCCTTGCTCTCGGTAAATTGCCGTAGTTAGCAAACCAATACGTAGATGGCAGAGCAGTTAGTAGTCGCTTCCAGGTAAAATGGAGGTTTTGCGATCACATGGCATCAACTGTTAGATACACTGCAACAACTTCATAAACAGTGACAGTATAAATAAATCGTTGTTTGTTTTGGAAGGTGGTGTCATTTGTTGCAGGATGTAGTTCACATGTTATTTTGATTTATGCTTTAAACAGAAATTAGTCGGTTACACTAAAACGTGAATTTATAAGTTTCTGGTTATTTATAGATTTAATGACTTTTACGGTTTGAATTTTCCGCTGGCGAGTTTTATGAAAGTCTATCGGTGTTTCTCGGGCAGCTGTTAACATCCTATGAGCAAGTATTTTAATTGCAAATTGATGTTGGTGAACAAGGTTCGCTAGTTTTGGACTAGCATCTTAAATAATGCCAATAATTCTCAACCTCAGTCTAGTAATGTTAAACCTCAGTTTAGTAATGTCAAACTTCAATCAAGTAAATTTAAATTTAAGAAAAATAAGTTTGTAAGTGAGGTTAACTCCGTCACCCATAGTGAATTTAAAGAATCCGCCCCATTTTCCTTTTTCCTAGCTCAGTCAAATATTAGCGAATCTGATGATAGCTGTTGGGCTTTTGATACCGCAGTGAAACACCATTTTTGCAAAAATCAAGATTTCTTTGACGAGTATACTCCTCTTGAAAGTGAAAGCTTATTTGTCGCTGTGGACGGAGTTACCTTCCCGATTAAAGGTAAAGGCATCGTAAAGTTAAAGTTTGGTAAAAATGAATGTATTTTAAATGATGTCCTTTACTCCCCTAGATTATGTAAGAATCTTATATCAGGGCCTCAAATTGACCTACATGGTTTTAGTTTTTCTGGTAAGGCAGGGAGGATAAATGTGATCGGCAACAAAGACAAAGATGTATTCTCTGCAAAATTAAAGTACGGAATTTACTATGCGTATCCCAAGGTTTTGAAATCAAATGGGGGGCAGGTTTCTGCTTCAGCTGTTGGAATAAGGGATGTTGAAACCTGGTATGCAAGGTTTGGTCATGTAAATCTCAGATCAGTTATATACACTAGTAAATGTGATGGTGTCAAAGGCTTACCAAAGTTGAAGTTTAAAAGTTTTTTTGTGAGCCGTGTACAGTAAAGCAAGCAGAGAAGAATAAGGAAGTCAATTAAGAATTCGGTGTATAAAGCTCCATTAGAGAAAGTGTTTATGGATGTCTGGGGTCCGTTGAGAATTAAAGGTTGCAATGGTGAAAAGTGTTTTCTGTCAAATGTAGATATGTTTCCCAAAAAGGTTGCAATTTATCCAATGGCAGAAAAAATCCAAGTTTTTGAAATTTTTGAGAATCATATTGCCTGTGCCGAAAGAGAGTTGGGTAAAAAATTAAAGTTTATGCATACCAACAACGGATCAGAATTCGACAATGATAAGTTCAGGACATATTGTGATAAAATAGGTGTTGTGCATGAATTAACTAATATGTTTACCCCTGAACAGAATGGCATGTGTGAGAGGTTGAACCAGACTGTTCTAAACTGCGTAAGAGCAATGTTGGTTGACAGTGGTTTACCCTTTGAGTTTTGGTCAGAGGCCGTATTATTTTTCGCTTGCACATGGAATAGGTTAATTCATCATGGTCAGAAGAAAACGTCCCTTGAACTTTACACCGGTCATAAACCCCTTGTTCGTCATCTAAAACCGTTTGGACTTGTGGCTTATGTGGGTATTCCTAAGCAAAAGCAGTTCCATAAGTTAACTCCGAAGGCTGAAAAAGGTGTTCTAGTTGGGTATTCACTGCGTACCAAAGGTTATAGAATTTGGCTGGAAGAGAGTAATAGGATTGTCGAAATGTTAAATGTTACTTTTGGCAAATCTCTCTTTGGAAAAAACAGTGGAGCAGTGTGTGGCACCACCCCAGCTGATTTGGATTTGCTGGCAGATGATCCGGTAGATCGTACTGAATACGGTCCTGTTGATCAGAATCTGCCCGGTGGATTTGATGATGCTGAGAAGGAGGTTGCAGAAATTCCCCTGTTGATTCCCAGACTAAAGTCGTTTGGATACGTAAGCCTGTCCCAAGACCTGTTGGTGGCTGTGTGGATGTGTACTATTATCCAGAAGGTACCAAAACTAGGTTAAGGTCTTTGAATGATGTTGAAAAATATTGTAGTAAAAATAATTTGAGTTTTAAACCTGAAACTTCTGATTATTCAGGTAGTAATTTATATGAGGGGGTTGTTGAGCAGGCTGTAGCACCTGTTTCTCAATTGGCTAAAAGCAGAACTAAAAGGTAAAAAATAAAACTGGTAACAAAATGTCTTGACTAGAAATAATTGTACCCAGAACATTTAAACAGGCAACAAAATCTGAGCAGTTCACTGAATGGAAATCAGCAATGGACGAGGAAATAAATGCAGAGTATGAAGAACTGAAGAGTATGGCATTTGGTGGAACTTCCAATGGGTAAAACGCCAGTTGGCAATAGGTGTGAGTATGCCCTTAAAAAGGATAAATACAGAAATATTGCCCGATTTAAGGCTCGTTTAGTGGCTGAAGGTTTCCACCAAGTTAAAGGGGAAACATATGATGAAACCTTTTCCCCAGCCATTAATTTTTCAGTTGTGAGGTTCTTCTTTGCTGTGTTAGTTTGTCTAAATTGGTGCAACCTTCAGTGAGACGTGAAAAGTGCTTATTTGTATGCCCCTCTTAATGAGAAAATTTATATGGTTCAACCACTTGGTTACATTGTAAGTGTGAAAGAACACCTTGTTTGTAAGCTTGACCGTGCACGTTATGGGTTGCATCAAAGCAGCAGGTTGTGGTTTTATGAACTGAACAGGGTACTATTGGATCAAAGTTTTCAAAAGTTTAACTGATGTAATTGTGCATATAAGTTTAAAGATTTTATTGTTTTATTGGTGTATGTTGACGATAGTGTCATTTCTGGTAAAAATCAACTACAAGTTGACAATGTTGTTGAGTTACTTGGGCAGAAATTTGACTTAAAAATTCTTGGTCGGACTAAAAAACTGTTAGGTGTGGAATTTTCATATGAAAATGGTGACGTACAGTTATCCCAAAGTTTGTATGTAGAGGAAGTGTGTGAACATTTTAAATCATTCCACTTACCCATTACATCACTGCCAATAGTTAAAGGTCTCAAATATTCAAAAAGGGAATGTCCGGTTGGTCAAGTGGAGTTAGAGGAAGCGTCCTAGTACCCTTACATGAATGTGCTAGGATGCTTATCCTTCATTGCTAATTGTACTCGTCCTGACATTGCATATGCAACTAATATATTCAGCCAGTTTCATAGTTGCCCCGGCTTGACACATTGGAATGGACTAATCAGACTTTTAGGGTACATCTCATGTACCAGAAACTACAAATTAAATTTAAAATGCAATAGCCCAAGTTGAGTCGCATATTCAGATGCTGATTTTGCAATGAATCATGACGATTATATTTCAATGGGGGGGGGGCAGATAGTTGATGAAAGTCCAGTCTTATGTCGAACTTTTAATAAGGAAAGAGGTGTCAACTTGTCCACAACGGAGAGTGAATTCATTTCCATGTGTGAATGTGTTAAGGAGTTGATGTGGTTAATAGAATTATGGATGACTGTTATAAGTTCAGGTTAATTTCTGGTAATCATAATCCTCCTATTTTATATGCTGACAATCAGTCTGCCATTAAGTTCACCAAATCACCAATAGAGAACAGGTCAAAGCACATAAGTGTTAAACTTTCCTTCATCAGGGAGTGGCTCTTTGAGGGATAATTCGACGTTAAATATGTTGCTAGTAAATCAAATGTCGCCGACCCATTTACCAAGCCCCTTACGGAATCAGATTTAAATAAATTTATTAATAAAATCTTTCTAAAGTAAATACATAATTTAAAATAAATCTTTTTTAAAGTATAAAGTTTTTTTCAGGAACAGTTTTAGTTTCCTATTTCATAAAATACACTGATGGAAAAAAAAAATCCCAACACCAAGAAAATTTATTGTACAGTAATGAAATTTCAGCAATACATTTGTCTAAGTAACATATTTAATTGATTAAAGTTTCAAAATCACAGGTAGAGCCATTGGCGAGAAGAGCCATTTCAAATGTGAAATGTTGGTACATTAGTAACCGGTGTAACCACCAGAATTTTGAATGCAAGCATGCAAACGTGCATGCATTGTGTTGTACAGGTGTCGGATATCAGTTTGTGGGATGGAGTTCCATGCCTGTTGCGTTTGGGCGGTCAATGCAGGGACGCTTAATGCTGGTTGTGGATGACGCTGGAGTTGTCGTCCAATGATGTCCCATACGTGCTCTATTGGAGAAAGATCTAGTGATCTAGCAGGCCAAGGCAACATGTCGACACTCTGTAGAGCATGTTGGGTTACAACAGCGGTATGAGGGCGAGCGTTATCCTGTTGGAAAACACACCCTTGAATGCTGTTCATGAATGGCAGACCAACAGGTTGTATCACTAGACTGGCATACAAATTTGCAGTCAGGGTGCATGGGATAACCACGAGAGTGCTCCTGCTGTCATACGAAATTGCTCCCCAAACCATAACTCCAGGAGTAGGCCCTGTGTGTCTAGGCCGCAGACAGGTCGCTAGCAGGCGTTCACCTGGACTCCTTCAAACCAACACACGGCTATCACTGCGACCTAGGCAGAACCGGCTTTCATCAGAAAACACAACAGATCTCCACTCCGTCCTCCAATGAGCTCTAGCTTGACACCACTCACGTCGCAAACGGCAGTGGTTTGGAGTCAGTGGAATGCATGCTACAGGGCGTCTGGCTTGGAGCTGTCCTTGAAGTAACCAATTTGTAACAGTTCGTTGTGTCACTGTGGTGCCAATTGTAGCTCGAATTTCAGCTGCAGATGCAGTAGGATTAGCCACAGCCATACGCCGAACATGGTGGTCTCCCCTGTCAGTAGTGCCACGTGGCCGCCCGGAACCCGGTCTTCTTGAGGCAGTACCTTCCCTTGACCACTGCTGCCAACACTCATGAACAGTGGATACATTCCTGCCAAGTCTTTCTGCAATATCGCGGAAAGAAAACCCACCTTCTCGTAGCCCTACTACACGACCTCGTTCAAACTCAGTGAGCTGTTGATAATGGCTTCTTCATCTTCTTAGAGGCATCCTTGACTAACATTAACCCGCTACGTCAAATCTCAACTGTAAATAACGATCACGAACCTTACAGCGCTTATTTAAAGCAAACCTCATTTGCATGTTCATAGTGTCGCTACTAGCGTCACACTTATGCACGTAGCTTGAAATTTGAATCGACGTCATCTTTCAGATGTATAAACACGCCTACCAAATTTCGTTTATCTAGCACAGTTCCTTCCTGGCGTCGGGATTTTTTTTTCCATCAGTGTATAATGTTTTTTCTGGGAATTGCTTCCCAGTTTTTTTTTCCACATTTGTGGAATATAATTTTTTTTTAAATGGTATTTTGCATATGGATTGTTTTCTCCATTGTAAATTTTTGTAATGTAGCATTAAATTAAAACTTTTTTTATATTATGTTGGTATGAATGAATGGGTACCCGAATGATTGTTTTATGTGTATGTCATTACATGTTTAATGTCTATTAATGTTTTATGCATCTGTTCTTTTTAATATATGTATATATTTTTATAAATATATTATGTTATATAATGGAATGGTGAATTTATTATGTAATTTAATGCCATTTTTTTCTTTTTCTACGAGCTTTCTTGATTTGACACTTTGGACTGTTGAATAGATATGAACTGAGAGACATCTTTGTAATAAGATGACACATTTTCTTATTGTTTTACTCAGATCAAGTTGATGTGGTAACGTTTCTTTATTTCTTGATATGTTAATTCCAGGTAGCTTGTCCTTTCTAAACAAATCAACACAATGGGGGGGAAGCTGTTGGGGAAACCAACATTATAAATGTTTTTTTTTTATGTTGATTTAAACCTCGCTATTAGAAAATATATAAGTTTTAAAATCTTTTAAATAAAGTCTTTAAAGATGTAATCACATATAAATTCCAGAAATGCTGTTTTTAAAATGTCAATGTGCTTTTGATGACATTGTTTAAGTTTGCATTCGCCGGTTGCCTTGCTCTCGGTAAACTGCCGTAATTAGCAAACCAACACATAGATGGCGGGGCAGTTAGTAGTCACTTCCAGGTGAAATGGAGGTTTTGCTATCACACGGCATTAACTATTAGATACACTGCAAACCGTAAACAGTGACAGTATAAATAAATCGTCGTTTGTTTTGGAAGGTGGTGTCATTTGTAGCAGGATGTAGTTCACATGTTATTTTGATTTATGCTTTAAACAGAGATTAGTTATATTAAAATGTGAATTTATAAGTTTGTGGTTATTTATGGATTTAACGACTTTTACAGTTTGAATTTTCTCCTTGCAAGCTTTATGAAAGTCTATCGTCATTTCTTGGGCAGCTGTTAACATCCTATGAGCAAGTATTTTAATTTATTTTTATAGTTGTCAGCAAATTGTTGTTGGTGAAGAAGGTTTGCTAGTTTTAGACTAGCATCATATGGATTTCTTTACAGTTTAAATTTGTTACGTTATGTTTTAAAAGTCTATTGTTAATGTCGTGAATTGTTGATATTGTATTGGTTTATTACAAGTTGTCGACATCATTGTTAAGTTTGAAATTTGCCGTTAAATGTATTGAATTGCCAAAATGCATATTTACACTTAACACCCCAAGCTAAAATAAAATGAACTTTCACTGATGCATTCTTTAATTACTCTGCACACTTTTGAAGCTTTATGCTATAGCAAGAACTCTCCAACACGCTCCGACTGCGAGTGCCAGATGAGAAGAAAATGTAGCTATGTGTTAGTAAAAGGACCCTTTATTAATTTCATCATACAAGATCCCTTTAAATCTTTATTAATAGTAAAATACAAATAAAATGTATATCTTACCTTTTAGAATTAATTCCATTAATTTAAATTAATTCAATCTTTATTTTTCAATTACGTTGTTTACTTACCATCAGCAGCATCGCTTATTAAATCCTACACTCATAACAGCTAGCAGTAAAAGAGTTAGTTCCCTAATTCTTCCTGAAGGCTTGCAATCGCTATAGGACTTGCGATCGCTGATTCTTCCATTCCAAAAAGACTGCATTCAGTTATGTCGAATGTGAAACCAGAAGGTCTGAATGCAGTAGCGTTTATAAAGCTCTCTTTGTCCAATGAACATACACACACTACAATTTGCTAATGAAGAAAACGCCAAAATTTTATGGGAAAAAAAAAAAACATGTTTATTGACCAAATAGAAGATCGACGAATTGATGCGGGAAACGAATTGAAATATTTACAGATGAAACAAATTGAGTCAGTAAATGATTGCATTGCTCGATCAAAAGGAATCTCAGTAAAATGTCAATCTCTGGGACTGGAAATTTCTACAAGAGAACTGGTGTATTATACAGTACGAGGATTAACAGGAAGTTTTGTTAAAATTAAAGATGTTCTCAAAACCCAAAGGGAGAAAACGATGGAAGAGATATTAGAAATTTTACAAGAAGAAGCAAACAACACTAATCTGTGTAATGAACAAAACAAAGCTGAAGCATTCTATGTCGCCAAGGACTGTTATAAAAGCAACACTCAAAGGACATTCAATAACTCTTATGATTATAGACAGGGACATAAAAACAGGAAAAATAATTCTCATTTTGACAAGGAGAAACAAAAAAATAGTTCTGTTTTTAGTGCATCTATTAATGATTTAGTGTGTGATAATGTTTTTATTTTAGATTCTGGAGCTTCTAATCCCATGATAAAAGATAGAACATGGTTCGAAAATTTAACGCCTGAAATTAAAGATATACATCTAGCAGGTAAGGATGCAAAAATTATGTGCCATGGCACCGGGAGTGTTAAAGCCAATACTGTAAGTAAAAATCCTATTTATTTAACTATCGAAAATGTTTGTCATGGTTCCTGATTTTAGATACAATCTTTTGTCAGTTACCTCATTAATGGATAGCCACATTAAATCTACTAAAAATTCTGTGTTAATTTTTTATAGTAATAATAAATTAGTTACTAAAGCATATAAAAATAATAATAAACTTGAAATTAATTTAGAGCCTATTTCTAATAAAGAATGTAATATGATATTTAATGATGTTGATTATGAAATGCGGCACAGTAGATTATGCCATTTAAATCCTAATTATATGTTCAAAATGAAAGAGTATATTAATTTTAATGTATTAGAAAATTTTAATTGTGAAATTTGTGACATAAGTAAGGTAACTGGAAAAACTCCTCCACCTGTTAATACAGAACAAAGTTCTGAAATTCTAGAATTGATTCATATAATTTGTGTGGGCCTATTAATCCTATATCGTTAGGGGGTGCTAAATATTTTATAATAGTGGACAGTGGTGTTGCCAGAAAAAATTTGAGAGGGGGCACAACCTGGAATTTTTTTTTTTTTTTTTTTTTTTTTTAAATAAAATTCTAAAAGCATAGTTTTAAAGTTAAAAAAAAAAATGCTTATTAGAATTTTCCAGGATGGGGCAAGCGCCCCCTCTTGCCGACGTCCATGATAGTGGATGATTTTTCTGGCATGTACTTTACTTATTTTTTTTTTAAATAAAAACGATGTATTTGAAACATTTTGTAACTTTAAGATTAAATATGAGAATTTCACTGGTAAAAGAATTAAAGGGCTCAGGTAATAAATGAGCTCAGGTAATAAAGGGCTCAGGTTGTAAATGAGAAATTAGATAATTATCTTATTAATTCTGGTATATCACATGAAAAAACTGTCCCTTATAACTGTGAGTCAAATGGCAAGGCGGAAAGAGGGAACCGGGTATTACTAGAAAGAACTAGAACCACATTATATGAAAGTCAGTTACCATTATACTTTTGGGCGGAAAGTATAAACTTCAGTACACAAGTTTCTAATGTAACACTGCATAAAAGAAAAGAAAAAATACCCCTAGAAATATGGATCAGTAAAAAACCTAAATTGAATTACTTGAGAAAGTTTGGTTGTGTAGTTTATTTTCATATCCCTAAAGTATTAAGAAATAAATTTGAAATTCCCAGGTAAGAGGGGAGTTTTTCTAGGATACAGCCGTGAATGTAGAGCATATAGAATTTATGATCTAGAAAGTAAAAAAAGTAATTGAGGCAAGATCGGTTAAATTCAATGAATCATTAAAAGGCAGTTTATTTTTTAAGAAACATAATAGTATCTGGCATATTCAACCATTCTATAATACATCTCTAAAACAGACTGTTAATAAAATAACAAAAAACAAATTGCTTTCTCTCTAACTCTCTGACGAGAAAAAAGAAAAAATTCTAAAATCATCAACATCTACTGGTGAGGGGGTCATCAATGAAAAGGGGGAAATGCAGATGGAGAGTGAAAACAAAACCAGATGTAATTTCGAATTGCAGCAAAGTGAAAGAATAAAAAACAGATTTTGACTAACTTTACGGAAAGTATACCTAGTAATTATTTAGAGGCAAAAAGCGATATTAATTGTCAAAATTGGGAAATCGGGATGCAAAATGAAATGGACTCTTTAAATAAACATAATGTTTGGGAAATAGTTGACAAACCGATTGATGTGAAATTAATAAAGAGCAAATTGATTTATACCAAGAAAGAGAATGATTCAGACAATGTCATTTTTAAGGCAAAGTTATGTGCAGCAGGCTTTAATCAAATTAAAAACATCGATTTTTCAGAATCTTTCTCACCTGTTGTATGCATGGAAACATTAATGCATTTTGGATTTTGTAATTTTTTGGATTTTGTAATTTTCTAGATTTTGAAGACTGTACTGTATAATTAATATATTTTGGGATTCAAAAAAATTTTTTAACTGTGTTTTGAGAGTTGCAACTCTCTTAGGCAAGACAAATCTCGTAGCAACCAAGTTAATAATTTTTTTAAAACATAACAAGTAGTGGGCAAAAATTAACTTTTCTTTAAATATAAGTATATACATATAAGTACAATTAAGGTAATGAACAAAAGATTGATAATTTACCCAGAAAGCTGTTGAAAAGAAATACACAGGGCTGTTTAAAAAGAAGTTTGTCTTTGTGAAGCATTCCACTTTAATTCCTGAAAAATACCCATAACCATAGTTGCAAATTCTTCTTCTTTTTTTTTTTTTTTTTTTTAGATGGAAGGTATATTACCATGAATTTTTAAAAGAAATATTTAGTACACATTTTTGAGTATTGATTTATGGTTAATTGTATTGGAAAATACTATTAGAAAATAGTGGTGTCATTATTTAAAAGGGAACCTTAAAGTTGGCAACTATGTATAACTATAAAAAATAAAACAGATTAACATACAAAAATAGTTTTTAATATAATCATTTATTATAAAAAATGTACATAAAAAAATGTCTTTTTAACAAACATATTAATAAAAATTATATATTAAAAATAGCCTGGCAAAAGTAATTTATCAAATATGGGATTCTGAGTATAAATATCTACATTCTATAAGCAAACATGTCTATTTTCAAAGCTAAAGAATTCTATGCAGCTTTCAGAGAGAATTCAATGATTATAATCAAGACAAAATTTTAAATAGAGAATAGCGAGTATTAAATGAGATCGTAATTTTCATGAGCAACAAAAAGCTTTCAAATATTACAACAGGGTCAAATGCAATTAAGCAGCATAGCAATGCATCAATGAAGTTAGCATTTTTAAGAGTTTGCAGAAAAGAATGAATCACCATTATGCATTCATGGCAGAAATGTAGAATGACTCACTTAAAATGGATATGTTGAAGCATCTAAAAAAACAAACTAATTCCAAATAATGTGTGCAATTAGAAACTGCATCTTGATTTGCATTAATCACTGAAAAGTAAATATAATAAATTATTCAATCGGTTGTGCAATAAGTGTAGTTGTTTCACTTTTAACTAAGTGATAATCACATTTACAACAAAAAGTTCATGGTCAAAATAGTCAATACTTAAGTGAGTTCTTTTCATTATTCTAAACTATAATTCATGGTACATTATTTCTTCTGAGAAGCCAAGATTTATAATTTAAATTTTAGTTTGTAAAACTATATTGAAGTCTAGACAAAATAAAAAATTGAAGAGAAGTTGACCATCTAAGAAATAAAATATACCCTTTTATTTTTTGTTGTGTTTTTAAGTGTGTGTATAATGATTTATTCATATTTCTCATTTTTTTCTGGATATCCCAGTCTATCTTTCGATGCATTAGAAAATTGTTAAACCTCTTAAACTAACAACCACCAATATCAAAATTGAATTCCAAGTAAGATGTGGTGGACCAGTGAATTAAAAAACTATAAGATTATTATTAAGTTGAAGGTTTTTATTTTCTTAAATCAACAATATCATATTATAACTTAAAACTTTCTAGTATAAAATTCATAACGGTGATAAATCTCTTATCCAAATATTTGAATTTGGAAGAAAAACAGATTTTCAATAACAATGAGCCAGCAGCTTTTGAACTTGAAATATCATGCCTCTTACACAAACAGAATTTTTCACTCAGATAACATCTACTAGTAGAATGAATAATTAAATAGCATAATTATAATGTAATAAAAACTTACTAATAATTTTAGATTAAAAAAAAAAAAAAGTGCAGTAAAAGATTTATAAACTTACTACTTCATGCCTACTTAAGTGTGGATTAATGACTTTTCTGAACAAATATGTTGAACCGTGAGTAGCAGGGCATACTAACCATAGAACAAATAATATCTTCAATTCATAGTAAAATGGAAACCTAAAAGAATAATTCAGAATATAATTTTTATCATTCATGAGAAAGCACTAAAAATACTAAGAAAATTAAATTCTTTACCAAAAGGCTAAAAATATGTCTGCGAATATTTCAACGAATGTAAAAGCAGCAAATACTATCCAGTACATCATCCATTTGACCTATTTAGAGAGGGAAAAAAAACTTATTTTCATCTAATTTATTTTTATTATTATATATAATATATACATATATATTTCAAGGAATAATGTGGGTAAATTAATAACAAACATATGCAGTAAGCTGCAAGCTGCATACATAGTACAGTATGATTCAGAATAACTGCCAGTACTTTTTTCGAACCTATATTTTGAAATAGATAGGGGAAAGTGGGGATGAATGGGACAATAGCAAAATTTTTATGTTTTGAAAGCGCTGGAAACTTGAATATTTCTGGTATATGGCAGCACTGAGGTCATTCCTCAAGTGTAGTTTTAGAATTGTGCTATCCATAGAAGGGCAGAAAAAAATTAAAGTGTCTTTTTCAGCTGCCAAAGTAAGTTTTTACTGATTCAATTAGGTAATAGTTAAGAAATTAACTATTTGCTTAAAGTTAATATAACTCTGATATGGTGAAAAGGCATAATCTTATTATGTTTGTGATATTCAAGAAGAATATTGGCAATTGTTCATTAAGACTATTTCCTCTTTTATATGATCACGTGATGATTGGGATGAATGGGACATTCCCCACTATGTACTAATTTAAAATGGTACACAAGAATTATATTAAAACAAATATTAAATATATTTTCAACATTTTATATAACCTATAGTTCAGTAGTATTACATGGAATTATAAAAGTAGCATTTGAATTTAGTGAAAGTAGTCTAAATATAAAGAAATATAAGTAAAAGTTACGGATGAACAGGATTTTTTTTTTTTTTTAATTACTAGGATCTATATAAAGTTAGTTAATTCATTATAAAATAATTTTATATTTTTAATTATGCAATTTAGCCATATTGATTATCAGGATTCTTAATTTTTGTGGACTTAGAGAGAGAAAAAAAAAAAAAAAAAAAAAAAAAAAGAAAAATAATTGAAATGAATTGTTCTGATTTTTGTTTATAATAATTATGATTAAAAAAAAAAATATATGTTAGAATATTCAATGCAACTTAAATCAATAATTAAAAAAAAATAATAAATAAATAAACTAATAATAATTTGATTAAAATCACAATTTCAATCAAACTAATTAAATAAATCCTGGTGATTAATGATTTATCTCTTTCTAGTGTCTTATTTATTTGTTTTTAGATTAGGTCTTATTAGATTAAATTACCACAGCCTAGAGCACTAGGAACTGCACGAACCAAAATACTTTTGTCTTTTGATGTTAATTTGAGGTCAATACATCAGTTTATGTTAATTTCAGTAAATTCATAGTGTGTAATAAAATCCTATAAACCAATTTAACTATAAACATTTATTTACTTTCCATTTTGTTTTTTCTTTAACTCCAGTCCTGTCCCATTCATCCCTATAGGTGGGGATGAATGGGACAATGTGCACGCATGTAAAAAAAATTATTATTAATTAAAAATTATAACTTTTTATTAAAGTTAGTATGTTTATATGTAACTGATTACTGAAGAGTACTTATGAGCAGTGTTGCAAAATTCTGAATTACATATGGCCGATGTTATCAATAAAAATAGGAAAAATGCCCCGTTTATCCCCACTCTCCCCTACTAATAATACATTAAGACAATTATTATTATTTTTTTTTTGGGGGGGTTATTTACATATTAACAAATTAGTATAATCTATTCTGCTACTTTTCTTTTGCTTTTGATCATGGATGGAAAAGGAGCACTTGTGGTAAAATTATTTTTATAAAAACTGCTCCCAAGAAAAATCTTAAAACAGCTTAAACCATTGGGAATCAATGAAAGATTCATATTTAGAACTTTAAAACATTACAAGGAGACAGTTACATAAAAAATTCATCATAGAGGAGGGCATGAAAGAAAGGCACAAACAAAAGAAATTGTAAAATGTGTACATGAAAAAATTCACCAAAATTCTACACAATTTGGGATCAATGCCAAATTGTAAAGAAGATTCAGATATCCCAATCTTGACAGCAACGAATTTTAAAAAGTGATTTGGATATGAAAAAAAAATTATATATATATATACAGTCGAAGTTCGATAATCCGGAATGCTCGGGACTTCGGCAATTCCGGATCATGGAAAATTCCGGACCACAGAACTTTTTTTTGAAATTTTACTCCAAGTTATTTCTGTTTTACCAAAAACTTTTTTTTATCTTATAAAACACACAAGCATTCATTTAAATATAGCATCTATATAAATTATAAATAATATAACCTTAATTTCTTTAAAAGATTTACATTAAATAAACTGCATAAGAAATGAACATCAAAATATTGGTTTACATATTTATTGACACACATTATAAATATACATGAAAATATAAAACATTTCGATTGTTTCCACATTAAAATATTTTTTATATATACTGATACAGCTTGTATATAACTCTGGATTAACGTAATAATAAAAAATTTATGGAGACCTCTGTGTACTTGCCGATTACCATGTTAGGCCTAGCGCACTCAATAACAAACTTTAAAACTAGATTTAAAAAAGTTGCTTACATTAAAAAAAAAAAAAAAGAAAAAGAAAGAAAGAATAAGAAATTAGAAGGCAAGGAAAATACATAAAAATATTTACTGTTTATGATTAAAAATAATTTTAAAAGAGTAAAAACATCAAAGTTTGATAAGAAACGGGGGAAAATGTCATCTTATCACAAAGCCGAAAGATCGTTGGTTGGATGGTTGGTTGGTCCGAGACTTTTGCAGCACCCCAGGGCGTTAAACACGTAGCGACCGGAGTGATGCTCAAGCACAAGCTGTACCAAATGAAAATAAAAATATTATTTCTTGAACATATCAGTAATGGTTAATTGTCTCATAGATTTTTCCCTGTGGGAAATTAATTGATCTTTAGCATGATATAAAGACATAATGGTATGTCCTGGAATAAAAGATCGCTGCTCCAGGCCCTTAATCACTTTCTCAATATTAATTAAGAGGTCTTCTGTGGGAATTTTTTTTTCTTTTATTTCATCAATCTCATCCTCATCCGAGCTGCTAGTTTTTTCTTCGGATCGTCTGAGAGCCATATTGGCGATTTCCACATCGCTAAGCACATTGACTACGGGAGAATCATCATCACAATGAAGGACCTCGTCAACATCAGATTCATTAATTGGCAAAGTGATATTTTCTTTTTTGCCTGCACCTTTGCAAAAATTTAACAGGTCAATAACCATTGCTTTCTCTTTTGAAGGTCGGAAACCCTCAAAATCGTGTGTGGTGTCCTCATCGTCGAAAAATATGGTGCCAGGGATCAAATTATGCCACGCATTGTGCAGCGTTTCAGCATTAATTTGATCCCAGGACTTTGCTATTTCCCATAAGGCGTCTCTTATTGAAAATACCTTCAGAAATTCTCTTATGTTCTTTTCATTGTTCACATAGTGAAGC
This sequence comes from Salticus scenicus, assembly GCA_963930645.1. Taxonomy (NCBI): domain Eukaryota; kingdom Metazoa; phylum Arthropoda; class Arachnida; order Araneae; family Salticidae; genus Salticus; species Salticus scenicus. The sequence continues at coordinate 150,301,431 of OZ005651.1, forward strand.
ATTCTCTTCAAAAAATTACTTTTATAAGAGCATTTTAAGGCTCTTAACACACCCATGTCCATTGGTTGAACGAGCGACGTACAATTTGGTGGTAAAAGAACTACTTTCACATTATCAGTATTCAAAACTTCAGCACTGGGATGTGTAGAGCAATTGTCCAAGATTAATATGGTTTTTGAATTCACATCCATTCCGATGGTGCGGTAATGCTGTTTAACCTCAGGCAAAAAATGATGACGAAACCAGTCTGTTAAGATATCTTTGGTAATCCAGGCCCGCTTATTCGCCTTATAAATAACGGGCATTACTCTTACTCCGTCCTTTCAGTGCGCGGGGTTTCGCACTCTTGCCAATCACCAAAAGCTTGTTTTTGAACAATCCCGCAGCATTACCACATGCTAAAATTGTTAATCTTTCCTTATTATCCTTGACACCTGATGGGTTTTTTTCATCTGCAGTTGCAAGGGTGATTCTAGGAACATAACGCCAGAATAACGACGTTTCGTCGGCGTTAAAAATTTGTTCTAGCGTTATTTTTTCTTCAGATATCATTTCGTTAAATTCGTCAACAAAATTCTCTATTGCATCTACATCTGCAGACGCCTTCTCACCACTGATGCGTAATTGTCTTATTCCGTGGCGTCTTTTAAATTTTCCGAGCCAACCTTCTGAATACACACACGGGGAATCTATTTTCAATTGTTCATGGAACAGTTTTGCTTGGGCGATGATTAACGGTCCTGTTAATGGAACATTTTCGCTTCTCCTTTGGCGAACCCACTCAATCATCACTTTGTCGATGTCTGCATTTTGCGCACCTTTCAGAGTTCTCCTCTCACTCATTGCTAATGGCGTTTCGCTGTCAGCATAATGTTGTCAAAATTTAGGAAATTTATTTTATTCTTGCTTCCATGTTGTTTTCTCTGTAAACTATAAATGAATTAAATTAAATTGATTTTATTACATCGTTTATGAAAAGAATTTGATTCAATTGGATAGCTGATAAGTTTTAAAAGGTTTAAATAAGTTTTGTTTACATTATAGAAAAACGTTTTTATCTTGAATAAAGTTAATGTAATTTTTACATGGAAGTAATTATGGATATAAATTAAATTAAATTAAAGTAAATGTGAAATATTGCCACTTACTGTTTTTTCTGAAAGATATACTTTTGTTTTTTGTATAACATCTGGAAATTTAAACGATGTTTATCATCGGCATTTTTGTTCACGCGTTCTTTCAGCGATTGCTAAATTAAACTAATAAGTTTAGTTAAAGTTCAATAGATGGCGTCGTGATTATTTCCGAAAGGAAAAATGCAAATTAAGTGTGACGTTACTTGAAATCGCTACTTATTGGATGCATGTTAGAATCCTTTGAATAGTATATAAGAGCTAACTTCATTGCATTCGGCGGTCAGTTTTTAGTTTGCTGCATTAGCGATAGCTCTGTTTGCTAGTCGTAATGAAGGTGTTATATTAAGTTTAAACATGAAAGTTGTTTTATTAAATTATTTTTCCTTCATTTAAAATAATTTCTTCAGATATAAGTAATTAAAATACAATGTGGCTTTAGTTTTCAAGTTTGTTTACCTTTTCCTCCCGTTTCCCTTCCGTGTAGTGTTGCCGTTCATTATAAAAGTTTGAACCATGGAGTCAGGTATTTGTGTCTGTTGTTCGTTGGCCTTTAGGGTTAACGTCGTATGCCTGCCATGTTCTTTGAGAAATGTTGTTTGTTAACTTTAAGAGTTGACATCGGTTTTTTTACATTTATATAAGATTTAAGATTAATTATTTTTGAATATAAAGTTTTAAATTGAGTTAGTGCTGGACGCTAATTTTTATCACTTGCCTGAGATGAATTTAAATGATTGTTTCAACTTTTATTAAATATTTCAATTGTTAAGTTTTTAATTTTTCTTGTTAAGTTTGTTCAATAAAATTGTTAGTTTGTTTTATAATGACTTTGTCATTCTTTTGAACTGCCTTATACACATTAACTTAAGTCTTTGAGATAACTAATGGAGTTGTTTCCACTGCATGATATTATGCTTTGCTAAATGTTAAATTAAGCCATATTGGCGACAACATAGGTTATGGGCTACTTGGTATAGTATTACAGCCCATTGGTTGGTATTTTTTTGAAAGTTAATTTTTTTTGGCAGTTCTATTTTTTTTGAGGATGGCAGTCAATATTTTACCTAGTATTGAAAAATTAGGAACAAACAACTATCATACTTGGAAAAAGGATATTCGTTTTGTGTTAATTGAGAAAAATTGTTGGAATATAGTGAATGGGAGTGAAACACTACCGGAGGAGAAGGACGGAGCGGTAACAGGGAAAGGTCACATAAATGACTTTAAGCAGAGAGCTAGGGTAGCACTTTCAACTATTTATTTAAATGTGTCTCCATAGTACAGATGTTTGATGGACAGTTGTGAGTGTCCTGTTGCGGCCTGGAAAATTTTAAAGCAAAATTTCATTAGCGATTCAAGAGCGCAACACATGCAGCTTGTATATGAGCTGTTCCATTGTGTAATGAAGCCTGGTGAGGGCATAAATATGTATGCATCAAGAATCTCCAAAATTGCTGACGAGTTGAAGGAGTCTGGACATGAGATGGAAGATATATATCTTTGCTTCCAGCTGCTGAGGAATGTTCCTGACAAATTTGAGTCTGCCACCCAGTACATCTTGCGATGGTCTGAAAATTTTGAGTTCAAGAAAATAGTCGTGGAGCTAGTAGCTGAAGAAACGAGGCTGAAACTCAGGGATGCAGATCGAGGAGCCAATAGAGTCGAAGTCCAGAATGTTCACCATCAGCAAAATGGTAAGAAATCATTTCCTAAATCTATCACCTGCCATCGCTGTGGTCGTCGGGGACACATTAAAAGAAACTGTTTTGTTAATTTAAATAGACAGGACAATAGTACTCCTGAGAACTCTAAATTTAATAATAGTAAATCTAATGTTAAAAGAGCTAACTCTGTCATCCGTGACAAATCTAAACAAAATTCCCCCATGTCTTATATTGCTCAATCTTGCATAAGTAATTCTGATGATGAGTGCTGTTGGGCTTTCGATACCGCGGCCTCTCATCACTTTTGCAAGAATTTAGACTATTTTTCTGAATATAATCCTATTGAAGGTGAAAGTTTATTTGTTGCCGTTGACGGAGTTAGTTTTCCAATTATTGGTAAAGGTTCTGTTCATCTAATTTTTGATAATAATTCTTGTATTTTGCAAAATGTTTTATATTCCCCCAGACTAAGAAAAAATTTAATATCTGGTCCAAAAATGGACATTAATGGTGCCAGTTTCTCTGGTAGGGGAGGAAAAATTGATGTTATTGGTAGAGACAACGTAAGAATCTTTTCTGCTGTGCTTGACAATGGTATTTACAATGTTTACCCTAAAGTTTATAAAAATGTTGATTTTAAAGATAATGGGGGGCACGTTTCAACTATTACTTCAACTGTTAATGTACCCAGTAATAAAAGTATTGAATTTTGGCATGGCCGTTTTGGACATGTTAGTCCAGAACTTATAGTTCATACTAGCAAATGTAATGGGGTAAAAGGTTTACCAAAGTTGAAACGTGGAAATTTTTTTTGTGAACCTTGTCGTCTAAGCAAGCAGAAAAGGATTTCTTTTAAATTAAATGAGAACTTTCAATGTAAATCTCCTTTAGAGAGAATTTTTATGGATGTCTGGGGACCGATAAAAATTTCTGGTAACAATGGGGAGAGGTTTTTTCTATCTATTATAGACATGTTCTCAAGAAAAACTGCTTTATATCCTATGTCTGAAAAATCGCAAGTGTTTTCCATTTTTGAAAAACACATAGCTAGAGCTGAAAGGCAGTTAGGAAAGAAGCTTAAGTTTTTGAGAACAGACAATGGTTCTGAGTTTGTTAATGACAGTTTTCGAAATTATTGTGAAAAGAATGGTGTCACACATGAATTAACCAATACCTTCTCTCCTGAGCAGAATGGTTTGTGTGAACGCGTAAATCAAACTGTCTTAAATTGTGCCAGAGCCATGTTAATAGATAGTGGACTGCCCCTCACTTTTTGGCCAGAGGCTATACTTTATTTTGCATATACATGGAACAGAGTAATACACAAAGGTCAAAGTAAAACCCCCCTTGAATTGTATAGTGGACACAAACCATCAGTTAGGCACCTTAAGCCGTTTGGGTTGATCACATATGTAGGTATCCCTAAACAGAAGCGGTCTCATAAGCTTGACCCTAAAACTCAAAAAGGTGTTCTTGTAGGTTATGCGTTGCGAACCAAAGGTTACAGAGTCTGGTTAGAGGAGGAAAATAGAATTATAGAAACTTTGAATGTTACGTTTGGTAATTCCCTCTTCAGCAAAAACAGTGGAGCAGTGCTGGGCACCTCTTCAATTGATTTGGATCTGTTCGGGGATAATCCAGTAGATCGTTCTGGATCCGATCCTGTTGATGTAATCCTCCAGGACAGATCTGATGAAGTTGTTGAGGATGACCCAATAGCAAGTCCTGTTGATCCTGAACCAGATGTTGTATGGGTTCGTAAACCTGTCCCAAGGCCCACAGGAAAACGTGTGGATATTTACTATTATGCTGAGGGGTCAAGTACAAGGCTGAGGTCAATGAATGATGTCCAAAAATATTGTTGAAATCATAATTTAAATTTTGTGCCGGAACTTTTTGACTTTTCTGGTAATAATCTTTTTGAAGGGGTGGTAAAACAAGAACCTGTTACTTCTGTTTCACAGACTGAATGTAAGAAACTTATCTGACTAGATTTAACTGTTCCAAAAACTTTTAATCAAGCCTTAAAATCTGAACAATATCTAAACTGGAAAACAGCTATGGATGAAGAAATTGACAGCATGCGTAGTCGCAAAGTCTGGCACCTGGTTGAGTTACCTAAAGGCAAAACCCCGTTGGGAAACAGATGGGTTTTTGCAGTAAAACGAGATGAGCATGGAAACATTGCTCGTTTCAAAGCAAGATTAGTTGCCCAAGGGTTTAATCAGGTGAAAGGCGACACGTTTGATGAAACATTTTCTCCAGTTGTTAATTTTTCAGTTGTTCGATTTTTCTTTTCTCTTTTGGTGTCCCATTTAAATTGGTTTAATTCCCAGTGTGATGTGAAATGCGCTTATTTGTATGCTCCCTTAGATGAAGAGATATACATGTATCAACCACCTGGGTATGTTGTCAAGGGCAAGGAACATCTTGTATGTAAACTTGACCGAGCATTGTATGGGTTACATCAAAGTGGACGTTTATGGTTTTATGAGTTAAATCGTGTTCTTTTAGATTTGGGTTTTGAAAAATTTAATTGGTGCAATTGCACATACAGGTTTAAAGATTTTATCGTTCTACTTGTTTATGTAGACGATATTGTAGTTTTTGGTAAAACTCAATCACAAATTGACAATGTGATTAGTTTATTGGGACAGAAATTTGATTTGAAAGTTTTAGGAAAGACTAAGAAACTATTGGGAGTGGAATTTGAGTAGAATAATGGAGACGTCCAATTGTCCCAGTGTACCTATATAGAAGAAATTTGCGAAAGATTCAAATCTTTTCATATCCCTGTTTCTTCTCTTCCAATTGTCAAAGGCTTGAAATATTCAAAAAAGGACTGTCCAACAAATCAACTTGAAATTGATGAAGCATCCAGGTACCCATATAGGAGTTTGCTAGGTTGCTTATCTTTCGTTGCTGGTCGTACACGTCCTGATATTGCTTATGCCACAAATATTTTTAGCCAATTTCAGAGCTGTCCTGGTCTAACTCATTGGAATGGTTTGGTCAGATTATTAGGATATGTTTCTTACACTAAATATTATAAACTTAATTTAAAATGTAATAAACCAGATTTAATAGCTTTTTCAGATGCAGATTTTGCAATGAACCGTGATGATTTTGTGTCAATGGGAGGGCAAATAGTTTTTTTGGATGATAGTCCTATTTCATGGAGGACGTTTAAGGAGAGGGGTGTAAGTTTATCCACCATGGAGAGTGAATTTATCTCCATGTGTGAAGGTGTAAAGGAATTAAAGTGGTTTGACCATATACTGGAAGATAGCTACAAATTTAATTTAATTTCTGGTAAACATAACTCTCCTGTTCTATATGCTGACAATCAATCCGCTATAGATTTTACAAAATCTCCCATTGAAAATAACAGGTCAAAACATATAAATGTTAAATTGTTTTTCATTAGGGAATGGCTTTTCGAGGGGCAGTTCAGTCTTAAATATATTCGTAGTAAATTAAATTTGGCAGATCCTTTTACAAAATCGTTAACTAAATCTGATTTATCAAAATTTATTAATAAAGTTTTCTTAAAGTAAATATAAATTTTTTTGGAACTATGTTTCTCTATAAAGTGTTTTTGGAGCTATGTCTCCTATAAAGTTTAAATATAGATTTTTTATGGAAGTGTTTCCATAAGTTTGTTTGAAAACTGTTTTGCACATGATTCAGGGTTTTCGTGTTCCCATTGAAATTGTAATGTATAATGTAAGTTCAATTAGTTTTTATTCCTTAGTTGGGATATGTGAGACACGGCGGCGTGCGAATGATCTTTGTATTATGTGAATGTTTTTCATATTTCATGTTCTTCATATTTATGGTTTGAACTCATCTTAATGTGTTAATGTTTTTTTTTACAATGGGGATATGGAAATTTTGTATATAAATTGTGTTTAATGTTTTCCTATTCTAGTAGATTGATTAATGGAGAACTGTTTGTGGAAAAATGCTTTGTATTTGGAAGAGCAACATATGAACTGAAGCTGACCAACAACAAAATGTTTCTAAAATTTTTTTTCAGTAGAAGTTTTACTGTGTGTATTTTTCTTTATTGTTGAACTTATTGAACTTATATGTAAAAATTTCAGGCAACTGATATTTTTTTTTAAAGAAAACCAACATGGTGGGGGGCATTGTTGTCAAAATTTAGGAAATTTATTTTATTCTTGCTTCCATGTTGTTTTCTCTGTAAACTATAAATGAATTAAATTAAATTGATTTTATTACATCGTTTATGAAAAGAATTTGATTCAATTGGATAGCTGATAAGTTTTAAAAGGTTTAAATAAGTTTTGTTTACATTATAGAAAAACGTTTTTATCTTGAATAAAGTTAATGTAATTTTTACATGGAAGTAATTATGGATATAAATTAAATTAAATTAAAGTAAATGTGAAATATTGCCACTTACTGTTTATTCTGAAAGATATACTTTTGTTTTTTGTATAACATCTGGAAATTTAAACGATGTTTATCATCGGCATTTTTGTTCACGCGTTCTTTCAGCGATTGCTAAATTAAACTAATAAGTTTAGTTAAAGTTCAATAGATGGCATCGTGATTATTTCCGAAAGGAAAAATGCAAATTAAGTGTGACGTTACTTGAAATCGCTGCTTATTGGATGCATGTTAGAATCCTTTGAATAGTATATAAGAGCTAACTTCATTGCATTCAGCGGTCAGTTTTTAGTTTGCTGCATTAGCGATAGCTCTGTTTGCTAGTCGTAATGAAGGTGTTATATTAAGTTTAAACATGAAAGTTGTTTTATTAAATTATTTTTCCTTCATTTAAAATAATTTCTTCAGATATAAGTAATTAAAATACAATGTGGCTTTAGTTTTCAAGTTTGTTTACCTTTTCCTCCCGTTTCCCTTCCGTGTAGTGTTGCCGTTCATTATAAAAGTTTGAACCATGGAGTCAGGTATTTGTGTCTGTTGTTCGTTGGCCTTTAGGGTTAACGTCGTATGCCTGCCATGTTCTTTGAGAAATGTTGTTTGTTAACTTTAAGAGTTGACATCGTTTTTTTTACATTTATATAATATTTAAGATTAATTATTTTTGAATATAAAGTTTTAAATTGAGTTAGTGCTGGACGCTAATTTTTATCACTTGCCTGAGATGAATTTAAATGATTGTTTCAACTTTTATTAAATATTTCAATTGTTAAGTTTTTAATTTTTCTTGTTAAGTTTGTTCAATAAAATTGTTAGTTTGTTTTATAATGACTTTGTCATTCTTTTGAACTGCCTTATACACATTAACTTAAGTCTTTGAGCTAACTAATGGAGTTGTTTCCACTGCATGATATTATATGCTTTGCTAAATGTTAAATTAAGCCATATTGGCGACAACACATAAAAACTCAAAATTTTATCCTTCTGTTTCTGAATATCGTAAACCGTCGATTTTCCAATGTTATATTCTTCACACATCTGCGTAACTGATGAACCTCTTTGCAGTTTGCGTAATAATTCAACTTTTTGTAGAATCGTTAATGTATTATGCTTTCTTTTCTTCTCTTTAGAAGAAGAGCTCGATGAAGCATCAGAAGTTCGCTTTGAATTCATATTTTTAAATCGACAAATTATACGACAATATATAAATTAATGAATATCAGAATAAAAACACGTGCTATCACAATCACTGACAGTATGATAATGCAAAAAAAGACTAAAGTTTTGATAGATGTTGCCAAAAAGATTCTTCGTAATACTAACTTGAAATCTTTTTTTCCTCCACAATCTTATCTCGTTTTTACTGCGATGTGCATTCAGGAACTACAGAGCACATGCGTACGTCACATTAAGATGAAACGTGATTGGCTGAAATGTGATAGGGCCTAGCGGTTCCACAAGTGCTTCTGCTCATCCCGGCAAGTAACAGAGAAACATGGTGAGATTAGAGTTAAGAATTAAAAAAAAATAAAAAGACTTTCAGAGAGTGATAAATACTTACGTCGGCAAAATATATGTGATAGGAACACAATGTAAACGATGTACTTCGAAGTAAATGGCTAAGTTAAACTGTAAGCTTCTTAAATATCAATCTTGGGGGTTTGTTTATGTCCGTGGATTTTGAGATCGCCATTGTTTACGTTGAAACTAAATAACATTTTTGAAAAGCGATGTATGTAATATTGTATGAGCTTCGATTTTTAAATTTTTAGTAAAAACACGAACTTTATAATATAAATTAGATCAAAACGGACAATTTTATTCAAAAATACTTTGTAAATAAAAGTTAGCATTATTTTTGAATTATTTTTCAAAAACAAAACTAAAAATCCGAAAATGTCCGAACCATGGAGCTTTCCGGACAATGGAAGTCCGGACTATCGAACTTCGACTGTATATATATATATATATATATATATATATATATATATATATATATATATAAACATAATTTATGATTTGCGAGAAACGCAGAAGAAAGTAAAAGTTCAACAAAGCTGACAGTTGTAGCAGCATGCAGGACACAAAATCATTTTCAAATGAGAAGTTATTCCTCTTTAAAATTCCCAAAGCCAACAAAATGATCCTGTTTATGCAACATGACTTATTGATGTTCCCAAAGAAATGATAGTCAAATGTTGCCCTTTTGTGTCAAAAGTTACAGTTTGGGGCGCTAATTGTAATTTGTCAAAAAAAGAAAATTTTCTCTCATTTTCGTCAATCAGTTATTGAAAATTGACACAAATTACTGTATCAACCATGTCTTGAAGGAGCATTTGCTTTCTCAGGCATCCAGGTTATATGAGAGGGGGGGAAAAAAGAAATACTGCTTTCAATAGAGCAGTTTCATATGACGTCATAGTGACGTAGATGGAGGGCTATCAACTCCACGTGAAAATAAATAGACGCCATTTTTAGAACAGTAAGCAAATGGCAGTTGAAAACAGCTCACAGCACCATGGCAACCGCGCATAGCAACCAATGATGGAGGGCACGCTGTCCGCGTTGCCATGCTGTTATCAGCTGTTTGCAACTGCCCTATAGGATTCAACACTTTTGCATTAGGGTCAGGTGGGGTAAAATAGGTCAAAAAACAGCATATTTTACATATGCACTTAAACAGCAGAAAATGTATTGATTCCATTTGTTAAAAATTGCACAAAATATGCAAATGAATATTCCTTATGACATTTAAGAGAAATATCTCTGAAAAAACAAAAAATTTGTACTGAAAAATAAATTTTAAAATATACTGTTCTGACCATATGACATTCTGACCATTTACCCGATTTTATGTTTTGCAAAGATTAGCCTGCAACTCTTCCAAGTCTCAACACTTTTGATTTTTTTGTATGGGGCTACAAGCTAAATAAAATAGGAAATATGCAAGGACTAATGGTTGACAACTTTTAAGGCTCCCACTCAATTTTTTGTTATAAAAAAGTGAAAAGGCAGATCAAATGGATACCTTTATTTTATTTATTATTATTTTTTTTTTTAAGGAGCTAAGATGGAACCACTTTTTACGTAAAAAAGTCAAAGTCGTTTGGGTATTAGCAATTTACTTTAGCAAATTGTATTGTCAATGAAATAAATAGAAAAATTTCTACACTTTTTTAGCAATTTCTTCTATACATAAAATTGTAATATAGAATAAAAACTATCTAAGTAAATTAAAACTTCAAAAATTAAGAGACATACTGTAAAAACGTTCATAGCACTTGAGGGGAAGGCAGCAACTAATTACTTTATTCAACAGCTGAACAACTGTTTAAACTTTTCTTCATATGCTAAGGAAAGTTATGCCTACATACAAGTCATGTTCATTCTGACAAGTCACTAATTACTTAAAAACGACTTTTTTAACAAAATAAATAAAACCTCCAATTATCAGATTTATTCACAATTCATGGTTGCAAATGAATAATCTAGATCAGAAAGAAAATGAGAATAGTCAAGTAGCAAAAAGAGTTTTTTCTTTCTTTTTATCCTCTATACATATCTATTAGCCTCCCCCTCCCCCTCAGTCAAACGTACCGAAATAATTGTCTCTTATCCTATTCCCATTAAAAAAAAAAGTGTTGTCCCTCAAAAAGTAAAATCAACTGAACACTTTTTTTTTTTTTTTTTTAAGGGGAAGGGGCATATTAAATTTCAATTATAGAAAACTAAAATTTATTGAAATTTTTATTTTGATAATTTCTATGCATTTAAAAAAATTATTTAATTACACAATACTTTGCAAACAATACTTGAAACGAGATTTTTTTGCCCCTAATTGACAAAATTGGAGTTTTTTTTTTAAATTACTGTTTAAGCTAAATCCATAAAATATGCGATTACTAAATACTAATTACACACACAAAGAAAAAACTTTTTTCATGTGTGACTGCAGAAAAGAATACTTTTTTTTCCTACTCTAACTGATTAATTATGTGCTAATTCTACAGTCAATTGATAAAACTTTTTTTTTTTTTTTTTTGAGGTCAATAAAAGAAATATATGCTGTAATTTTAATTACAACTAATTAGGAATTATTTCATTGCTTATCTTCAAATTTCATGTTTTTAAGCTCTTTTCTGATGTATGTGATCACTTCACTACAAATAATCAAAATTTCTTTGTATGTATGTGTGTGCCTAACTGATTGAATGTGCCATATTCTGGCAGCTGATTGCTGAAATGCGGGATCATTATGCCACTAAAACAAAGTTTCTATTGCTATGGAGCAATTTTGGAGTAAGGAAAACCTCATTCTGGAGCAACAATTTATCGTTTCAGGGCAGATTTCTTAATTTGGAACAGCAAAATTGTATTTTATGGTGAAAAATATTCAATTTTTAATCTAGGAAAAATTAATACCACCATGGACATGTGTTTGCACATGTACACATCATCATCAAATCTAATAGAAAATTCACTTTTCACATCATGCTTACCGCACATGATTCTTGAAGTTTTATATAATGTTGAATAACAAATTGTATAGAGGAGGCTGTCAAACTTTTTTTTTAAATACAGAGTTCTGTCTCAAAGGGAAAAATGTATATATAGAATTAAACAGTTTAATTACTTCATGGTGAAATCTTAAAATATTCTAGAATGCTATTTTATCAGCTGTTTTTCATCCTTAATTCATACTGTTTTATATTACCAGCTGATGATTATTTTAAAATTTGACAAATTATATGCAATATTTTTACAATTGATTGCCAAAATAAGTGATTATTTTAGCAGTAACTAACAAAATTTATATTTAATTGCAACTAATTGCTGAAAATACACTATTATTTTGCCCCTAATGGTTTAAATGTGCAATTATTTATTTTATTTTTCCCCCAAAGCTCATTCTCAAAATACGTGATATTTGCAACTCATCGATGAAATATGAGATCATTTCTTATAAAATCTGCACTATTTTTCATTTTCCTGTCGCAAATAATTTTGAGAGCTATTGTCGAAACAGTTGATCATTTCACTACTAGATGAAAAAATTTGCACCCCCAGCATGAAGGACACTCAAAAATAGTTGCTTTAGTTGCCTTTAATGTATGAAATAGTAGTCAAAATAATGGCTATGCCGATTCAAATACAGTCAAACCTCGTTAACATGAATCTCAAAGGGAATAAAAAAAAATTTTCATATTATCAGTAGTTCATGTTATTAGTAACTCAGAAACTGATCTTCATTTTCATGGGGATTGTGGAAATACACTACTCAAAGAAATTAGGGGAGCACATGGTTTTAACGAAAGTACGCAAATACTTATACCGGTAACTAATGTCAAATAAAACATACATAATTTAAAGCTCGGCAAAAAACAGAAGAAAGCAGCTTCACATGCAAATCAACGTTCATGATGTCAAAAAGCAGAAAAAGGATATAAGTGCAAAAACTGTCATTTCACAGAAGCTTCTTTTTACCTCTAAGGCTTCTTTTTCTTTTCTCCGGAGCACTGGATGAAAGTAGCATCATTTTTAGCACGTGCAAAGCATCTTTTCTACTGAATATGGTTGGATTGGCATTAAAGTTTTGTTTACCGGATCACATGAAAGATTTGGATACATTACGGTATATAACAGGAAGTGGTTGAAAAAATATTTTTTAGTACTATTAACCATTTCAAATATCTTCCTATATTGTTTGAGGAATGCTAATATTTTCGATTTGACTTTCTGTCAATCTTTGTGCCTTTTGTAAGTCTGTAATAATGAAATACTGTTTATATATAAATATCTTGTAAACATTCAGCAGTTTTGTTAAAGAACATTCTATTGCTTAGCTATATAAAACCTCTGCAAAACATATATTAAAAATATTTTTCGTAGAAAGGCATTTTTTTTTTGTTGTTGTAATTTTACATATTTTTGAATTGGACCGGGCTGGGTTGGGCCTGATTTTATCGCATTTCGTCCGGGCCGGGCCATACACTAGTAAAAAAGAAATGGGCCGGGCTAGGCCTGGGCCAAATTTTTCGATTTCATACCGGGCCGGGTATAGTGGCGGATCCAGAACTTGACTTTTTTTTTTTTTTGGGGGGGGGGGGGGGGGGCGCTAAGATTTTTCAAAGTGTTATTCTACACCAATAAAAAATTTACATTTGCAATATTCAATTGTGAATGTCAGTGTTTTTTTTTTTTTTGGGGGGGGGGGGTTCAGCCCCCTAGCCCCCCCCTTAAATCCGCCACTGGCCAGGTAAGCAAACCTTTCCAACAGGCCGGGCCTGGAAATTTCGGCCCGTGCAGACCTCTAGTGTGTATTCCGTTGACAGCAAGACACTGTGTGGACCAAAAAAGGTGGACTGCTGAACTTCGAGACAGGATGCAAAGTGATTGGAGTCAAGTGCTCTTTTACTGACAAGTCTCGACTCAGTTTAGAATGTGACACCAGAGGTGTTTTGATATAGTGAGAAAGGGGAACTCGAAATAATCCTATGTTTGTTCGAGAAAGATCACATTACACAGAAGGTGGTTTGATGGTACGGGCTGGAATCAGCATAGGCTGATCTGCATGTCATTTGAAATGGCAATTTAACAGCCCAAAGGTATGAAGATGAGATTCTGAAACCGCTGTACCCAGGGTTCGCACTAAGGAAAAAGAATGAGAGTGATTCTCCCACTTTAACAAAAAAAAATGAGATTTTCAAAATTTAAGTCAGTAATTACATTTTACAGAAAAGAAGTATTTTCAAGAAATATGCAAATTACAGACATGTGATTGCTGAAATTAGAAATTAGCTGAAAATTTTTCGCTAATATGGTTAATTGGATAATTAGTTGAATATTGATAACGTCACTTTCAATAAACGATGACATAAAATTTATATATATAATTTTTATCTACATTAAGCATTTTCAGGGTTTTTTCATTTGCGTAAAAAAAATTCTTCAATATACCTGCAATAACTTTTATATCTACATAAAATCTTATTAAATATAAAATCTACATAAAACCAACTGAGTATTAATTTTCTTAAATTGGTTTGGAAAAAAATTTCTTACCTGAAAAATCTATTCTTCATTTCCCCCATGTTTACAAATTTGGTATAGACCCCATAAAGATTTAATTTAATTGAGAAAAAATAAATAGATTCATTAAGTTCAGCACTAAAGGTCTAAAAATAATTATATATGTCAGAAATATTGAGCACTTCTATTGTTTTATTGTTTCTAGAATTGATCATCGAACACAATCTGGATTCTGAAGATGGAGAAAGGGGGGGGGGGGAATAAAAAAAATAATTACAGAGTAAGAAATATTGAACTCTTTCAATTCTACTTCTAGAATTCTAGAATCTAATAAAGCAGTTTAAAATGAATATTATAAATATAATTTATGTTGCAGATGGGTAAAAATTGGGAAACAAGACTTCTGCAGAACATTTGATTGCTGATCCCTAGATGGAGATAAATAAAGGGGAAAGCGGGCAAAAAATAATTACATGAGCAAGAAATATTTAACAATTGTATTTCTTGACAGGTTCTAGAATCTCATGAAGCAAGTTTGCAATGGATATTGACATTTATGTCGTGGATGGAGACAGATTAGGAATAGGAAGCTCTTGTAGAACATCTAATTGCCAATTGTTCCAATTTTATTTATTTATTTTTTAACGAACGATATCAGTGATTTTTTTAAAAACGGAAAAAATAAATTCGCGAAGTTCAAAGAATTAGATTAATATATATATATATATATATATATATATAAGAAAATCACGGGAAAAGCACACATATGAAATTTTTTTAAGTCAAAAAATCGAGGTCGAAAATTTTCATGAATACTTAAGTTCCCCAATACCTACAGTGTTTCCAGATTTCGCTACTTTTTTATAAAATAGTCACCAATAATTTTGAGAATTGGTATTTCATATACAGTACACTCTCAAAAATCCGCACAGTTTAAAACTAAGTGTTTTGTGGATTTCTGAATTTTGCAGATTTTAGAGTAATTTCTTTTATTTACATCCAAGAACCTTATTTAAGTAGAAAATCTTTAAGAAACAATTTATTTGTCATACATACAACGCTGAAATAAAGTGTGCTTAATAAAAGTACAAATATTTCCTTAAATTTTAATTTAAAGAACAATTTTTATATATCATATTGTAGTTGCAAATTATCTAGATTTTTGAAAAGTCTGATCAATAGTAGTTTAAGTAAGAATATTCATACTCATACATATTTATTTTCCTATAACCTGTAAAAAAGTCAGCAATTCTTGGTCAATCACATAAGTTTGTGCTATGAGAAAGTTTGAGTATTTATATTCATGTGAGAAAATCTTTCATGAAAACTGTCTTTCTCAATAATTTATTTTTTTTGATAATTATATATATTTACACTTATCATTTTCTCCTCTGTAATATGCTGAGTGATTGGTGATTCATCAGCATCAGTTAATAATTGATTTATCTCCTAATGCGGCTGAATATTTGCAATCCACTAATCAACAAATCAGTTGTGACAATGTTTGTTTACATTGCAAATGATGTGTAATGCTGACTCTAGAACAAAAGGGCCGCTGGGGGGAACTCAATTAAAAGGGCACTTTAATATTCTCAAAAGGGGCACTATAATATTCTCAATAATTCAAAAAGGACACTATAACATCTTCATAAAGAAAGTCTTTTAATAATGTTTGCATAAAAGATACTATAATATAACTCAAGAAGTGCAGTATTTAACTTCGTTAACGTGAATTACTTTTAACATGAACTGTTACCACAATCAACCGTTAAAAGGAAGATTAGTTTAGTTATATGAAGATTGGCTACAGATAGCATAAACTACTGATAACAGGAACAAATTTTTTATCTACCTTGATATTCATGTAAACGAGGTTCGACTGTATTAATAAAATTATATATTAAAAAATTATGCTATTGTCAAAAAATATACTCTTGCGTCTTATTCAAAAAAGAAACTGTGAATTAGCTTTGAGTATGTTTTAAGAATAGCCTTTGTATGCAGAAACAAACCAGCATAATACTGCAGAATAATGTTTATCAATATTTTTATCTACAGTTTTTATGAATTCACGAAGTAATGTGATAGAATGGAAAAACTATATATACAAATCATAAAAGCAGAATGTGTTTTCCAAGATACAGTGAGTTTAGTTTTCATTTAAATTAATATACTATTGCTAAGGAATTAACTTCATATTTTAAAGTAAAGAAGTTTTTTTTTTTTTTTTTTTTTTTTTAATTTCCTGCTTCTGGTATATTTAAATGGAAAAACAACTATAATTATAATATATTAAAGGAAAGGAAAAAAAAAAAAAAAAAAAAACTCCTAAGCAGAATTTAGTACTTAAGTCCTGTTTTTTAATCAGAATTTCTAAGTATACAAATCATATACACACTGTCAACAAAAAGTCCTGTTCGCTGCCAGAAATTTTCTGTAATTCAGAAAAATATGTTCTATCAACATAATTTTTCCGTTGATAGAATGTATTTTTCTGAATTACAGAAAATTTCTGGCAACAAATAGGACTTTTTTTGACAGCATATATATTTAATGAACAATATAATTCAGCTATGCTTTGGAAAGTGTATTAAAATGATTTATTCTTAATAATAAATAAATGATTGCATGAACTACTTTAATTATGAATACAAAAGATGAATATATGGCATATAAATCATTTAGATTTATTGAATATAATTACAAAATTTGATAAATTCATTGAACTAAAAGAATTTTTAGTATATAATATACAACAAGCACAGAATGATCATACAAGGTTTGAATATCAGGGGCCAATCTAAGATTTCAAACTTAATACCCATTTTTGTGAAAAATCTTAACTATATTTTATTTTTGTGAAAAACTGTAGAGCACTCTTTTTCTTTCTTTCTGTGTGTATGGGGAGGGGGGGAGTTTGAACTAAGTAGAATAATAAAATGAACTCTCAGCACCTAGTGTGAGGCTTATAGCAGAACGGGAACCAAAACTTACTTCACTCTGAAGTAAACAGTTCAGTAGAGATAGTGTAAGCAGAAGTTGTTTTTATTTGTGTTAGTATCACTGCACTATACATGAATTGTACCAGGGAGGATAGACACATCACCATGCAGTCACCAAAATGTTAAACCACCTGACGAATCAGCAAACAGTACACTATGGCCACAACTTCAGAGCGTGTCTGTACCAATACACACAAGGATCGTTTTGTTTACATATGCTGCACTGTTTCTCGCCCATAACAAACGCTTGTGTGTAGATTAAAACCAACATTCTGTATGATTCTTGCTTCGCAAATCGCATCAACAGAAATGCACGAATTACTTTCCTTAGAAAATGTGCTAATTAAAAATGTTAGATTTTGCTGGGAGGACTAAGATTTTTGTGAAAGTACCGATTTTAGCAGTATGATTTTTGTGAAGATACCTTTTTTGCCAGGTGGATTTTTGTGAAGGTACCCATAAACGGTAGTAAACTCGACCTGTATTAACCCCTGAATATGGATGTTCAAAACAGACGTTCAAACATTATTCAGCTTATATCCTAACCTAATGAAGCAATTAATAGATTAAGATGACTTATTCTTAATAAATAAATTATTATACAAGGCTACTTTATTTTTGAAAATCATAAATATACAGCATAAATCATGTTTACAAAATATTTAGGTTATTGAATCTGATTACATGACTTAATAAAAAAACAAGTTTAAAATAAGATATTTTATTATGTCATATACAGCAATTAAAAATAATTATGGAAATTAAAAAAAAAAAAAAAAAAAGAGTGAGGAAATTTAATGCAACTTGAATAGAACTTATTATTTCAGATTAATTTTTAGGAGAAAAAGGTAATGTAATACTCATTCATTATACTTTTTTTATGGTAATAGGAACAAAACTTGTTTGAACTAATGATAACAATTATAATTAGAAAGTTTTCCTGACAATCGTATTATTAATATCTTATTTATGATACAGTAAAAGAAATATAGTAGTACAGTAATTTGATAACTTAGGAAATAAACTTGAATATATAATATGAATAAAATATGAATATTAAAAGACAAAAACAAAACAAACAAGAGTATATCATAGAATGTACCAAGACAATATCATAAATTTTTATGAGAAACAATTTTGGAATTTTTTTTTTTTTTGAATGAAATATATCACTTACAAAATGTACCCCCCCCCCCCCCAAAAAAAAAAAAAAAAAAAATTCTTTACAGCAGCAATGTATCCAAGGTATAAATAAATAAAAAAATAAATGAATTTTTTTTACATTTTGCAATGAAATATATCACTTACAAAATGTAGACCCCCCCCCCCCCAACCTGCCAAAAAGAAAAAAAAAAAAAAAAAAAAAAATTGGTAAGTACAGGGATGAAATTAGCAAAAATACAAAAAACTGAAACTGTATGCAAAGGCAGGACTTTGAAATGAAATACCAGAATTTTGATGACAAAATCTATTATATTAGAGTAATAAATATTTATTTTAATCTTCAATGTATAAGAAAAAGAACAAATGTACATCAGAAACATAAAAAAAGCTGAAAAGCTAAATGTACAAAAAAGCTGAAATCAGCTGAAAAGCTGAAAAATCTCATCCCTGTAAGTAGATATTTAAAAAAATTTTGTATGGTAATGTGATTTTTTTCGTTATTTTTATTTCTTTTTTGATTGGGCCGGGCCATACATTGAAATAATTATAATAAATAAATAAATAAATAATAATAATAATAAACCCAGAACGGACTAAGTAAAGCTTTTGCATGGCCTCGGGAATTAAAATTTCGGCGCTTGCAGACCTCTAATTTAAACATGAAAAAAGTTTTTGTTTTACATATGTCGTTCAGACATATTTTTCATGATTAATGTTCTTTGTTAAATGAATTGATTTATGGTTTACTCTTTTACTCTGTATGGAATAACATCAGATGTAAGTTTGTTTCATATAAAGTTCAATGAACGGAAAATTATTATTTTACTATGAATGGAAAGTTGAATCAAATTATTGAATGTTTAGAATTAGATGATGAAAATGAACATTAATTATTTGATGATGTCATATTTTTCAGGCTAATAATGATCTCATTTATATATTGGGCGCAGTAGAATTGTTTATTTAGTGATATACATACTATTTGGTAAACATTGAGCCTTATTAAGTAAAATGAGTGTTTATAAGTTTTAAAGTGGCATTTTATGAACATACGAAAGTTTTTTTTTTTTTTTTTCGGTAACTGAACCTATTTTTATGCTTATACTTTTATTAACAATCTGCAGGTTTACGGAATTTAATCACAGAGCAGAGAAAAAGTTTTTATTTGCAGCATTTTTTTTCTTTTCCTCTTTCTTTCTTTCTTTCCCCCCCCCCCCCAGTTTTTCAGTTAACAGTATTAAATTAAATTTGATTAAGTGCATATAAAAATAAGATATTTGTCCTCCTTTTTTTTTTTCCCTTGGAAATGCATTTGAAGGGACTGTAATTTGCAATTTTAGAAAAGACTAGAAACTAAATAACAACCCTGTAGAAAGTCTAACCCTGTTTGTACTTTCTTCATGCAATTGGGGATTATCAGTCAAGGCCAATTATCTACTCAGATATCCTCCATGGAGGTCTTTGTGGGAAAGGAGGGATTCAACATGCGGTCTCTTTTGTTCTTACTTCCCGACACTGCGTGTATGTTTCCGACGATCGCATCCACGTGAGGGAAGGAGTGATAAATAGTAAACAAATAGTGACGCGGACATATTGACTTGGGCGCTGTCAGTATTTGTGGAAGAACTATTGTGAAGGTTAATGGGTGCATGAAAAATACAAATAAGGGCTGCCGGGCACTAAAAATAAGTTAGTAAGGGCTGCAGGGCACAAAAATGTGTTAGTAAAGGGCCGCCGGGCACCGCGCCCTGCTAAATCAGCCTAGAGTCAGCACTAATGTGGATTTTAGGGTTGTGGATTTTTGAGAGTTGACTGTAATTGTTTTTTGTATCTTTTTTTCTGTATTGCATTTTGTTATACATGTATTCTCCATTTTATGCCCATGCATGGCTGTCGTGCAAAGATTTCTTTGTTTTATTGCTTGCTCCTCTAATTTTTTTGAGCAGTGTAGTTCATGTTAAAAGTAATTCACACGTTAAGCATGTTCGTGTTAATGAGGTTCGACTGTAGTAGTTTTAGATTTAAAAAAATATATACTACATAATTTAATTAGTTTTAGGAGATAATGTGGTCAGAAGATATAAAATTGACCTAAGAAATAGATACCTTTCTTGTAAAAAAAAAAAAAAAAAAAAAAAAAAAAAAAAAATTGGCACATGTGTAAAAGCCTATAAAACAGAGTTACACAGCAAGATTAAAAAAAAAAAAAAAAAAAAAAAACTGTAGAGCCTTTTTTGAGCCACTAATTTCTGAGACCTAAAACTGACCTACCTAATCAGGATGATTGTTAATTTTCTTGTAATAACCATAAAAATTAACAATAATTTGATGCAAAAGGATGTCTAAAAAAGAATTTATACAGCAATTTTCAAGAAAATTGTTAGAGCTGTTTTTGAGATACTTAACCAAAGCAGGGCAAACTCAATTGTTGACCGAAGAACAATTAGATACGAAAGCACTGGCGTATCCACAAGGGGGTGATAATGGGGTAATTATAACCCCCCCCCCCATTCGAATTGGGAAGGATTGAAGTTTCTAGATTCATGATCACTATTGTTAGATATCAATATTTACTTTTTTTACATTTAGTTCTAAGCTGGTTGGAGACCTCTGAAATTCTAACTGCTTTAACCCCTTAACGCGCTTTGTCCTAGCTGCGAGGAAGCAAAATTTAAGATCCAGCTGCAAAAATTTACGTTTATAACATATCAGAAAAAGACTTTTTTAAACCTTAAAATTTAAAATTTCTTTTAGTTTAATTTAGTTCATGAATTCCGGTGGCAGTATAATTTAAATAATCTGAATTGTCTTGCGCCGCAAAGGGTTAAACCCTTTAAAACTATAACTTGATAAGCCGTATAATCTAAACTGTGAAAAACACAAAGCCTGCGGTGTCCTCATTTTTGCATCAGATTCCTACTAAGAACTCTAATTCCTACAGTCTGTTCTCTAATCATGTAAACACCCTATTCTCTGGCATCTTAAAGTTGTTTTTTAAACAACTTTGATCATGGGAAACATCCCCAGGCTAGCTGCTTCCGACTCTTGAAAATACTGTCCGCGAGAAACTCCCTTTCTTGCTTAAAAAAAAAAAAAAAAATGTGCTAAAAAATTAATAATTATTTAATTAAAAGCTTAATTATTTCTTTATGAGACAAGTTTAAAAACACACACAAAATTTCGTTGATTTCTTCGTCATTACCCTAAGGATTACTTAAAGTTTTATTTCATAATTGTTTTTGATAAATCTGAAAAAATTTACTCGGTACTCTCCATGTGGCGAATAAACAAAATAATGTGGTGACTTAAAAAAAGTAAACAACCGTGCCCATTAGAAAATTGAATATCATTAATATGTCCATGTAAAAATTACATATTCCTACAAATAATTGTATATTAATTTAAATGACAGCAAAATGATTCTGATTTTTAGAAAAAGTTTGCAAAAATATGGCATATTTTACAAATTAGGTATCAAAGTGAGAATTTTCATTGTTTTGCAGAGGAATAATAGTTTATTTTGGAAATCAGCTTTGAAAAAATGCGAATTTTGTCAATAAGTGGTAAACAATTAGTGGCAAACAAATTCCACATTTCGACAATCAGCTGTAAAAAATCGCATTTTGTCTATAATAGATTATAAAAAATAAATTTATATATTGACTATAGAAAAAAAGTTCTTTTCTGTCCTGTCAAGTAAAAATTCAGATTCAAAAGCTGACCTTTTATAAAAATGGAGTTTCTCAAAAGAACCACCATTCATAAAACTAGCAAAATTGAAACAATCTCTCTATAAAAAGCCAAAATAAAAGGGGAAGATAGAAAGAAGCAACAGTAATTTTTTTTAAGTTCAAAAAGACACATCACAAAATTATTAGGGGTAGGGAATAGCTTATTCTTCAACCACGTTTTTTGTAACCATGGAAGTCTGACCTATTCTGACTCTGAGTCTAGTATTAAAATAGGGGTGATAACTCTTGTGGTTGAGGGAAGATAAACGATAAGAGAACGGCGAATGACTGGATGTTTGTTAAATTCGGTCAACAAAAACAGAAGGAAAAAAAATATGAAAAAGAATTACTCTATTCTTATAACTACTAACTTCTACATTACTCTCTTAGACCTGACTTTTGTCTATGACATTGTTTTATTAGACGAATGTTTGGAGATGCCAATGCAATCTGCCTGAAAAATCTAATTAAATACTAACTTTCTAAAATACTTTCTTTTCAGTTAAAAATATTTTTGGAACTGAACTTATAATCATTATTTAAAGCCGATTTCCAATAAAAGTTTATGATTTTGTAAGCTATTTTTTATTACAGTCTAGAAACCACATGACTAATGCACAATTGGATTACCCCTCCCATGATTTGTGTCTTGATACGCCACTGTACGAAAGGATATCTGAACGGGAGTTAATATGGCGAGTTTGAAAAAAATTTGTACAGCTGTTTTGCAAGAACCTCAAATTGACCTACTTATACAGAAAGCCTATCATTTTTTCTGAACTAACCAACTAATACATATGAAAGGACATCTAAGAGGATATTCATATACAGTTTTATGGTCCCATTTTTGGTTTCCAATTTTCACCAAAAGTTAGAAAAATCATCTGTACACCACACTTGCCTGGTAGTCGGGTAATGGAAGTAAAAATGCAGTGAAGGCGCAGAAAAAATAGCAGGGAACAATTTTTTGTTCAAAATAATCTCCATTTTCCTGAAAATAGTGCTGACTGACCTGAAAATAGTAGCTTTTAAGTTACTTTTACACAAAAATAGTTGCCATAGTCGCCTGGAGTTGATTTAAATAGCAAATAGTTGCTTTTTAGTCGCCACTGGGAACCCTGTCCGAAATATGTGATAATATAGCAACTGATTGACGAAATATGCAGTTATTTCAGTGCTATTTTTTTATTTTTGTTGTTGTTTTGTTTTAATAAACTCTTTAATAAAAATCTTTCTTTTTTAAATCAGATTCTCTAAATAGGCAATTTTGCGATTAATCGCCGAAATATGCGATCATTTCACCGTTAACTGATAAAATTCATGCTTTTTTTCAAAATAGATTTCCCGAAATCAACAATAACTTTGCAATTAATCATCAAAAGATACGATCATTTTTATCAGTAATTGATAAAATTTGAACTTTTTCAAAGCAGATTCTCGAAGTATATTACTTTTGCTACCAACTGCTGAAATATACGATTATTTTGCAGTGATTTTCATACACGATCATTTTACCACTAACAAAATTCTTCGTACTTATATCAAAGCATATTTCCAAAATACTCTGCATTTTTGCAACCAATTGTCATAATATGCGATCATTTTGAAGCTAGCTTATAGAATCAGTACTATTTTTCAAAGCAAATTCCCAAAATACGTGGTATTTTTGTGACCGATCGCCGTAATATGTAATCATTTCAAAGCTAGCTTATAAAATCGGCACTAATTTCCAAAGCAAATTCCAGAAATAGGTAATGATTTTGCGACTTAATGCTGAAATATGCAATTATTTCATTGCTAATTGATAAAATTTGCACTTTTTTTTTTTCAAAATAGATTCTTGAAATATATGATAATTTTGTGACTGATCGCCAAAATAAACGAACATTTCACCAATAACTGATAAAATTGGTGCAATTTTCAAGCAGACTCCCGATAATTCGGCAGGTGACTGCCAAAATAATCATTTCATCACTAATTTGTAAATTTTACGCTTTTTTTTTTAAAGCAGATTCACGAAATATGCGATAAATTTGCGACCGACCACATGTGATGATTTCACCGTTTACTGATAAAATGCACACTTTTTTAAAAAAGCAAATTCCTGAAATAAGAAACCATTTCATCGATAATTGTAAAAAATTTGCGCTTTTCTTAATCTGTTGTTGAAATAAACAATTATTTCGCCACATTTTTTTTTTTTTTTTCTCCTTTAAAGCATATTCCCAAAATAAGCAATTCATTGGTTATAAACCGCTAAAATTACAATTTTTTAAAAGTTTTTTTTTTTTTTCTAGCTAAATAATATGTAATTTTCTTATTCGAATTGTTTCAACAAACAATTTAAAAATGTACATTTTCATAAGTAATTTAATTTCGCCGATTTTCATGAAAGGCTCATTTTAAGGTCGTCAATCTTAGTTAGGTTTATGTTTCTGAAAATAATTTTTCCTTGTTTGACCCTTGCAATGATTTCATTTGTTTCATCAGGACAAACTTCCATCGTATTTGAAAATTTATGATATACAACTTTAAAATGAGAAATAGTTTTGTGTTGCTTCCGGCAATTTATTATCCATAAAAAAAGGAAAAGTTCATTTTTAAAAAAATTTCATTTTTTTGGGCAAGACACTCACGCTCGCGGAATTTTTGTGGCTGGATATTTAAAATTTAGACGCGAATCTCGCCATGCTGCGAGAACAAACTCGTGAATTTCAGCTCTAAACAAACTGGGTGACTAATCAAAGAATTTCGCTGTTCAGAGAGAAAAAATATATACAGTCGACTCGCATTACAACGACCTCATCCGGACAACTGAATTTGGATCATTATATCAAATAAATCAAAAATAATTTTTCAAATGATGCCTTTTCATTAAATTTGGTTTGATGATGGTTGCAAATGACATACTGCATGTAAAATATGAATTGTATTAGAATTTATAAGTGAAATAAAATTTTAAAATTAAAATGAATTAAAAATATTAACCAATGACTATTTGAATTAATTATTATACAGTATATGTGTATCAAAGTATAAGTGGTACCATACAAATTTTAAATGAAAGAATAATTTTATTTTGATAAAATTTACATAATAACAAAGAAAAGAAGATGTGAATTGTGTACATACTGTACAAAAATAAAATTTTCCTATCTATTTATGAACAACTAATTACATGTTTAATATTTTATGAAGAAAGCAATAATTGAGTTTTGATGTAATTTTGAAATTAGAAAGAAGAATTTTTTAAATAAATGTGTTTTCAAATTATTCATTTTCAAAAGTATCTGAAAATTTGTTACATATTTTCGCAGCTCATTTTCGATTATAGGATTATTTTTGGAATATAATTCATTTTTTCATTGTTTTCTACATTTAATACCACTTTCGTCTTTCCACTGTCAATAATCTTTACGAGGAACATTCGATGAATTTTCTTCACATTCCCTGAATTTGAGAAAATCTGTTCAAAGTGATTTCTGATTTTTTTTGGGAAAATTTTTCTTACCAATCAGCTTATGTGGTTCGGATTGTAATTAAAAGGCTAACATCAAACTGCATCTCATTTTCTTGATGAAGTAAAATTCGTTGGATTCTACCTCTGTCTTTTTCTTTTTTTTTTTTTTTTTTAATTTAAGTAAAGATCACTTCTTAAACTATAAATTGAAGGAAGTACAGTCGCTTACTGGGTGGTTATATCAAGAAAGTTGTCTTTTCCTGGTCGTTATATCAAATATGAAATAGCATTATCTTAATTGGAAGTCAATCAGGACTTTTCAAAAGGTCGCTATATCGCGTTGGATTGTTATAAAGCGAGTCGACTGTATTACGTAATTAGAACAAGGAATAATTTTATTCACATCTTCAATAACATCTCCCTACCTACATAGAACCACAAATGCACGCATAATAGAAATTATCGGAAGTGGGAGGGGAAGGGCAACAGTGTAAAATCGGCAGAGGGTGGAGATGAGAAAACTTGAAAAAAAAAAAATAAAAAAATCGCCACTGGCAGAAGATTCTAACCCCTGCATAGTATAAGATTAGAGTTGTAAAATTCTCGAAAATATCCTTTCTGAGAATATTCTTGAGAATATTCTCCTCGAAGAGAATCGAGAATTTTCTAATAAAAGCTATAATAATTGGTAATTTAGAAATCTGTACTCCTTATATGTATTAATCTATATGAAAGGTTAGAAAATTATGAAATTTTGCTTTTAATAAAATAATGAGATTAATTAAATAAATCTATTTAGTTGTAGGTATTAAAAAAAACCTCTTCGAAGCTAATCTTATAAATTATTGAACATAAAATCTAATGATAACCCACATAATTATGTGCAGGGGTGCAGAATATGTCCAAACGTGCAAACGATGTTCGGGGGAAATTTTGAATATTTATTTTCTTAGAATAAAATAAAAATGAAAAAAAATATATATATACTGAAAAAACAAAATTTCTAATATTAAACAACACACTGACAGCTGTATTCTTCTGTTACAAGTGTATTTTTTTTAATGCCTATTACTTACATCCCCCCCCCCCACACACACACACCAAAAAAAAAAAAAAAAAAAAGTATATCTTAGTGAAGATAAGCCATGGATTACCTTTAAAAAAAAAAAACATTGATGATTTTTGAGGACTGTGGGCTATCTAATGATAATGCCAAATTCCGTCGTACATACTTCTTGGAACAGTCGATCTTCCCAGAAAACAGAAGTTTAGTATTCGAGTTTCTTGAGCACTGATTCAAGCTCATAATCTCTTATTTTGATTAATTTGCATATACATCTGGAGTTCGCCATCTTGTTCCCTTGTTTTTGATTTTTTTCATCGTATTTGTATACTGGCTTTAATTTTTGTTTTAATTTCTTTTTATATACAGTGCCTTTTAAAACAATTTATTACTTTTATTTATAATTATTTTTATGACTTTGTATATATGCCCAGATTCCACCATCTTGTTCCCAAGTTTCTCATATTAATTGTTACATAGGCGTAGCCAGCTTTCCGAGTGGGGAGGTGCCCAAATTTTAAACTAAAAGTTACAATATATGAATACATTATGAACGTAGTGCGCATATGTATACATGTGTGCGTTTTAACACATGTATAAAAGTTACACAAGGTAACACATGTATGTTTTAACATTTAACACATAAATTAAGTAACTTTCTCTTAGAATAAATAACTAGACTTGACGCAGAACAGAAATATCAATATTTACACAATGTTAAAAAGGCCAGTGTAAAAAACTGTTAAATGCAGTCTGCAGTTTCGGTAGCGTAAATCAATGCATTTGGCTTCCTTTGAAATATCATTTGATAAAATTTGGACTTTCAGAGTAGTGCCGCTATCCGTCTAACAGTAAAGGAACAGAAGTTTGAAAATTGATTAAAACAATGAAAGAATGTTTCATAAAAAATATTAAATGGTGTCGAATATTTGGTTTCAGTACGAAACCAATGAACGTTAAAAGGTTAAATGAAAATCTTAAGCCTTAAGTTATAAACGAAAACGTAAAAACTAAACTACGGAAAAACTTATACTATGGAACTTAAATTGCGCACACAAAGTGTTAAAGTAGAATTATAATGATATGTTTACTTTATTTATAATCGCATTTCATTTCTTTTATTTTACCAGTTTCAAATTATGAACCTATATATATATATATTAATTAAATATATTTATATATGTATTAAATTAATACAATCGTGTAGCTACTTTTTTAAAATTATTATTTTATTCGTTCCCATATTTATGCATAACATTTATTTTCTATATTTTAAAACATTGTTGTAGTTGTGATGTTAGTTTCAAACAGAATAGTACAAACGGGTACTGTGATCGCTATAAAATTAAAGTGATACTTATTAATAAGATTGTAATAAACTGTTGTATGTACCATAATATAAAAATGTGATGTGTGTAAAAGTCGCAAAAAATAAAATCAGCATTAAATAAATGTATCGAATCGTGGAAAGTGTAGAAACACGCCACAGACCGGACCGACCAAGCATTGACCATTAGCCAAATAAATTTACGAATTACCACTGTACATAAGAATTCCATGAAAAATTGCATAAAGTAAAATGGAAACATTAAAAGGGACACATACCAATAAAATTGCACTGAAAATCCCCGCAAAGTAAATGTATCAAAATGGAGGACAGATAAAAAGCTAGTGGGGTGTCTCACTATCCGATTGTGCACCGGCCATAAGCCGAAAATATTGTTTAGAAACCACCACAATTCAAAATTACATACATAATCGAATCCAGAAACATTCATTAATAAAATAGCACGAAAAATCATCCTGACATAATGTCGGAAATTTCCTACCCACACGAAGAAACGCCTTTGCTATTTAAAAAATTAAAAGACTAAATAATGGAGCATATTTTGCGCATACCTTTCTTTGATGTTTGTATTTTCTGTGTTGTCTTGAGCTTCCTCTTCTCTCTTTTTCTTTGGTTGGAATAATTATCAAGTCCTTCATATTTTTGCACATGATTCCAGAACAGTTTTTCGTTTCTTTAGTCATTCAATAAAGCTTTAATAGAATTATACACCACCTTCTCCAGATCCAGGATTTTCAGGAAAGGGGAAATTGTTTCATAAAATCACATGAGAAGAAGGAATCCGAATAAATATTTGCACTGTAGCCTAATTTTTAATAATTTTCTTTCTTTATTAATTACAAATACAAAATCGTCTGTTCATAAATACGTAATTTATTTTCAGCGATAAATCGTTTGTCAAAACTCAAAAGTAATGCAAACGATTATAAAATGTTTTATTATTATTAAATTTGAGTGACAGCTTTTAAATAAGGTAAAAAAATTAAATAAATAAATAAAATGTGGCATTTAGACACAAAAATAAGATATTGTATACTTGACCGACCATTTCCGAGGTGCTTTAAAAAAGTTGAAAATTGTTTTAGAAACAATTTTGTTTGGCATGTATTTTTGTGAAGGGGAAGCATGTCTATTGCATCCTTCAAAACCCTCTGAGACAAACTTAATAATGATTGTCTGCTTAACATGGAAACTAACAAATTTTATTAACAAATTATTAACAAATAATTATTGCTTTGAGAAAGAATATTATTAGCGCACGTGGTGTGCGAACCTAACAGGCACATGGCCGATACAGGTAGCTAGCTGTGCAAGTTCCGGAGTGCAAGTGACTCTGGCTGAGAGAGGGAGAAAATGTTCTCTCTTCTGGGTTGCCATGCCATAACGCGGTCGCCAAATCGGCGATTGTTCATAGTTCTTTGTACCAGAGTTGGCTGTACAGTTCACACTTGGCATGATTCACCGCACACTCCCCCCGCAGTTACATCCTATGTGGTGTAACGTTTAGGAAAGCGAACTCTCCTACCTGTTCGTGTAGTGACAGTTTTTGGAGGTGTCTGGATTATAGTTGAAGAAGGACTATCTGGAGTAGTGGGGAGGAATGTGGGTTTTAATCGATCAATTGAAATGGTACACTTTTTATTTTTTATTTCCACATCAAAAGTTTTTGAGTGGCAATTCAACACTTTAAAAGGTCCATTGTATGGTGGTTGTAGTGGTTTCCGGACTGCATCGTTGCGCACAAACACATGGGAACAGTCCTTTAGGTGAGGGTGCACGAATGTCCGTGTACTGCTATGTGATGATGTGGGAACAGGTCGAATGTACTGGAAATGCTGTTTCAGCTCCTCTACCAGTTGCTTCGGTGATGCTTCAGTGGGAGTAGTGGTGAAGAATTCTCCAGGGAGTCGGAGGCTGGTGCCATACACCAAATCAGCTGTCGTGGCTTGCAGGCCTTCTCTGAAAACTGACCGAAACCCCAGAAGGATGGTTGGTAAAGCAGCAGCCCACCGGTCGGTGTCATAGGCTTTCAGGGCTTGCTTCAGTGGCCTATGGAATTCCTCCACCAACCCATTGGCCTGCGGGTGGTATGGTGACGACCGTATTCGCTGAATGCCGAGCAGCTGTGCTAAGGATCGAAACAAAGAGCTTTCGAACTGTCGTCCCTGGTTGGTGGTGATCATTGATGGAACTCTGAAGCGGGTAATCCATGTGTTGTAAAAAACTGTGGAGACAGTTTCGGCACTCATATCTGGGATAGGAACTGCTTCC
Organism: Salticus scenicus; assembly: GCA_963930645.1. NCBI lineage: Eukaryota > Metazoa > Arthropoda > Arachnida > Araneae > Salticidae > Salticus > Salticus scenicus. The sequence continues at coordinate 150,331,712 of OZ005651.1, forward strand.
GGCCACCTCGTGAAACGGTCAATCATCGTTAGTACATAATAATTTCCACCAGATGGCGGTAAAGGGCCGACGATGTCAAGATGTATATGATCGAACCTCTGTGATTGGTCAGGGAAAGAACCTAGAGGGGATTTTGTATGCCGAGTGATTTTTGATTTTTGACATGCTAAACACTGTCTTGCCCAGTTATTACAATCCTTATTGATTGACGGCCATATAAAACGCGATCGAACTAATTTTGTACTAGCGCGAATGCCTGGGTGGGAAACAGCATGCAATGTATCAAAAACATGTTTGCGATACTGTTGCGGTATATACGGTCTTATATTGCCAGTTGAAATGTCGCAAAACAAAGATGTGCTAGAATCTGGTAATGTCATTTTCTTAATTTGCAATGTTTGAGAATTAGTTATTAGATGTTGCAATTCAGAATCATGCTTTTGTGCCTTAGCAATGCTGTCATAATCAACAGGGTTAGGCATAGTTATTGAATTTATCCGCGAAAGTGCATCAGCAGCAATATTTTGAGTTCCTTTAATATGAATGATATCTGTTGTAAATTGTGATATGAAATCAAGGTGTCTTTGCTGTCTAGGGGAGCATTTATCAAGATTTTGTCGAAAAGCGTAAACTAAGGGTTTGTGGTCGGTATATAACGAGAATTCCCTACCCTCCACCATGTGTCTAAAATGTTTAATTGAGGCGTATGCCGCTAATAATTCTCTATCATATGTGCTATAATTCTTTTCGGTTGTTGATAGCTTTCTGGAAAAGAATGCAAGCGGTTGGAGAGAATCTCCAGCTACCTGAAATAATGCAGCTCCAATTGCGAAGTCAGAGGCATCTGCCTGCAGAACTAATTTAGCATCAGGCTTTGGATGAGCTAAAAGGGTTGCATTAGCGATTAGAGTTTTACAGGCGTTGAATTCTTGATTAGCTTGGTCTGTCCAATTTATCTCACGATTGTCATTTTTCTTTGAATTTTTTAAATAATCATTAAGTGTGGTTTGACTGTGTGCTGCATGCGGCAAAAACCGACGAAAGAAATTCAACAGACCAAGAAATCGTCTAAGATCTTTGATTGTTTTAGGGCGGGGATAGTTTAAAATTGGCTCTACCTTGTCTGGCAAAGGTTTTGTTCCTTCAGCAGAAATTAAATGGCCTAAAAATGAAATGTGTGGGACACCAAACACACATTTTGAAACATTAATTGTTAAACCATATGAATTAAGTCTGTGAAAAATAATGCGCAAATGCTCTTTATGCTCCGCCTCGTTTTTACTATAAATCAACACATCATCTACATAGACATAACAAAATGGAAGGTCACCTAAAATTTCATTCATAAATCTCTGGAATGTTTGTGCTGCTCCACAGAGACCAAAATTTAAAAATGGGAATTCGAACAAGCCAAATGGTGTACAGACTGCAGTTTTTGGGATATGATCTGGGTGTACAGGAATGTGAAAGTAAGCTCGCACAATATCAATTTTAGAAAATATAGTATTGCCATAAAGTGCATTTGAAAAATCCTGAATATGAGGAATTGGGTACCTATCTGGTATTGTGCAAGCGTTAAGTCTTCTATAGTCGCCAACTGGGCGGATACTTCCACAACTCTTCGAGACTACATGTATAGGGGAAGACCATGGTGATTTGGAAGGTCTGCAAATGCCCTGATCTAACATGTACTGAAATTCTTTCCGTACACTTTCATAAAGCTTGGGGTTCAAGCGCCTTGGCCTACTATGTACCGGTGGGCCAGATGTTTCAATGTAATGAACCGTATTGTGTGAAACTGGACCACGTTTTGGATTGACTTTTGTCAAATTTGGGAATTTGGACAAGATTTTATGATATTCAGAATTACCTGAGATAAGTTTTATGGAGCTATTTTGGGTATGTTTTGCAAATATTCCTATTTGTGAAAGTTTAGTTATACTATCAATAATTTTACGATGCTTGAGATCAATTATAAGACCAAAATTTTCTAAGAAATCAGCTCCAATAATAGGCATGGGCACATTAGCAATTAAAAATTTCCATTCAAAACTACGCCTTAAGCCTAAATCTATGTTCATTAATTTAGAGCCATAAGTAAGTATGCTTTTATTATTAGCAGCAAATAATTTTAAAGCAGTTGGATGTAGTTTTTTTGAATTTTTAGGAGGGGGTATACAACTGACATCAGAGCCAGAATCAACCAAAAATTTTAAGTGAGAGCGCTTGTCGTACACGTATAAGTGACATGATTTTGCGGCTATCGGTGTAGCTGTCGCGAAAATACTAGCATCGACAGCCGAATTTAGTTTCCCGAATCCTCATTTTCAGAAAAAGTGCAAGGTGAATTACACTTGCGCGCGTCCTTACCGAATCTTTTATGATAATAACAAATGCCTTGTTTGTATTGCGACCTGTTACGGGGATGCGGCGATTTACCACGTGATGCACGAGAATTACTGCGATCACGTGCTAATAAACGCGATACTTGGCGAGTTAAAGCGGCGATTTCCGCCCGCAGGGCCGTAATTTCGCTCCGTTCACCGTCCGCGGACGAACCAGCAGCCGCGGTCGCTTGACTACGAGAGCGTCTCTCCTCCGTGGCGTGCGTATCGTGACTCACGGCGCAAACACCAGAAGCTGTTGGAAATATTTTAATAGCTTCTTTTGTACCATGCAGTTTCAATTTGTGTGTTTTGGAAATTAATAAGTTTTATTATATTTATGGAGGCTACCCACATATGGGGAAAGTGTTAGACAAGTTCATCTTTAAAAATATAGTAAAATATATTTTTTTTTTTAACTCTTTATATAGAAAATGTTTACTTACATTACTTCTTGGGATACTTGGCCTTTCATCTGTCATTAAAGAACTTTTATTTTATTTATCTTTAATTGGGAAATTTGCTGTTTAATATTTATTTGCCGTGATGATGCTTTGTTTACATTTGAGTACGATGTTTTTCAGTCAACCGGAAGTGGGTCAATAGGCCAGGTGGAAACTGTATCAGCTGTCTGCATAATGACGTCATTTATTTATCGATTATTCGTTTATGATGTCTGGTGACTGATTTGACAGATGTGCATCAGTCATTGGCTGTAATTTGATCCACTGAGTGATTATAAATAGAAAGAAGAAACACCCATCTCTCTCTTATCTTTATATGTTTTTAGCATGATTGTATAATCTGTTGCTTAGCCTTTGGGCTACTTATGTTTTTTATTTTTAGTTATTTTTAAGTTATTTATGAATTGGTTTATTGTTTATGAAGCTGTGAAAAGAAGGAGTTTGATAGAGATGGATTAAATTTATTGTAGGCCTGGATGTCAGAGAGGTTTTTTGATAACTTATTTTTTTATCAGTAATTGCTGTTTAAAATACAGCTGTTAAAATTTTTTCTTAATGTTTGTTTATCTTTCTCCGGGTAGTACTCCAAGTTTAAACACATTAATTAGATTGCCTTGTTTTAATCAATTAAAAGTATAAGATAGTTGCCTTTCAATATAGATATTAGTTATGTTTATATTATAATGTTTAATACTTTTTTACAAATATTGTTAAGTTTTTGTTGAATAAATTCATTGTTATTGTTTAAAAAAACGTTGTCAGTCTTTAATTATACAGTTTTCTTAACACATATTTAAGTTTTAAAACTGAATTAAAATACTTTCATTGTGTTATATAAATCTCTGCTAAAATAAATCAAATTAAATTAAAGTAAAATTAAGTTTTTGCTAATAAGGGTTATGGGCGTTGTGTTTTACTTGTGGATAGTTATGTAATTAATACATTTAAATCGAAAATTACGATCGTGGTTTTTGGAAATTCTACTCGTTTTTGGGTGTTATGAAATTTACTTGTTTTTGTTATAAACAAGTTTTAGTGAATCTTTTGCATGAAATATGCCTGATAATAAGTATTTTTTTAGATTCAGATGCCCAATTTATGAATTTTTTAATTATTATCCACAGTAAATAACTACCAGTATATAATCAGTTTATTTAAGTGTTTAAGAGCTGTATTAAGTATAGTTTTTAAAATGGCTGTTAGTTTAAGCCCTGCTATAGAAAAACTTAACTCAAATAACTATCCTGTTTGGTGCAAAGATGTGAAATTTATTCTAATTGAAAAGAATTGTTGGGATATTGTTAATAAAACGGAGAAACTACCGGAGATAGATGAAAACCTTGGTATTACTATTAAAAATGTTGAGGATTTTAAATCCAGAAGTAGAACGGCTTTAGCAACATTGTATTTAAACGTGGCACCAGTGTTTAGAAATATTATTGATAATTGTACATGTCCTGTTGAGGCATGGGAAAAGTTAAAAAAGAATTTTATCTCTGACTCCAGGGCCAGGCACATGCAGCTTTTTTCTGGCTTTTTTCAGTGTGTAATTAATTCAAATGAAACAATAAACTCGTATGTTAATAGACTGTGTAGAATTACAGATCAACTAAGAGACATTGGAAAGGAAATACCAGAGGAATATATCTGCTTCCAGTTGCTGAGACACCTCCCCAAAAAGTTTGAAAGTACCATACAGTACATCTTGAGGTGGAAGGAACCCGACTTCAAGTTCAACACCATTGTGGCAGAATTAACTGCTGAAGAGACAAGGTTACAAGTACGAGAGGAAGATAGAAAACATGACTTGGCTGTAGAGGTACAAAATACTCAGTATAGAGGTAAAAACTTTCCTACTAAAACTTCATTGTCTTGCTACCGATGTGGAAAAGTTGGTCATATGAAAAAGGACTGTAGAGTTAATCTATCTAAATCTAAAAATAGTAAAATTGTTAAATCTGATAAAAATGTTAATGGCTCAGTCGGCCGCGGTAAAAAAAAAGTAACCCCTCCTCCATTTCACTATTTGGCTCAATTAAATTACAGTAATTGTAACGACAGTGACGACTGTTGGCTATTCGATACAGCAGCGTCACATCATTTCAGTAAAGATTTAAATTGCTTTGAAAATTATTGTCCTATTGAGGGGGAAGACTTAATTGTCGCAGTAGATGGAGTCAGTGTTCCTATAGATGGGAAAGGTTCTGTTAGATTAAGTTTTAATAATACTGAATATGTTTTTGATGAAGTTTTGTATTCATCTAAATTAAGAAAGAATCTTATATCCGGTTCTAAATTGGATATAAATGGTGCTACTTTTTCTGGTGGTAGGGGCAAGGTGACGGTGTTCAGTAGAACTGGAAAATTTATGTTCACAGCTAAACTTAAAAATGGTATTTATTATGTCCACCCAAAAGTTTTCAAAGGAAATGGGGGGCAGTCTTTGAAGCCAACTATTTCAATGACTAAGGCTAAAGATATTGAATATTGGCATACTTGTTTTGATCATATAAGTCCTGATATCATTGTAAATACTAGTCGTCATAATGGAGTAAAAGGGCTTCCTAAATTAAAGTTTAAAAAGTTAAGCTGTGAACCATGTAAAATCAGTAAACAACGTAGAATTTCATTTAAATCAATAGAAGATAGTAATTTAAAGGAACCACTTGAAAAAATATTTATGGATGTCTGGGGACCCTTAAAAGTTGAGGGTAAAAATGGTGAAAGATTTTTTTTGTCTATTATTGATGGGTATTCAAAACGAACTGCTGTATACCCCATTAAAGAAAAGTCACAGGTGTATGAAGTGTTTGAAAAGCACATTACTAGGGCTGAGCGTTTCTTAGGTAAAAAACTAAAGTTTATTAGAACTGATAATGGTTCAGAATTCAATAATGAACTTTTTAAAACATATTGTGATAAAAATGGTGTTATCCATGAATTCACAAATACTTTCACACCCGAACAGAATGGTATTTGTGAAAGATTAAATCAAACCATTTTAAATTGTGTTCGTGCCATGTTGAAAGATAGTAATTTACCTTTTCGTTTTTGGCCCGAGGCATGTCTCCATTTTTGTTATACATGGAATAGGGTTATACATCGTGGACAACAAAAAACACCTTTTGAACTTTATACGGGGCACAAACCTTCTATAAGGCACCTTAAACCTTTTGGTTTAATCTGTTATGTTGGTGTACCCAAACAAAAGAGATTACACAAACTTGAGTCTAAAGCTAAAAAAGGGATCATTATTGGATATGCTTTAAAAACCAAAGGGTATCGTATCTGGATTGAGGAAGAAGATAAAGTTATTGAGTCATTAAATGTGACTTTTTCAGATCTAATGTATAGTCGCAGTGGAGCTGTGAGGGGCACTCCATTAGAGAGCCTGGATTTGCTGTCCGATGAAACGGTTGATTGTAGAGCTTCCGATCCCGTGGAAATTGTGATGCATAATCCCAGTGTTTCTGATGATGATGAGCCATTAGTCCCTGCAGGTCCTCCTCAATCTGATATAGTTTGGAATAGGAAAGCTGTCCCGAGGAAAATAGGGGATAGAGTGGATATATACTATTACCCTGAAGGTAAAAATACCCGTTTAAGATCCCTTAATGATGTTGAAAAATATTGTGATAGCAATAACATTAAGTTTGATGCTTCCTTGTTTGATTTTTCAGGGAAAAATTTGTCTCAAGGTGTAATTAATCAGAAGGTCGATTCCCCAGTCTCCAGTTTTGTGAATAAAGATAAGGAAGTTCATGCATGACTAGATATAGTTGTTCCTAAAACTTTTAACCAAGCTGTAAAATCAAAACAGTCTTCAGAATGGAAAAGGGCCATGGAAGAGGAGATCAGTAGCATGATAGATAGAAAAGTTTGGCATTTAGTTGTTTTACCTGAAGGAAAAAATGCATTGGGAAATAGATGGGTTTTTGCTCTTAAGAAAGATGAGCACAGGAAAATTGCCCGTTTTAAAGCAAGACTCGTGGCTCAGGGGTTTCACCAAGTAAAGGGTGAAACGTATGACGAAACCTTTTCCCCTGTTGTCAATTTTTCCGTCGTACGGTTCTTCTTTTCTTTGTTGGTTTCCTGTTACAAATGGCACAATACGCAATGTGACGTAAAAAGTGCTTATTTGTATGCCCCATTGCATGAAGAAATTTATATGGTTCAGCCACAGGGTTTTTCTGTTATTGGAAAGGAGCAACTAGTCTGTAAATTAGATCGTGCTTTATATGGACTCCACCAAAGTGGTAGACTTTGGTATTACGAATTGAACAAAGTTTTATTAGACGTAGGCTTTAAAAAATTCAACTGGTGTAATTGTACTTATTATTTTGAAAATTTTATTGTACTTTTGGTATATGTAGACGACCTTGTTATTTTTGGAAAAACACAAAAACAGATTGATAATATAATTGGTATTTTGGAACACAAGTTTGACATAAAAGTATTGGGAAAAACCAAGAAGCTATTAGGGGTTGAGTTTACATATGATGAAGAAGGAGTTCAGTTGTCTCAAGAACTGTATATTAATGAGGTATACGAAAGGTTTTGTTCCTTTAATATTCCTTTTTCTTCTCTCCCTATAGTGAAAGGTGTTAAATTTTCCAAAACAGATTGTCCTGTGAATCAGCATGAAATTGAGGAGGTAGCTAAATTACCCTATCGGAATGTATTAGGTTGCCTATCTTTTATTGCTAGTAGAACCAGGCCAGATATTACATATGCTGTTAACATATATAGTCAGTTCCAGAATAATCCAGGTTTAAATCATTGGTATGGACTAATTAAATTATTGGGATATGTTTTATGTACTAAAGTTTTTAAATTAAATCTTTCTTGTAGTGTTCCTGAGTTAATAGCTTATTCTGATTCTGATTTTGCAAACAATCGGGATGATTTTATATCATTAGGAGGACAAATAGTGTTTCTTAATAATAGTCCTATCTCTTGGCGGACCTTCAAGCAAAAGGGTGTTAGTCTCTCAGTTATGGAGAGTGAATTCATATCGATGTGTGAATGTGTCAAAGAGCTCAAATGGATTGACCATATTCTGGAGGATTGTGTTGAGTTTAAATTAATCCCAGGTCACCATAAGTGTCCAATCCTTTTTGCTGATAATCAGGCTGCTATAGACTTTACAAAATCACCAATTGAAAACACGCGTTCTAAGCACATTAATGTGAAATTATTCTTTATTCGTGAATGGTTGTTTGAATCCCTTTTTGATCTTAGACATATTCGTAGTGAGTTTAACCTTTCGGACCCGTTCACCAAGCCCCTTACCAAAGGTGAATTATTTAAGTTTAATCGAAAAGTTTTCATAAATGTAAATGTTTAAAAGTAAATGGTTTTTTGGAACTTGGTTTCCTGCTAATATGTATTTTTCATTTTCATTACCTATGTGTTGTATATTTTTATTTATGGAAACTTTAGGTTTTTTTTTGGAGTGAATGAAGTCATAGGCCTATGCATGTTTGTATTTGTTTTATGTGAATGTTTTATGGGATTTTCACTTGGTGTTTTTCATCATTGTATGTATTATTTTGAATATGGTTTGTTTTTGTAATGGAAATGGAAAATATGTTCTATTGAATTGTTTCTTTGTATATTAATCTTTGTCTTACAATTTTTTTAGTGGTATCCTTATATGAAATTCTTATGCATCTGTAATTGTCAAGAAAAAAGTAGAACTTTGTGTAGTGCCGGTTTTGGAGCTGGAAAGCTGCTGGTGTTTTTGGAGATGTTATGATCTGGATGTCCATGTCTGTTACCTGAATTCAGCTTCAAGTTTTTGAAGATTTTTGTTAATCATTTATTTATTTATTTAATTTTTTTTATGTAAATTGTTTGGCAACTTCTTAGTTAAATCGAAACGGCATGGTGGGGGGCATTCTGTTGGAAATATTTTAATAGCTTCTTTTGTACCATGCAGTTTCAATTTGTGTGTTTTGGAAATTAATAAGTTTTATTATATTTATGGAGGCTACCCACATATGGGGAAAGTGTTAGACAAGTTCATCTTTAAAAATATAGTAAAATATATTTTTTTTTTTAACTCTTTATATAGAAAATGTTTACTTACATTACTTCTTGGGATACTTGGCCTTTCATCTGTCATTAAAGAACTTTTATTTTATTTATCTTTAATTGGGAAATTTGCTGTTTAATATTTATTTGCCGTGATGATGCTTTGTTTACATTTGAGTACGATGTTTTTCAGTCAACCGGAAGTGGGTCAATAGGCCAGGTGGAAACTGTATCAGCTGTCTGCATAATGACGTCATTTATTTATCGATTATTCGTTTATGATGTCTGGTGACTGATTTGACAGATGTGCATCAGTCATTGGCTGTAATTTGATCCACTGAGTGATTATAAATAGAAAGAAGAAACACCCATCTCTCTCTTATCTTTATATGTTTTTAGCATGATTGTATAATCTGTTGCTTAGCCTTTGGGCTACTTATGTTTTTTATTTTTAGTTATTTTTAAGTTATTTATGAATTGGTTTATTGTTTATGAAGCTGTGAAAAGAAGGAGTTTGATAGAGATGGATTAAATTTATTGTAGGCCTGGATGTCAGAGAGGTTTTTTGATAACTTATTTTTTTATCAGTAATTGCTGTTTAAAATACAGCTGTTAAAATTTTTTCTTAATGTTTGTTTATCTTTCTCCGGGTAGTACTCCAAGTTTAAACACATTAATTAGATTGCCTTGTTTTAATCAATTAAAAGTATAAGATAGTTGCCTTTCAATATAGATATTAGTTATGTTTATATTATAATGTTTAATACTTTTTTACAAATATTGTTAAGTTTTTGTTGAATAAATTCATTGTTATTGTTTAAAAAAACGTTGTCAGTCTTTAATTATACAGTTTTCTTAACACATATTTAAGTTTTAAAACTGAATTAAAATACTTTCATTGTGTTATATAAATCTCTGCTAAAATAAATCAAATTAAATTAAAGTAAAATTAAGTTTTTGCTAATAGAAGCGGCAGCTTCGCCGCGCCAATCCGCGATCTTATCGGCTAGCTTCGCTAAATTCTCCAACGGCTCAGAGCTTACAGAGAGGATAGCTTGAATGTCCGATGGCAGGCGCTGTAGCCATAATGTTTGCAAAAAATCGTCATTCAACGCACCGTTGGCTAATTCCTTCATTTTACGCAATAAATGGGACGGTTTATCATCGCCGAGTTGAATTTCCGAAACTAGGCGCCGAATCTGCTGCGTCGCGGAATCGGAAAATTCGTCTATAAGGCGATCTTTAAGGGCTTTATATTTTTCAGTCGCGGGAGGGCTTAAAAGGATATCTGAGACTGCCGTTAAGGTTTCCGGATCGATTGCAGCGATAACATTATTGTATTTAGTTTCATCTGCCGTAATTCTGGAAAGTGCAAAGTTACTTTCAACGCGTACGAACCAAAGTTTGATATTATTTTTCCACAATGGCGGCAGCTTGACGCCGACACCGTACACGTGTTGTTCGGGAACTTTTGTTTCGTCGTCAGACGGCATTTTTAAATAATAACATACAAGGGTTTGAAGGAAAGTGCAAAAAATGGAAAAGGGAATAATATACTGACCAAATCACAGAGGAATCAATCAAAATTACATACCTGGAACATCGTGGCAGAAGGGCGCATTTTTTCTTGCCGGGTCACCAGTGAGACAAACTTAATAATGATTGTCTGCTTAACATGGAAACTAACAAATTTTATTAACAAATTATTAACAAATAATTATTGCTTTGAGAAAGAATATTATTAGCGCACGTGGTGTGCGAACCTAACAGGCACATGGCCGATACAGGTAGCTAGCTGTGCAAGTTCCGGAGTGCAAGTGACTCTGGCTGAGAGAGGGAGAAAATGTTCTCTCTTCTGGGTTGCCATGCCATAACGCGGTCGCCAAATCGGCGATTGTTCATAGTTCTTTGTACCAGAGTTGGCTGTACAGTTCACACTTGGCATGATTCACCGCACCTCTGATTACTCTACCTGCATTCTTAAAACATTTAAGGCTTAAATTAAAAATATTTTTAAAATGATTCAAAGAACTTTCACCCACAGTAAATTTTAAGCTGTTTAAGGAAAATCTATTTAAAAATTTCCCTCATGTATAGTTTTGAAAAAAAAAAAAAGGAATTATTTGAGCTTAAAACTCCATTTTTTTTTCGACTCCCATCTAAATTATTTCCCTTAAAATTTGGGTGATGTGGGTGAAGAACAAGGAGAGCTGTTTCATCAAGACATCAAAGAAATGGAAAGCAGGTATCAGAGACGATACATTTTTAACATGTTAGCATAATATTGTTGCATGTTGCATAGAGAATCCCTCCCCCCTACACACACACAAGACCCTCAAGCCTTGCGCAAAGTAAAATGCTCTAAATGGTGATTCGATGTGAAAAAATACATTTAAAAGATGTGTAAATAAAAGCCTATTTCAATGCATTTTTTATATAAATTGTTTCGAATTTGTTATAAGTTCTAGACGAATTCTTCCAATTTTCATCCTTACTTTGTGAAAACTTCTTAGTGATAGGAAAAAAAAAATATCAAAACACATTAGAGACACCCAACGCAGTACATAAAAATTTTTAAAAGTACGATTTCGCAGACCAGTGTAATCGGAAAAAATTTACCCGCTAAGTTATTATGATACCAGACTTGCATTCAAATCAACAATTACTCAAAAAATTATTTTTGTATTCAAAGAACTTCAAAACCTGAAATTCTTTCTGTAACTCATGGTAGGGGAAAGTAATTATCATTTTTAAATGTTTTTACTGGACGCAATATAATTTAGTATGAATGCTTCTAATCGAACCTAACTTTTCTTACAATCTTTTATACGAAAATTATTTTGTATCAATAGAATATGTTAGTTTCATTATGTTTAAATCACTTTCAAAATGTTGTTGATATGTATCAACTGGAAATTTTGTACTTAAACAATAATGTATTTGAACTCTTTGCATGTCATAGTATACGGATCATTATGATATAAATTGAATACGATTTTTAGACTTCCTTCCAATACAAGCTTTTGAGTTATGCCCATCCAGACTAATCACAAGAACCTGGTTATACAATTGAGCAGACCTCAAGACATACTATTGTAAAAACTATTTCATATTCAAAAATTGAATCGCAAAACATTACATTCTCCAACATGTATAGGTAAAAGAATGTTAAAAAAAAAAAAAAAAAAAAAAAAGCTCATTAAAAAGAAATGAGAAAAAACTTGACTCTCTGTTAAGGCCACGAGTTTAAATAAACTAAATCATTTTATCGCCTCTTTTCCTTGAAGAAAAAACAAACTATTAATTTCATTTTATTTTTTTGTTTACCAAGAAAAATTACTTTGCAAATTTTTGTAAGAAATGTGCCATTAAATTTGGATTTATGAACAATTTACATTATTCTTTTAAATATATTTTTTACCATGTTTAAGAAAGTGTCTTTCTATTGCATAGAATCATTGGTATTAGTAATAACAATTTTTTTTAAACCTTCAAATCTTTTTTTTTTTTTTTTCTGTTTTCAATATGTTTTTGTTAAATATACTGAATGTGTGTGCGTGAGCGGGAGGGTGCCCGGGCACCCAGGGCACCCCCCCTGGCTACGCGCATGTGTTATTAATCTAAACTTATGCTTAAGCTTTTTTACTTTCTCTTACCCATAAGGTAGAGAAAGTATTGTTTTTGGGTCAAATTTTTGAATGCGAAATTTTATTATATTTACACGTTTTAAGGTCCCCTGAATACGAAAATCATGTTTTTAGCAAATGGTCTGTGTGCGTGTCTATCTGTTATCAGCATATCTCAAAAACAAATTATGGCAGAAAGTTCAAACTTGGTATTCTATATGTGTATCATATACGGATGCTACAGTAAGCTTTTCGTTAAGATCAAGCAAATGGTTCGTGTACAGGGACAATCAAGAGAATTCTAATACATTACGTCTATGGGGAAAATTGCAGGTACGTAGAGTTTAACGTCTACAGACTGCACTAAACCAAATGAAACGAAAATATATTTTTTGTAATAGAGATAGTTAACTGGGAAAAATTTTTTGTGGATGTTGGAGCCTCACCCCCCCCCCCCCCTGGGGGGGAGGTCCCCCCTCGAGGGGAGTAAATTTTCATGATGGGTATCTTTCAAAAGAGCTCGCCAATACTTTTAAAAAGAATGGTTGAACCATCGATCTGTGATAATTTAAAACAAAGTTATCGATTTTTATCATTTTTAACGAAAAAAAAAAGCTTTTTTTTTTTTTTTAATACTGAGAATAAAATAGACTTTTTGGATATTTGGTGTTATACTACTTCTCTAATATGGAAATCGTCTGCATTATCATAAAAGATAATTTTTTAAAATTATTTTAATAAATTATTTTTTAAAAACTGAATTAAATTCTATATAAATGTAGGTGCATTAATGAAACGTGGGGTTGAGGGGGGCAGTAGCCCCCCTCAAACAGAACTAATTATCATATAAAACTCTTCAGAAGCCTAATATGAATTGTTTAACACAGGTTTACATAACAGTACTCGTTATCTTACCTTTTAATGTGCAACCTATATTTATAGTATTAAATTTCAGGGTAAGAGAAAGTCGTGTGAGTGACACACCAGATTATTTATATTATTTTCGCAGTTTAAAATTATTTTGCATGAAAGTAACACATACTATTCTTTTTTTTTTTTTTTTTTTTTTTGTATTCAATAGAAGAAAGTATTGGATCCGTAAAAATTTTTGGTTTTTGATGGATTTACGCATTTTGAGAGGTCCAGAACATGGTTTGACAATAGAAAATGTTTGTCCATCTGTGTGTATGTGACAAAAAGTTTTGTGGAGACTGTATCTCAGAAACTACCTTACACAGAATTGCATATAAATTAATATACGAATACACCTTAACATAAATTAGTGTCTATCAACTTTTGGTGTCAATCGTTCAACAGATGGCACTACTATAAAGTAATTTCAGATAAGGCTATATCTTAGGAACTACTGCACAAAATTGCATATTAATTTATACACAGATTCATCTTGACATAAGTTAGTGCCTATCAACTTTTGGCACCAACTGCACAACAGGTGGCACTGTTATACATCAATTTCTATAATTTCAGGGAAGGCTCTATCTCAGGAACTACTGCACAGAATTGCATATAAAATTATATGTAGATGCACCTTAACAAATTAGTTTATGTCAACTTTTAGCGCTAATCACTCAACAGGTGGCACTGCTATACAGTGATTTTTGCAATTTAATGGAAAGTTATATCTCCGGTTCTATTGTGTATAATCAAACAAAACTTAATATATGAAAAAGCCATTATGAGACAATGTTTATTAAACTGGGTGTATATAGGTGATATGTGGTGCTGTTATACTGCAATTTTCCACGAGAACGGAAAGGATATCATTTATACCGTAAAAATTCCCTTCGGTTGGACATTTAGACTAATACCTCTCTGATTTTGACTTATTTGGACTCATCAATTTCAACAATTTTACCCCCCCCCCAATTTTTTCAGATTTAGATTCAATGTATTCAAATATTGTTTCATGAACAAACTGACGCCAATTACAAACGGTGTGACTAGAAAAAAAAAAAAAAAACTGATCTATAATGTCTACACTGCAAGTACCCAAACCCCAAACAAATTTCATATGTTAACAAAAAAATCCCCCCAAATTCAATTTACAGGTATCATGTTATGACTTCCATATTATATAAACATAACAGTTTTATTTGTTCCAATCATTAGTTTTTAAGTTATTACAAACACAAAAGGTATAAGTCAATTTTTCTAGGTATAAGGCTTTTTTTTTTTTTTTTTTTTCCCCATAGTGTAACAGGGTTCATACTCAAATATAGGAAAAAAAAAATTCTCTAAGTTTTCCAAACAATTTACAAGAAAATATTAGCGACATATTACAAGAAATGCTCCTCTAGAAAGAAGAAAATACATCTACTTCCACTGTACGATGTTATATTACTGCCAATAGTGATAGAAATCATTGTTTACATGAGTATTTTCACGATACTTAATCATTTGAACTTTGATATGAAGCTAAACAAGAAAAATATAATTTGACAGAAATGAAATATTTGATTTTCCAGGTTTTATAATTGATTTTCCCTAACTTTTAATGAAAATTTTTATTTTCCCCGGAGTTTTTTCAACAAAATCCAAATTCCTTGAGTAGTATGAACCCTGTGTAAATATACAATGACTACTTGAACATTGTTTCCTAATTTGCGTTCCTCCTTAGCAATCGTAACTAGGGAGAAAAAATAGAAATCACTGGAGTTCTTCTTTCGGTCGAGAGAAATTCGCATGGAGATGATGTTTTCTGCTAATTTAGTCCTACCACAACCTGCATTAAGGAACTTCGTTCCAAAAAATAGAAATCACATAAACTAAGACAAATCCCAATGTAAGTAGCAGATTTTGCTGTTTTAAGAAAATCAAATGAAAATTTCTAGTTGTAACATTTTCCAGTTAGACCAGATTTTGGCCCCTGACAGCTAAAAAGCACTGATAAAGTAGAGAGGAGGTAAGAAGTTTTATAAAACCTAGCTGATATCCTGGGATATCGGTTTTTATTTTCCCAAAGATCGCTGAATTGTAGTTTAGAGGGTGAAGTCGGAAATGTTTAATGCACTCATCAAAATGACACATTTATTCAAGATAAATATATTAATAGAATTTTCACATGCGTAAAATGAAACGGACAAACTAATAAATTTTAAAAATAGTGTCTTCATATTTAAGCTTAATTATCACACTAAATATGATAAAATCATAACTGTTGGCAAGTCTGCACTTAATTAAAGGAAATACTTACATAATCCCTAACATTTTTGGTCTTTACTGTCTTATATGAAGCATATGCTGGATACAAAGTTCCAAAAACCAGCCTAGAAAAAACAAATGTATGACTGCATTTTAAAAGACAAAATTATTACACAAAAAGTTATTTCTTTATAAAATGTTTTATCCTTTAAGTATATTATACAATTTATTGGAAAACTAAAATTTAATAAACTTGCTTAAATAAACAACTCATTAAAAAAAAAAAAAATACTGAAGTCTTTATTTAAGAAACAAAAAGTACAAACGTAAAAAATTGCTAAATATATAACAGAAAATTAATAGGAAAAGAAAACATCACTGTACAACAATGGAAAATAAGCTAAATAATGTTACATGTAACATTTTACATAAACTTACAGAACAAGCCTAGATAGCAGTACAGAGATCATTTTTTTTTTTTTTTCCTAGTGCATCTTAATTTTTATAAATAACGGAGAAATCAAATATTAAACCTCCTGCAATGGACAAACACGATCAAACAGATCAGATTCAGTTCGATGAACATTTGGATTACGGTTCGAATTTATCGAATTGAATACTGGCTATAGCTTAACTCTAAAAGTATTTTTGATTGGCTAAAAGTTTTGTTCATGCCTCTGAAAACTAAAGCATTTTTTTTAAGCCCCGCCTATCAAATAACATCGTTCGCAATTCGCAAATGACAAAGTTTGCGAGTAGAGATAAAAAAAAAAACGGGAAACTTTAGGAACTTTGGAAATTTAAGGGGAAAAACTAATTCGAGAAATCTTAAGCAACCAATATATTGTTTATATAATATAAATCACAGTTTAAACGCTTTTAGATGTTGATAAGCTTATAACGTGGTATTATTGTGTCATTTTATATTTAATCAGTATTCTCACTTCGGGGAAAATTTTCCCATTTTAGGGAAATTCCGGGTCTTAGAGGGAAAAAAAGGGAAAAGAAGTAATGAGGGAAAAAATTCCCCTCACATAAAAGAGATATGAGAATATGCTTTTAGACTGAAAAATCGAACACGTCTATTCTAAATTCTAACTGCTATAAAAATAAAATCTGAATATATTTTTTGAATACATAAACTGACATATATCTTCTTGTTGAATAACATAGAAAGGCAACAGTCTTCATGAAACAGATTAGTTTCGAATCGAGCATGGCAAAAAGCTTCGCATTAACATATTCGTGTAGAATGCGCAACTTCTTGTTCCACTCGCTTCCAAACTTCTAAACAGATGACAGATCGCTCTAATTTCCAGTAATGTATGAAAGAGAAGCAAATTTACGTACCAACAATCATACCTGTCAACATCCTAATAAATATATCATAAAAATGTTAGTACCACCTTTTTCTTACACTGCTTAATATATAGAGCAATTTTTTATCAAATGTAATTGTGATATAAAAAAAAAAAAAAAAAAAAAAAAAAAAAGACTAGTATGAAAAAAAGGCGGAGCTAGAAAATTTACAGAATATTAATTAGAATGTTAGCAGGTATACAACAACTGTTTCAAATTTTACACGAGATTATGTGCGCGATTCAAGCTGTCAAATTAAGGAACAAGCTATTAAATTACTATTATTATTATTGTTTATTTCATCTTTGTATTTATTCGGGGATTTCCTATTGAAATTTGATCAATATGAGTAAGTACTTTTATGATGAATTATTATTATTATTATTATCATTTCAGATATAAAAAAAATATTTCAATGTTCTTTTATATTAAACTATTGCTTAAATTTAGTTGCAATGAGTGTTTCAAATATCTCATATGTATTCATTCAGCAACTTCTACGAAATTTCAAAATTTATTAAAATTTAATATCATTCTTAATCAATCTTTACATTTCAAAAGTAAATTAAATGAACTAGTCATAATGATTTTGCTAATTTTATAGTTTAGTTAGGGATACTATTAGAATTAGACTTTCGCTTAGAATAAATACGGCTCCTGTTTTTCTGAAAGGTGGGTCGTGTAATAAATTCCTGTTAGATTTTTTCTTTTTTTCTCTTCTTTTTCTTTCAGAAATCGACAAATTGCAATCAATTCGCTTATCTATCTATATATATAATGGAAAATGTTTCATTACGATAACTTCCGAAGTATTGAACAGATTTGAACGAATCGATCAAATAAATCTTTTGACGAATCATGGGACCACTTGAAATTATGCGACCTTTTTAAAATGTGTAATCCGATAACTTTTTAAGTATTTTATTCATAGCTGCCAACATAATCCAGAGGATTGTTAGCACTCGCCCCTTTTTCCACACCACTTATTTTTATAGTAATTGTCTTTGAATTAGGAGTGTTTGTGTCCCCGAAAACCGTTACCAGTATTTTTAAGTAGTGATATTATTGATAGTTTTCTAGTAAAGTTTGGCAATTAAATATAATCAAAGATACAATTCATAATCACTAGTGGAAAAAAAAAAAAAAAAAAAAAAAAAAAAAAAAAAAAAAACGGAACGCAAACACCCCTGTTAAATTCATTTACGTAGGAATAATAAGAAAAGTACTTAAAAAAAAAAAATGATATGATAAAAAGGCGAGTTCTAACAATCTTTCAGATTATTAATTAGCATGTTGGCAGCTCTGAGTGTTCAATCAGTTAGAAAGAAAGTTAGACTCTGGACTTACAAATGTCTTAAAAGAGTAAATTTGACAATTTGATCACATATCTTATTTCAAAAGCTCGGTCTCTTGAAATCGCGGGTTCAGTTGCAAATTTGTCATTGCGATAAATCCCAAAATAATAAGTCAGTTCGAACAAAGCGGAAAAGGATTTATTTTGAAAATATCATGGTGAGTTCATTAGTCAAATTGATCTGTTATTTTGTTTCAAATTGCAGCCACTTGAAAATTTCATATTAAAAACGCATTTATGAATTGATTTACTTAAAACTTGATATGTAGACTCCTAGAAATGTCTCAATCAACTTTATTACTTAACTTGATCGGTCATATTTCAAAATGGCGGTAAAAATAAGAAAAATCAGTCTACTCTTCTGACTGAGCTGGAAGGACTTGTTTCAACGATTTATATCAAAAGCATATTTTTACAAATTATAAAATGTCGAAAATGAATGAGTAAAACACTGAAATATAAAGTTTCTGAATTTTTTTAAGTGCATAGCATTAAATTTTATGGTTCCTGAGTGTATTGGGGTTTAGAAATTATGGTATCCCTCTTGCCCGTCAAAAAAAAAAAAAAAAAAAAAAAACTTTGTCTCGATATGCGACTTATTTAATAATGTACATTGAAAATCTCTCGACAAAAAGAGAAAAATCCGTAAGAGAATCATGTTTAGCATTTTGCATACGTGCCAACAGCCTAATTAATATTGTGTAATGTTGTTAGTCCCGTCCTTTTTCTCACACCAGTAAATTTTTAGGGTAGTATTCTCTACATGCGATTACGATTAAATAAAAAGAAAAATACTCTAAATGATACTGGTGTGAAAAAGAAGGCGGGGTTAACAATACTACGGAATATTAATTAGTATGTTGGCAAGCATGATTTTATGTTGAAGCATTTAAAAAGATTAAAAATAGATTTCCCTTTAACCCTTTGCGACGCAACACAATTCGTATCATTTAAATTAAACTGCCACCGGAATTCATGAACTAAATTAAACTAAAAGAAATTTTAAATTTTAAGGTTAAAAAAAACCGGCCTTTTCTGCAATGTTATAAACGTAAATTTTTTCTAAAAAATTTCCGGGATGAATTTTTGCAGCTCGATCTTAAATTTTGCGTCCTCGCAGCGAGGGCAGCGCACGTTAAAGGGTTAAAGAAGATGTATTCTCTGAAACTTTTTTAAAAAGTTTTCAAATAATCACCAACAATTTTTAAAAAGTAGAATTTTATATCATAGTTCGTACAGTCCTTGAATTTTCTTAATTTTCTGCACCAGTATTAGTATTAAGCAAATTTTGATATAAAAAAAGCCTTAAAACTTATAAGGAAATATATTGTATAAAAATATTGGTGGGAGAGTCCTTGAAAAAAGGCGCGGCCGTACGAACCATGTATTTGCATATACATAGACGATGAGTAATCTTCGAAGTGATTAGGCAAACGTTACAATTAAAAATTATTGGTGACTATTGAATAAAAAATCTCCAGATCTGACAACACTGCCAAGCACAAAACAATAATTCCGATATCAAAAAAATGCATTTAAAATTGTTCTTTTAAATAAATCTTGTCGAATCATGTTCTCACGTTCTCAGACTGACCAAGAACATGACTCGACAAGGATTTATTTAACAAAGCAGTATTAAATGTACTTTTTTTAGGCAGGGAAAATTGCTAGTGCTCGGATACTTTTGGTGCCGACTTTAGTATTGTAGATAACAATGACCGAAAAAGCATGCTAATCTTCTAAGAGTGCGCCGGCAAACATAGGTAAGGAGGTCATGGCCGTTCCCTAGATTTTTAAAATTCATTTAAACTGTCTTTCTCCTTCGTAATTTTGAAAAAATATATACATAAAGTTATTTTAAATAATCAACTATTGTGAAAATAACATCGTCATATGAAAGACTCTTCCAATAGGTGACTAATTTTAATTGTATATGCTTTCATAATAGATAAGTGGAAAAAATGGAAATGAAAAAGGGAAAAGGTCGGAAATTTTGGCAACTGTGGAGGGAAATTGTAAATTTACGAGTGAGATCACTGTATTTAATATACAGTCGGCAGCAAAAGTATCCGAGCGCTAGGAATAATCCCTGTCTAAAAAAAGTACACATAATACTGCTTTGTTAAATAAATCTTTTTCAAGCCATATTCTAGTCAGTCCAAGAAAATGATTCGTCAAGGATTTATTTAGCAAAACTGGTTTTAAGTGTACCTCTTTGATATCAGAATTATTGGCTAGTGCTCGAATACTTTTACTGCCGACTGTATTATATGATAATTAAGGCTAAAGCATTAGCTTTCATACAAAAAAAAAGTCAAAATTTACAAACCTGAAAAAAATTCTCTTATAAAAGGGTTATTCTAGAGATATGTTACAGTTCTTTCACACGCTCAGAAAGAAAGCTTTTTATTTTTAAAGAAGAAAAAACATTTTTTCCTAAAAATTTATTTTTATTAGAAATTAATTTTATTAAAATTCGTACACATTTAGCATTGTATTAAAAATAACTATATTTATTTATTTATTTATTTTACTTCTTAAAAATACGAAAACGTCGACTCTTTTATCATGGTAGTCAAATTAAATGAAATTTCTTGAAAAAGAAGGGTATAAAAAAGTAGAGTTAATACCGTTTTGTTAAATAAATCCTTGTCGAATCAAGTTCTTAGACTAAGAACATGATTCGACAAGGATTTATTTAAAAATAACAGTATTAACTCTATTTTTTTTTATATAGGAATTTTCGCTAGTGTTCGGATACTTTTGTTACCGACTGTACTAAATTCAATATGAAGGTGTTTGAATAAATAATAGTTTACAATAAACGTTAGAAACTGCTTAGACATTTTTATGAGAAAATCTCGAAATGAGTTTTAAAGAATGATGAAAATATGGACAATAAAGGATGGTGCTTGTATTTATAACATGTCACGTCTTTGCTTGACTATGCGGTGAATCATGCCAAGTGTGGACTGTACAGCCAACTCTGGCACTCTGAACTAGAGGTCTGCACGAGCCGGAATTTCGAGGCCCGTCTAATTTAAATAAATTTAAAATAATTTAAATAATTTTTTTTTTAAATAATTTCC
This sequence comes from Salticus scenicus, assembly GCA_963930645.1. Classification (NCBI taxonomy): domain Eukaryota; kingdom Metazoa; phylum Arthropoda; class Arachnida; order Araneae; family Salticidae; genus Salticus; species Salticus scenicus. Next base: position 150,353,186 of record OZ005651.1, read on the forward strand.
TTCGCCAAACAACCTATAACACTACAATTAATAATAACTTTTGAAGCCGGCGCAAAACAAAACAAAAAGTATCAAGTAACCGTGTTTTGAACTATATAGCGTGTGTCTTACCAGCTACGCTACAACGTGTGCAATGTAGCTCAAGTGTGTATAGTGTAAGAAATTGCGAACAAACAAATGCACGTTTTTAGCATTGTATTTTTAGCATAAATGTCTAAACTATCTTTTCGTACTGAATCGATGATGCTCTGCGATTTTATAATTCCATTTTTCCCCTGTCTTGAACCGTTTCCGAGATAGGAACACTAGCATGAATGTCTAAATTATCTTTTTGTACTCAATCAATGATACTCTTCAACTTTGTAATTCACTTTTTTCTCTAGAACCATTTTCGAGATAGGAACACTAATTCCGCTATTTTCCACCAGGTGGCGCTGCAAGCGGTTTAACCATGTACTGCATGGCCATTTTGCTATACTTACATACCATTTTTATCACAATAGCTGCAGCCGTTTAGCAGTTAAAAGAGTTGGGACTGATTTTTTTGGGCACCCTGTATTTTCTATAGATCGTAAAGATATTACAATGGAACCCATTTCAGACCAAGACCTTTTCAACAAAACAAAAAGTATCAAAATCGGAGCATCCGTTCAGAAGTTATGAGCTAACAAACATAAAAAACATACGGTTTGAATTGAGAACCTTCCTTCCTTCCTTTTTGAAGTCGGTTAAAAAGTATTAAATATGTATACAAACTTAAAACCTGAATAAACTACTACGTCAGAAACGCCAAAGAAAAGTATTGGAAAAAGAAAAGTATTTTTCTTTCGCCAAAGAAAAGTATTTTTTTCTTTGGCGTTTCTGACGTAATGGTTTATTCGGGTTTTAATATTCCAACGCCAAGTCTCCTGTTATTATATATAAAAACTATTATTAACAATATTGAGAGAGATTAATAAACCACTTACCCATAAATTAATTGAAAATCATCGCATTACAGAAAACTACCGATTACACAGGTCTACAAAAATAATGTTTGCAAAATTTGATTTGATAATTTTAGCTGATATATATGTTTTTTTTTTTTTTTTTTAGTGTGTTGAAACAGAAAATGAAGCCAGAATTTTCTATATCACGTACAGATTTTTGTCAATACAGGGTATCTAACGAAACTAATCTAATTACAAGTTCTTCACTTTTGATAATTTCTAGCCCGTTTCCTTGGAAACATACAATAAAAAATTACCATATAACTATATTGGTGGAAGAGTCAAGGAAGAAATTGTGTCGGTAGATACCCTGTATTGACAAAAATCTATACGTGATAGAGAAAAACTTGCTTTAACTTAGGTTTCTGTACACTAAAAAACATAAAGACCAGCCAAAATCATCGAATAAAAATTTTAGATGTAGAGCTGTGTTATCCGCTGTTACGGATATTCTCTCCACAAGGGGTCGCCGTGTGTCAAGACACGTGCGGTACATGTAATTGTTTGGCTTCTCTGTCTTGTGTGGCATGGCAGACATCGGTCATGGAAGTGTTGAAATGGGAGACCCTAAATTATGTTAATCTTGTAAATAAATATTTAAGTAAAAAAACATTTTTTTTTTAATTAGAAGCTTTTTATTGTGAAGCCCTAAAATGCATAAAATAAGAACTTATTGTGGCAAAGGCATTCTATAAAGAACTGAAAGCTTTAACACTAAGGAAATTTTAGAGAAAAATATAGATAATTCACTTTTGCAAGATATGAATATTTTTAAATATTCAAAATATTTTAAAAAACATTCGAGACTAATATTCTTAGTTGTTAGTTTTTTGTATAATGATTCATTAAGCCATAAATTTCAAAGGTCTCGAAAGCTTTTTAAAATATTTTGAATATTTAAAAATATTCATCTCTTGCAAAAGTGAATTATCAATATTTTTCTCTAAAATTTCCTTAGTGTTAAAACTTTCATTTCTTTATAGAATGTCTTTGACACAAAAAAATTTTATTTTATGCATTTTAGGGCTTCACAATAAAAAGCTTCTAAATTTAAAAAATGTTTTTTTACTTAAATATTTATTTTGTGATTTTTATTTATAAAAATACCTTCTTAAAAACTAATCAAAATTTCTTAGGGTACTGCGTAGAAAACAAAAGATTTTCTTTCATTAACTGACATATTTCTTTTAACTATCTGCGAAAAAATAGCACATCAGCCTTCGAGGATCGAACCTACGACAATCGCGTTATCAGCATGACGCTCTAACTAGAAGTCAAAGAAAAGCCATAGAACATGCTAGAAAAATGTAACGAAAAAAAAATATTGTTCTTGAATGTTTTTTAAAATATTTTGAATATTTAAAAATTTTTAGCGCATAAAAATTTGAAATATCCATATCTATCTATATCTATCTATCACTATATATATATATGTATACATACACATTTTAAATTTTCTTATTATTGAAACTTTTATGTTTTTATAGTAAGTCTGAGCAATAATAAAATTTTATTTCATGCTTTTTAGAGCTCCACAATAAGAAGCTTGTAGCATTTTTTCCTTTTTAAGACTTTCCAACAAGGTTGAAAAGGGTTTATGACTTCGGTTTGTCTGTCTGTCTGTCCGTCTGTCTGTCCACGCTCTAACTCCCGTAAATATTTATGGAATTTCTTGAAACTGATATATGCTATTCAAGTTCACTATCGGACGTTCCCTATTGAAAATGGAGTTTATACCTCTCCTGGTTTGTGTACAGGGACACCCGAAAGTATTTCAAAGCATTGTGTTCTATCAGAGGTATTTCTATAAACCATATTTTCATACCTTTACTGCAGAAATATCTTAATGAAAGTGATATATGTTATTTAAGTTCACAATCGGACGTTCCCTATTGAAAATGGAGTTTATACCTCTACTGGTTTGTGTACAGGGATACCCGAAAGTATTTCAAAGCATTGTGTTCTATGAGAGGTATTTCTATAAACCATATTTTCATACCTTTACTGTAGACATATCTGAAGGAAATTGAAATGTGTTATTCAAGTTCAATATTGAATTTTTCCTGTATAAAATGGAGGAAATACCACCATCGGTTTATGTACAGGGACAATCAAAATTATTCCAAAGCATTGCGTTCTATGAGAGATATTTCTATAAATCAAATTTTATTAACTTTACTTTCCACGAAGTTTTAGGAAATTTAAATATGTTCTTTATGTGCACAAAAGAATGTTTTGCATAGAATATAGCATGATTAGTATTAGATTTACAGGGTGACACAAAAGTATCCAGTTATATTTAAAGCTATTAATAAAAAAATGCTAGATTTGTACTTTCGTTTATGTTAAGAGTTTTTAACACTTTCTAACATTTTTTAAGTGTGAATATGATTTCAGTTTTGTGTATCTGCCTGTCCGTCTGTCTGCCTGTCTGTCTGTCCGAGCTCTAACTCCCGTAAATATTTATGGAATTTCTTGAAACTGATATATGTTATTCAAGTTCACTATCGTATGTTCCCTATTGAAAATGGAGTTTATACCTCTACTGGTTTGTGTACAGGGATACCCGAAATTATTTCAAAGCATTGTGTTCTATGAGAGGTATTTCCATAAACCATATTTTCATACCTTTACTGTAGACATATCTCAATGAAATTGAAATATGTTATTCAAGTTCACTATTGGATGTTTCCTGTATAAAATGGAGGAAATACCACCACCGATTTATGTACAGGGACACTTAAAAGTATTCCAAAGCATTGCGTTCTATGAGAGATATTTCTATAAATCAAATTTTAATAACTTTACTTTCCACGAAGTATTAGGGAATTGAAATATGTTATTTATATGCACAAAAAAAAAAAAAAAAAAAAAAAAAAAAAAAATGCTTTGCATAGAATACAGCATGATTAGCATTAGACTTACAGGGTGACACAAAAATATCCATTTATATTAAGAGCTATTAATAAAAAATTGCTAGAATTGTACTTTCGTTCACATTAAGCGTATTTAACACTTTCTAACATTTTTAAGTGTGAATATGATTTCAGTTTGTGTATCAGACTATCTGTCTGTCTGTCTGTCTGCTCGCGCTCTAAATCCCGTAAATATTTATGGAATTTATCGAAATAGATATATTTTATTGACGTTCACTATCGGATGTTCCATATTACAAATGGAGTGAATATCTCTTCTGGTTTGTGTACAGGGACATCCAAAAGCATTCGAAAGCACTGTGTTCTATGAGTGTTATTTTTATAAATATTTTCCGTATAGAATGTTCCCCTTTTAAAATGACATTAATAGGTCCAGTATAACTACTTTGTTTACAGGGACAACAACAACAAAAAAAAAAAAAAAAAAAAAAAAAAAGGCCAATGCATTTCGTTTTAGGACAGAATTTTTTGAAAGTTATATTTAAAAACCTTTCTACTGTAAAAATCATAAAAATATTGAAATGTATTGTTAATATTCTAAAGTAATGTTTTGTACAGAATATGATATGATTAACTTTCTGATTTACAGGGCTACACTAAAATATTCAGAGAGATCAAAAGCTGTAATTATAATCTAATGGCTGCATTTTCTTTTGCGTTAAGCCTTTTCTACACTTTCCAAAATGCCTAAGAGTAATTTTAAAATCAATTATTCTATCTGTATATTTTTCAGTCCTTCTGTCTGTTGTGTGATAACGTAGGCAAAGAATATTAAAAGTTATTTGATACAACAATTACGTAAAGTTGGAAAGTGTTACTAATCAATACGTACTGCATGATTTTTTTTAAACACTTTCCAACAAGGTTGAAAAGTGTTTATGACTTCGGTTTGTCTGTCTGTCTGCCCGCGCTCTAACTCCCATAAATATTTATGGAATTTCTTGAAACTGATATATGTTATTCAAGTTCACTGTCGGATGTTCCTTATTGAAAATAGAGTTTATACCTCTACTGGTTTGTGTACAGGGACCCCGAAAATAATTCAAAGCACTGTGTTCTATGAGAGGAATTTCTATAAACCATATTTTCATACCCTTACTGTACACAAATCTTAATGAAATTGAAATATGTTATTCAAGTTCACTATCGGGCGTTTTCTATTGAAAATGGAGTTTATACCTCTACTGGTTTGTGTACAGGGACCCCCGAAAATATTTCAAAGCATTGTGTTCTATGAGAGGCATTTTTATAAACCATATTTTCATACCCTTACTGTACACAAACCTTAATGAAATTGAAATATGTTATTCAAGTTCCCTATTGGATGTTTCCTGTATAAAATGGAGTAAAAACCACCTCTGATTTGTGTACAGGGATACACAAAAGTATTTCAAAGCATTGTGTTCTATGAGAGGCATTTCTATAAACCATATTTTCATACCCTTACTGTACACAAACCTTAATGAAATTGAAATATGTTATTCAAGTTCCCTATTGGATGTTTCCTGTATAAAATGGAGTAAATACCACCACTGATTTGTGTACAGGGATACACAAAAGTATTTCAAAGCATTGTGTTCTATGAGAGGTATTTCTATAAATCATATTTTTATACCTTTACTGTACACATATCTTAATCAAATTGAAATACGTTATTCCAGTTCACCATCTGATGTTTCCTGTATAAAATGGATTAAATACCACCACTGGGTTATATACAGGGATACCCGAAAGTACTTCAAAGCATTGTGTTCTATGAGAGGTATTTCTATAAATCATATTTTCATACCTTTACTGTACACATATCTTAATAAAATTGAAATATGTTATTCAAGCTCACTATTGGATGTTTCCTGTATAAAATGGATTAAATACCATCACTTTTTTATATACACGGACGCTCAAAAGTATTCTAAAGCATTGCGTTCTATGAGAGATATTTCTATAAATCAAATTTTAATAACTACTTTCGACGAACTTTTAGGAAATTGAAATATGTTATTTATATGCACAATAGAATGCTTTCCATAGAATATAGCATGATTAGCATTCGATTTACAGGGTGACACAAAAATATTCTGTTATATTAAGAGCTATTGATAAAATTTTGCTAGAATTGTACTTTCGTTTACATGAAACTTTTTTAACACTTTTTAACATTTTTTTAAGTGTGAATATGATACAAATTTGTGTATCTGTCCGTCTGTCTGTCTGCCCGCGATCTAACTCCCGTAAATATTTATGGAATTTTTTGAAACTGATATACGTTATTCAAGTTCACTATCGGATGTTCCCTATTGAAAATGGTGTTTATACCTCTGCTGGTTTGTGTACAGGGACACCCGAAAATATTTTAAAGCATTGTGTTCTACGAGAGGTATTTCTATAAACCATATTTTCATACCTTTACTGTACAATATCTTAATGAAATTGAAATATGTTATTCAAGTTCACGATTGGATGTTTCTTATATAAAATAGATTAAATACCACCACTGGTTTATGTACAGGGACACTCAAAAGTATTTCAAAGCGTTGCGGTCTATGTGAGATATTTCTATAAATCAAATTTTAATAACTGTACTTTCCACGAAGTTTTAGGAAATTGAAATATGTTATTTATATGCACAAAAGAATGCTTTGCATAGAATATAGCATGGTTATCATTAGATTTACAGGGTGACACAAAAATATTTAGTTATATTAAGAGCTATTAATAAAAAATTGTTAGAATTGTACTTTCGTTTACAGTAAGCGTTTTTGACACTTTCTAACATTTTTTAAGTGTGAATATGATTTCAATTTATGTATCTGTCTGATTGTTCTTCTGTCCGTCTGTCTGTCTCTCTGTCTGTTTTCTGCGCTCTAATTTCCGTAAATATTTATGGAATTTCTTCAAACCGAAGTATTTTATTCAAGTTCACTATCGGATGTTCCTATTAAAAATCGAGTGAATACCTCTTCTGGTTTGTAGGGACACCCAAAAGTATTCGAAAGCATTGTGTTCTATGACAGGAGTTTCTACAGTCGGTAACAAAAGTGTCCGAACACTAGCAAAAATTCCTATGTAATAAAAGTACACTTAATACAGTTTTGTTAAATAAATCCTTGTCGAATCCTGTTCTTTGTCAGTCTAAAAACAGGATTCGACAAGGATTTATTTAACAAAACTGTATTAAGTGAACTTTTTTTAGATAGGAATTTTTGCTAGTGTTCGGAGACTTTTGTTACCGACTGTATATACCATATTTTCATACATTCACTGTATAGAAACCTTAATGTAATTTTAATATGTTATTCAATTCCCTATCGGATGTTTCCTATGTAAAATAGAGTTCATGTCTAACTGGTTTGTGTACAGGGGCACTTGAAAATATTCCAAAGCATTGTGTTCTATGAAAGTTATTTTTATAAACCAAATTTTAATAATTTTATTTTCCACAAAGCTTAATGCAATTGAAATATGTTATTCGTATGCACAAAAGAGTGCCTTCTATGTAATATAGTATGGTTAGCATTATATTTACAGGGCCACACAAAAATGTTCAGTTGCATTAAGAGCTTTAATAAAAATTTACTGGAATTGCACTTTCGTTTACATGAGCGTTTTAACACTTACTTCCCAAGTAGCACAGGAACGTTCTTTGAACGTCTAATAACGGTTTCAATAGTTCAAACACCGTGTTTCGTGTCAAAAGAACGTTCTAAAACACGTTCAGAAATAGTATTATTTAGAACGTTCTGAAAATGTTTGATTTGTACCATCTATAAAACGTACAATTCTAGTTCTATATAGAACGTTCAAGTATGACACCGTCATAACACGTTCTGTAACAGTGTAATTATAACGAATATGACAAAATGACTTTTTAGTACTACAGGTAACCTGTATACTACCCAAGCTACCTGCTTAAAATATTTTGCTGAATTCATGTGCAACCATGAGTTAAGTAAACTAAGGCAATCTCCTAACGAAAACCTTTAATTTAAACAAGATAAAAATAAAGTAAAAATATTAGTTACATCCCGCGTAAAGTCGGGAGAAGAAAACAAACAGCATGCTCGGTGAGCAAGATCGAGGATGAATATATAGGTAAAAACAAGTTTGTCAGTTCACTTCAGTTCTGCAACCGCGTCGGTTGCCGTGAATACACAGTTAGCAGTGCCAGGGAGTTCGAGGCAGTAGAATGTTCTGCTGAATCATAGAGTTTGTGAAATGAAGAAAAGTTTTGTTTTCTAGGTAAGGGATACCACCGCAGTACCCCCCTCCTAGTGGAACGTTACCTGGTCATCTAAATCGTGCAGGAAAACGAACTTTGCGTCCACAACGAGTATGTTTCACGTCATCCTCCGAATGTTCGATAGTAGTTTCAGTTGTAGGCTTGCTGCTGTCGGAACTTTTTGTGCAGCTGTCAGTTGCATCATCTGAGTGGGATTCGGGCATGATGAATGCTGGTTTAAGGCGGTCGATGGAAACGAATTTTGGTTTTTCTCCAATCTGCAGCTTGTAGACTTTGTCAGTCCGTTCGAGGATTGTGAAGGGGCCATCGTATGGAGGTTTCAACGGAGGTTGAACTGCATCGTGGCGCACGAAAACTTGTTTGCACCGTTTAAGATCCATAGAAACAAAGGTACGACTTTTGGTGTCGTGGTTGCTAGTTGGAGCTGGAGATAATCTGTGCATAGTCTCTTTGAGAGATTGGACAAATTCAGCTGCGTTGAAGTCCTTCGGCGAAGGTGTGAAAAATTCTCCTGGTAGTTTGAGGGCTGTACCATAGACCAACTCGGCTGTAGTGGCTTGTATGGTCTCACGGAATGCAGACCGCATTCCCAGCAATACTGTGGGTAGGACTTCAGTCCAGTGATCAGTTAAGTGAGCCTTTAAGGATGCTTTCATAGTACGATGCCAGTTTTCAATTAAACCGTTAGAAATTGGGTGGTATGCAGTTGTGTGAATGTGCTTAATTCCTAACAATTTCAGTAACGAAGTAAATAAATGAGATTCGAATTGTCTTCCCTGATCGGTTGTGACGGTTCTGGGAATGCCGAAACGGGCAATCCAATTTTCATAAAACACTCTAGCCACAGTATCCGCTGTAATATCAGAGATTGGACAGGCTTCAACCCAACGCGTGAAACGATCGATCATTGTTAGACAATATGTGTAACCGCGAGAAGGGGGTAGAGGACCTACGAGATCAATGTTGATGTGCTCAAACCTTTTGTCTGGAACGTGAATATTTTGCACCGGACTGTTAGTATGGCGATAAATTTTTGACCTCTGACATGGTATACATGCCCGTGTCTAAGTTGTGACGTCTTTTCTAATTGAAGGCCAAACAAAACGGGATGTTAGGAGTTTCACCGTAGCTCTTATACCTGGATGAGCAAGATTGTGGAGAGTATTGAAAGCAGCTTTCCGAAATTCTAATGGAAGGTATGGCCGCATATTTCTCGTTGAAATGTCGCAAAAAAGTGGAGCTTCAGTTCCGTCTACTACCATAGGTTTAAATTTTAAAGCAGTGTCGGAGTTCATAAGATCATGTAACTCGCCATCTGTGCTTTGAGCATGTGCCACGGCTGAATAATCTAATGCGCTCGGAACCTCTAAAGCCTCGATTCGCGATAACGTGTCAGCCGGGATATTATTCGAACCTTTAATAAACTGAATGTCTGTACTAAATTGGCCAATATAATCTAGGTGGCGTAGCTGTCTGGGTGAACATTTATCCGATTTCTGTAAAAAGGCATATGTTAGTGGGCGATGGTCCGTAAATATTGTGAATTGCCGACCTTCAAGCATATGTTTGAAATGTCGAATGGCAGCATAAATCGCATAAAGTTCACGGTCGAAAGTAGACCATTTTTGTTGGGTCGGGGATAGTTTTGAAGAGAAAAACGCTAAGGGTTCAACATTATGATCACTGTTAAGTTTTTTAAACTGATTGAGTGAGGCGCCCACCGCTGTGTCACTCGCGTCTGTGAAAAGCGTTAAATGGGCTTCAGGGTCAGGATGTGCCAATATAGTAGCCTCAACTAGCTGTTTTTTGCAAGATTCAAATGCAGACTTTTGCACTTCAGACCATTCGATTAATTGATTCTTTTTATTTTTCTGGCCTTTTAGCATATCATTAAGAGGAGCCTGGATATGAGCGGCGTTTTTGACATTTCTACGATAGTAGTTTAATAACCCAAGAAAACGTTGGAGTTCTTTTACAGTTTTTGGTAACTCATATTTCAATATTGGTTCGACGCGTTCTGGTTGCGGTCTAATCCCGTGTTTATTTACCAAATAACCTAAAAACGATAGCTCTGGAACCCCTAAGACGCATTTTTTTAAATTAATACGTATGCCATAGTCTGAGAGTCGTTTCAAGACACATTCGAGGTGTTTCCGATGCTCTTCCTCTGAGCTGCTCGCAATTAGGATATCGTCTAGATAAACAAAAACAAAATCAAAACCTTGTAAAACTTCGTTAATGAATCTTTGGAACGTTTGGGCCGCATTGGATAATCCAAATGGCATGAATACAAATTCGAATAAGCCAAATGGAGTTGTGATGGCAGTTTTTGGTATGTCTTCCGGGTGAACTGGGATTTGGTGATAAGCCCTCACAAGATCTATTTTAGAAAAAATGACTTTTCCATGTAGTTGATTTGAAAAGTCTTGTAAATGAGGCAAAGGGTATCTATCTGGTATTGTTATACGATTAAGGGCTCTATAATCGCCCGTAGGTCGAAAATCTTTTCCCGTTGCGGAATCTTTAGGTACCTGATGTAATGGACTAGACCAGTTTGAAGTGCTTGGCCTACAAATACCATGTTCTACCATGTACTCGAATTCACGCTTAGCTGCCACTAATTTTGCTGGGTGTAACCTACGTGGTCGAGCAAAAACAGGTTGTCCGCGAGTTAAAATTCGATGTACAGTATTATGCTTTATCTCTTTTACTTTGGGATAAGGACGCACTACATCACTGTATTTATTTAAAAGATCCCGGTAAACCGAATTGTTTGCGATTAACGATATCTGTGGTGTATTATCGATCGATTTTTTTCCATTGCTGGCCAGTTTAGTAAGTGGATCTTTAAGACGTCCATTTTTAAGATCTATAAGTAGTCCAAAATGTCGCAAAAAATCTGCACCGATGATAGGTTTACTGACGTCAGCGAGAACAAATGGCCACTGAAATTTGCGTCTTAAGTTTAAACTTAAAGTAATCACCTTAACACCATAGGTATTGATGGCTGAACCGGATGCGGAATACAAATTAATGTTATTGTTTTGTTTAAAACTTTTTCCTCGATGAGGTAAAACACAGACATCACTACCGCTATCCACTAAGTAAGTTAATTTTGAAACAGGGTCGGATATAAAAAGGCGGCTTTTGTTATTAGGCTTGAAATCACATTGCGCCAGGGTATGCGATTTCCCAATTAGTTTTCCGGTTTTTTAAAACGACACGGAGATTTACATCGTTTTGCTTGTTCCCCAAATTTGAAGTGATACCAACATAGATCATGTTTCTTTGGCGTTTTTGAACGAGGCCTGTGCGGGGTAAAATCGCGCTTTTGACGTTCACGACCTCGTGAAAGGCGTTCGACCTGTTTAGTAAGCTCAGCAATTTGCATGCGCAATTCGCTTACCTCGGAAAATGCATCATTTTTATTTTTACATCGTACTTCATCGATGCTAGAGCTTGCCGTTTCATGAATTTTATCGGCCATTAATGATAATTTGTCCAAATTGTCCTCGGAAACTGAAAGGATAACTTGAGCCTGATTAGGTAGGCGCTGTAGCCAGAGTGTCTTAAGAAAATCCTCCCCAACTGTTTTGCCTGCTAATTCTCTCATTTTCCTTAATAAATGTGAAGGTTTGTCATCTCCTAAAGTTAATTCAGAGAGAACGGCTTTTAATCTCCTCTGATCAGAATCGGAAAATTCTGCTATTAAACGCGACTTTAGAGTTTCATATTTGTCAGTTTGGGGCGGTGTTAATACGATATCGCTGGCGTAACTCAAGATATCGGAAGTTAGAGCGGAAACTACACAATAGTATTTAGTAATGTCTTGAGTTATTCCCGAAACAACAAATTGTGCTTCAATACTTGCAAACCAAAGTACGGGATGTTTATCCCAAAATGGCGGTAATTTTATCCCAATTTTGTTAACTTCGGCCTGACCGTCTGGCATGATTATTAAAGCTCAAATAACTAACACTGAACAAAAATATGAGGTCCTACCTTGTTATTTAGATGAACTGGAATCGTCGTTGATGCTTGCCTCCGGAGAATGCCGATGGTGTAAATCCACTTAGCACAAAGCACATAATCCGTTACACATGGGAAAACACACGTGTATAAAAACGTAGCACTTGAAAAATGACGAAATAGTGCACGAAAGAGCTTTTAAACATCATTGTCGATTAAATTCATGCTGAATCACTGAATATTTTTGCCGATGGAAAGAGATTGAAAAGGATTGCCTGGCTGCGATTCCAAACTTAGGGTCACCACTACAGGTAACCTGTATACTACCCAAGCTACCTGCTTAAAATATTTTGCTGAATTCATGTGCAACCATGAGTTAAGTAAACTAAGGCAATCTCCTAACGAAAACCTTTAATTTAAACAAGATAAAAATAAAGTAAAAATATTAGTTACATCCCGCGTAAAGTCGGGAGAAGAAAACAAACAGCATGCTCGGTGAGCAAGATCGAGGATGAATATATAGGTAAAAACAAGTTTGTCAGTTCACTTCAGTTCTGCAACCGCGTCGGTTGCCGTGAATACACAGTTAGCAGTGCCAGGGAGTTCGAGGCAGTAGAATGTTCTGCTGAATCATAGAGTTTGTGAAATGAAGAAAAGTTTTGTTTTCTAGGTAAGGGATACCACCGCAGTACTATTGGTTGGGAAACTAGGTTAATCTTTAAAATTTTTGACTTCAGCTTTTGATTTTTTTACACGTTTTGTGGCGTGAGGAATCCGGAAGTCAAAAGGTTGGTATGGTATCTGTTAATGTGTATCGGCACCTATTAGTGTGATAGCCCGTTAGTTCATGTACACGATATCTCAAGAACAAATGATTGCAGAGAGATCGGACCAGTTTTAAAATATCACTTATGATATTGATAAGAATCTTATTGAGAGATTTGCAACATTCTAATTTAAAAACTTCGTAAGTTATTCGAAATTTATAATTTTTAGCATGATAGAGAATAGAGCATTTTTTACATTTTCAGTTTAACGTTTTGTTAGCACGTCAGTAAAGAATGCTTCCCAATAATCAGTAGCGGTGAGGTGAAAAAAAATTACAAAATTTTAAACTCATGGAAAAATTTTGTGGATTTTGTATTTCAGGAATCAATGTATGGAATTCGACCAAACTTGTTACAATATTAGATCTTGCCCTAAATTGGAGTTTATTTGAATTTCATTTGGGATATATCGCCCGATAGATTACGGTGCTATGCAATGAAACCCTCCATTTATGGGACGGCTATATCTCAGCTTCTATAGTGTACAAATGTATTAAACATGATATATTGGCATATATCATCATAACCTCTGCTAATACAATTTGGATGTATACATTGTCCAACAGGTGGCGTTGCTAATCTGCAATTTAATCATTTTAACGGAAAGGCAATATTTTAACTCTTGTGATTTAACAATAAATTTTGTGATACACTGAAGTTATAAGTGAAATCGATTTTATGTAAAGCTTTACTGGTCCATTTTGGATGCACATCGGCCAACAGGTGGCGTGGCTATGTTGCAATTTAATCTCATAACGGAAACGAAAAATCTCAACTTCTGTGATTTATAAATATTGTAAATTTGGTAAGTGAAATTAATATTACGTAAAACTCTACAGATTGCCTTTGGGTGCATATCGTGCGACAGGTGGCACTGCCACGTTCCAATATTTTCCATTCACAGAAAGGCTATCTATCAGCTTCTGTAATATATATACTCACCAAACCTTCTGCGTGACATACATTTGATATATATTATTGATTCAATTTGGCTGTATAACGAGTAATAGTCAAACAGTTTTTTTTTTTATTATTATCATTCATAGGACATTGTCTTTTCCCCTAGGAATAAGTATACATCATCCCTGGGGGATGGGGGAAGGGTGGATAAAAATTTTCACTATAATTATCTTTCAAAAGAATTCGATATCACCTTTAAAACGAATAACTGAAACATCGTTTTCTGATGATTTAAAACAAATTTACCGTTTTTTTTTTTTTTTCATTTGTAATAATAATAATAATAAACCCTTAGAAAAATACATTTTCTAAGATCTTCTATACAGCATAAAAATGATTGTCTTCTGTCATGAAAATCTATGCATTCCCCAGACCCAAAGTTTAGATACAAAAAGCTAATCACGGATGTTATTGAATAAGTAATATAGTGCTTTACGCGAGTTTCAAAGAAAATCACGGGAAAACTCCGAAAACCTAAGTCGACGAGCGTGACCAGGAATCGAAGCCAACACTTCCCGTCTGTAAGGTTCGAGAGTAGAACCTCGCGGTCTCTAATACTCATCGGGAAGTTACAGAATGAGTTTTTTTCTTCTTTTCTTTAAGCATAATTTTAAACTTTTATTATATTTTATTTATGATTCTATTTAAGTTTAAATGTTACTGATAAATTATCAATATTGATAATGTTGTTAAATCGTTACTCTGTTTGATTGTTCTTATTTTATTTTATTTATTTTCACTGAATATTTTATTCAATACTAAAATATACACTAAAACAAAATATGCTTTTCCGTTTAATTCGAGATTTTAAAATGGAAAAATAAAGTGATCTCATAAGTTTTTCAAATACTTTATAAAAATTTAAATAATTGTTTAACTCAGCTCCATTTTTCCTTAAAATATTGACCATATGTTTTCTACAGCTATAAATGCTTAATAAATTTATGTTTCAAACGTTGAACTTTGAAACATGATTATTCCGGATGTATAAGAAGGGAAGAGCAGATGAAACTGACATCTGTGGATTGCATTTATTTAATTCTCGCTGACCGTGAAAATTCAAAGGTCTTGGGAATGTCGTGCCGTTATGTGAAGCGGTAATTTTAAAGCGTGTAATGTAATCTGTTTTGTTCAGTTTTCGCGTTATAATGACTTGGATAAGCTTTAGAAAAGGTAAAAATGTAATATTTTTAACCTGTAATATTCTCTATTTTCTATTTATTAAAGTCTTATTTTAATATTAATTAAACAATCATTTTCATATCTGCGTAAGTTCTTAAGCCAAACATTTGATACTTGTAAGTAGCGTTGTATCGCAGAAAAAACTGCTCCTGTTACAGAAAACCGCTTAGAAATTATGGATTCATTTTATTAATTCAGTCTTCTGAGATGGAAATTGTTAAAATGACTATTTTTGGTTATTATGCTTCTGAATGAAGTAACATAAAGAATTTAAAAGATGAGAGCTAATTTTAAGTGAATGCCCTTCCAGACTGGTCATTATGTATTTTAAAATGCTAGTTGGAAGGGTGTTTTCTTGGAGAAATTCTTATGAAGAAAATGAGGAAGGTATGTAATTCTTTTTTTTTCTTTTCTTTTTAAATTCTGAAGTATTTATTTAATGTTTATATGATAATATATATACAATCTAGGTTATGCAAATTGCATATTTTTAAAATAATATCCTAAGTTTCACCGACTTACAATTTTAAATATCTCTTTACTGTTATTTATTAAATAAAATATATGAAATTGTTTAACTGCATAATAAAACAAAGATTCAATTCAATTTTATTCCACATCTTTATAAAAAAAGATATTCTGCTTAAAAAAAAAGGACGATTTACTATATTATTTATTAATACTAATAATATTTACATTTATCAATTATTTAATATGCCATGATAGCATAATTACATCAAATGAGGTAAAAATTGCGTTGACTCAATTTAAAGAAATTTAAACATTTAAAAAATACCAATTACATTGCCATGTGGAATAAATTTAGATACCTGCAAACATCATTTTTGTAAACTGCTGCTGTAAACTGAAAATATGTATGCACACATGCACTGAAATTTAAAAATATGAAGTATGTTAAATATTTTAGAAAAATATTATGATTAAATATATATATATATGTATTTAAGTATTTGGACATTTTAAAAATTTCCTCCTTCTAACTAATTTTTAATTTTTTGTTTCAATTTCTTATTATTATAAATTAACAATATATTCTAAACTCAATTATATATTATTTTAGCGGTGTATTGGTACATTCATTTTTGAAATTATTTTTTATGTTGAAATATTAAAACTTTCTATAAACTTCAGCATTCAAATATATTTATAAACTATCCATGGACTTACAAAGTAGTACCCAGAAATGTTTAGAATATACAGGGTGCAAAGTCGAGAGCAGGCCTTTATTTGCGCAACAATTTGTCTCAAACGTCCTCCAATAAGAAAATGTATTTAAAAAAAAAATGTAAGAATTCATTATATGACATGTTTAAATTTAAAAAATCAATTTACTAAAAATCACAAAAACTGATAATTTTTATACAATTTTCATGACACTAATAGTGAAAGTTGAGTTCTAACCTAAAAAACATAACACAAAAAGTTTCACTTTTGTGCACCCAAAATTGTCTGAGATAGTTAGTTTCAAAATTTAGGATTATTTCGCATTTTCTCGGGCTTTATTAAAAAGTCAATGAAAAATTCTTTAATAAACCCAGGGAAAATGCAAACAAAGTCCAATTAGGATTTTTAAACCGATCCCTTATTGAAGGCCGAAATATGTTAGAAAATCCAAACTTTAAATATCATGTTCCATTTTGGGAGAATAGAAATGAAACTGTTTGTTAGGATGAGTGTCAGTTTTCTAAATATGATTATAGGGATCTGGGACTATGTAAAAATTTAGTTTTTGCAATTTTGAAAAAATAGATATTTTAAATTTAAACATGTTATACCACAAATGCTCATATTCTTTAAAACATTTTGTAACTGAAACTATATATTTGCGACCAATAGTTGCGGAGATAAAGGTATTCTCGTCACAATGCTTTGCACCCTGTATTAAAAAAAAAAAAAAAAAAAAAAAAAAACATATATATATATATATATATGTATATATATATATATATATGTATGTATAAATGAATTTTTAATCTTAGTTAAAGCCAAGCAACAGATATAAGATCCCTGAAACCACATAGGTCAATGAGAAGGAAATTACAACAAATTTAAATAACCTGGGGAGACTGATTGTGATTTATTGAAACATTTATATTTTATTTATTGATTTTTATTTTATTTAACTTCAGTCTAATCTTAAATTTATTCCTATATTGTTAGTTGCAATTTTAATAATTTTGCCGGTGCGTAAAAACCACATGAAACTCAAATCAAAAGATACAAACAAGCAACGAGGAAATAAAAAATTAAGACAGCATTTTAAACATTTTTTGTAGGAAAAGCTTAGAATGGTAGAAAAAAAAAAAAAAAAAAAAAAAAAAAAAAACTCGTCAAGGGTGACCCTTTTCGTCGTTGAGCACCAATGTACGATTTCGTTCGTTAGCAGCTATAATAGCAAATTGCTAGCGGGCACCCTATCGTACAAGAAATTAATTGAAGTTAGAAATGAAGAATAAATTGGAATAAATTATTTACTTCAAGAAATCAGAGAATCAAACAGAAAACAACCATGAAAAACAAACATTAATCATAGGATGACGCATTCGGAATCACAAGGATTAAAACAAGCAAAATAAATCAAGAGTTTAGTTGTACATAGCAGATGAAGAATAATGATACAACACAGCAACAGGGATATAAATTACTTTTTTTTTTAAATTCAAATAATGTTTGAGAAATTTTAACATACTTACTATTCCTTTAATTTCAACGTATATGCATGAAAAATTCCATATTTTATGACAGTAATTCCCAAAAAGTGTCATAACGTGTCTATATCCCTTAAAAAATTCCTTAAATTTTTGCATTTTTAAAAAATTTCTTTTTTCCCCTAATCTGAAGATAATGACGTTATAGTATTAATTACGAAACTTTGAATAAACACCATAAAATGAAAGAACTGGCAACTGCTACAAACAAAGCACGGCTTCTACAAACAAAGCGGCAACGCATTCAACACACTCAACGTGCTTGTTTGCAGCTCTCGTGCCTACAATGTTCGCCTGATGAAGGGTTGTGTCTTCTTTTGACCCGAAACAGTTGGTGCGAGTTCTTGCATTTTATGGTGTGTATTCAAAGTTTTGTAATTAATACTACAACTTTATTATCTTCAGATTAGGGGGAAAAAAGAAATTTTTAAAAAATGCAAAAATTTAAGAAATTTTTTAAGGTATAAAGAGACGTTAAGACACTTTTTGGGGAAAACTGTCATAGAATATAGAATTTTTGATGCATATACGTTGAAATTAAAGGAATAGTAAGTATGTTAAAATTTCTCAAACATTATTTGAATTGGGAAAAAAAAGTAATTCATATCCCTGTTCATGTGTTGTATCATTATTCGTCATCAGCTATGTAATTTTTACTTCTAAACGCTCGTACTGAGGTGATTTTTTATAATGACGTCATAATTTTTTTTTTTTTTTTTTTTTTAACTACACTATTTTAGAACGTTTACAGTACGTTTTCTGGAACGTTCTGAAAATGTGTATAACGTTTTGAAAACGTTCTAAAAACGTTTAGAACGTTCTGAGACCGTATACATAGAACGTTCTCAGAATGCTTCTATAACACCGATGGTGATAGTTACACGTTCATTGAACGTTCTCTGAACCGTACTATTGTACGTCTTCAAGATGGACAGATAGACGTCTATAACACGTTCAAAGTGAACGTTCTTAGAACGTGTTTGCAGAACAATTTTTGAACGTTCAGAGAACGTTTCGGTGCTGCTTGGGTTATATTTTTAGTGGGAATATGATTTCAATTTGTGCATCTGTCTGTCTGATTGTCTACCTTTCTATCTGTTTGTCTCCGGCTCCTAGCATCCGTGAATATTTTGAGAATTTTTAAAAAATAATACACTCGAGTTCCCTATGGAATGTTTCCTATTTAAAACGTCATTAATAGGTCTTGTACAACTAGTTTGTTTACAGGGACAACAACAAAAACAATATAAAAAAACCCAATGCATTACGTTTTAGGACAGAAATTTTTAAAAGTTAAATTTAAAAGATTTTCTACTGTAATAATCATAAAAACATTGAAATGTATTATTAATATTCTAAAATAATGTTTTGTATAGAATATGATATGATTAACTTTCAGATTTACAGGGCTACAGTAAAATATTCAGATAGATTAAAAGCTGTAATTATAATGTAACGGCTGCATTTTCTTTTGCGTTAAGCCTTTTTAACACTTTCTAGAATGCCTAAGAGTAATTTTAAAACCAATTAGTCTATCTGTATATTTTTCAGTCCTTCTGTCTGTTGTGTGATAACGTAGCAAAGAATATTAAAAGTTATTCGGTACAACAATTGCGTATAGTTGGAAAGTGTTACTAATCAATGCGTACTGCATGATTTTTCTTTCTTGTTTTCCCTTTAACTTAAATTTATTTTTCGTTATTTTTAGTAACTAAAAAATGCTTCTTAAAAAAACTAATCAAAATTTCTTAGGATATTGTGCAGACCATGAAAGCATTCCCTTTAACAAATTACATCTCTTCTATTAATTATCGGCTAAAAAGCAACACCTCGGCGTTCAAGGACCGAACCCATCTGCATCGCGGTATCAGTATGACGCTCTAATGAACTGGGTCAACGAGCGACACAAAAATATGCTTACATTTACTTTAAAGTGGCAGCGTCTTGTTTTTTAGCGTGACACGAAGACGCGATGACAAAATCCAATTTCAATGAAAAGCTTCTAATAAAAAACTCCTAAAAAAAGTATTTATTTATTTATTTTTACTTAAATTTTTGTTTTGTGCTTTTTAGTAACCAGATAAAAAACTGTTTAAAAAATTCTTTAAAAATTCTTAGGATACTGTCACTGTATAGTCAACGAAAAATTTTCATTTATCAATTGACACCTTTCTACTAATTGTCTGCAAAAATTAACTCGTCGGACCTTCGGAGATCGAACTCTTGACTATTGCGTTATTAACGTGACGCTCTAATCAACGAAGCCAACGAGCGACAAACAGAGATGCTTGTATTTACTTTAAAAGGAAGGTACCTTATTTATGAGCGTGACATGAAGACGCGATGACAGAATCCAATTTCATATAAAAAGCTTCTAAAAAATTTATTTATTTATTTATTTTTACTTAAATTTTTATATTGTGCTTTTTAGTAACTAGATAAAAAGCCTTTTAAAAAACTCTTCAAAAATTATTAGGATACTGTGTACACAACAAAATATTTTCTTTTACCAATTGACAACTTTTCTATTAACTATTTGCAAAAATTAACACCTCGGCCCGGCGAGGATCGAACACACGACTCTTGCGTTGTCAACATGACGCTCTAACCATTTTTTTTTTCTTAAGTGGAACGCGATGACAAATCCAATTTCATATAATATATACCTATATCTATCTACACACACACACACATATATATATACATATATAAATCTTCTAAAAATATTTATTTATGTATTTTTTACTTAAAACTTTTTAATTTGTGCTTTTTTAATATCAAAAATATTTTGTGTTTTCTAATATCTAAAAAAGAACTTCTGAAAAAAACTCTTCAAAAACCTTTAGGATACTGTATAGTGAACGAAAAATTTTCTTTTATCAATTGACTCCTTTTCTACTAATTATCTGCAAAAATCAACTTGCCGGACCTCTGGCGATTGAACTCTCGAACCGCGTTATTAACGTGACGCTCTAACCACCTAAGCCATGGAGCGAGCGACAAACTGAACAGCTTATATTTACTTTAAAATGGTGGCGCCTTGTTTATTAGCGTGACACGAAGACACGATGACAAAGTCAATTTCATATAAAAAGCTCCTAAATACGTATATAACTATAAATTTAATATGTAAATAATTTAGTAAATCATAATTAAGAAATATGGAATATTTTATTGCACCTAAAATCTACTACCACTGAATCATCGGTCATATTTGGTGCATCGCTCGAGAAAAAAAAAAAAAAAAGTTTATTGGAAACGAAAAGAAAAAAAAAAAAAAAACGTTTATGTTCTTTCGTAATGGTAAAAGAAAACGTCTTCTAAAGTGATGAGTCAGCCAGCATGATAGACGAACGGAAATGAAAAAGAAAGGGAATATATGCGATTTATAAAAACGGAAGTATTGGAAGTATTCTTCATTCGTTTGTTTTATAAATTTAATTTTGGATAACTTATTTGGAGGTAAGCTTTTTAAAATTAATAATGGATAAATTGAGTAAAACTATTGAAAAAAGAAGCTCTGTACGAGCTAATATTATTAAATTAATTAAAAAGTTCAAACTTTAGATTTTGAAAAAGAAACTTTTGAGACTGAATGAGTTATTAGAAATTTTAGATATGAAATCGAAACTGTTAGGAAAATATTATGCAGAAATAGAAGATCTTATTAATGGTCTTGTTCAATTTAAAAACGAAATTACTCAATCAGAGGAATATGAAGATAAAATAATTACAACTTAAATTAAACTTAAATCTAAAATTAAAGAAATAAATAAATATAAAACAGCAAAACCAAAGCATTAATGAGAGTACATCAAGTTGTACAGAACAAAATTTTTCGACATTGAAAGTGAAACTTCCCCTGTAGAGATACCTCGTTATAGGGTTGAACGAATCCCTAACTAAAATTGAAAAATTTCAATATTTAAAAAGTTTGCTTTCTTCCCCCGCTTATAATGTTGTCGCTGGGTTTGAATTGAAAGATTAAGTGAAAATAATTATTAATCTTGCATAGATCTTTTAAAACAACTTTGCGGGCGTACTGACTTTAATATTAATTCATACATGTCTAAGTTACTTAAGTTAGAACCAGTGAGGAATTCATCGAACGTTAAAGGATTGCGTGAATTATATGATGAGATAGGGATAAATATATGGAATTTACCCTCGTTAAATGTGACTGAAGGATCATACGGACACTTATTAAACCCCTTACTTATTAAGTTATTATCCCAAGATTTGGTTTTAGAATTTCATAGAAAACGAAATAAGGAAACTAATTGTGAGGTTTCAGAAATAATAACATTTTTAAGAAATGAAGTGGAATCACGTGAAATTCGTGAAACCGTAACAAATTCTTTTAAAGATAGTGAAACTAAACGTACCGCTTTTCAAAGTTATCAAACCGGACAAACGTATCAAAAAAATTTCTCTAAACATAAAAATATACCAACCGCAACAACATTACTCACACAAATAAAAAATTCATGTATTTTTTGCGATTTAACTTCTCATGATTCTATAAATTGTAGAAAATTAGATATAGAACAGAAAATTAATAAACTTAAGACTGAAGCTCGGTGTTGGTCATGTTTTAAACCCAAACACATAAGTAAAGTTTGTAAATCAGGTATTATTTATAAATATGTTTTTCTAGATTTCATCACGAGTCAGTTTGTAGAAAAATTTATAAACCCTCGAATTTAACGGTAGAGTGCAATAGAGAAAATTGCAGGCCAATATTATCGCATGGGCAAGCCGGGGATTTGCCCAGGGGCCCCGGACTTTAAGAGGCTCCCAAAGGCCGTAATATTAAATTACCAAATATTCCCTTTCATTTCAATGAAATTATATGTATATATACACACTAAGCGACAAAAAAAAAAAAAAAAAAAAAAAAACCGCACTTGGATGTTTTCCTTTTCGCCTTCAACAACCGCCAATTTTATCGTTTAAAAAGCAAATTTTCGAACAGATTTTACTATGTTGTCCTCCACATACACTTTAGCTTTGAGTCCAGTGTTCAAAACAAAATACAATTGTCAGTAAAATTGTAATTTTAGAATTTATTTCAAAAATGGTAAGAATAAGGCAGTTAACGATGCACAAAAAGTATTAATTTTTGAATGAAAATCAAAAAATATTTTAATACGTGAGATGACAAAATAATTAAATGTTAACGAAATATTGGTAAAAGGGTTTTCAGCAAGATATAAAAGTTTTTGGCCGTTTAAACTGGAAATTTGGTTTTAGGTGGCCACACTGCTCATCCAAGAGAGATGGCCGTAAGTTAAAAAGCCATTGCTTATAAAATCGGTTTGTATTACATTTAGAACATAAAAGAGCTTCAGAAAAAGCGTTTAGTAGCATAATTTCTTTAACTACAGTACAACAACTATTAAACAAAGCAAGTTTAAATGACAGAAAATTTGAAAAAATTCCATTCTTAGTGAAGAGAAGTAGGAAAGCAAGACCTCAGATGGCTAAAAAAATTAAAAAATGATTAGTTAATTATTGGGCTGAACTGGTTCTCTCTGATGAGTCAAGTTTATTTAACTTATTTAGAGCTAAAGAAAACAAGCAGATCTGACAACGAAAATATGACAGACTTAATGAAAACAGCACTTTTAAAACAGTGACACTTTCTCCGTACATTATGGTACGGAGATGCATAACTTTTCAAACACCCGGGGAAATTTTTATGCTCAAGGGATCAATTAATTCGAAATAAAACACAGTCTGCATAAAAGTGGTGCCTGACCGACTATTTTGGAGGTGTCTTGGACATTTCCGTAAACAGCATTTGAAGATAATAAGGCACCTTACTACACGGCGTCTGTGGTAAGTTCATTCAGTTCAAATTGTCAAAATTTCTTATACATTCCCATGAGAACCTATAATTTTGTAAGTAATCATATCTTTTTTCCCTTTAAGTTAAATACCACAAAGGATATAGTAGAATTTCTTCTTTACCAGACATGGAAATAGTCAAAATCGCGATCCGTTCGAAAATTTTACCATGTTTATTATTTTATTATTATTATTATTATTATTTTTTTTTTTTTAACTTCGATTCTTGTGTGTGTGTTTGTGTGTTTGTGTGTTTGTCAGGGACAAATCTTGCAATCGATTTTTAACTAACTTCCCGACTAGCTAGATATTTGAAATTTTCAGGACAGCTCACAACACGGTGACAATACATTTTTCTAATAATTTTAGTCAACTGCTTCAAGTTCCAACGCCTTCGGCAGCGTTTATATGATTCGGCAGAAAATTTATTTAACTAACTTCCCGACTAGCTAGACATTTGAAACTTTCAGAATAGTTCAGAATAAGGTTAAAATGCATATTTTTAATACCTTTAGCCAACTGTTTTGGGTTCCCGCTGCCTTCGGCAGCGTTATCAGTACAGAGATTGCAATCGATTTTTTCCTAACTTTCCGACTAGCTAGACATTTGAAACTTTCAGGATAGCTCAAAACACGGTGACAATACATTTTTTTAATACTTTTAGTCAACTGTTTCAGGTCCCCACTGCCTTCGGCAGCGTTTATATGATTCAACAGAAAATTTATTTAACTAACTTCCCGACTAGCTAGACATTGGAAACTTTCAGAATAGTTCAGAACACGGTGAAAATGCATTTTTTAAATATTTTTAACCAACTACTCCGGGTTCCTGCTGCCTTCGGCAGCGTTACCAGTACAAAGCTTGTAATCGATTTTTCACTAACTTCTCGACTAGCTAGACATTTGAAAACTTCAGGATAGCTCAGAATACAGTGACAATACATTTTTTTTATACTTTTAGTCAACTGATTCAGGTCCCTACTGCCTTCGGCAGCGTTTATATGGTTCGAATGAAAATTTATTTAACAAACTTCCCGACTAGCTAGACATTTGAAACTTTCAGAATTGTTCAGAATACGGTTAGAATGCATTTTTTTAATACCTTTAGCCAAATGTTTCGGGTTCCTGCTGCCTTTGGCAGCGTTATCAGTACAAAGATTGCAATCGATTTTTCCCTAACTTTTCGACTAGCTAGACATTTGAAACTTTCAGGATAGCTCAGAATACAGTAACATTACAATTTTTTTAAAATAGTTTTAGTCAACTGTTTCAGGTCCCTACTGCCTTCAGCAGCGTTTATATGATTCAACAGAAAATTTATTTAACTAACTTCCTGACTAACTAGACATTTGAAACTTTCAGAATAGTTCAGAATACGGTGAAAATGCATTTTTTAAATTTTTGTAACCAAATGTTTCGGGTTCCTGCTACCTTCGGCAGCGTTACCAGTACAAAGCTTGCAATCGATTTTTCACTAACTTCCCAACTAGCTAGACATTTGAAACTTTTATAATAGCTCAAAACACGAGAGCAATGAATTTTTTTAAAAATTTATCTAATTGCTCCGGGTTCCCGCTGCCTTCGGTAGCGTTTATATGATTGAACAGAAAATTTAAAAACATAGTATGTAAAAAGATCTTTTTAGCTTGTAATTATTTCGTCTATAAAAAGGCGGGGAAGCGGGGAGAGGATTCGAAATTTGCAGCCTATAACCCTGTCAGAACTAGAAAAAATTATTTGTGATATTTGGCACATTGAAATTTCTGAGATTTATATTAAAACACTGTATAAAACTATGCCATTGCGCCTTAATGCAGTAATTCCATATAAAGGTGGAATTAACCCAATGCAGAATACATATTTTTAACAAAAAATTGCTTAGATCTAACAAATAAATAGTTAAAATATAACTTGTTTACTTCATATAATAAATCATAATAGAATGCAAAGTGTATGGTTATTGCATTATGTTCAAAAAGAAAGTTTTATGCATGCAGATTTTTAGAAAGTACTTCGTAAAGTGCAATAAAGCGAATTATTAAATCGAAAATATACATAGGTATCATTTCATACCTTTGGTATTATGCAAACAAGACAGTTTTATTTGTTTCAAACATTAATTTTAAAGTTATTACAAATAAAAAAGGTATAAGTCATTTTTTCTGTAGTGCGGCTTTTTTTTGTCGCTTAGTATATATATATATATATATATATAATTTCTCCTTAAAAAACACTAAATTTTCTCGAAATGAAAATTTACATTTTGGATAGCATATTTTGCTTTTTCTACTTCTACTGGATCATTGCATAAATAGGGAACAGTTTGGAATTGAATCAACAATTCCAGGTTTGTGTCTCGATTCAGGCAAGGATGTTCGTAGTGGTTTGAAATTCATTTTAATCAGAAGATCCTGCTCTAAATAATCCTAGTGGGGAAAAAAAGACAGTAGAGTGACAATCCAAAGCCAACAAATCTATGACTACTAAATTTATATGTTATGTCTGTAAATTAAACATGTTATACAAAGCTTTTTTGTCATCGACTGTCAGACTTGATATCATGAAGGCATCAGCACAACAAAGCCATTTTATATTCAATTGTGTGTAGCTGAATAACATTAATAGTAATTAATAATGTAAAAAGTATTAAAATATATAAACTTCTAGCCTCAAAAATATTCTTTATATAATGTACATATGACAAATCATTTGTTGTACATAAATGATGTTGCGATGGATTCAAAAGGGCCCCCAACTTCGCTTTGCCTAGGGCCCCCATTTTTCATGATCGGGGCCTGGAAAATTGTAAAAATTCACGTGTAGTTTAAATTCTAATGAAAACGAAAATGATCGGGGCAGCTCTAATGTTTCTGAAGTTATTACTTCCATTTCTCAATGTAATATAAATACAAACTGTTCTAAAACTGTTTATTTGCAAACTTACACCGTTATAGCTAAATCGGAAAATAAATCTTGCTCATCAAGATTAATGTTTGACTGTGGAAGTTTGAGATCATTTATTAGTGAAAAATTAGCGAATGATTTAAAATTAAAAACCATTCGAAATGAAACTTTATCAGTTTATTCTTTCGGAATGAAATGCCCAACAGATAAAGTTTATCGAGTTGTTGAAGTAACACTCGAAAGTACGAATTCTTCCTTTCAAAAAACCTCAGGAACTGTTTGTTTCTCGCACTATAACAGGCGCTACTGTGAATTATCCAGATGCAAAAATAAAAGACTTAATGCAGAAACAGAATTTGAAGTTGGCTGATTCAGCTAGCTCGGATAACAATATTAACATCCTCTTAGGGGCCTACGTTTGTTAGGAATTAACTTATGGGGGAAGGATACCTATCACAGCCTGATTAAGGGGGAAGCACACATTATCTCCGCTCTCACCGGAATATTTTTACAATTATTTTTTACTTCATGTCATAGAAATTCCACGCTTTGACGAGGAAATATTTTTTATAAAAAATGAACGGTGTAAAACAATCCAATTTACTCACCGTTATTAGACACCAGAATTCTTTTAAAATAATTTTTAATGAGAATTTTCTGTTTATTATAGGAGGAAAGTATTTGTTAAAAAATAACGGTGTAAGTATAAATAATGTGTGCTTCCCCCTTAATCAGGCTCTGATACCTATAAGTAAACACTTGTCAGCTTTGAATAGTGCATTTGGTTGGCTGATTATTGGAGTAGACGATAATGAAAGTAATTGTTCTGAAAACATGATTATTGTAAATAATGCTATTTTAAATGGTTTAAGATTATTTTGGGAAATTGAAGAATTTCCAAATGAAACCAAAAATCTATCGGAAAAGGACAATCAATTGAATAGAGATTTTGAGGAGTTTTAAAATTTAATGGAAAACGGTATGTGTGTAGATTAATATAGGAAGATAATATGGGACCCCCTCCCCCCTTAGAATTGGACTCTAATTATGAGGTCACGAGCAGACGGTTCAATTCATTAAAAATTAAATTGAATAAAAATCCTGAAATTTTTTATCAGTATAAGGAAATCATATCGGATCAATTGAAATGTAATATTGTGGAAAAATATACTGCCGAGGATATGAATTTATGTTATTATATGCCCTACAGAGCAGTAATAAGGGAGTATAAAGAAACTACTCGCGTTCGGATGGTTTATGATCGCAGCTCTAAAACAAATAAAAGTAAAAATTCTTTAAATGATTCTCTTGAATCGAGAGTTATTCTTTATCCAAATTTATTGGATGTTATACTTAAATTTCGAGAAAATCAAGTTACTTTTTGCAGAGATCTAGAGAAAGCTTTCATTATGATTGAAATTGAGGAAGAGGATAAAAAATATCTAAAATTTTGTAGTTTTTGGACGAACCCGACAATTCGGTACAGACACTTCAACAACTTAATCGCTTCATTTCACTTCACCCTTTGGGTTAGAGACGTTTCCATTTGCGCTAGCTTGCGTTTTGAAATTTCACATAGGGAAATATAAAGATGATTATTCTAATTGTTACGAAATGTTAAGTTCCTTATACGTCGACGACTTGTACAATATAGCTAGAACTGCACAGGATTCTTATGAGTTAACTTCTTTGGCAATAGAAATATTACGCGCTGCTGGATTTAAACTCAGGAAATTAAAAACTAATTGTAATGAATTAAAACAACTTTGGCGTGAAAAAGGTTACGAGGGAAATATGGATTTCGAGCAAGGAGAAGGATTTTTTAGGATTAAAGTGGGATGCAAGTAGGGATAAAATTAAATTAGATTTAAGGGATGTTGGGGATTCCTTGGAACTTGGAATCACCAAACGACATGTATTGAGAATAATTTCTAAAATATTCGATCCTTGTGAACTAATTAATCCATTTATAATCAGAGTTAAAATTCTCATTCAAGAACTGTGGGAAAAAGGTGGGAGAATGGGATGAAAATTTACCATGACTCAGAAAAAATATTTTTTTGAGAACATGGTGTTCTGAACTTTCTGAATTGGAAAATTTTAGCATCTAACGTAAACTTTTTTCACTGGAAAATGTTAGTGAAATATCTCTTCATGTTTTTGTAGACGCCAGTCCTAAGGCGTATGGAGCTATAGCATATATCCGATATCTAACAAGTGAAGGGAAAATTAACATAGGTTTTGTGATTTCCAAAAGTAAAATTGCTCCTCTAAAAAGTTTAACCTTAGCCAGATTAGAATTAATGGCAGTATTTGTAGGTGCTCATTTAGGAAATTACATTCAGAGCATTTTTCCAGCCATTACTCAAAAATATTTTTCTGGAGTGACTCCAAAATCGTTCTTCACTGTGTGAAAGGGTCATCCAAAGTTTGGAAACCTTTCGTTGCCAACAGAGTGGCTCAAGTGCAATCACTCTCCCTTCCTGAGTACTGGAATTTTCACAGTGGATCGGAGAATCCTGCAGATCTCACTACTAGAGGAGAATCAGCGAAAAGTATTATTTCGAGTTCCTTGTGGTGGATGGGCCCTCCTTGGCTGTCTGAACCCGTTCACTTGTGGCCTGATCCAATTTCCATGAACCAGTCTGATGACAGTAATGTTGAACAATTAATTTCGAAAGAGCTACGAGCTGTAGCAGTAAATACTGTCTGTCTTACTAATCATTATTCTCTCTTAAAGATCATTGAAGTCAATAAATACAGTAAGTAACCTTTCTCGACTTTTGAGTGTGACAGCTTGGGTAAAAAGGTTTTCATACAATGCCAAGCCCAGATCTCAAAAATGCTGAGGAAGAAAATTCTGAAGCACCTATATGTGCTTCAGAACTGAAGGAGACCTTTGATTCTTGGATCAAGACAATTCAACATGAGCAAATGCTCATGTTGAAAATGCTCATGTCGGGAGTGAAATCCAGCAACTTCTCTCACAGGGTACTGTAAATAAAAATTCTCGAATTTATAGTTTAAATTGTGGACTTAACCACAATAACTTTTTGTGTTTTAAGGGACGCTTGCAGTTTTCAAGTAATAATGAGCAGGCCAAACACCCCCTGCTGCTTCCAACCAACGATAAATTCGTTGAATTACTCATCTTTGACGCTCACATAAAAATGGGTCATTTGGGTGTAGATGCTACTTTAACCCAACCCACCTAAGAGAACAGTTCTGAATTCTTAAATTCAGACAGTTCGTAAAAAGAGTTCTAAAAAACTGCTTGATTTGTAGACGTTTTTCGCTGCAAGCTGGTAATCAGGGGATAATTCCTCTACCCCTTTACAGAACTCAGGAACATCCCCCTTTGGTGTTTCTGGTGTGGATTTTTCTGGACCTTTTTTTACTATTGACTGCAAAAAATGTTATTTACTCATTTTTACTTGTGCAGTTACAAGAGCTGTACATTTGGGATTAATTATTGATATGAGTACAGATTCATTTTTATTAGGTTTCAGACGATTTATTTCTCGTAGAGATTTATGTTCTGTTTTATATTCTGATAATGCTAAAGCCTTTAAAAGGGCAAAAGGAGAATTGAAAAAATGGTGGAGTCAAATTGATAATCCTGAGGTAAAAAACTTGTTTGCCTCTAAAGGTATATAATGGAAATTCATCGCTGAAAGGAGTCCTTGGTGGGAAGATTTCTGGGAAAGGCAGATACGTACAATTAAAACTTGCTTAAAGAAAATTATTGGTAAATCCTCTTTTTCTCTTAAAGAATTAGAAACTGTTTTTCTAGAAATTGAAGCAATGGTTAATTCTAGACCTATTACGTATCTGTACAGTGAACCATCAGAAACTTCCCCACTCACTCCTTCTCACATTCTAGTTGGAAAAAGATTAATTTCTTTACCTGTAACTAAGATTAACAAAGACGAAGAAATTCTTTGGTAAAGAGATATAAATATCAACAGACTCTTTTACCTCATTTTTGTAACAGGTGGAGAAAAGAGTATTTGCTTAATCTAAGATCTGCTTATATATCTCCACAACCAGGTAAGATTTCATCATTCAAGGTAGATGATGTGGTTTTAATTAATGATGAGCGCTACCCTAGAAACATATAGATGATGGATAGAATTTTAAATGTATATCCAGGTCGAGATGGTAAAATTCGTTCACTTCTTATCAAAACCCCTAAAGGTAACATTAAGCGCTCAGTTCAACTTGTATATAATTTAGAAATTAACCCTTAATAATAAATTTAATAAGTAAAAATTGTTAACTTATGTATAATGTTGATTATTATTTGTGTATATATTTAATTACTGAAAACTTTTATTTAGGTTGTTTGAATATTATTTGTAAATTTCTGTTAATGCTTAACATTAGATTTTTCTTATTTTTTAACTGATAGTTATTTAGATGTTCAAATTATTTTTCAATATGTGGATTTAATAATTGATTATAATTGTAAATTTTTTTGGAAATTGATGGTGAACTCATACGTGTTCAGTGGGGAGTGTTACGGATATTCTCTCCACCAGGGGTCGCTGTGTGTCAAAACACGTGCGGTACGTGTAATTGCTTGACTTCTCTGTCTTGTGTGATAGGCATCAGTCATGGAAGGGTCAAAATGGGAGACCCTAAGTTATGTTAATTTTGTAAAGTATGTATATAACTGTAAATTTAATATGTAAATAAGTTAGTAAATCATAATTACGAAATATGGAATATTTTATTGCACCTAAAATCTACTACCACAGAATCATCGTTCAAATCCGCAGAATTGAGTGGAACGGGCATTACAAATCGCGAATAAATCGCAAAAAGGCTGAAAATGAGGGACAAATAAGATAAAGCATATTCTAGCTCAAAACTCGATTGTCTTGTATATAAAACAGAATTAAAAACAATAACAACGGAATTACCTACTGTACAATAAAAATGTTTTTATATCATGTACTGATGTGAAAAAGATAAACAAGATATTGTACTTCAGATGAAGCCAAGGTACAGTCAGATAAGTTAATTTATGCAATAAATTAAACAGTACCGTATTGTACTGTACACAAAAAAAACCCTTTATATTTACATATTTCTGAAAATATCAATTTTTTGTTTCTTGTTCAGTAAACACTTTTTTTCCCTGATTTTTCAGCTTAAAACTATGCATAATTGCACAATAAAATAAATTAAATTATCAAATTTTAACTTATACTAGGGATATGGCTTTGATTAAAAAGACATACAAGTTATCAATATATTAAAATAAGTTCTATTATGAAAGGAAAAAATAAATAAATGAAAGTAATTCCCATATAAGAAAGACCTTCAAATTAATAACGTAATAGCAAGAATTTTAATTCGAATGTCATATATAATAATGTTTCATCACCATAGTGATGAAAAATCAGGAAGGAAAACCTTCATTTAATATTATTAAAATTATTTAATACATATCAATAGATTATTAGATATGGAAAAATGTACTAATTATATACAGACTATAATTAAAAATATTGAGAGATAAACCACTTAACTATACATAAATGTGACACTAAACTTAAAATTATTTTAGCAAAAGCATAGAAATGTGCGTAGTGCACATAAACACGTTTTCACTTAAAAATAAAAAGTCCAGTCTGTATTATGAGAAGATTTTTCGCGCGTGCAAAATAATTTTTTTAAATAAAGTTTTATTTAAATTTTATTATACATGTGTAACACACACACACACACATATATATATATATATATATATATATACTTTTTAAGTAAGTATATATACATATATATATACATTCCTACCATAAATAAACGTGATGCTGAATATAGTATTAAATATAGTGCACTTAACGAAATTATAACATCAAAAAGCTTTGCTATGTATAACAAATTACAAAAATACTTAAAAAGAGGTACTGAATTCCATAAAATTAGTGATACATATTTCAGAATATCCACTTTTCAGAATTACAAAATTTAAATTTTTATAGATATCTCATGTCAAAATGTGCACTGAGTAAAATGTGCCTTATATCCTAATTATGTGATTTTTAAAACTTTCAAATCTTTATGTATTGTATATAAATATCTTCCATATGAAGTCTTCTCTACAGATACATGTTTAAACAATGCTATTGAGGATTTAGACACAAAATGTAATTGTGTTTATTTATTTACGTTATCACTATTCTTTCGTGTAAATTGTATGCAACCCATGATACATCACCTGATAGTATAATTTATATATATATCAGAGAATTTATGTTGAGGCACTGGAAAGTGATTTATGTTAGACTTTTGTTTTGTCATTTCTCTAGAACATTTAATGATACGTTGTTGAAATTTTGTATAACACTTTATTTGTATATGAAGAATATTTTACACATTGGAAATTTTTTCATATGGGTTCTCTATAAAAATTTAAATTCTTAAATTCCTGTAATTAAGCACACTGAAATATTTAATCGACTTTTAAAATACTGTACCTTTTTTAATACATTTTTGCAATTTATAATATATGACTATGATCACTATTTAAGAAATTAAAGTCAAAGTTTTTGTTACGCGCTTTATCTATATTTAAGACAGACTTCCAAGATTTCCAGTTCTGAAATTTTATTCAAGTTGCACATGACTCATACATAACTACGTACAAATAGGGGGAAAAAAAAAGCCATAAACTGAATGTCTCTTTGAGATCTTTTAAAGGTAAAAAAGTTGATGTTTTATATTCTTGTTAAAAGTAATCACACGCTTCGTTGAACAATAGAGAAAAAGAAGAAAAAATGTCACAAAGAGCGTTACAGTTAACTGACTTTAAGACTTATCCTTCGTGAATGCTATCAATAGAAAATCAAAACTTTCACGAGTAAAGGAATTAAAGTAAAACTTGACTAAAGCTTTTATAACGTATATTTAATTGAGAAAAACTTTCGAAAACTTCAAATCTGTGTAATTAATGTTTTTTTTTTTTTTTTTTTTTTTTTTTTTTGGCCTTCCAAACATTTACTATGTAGGAAAAATATTATAATCGTGAAAAAAGGGAAAATTCAACTTTGAGATTTCGGTGAATCAATTAGGTTTTGAGGTTTTTCTGAACGTGAGTGTGAGAACTTGATAGTAAGTCTCTAAACTTGTATTCGATTAGGGGGCGTCCATTAATTACGTGAGGCGGTTTTGACGATTTTTTTATCCCCCCCTCTCCCCCCTGGTGAGATTTCGTAAGATTTTGCTCGACCCCCCCCCCTCCCCTAATCTCACGTGAGATTTTTCAAAATTCATACTTTTACTGTAAATGCGTTGGATTTATTCCAAAAAACACAATTTGCTTTATTATTTTTATTGAAGACTAGGTAAGACTAGTTTTTAAGATTGCATAGATGTGCATAGATTGCGTGTGGCTGGCCGGTGGCGCCTAAAACACTTGAAAGTCTACTGTGCTGCTTCGCGGCGTTCGGATAGCCACGATAGATATTATCGTGTCAGATTTTGCCATATCTAAGTCAAGAAACATGTTTCACTTGAATTTAACTCAATTTTCTCGCAATTTTACTTTTTTTTTTTTTTTTTCCGGGAAAAAAATTACGTGATATTTGCCGAGACCCCCCCCCCCCCCTGAACACCTCACGTAATTAATGGACGCCCCCTTAAGCTAAAATTGGATAAGCATTCGAAAGAACATCGTCACAAGAACTGTATTGATTTTTATAAGTTTTGGACTAATAGTTCTTTTACACACAAACGTAAAAAAGTCGTATGCATAACGGCCTATGGACTTAAATCATTTGAAATGCATTTTAATATTGTTAAATTCAAACAAAACTGATACACTGATTTATTAAGGTATGGAAATTATGCATGTAGCAATTAAATTTCTTTCACGGGAAACATGAAAAAATTTCTATTGCTTTGGTAAATATTACAAAGCATATTTGTACATATCTTTTGTAATATTTATCAAATAATACGAAAAAAAAGGAATGGCCCCTATTTTTTATCATTTTTCGGTAATTCTGTGGCTATAAATTTGATTTTTAGGAGGGGAGAGGATTATTTTAACCATTAAATATCTTCTGAAGCGCTACAGAGTTGGAAAATTCTAAAACATGGACATTTGCGACAAGGGATTTCTTTTTTGTTTTAGGGTGGGGTGGGGGATGGGGTGGGGGATTTGCCACTGAAATTATGCATTACATATCTTATATTTTTTTAATCTGTCATTAATGTTATTTTTAAAATTTTATATTATTTTTGTTTTAGGTGTTAAATTAATTATTTTTCTTTCTTCAAATCAAATTCATAGTCATAAAATTATCGAACAGGGAAAGAAATTGAGGGAGGGGGTGATGTATCTAGAAAACGGTGGGTGACTGGGCAAAATGGGAGTCATATTCGGAATCAGGGGGTCATTTTACATAAGAATCAGCAAGCATGGTATCAGATCTCGAAAAAAAAAATGTGTTTGCAGAGCAGTGTTATCAGATGAAACTAAGTATGAATGAGATGCAGCATGAAAATAGCAACACACCAAGCGAAAGAAGGTTGCATGTTTCTGGAGCTTTTGCAGTTAGCTTACAAGTTTTTTGTTCATCATCATTCAAAACAAGATCAGTATTTGGTGCATTTTTTTTCTATTGCAAATCTCACTTTTATCTACTAAATAATTTAATAAACCTACACATACAAATCTTATTTATTTTCACCTACAAAACATCGAATTTTAAAATTTGAAAATCATCTGCCTATTTTATAAAGCTTTATAATAAACACACAAACAAAAAAAAAAAAAAAAAAAAAAAAAAAAGGTAATCGCTACCTTTTTTATTACAAATTAAAATAATTTTTTTTCTATGCAATTTTCTTAAAAAAAAATATTTTTAATAATTTCAGGGAAAATTCGACATTTATTTTGCCTACCATAATCCCTAAGCCACAAGTTGATATTTATATTAGGGATGATTAAAATAATAATAATAATAATACAAAACACGTCTATTCTTGAAGGCGGATAGATACCTACTAATAGTTATGACTTGGCCTTATGAATATTTTGGCAAATTAGTATTATTATTATTATTTAATATCATCTTCAACCATCGCGAGAGAGCTATATTTTAAAATACCTGCATTTTTTTTTTTTTTTTTTTTTTTTTTTTTTTGCAATTTTTCTGTAGTTTTTTTTTTTTTTTTTTCTGCTAATTATATTCGCTGAATAAATTTGGAGTAGTGTTGGTGCATTCTGTAGTTTTTTTTTCTCTGCTAATTATATTCGCTAAATAAATTTGGAGTAGTGTTGGTGCAATATAAATAGATTTGAAAAATAAATAAATTTAAATACGTTATTTTTCAAATGTATTTTTAAAATATTAACACCACCCCAAATTTATTTTGTGAATAAAAATTGTGGAAAAAAATTACAGAAAAATCATAAAAAGTTGCAGTTATTTTAAAATTTAGGACACTTGCTTTAAGCTGGAGATAATATAAAATAATAATAATAATAATAATAATAATAACAATAATAATAATTTAAAAAAATGTTCATAGGGTTAAGCCGCAACTATTAAAGAGTTACCTGTCTTCGAAAAGACGAGTTTCTTTCTTTCCTTCTTTCCTTTTCATTTTTTTTATCCACCCTAATACACATTTATATATGTATATATATTATATGTAAGGTAAAAGCACCAATAGTGGACACTTTAAGGTCATTTTCTGGGTATTTTTTTTTTTTTTTTGCGCAATTTTCTAAATTTTAGAGATTCAAAAAATAATTAATATTTCACACCTCTACTAACTCTTTCTTAACATGACTATACTACGAAAATTGCTAATTGTAGCATTTATATATGTGAAAAATAAAAAATCCGGAGAGCTTAAAATGAGCCAGTAGTGGACACACTAAAACTCAGTAGCGGACCCCTTTAAATTTTTGCTTTAAAATTAAGGTGACCAAACGTCCCCATAGCTTGAGGGCAGACTTGTTTTAGCTGTTTATCCTCATATACATGAATCTCCGTTGGGTACCACATTTAGGGTTGAAATTTGAGTGAGTTTTACGTCGCACTAGTGCTACACTACGGGTAATTGGTGACGGTCTGGGAACCATCAATAAGGCTAGTCAGAAGACATGCCATCACAATTTTCTCCACGCAGGGAAAAGCCTCCCTGCTTCGGTGACTTCCAGCCAGAGGTATAATTTGTGTTAGAATATGGAGGATATTGCGATTACGATGTATTTTACGGCCACCAGCCATCAATACAGAACGGTCTTCAGCCGGCTCGAATATAGAAGTAGAACTCGCAATCTTCCAATAACGAGCTTTAAATAGCTCTTTACCGACCATGACCAGGATACCGCAACTCGAACCACATTCAGAAAAATTTATCCCCAACTCGCCAAATTTTTTCACACTTCTTAAAAGAAGTTAAATTTATACATATATGTATACATATATATTTAATTAAATTATTGACGAAATCTATGAGCTTTTCATTTTAAATATTTTTCTTTACTTTAAATTATCTACTTAGTTGTTCGTATGCAATTTTGATATATTAATCCTGTACATATAATACTTTTTACATATCTATGTTTTAAATCATTCCTAATTTGTGCTATAAAAAGTACCGCTGCCTATGATATTCCTTAAATTTATTTGAAAGATTTTTATGTAAATTATTTCAGCATTAGTAAAGTAAAACGTTTTAAAAACTCTAAAGTATTGTTTTCTTTTTATATGAAATATTTTTATGACAAACTTTTGTCCCATCTCTTTTTCTAAAACTGCGGACATCACACAATTTGTCCCCACTTTGCCACTATGAAATTTGGTCGCTTTAGTGTTCGCACATTTATTATTCAAAATCGTGAAGCGATCGTAATTACTGAAACTATGGGTTAAAATATCTTAGTGTGTTGAGATTGAGGTTGCTGAGACGTTGAGATTGAGGGAGTTTGAGGTCGTGCTAAAGTTATGTAGTTGTCTATTGACGTTGATTTGGAAGTCCTCCTTAAGTGTTCTCCGGTGACAAACCGTCACATTTTGATCTTATACGGAGGAATTGGCCCCCCTTTTTGCACCACGACGTTTTTCATGCGAAATTAATAACTTGATGGAGAATAATTAATTAATTAGAACACGGTCACGCCAATCACTCGAAACGTACGTTAAACAATGCAAGAGGGATATAGAGCCGCTATATATACGGGCCAAATCATCAGCCGCCATATTTGGGACCAGTGTGAATACTACCATCTTCTTGGCGACTTAAGCACCCTTTAGGCGAATTTATAAATAACTTTCGTTTTCATTTTGCAAGACATAAACCATCTTGTCTATATGTGTGTTACTAATATTCGACAAGCACATTTTTTTTATATTTTTAAATGCATGTTTTAAAAAGAGAATTTTTATATAACCATTTCAAGTTTCAAGAAGTCTATGAAACAGCCATAACAGTATTAGATGTTGTGACCATCACAAAACTTTTTTCTGTTTTTTCTTATACAAATTCAAGCAGTAGAAATTATTTTTTGAAATTATTATTCATCACAATTATTTTACAATATGAATGGAGACAATTCTTATCTCAAAAAAGTATAACATTAAGGATCCGAAAAAGTCAATTTTGTAGTCTACAAACAAAATTTTAAAAATTGCTTTTTTCTTCTCCCTAATGAAAGAAATCAATAACTTCGTTTTAAATTATCACAGAGCTATGGTTCAACCATTCGTTTTAAAGGTGTTGATGAGTTCTTTTGAAAGATACTCATATAGGAAATTTGCACTACCGAAGGAAAAGGAAGGCTCCTACATGTACAAAAATATTTTCTGGTCGACTTTTAATATTATAAATAACTCTATTTAATATCATAAGAATTTCTTAAGAATACTTCTGAATGAGCTCGTTTATACGAAATTTTGTCCTATACTGCTACATTAGATATTTAGAAAAGCGGGGTGATAATGCTTTCTGTTGGGCAATTTTCAACAAAAGTTGATAGGCACTGTTTAAATATTGTTCTGGAACACACAAAATATGTTAATCCATCAAAAATGTAAGTCGAAAATTTTTATGATAGCCATACTTTTTTTTATTAAATACAGAAAAAAGTAAAAGCAGTTTTATTTGTAATGTGTGGCTTGAATAAAGTTAAAAAAACAAAACTCATATTAGTTTTAGGATAATTTGTTTTTATAAATGCTTCAAATAATTTCATTGCAGGCGGAAGTAGCCAAATTAGAGAAAAAGAAGAGATCAGTTTTCTCTTACAAAACGAAATTTTTTTAAATCTCTTGTCAAACAAGCATTTTTTTTTTTTTTTTTTTTTTTTTTTTTAATAAGATTTATCCAACATTGTTTTAAGAACATACTGGATCCCTAAAAACTTTTAACTTCTGGGTTTTTTATAGATTCATACATTTTTATAGATACAGAACCGATTTTGATATTTTTAGAAAAATATGTCTATGTGCATGAGACAAAAATTTTGTGGGAGCGCTAGCTCAAAATCTAAGGCACAAACATTCATAAAAGTTCATATTCACTTTCATCTTGACATAAACTGGTGCCCAGCTTTTGGTGCAAATCTCTCAATAGATGACGCAGTTATTTCTCCCATTTGCCATAAAGGTTTTATCTCATCTTCACAAAACAATATGTGATAGGGTCATTATGAAACAATATGTCAATTCAATTTGGGTGCATACAGGCGGTAGGTGGTGCTACTATGCTTTCTGCAATTCCCATGGTGGATGGGAATGTTATATTTCGGTTTCTGTGATGTATAAATCTATAGAATTATTATGAAAGAAAATGGTAAATAAATTTGGGTGCTTTATTCTCCCCCCCTCCCCATATATATAGTGTGCATGTGTGTGTTTTTAAGAAATCATAACTGAATTTTCAGCTATAAAAATTGAACTTAAGGAAATTCTTAATGAGTGTTATACAAATATATTGTGTATTTTTTACTTACTAATTTCTACTTTTTTTTTTTTTCCAACTGCAAATGTGATACACCTCTATGGTATTTATCGTATGAAACACTTAACCTAATATGACAAAAAACTAACTTAAGAAAAAAATTGGAAGAGAATTAATATATATATATATTTAATCTATAATAATAAAGGAAGATGTCTGTCTCTCTGTCTGAGCATCTATACATTCAGCCCCAAATGAACGCAGAACTACAAAATTTGACATACGGATGCTCAGAAGCCTGCCGGAGTGCATAGTGAAAAAAGAATTTAAAAAATTTAATTAGTTCCGGAGATATTAATTAAAACGTCGACCAATGTCTAATTAAAAAGCGAGCCGATCGTATTTTCTGCCCTCCAAGTAAAATTCAGCCCTTAACGTACACAAACATCAAACCGTCTCAATTATATATATTAAAAGCAAAAACTGTTTTATTTATGAGACAAAAATTTTAAGTTAAAATACATTTAAAAACAAAAAATACATATAAAAACAATTAAAATCTAGATGTTTCGAAACCCGTCCGGGTTTCCTCATCAGTAATTACAACACAATATGCAAACATTACATAAATACTCAAGGAATTTTTACAACACAATATGCAAACATTACATGAATACTCAAGAAATTTGGTTAAAACGAATTTATCGTGAAAAAAATATCCGCTTCCCCTCTCCTTCGTTTCCTCCTGCAATTTCTCCCTCTATTCCAATGCAAATGAAAAATTCACTAATTAATAAGAACAATTATATTTCTATGCCACATTTTGGTTTTCCTTCAGAATTTATTTCTAAATTACTTAAACCACATAATATTTATACTGGTTTCCGGCCAATTAAACAATTAAAAAACGTCCTTTTTAACTTTAAACCCATAACCCCTTCTCTGGATTTAACTGGAGTAATATATTTAATTCCTGGTAAAAATTGCAAATAGGTTTATACAAGTGAAACTGGCCGTACAGCAAAAATTAGACTACAGGAGCACAGACGATCTTTTAAAAATTGCAACAAAAATTCTAAAATTGTAATCCATTCAATAGAAACCGATTATATTCCAGACTTCGATAATATAAAAATTCTAAATTCTGGTTTTCATAATTATAAATCGCGTATTTTCCTTGCGAGCTCGCACACTGCCAAGCATCTCCACACTATCAATGAAGCATGCGCACTGGCTCCTCAATATTCGGTACTCCTTTAAATTCCTTGAGTATTCATATAATGTTTGCATATTGTGTTGTAATTACTGATGAGGGAACCCGGACGAGTCTCGAAACGTCTGGATTTTAATTGTTTTTATATGTATTTTTTGTTTTTAAATGTATTTTAACTTAAACATTTTGTCTCATAAATAAAACAGTTTTTGCTTTTAGAAATCAGCCCGTTCCTCAAAAGAAGAAACACAGAAGGAAAATTTCGTGCGTTTTTGTAAAGTCATCCAGGCTCAACGTCTGCAGATATTGAAAATACACCTATACCACAAGAAAAAGCATTTATTACCGATTCTTACGGTACATTTTTTTTTTTTTTTTTTTTTTTTTTTTTTTTTTTTTTAAATACAGATTTTTTATATTGAAAAAAAAAAAAGTTTTAAAAGGGGTCCAAAATTTCTCTTTTTTTCTATCGTCATATTTGAATCGCCCTGTACGGAAGACTAATTGATCCCTTTCTTAACAACTGGTATATTTTGAAAGGTCATTTAATCCTCTTTCGAACCATATAAACATTTTTACAAAATACGGATTAGCGATCCATATTTTTTGATTTTACGAAACATCGATTTTTTCACAAAACATTTTATAACTCAAAATCTTTTACAGATAAATAATTTCTTTCTTTCTTTTCTTTTCTTTTCTTTTTCTTTTTTTTAAGTATAGACTTCGATTATACGAATCAGATTTCAAAAGATTGAGAGATTTTTTTCAAAAACTGAATCCGTTATAAATTTTTAAATTTTCTGCATGCCTGCAGTGTTTGATGACATTCTGAATCTGCGTTTGCGTTCGAACAACAGTGGAAACTCTCTTTTAAGTTCGCAGACGATATTTCGAAAGTAGAACGAAAGAGAAAGATCTTTTTCTGATTGAGGTCACATGTTTTTGGACTGCGATTAAAAATTGCAATTTCAAAATTCTTCAATTTTTCTTTGTCGCACACGAAACTTACTATACAGAGTTTTTCATCACAAGACAACGATGTAGTTCAAATTTCATCGATTTCGGAGAATAAACAAAAAATTTACATTTTAATTGCAAATTAAATGTTATTCTAATACGCGTATTTCAAATTCTAATTATGATTAAATTATTTTTAGATAAAAAAAATTTAGATTTAAATTTAAAAAATCAACAACCCTGGTAATACATCATTTGAAAGCTTTGTTGATTTGGAATTGAACAGTAGATTACAGAAATTTCTACCGCCAGATGGCGCTGTAATATTTTAAAATTTAAATATTTCATATTCTAATTATGATTATATTATTTTTAATACTTCATTCGAAAGATACTTTAAAGTTCTTTTATATTATCGAAAGTGGAATTCGAGATTTTACCCGATTTCCACGTTTTAAGGTGTCCTGATTAGGTTTTCTTTTGTATCTCAGCTACTAATTAAAATATTTTCATAAGTAATACATCATTTGAAAGGTTTCTTGATTTGGAATTGAACAGTAGATTACAGAAATTTCTACCGCCAGATGGTGCTGTAATAGTTTAAAATTTCAATATTTTGAATTCTAATGAGCGAGGAAGGTGTTGTATGTTCTAAAACAGGGATAAGGCGCCACCGAGCGGGACTTTGCTAAAGTCAGAAATTTGAAAGATCATAACATGGTGAGTGAACAAGCTGTTTCAAATATTGAAACTGGAAGACTGCACCGCAGGCGCTACCGAGCGGGAATTTACTGCGATTAAATTTTTCAATAAAGCTATTTTCACTATAATGTTAATAAGGTGTTGTATGACCCGAAACGGGAGAAAGGCGCCGCAGTTGCCACTGAGCGGGAGTTTCATAAAGTCGGATTTTTCAAGGATCGCGAACCAGCTGGTCACCGAAGGCGGCTTGTTAATAAATAAAATAAGCGAACTATTTAAAAGAAAAAATGAAAGAAATAGGGAAATTCAACAAATTATTGCAATTATTTTTGTAATCACTAATTTATTAAAAAAAAAAAAAAAAAAAAGTTATGTAGTTATATTAACATAAATTCTCCCTTCTCAGTTACTATTATTACCTTAGTCATAGGTTTATTTCTTGCAAATACAGTGCGCGAAAAAAGTATAAGGACAACATTTAATTGCATGAAAATAGGCTTTATTTCTATTTCACCTAAATGAAATTTTTATATTTCTTACTTCTGCTTCATAATTTTGTGATAACACTTATACCACATAAAAAACATAATTTAGCTTCAAAATATTGATTTTACAAAACTTAACATTAAAGAAAATACGGAAAAAATTATAAGGACATGTTCTAAAATACTTAAAAAATGTTTCAATAATCAAGAAAACTACCTTTTTTTTCTATCACTTGAATAAGCCGAGAGGTCATGGATCCTGAAAGATCTTTTAAAATGTCCACAGATATTTTTTCCCAAGCGTCTTTGATAGCGACGACAAGATCTTGTGTACATTGATACTATGTGCCGTTTTTATAAACTTCTCGGGCTAGAAGTCCCCATAAGTTTTCGATTGGATTAAGATCGGGACTTCTCGCCGGCCAATCAAGTAAATTTACAGAATTAGCTTCAAACCAGAGTTTTGCGCTCTTAGAAACGTGTATCGAAGCATTATCCTGCTGAAAAATATAGTCCCCTGAAGTAATTAGTGGCGCTTCAGGTAACAAACTTTCTCCTAACATATCAACATACCTGTCCGAATTCATTTTACGGTTGATGAATACAATTGGAGTGGTTCCATTTGCCGCAAAAGCGCCCCATACCATAACCGAGCCACCACCATATTGACGCCTGGAAAACACTTCCTTGGTCTTTCGCAGATCATACCAAAAATAACGAAAACCATCAGGTCCATCGAGATTGAACTTTTTTTCGTCCGAAAAAATTACATCAGCCCACTTTTGACTAAGAGAAATGTATTTTTTGGCAAAGAAACTCTTCTTTTCTTATGATGATTTGTAAGAGGGGGGCGTAACACTAATTTCCCATAAGAAACTTGAGGATGTTTACTCAAAACATTT
Organism: Salticus scenicus; assembly: GCA_963930645.1. Classification (NCBI taxonomy): domain Eukaryota; kingdom Metazoa; phylum Arthropoda; class Arachnida; order Araneae; family Salticidae; genus Salticus; species Salticus scenicus. The sequence goes on from OZ005651.1 coordinate 150,396,963, forward strand.
TGAACAGTCCTTGTTGAGCATGGTAAACTCAAATTTTGTCTAACTTCATTTGCGGTTTCTTTTTTCTCGCAAGCTCTCCTTAAAATCAATCTTTTTTGTCGACGAGTGAGAATTTCTGGTCTTCCAGTTCGCTTTTTCATACCATACATCCCAGGATTTCTTAGAAAATTATAAACCACCGTTTTAGATCTCTTTATTCTTTTTGAAATTTCCCATCCACTTAATCCACATTCTCGAAAAGCAACAATTTTTCCTTTTTCAGTGTGGGCCCACCAGCGGCCGAGCGGTTCTGCGCTCAAAGCTGGTAGACGGGAAGTGCCGGGTTCGGTCCCCGGTCGCGCTCGTCGGCCTAGCCGTTCGGAGTTTTCCGTGGTTTCCTCCGAAACTTGCGTAAATACGGGCTAGGACCCCTTAGAAAGACCTCCACGGAAGGCACTCCCCCTCAGGCCTAGGACCCCAGTGTTGTCAATCGGCCTTAATCCCTAACACCAACACACCTTTTTCAGTGTGAGAAAGTTGAGTTCCTTTGGGCATCGTTAAAAATTTCACACTGAAAGTCGCCGAGTGGGAAATTCTTTTCGCAAATGAATCCTTTAACTCGGAATTGTCATTTTATGCTTCCAAATATGCAATTTTTTAAATAATTACTGGAGAAAAAGCAATGTCCTTATACTTTTTTCCGTTTTCATTTAGGTTTAAAAATCAAAATTTAAATTTTAGCAGATTTAAAATTGAAAATTTTAATTACTTTACGCATGAAATATTTTAGTTTTACTTCTTTTTTTTCTGCAAAAATTTGCATACGATTCTGTAAACAAGGCTTTTAGATTTGGCGATTTTTCGCGTGTCCTTATAATTTTTTCGCGCACTGTACAATGTTGTAGAAAATTAAAATGATTTAAATTGACAGATGCGATTTAAGTTTCCAAACATTGAAAAGGTAGTTTAAAAACTCCTGTTTACATAATTTAAAAATGTAATTAACAATATTCGTAATCGAATATGCAATATGCTAAGAAAATTAGCGATATTTATTATATTAGACAATTTTATTTTTCAGAATAATAATTGAAAACACAAGATAAAAAATAATAATAATAATAAACATTTATTCCTACAAATCTACACTCCTTCTCATAATTATAAGGACACCCGTTTTTCTATATTAACTAAACACTGAACACTATTATTTAAACAAATATATTTTTTAATTAATTTGAATTTCATTAATAGACTATATTTAAAAAGTTTTATCATTTTTCTATCTTTAAAAACTTTAAATATGGTAAAAAGATGACTTTTCAGGTGTTCACAATTATAAGGACAGTTCAAATTTTAGTAATTTTTTTCAGTTATTCTTTAAATTAATATTTTATGGGATCTCTTTTTAGGGTTAAACAGTCAGACATTCTCTCTGGTATATATATATATATATATATATATACATTTTTTTTTAATATTCAGTTTCAATACCATTTCATATAGCATATATGATATTCTTAATACATTTAAACTATTTAAAATTGCTTTCCACTTGCATGCACTTTTCTAATATCATAAGTTAAGGTTTTTGCAACTTTTAGGCCATGGGTAAGGCAATAATACAGAAGTTTCTTTCTTCAAACTATTTCTTATTGCTCTAAAAGTAGAGCAAAAATGTAAGTCTTGTTGAAAAAAATATTATTACCCCCCAAAATCTAACAAAAATCTGATAATCCCACGTTTAAAATTTGCCGATATTCTCTTGATGTTCATAATAACAGAAAAAATTACTAAATTCATTCTGCCTTCAGTAGAAGCAGCTCCCCAGAGCACCATAGGATTTTAAACCACCTTTTTACACCACCTTTAAAATGCCCGATTCATATCTGCCTTTAAAAAATCTGCTCTGCCTTTCGCTATCTTCAGATCGTGCCAGTAACTGTTCAAACCACATATTATTAATTATTTTAAACATGCATAAATGTGGACCCTAACCTTTCGTTAAAAATTACGAGCAAATTCAGCAGCAGTCATTATGAGTAGAACAGTAAGAGGAATTACGAGTCTTCGATCTCTGTAAAACAACTCTGATTTTGCATCAGATCTCTCTCCTATCGAACCAGCAGTTCAACGTTTGATCACATTTCCTTCAGCAATTGTAGACCTTCGAATTTCATTTGAAATTCGGCGGATTGAAATTATTCTTCCACTTAAAAAACACATTTATCATACTTCACTACTTGAACGTTCTTTTTTCGAGGAATTATCAGTAATGTCCGTCCAAGAAAAATTGAAGGCTTATATATGAATTAATCTAGCCCAATAGTTAACAAATTCGCATGTCAACTGTAATTTATTCGCTAGTAAGTTAAATAAATCGAAAAAACCTGGATTGTCCCTATAATTATGAACATCTAAAAACGTGGAGAAAAACACATTTTGCATTATTTTTTATTAATTTCGTTTTATATTAAAAAAATTGTAACAGGTTTGGTTTTTAGAATACTAGATATATTAATTGCACTTAGTATAATATTGTTTACAATTATTTTTACGTTAGTTATTTCAAAATATAAAGTGTCCTTATAAATATGAGAAGGAGTGTATTTTTATGAATAATGAATAACATTCAGTTTAAATACATAAGAAAAGAAGAAGAAGAAGAAGAAAAAAAAAGACGACAATGTTGTTTAGAAATTGTAAGCTTGGTATTCGTACTATGAAATAAAAACAACCGAAATTCATTAGTAATCAAAAACAGATTTTAAATTTGGCGATCTAAAAACTCGCCAGCGTAAACAAAACAAACTACATACAATACGAAATAAAATGCTATTTAAACATAAATAATGGCATGAATGCAATACTTTAATTATAATACAGCATTTTGTTGTTCAAATATTCATATAACTGAAATTTTTATGTTGAAATTGGTATTATATAAAGAATAACTTACACAGCAAAATTGAACTTGAGGTCCTGGCACCCAATCATCTCGACGCATAATGGTAATCCACTGTTTCTTCTCATTATCGCCGCCAGGAATTTGAACATTCTATTTCCTTTTCGGGCACGATTAGTACAACTTACAGCAGAGCAACCCCCCATGATGAATTTTAAATCAATTAAATGAATAAAACAATAAAAAATAGTATCCAAAATAGGAGCACGCTTACACGCAAATCAACGGGCACACGGTCAAAAACAGCAACCCTAAGGACTAAAGATGTCGGATGATTCAGCTCGTATACTCTAGTATCCCTAATATATCCCTCTAAATCTAAATGCCAACGCCCTCCCTGTTCCCATCCAAATTAAACCAATGGGACACAAAATGCCTCCGGACTATCCTTAGGGGTGAGTTCCAGACTGTCGTTAATTGCCCATAGTGTAGCACTTGTGCGGCATAAAATCCACTTATCCTCAACCTAGAGGTCTGCACGGGCCCTGGTTTACTTTACGGCCGGGCTCAGGTTCAATTTTGTTTTGTGTGTGTGTGTGTATGCTCGTGCCGGACCGGGTCTGGATGAACGGCCCGGATTTTTTTCTACTTTCCTCGTTAATTAACGAAAAAAATAAATGATGAAATATTTCCCCAGTCATTTATTTTACATAATGTTATAGGCTAGTATGTCACATAAAATTTTATTTTGTTAAAAAATGTTTATAACTTCAACTTAATTATCTATCAGCCTGTCTCTTTGCGATGTTATTTTCCGCAAATATTTTTAGCATGTCTCGAAATTGCTATATTTTATAAGTAATATTAGATGGTTTCCTATTCAAAATAGTATGTATGCATGTCACTACTAGTTTGCGCACATGTACAAACAAAAGAAATTAGATACGTTACTGTCTGTGAACCTTTGTGTCCTAGTGTCTGTAGAATCTAGGTCATAAGAAGGATATTAAAATCCTTCCGCTTTAACTTTTCCTCTACTTTTCAGTGTACAGGAAATAAGCATCATTTTTACGATGTGCAAAAGCATCTTTTCTATTGAAAATGGTTAGATTAGCATTAAAATTTTACTTACCTGATCAGATGAAAGGATTCCGATACATTAAGGTATATGAGGGGAAATGGTTGAAAGTGCATTTTTAGTAGTGTTAACCATTTTTAATAGTTAATCTTCCTATATTGTTTGATGATTGCTAATATTTTCAATTTGACTTTCTGTCTGTCTTTGTGCCTTCTGTACGTCTGTAATAATGAATTTCTGTTTACATATAACTGTCTTGTAAAAGTTCAGTAGTTTTGTTAAAGAACATTCTATTGCTTCGTTATATAAAACACATCTGCAAAACACATACTAAAAAAGATTTTCATGGGAACGCATGCTTTTTTTTCTTTATTTCTTTATTTTTAATTTATTTTTCATCTTTTTTAATCGGGCCAGGCCGAGTCAGGTTTGATTTTACCGTTTTTGTCCAGACCGGGCCTTACACTTGTAAAAAATAAATGAGACGGGCCGGGCCCGGGGTGACATTTTAGATTTCATACCGGACTGGGAAAGCAAAGCTTTCGTACGGCACGGGCAGTATTGGCAGATTGGGGGCATTTTTATTCAATATCCACCAATAAATTAAAATTGTAACGGTTGCCTAATCACTTCGAAAATTAATCATGTATTACGTATAACAAACATCATTTCTCAAAATTATTGGGGAAGTTGGATAAAAAAAAAAAGTCCCCAATCTGGCAACACTGAGCACGGGCCGAAACTGGGCCTCAAAATTTCGGCCTGTGCAGACCTCTACCTCAACCCTCTAAATAGTGACCGCAGTTATGCTATTTCAATGTCGATGTTTCAGTGGTAATCGAACTTAACCAACTAGTCCATTATGGAATCCAGAAAAAAAAAAAAAAAAATCGCAAATAAAAAAAATTAAAATATCTCGAGATTGTCTCCTGATTCAAATGAATTCCCATTTTGCTCCGCTTTCTAAATTTAGGAAAGCATGGGAGCCATCCTCTCCGCAGATGATCAAAATTGTGATGGCATGCCTCCTTACCCTCCCAGGAGTGAGTCGCAGAACAACGCCAACTGATCAATGCGTAGCTTTAGTGCGAAGTTTGAAAACTCTGAACTCAACTCTAAATTTGGGAGTTTACAGAGCTGTGTCCACTACTAGATCTGACTTTAAAAGTCAAATGAGCCAGTAATGGACAGGGCTGTCCACTACTGATCATGATAACATTTTTTGGTACCAGTAGTGGACACCCATAAAAATACTATATGTTAATAAAAGATTTAAAAAATAGCAAAATGAATGAATTCTGCATACAAATTTTAGTCATAATTAAAGCAATAGATAGAAGAAATCAGTTAAAAATAAGCAGAAGAAAAGCAAATAAAATTTTATTTCCTTATTCAAAACGATAAGAAAAAAACAGCAAAATCACAAAAAGTGCATATTTTTTTAATAAAACTAATGTTATTTTTAAACTGATGGCCGGAATTATTTGTAGTTATATAATTTAATAGTAGAGGACTATAACTTCCTTCCTGAACATTGCTTGAACCTTCAGAGGATTAGGAACCTTATTTTCCGAGTTTAAATTTCAAAGTATCCACTACTGGTACAGGGTTCACTAGTGGTGCGTTTGCCTTAATCTCATATATCACTGTCTCAGAAACAATTCATTATATATTACCCGCTGCTATAATTGGCTATGATATAGATATAGCACCTTTTGGGAAATTTCAAATTTAATTTTTTACTTTTATTAACTTTTTCAACATCTTTTGATTTGTATAATACTTCACTTCACTTTTAAAAGAAAATATTTATTAATACCTAATTCAAGTCTTCCTTCATAGTGCTTGATTATTATAATGATAAATTATATATATATATATATATATATATATCTGTATATATGTATGTGTCTGTAAATGTGTATATACAATACATATATATCTTTTTTTTTTTTTTTTTTTTTTTTTAATCGCACTTTGGCCACTAGAGTATCACATTTAAAAAAGGGGCAAAAATTTCTAAATTAATCGACTAATATTCCATAATTGGTTTCATAGCTAAATATTATTGATAATTACTGTAGAGTCGGAAACAAAAGTGTCCGAACACTAGCGAAAATTCCTATGTAAAAAAAAGTACATTTCATACGCTTTTGTTAAATAAATCCTTGTCGAATCCTGTTCTTAGTCAGTGTAAGAACATGATTCGATAAGGATTTATTTAACAAAAGCGTATGAAGTGTACTTTTTTTACATAGGAATTTTTGCTAGTGTTCGGACACTTTTGTTACCGACTGTATATCACTGTTGGTGTCACATATGGCTGATGGAGTTTCAAATGAAGAAGAATTTGAAAAAGGGTTTAACAATAAAATTAACTGATGTTCAAAACCACTCATGCTAAAATACGTAAATTGAATCCAATCACAGAATATTGCATTTAGATCCTACGCAGATACTTTTTCGTAATAGGATCAATAGCTAGGTTTGCCCTAAACATAAGCGACGTTTACAATAGTCGAGTTTTACCTATGAAAAACTATTATCTAAAATAACCATTTAGGTAAAATACCATAACCGACCTGAAATAAATTATTGGGAAAGAACTCAGAAAAATCTTTGTTAAATAGAAGGGGAAACAACATATTATTTCCGGTCCATAATAAAAATGCTTTTTATAATGTAAGTGTGTCGTGTAAGTTGAACTGTGCATTCAAGCATGCCGTGGAAGGAAAAGGTTGGAAAATGCAGCTCTAAAACTTTATTTAAAATACAGTTCTTATATTTTCTTCCTAGCTAGATTAGTTAATGTGCTACGACACATGAAATGATTTTTTGCTTCGCAACGAAAATCACGTTAGAGCCTGCCGGAGAAACATACAGAAGCTATATTTATAATGCGAATTGACATGCAACGAAACTCCGTGTTACTTTTGGGGGGGGGGGGGGGGGATTTTGGACAATTACTTATTTCAAAACGCATTTATTTATTTTTAATTCTATTTTCAGATTTAAAAAATTCATAATCGTTAAGTAAGTTTTTGTTTTGAAACTATAAAATGCGAAAAATGCACTTAGTTCGATTTGCGCATTTATTCACGTTTGAGAATTTATACCTATTATGGCACAATATATATATTTGCGAGTGTGTGTGTGTGGGGGGGGGGAGTAGTGTCTAGTCTTAAGAAATCCATCTAACTCATAGCTCGTTCTTTTATAACAGACTCTTTAAAAAAATATATAATTATTGAATTATAAAACTAAGAAAACATCTCCAGAATGATAAAAATGTCAATAAATAATTTTATAACGAATATATATATCATCAATTCTCATTTTCGTATACATATTTTTTATTTAAAAAAAAAAAAAAAAAAAGTAAAGTAAAGTGAGTCCAGGAAGGAAAATCTGGTTTTAATTTAACATTTGGATCTGGAGAAATGTAAAGTGTATCCTTAAACCATTTCTCATTTAAAGTTTTCACTGACAAGGAGAGGTCACGACATGGAAAATTCAAATCGGGACGAAATTGCGCAGGATTGTAGTATATGGGGGTAACAACATATTAAAGCAGTAGGACCTAAGGCTCCTATATATACGAGCTGGCGCATTCGACATTTTTTTGCCTTAGGGTTGCCGCATGTAACCCAGCGTGATAAACAAATGGTAGTCATTGTTTCTACCGTCTTGCTCGTAATTTTAGTGAAATAAACTGCAATATGGGAGGTTGTTCAGCGATAAACTGCTGTAAACACTCCAGAAAAGGATACAAAATGATTAGGTTTCCTTCGGATAATGCAAGAAGGAGAAAATGGGCAGCGAATTGTCGTTCAGATTCTTGGATCCCGGGACCTAATGCACAGCTTTGCATAGTAAGTTTTATTGTTATTCACTTATACTTTTCTTTGCATTTCTGACATTTATAAAGTAAAAAAAAAAAGTATTTTTTAAATCTAAATATGTATTTTAGTAACCATAAATTATTTTAAGAAACGCTTTTTTACTGTGTGTTTGTAGAGTCTTGGCGACGTTTTTTTGGTTCGCCAAAGTTGTCTTGTTTCCGTGTCCTGATAGTTTTTAACCGACTTCAAAAAAGAAGGAAGGTTCTCAATTCAAACCGTATGTTTTTTTTTTATGTTTGTTAGCTCATAACTTCTGAACGGATCTCCGCTTTTGACACTTTTTGTTTTTGTTGAAAAGGTCTTGGTCTGAAATAGGTCCCATTGTAATATCTTTACAATCTAAAGAAAATACAGGGTGCCCAAAAAAATCAGTCCCAACTCTTTTAACTGCTAAACGGCTGCAGCTATAGTGTTAAAAATGGTATGTAAGTATAGCACAGTGGCCATGCTGTTCAAGGTTAAACTGCTTGCAGCGCCACCTGGTGGAAAATAGCGGAGTTAGTGTTACTATCTCGAAAACGGTTCTAGAGAAAAAAGGGAATTACAAAGTTGAAAAGTATCATCGATTTAGTACAATAAGATAGTTTAGACATTCATGCTAGCGTTCCTATCTCGGAAATGGTTCAAGACAGGGGGAAAAGGTGAACTATAAAATTGCAGGGCATCATCAATTTACGAAAAGATAGTTTAGACATTGATGCTAAAAATACAATGCTAAAAACGTGCATTTGTTTGTTTGCAATTTCTTCCACAATGCACACTTGAACTACATTGCACACGTTGTTGCGTAGCTGATGAGACATACGTTGTACAGTTCAAAATATGGTTACTTGATACTTTTTGTTTTGTTGTAAAGATCTTGGTCTGAAGTAAGTCCCATTGTAATATCTTTACAATCTAAAGAAAATAAAACTTCATCTGGTGAAAAACAGCGAAATCAGCGTCCCTATCTCAAAAACGGTTCAAGATGGGAGAAAAGTTAATTACGAAGTTTTAGAGCATCATCGATTTAATACGAAAAGACAGTTTTTAGACATTATTGCTAAAAATAGAACGCTGAAAACGTGCAGTTGTTTCTTCGCAATTTCCTACACTGTGCACACTTGAACTACGTTGCACATTTTGCAGCGTAGTGGATGACATGTATACTCTGTGGTTCAAAGTACTGTTACTGTAAGCGGTCACATCGATTAGCGCAAAGTCGTTTTCAACCAACTTCAGAAAAGAGGGTGTTCTTAATTCGAGCTATGTGTTGTTGTTGGTGTTTGTAAGCTTATAACTTCGTAAGAGATGCTCTAATTAACCGACTTCAAAAAGGAGGAGGTTCTCAATTCAAACCGTATGTTTTTTTGTTTTTGTTTTTGTTTGTTAGCTCGTAACGTCTGAACAAATAATCCGATTTTGATACTTTTTGTTTTATTGTAAAGGTCTTGGTCTGAAATAGGTTCCATATTAATATCTTTACGATCAAAAGAAAATACAGGGTGCCCCAAAAAGTAAGTCCCGACTTTTTTAACTGCTGAACGGCTACAGCTATAGTGATAAAAGTGGTATGTAGGTATAGTAAAGTGGATATGTGTTGCGCGATTCAACCGCCTACAGCGCCAGCTGGTGGGAAACAGTGGAGTTAGCGTTCCTATCTCGGAAACAGTTCAAGAAAAGGGAAAAAAGTGAATTATAAAATTGCAGAGTATCATCGATTTAGTACGAAAAAGTAGTTTAGACGTTAATGCTAAAAACAGAACGCTTAAAACGTGCATTTGTTTGTTCACAATATCTCCTATTTTGTGCACACTTGAACGACATTGCGTATGTTGTAGCGTAGCGGGTGACATTTATGCTATGTAAAATTCAAAGTATGGTTATTGTAAGCAATCACATCGATTAACGCATAGACATTTTAAACCGACTTCATTAAGGAAGAGGTTCTCAATACAAACCACGTTTCTCGTTGTTGTTGTTGTTGTTGAAATTTGTTAGCTTATAACTTCGTAAGAAATGATTTAATTTTAATGCTTTTTTTTTTTTTGTTGTCGTAATGATCTTGGCCTGAAATAGGCTTCATTATGATTTCATTAATATATAAACAAATTACAGGATACTCACAAAAGTCTGTTCTCAGTTTAACTGCTGAACGCATGCAGCTATACTGATAAAAGCAGTATGTAAGTATCGATGTTGAAACTTCTGACCGTCAGCTGCAATGCATATTTTGCTCTTTGTTTGCAATTTTCAGCGCAGCGAGTGAAACGTATTCACTGTAAAGTTCAATATATATGCCTAACAGAATTTTTGGCTAAGAATACAGCGTATCCGTTCTTTACATTTCTAAAGACTTTTTAACTTAACGTATGTTCATTCAATAGATAGTTTTTTGTTCATATCCGATAAAGGCAAGAAAAGTGACGCAACTTAAAAATGCAGCATTTGAGAAAAATCAATTTAAAAATAACTGGACTAGAATAAAACCGGCACAACTGTCTCTCGAGTGGATAACTTTCTAGATGGAGATGTAACTTTTTTGTTCACATTGGGTGCATTTCATGTATTTTTCAGTGACATAAATCATTTTTTGAGTTATGTCACTTTTCTGGGAAATCGTGATTTGTGAAACTGCCGTCGAACGTCTTTTGATGTTCTGCTACATGAATAAGTTTTCACAGAAAAGAGACAAATAAAATCTTTTTGTAAAAAAAAAATAGAACCTACTCCAAAAAGGCACTACCCTAAAGGCACCTTTATAGTGGCCGTTCCGTTCCGCTTTCCGCAAGCACTGAGCTATAATGCAAGGAGTGAGAATTTCCAATTCAATCCAATTTAACCCAATTTCTCATTCAATACGAAGTTATCACTCCCTACATTCTAGCTCAAAGCTTGCGGAGAGCGGGACGGAACGGCCACTATAAAGGTGCCTTTATTGCTTGCCTCTAGGGTAAGGTGACCTATTTTCAAACAGTAATTTGGGGACAAATTACCGTTTGTCCCGGAATCGAAGTAAATTTCGAGGACATTGAAACTCCATTGGACGACTAGAACGAGGCGGAGTTTTTATTTGTGGGCTAAATTAAGACTCCTATAGGTTAAATTTCATCATGACGTCGAATGACGACAGAAAGTCAAGTCGTCATTTGGGTACTTTTTCGAGGACATAACAGACCAGTGGCGGCTCGTGAGATTCATTTATAGAGGGGCTGCATTTCTAACAATCAGTACAATTTGAGAAAAAAGCGAAAGTGATGTTCTGAATTTTACAATTATGTTTATCAAATGAACAGTAACGTTTATCAAATGAACAGTAATGTTTATTAAATGAATGTACTTGAAATATTAGACAGATATAAATCTTAGGATCTCCATCTTATTTCTTTTCGATAGGAAAAATAGCTTCATCGCCATTTGCTGTAAGATTATCTTGAACTTCACGTAAGAGATAGTCAATTACAGAATTTAAGAGTTTAGGAATACGTAACAAGGAAAAGTCTAAATAAAATATGTACTTCGGTATTAGATTAAATTATGTTTAAGATAGATAGTTTAAAATTATACATCTTTTCTTAAAAAATAAATGAATGAAATAGAATGAAATATTGATAATTTAAAAAAATTAAAATCTTTGGAAATCTCTATCCTCCATGTACTTTACTCTTAATGTCTGAATCTGGCAACTATCTGTCAGCAGTAAGCCGGTATGTTTTGTTTATGTTCGATGTAGTATTGTCTTGTGATGTCTCTTAATACAGAAGCTATTAATTACATAATAGTGGTGAGTATTCTTTAACTTATTCAACATACAATACATTACAAATGGCGTAGTCGATAATTAAACGAACCAGCGAGATTGCTTCAAGTTTTACGTTCATTTTCAATACGAGAACAACTACGTTCTAAACAATGGCAGACGTCCAAGAGCTTTTACGGCAAAATGTAGAACTACAGCAACAACTTTTACAAGTACTTGGAAGACCCACCAATAATTCTACACCTCATTTCGAAAAGTACATAGAAGGTGAGGACATTGAAGATTTTATTGATAAATACGATGTTTTAGTTGAAATACATAATTTTTCAAACCAAAAGAAAATTGCAACTTTGGTGACATTATTACCTTCTAATATATTTACTTTACTTAAGAATTTGTTGCATCCTAAGACTTTTAATACCAGTACATACGATGAAATTAAAAATGTTCTTATTAAACATTTGAAACCGAAACCACTTGTAATTCCGAGTAGACATACATTTCTTAATCGGAAGCAACGGGAAAACGAAACTATCCCGAATTTTATGTCAGCATTGCGTAATTTAGCAATTCCTTGCAATTATCCTGAAGAGCAATTAAAAATTATGCTGCGTGATGTTTTCGTTAGTGGTTTACATGATAAAACTATGCTAGATCGCCTCTTTGAAGAGGATGATGCAGATTTAGATAAAGTCTATCAAATTGCTCTAGCTATTGAAAAAGCTCAAAACAGTACTCAAGAAATTTTGCATAATAAAGTTACTATTAACATAAATGAAATTAAAGTGGGTAAAAACGCTACTGGAAAGAAAATTAATATTGATAAAGGTAAATTGCCACAGCAGAACAAATCAAAAGTACAATGCTACCGTTGTGGTGCTTTAAACATAAAGCTCCAGAATGCAAAAGAACAAATTTGTATTGTTCGAATTGTAAAAAAAGTGGCCATGTTAAGAAAGTATGCAAAGCTAAGCCAAAAATGCATTCTATTGTAGATGATAATACGTTTCCTTTAAATACAATTGCACATAATGATGAACCATTTACAGATCTAATTCAAATTGAAGGGAAGCAAGTTAAAATGGAAATTGATACTGGAAGTGCAAAATCAGTTCTAAATTACAATACATTTCGTAATATTTCAAATAAGAAATTAAATAACACAAGTGTAAAATTCCGCACTTTTGATAAATCAGTTTTGATACCTTTAGGGGTAGTTGATGTAACAGTTGTGTACGGCACGAAAGAAGTTACACTTCCATTGTATATAGTAAATAACAACCTTTCGCCTAGGTCGAGATTGGATTAAATCTCTTGAAATTAAATGGAATGATATAAAGGAATTACAAATTGTAACTGAAGCTCCTAATTCAAAATTACTAAAAATTATAAATGAATTTAAAGACATATTCTCAGAAAAATCTGGAAAAGCTGCACGTTTTACTGCTGAAATTACACTTCTAGATAATGCAACTGCTATATTTAAAAAAGCCCGCCCAGTACCCTATGCTTTGCAACCACTAGTGGAAAAAGAGCTTGAACGTTTAGAAAAATAAGGTGTTCTTAAAAGAGTTGATTATTCAGATTATGCTACACCGATAGTACCAGTTCGAAAATCTGATGGAAAAATGCGAATTTGTGCTGATTATTTCCAAACCTTAAACCCACAGATTCAAGTACCCCAGTATCCTGTTCCCAGAATTGAAAATTTATTTTCAAAATTATCTAAAGGGAAGATATTTGCAAAACTGGACATAAGAACTGCATATTTAAATATACCAGTAACGGAGTCCACATCTAAATTGCTAACGTTAAATACACATAAGGGTTTATTTCAGCCTGTTAGGCTTATGTATGGTATTAGTGCTGCACCAGCAATTTGGCAAAAGTACATTGATAAAGTTTTACATACGGCAGTTCAAGAAGATGATATCTGTATATTTTTTGATGACATTCTCATACCAGCAGAAAGTGAAGAACAATTACAAAAAAAACTAAGAAAGGTTTTTCAACTATTACAAGAAAATGGGTTACATTTAAACCTTAGCAAGGGCAAATTTTTGGTTAAAGAAGTGGATTACCTAGGCTATATAGTTTCAGTTCAGCACAGGGAATCAAAAAGTCTCAGTCGAAGGTGAAAGCAATTTCTGATGTTCCAACGCCTCGTAATATTAAAGAACTTAAATCCTTTTTAGGCATGGTTACATTTTATGCTAAATTTTTTCCACATCTAGCTGCTGTTGCAGCACCCCTTTGCAGTCTAACAACAAAGACTTCAAGATTTAAATGGTCAGAAGAAAGTGAAAGAAGTTTTACTGAAATTAAGGCTGAAATTGCATCAGACAGAATCCTTACACACTATGATCCTGAAAAACCAGTAATCTTAGCAGTGGACGCTGGACCTTTAGGACTGGGAGCTGTAATCTCACATAGCTTTGAAAATGGTTTAGAACGACCAATTGCTTTTGCTTCACGTACATTAAATTCCAGTGAAAAGAACTATAGCCAAATTGATAAAGAAGCATTGGCAATTAAATGGGGTGTTGAAAAATTTCATTTTTATTTGTTCGGTCGTAAATTCACATTGTATACGGATCATCAACCTTTACTCCACATTTTCGGAAAGAAATCAAAACTTCCAGGACTGTGTGCAACACGCCTTTTACACTATGCATTATTTTTACAAAACTTCCAATTCGACATCCGTTACAGGAGGTCCGAAGAACAGGGAAATGCAGATTGCCTATCACGTTTGCCAATTTCTAGTGAACAGTTGATGTCTATTGATAGTGTAGAAGCCTTTCAAGTAGATCACATGTCAAGATTACCTTTAATTTCAAGACAAATTGAATTACAACCAATTCTTGAAAAATTACGAACAGGCTTTTTTAAATGTGCAAATGATCGAAATTTCACATTACAAAGTGTCTGCATTCTATATGGATTACGTGTTTATATTCCAAAACAATTTAGGGAAGCTATGTTACAGGAGTTACACAGAGGACATCTAGGTATTGTCAAGATGAAAGCCCTTGCACGATCCTATATTTACTGGCCAAAAATTGATGATGACATTGAAAAATCATGCAAAGATTGTATTGAGTGTGCAAAACATAAGGGATCTTCACGTAAAAATGAAACACATTATTGGGAATATCCAGCGAAGCCATGGGAAAGAATACATATGGATTATACTGTTTATGGAAGTAAGATTTATCTACTAATTATAGATTCTCATTCAAAGTGGCCAGAAATATTTATTGTTCCTACCCAGCAAAACTTATATTGATGGTCTCATTATGGCCTACAGCCGGCATCCTGCACTTGCCATCAGTTGCCGGTTGCCCCACATAAATCCACCAGTGGGCCGTTTTTGGCTGCCAGCAGTATTGGAGGCCTAAAGAAAAATGGTCGGTTGTCCAGAAGTGGCATAAACACAGTTGGCCTTATGCAGGCTATCACCACAAGGCCAACATAATATTTTTCATGTTGTGGCCACAAATTATTAGGCCATAACCAATTTGTATGCCTAGAGGGCGCTGTGATTTATTTTCTGTTTATATGAAATTCGCTCGCCATCTGCCATTTCATACGAAGTTTGTTCGTTGTTGTAGTCTGCGGATGTAGATTCTAGACTGAAAGATGTTGAATCACGAAAAAATAATATATTATATGAGTAAGTGATTCAATTATTAATTTGATTTTCTATTATTTTTTAAATACTATTTTTTAAAGGTGTTTAAATCTAAAGTCATTATTATAATAAAAGGATTTCTAGAAAGCGAATATTCAGTTGATCCGTTTTAAATAAGTTGTGATAGTCGTTAACGTTCTATTAGGTCGATTCATAAATTATTTCCGATGCAGTTTAGTTAAAATTTACACCAGAAACATTATCCATTGAATATAAGGCCTTTAAAGATAGGCTCCTCCCCCTGCATTCATGGGCGTTACTTGCATTGGACCTATGGTCAAAGTATGCATATTGCTATTATTAGTAACATTCTTTGAAGGTGCAGAATTTTGCATTTTATGTTCGTTTTTAACCAATCAGAATAACGATCACCTTTTATTTTAATGGAATTATGCAAATATTTCGAAACATCAGCTTTCAGCCGTCACTGGTATTACTGTAGTTATTGGTCTGATTTCATTGAGCGTGTGCATTCTGTCTTGGTATATAATCTGTGGTTCAATTATTCTTCTAACAATCGTTTTGTCTGGTATATGTTTGATTAAACTGTTATATAAACTCCTAAAATGGAGAATGAAAAAGTGCACATTTGTCATGTGATGCTTTGGGAAATCAGACAAGGCAATAGTGCTAAAGCGACAGCTGAAAAAATATGCAGTGTATACGGTGAAGGACTAATAACTGATCGGACAGTTAGATATTGGTGTACAAAATTCGCTCTGGAGATACGACTTTAAAGGACGAACTGGGGACAGAACGTCCTTTCGATTTTGATGACAACCTTGTAAAGGCTATATTGCAACAAAATCCACGCCAATCAACTAGAGATATAGCAGAAAGGTTGAATGCACCACAATCAGCTATTTTTCCCCACCTGAAGAAATTAGGGAAAGTCAGCAAATTAGGAGTACAGAACACACAATCTCAGTGAACAGAATAAAGAAGATCGCCTGTCTATCGCTACAAGTCTGCTCTCACGAGAAAAAAAAAACGAGCCTTTTTTAGATAGGATAATAACTGGCGATGAAACATGTATTACTTATGAGAATATCGTCCGTAAAAGACAATGGATTGATAAGGAACAAAAACCCTTAAAAGATTCGAAAGCTGACATCCATGGAAAAAGATTTTATTGCGTGCATTGTGGGATTGTCGAGGACTAATCCATCACGAGTTATTAAAGTCAAATTTAGCAATTACTGCACACATATATATTCAGCAACTGCAAAGAGTGAGAAACTTCATGAAAAACGTCCTACACTCGCCAGTAGATAAAAGTCATTCTTTTATATGATAATGCAAGACCACATACAGCAAGGGTGACTCAAGAAAAAATTCTAGAGCTCGGATGGTCTGTTTTCCCGCGCCCGCCTTACTCCTCGGACCTTGTCCCAACAAATTTTCACCTTTTCTGTTCCTTACAAAACTTTTTGAAAGGAAAAACAATGAAATCTGAAGAACAAGTCAGACAGGCTGTCGAAAATTTCTTCCACTCGAAACCAACTACATTTTACAAGGAAGGAATATATAAGCTGCCAAGAAGATGGGAGAACGTCTAACATAATAATGGTGAAATACATAATAAATTGATATAATTTTGTAACTAAAGGAAAGCAAAATAAATGTGTGCTAAAAACAAAGGAAGTTATTTAAAATCGTAACACTATTTGGAGAGAATTGCTCTAAATATAAAGTGGTGTGGGAAAAGGGGCGTATTTTCTAGGGGCGTTAACAAGTCAACGCTTATTAATGAGATGGTTGGCAGTTCTGTATTTAAGACACAACCTACAAGGACGTATCATCATAAATGTGGGAGGATCTTATTCTTCGGCAAGAAATAATATCTAATATACATTATTATATTCGTTGTATAATGTTATTGGTGTGGTTTCAATTTTAACTATTTCGGAAATTATTTATGAATCAACCTAATAGTTACATTTGTTATTTTTATTATTAATTTAATAAATTTCATAAAATAAAAATCGTGGATCTTTATATATTTATATTATATGGACGGGAGAATGTTATTAGAATAATTATAAATATTTATAGTTAATATTTTATTTTTATTTTTTCTTTCTTCAGTGTATTTAAAAAGAAAGCATTAGGTTCGGGAAATTTTCGGCATCCGGTTTTCGACAGATTTTGCACTTTTTGGGTTGTTTTGATGAACTTAATTTGAGAAATTGTCTGTCTGTTCCTCGGTGTGAGCTCAAAAATTTTTTTAAGTGATAGAAATCCAAAAAGTTTACTTCTACTTTTTTTTTTTTTTTTTTTTTTTTTTTTATAAATGTACAAACGTTGCTTCCCCACCCCTGTGGGAGAAATATACCAGATAAAGTATATTTCCAATATGAGTATCCTTGAAAAGATTTCGCCAGTATTTTTAAAACGAAAGGTTGAATTATATATCTGTGATATTTTAAGGAAAATTTATTGTTTTTTTTTTTTTTGTTTTTTTTTTAATTTTTGACAAAAATTAGTATGTTGTAGCACCACAAAACTTTCTTCTATATTTTTTATTATGCAAATTTGCGCAATGCAGATAATTTGTTAAGATTATTTTCCCGAATGCATGCAAACGATTTTCATCTTAGGAAAGTGCTTCTCAATTTAAAAAAAAAAAAAAAAAAAAAAAAAAAAAAAAATCACTTTTTTGACAACATCTGAAAAAATGCTTTTTTTTTTTTTTTTTTTTTTTTTATATAATTTATAATTTTGTTTTAATTTACCACAAATTTCATTCAGTTATTTACTTAAAAGGTACTGACAAGTTCTTTTGAAAAATACCAGCATTGAAAATTTACTCCATCATGGGGAAGGGCGAGCGATTTCTCAACTTATACAAAAAAAAAAAAAAAGAAATCCTCCTTGGTTGTTAGTTACTTAAATATTTATTTTTTTAATTCATTTTAAAAATAAATAAAATAATATAATTAGTACATTTATATAAAATTTCTTCCTACACTGTGTCATACTGAAAATTACGAAGAAGTAGAAATATAGAGCTATGTGTTGAGTGAATGATCCACAAATGTAATCGGGAACGATTTTAATCATGGTCTGACCAATCAAGTTTGGTTTATTTCGTCCATTGGTTCGTGAGATACAGCGTCTACAAATTTTTTATGCACACTCACAGAGAGAAACTTTCTAAAAATGGTCAAATCGTGTTCAGGAATCTCAAAACATGGAAATACATCGAAAACCGGAAGTCGAAATTTTTCTTCTTATATATATATATATATATATATACACTATATTATATATATATAAGAAAGTAAAATACTTAAAAAATTTCTCGGATATTGGTAAAAAATTGATTTTTTCTTTCAAAATTTAATATATTATGCTTCTTTGAAATGAAAATCAAATCGCCTGCCTTCATCGCAGAAAATAAATTTAATAAATAATAATTTTAATATGTAATTTCTATAAACTATTATTGAAAAAAAAAAAAAAAAAAAAAAAAAAAAAAAGTGGTAACCATAACAAACTATTTTATTTTATTTTATTTATAATAATAATAGTTATTATTTGAATGCAAGTAAGAAAAATAATTTCGCTTTTACGAAACTGAAATAGTTCCCCCATCAATTTCCCGTAAAGGATAAGAATGTTTTTGTGCATCGCTAATAAATGAAACGCAAATATTTATTTTGTTATTTTTGATTGGGAAATTTTTTTATTGCATCTTTAAAACCTATGTTCATCTATATTATTAACGTTGTGCAAAAATTTTTGCGTGCGCTGATAAGAAACTTCTCTTAGACTGTAATGTATCAAAATTATTTTATGAATTTTTATACTCAAACCATTTGTGCTACCTCTACAAATTTTTGTGACAAGCTTCTTACAATAAATCTGGAAATTCTGTAATGACATATATGAGTTTTATGGGATTCTAAAAACATTTTTAAAGAAGGAAATTAGTGGATAGATGGACAGAAGTCTAAGCAATTTCCTATTTTGTTGAAAAATGTAAATAAACACACTCAAAAATATATTTGAAGTAAAATTATACATTATATTAACAAGTGAAATTCTTTTTCTTGAATTTTTGCATGCTTCACACGCTCCCACACTTATATCTCTGACTACTCATTAAATCAGAAAACCAGCTGTTCTTAAAAACAACAAACTTTAACTGAGAGTTGTCGCATCAGCGTTATTTTTGTTGGTCTACTGGGCAGGAAGGAAATTTGTTTATCAAGATGACGCGCAACAGTGTTCACAAAATAAAAGAGAAGAAAAGTCAATTCATCAATTATTTTTAAATGAAAATTATTGTAAGTATACAGCTAAAAGTTTGTCGGTGTAATATATGTCATCATTGCATGAATAGTATAAAGATTCATGAAGTGACCTCTATTTTGGAACCTCTAGTATTTTAAATGTATAAATAGAGGGGGGGGGATGCTAAAAATCCATAGATTTAGCATGGGATGAAAACGAAAAGTACGCGCAATGTTAAGTGTGTAAAAGAAAAAAAAGTTTCACACCGGAAGTAATAAAAGGACAAAATTGACTTTGACTAGAAATTACAACGAAGAGCGGGAATATGGGACCTCTATTTTTTTTAGGAACTATAAAGGAGGATATTTATTTATTAACAGCGTATAGATTAAATTATTTAAAGTACAAATACTTCAATAAAACAACAATTTCTATCTGAAATTATGCCAGGATTTGTGTCAACTAATCTATATAAATAAAGAGAAGTATCTATGCGTCTGTCTGTGTTCTGGTGCTCACACTACTATGCGGATGGAAAAGAGTTGCCGTAGGTAGCGGGTACCCGAAGCGAGGTTTAGAGCAATTTCAATAAAATAATTTTAGCTTTCTCTTTTTTTTTTTCTTTTAATAATGTGATGTAAAACATAAATACTGGTCCAATTATTTTGAAAATTCATTTAAACATAGTGACCAGCCAAGTGGGCGTAGCCTACTAGTTATTATTATTATTAGTAGTAGTAGTAGTAGTAACCATAATCAGAGTACTGTAGATAATGGAAGCATTGTATTCGATCAAAAATTTCGACATCGAGTTTTCACCTAATTTACATATTTTAAGGTCTCCTGAGTCAAAAAAGTGGTTTTTGGCAAGTAGTCTGTGTGTCTGTGTGTCTGTACTGCATATATGTCAGTATATTTCTGGAATTTTTCTGACTTGATCATCTGCCTGCTGTTTTTAAAAGAAGGGAAAAAATTATCAATTGGGTACCATTTGATGTAGGGGAAAAGAAAAATATTCAAGATTTTCTGGACACTTAAGAGTTATAATAAAAAAGCACCACAGAATTGGTGTTTAAAAGTAATAAGAGTAAACACCATAAAATGTAAGAGCTCGCAACAATCGTTTCGGATGGAAAGAAAACATGATCCATCATCAGGCAAACGAAGTAGGCACGAGTGCGGCAAACAAAGCGCAAGCGTTGCTGCCTGCGTTTTGTTTGCAAAATTTTATGGTGTTTATTCAAAGTATTGTATATGTTACTTGAGAGTATACTCCAATTTCTTAAGAAATCGCACCCTTGGGCGGTGTAAGCTAGTTATTAACTAAAAGGGCGTTCGGCAGCAAATTACTTTTGCTGCACTCGTGCCCACTTTGTTTCGCCTGATGAAGGGTCTTCGTGCTATTTCAACCGGAAACAATTGCTGCATTTTTTAATTATTTATTTATTTTTAGTTTATGGTGTTTTTTACAATGCTCTCTTTATAACAATTTTTGTTTCAATATTCTATAATTTTCACATGTACAGTTACATTTATTTATATCAAATAGCGTAACAAAGTTAAACATATTGAAATTTGAACACTTAAAAAAAAAAAAAAAAAAAAAAAAAAAAACATAATCTCCTTTATTCCAAAAAGTGTTATATAGAGAAACATTTGCACTGAAAGCAACAAATTAAACTTTTATCATAAGGAAAATGGATCAACTGAATATTTCCTATATGCTGCACTAGAAATCCTGAATTTACAACCATAGTGTATGAATCAAATACTTGTAAATAGTATTTAAAAATGAATATGTACAAAATCAAATTAAATATTGGATGCATAGGAAAAACTGGCTGCTACTTCATCAGAAAAAAGAGAGAGAGAGAGAAAAAAAAAAGAAAGAAAGAAAGAAAAAGAAAGAAAGAAAAAGAAAAAAGCACTAATAAAATTAAAGGTATGACCAATAAAATAAATATACTAGCTTTAACTAAATCACTGCTGGCCTATTAACGGCCCTCTTCACTTACCGTCTCCGGAAGTCCAAGGCAATGTTATTCTATGGGAAATTTTCTTTACAAATAACTTAATAACTAATACATATTTTTAAATTCTGTTTTCGCATTCAGAAAATTCCCAACTGTTAAATTGATGGACCTTTTTTGAAAATGTATTTTTTTAATTTTTAATATTTTATTTTGAATTTGCAAAATGAAAAATTTCACATATTGAAAAATCGTATTTTGCAGCTTCAAAATAAAATATAAAAAAATAATTTTTTTAAAAAGGTACGTCAATTTAACAGTTGGGAATTTTCAGAATATGAAAACAGAATTTAAAAATATGTATTAGTTAATAAGTTATTTGCAAAGAAAATTTCCCATAGAATAACATTGGCTTCGGCTTCCGGCGACGGTGAGTGAAGCGGGCCTTTAATGGGAAAATATAAAGGACCAATGAAGACTGCCGGCAGTAATATAAATTTTTATGTTTGCCACAGCTGGCCCACTGCAGGCTGCCAGCAATAACATAGAAAAATTATGTTTGCCACCAGGTAGTCGAACACTGGCCCACTAACAATTTCCAACCTAATGTCGGTTACCGACAGTGGCCCATTACCTATTTTCATCATACTGCTAGCTGCCAGCAGCGATCCATTCACTGGCCCACTAACTTATTTTTAACTTACTGCAGGCTTCCAACAGTGGATCGATTAAATATGGCCTACTGACGGCCGGCGTAACATATTTCCTGCGGCACCGTAACTTTTGCCACCGACGGCCCAGCTGCAGCTACAGTTGGCAACCAGCACTTGGCCTCGTGTTGGCCGTCATCTGTGGTTTTGCTGGGTAATATGAATGATACAACACTAATTAGTATATTGGATTCGTTGTTTGCTAGATATGGATTTCCAGTTATAGTGGTGTCTGACAATCAAAAAACATTCATCTCAGAATCAGTACAACAATTCTTCAAGGGAAGAGGCATTCGTCATCTAACTTCTCCTCCTTATCATGCCGCTTCAAATGGTCAGGCTGAGAAACATGTGTTTAATCTTAAACAAGCTCTGCGATGTTTAAAAACATGGAATATACCAGAACAGGAAGCTCTCAACATTTTCCTAGCATCATACAGAAGGGCTCCTCATATCACTACAGGCTACAGCCCAGCATTTCTTTTTCTGAAACAAGAGATTAGAACCCAGTTAAACTTATCCAGACCTGATATTGTTAGTGAAGTCGAAGCTAAACAGCGAAAAAGAATTGCATTCTTTGATCATGTTTATGATGTGGGCCAGAGAGTTGCTGTACGAAATTATTCATCGCCTTATAACAAATGGGTTTTTGGTACCATCGTTTCTCAAGATGGGGAATTACAATATACAGTTCCTGTACAAAATCAACTATGGAGAAGACATAGTAACCAGATACGTCCTGTCAGTCAGAAGATTCCTGTGGATACTACTGTTATTCAAGCTCGTTTACCTACAAGTACTGATCAGCAAACTTCAGTAGTGCCAAATGAAACTGCTACTCCAACTGCTTCAAACAACCAGAATAAATCCGGGTAAAACCTGGACATTTTGACTGACAGTTTGATCGTTAGCTAATAAGTAACAAGGCTTAAGTCGATCGATGGAAATGTTAATTTGTTTCTCTCTGATAAGTACAGTAAAATGTTTCTCACTGCGATGTATTACTTTATATGGTCCTTCATAGCGTGGATGAAGACTTCTGCGTACAGCATCCTTCCGTACGAATACGTGTGAGCATGTCGAAAGATCCTTGAAAATGAAAATATCTTCCTTACTATGATTAGATACTGGTGCTGGTTTGACGGTGTCAAAATGATTTTTAAGCTGAGTAGCAAACTCGGATTGATTGATTGAAGCTGGAGTGGGTTGTATAAAGTCTCCAGGTAGACGGAGTTGTTCACCGTAGATCATCTCTGCAGGTGTTGTTTCAAAAGAATCGCTGATGGCAGTTCTCAAACCTAACAGAACAGTTGGTAGTGAACGAGATCATGCAATGTTGTTGTGACACATCAAAGCAGCTTTTAAAGACCTGTGCCATCGCTCGATGAAACCATTTGATTGAGGATGGTACGAGGTTGTACGTTTTCTTTGAAATCCCATAATTTTTGATAATTCTTGAAATAAGCGCGATTCAAACTGTGGTCCCTGGTCAGTGACGATGTAAGATGGAACGCCGAAACGAGAAATCCAGCCAGAATAAAGGGCCTTGGCTATGGTATCTGCTTCAATATCAGATGTTGGAATGGCTTCTGGCCAACGACTGTACCTGTCGATAATGGTGACACAATATCTGTAGCTTTCTGATAATGGTAAAGGGCCAATTATATCCATATGTATTTCGGTGAAACGCTGACTGACCAAAGGAAAATTTTGGATGGGAGTCTTGACATGTCGGGTAATCTTGCTCTGTTGGCAACTGAGACAACTTCTGGACCAATTTTGAATGTCTTTTCGCATTGAAGGCCAAATAAATTTTCTTGCTATTAATTTTCCTTTTGAACTATTTTCTGGGTGAGAAATTTTGTGAAATGCTTCAAAAACCGTTCGTCTGAATTGCTTAGGAATAAAAGGTCGAATGTTTTTCTGAGAAGTATCACAGTAAATTGTAGCATTTGAGCCAACTACTGGAAATTCAGTAATTTTCAAGGATAAAGAATTTTTGGTTTGAAGCAGTTGCTGTAATTCATCATCTGACCTTTGAGCTTCTGCTATTGCCTCATAATCAATGGTCGGCAGAACAGATAAACTATTTAATCTTGACAATGCATCAGCAACGAACCGGAAACATGTTGAATGTCAGTTGTAAATTCGGTGATGAAGTTTAGATGCCTTAATTGGCGAGGTGAAGCTTTTTCAGGATTTTGATTCAGGGCAAATGTTAGAGGTTTATGATCGGTATAAATTGTGAAGGGCCTACCTTCCACTAAGTAACGAAAGTGTTTCACGGCAGAATAAGCAGCTAGCAGCTCTCTGTCGTACGTAGGTACTGTACCGTTGCTGTGTAGGATTAAGTTTTGATGAAAAGAAACCTAATGGTTGCCAGAAATCGCCAATTTTTTGTTGAGCAGCTGTCCCGAGTCCAAAATTAGAAGCGTCTACAAATAATGCCAAGGGTGCTGATATTGATGGATGTGCTAGATGAACAGCATTTGCCAAGTGAATTTTACATTTCTGAAAGGATTTTTCTGCTTCTTGTGTCCAACCAATAGTTTTATTGGAGTTCTTTTTAATGCCGGATAAGTATGTTGTTAGAGGTAATTGATATTCCGCGGCATGAGGCAAAAAGCGTCTATAAAAATTGAGCATACCTAAAAAACGTTTCAGCTGCTTTATTTTTTGGGTCTTACAAAATTGTTGATGACGTCTATCCGATCTGCCGCTGGCTTTAGCCCTTTGACGGAAACAGTATGTCCAAGAAAATTCAGCTCAGGCTGGCCGAAATTGCATTTAGAAATTTTTATTACTAAGCCAAAGTCTGACAGACGTTTGAAAACTTCTTTGAGGTGCTCCAAATGCTCTTGTTTGGATTTTGAAGCCACCAAGACATCATCAATATAAACAAAACAGTAATATAAACCTCATAAAACGGCATGCATGAATCTCTGAAATGACTGAGCAGCGTTTCTTAAACCAAACGTCATGCGGGGAAATTCAAAGAGGCCGAAGGTGTGCAGATTGCGGTTTTTTCGATGTCGGACGGATGAACAGGAATTTGATGGTAGGCTTTCTCTAAGTCTAGCGTGGAAAACATGGTGCAGCCTTCTAAGTGTTGCTTAAAATCTTCTATATGGGGAATAGGATAATTGTCAGCTTGTGTTATGCGATTAAGTGACCTGTAATCACCACAGGGCCTCCAATCGCCATTCTTTTTCTTCACCATATGAAGAGGGCTAGACCAGCAACTTTTAGATGGTCTACATATCCCTTGTTCCATCATATATTCGAATTCGGCTTTAGCAAATTTTAATTTTTCGGGCGATAGTCTTCGAACTTTGGCGCAAACTGGGGTACCATTTGTAATTATTTGATGGGCTACATCATGTTTGGGGAATTTTTTAAAAGAATTTTCTTTTGTTATGTCTTTAAACTGGGCCAAAAGAGAAGAAATTTCTGAATCTAAATTATTAAAGTCTATGGTAGTCAATGCTGTCGATGGTTGTATCGCGATTGTGGTGGGTGACGAGAATGAAGTATAAGGATCTAATAAGCGCTGTCTTTTGTCGTCTACTAATAAACCATACTTCTGGAGAAAATCCGCGCCAATAATTGCTTTCGACACATCGGCCACTAGGAATGACCACGTAAAAGTTCGTCTGAGTCCAAGATTTAATTTTAAAATTTTATTACCATAGGTTTTTATTTTGGTGCTATTGGCGGCAAACAATAGAAAATCAGATGGCGGCAGCACTTTTCTTCTATTTACAGGAATCACGGACACATCCGCTCCAGTATCAATCAAAAAGGAACTTCCGCTATTTCTGTCGCAAATGTATAGGCGATTGATTGTTTTACCTGCCAATATCGTTGGTCGCCGCGATCGATTGGCCTATTAGTTTTCCAGCAAATGCTGTTTGTATTCGCATGGAGTGGTACACTTACGTGCCTTTTCGCCAAAAGTGGCATGGTACCAACAATACTTGCTATGCTGTGTCGATCGTGAGTGGGAGCGTGATCGCTGTCGCCGGAAACTGGAACGGGAGCGACTTCTATCAAATAAGTTTTGAGATCGACCCAATAATGTCAAATCTTCTAAACATTTGGTTAGGGCATCGACTTTGCTTTCTAAAGATGTTAACCGGTCAGTATCCGGATTTGGGGAAGGTTTCTGAATGGCTTGTATCTCTGCTGTGCCATAGGATTCGGCGATCTTATCTACCATTTCTGCCAAATTATCGAGTGAATCTTTACTCACAGATAAAATGGCTCTGATGTGCTTTGGCAGTCGTTGCGACCATAAAGATTTAATTACTTCCTCAGAAACTGACTTATCAGCTAAACTTTTCATGTGGCGCAAAAGATCAGATGGTCTGCGATCGCCTAATTCTATATCGGAAAATAGTTTTTTAAGTCTCGTTTCATCGGAATCTGATAAGCGAGAAAGCAATGTGGATTTTAGCTTGTCATATTTATTGTCACTTGGAGGATCTGACAGAATGTCGTCTACCACATCCAACGTTATTTCGTCTAAAGTTGCGACGACAATATAATACTTTGTTGAATCCTGTGTGATACCTGAATTTATGAACTGCGCCTCTAATTGCAGAAACCAGAGTTTGGGTTTATTGCGCCAAAATATAGGCGGCTTAACAGAAATGGCTCCAAGATGGGTATTTTGTTTATCATTAGCATTTGCCAATTCTAAATCAGTTTCAGAGTCTTTCATTTTATAAAAATGATATTTTTAAAAAAAATAAGATACTTTCATAAAAGGTTTGAAAAACTCACCTAATATTATCAAAGGCCGGTAACAGAAAATTTATAAAAGAACTGAATGCGACATCTTTAGAAAGAGGTACCAATTCTTTGTTTAACCGAGTCACCACTTTATAGGTGCGTGTAGTTTGCATAAATAAGACTCCAAATTATAAAACTAATATTATTTACATACTATTTACAATCTAAATGACACACAGGATGAATTAATTATTGCAGTAGAATGTATAGAAATATAAGCAAGCATTATTACAAATATTCTAGCTCAGCGACAAAGTAAACATTGTTCCATGAAAGTTCGATTCTTTTCGCTACCTCGGAACACAAAATGTTTCTTGTTGCCAGATGCGTAAAGTCTTTTTTAACTATCGGCAGTGTTGCCAGATGGCTACAATTTAACTGATAAAAAACTTAAATTTACCACATTGAACCCAATTAATTGATCAACACCCTAAAAAGGTCTGTGTACGTGGCATGCCATGCTACACGGACCAAAATAGTACCGTCATTGAAAGCTTCCTGATTATAATTTTATATGCACACGTGCTACTATGCTTAATAATGAAAAGACTGGGAATTCAATGCCTCTCTACATGTGTAATATGCTCCCCAGAAAGGATTTTGACAAAATTTACGAAATAACCAACTTATCATTTATCTCGGTAACTATCGAAAGATTTAGATCAAACCCTGTTAAGCAGTGTTATCGCTGCCAGAACTACGGACACGCCTCCGAGACCTGCGGGCTCACCCCCAAATGCGTAAAATGTGTTAAAGAACACATGACTAAAGACTGCCCTCTTAAAGGCAACTTCACACCAAAGTGTGCCAACTGCAGGGAAGACCACCCTGCCACCCTTAGGGGATGTAATAAAATCCCCATCAACTTAAAGAAAAAAACTGCCACCAACAAATCTAAGCAGGAAGAGCCCAAACAGAACGAAAAACATCTCAAGGAGAGTTATCAACTCGCGGAGATACTCAAAGACTTTAACTATACTAAAACTCAAAGTAAGGACAATAAAACTATGACCCAGGATAATGAAAACTCTAATAACAACAGCACTAATAATAACAATAAAGAAAATAACACTGTTGCACCAGCAACCAATAACACAGCTGACACCATTTCAGTTGCTAATTCTGTTTCTAACTCAGTTAACACTACCGAACAAGAACAAAATAATAATGTTACTAATTCTATTTCAAAAGCCCCTGGTAACATTACCAGTGAGCTTTGCGAGATTTTTTTCAACACTAAAAGAATTAAATTCTGCAATTTACTAAATTCATTTCATTCATTAAAAAAATAGCCAAAGAAATCAAAAAATGCACTGACCCACTTGACAAAATAGTTGTTATAATAAAGGAATTCGACAATTTTGCTAACGAACTTCCCTCCATCCATGATGGTTAGCAGTCCTGTTTATAACTCACTACTTGTTCTTTCCTGGAACTGCAACTCTATCCAACACAGGATTAATGAATTGAGACATTCCGTCTCTACTAACCCATCTTTTGATATTCTTCTTGTTCAGGAGTTGCGTAATCCAACCTATAGCATGAGTATACCGGGTTTTAAACTTTATCATACTCCCAGACTCAACTCCAATTATGGTGGTACTGCGATCTATATTAAAAATCACATACCTCACTATCCATATACACTCCACAATTTTAATGACATTGACTATACGGGTATTGTCATTCAATTCCCTAATCTTAATCTCTTTTTAGCATCTGTTTACATTAAACACTGTAGACAATACCCAATTAATGAAATTACTCAACTTTTCACTCAACATCAACACTGCTTTGTCGCTGGTGACTTCAATGCACATAACACTAGGTGGGATTGTGCCAGTAATACTAGTCGTTGCAAATCACTTCATAATTTTATCCATAGCCAACACCTTAGTTTACATGCACCTAAAACACCAACACACTTCCCGTATACTAATGCTAGACCCTCTATAATCGATTTTGCTGTTACTAAAAATCTTCCTACCCAATTACCACTAACAGAATTAATGATTTCAGTTCTGATCACTTACCTGTATCTTTCAAAATAGACATAATTTATCCTATCCCCCCCACCCCATCTATTGCAATTAATTGGAAAAAATATTATGACTACCTCAGTAACATACCTATTAACAACAATACTATAAATAATCCTGAAGGCATAGATGTTGCAGTTTCTACCCTTCATAAACATATTGATAATTCCCTGCAGCAGGCCACTTTCAATTACTTCAAAAACAATAAACGTTTTCTTCTTCCTAATTATCTACATAACCTTATCAAAAACCGTCATAGACTTCGTAGGCTATACCAACATACTCGCGATCCCTCTCTTAAGCACTCTATTAATAATCTTAAGAACCGTATCAAACAGGGTGTTGTAAAAGAAAAACAAACTAGCTGGTTTAATTTCCTTTCAAACTTATCTCCCGAGGATAACTCTCTTTGGCAGATCAAAAAACGACTCAACAACAATCATACCAATATTACACCACTTTTCTTTAACAATTGTACTTCCTGTACCGATGTTGACAAAGCTAACGCACTCGCCTCATCTTATGAGATCCAATTTTCTCCGAATGACTTCCAGGCTAATTTGTCTCATCTTGACCATGTTAATAATGAAGTTAACTCATTTCTATCTAATCCTGCCCCTCCACCTGATTTAAATGTCCAATCTTATGAAATTTTACACACCATTAAAAATCTGAAAAAGCGCAAGGCCCTTGGGATCGACAAGATCTCCAATGTTGCCATCAAAAACCTCCCTATTAATTTTATTCACCACTTAACGTATATTACAAACAATATTCTTAAGTATCAATATTTTCCCAAAATTTGGAAAACCTCCGTGATTTCCCCAATTCCTAAAACTGGCAGTGATCTTTTCAACCCCATCAACTTTAGACCCATCTCGCTCCTCCCTGCTCTTAGCAAAGTTGTGGAACGCGTCATTACAGCCCAGCTCAACAAACACCTCTTTAACAATAACCTGCTTATGCCTGAACAATTTGGTTTTAGACCCAAACATTCAACCCAACACCAGCTGCTTCATGTTGTTGAGTTTCTCTGTGAAAACTTCATTGCAAAAATTCCTGCAGCTGCTATATTCCTTGACATTGCTAAGGCTTTTGACAAGGTATGGCATGAAGGCCTTATATACAAATTAATTAAGCTCAATTTTCCTGCCTACCTTATACATCTTATACACAGCTACCTTAGCAATCGCACATTTGTCGTCCGTGTGAATAACTCCATTTCTCACGACAAACACATCACCGCTGGCATCCTTCAAGGCTCTGTCATCGGCCCCACACTTAATATATACTTTAATGACATTCCAAGACACCCACATACCAACTTAGCCCTCTACGCGGACGACACCGTCCTTTACACATCAAGTCACTTCACCTACACCTTGCATAAGCGTTTACAAGAACACCTTGACAAACTCATGAGCTGGTTTGCTCTATGGCGCGTTCTTATTAATGAAAATAAGACTTTTGCGGTTTTCTTCTCTAGAAAATTAATTTATCCTAATCGGGTTATTATGAACAACACTGCCCTTCCATGGCAGGATGAGACAAAATACCTGGGAATTCATCTCGACCGTAGGCTAACTTTTAAAAATCATATCCTTCGCACCAGAGGTAAAACTTCTGGCGTCCTTAAAGCACTCGATCCTTTATTCAGGGGTAAAACACTTAGTATACGTAACAAACATATCTAATACAAAGCATGTGTTCTGCCTATTATGACTTACGCTTGCCCCATTTGGGGGTGCGCCTGCGATTCCTTTATGGAATTTCTTTCGCGCACTCATAATAAAGCCCTTCGTCGCATCCGTAACGGCAATAGATATCTTCGCAATACAACAATCAGAAAAGACCTTCATACTGTTTCTTTTAAAGAACATGTTACTTATCTCTCCAAAAATTTCTTTGACTCCATCAACAAACTACCCAACGAAATTATCGCAGAAATACCTGACTATGAGATTTCGTCTCCTTCCAATAGGAAGCGTCCTCGCTTTTCTCTTTTATTAGACCCCTAACACTCTTTTAATTATATTTAAACTGACTTAACTAGTCACTCAATGTAAATTCTGTAAATTCTTATCCCATGTACTGCGGTGTCGGATTAGCATCTGGCGTTTCGCTAGGTGTGACCCCTACATTGCAGTGCATCTTCAAATTACCTTTTCCAGGTTCTATATCTTAATAAAATATATATATATAGATTGATTTAAAAAAAAAAAAAAAAAAGATAATGTAAAAAGAAGAAAAGATAATGTATAGTCGCTTAAAAGCGCCTTTTTTTGGGGACAGTCTTTCCGGCATTCGGGCTCTGAGAATTTTTATCACTTTTAGACGTTTATTTTAACGGTTCTTTCTACTGTACACGCAGATCTTATCTGCAGTTAAACTTTATTTTACTGGGCTCATCTCATACATATAGCTAGACATCAATGCATAGACTGGCCGTAAAGTGAATGTCACTAGGTAGGCCATGAACGCTTGCACCAGTTCCCAGTTCACCAGGCTGGCGCTCTACCGACTGGTCTACTGGCCCGACCAATCAGCGAGACTCTTACAGATAACTCTGGGGTCAACTAATCCACCGATGGTGAATACTAAAACTTTCTAACCCAGGGTTAAGGGAGTGTTAACTCTAAGGGGTACATACAAATGAAACACTTCCGGTTGCAAAGCCGTTTGCAAGCGTTCCAAATGTATGACTACAGTCGGCAGCAAAAAGATCCGAGCACTAGCAAAAATTCCTATTTAAAAAAAGCACACGTAACGATGTTTTGTTAAATAAATCCTTGTCGAATCATGTTCTTAGACTGACTAAGAACAGGATTCGACAAGGATTTATTTAACAAAGCTGCATTAAGTGTACTTTTTTTACATAGGAATTTTTACTAATGCTCGGATACTTTCGCTGACGACTGTATTTGCAAAAAACTTGCAAAATTTACGTCATTGAAGTTGCAAGCGTTCCGTTTGTATGTAACCCTAACACAAGTGTTGCGTGAACCATGGGTTAACACTGATTTGGTGAATAAAGCCGTTAGTGTCCCCAAGTAGTTACAGTCGGCTGCAAAATTATTCGAGCACTAGCAATAATCCTTGCCAAAAAAAGTACACTTAATACAGCTTTGTTAAATAAATCCTTCTCGAGTCATGTTCTTAATCAGTCTAAGAACATGATTCGACAAGGATTTACTTAGCAAAACAGTCTTAAGTGTACTTTTTAAATATAGGAATTATTGGCCAGTGCTCGAATAATTTTGCAGCCGACTGTAAAGAATTTTTGGGGACAAAAAATAAAAAAGGTCAAAATTCGAGGACAGTCCCCGAATTTCGAGGACGCATAGTCACCTTACTCCACAGATTATTATACAGATAGGACACTCCCTTATATTCTTCGGTAACCAAAATTTGACTGCAACGGCTGTAAGTTTCTCGAGCCCTCCAGCTTACGCAATCGCTCGTCTTATTTTTATTGTATCTATGTTCATATCGTAATATTAGTGCACCGTTAAATCCAACATCCAACCAACTAACCATTGTATTGATGTTTACGTTTGGAAATTTTGTTATTGTTTACGAATTTGATTGTCGAAAGGGGGGTTTTTGGTGGGGCGTTTCCTCTAGCTGCTGTGTGGTTTTGTTAATTTCGGTTCGTTCCTTTTTCTGTGGTATTCTTAAACGGTTTGTGTTTCTATCTCTCTTATCTTTTGAAAGCAAGGTAAGCGCTGTTTTGTTTTATTGCTTTCTGGCTATTCAATTAAGTTATTTTGTATTGGTTTGTTTATGATGAGTTTGTCGTAACTCTGGTGGCATGGCCCACTCTTGGTTTAAAATTGTGGAGTCCTCGGAAATGTCAAATATTGTAACGAATAATGTGGAAATGTCTATCGCAGATGGCGAGAGCCATTCTATTGAGAATATTAATGAGAATTTTTTGCGCTCGTCTGCTCCTATTAGTGATATGTTGTTAAAGGCTGGTAATAATGGTGGTACAAATTACAATATTTTTATAAACAGTACAGAGTCTGGATGTATTCCTAAACGAGATCCGCGCTCAACTCAGGCGGAAATAAAATTGAAAATTAAGTCATATGGGAAAATTGTGAACATACGTCACACAAGAGCGGGAAGCCTAATTATTAGCACTTCTGATGTTGGTTGTGCCCAGGAGATTTGTAATTTGTCCAATTTCGCAGGGGTGACTGTTTCTTCTCGGGTAATATGGGAGAACATCACCAACCGGTTTTTAATTTTCAACATTCCTGTAAACATTTCTTTGAGCGAGCTTGCTCAAGAAATAGAAAATAGCAATCCGTTGCACATTTTGGAATTACGTAGGTTTGTGAAAAGAGGATGTACTCGTGAATCTTCTCCTGTTCTCATTACCACTCTCGGGACAGCCCTCCCATCAGAAATTAGACTGTGGTTCTCCATCCAACCCATACGCCAGTTCATAGATAGACCCCGGCAATGTGTAAAATGTCATAAATTCAACCATACTTCTGCCAAGTGTAAATTAGCCCAAATATGTGCGACTTGTGGTACTTCACATGAGGGGCCTTGTACGGGCTCTTTATCCTGCGTTAACTGCGCGGGCGAGCATCGTGCTGATTACAACCAGTGTCCAGCCCGACTTAAGGAAATTGAGCTTCTGAACTTTAAATGCAAAAACTTTTTATCCTTCATAGAAGCTCGCAGAACATTTGTAAAAAAAACTCCAAAAGAGTCATCATACGCTACTGTTACAGGTAGCGCAAAAAACGTCGACGTAACAACTATCCAAAACTATATAGAGAATCGCACGAATGCTATGGTGAAAGTGCTAAATGAAATTATTAGAAAAAACTCGGACTCTCTGTCTAATGCTATCTCTGCCTTAAGCGATTTAATCAAAAGCTTCCAAGAATCCATTGGGGACCTTTCGCCTGATAAGCGTAAACGCCGGAGTTCTCCGGCGACTTCCAAGGGATAATGTTTTCGCTGTTCCTGTACCATGTTTTTATTCTTCTGTTGAGCTGCAGGGTGTAGCCTGTCAGACCTTTTGTTTGTCTGGTCTTTTCTTGTTTGTATTTCTTTTATGGGTTCCCTCAAGTTACTTCCTTTGATATCTTGGATATCTACATCCTTTGATATCTTGGTGCTTCAAGAGACTTTCCTTCGTCCTGAGAAGTCCCTCTTTATTCCTGGCAAGGTCGTGTATCGCTTGGACAGGCCTTCCCGTTCTGGCGGGGGCCTCCTAATTGCGATTAATCAATCTCTTTCCTCGTCCCTTGGTCCAACTCATTTGTCCTCCTTGGAGAATGAGATTATGTGCGTTCGAATCTTTACGGGTTCTGGTTCTTTGAACATTACTAATGTCTACTCGCGCTCTGGTTCAGTCACTGAGGATCTCCGTTCCTTCTGTCTTGGTCTTATTGGTCCCTCCCTCATCTTGGGAGATTTCAACCTCCATCACCCCTTCTGGGGTGCTTCCCATGCTTCTCGTTACAGTGAGGCTTTTGTGGAGTGGCTTGCTGACAGTTCCTTTTGCCTGATCAATTCTTCACGCCCTACCCATATGTCTCCCAATGGTTCTCTTTCACTGTTAGATCTCTCTCTGTGTTCGGCTGAAATCCTTCCTCAGATCTCTTTTCAGGTTTTGGATGATCCTGTCGGCAGTGACCATTTTCCTGTGTCTCTTGTTGTTGAGTCGGCTCCTGTCCCTCAGCCCGTCTGTGTACGGTATTCTTGGTCTCGTATCTGCCAGGAAGTTGACGCTTCTTTGCTGTCTGTCCCCTCTGTTTGCTATGAGTCTTTTTCGGATTCCGTCCAGCGGGCGATGGCTAGAAACTCCCGGGTTGTACATTCTCGTCAGAAAGCTTTTCCTACTTGGTGGTCCCTTCGTTGTAAGGCCCTTCTCTCCCAGAAGAAGTTTTTCCTCAAGAAAGCTACTCAGCTGGCCTCTGTTGACTTTTGGATCAAATACAAAAAGTCCTCCGCTTTACTTCGTCAGGCCATCAAGGACGCCAAAAGGCGCTTCTGGGACTCTGCTTGCAGGCATGCTAGTGACCCCCGTTTACTGTTCAAGGTGTTCCATAAATTAAAAAATCGTCCTTCGTCCTCTCCTGATTCTAACTTTTGCCTTTCGCACAACGGTTCCCTTGTGTCTGACGCGGGCGATCAATCTGAGATCTTCGCGGAGTTTTATTGCGGTGGGGTTGACCTTCCTCCTCTTCCTCTTACTTATGGGACTGATCATGATGAGAGTCTCAACAAACCATTCTCCATGTCCGAACTGACTTCTGCTATTCAACGTACAAGATCTACCTCTCCTGGTGAGGACAGGATTCCTGCCTGTTTCTTCAAGAATCTTGGTTCCCACTCTCTTGAGCTATTACTAAAAATCTATAATGAATCTCTTCTTACAGGGATTATCCCACCTGATTGGACCTCTGCTCTGATTCTGCCCATTGCAAAACCTGACAAGCCTAAGTGCTCGGCCTCTTCCTACCGTCCTATTGCTCTCACCCCTGTTATTTGCAAGATTTGTGAGCGTATGATTGCCCAACGAATAAATACCTTTCTTCTCAAAAATAAGTCTCTTGATTACAGACATTTGGGTTTTACTCCCTTTCGGGACAGCCAAACGGCTGTCATGATGCTGCACCAGGATATTGTGAGGGCAAAAAGAAACAAAAAGTTTATTCTTGGCATCTCCTTAGACCTGCAGTCTGCGTATGATTCCATTTATATTGATGGCCTTATCCAGAAGTGCGCCCAAGTCGGTATCACGGGCAATGTGCTCCGTTGGATCCATAAATTTTTGTCAAACCGTTATATTAAAGTTGCTTGGAGGGGCGTGGTTTCGTCTCCTCATCCTTCTCGGCGCGGGGTTCCGCAAGGTGCGGTCCTCAGCCCTATTTTGTTTACAATCTTTCTATCTGACTTCTTTGAAGTCTTGAATTTTAATACCAGGTGTTTAGTTTATGCCGATGATATTTTCATTTATTGCTTTGGTGACTCCTTGAGCTATTGCCACGAGAAGCTACAGGCTGTCCTACAGAATATTTCCCGGTGGTGTTCTTACTGGAAACTTTCCATTCGGCCGGATAAATGCCATGCGATTAATTTTTCCCGCAGAAATGGCGCTTGTGATTTTAATTTTAGCATTAACGGTGGCCCCATCAATTGGTCGGATGATGTGAAATTTCTAGGATTTTTCTTTTCTCGTCGGGGTGGTTTTAAGAAGCACGTTGACTACCTGCGTGTAAAAGCTTTTAAAAGAATTAACTTTCTCAAAGCCCTCTCTCAAAAGAGTTATGGTGCTAGGTCACATCACTTAGTTACGCTCTTCACGTCCTCTGTCGGGAGCTTAGTCGATTATGGTGCTGCTACTCTGTCTTCGGCGGGTGCCTCTCTAATCAAGAGGCTTGAAGTCTTCCAGAATTGTGGCCTTCGAGCTGCTCTCGGTCTTCCCTCTTGGGTTCCCATAGCCCTCCTTCACAAACATGCTGATGTCCTATCTATAGGTTACAGAATTCGTTTGCAATCATTCAGATTCTGGATCCGTCAGCTCTGTCTGGGTACCTGGTCCCCTCTTTGGAGTTTTCTGAATGAAGCTGATGACTATGACAAAGAACTACAGCTCGACTTTTTACCGTATGGCATAGATGGGCTTGATGATATTAGTTCCTGCTTGGAGAGTTTAGTAATTTTCCAGTTTCCTCAACCCATGGCTCATGGGAAAGTTTTCTTTTATCTTTCTGACCTTCCTTTCCAGAACACAACTTTGAATGATATTATCATCCAGTCCTTTTTCTCGGCCTTTATCTCAGAGTTCTCGTCGAGTCACGATATCTTTGCTACCGATGCGACCAAAACTCATACCTTAACGGCTATTGCCGGCTGCTCCTCTGATTCTCAATTCAAGTATAGGATTTCTCATATAAATTCAATCTTCACCGCTGAAGCCCTTGCCATCGGTACAGCGATTGATGAACTGGCTTCCTCAAGCTCTTCCTTCATAATCCTTACGGATAGCCTATCGGTCCTATCTGCTCTTCAATCAATCTCCATCAAATCTCCCCGAGTCATACTTTGGCTCCACAATAAAATTTGCCGTGCCTCATCTTTTGCTTGTAGTATTCGGCTGGTATGGGTCCCTGGTCACAGAGGTATCTCTCTAAATGAAAAAGCCGACAGAATCGCAAAGAATACTGGTCCCTCGGACGTGCTCTTGGATTGGATTTCTCCTGAGGACCTTCTCAATTACGCTACCAATTGTTTCAAAGAATCGATGTCTTATACTTATCGTCAGAGTAAATATGCGATCTCTCATGGTGACATTCCTCCGATCAATATGACCAGTTCCTGGTCTTCCAACAGAAGGGACGATGTGCTGATCTCCAGGCTTCTTTGCAAGATGATCGTTACCCCAGCTCTTTTGCATCGCTTCCACCTTATTGACAATGGCATTTGTGATCGCTGTCACATAATGGACTCTATTGAACATATTCTTTTATCTTGTAGTCGCTACCAGCAGATTCGCATTCAGTATTTCGGTGCGCTGCTAAATAGTGATAATTTTAGGTCCTTTCCTGTTTTCCTGCAAAAATTCTGCTCATTAAGTAACTTTCGTCATTGCACTCTTGGGTTCTTGCATTCTATTAATCGTTTTTAAAAAAATGTGCATGTAAGCTATAGATCGTTGTGGCTTGTCCTCTCATCGTTCTGTGATAGGCCATGGATCAGTTGAGACAACAGCCCCAGCAGCTATAGGTCTCAAAGAAAACCCCCAACAACAACAACAACAACGATTGTCGAAAGCAATTTTTTTTTTAAGAAGCAAGTACTAAATATAAAGCAAATAAATTTCGAAAATATACATAAACCAGAAATATTTTTTTCATTTTAAAGCACTTTGTATTATTTAAACCAAGCAATGTTAAATATTTAAGTTTCATATCATACTGCTATTTCAGCCTTACAGTTTGTTATATTAATTTGTACACTTGGCCTTACATACAGATGGAACGCTTGCAACTTCGATGACGTAAATTCTGCAAGTTTTTTGCAAATACAGTCGGCAGCAAAAGTATCCGAGCACTAGCAAAAATTCCTATGTAAAAAATGTACACTGAATGCAATTTTATTAAATAAATCCTTGTCGAATCCTGTTTTTAGTCAGTCTAAGAACACGATTCAACAAGGATTTATTTAACAAAACAGTATTTAGTGTGCTATTTTTATATAGGAATTTTTGCTAGTTCTCGGATACTTTTGCTACCGACTGTAGTCATACATTTGGAACGCTTGCAAATGGCTGCAAACGGCTTTGCAAACGGAAGTGTTTCATTTGTATGTACCCCTTGAACACGAATGTGTTTGGCAATTTTTTTTTTTTTTTTTTTTCTTTTTTTTTTCAAACATAATAAAAATTAGTTTTATTTCTTAGAAAATAGCTGTGGATGTTATGATTTTGTGAATTTAAAAGTAGTAGAAAAACTGAAGGAATGAAAACAACACATACGTTTTCGTTTGGCAACTTTATTATTGTTTACAAACCTGATTGACAAAAGCAATTTATTTTACGAAGCAAGTGCTAAATATTAAGAAAATAAACTTTGAAAATATACATAAAATAAAAACATTTTTTTTTTTCATTTTAAAGCATTTTGCATTATTTAAACCAAGCAACGTTAAATATTTAATGATTTCATACTGCTATTTCAGAATTACAGTTTGTAATTGTAATTTGTACTTGAATATGAATATGTTTGACAAAGCATATTTTTAAACATTATAAAAATTAATTTTTATTTCTTAGAAGAATAGCTGTGAATGTTTTGAGGATCTTCCGTGCCTGGTACTAACTACTCGCGAAATAGAGAAACAATTTTCGATCAAAGATGCTGTTCATGTAGACTTAACAGATGTAGTTCCCCTCTGTTGACACTAGTGGTGCTACTATATTTCCGGTTCGCGTTTTAGCTTCACTGTCCTATCTGTATGCACAGATTGGTCTAATGAATATTCCGAGATAACGCTGCCGTAGTGGCACAGCATATATCTCATGTTCCCCTCTACCAATAATACTGCTTGATAATTATATAATAATATAAATATTATTTTATAATTATTTAATAATACTCCGTAATAATTATATAATAATATAAATATTATTTTATAATTATTTAATATTATTTAACTATAGTACTCCGTGAATAACACTCATGGGAACCTCTGAACCAACCAAATATTATTGTTTACCTTAAATCACGGTCACAAATTCAATTGCATATTTAGTATGAGGCTGTAATATATGTTATCAATGCAAAATGTACATTTAGATCTACAGTAACAGCAATAAGTTTTTAAAAAAACTATGTTTCTTTTTTAATTAGTTGCTTAGTATTGAAATTAGGGTCTACATTTTAATGAATTAAAAGGAATGTCCTTAAATAAACTTTCATAACTTATTTTTGTAATTAATTTTATTTAATCGTATTCAAATGATAAAAAATTTCATTATCTGTTCTATGAGTGTACGCATTTTACCTGTATATTTAAGTTGCAGCGCTTTACACCAGCAACTATATTACAGTAGCAGCCGTATTAGGTAAGATAATAATATTTATTGTATGTTAATCTAGGAATTTAATTTTATAATTAAGAGTGCATGACATCAGTTATATATTTAAGAAAAAATAGTCACACCAGTTTAAAATAGTACAGTTTTATTATTTTAATTCTATAAACTGTCAAAATTTATTTCACAGGCATAAAATTTCACTATTCTAATCCAAATGTTTCAATGGGTATTACTTTTCCTTAGAAATATTCATATTTATTTGAAATTACCTTTATAATTTCTACAACATCATTCTTATCATGATTTCTTACACTACTAATTTTAGAATCGCATTTGGTGTATTTTTTAATGCTATTTTTGCTTTAATTAATATTATCCCTTAATAATATTTAAAATAAAATAAGCTGATAATTTTAAGGGTAAAATGGTAAAATCATTCTAGATTTTAAAAATACTGAACTTTACACAATCAGGGGTTGATCCAGGTTTTAATTTTTGGGACCCATTTTTGTGAAAAACAAATTATTTTTGTGAAAAAAAGAACTGTTGCTAGAAACATTTCATTTTAGCAGTTACTCTGTCTAATGTTTAATATCAAATTAATAGCATTTTGTTAAACAAGTAAAGACACTTATTAAAAATAATACTGTAGACCTGTAAAAATGTTACAAAAGTATTATCTTTATGAAACAAAATTTTGTGAAAGGGCTGTTTTTATAAATCTGAATATTGTGAAGGGACTCATTTTATGCATTTGAATTTTGTGAAGGGGCCCATTTTAGAGATTTGAATTTTGTGGAGGGGCAACAAAAGGGTCCTAATTTTTTACTGGATCGACCCCTGACAATCCAGCATGCTAGCTTTTGTTTACAAGGAGAAAAGAATTAAACCAACTAGCGCACTGGATTACAAAGTTTTACCACCAGATTTTACAAGAACACCTAAAATTTTAAAATTTATGCATGGTTGTAATTTCTGAAGATTCCAAATCCATTTGCCAATTAAAAAATTCATTTAACAAAGCAGTATTGATTCTTTTTAGTTTTTTGTTATGTAATTTCTCATTTCTATAGGAAATATGCTTTTATATGTTGATTTCATTATGCTTTATGCAGTATAAAAATATTGCAATATGCTTTAAAAGAAACCTGTCACAGACAGTAATGTATTTTAATTCTTTTGTGAATCTCTGTATACAAATCAAAGTATTTGTTCAGAGGTCTGTCCAGTTTCATTAAGCAGCATCATATGGTGGAATGTGCTTTACCCCACTGCTTAGTGTCTTTTTTCCTATTGCCAATAAAGATGCCAATCTTGGCACCCTCGATGTTTTTCCATTGTTGAACAATCGATGTATGAAATATATACATGATTTAAATATATCAACATGTACAAAAGCTTAAAAAACTGTTTAAGAACTATGAAATACCTATAGGGCTTTTTTTAATAAAGTATTTTCTCACCGCTAATGCAAGCATGTTCAGTACTGATCTGGCTTCTTTTCACATCACTCCTGGGCTTTTCTCCTTGTTTTGCTTCTTCATTACATTTCAGTTCCTCCATAAGTTGTTGCCAATTTGGTAAAATGATACAGTCCTCATTATCATTAACAATAAATTGACAGGTTAATATTTCGATGGTTTCTGTTCTTCATTACACTTCATTTCCTCTAAGAGCTGTTTAGCCTCATATTTAAGCTGATTATATAGATTGATCAGAATATAATCATTTAGCTACAAATAGGCAAAATTCCTGCTTTCATGGTGCCAGATTGTTGAATAAAACCCATATTTTTGTGATTAATTATGGTAATTTTTTCAAAAGGTCTATTTAGCCCTTATTTATTTATTTTTTCATGAGAACTTCATTTTTTGTAAAATAATAATACTATAAAAAAATAAAAATAACCCACTCTATTAAAATTTTGTGAAATTGTTTTACCACTTAATTGTTAGCTCTTACTATATATATACCAATGAAAACTGGACGTTACATCGATGTAATGCAAAAATCGATTTATAGCTAAAATCGGCAATCTGATTTAAAGGTAACATCTAGTACGAAATTTCGGAATGACGATGTTAGACGATGTAATGCTGCATCGATTTAGAGATAAATATCCGATGTTAGCTAAGCATCAAGTTTCCTCGTCACGCTTGTGAGTTAATGCTTCAAGAGAAGTTTTATTGATTTAGCAAAAATGATTTAACAATACAGTATAGGATCCATTATCCAGAAAGCTTGGGATCTGGGATATTCTGGATAAAGGGTTTTTCCGTAATTTGGAACACTTTAATATATGTATAAAAATGGTACAAAATAATTTAAAAAATAGTAGTGATAAACATGAATAATATATATAAACACTTTACCTATATATTTGATCATTTAATAAATTATTTTCACAAAATAAAAAACATTATTAGTTAGAATTTTAAACTATAAATAGTTTTAATAATAAATGAAAAATAACCATATATAAAATTTAATTTTAAGTAAATTGGAGTGTAAAGGTTGATATTTTTTATTTACCAACTATGTGAAAAATACCAAAGCCGGGAATCGAACCCGGGCACCTCCGCTTAATGCACGGATGCTCTACCACTCAGCTACCCTGGCTGACAACCAGCTAGGCATTTCTCACATAATATTCGTTGGTCAAGTCACCGAGTCTGCAAACACAGCTGTATCAAGTGACACTATTAATCGCAGCACAACTCCATAGACCACGAAATTTCAATTTAGAAATATTTATTCATGAATTCATCAACCGTGAATATTCATTTTAAGTAAATTGGAGTGTAAAGGTTGATATTTTTTATTTACCAACTATGTGAAAAATACCAGAGCCGGGAATCGAACCCGGGCACCTCTGCTTAACGCACGGATGCTCTACCACTGAGCTACCCTGGCTGACAACCAGCTAGGCATTTCTCACATAAATATTTTATGCAGGGTTGGGTTTTTGACGTCATAAAGTGGTTTTTGACATGACAAAGGTTTAAACCGTCAAAAACCTGTCATAAACCTCTACACCGAAAAAACCTGTATTATCAAAATTCAACATCTATAAATGAGCTAGAATCTGATTAGAAATAGGATTTAGTAATATTTGCCATATACAAGTGAATATCTAAATATTATGCTGTTTATAAATTAACAAATCTTAAAACAATTTGTAGATAATTTATAAAAATTTAGGTAAATATACTGGTTTATAACTTAAGAAATATATACAAAGTATGCATAGATATATTTTGTATGTTTATGTTTATTTATATTAATATTTATGAAATTCTAAAATTCCAAAGTTACTTATGAATTTTCACGCAAGCCATGAAAACACAAAAATACTGGATTTTTTTTTTTTTTTTTTTTTTTTTTTTCTTTACGAAAAACATAATATATGTGGGCTGTAAATTAATATGAATTTGAAAATAATTATATTTATAATCTACATTTATTACACTTATCTTTTGGGAGTAAGGCTGATTGACTACTCTAATGTCTTAGGCCTAAGGGTTGGTGGGTCTTTCATTGTATATCGAAAACCTACAAACCAGGGTTGGGTTTCTTCCGGAAGAAACCAGTTTCTTCCAGGACAGTGGAAGAAACTGGAAAAAACCGGAAGAAACTGGAAGAAACCAACCAAAAGACAAAACAAATGTTCAAAATTAAAATTTATGAACTATATAAACTCAAAGTATAAATATAATGCCAAATCTAAACTATAATTCAATTAATATTAAAAATATCTTTTGAAAAATAAGTTATTTGATAACAAACACTAAATATATACAGGTGATGGGTTTTTACTTTTCAATGCTAATATTTTTAGAATTTTTTGCATAGATACTATCTCATAATATATATGTTCAAACAGTACAAGTGATAATAATTATGGAGTTTTTAGCCATAATATTTGCACTTTTTTTTTAAGGATACAATTTTTTGTATAAACTCGAAGCTGGTATCCAATGAACTGTATCAATGAGTAAGATACCTACTTTTAAACTGTCCTGCATGCTTCTCAAGGATAAAAAAAAAATAAAAAAATCCAGTTTGTGTTTATCTATTTTAAGTTGAAAAATAAAGTGCAGTATTGAACTACGAAAAAACTTTTCATTTGTTTTATAGTCAACTCCATCTAACTCTCAAAAGTTTTGTCCAGAGGTTGTGCAGATAATAGGAATTTGAGAGATCATTGCCTTTGTTTACAGTTTTCTTTTGCAGGTACAGAGTCAGTTATTATTAATTAAATAGACATCAAAATGGATAGAGGATTTTTAATAAATTTTAGAATAAATATTTCTTCAATATTAACAAAACTAATCTATTACATTCATATATGATGGTAAATAATTTAAGCATATTCAAATAATAGGTACCTATAAAATGTAAACAAACATATTTAAAAAATACAAAACAAAATATTTTTGAAAGTCTGGAAATAATATTCATCACTGATTAATTTTGTTAAACATTCATGTAATAGTGGTTTATTTCCAGTTGCTAGTCTGTATGAATTGCAGGATAATAAATATAAGAATGTTACACCCCCCCCCCCTCCTTCTCCATTTGCATTTCAAAGTAAGG
This sequence comes from Salticus scenicus, assembly GCA_963930645.1. Classification (NCBI taxonomy): domain Eukaryota; kingdom Metazoa; phylum Arthropoda; class Arachnida; order Araneae; family Salticidae; genus Salticus; species Salticus scenicus. The sequence continues at coordinate 150,441,178 of OZ005651.1, forward strand.
ATTATGCTGAAAGTTTGATAAAAAATAATTATAAGATAAAAAAAAAAATTAAAAAAAAACTTTTTACCATGTTTTTAAATTTTCTGATGAGTGATTAATGAAATACGCAAGGCTAAAAAATAATATAGCATGCAGAATCATCAGTTTGGTGAAATAATAATAATAATAAAAAAAAAAAAAAAGTTGGTTTTAAAAATAAAATATTACTCCTTTTAGAACAACGTATATTAGCATCATACATCAGCAATCGTAAAATTTTAAAATTGATAATGACGTCAATTTTTGTGAAATGCATAATTTAACTTTTTATAATTTTTTCACATTCACGTTGAATTAAATGTATATTTTTATGTCGAAAGAAAATGAGCTCTTCATTTTTTTTTTTTTTTTTTTGGCAACAATTAAATTATAACTAATTTTTTAATGGCTATTTTATTGCTATTAAGAGCTTATTATTTTGATATTTTAATTAATTAAAAGAAAACTCTTCGAAAATCTGACTTTGAAGTATTGTGTTGTCACCGGGTTTTGAGTTACTGTGAAAGTTTCAAATGTCTAGCTAGTAGGGAAATTAGTTAAAAATAGATTGCAAGATTTGTACCAAACAAACATACAAGAATCGAAGTTAATAAAAACATGGTAATAAAAAGTAAAAATGTGATTTTTTTTTAAAATATGAGATGTAAATTTCTTTTAGATTATAAATTTGCAGATTAGAGGGAGTTGACTACTGTATATGACTATAAGGAAAATAAAGTTTTTGATGACATTTTGTAACACAGTAGTAATTATTGCATACTGGTTCTTTTAATTAACTGGATTACGTTAAGAGCTGTTTTATCAGAAAGTATAAGCAAGTGATCCAAATTATTTATTACCAGTTAAAGAAATAAAATTGTCTAAATTACAAAACTTTATACTGTTTAAATTGAATTTTTTTTTTTTTTTTTTTTTTTTTTTTTTACTGGATTTTGATTATTTTGGAACATGATCATCAGATACCCGAGGCTCATTAGCTCATTTTGATAAAAAAAAAAAAAAAACTCATAATTATTAACTAAACATGTTATTAAATTTGTATAAGTACATTTAAAGTTACTTAAAGTTGTTTATAAGATCAATGCAGCCATTGTATCTTACAAATCTGCAATTTATAGGATAAATTTTTAAGAAAAACAGTTTCTTCCATTTCTTCCACTTGGAAGAAACCTATTTCTTCCGGCCGGTTTTTTCCATGGTTTTTTCCGCCTTGGAAGAAACTTGCCAACCCTGCTACAAACACTAACGAAATTATACACTATAAAAGCAAAACACCCTTCCGATATAAAATTAATGCAATTCGATCATACATTAATCTGCCATCCTAATCTGTGAAGAAACTGAAGACTTAAATCATGAAATAAATACTATCAAAGATTTCACTAAAAAAGCGGGATACCCTCATAAAATAATCAACAAACTAGTTAAAAACAGACTAAAAAACCTAAATAATATTCCAAAATTTCAAAAAAAAACCTCTAAATTATTTACCTCTTCAATCCCATATGACCGGGGAGCCGCTAATAAAATTAAAAGTTCAGCTAATAAATACGGTATCAATATCCGATAAAACGAAATAGAAACATATATCAATTAATATGCAACGATAAAGTTTGAAGGTTCTTTTATTTAATTTAATGTAATTATCTCGTAGAATTTATTAATCGACCTGAAAAAAATTTAATTTTTTTTAAAAAGAAAGCAGAAATTTAATTTACTGACTGTGGTAAAAAATAAATTTTATAAATCAAAATACAAAGTCAGGGTTTAATCCAGCTTTTTAAAAATGGTACCCCATTTGTGAATTTATAAAATAATTTGTGAAAAAAATCAAGTAAGTTTGTGAAAATAATGCTTCAGAACAATTAACCAAAATGCACAAAGACAAAGAGTTTTTTTAAATTTTAAAATACATTTAAAAAATAAAATGGAACAGTTGTAAAATAAATATATGTGTTGGCCAGTTATTTCTTATGTGTAAGATAAGAAGGTGTTTACTTAGATATTTACCATTTTCTCCAGTAAATATCCAAACTGAGGGTATTTTTATATATTTGATGCAGCGAAGCTTATAAAAATATTGCTGAGAATTGACTCTGGTGCTGCTTTGCTGAAAGTTGATTTTGTGAAGGTGTGTCTTTGCTGAAAATTGATTTTGTAAAGGTACCTCATTGCCAAAAGCTGACTTTGTGAAGGTACCTCATTGTCAAAAGTTCATTTTGTGAAGGTACCTCATTGCCAAAATTTGACTTTGTGAAGGTACCTCATTGCCAAAAATTGACTTTGTGAAAGTGCCTCAATGGGGTACTAAATTTGTTCTGGATTAACCTCTGAAAGTTCAATATTCCATCATATATCAGGAACACACAAAAAAAGGTAAACAATTTAAAAAAAAAAAAAAAAATCCTATAAAAAAATAACAATAACAATAATGCATCAAAGGACTAGGGTTGAAAAGTAATTCGTTAACAACTTTAAATAAACACCGTAAAATGCAAAAATCTAGCAAAAATTATTTCAAGTCGAAATAACACATGACTCATCACCAAGTGAACAAAGTAGGTCCAAGTGCTGCAAACAATTGGCAATGCATACTGCAAAAACTGTTGTGCCAAAGGCCATCAAAAACTTTCTTTAATATCAATAATTATAACAACGCCCCCTAATGTTAATCATCCAGAAATGTTTAATCAACATAAAAAATTTTAAAGAATTCGTAAAACAAGAAGCAAAATTATAACTCAAATAATTAAAAAACCTTACATTCTTCTTGAATAGAGCCTTAGTACTTGCGGGAAGGGGCCCCTCTCATCGTCAGAGGCAGCACGTTGGCAGCTTGCTTAGTTGTGTTGACACTGTTGACTTGATCTCTTCAAGTCAATATATATTTGCTGATGTTGAGATCAAGTCAACAGTGTCAACACAACTAAGCAAGCCGCCAACATGCTGCCTCTGACGAACGGAGGGGCCCCTTCCCGCAAGTATTAAGGCTTTATTCAAGAAGAATGTAAGGTTTTTTAATTATTTGAGTTATAAAGAATTTTTTTTATAAAAACTTTACAGTTTGAACTGCATAATTTCAAATGTTAACTTTAAATTATGCAGTTTGGCGTAATTTTAAGCCATATATGCTGAGTTATAGCAATATGGGAAATTGCAGAAACTGAGTAATAGCAGCATTGTTTTTCGGTCATTATGCTATTGATTAAAAGACTTGTATATGCAGGAGGGGTAGGAAGGAGGTATTTTCTACATCAATGTTAAATCGATTTATCTCTATATCGCGATATTAAATGGAAGATAAATCGATTTATAGAATCGCTTCATCGCCCAGTCCTAATACCAATATATATTTGCTGCTAATTAATAAAATGTTATTTTTTTGTTGTATGATTCAATTTACATTTTTTATATCTTATGAAGCCAATTAACAAACTATGCAATATTTTTTTTGTCAAATGTGGAAATAAATGATATTTTCACTATTAATTGACAAATTCATGTTGTTTTTTAAGTGCATTGTCGAAATATGCAATTATTTCATTACAACATTGATAATAATAAAAAAAAAAAAAAATGTTTTTTTTTCTTTTTTTGTGTGTGTGTGTGTGTTCTGATAATATAAATTAATGATATTCTTTTGGTGATTATCAAAATATATATGATAGTTTTGCTGCAGATTGTCAAAATTAATAGGGTCAGGTGGGAATAGAATGGGTTAGTTTTCAGCTATTTTCACATTCAAAGTTTTATTGCAATAAAAACATATTCTCCCTTTTTTTTTTTAATTGCATATTTACATCCATTTAGGATATTTTGAGATAGCTTTAGAAGATATTTTTTCAATTATAAGTTAGTTATTACTTAGTTCAAAACATTTGACTCAATTTACCCCATGGTGGGGTAAAATGGGTCATAATGCAAATTCATATATTTATGTATCTATAATAATAAAAGGAAAGGTTTGTCTGTCTGTCTGTTCTTCTATACGTTCAGCCCCTGTTAAACGCAGAAGTACAAGATTTGACATACAGATGCTCAGGAGCCTTTCCGAGGGTCTCCTGAAAACAGAATTTAAAAATTTTAATTAGTTGTGCAGATATTAATTAAAATGTCGACCTATGTCTAATCAAAAGGCGATCTCAATAACTGAGAATTCTCTGCGATTGCATAAAAATAAATATTTTAACGGAGTTAAAATCAGAAAAAGTGGAAAATAAATTAGAAATATTAGTCCAATCGTTATGAATTCGGTACCAAATGAAAGGGGCAATTTTTCTTAATCTAAGAGTGCAGTCAGCTTATCGATACAACAATTAGATTTTTTAATTGTAACTAAAGTATGAAATTTTGGTGGCAACTGCCAGATGACTGTCTACGATGGAAAAGGAAATGGTTGTAACCAATTAAGATGTCACGTGTTTTATAGTGGGGGGGGGGGGGAAATTGCAATTTTCAAACTTTTTCAATTTTTTTTTTCACATTACATTTAAATTAATATTCGGCCTAGACAGCATATTATAAAGTTACAGTTCAATTTTCATGAAAATAAGTGAATAAACAAAAAAAATTACATTTTTATTGGGAATTATGTTTATCACGACACACGCGACCAAAAGACAAATAGAGTAAGATTAAGTTTTCTTTTATATTTTGCAGTATTTTAAATTGAGATATGCCGCTGAAATTTCGTAATATTTGATTTTAACGGCCGATTACTAGATTGTGAATATTTTTGAAAGTGTAGAATTATTATAAAAAAAAAAAAAAAAAAGAGTTGCAGCATTTGAAATTGGTATTATTAGGTTTTAAGGTAAGATAAATCGATTGCAGATATTTTCAAGTGTAAAATTATTAGGAGGGACGGAAAAGAGGGGTGAGGGTGAAGGGGCAAAAATGTAGAAAAGGAATGGGAGCTTTGGAGAAAACAACAGAAAACCCAGAATGCCTTTATTCTCTTATATTTTGCAGAGTTTCAAATTCTGATACTCCGTTCACATTTCATACTAAGGGTTTTTAACAGTATTTAGCCCAGAATTATGCAAGTTTCGGGAAAAACCACGAAAAAGTCAGACATAAATCATTTTATAACAGTATTTATATTATTTTTGTATCTCAGCTTCTAATTAGCATAATTTTAAAAGTAATATGTCATTTTAAAACTTATTTGAATTGGATTTCAAGAGTAGATGTCACAAATCTCTGTCACCAGATGGTGCTTTAATATTTTAAAATTTCAATGTCTCCAATTCTAATTATGATTAAATTGCTTATATAGGGTAGATTAGATCGCAGCCATCACCAGGTTGAGGTTTTGCCATGATCATAATTTTTAAGGGTTGTTTGCACAAGGAATGAATAGAAAGTTTCATATCATGAAACGCAAAAGGGCATTGCAGTCGTCACAGAGCAGATATTTGCAACAATTAGAATTTTCAAAGGTATTTGCACTATGAGCGAGCAAGATGTTGTAGGTTCTAAAACGGGAAGAAGGTACCACCGAACGGAAGTTTAATACAGTGAGATTTTTCAAGGATCGTTTGCACAGTGAACGAACAGGCTGTTTAGATCATGAAATGGGAATACGGCGCCGCAGGCACTACTAAATGGGAGTTTGCTATAGTTGGAATTCTCAATAAAAGTACTTGAACAATAAGCTAATAAGCTGTTGTAAAACCTGAAATGGGAAGAAAGTGCCGCAAGCGCCACCGAGCTGGACTTTAATACGGTCAGATTTTTCAAGGATTGCAAACCAGCTTGTTGGCGAAGGTGACTATTTATGAAATATATTAAAATAAGAAAAAGTAAAGTTAAAGAATACACCTTTTGAAATTTAAAGTAGTACTGTTCACATGTATTACAAAATAGCTCCTCTAAAATTCTTATATCTGAGTTGTTATTTTTGGGGGGGTTTGGGAAGTATAAAAATTCTCTATACTTGATTTGATAATATAGAGGGCCAAATAAAAGGGAAAAATATAGAAATATAAAAACAGTAGTAGTAAAATTTTAAAGTTGAGCTACTACACTGTGTTGCATGAATATAAGAATTAGAATGATATAAAAGTGTAATCATAAAGTATGAATGGGTGGTGTTTGATGCAAATTGTATGTTTATGGTTCCAGAAATGACAACATGAGTCTAAACAATGAAAGATCACTATGATTTTTTGTAAAGTAATTTTATTGAATTTATGAAAAAAAAAAATACATGTTGCATGAATTTAAACACACTTGCAAAAAATAATTTAGTAACAAATACTGTCTCTAATACTTTGCAAAGCCACCATTGGCTTCTTGAACAGCAAGTAGACACCTCGGCATTGATTATAGTACACGAATACACTATAATACATGAGTGACATTATAGTACATAGTGGCACTAGGTTGTCCATGCTGATTATCTTCCAAGCTATTAGGAGGACTGATTTTAGTTCATCTTTACAGTTAAACTACCTCTTGTTTACGTAAACATGGAAATACACCGTATGTTCTTTATTATGTTTAAGTCGAGGCTTTTTGAGGGCTAATCTAGAACTTTAATTTTATTGTCACAAAACTAATTTTTCACAATATGTGCTGTTTGTATTGATGTACAATCTTGTTGAAAAATATAATTTCTCCCAGTTTTCTTGATTGCTCGACAGTGGAGGTTCCTTATAAGCATCTGGACATAATCTACAGCTAATTCATATTGTTCTTCATGAACTCTTACTCGAAAGTTCCTTTAAAACCTGCAGCTGCCCACATCACGACACACCCACCTCTAGATTGACATTTGGAACAGTACATTTCTTCTACTCTCAAATCATATCAGAAGCTATGAAATCTATCCAGGCCATCAAAATTGAACTTTTTTTCATCTGAAAAGATGACTTTTTCTCAATTTAGTTGGTCAAGGATCCATTTTCTTGCTTGTGCCATTTGCATATCTTTGTGCTTTTGAGAGAGGGATGGTTTTGCCTTCCTTTTCTTAATTTAATTAATGGGACAGCTTTGATCTTTCTTCATATGGTTGTCCAATAAACACCAAGCTTGTATTGAGCATTTATCTTCACACAGGCCATGTTCTTGTTCTTTGCCGAGTTATGTATTTGATATTTGTTGCAATTGTTAAGTTTTTCTGCTCACTTCTTAGTTCTTATATACTTTTTTCTTTAACTCCTTTCTTTATGTAATTTAGCATAACATATTTCACTTTTTCCAATTTGGCACCCAATTTCATGATTGCTAAAAGCTTTACCATGCATGAAGTCAATTTTCATTCTCTTGTCTACTGTCACTGTCAAAGATTTTCCTCTTACAATCCTGGAAAAAAAAAAAAAAAACTAATTTTGCACTCAAGTATTAAAATCTTTTTTAAAAAACTTAAGCAACATGCTTATCAGGGATTTATTTAATTCTGGTGACTGTTAAATTTTAAATGCAAAATAAGCAGTGTGTTTAATTTTGTGCGACAAATGAAAACAGTGAAAAACACAAAAGGCTTAAAAATTTTACACAAGTTTACATGAGCCTAAGAATATATACTCAAAGCACTTTGCTCAGTTGTTAGTCACACAATATAACTGTCAGTCACATTCCTTCATTTAAAATAAAAAAATTTTCTATTTTAGTGTATTTGAAAAAGTGCATTTATATTCATGCAATGTATAGTGCAACCACATTTCCTAAAACTAGCAGCGAGGAACAGTCCAAAAGCTTGGAGGGGTGTCAGATTGACCGACAGCTTGGGATTTGGAAAACATCCAAGAATTTGGGGCTCTCTTATCACTTATTTTCTCTAAATTAGATGACTGTCTTCCCTATTTTAACACTGGACTCATTGAGTCAGCACTTGGCAGAGGCTTCCATGGTTTCATGAAATGTGGTCGAGGAATACTGTATATACTCAAGAAGTGAAATTATGTAGTTTTTAGTGGGGGTAATCATTTAAAAATACTTTTGAAGCTTTAAAATAATATAAAACATAGATAGGAAGTAGGAAAAAAAAAAAAAAAAGGCTGTACCAAAATCAGCTTTGTAAATCACAGCTCCTTTAATTAAATTCAAGTACTATTTTGTCATTCTAAGACAGGTGATTGCAAATGAATTTTAATTTTCAACCAAATTAAGGAATTTTTTGGACTGTTACTCATAAAAATTATTTACAGCTGATTTTCAATTTTTGTTAAAATCAGTTGAAAATTCGTTATTAAACAGAAAAAAAAAAAAAAAAAAAAAAAAAACTGTTCCACTCCTATAATCATGCAAATAAAATCGTCCTGGAAAAAGAATTTAATTAAATATTATTTTTCTAAAATCTCCTTTTTTGAACCAAATTTAAAGATTTCTTGACTGTGAACTCATAATCACTCTTTATAGCAGATTTCTTATTTCTCTTAAAATCGGTTGGAAATTCACAATGAAAAAATAAAAGTCAAAGAATCATGTAATTTAGGGCAGATTTGGGAGGTTTCTCTCCCCCCTAGGGATTTGGTTTTTTCGGAAAATTTTCAGTCTCTAAATTACGAAGGTTTTGTAAAATAAAACTAATACATTAAAAGCTACAAGTAAATAAAACTATTCAACGAAAAGTATGAATACTTATTTATTTCAAAAAGGAATTAATAAACAAAACACAAAATTTATGATTTAATGTTTTTTTTAAGCATGTATTATAAAACTTGAAAGTTGTAATTTTTAATGACTGTTTTGCATGTATAACGGTTGAATAATCTGTATGAATAAGGTGTCTGTAAACATTCTGTAACTCTCAGAGACCCTCACTTATCATTCCCAACACCTGAATCCCATTTTATTATATAGGAAAAATTGTTATGAGAATTAAAGTTTTTTTTTTTTTTTTTTTTCTTTCTTAATTCTGTTTTTGTTATCAAAAAATCTAGAAAAATTAAATTTGCCTTCATTTTTCCCAAAATTTATTTAATTTTTAATATTTTGTATTGAAGTTATAAAGTATAAAAAATTGATCAAAGTTCTTTTTTGCACCTTATAACTTAAAAACATTAATAAAAATAAAAATCTGTTTTTGAAAAACAAGAACAAATTTAACAATTGTAAATTTTCTAAAAGTAAACACAGAATTAAAAAAAAAAAAAAAAAAAAAAGGAGGTAATTATCATAACTAATTTCTGTATAGAATAATATGGTGTTTGGCTGCTAGAGGCAGAGAAATCGTACAATCAGCAGCAAAATTATTGAAACACACATCCATATTTTTCTTTCTTTCTTTCTTTTTTTTTTAGGTTGATCACAAGTTTTTAGCATCAACTTACTTTTTTATAAATAGTGTAAGACTAAGATCATTACTCAACAAATATTTACTTAACAAAATAAGATGCACATCTTTTAAATGAAAATTATTGCTAACGCTTCAATAATTTTGCTGCCGGCTGTACAAGGTAATTAGTAAGGTATGGTTCAGACCATGCAAGGGTTCATTGTCCTTAAAATTCTTTTGATTTTTACTTTTTCCTATTTGTTCTATTTTTAAGCATAATTTGCGAACACAAAATCATATTTTTTAATAGTTTGTGGTATTGGATAATGGATGTAATCCTCTATTAAAAAAAATTAATCTAGAAGTTTGAGAAGATTTTTTGTTATTATTATTATTATTATTTAACTTTAAATGTAACACCCACTATGAGATTTTTCAATTCAATTTCGGATATTTTAAGCAAATAAAGAAATATTGAGTTCTTTCAACTAAACCTCCAGTTACAAGTTATGGTGTGATTCATTTTATCTATTTGATTTTCTTAAATTTTTAATCAAAATCGTGCTGTTTATTTACTTAGGAAATTAATTATATTTCCTGTTGCTTGCATAAAAAACATTTTTTTCCACTTTAGAAATTAGTTTTAAAAAGTGATTTAATCTTTAACTACACACGTTTAATATTTTAACACAAGTACACGCGTGGTGTATTTTGTACATCACCAAATTATCAAATTAATTTATTTAATAAATTAAATAAGAACAAATATGTATGCTACAGTTGGCAACAAAAGTATCCGAGCACTAGCAATAATCCCTGTCTAAAAAAAGTACATCTAATACTGCTTTCTATAATAATAAAAGATGTCTGTCTGTCTGGGCATCTATACGTTCAGCCCCTACTGAACGTAGAAGTACAAAATTTGACATACGGGTGCTCAGAAACCTTCCCGAGTGCATGGGGAAAGAAGAATTTAAAAATTTTAATTAGATCCAGAGATATTAATTAAAACATCAACCTATGTCTAATTAAAAAGCCAGCGTATTGTATTTTTAACCCTCCAGCGCATTCCTCAAAAGAAGCACAGAGGGAAAATTTTGTGTGTTTTGTAAAGCGATCCCTGCTCAACGATTAGAGATATTGAAAATATGTCTGTACTTCGAGAAAGAGCATTTAGTACCAATTCTTACGATACATTTTTTTTTTTAAATACGGATTTTTTATATTTTTAAAAAAAGTTTGAAAAGGGTCCAAAATTTCTCTTTTTCTCGATCGTCTTTTTTGAAACGCCCTGTACAAAAGAGTAATAGTCCCATTTCTTAACAACCAGTATATTTTGAAATGTCATTTAATCCTCTTTCGAACCATATAAACATTTTAACAAAATACGGATTAGCGATCCATATTTTTAGATTTTATGAAACATCGATTTTTTCACAAAACATTTTATAACTCAAAATCTTTTACAGTCTGTTAAGAAATTATAAGACCACTTTAATTTTGTAAATTATAAGAAAAATAAAGATTCTAATCTTAATTTAAATACATAAAATAACATATTGCTCTATATATTTTTATAATTAGTTTGCAATAACTTGGTATAATGCAATAAATGTTTAATTAAAATATATATTAGAAATAAGTGAAAAATAACTTGTTAAGAAAATATAAGACCACTTGTCAAAAAACAAAATTGTATAAAAGATTAATATGATATTGGTCCTCCATTTTTCCCAATAACTTCAAACACTCTGTTTTTCATTGAAGTAACCAGGTGATTAAGTTCAGTTATAGAAATATTGTACCATTCTTTTACAATGGCTACTTTCAGTTCTTTGGCAGATGAAAATTGTTTATTATTAGCATAAACTTTGCGAGATAATATACCCCATAGGTTTTCCATGGGGTTCAAGTCTGGACTTCGACTTGGCCATGACAAAACATTAATTTTTTCTTTTTTAAACTACTCCTGTGTGGATTTAGATGTATAACAACCAGCATTGTCCTGTTGAAACATAGAGTTAGCACCACCTAATAAAGGTCCAAACGTGGTATCATATGATCATATAGCATAGACTGATATTGTGTAGAGTTCATATGACCCGAAATCTGCTGTAAATCACACAACCCCTCATAACTGAATGCTCCCCAAATCATTACTGATCCCCCACCCATTTGTCGACTGAAGCATTCTTTTGGTTCCTTTCTCAAGTCATGCCAATAGTGTTTGTAACCATCGGGACCATCAAGGTTAAATTTCTTTTCATCAGAAAATATAATTTGTTTCCACTCATCATTCCATGACATGACATTTTTAGCCCATTTTAATCTTTCTTCTCGATGGCATTTCAACAACTTTGGTTTTTTCTTCAGTTTCATAAATTTCGTATTAATATTTAATTTAAGACTCTTCCAGACTGTTACATGTGAAGTTTTCTTGCTAAAACGTTTCAAAATTTCACGAGTTGAAAGACCTTTTTTAGTTGACAGTCGAAAAATTTGTCTATTATCACGTGCTGTCAAAATATTTTTTCTATCAGATCGTTTTATTTTGTTTGAATAATCTTTTCTAATTATGGCATTATGAATGGCAGTTTTAGAACGGTTCATTAACCTTGCAATATCTCTTTCAGATTTACCAGAACCTTTATAAAATAAAATTTTTCTCACTTCACACTTCGATAATTCTTTACCTCAAGGCATCGTCAAATTAATCGTAGATAACACATTCAAAACCTAAGCCTTTGCTTCTTAGGTAATGCTTTTACGAAATACTGACGCATGCGCTTTATATTGAGTTTGACGTCATGTATAATATGATAATTTTCTCGGGTGGTCTTATAATTTCTTAACAGTCACAGTCTTTAATTTTTAGGAAAATTGAATAAGTTTTAATGAAATTTAATTTAATTTAAAAAGTTGGAATTAGTATAGGATGCGTTTTCTTATCAATTTTAAATACATAACTAAAAATTAGCATATTATGCTATCTTCTTCAGAAATTCACCAATACGCTTGTGGTCTTATAAATTCTTAACGCACTGTAGAGATAAATCATTTCTTTTTCTTTTTTTTTTTTTTTTTTTTTTTTTTTTTTTGTACATAGACCTCGATTAGATGAATCAGATCTCAAAAGATTGAGACGTTATTTCAAAAATTGAATCAGTTATAATTTTTTTTATTTTACGCATTAGGCCATAGATTTTAATGAAATTCTCTCAATGCAAGTATTCCATGTTTGCCTGTGGTTGGATTACCATGGCAACTCCCGATAGCTCGAAAGCAGGGCGAAAGAGTTTTTACTTCCTGCTTTACTGATTCAGGTCACATGTTTTTTGACTGTGATTAAAAATTGCAAATTTCAAAATTCTTCAGTTTTCCTTTGTCGCACACAAAACTTACTATACGGAGTTTTCATCACAAGACAAAGTTGGAGTTCAAATTTCATCAATTTCGGAGAATAAACAAATTTACATTTTAATTGTAAATTAAATTTTATTCTAATATGTGTATTTCAAATTCTAATTATGATTAAATTATTTTTAATACATCATTTGAAAGATATTTTAAAGTACTTTTATATTATCGAAAGTGGGATTCAAGATTTCACCTGATTTACACGTTTTGAGGTGTCCTGATTAGGTTTTCTTTTGTATCTCAGCTACTAATTAAAATAATTTCATAAGTAATATATCATTTGAAAGCTTTGTTGATTTAGAACCGAACAGTAGATTACAGAAATTTCTACCGCCAGATGGTGCTGTAATATTTTAAAGTTTCAATATTTCAGATTCTAATTATGATTAAATTATTTTTAATACATCATTTAAAAGATATTTTAAAGTACTTTTATATCATCGAAAGTGGAATTCAAGATTTCACCCGATTTACACGTTTTAAGGTGTCCTGATTAGGTTTTCTTTTCTATCTCAGCTACTAATTAAAATAATTTCATATGTAATACATCATTTGAAAGCTTTGTTGATTTGGAATTGAACAGTAGATTACAAAATTTTCTACTTTCAGATGCGCTGTAATATTTTAAAATTTCATTATTTTAAATTCTAATTATGAGTTTTAAGGTGTCCTGTTGTATCTCAGATACTAATTGAAATAATTTCATAAGTAATACATCATTTGAAAGCTTTGTTGATTTGGAATTGAGCAGTAGATTACAGAAATTTCTACGGCCAGATGGTGCTGTAATATTTTAAAATTTCAATATTTTAAATTCTAATAAGCGAGGAAGGTGTTGTAAGGTCTAAAACAGGGATAAGGCGCCGCAGGCCCCACCGAACGGACTTTGCTAAAATCAGAAATTGGAAAGGTGAGCGAACAGGCTATTTCAGATATTGAAACTGGAAGAGGGCACTGCATGCACTACCGAGCGGGAATTTACTGCGATTAAATTTTTCAATAAAGCTATCTTCACTATATGTCAGTAAGCTGTTGAAACGGGAAAAAAGGCGTCGCAGAAGCCACCGAGCGGGAGTTTCATAAAGTCGGATTTTTAAAGGATCACGAACCAGCTGGTCGCCGAATGCAGCTAGTGTTAAATAAATCCTTGTTGAGCCATGTTCCTAGTCAGTCTAAGAACATGATTCGACAAGGATTTTTGATTTAGCAAAATGGTATTAAGTGTACTTTTTTGATATGAGAATTATTGGCTATTGCTCGTATATTTTTGCTGCCGACTGTATAAGTTTTAAATATCAAAACTTTTTATAAAAACTAATGAAAAATCTTCCAATAAATACTTCAATGATAGGTTAGATGTGCACACAGCATGGGGAGAGGGATCCCAAAGTCATTTATATTCTATTTACTATAAATGGTGTATTTTTTACACCAGCACGTGTAGTTAAGGGTTAAAAATGTATAATTACGTTTTTATATAAGATTTTTCTCTAAAATTTTCAGCAATGCCAATTTTGTAATTAAAGAAATTTTTTTAAGTTTGCTTTTTTTTTTTTTTTTTTGACTGGATATTTAACAAAGATTATGACAATGTCCTAACTTGCTGAGTCACTCTCAGAACCAGAAACCATAAGGTGACCTAAGTCAAAATTGTTGCCAGAGTTTGAAAAACATCGGTGTATAATCATTTATCAAATGATATTTTGAAAAACTGATATACATGCTCAGGAGTATAGTAGTGCATTAATTTATCAATTTCTTCTTCTTTTTTTGTTATGTTGCCAAATACTTTATAATTATGTTCACGCAAACTTATTGCATGGGCATTCAAAATTCTGATTAACAACCATAGATTTTTTGTATTATAATAAATAACCTCTTTTTTGTGCAAGTTGTTCAAATCATATATCTGGTAGCTTTCTAAGTGATGACTTTGTTCAAAAACTGTGGTTTTTCACACTGAATATAGCATTACTGTAACTAATAACTGTACTATGACTAATAAAAGAAAATTTAAATATGTCATGCAAAAGATTTACTGAAAAAAATTTTTTTTTGGTTTGATAATTTTCCGGAAAAACATAGTAGAAAATTTTCCAAATTTCCACCCCACATCACTATCCCCCCCCCTCCTCATTATTTATGCCTATATATGCCAGTGCATAAATAGTAAAAATTATAAGCCATCCAACGTTTTCCAGTATCCAATGACAACTGCAGCATTGAAGAAGAAAATAAAACTGCCCAATTACAAGTGTGTAATAAAAGAAAAGATGAAAATGACACTAGAAAAATTGCTGAGGTAAAATGTAGTTCAGTATATTAATAGTAACCAGAAGATGGTCATTTGGGCCAGACTCTTAACCTCTTGGCACTGGTCAAGGATGGGGAGGTGATCTGTCCTCTACATCAAAGGTTACCAAATTGTATGCTTTCCTCATGTTGGATGTTTTTCAGACTAATTTTGTATTATACATTAAAACTATTCCTGTACAACGTTTTTTTTTTTTTTTTACATACAACACTTTTATTAATTTTGTTGATATTTTATAGGGTTTTACAATTTGTTTATAAAATTTTACTTTTCTTATATACTTTTTGCTGCATAAATATTATATGCATGCATATTATATCTAGACGAGAATATAATTTCCAATCGAGAAAGCAAAAAAAAAAAATTTTTTTTTTAATTAAGTAGGCTGAATTAAATAAATTTTTTATGTAATTTTCACTCACTTTAAATAGTCTTTAAGTTTTGATGTGTATTTAAAAAAATTTCGTCATAGAAAGCATTACTGGTACGTGGCACACTGAGTTTGGTAGAAAGTGAAAAAAGTTGGTAGTGTGATAAACCATTACAAACTAGGGTAAAATAAGTCTTCAGTTTTTTTTTTTTTTTTTTTTTTTTCTTTTTTAAAGATAAATCTAGCAACCCTGGCTATGTCTTAAGATTGGCATTAACATATGTATATATATATAAAGTCACAAATTTGAAAATTAAAAAGTGACTACCAGAAAATTAAAGTAAATTAAACGGATTAACACACTAGAAGGGTAATGAGTAAGTGGAGCATTTAAATCATTACTGAGGCCTGAAACTTTATACTTGGTATTAAAAATCCTTGAAAATGGAAACTAAAAGTTATTTTTGACAATTTATTCTTTATTTTGAGAAAAAATTATAAAAATTCTCTTATTATGTGTGATTATAAATTATTTAATTTTTCCTTTTAGAAATCCTTATGACGTTCTTGGTTTAAAGAGTACATGTACAGTAAAAGATGTCAAAGAAGCTTACATAAAATTATGTAAGGAGGTAATAAGCTAATACATTCTGTATGGCAATTTTAAGGATTTTCAAATAACATTTTGTAATTTAAAAAAAATTTCATTTGTCATTTTTATAACTTTTAAAAATTTATTGTTTGTAATGAAGTATGTAAAAGATATAGCAAAATAATGCAAAATATTTTTAAAAAATAATGTTTTTTAATGTTTCTCAAAAGAGCAACATATCGAAGCTAAAAAATAAAATAAGTTGTTGACTTAGATAATATTTCAGTAGCATTGTATTTTTTGCATATATATATAAATTTAATCTATTATATATCTTTTGAGATTCCATATATACACACTAGACATGTGCTGGAGCTCTGTATCCACAGATATCTGCCAGCAGTGGCATAGCATAGGTTTGGAGCACCCAGGGCAATTCAAAATTATGCGCCCGCTCCAGTCCTAGGCCTGCATAGAGTGCCTTCAAGGAGCTGTCTTTCTAAGAGATCGTAACGTGCATTCTCGCAAGTTTCAGTGAAAACCACAGAAAATTCAGAAGTGCTATATTAGTGATTAAGACCTGAGTTTGAATCGGACATTTCATGTTTCCTAGCTTCGACAAAAGATCCTCTCGGCTGTCAGTGGCTTTCTTCTATGGTTATGGAGTTAAATGCATACTGAAACAACTAATTATATCAATGTATTATTTTATACTTTGCCTTCGGCAACCATCTGGTTCGCGATCCTTAAAAAGTTCGACTTTACGAAACTCCCGCTTGGTGGCGCCTTTTTCCCGTTTCAGGTCGTTCAACAGCTCATTGACATATAGTGAAAATAACTTTATTGAAAAATTTAATTGCAGTAAATTACTGCTCGGTAGCGCCCTCTTCCCGTTTCAATATCTGAAACAGCTTGTTCACTCACCGTGTTATGCTCTTTCAAAATTCTGACTTTAGCAAAGCCTAGCTCAGTGGTGCCTGCAGCGCTTTATCCCCGTTTTAGAACTTACAATAGCGTTCATGCTCATACCGCAAATACAGAGCTGCCAACCTAATCCGGCAAATTGTTAGTACCGCCCCTTTTTCTACACCACTTAATTTTTAGAGTATTTTTCTACTTAATTCATCATAGATACATTTGAAGAGAATTGCTCTAAAAATTAAGTGGTGTAGAAAAAGGGGCGTTTTTCAATAGGCGTTAACAATTTGCCGGATTAGGTTGGCAGCTCTGCAAATAGATTTGAAAATTTTAACTGAAGCAAATTTTCGCTCTGTGGCGACTAAGGCGCCGCTTTACGTTTCATGATTTGAAATAGCCTGTTCGCTCACCATATAAAGGACCTTGAAAATTCTGATTGTGGCAAATCCGCAACCCGGGGGGGGGGGGGCTACGGTCTCCCAATCTTCTCCCTATAAGTAATTTACTAATAATCAGAATTGGAGATATTGAATTATTATGTCAAAGCGCCCTCTGGTGACAGAGATTTGCAATATGTACTCCTCAATTTCAGTTTAAAAGACTTTTAAAATGATATTTTACCTATGAAATTATGTTATTAGAAGCTGAGATACAAGGTAATATAAGCATTGT
Organism: Salticus scenicus; assembly: GCA_963930645.1. NCBI lineage: Eukaryota > Metazoa > Arthropoda > Arachnida > Araneae > Salticidae > Salticus > Salticus scenicus. The sequence goes on from OZ005651.1 coordinate 150,458,723, forward strand.
TATAACAAAATTTGTGTCTGATTTTGTCGTTTTTTTTTCTTTGAAACTTGCGTGTTAAAAATCCTTAATACGAAATGTGAACAGAGTATTGGAATTCGAAAGCCTGCATCATAATTAGAATTGGAGATATTGTAATAAAGGTATTCTGGCTTTTCTGTGGTTTTCTCTGAAACTCCTGTACAGAATTTAATGTCTTATATCAGTTTAAAAGTCCGTAATATTTCAAATTAGTATGCGTTATAAGTAGAATTCTAGATATTGAATTATTAAAATATCAAAGCGCAGATTTGCAACATATACTCATCAATTCTAGTTCAAATAACTTTTTAAATGCTATGTTACTTATGAAATTATGTTAATTAGAAGCTGAGATACAAAGCTAATATAGACATTTTTATAAAAAGATTTGTGTCTGGCTTATCTATGGTTTTCTCCGAAACTTGCATAATTCCGGGCTATATAACGTTAAAAATCCGTAGTACGATATGTGAGCAGAAATTAGAATTCGAAACTCTGCAAAATATTAAAAAATAAAGGTGTTCTGGGTATTCCGTTGTTTTCTCCAAAACTCCCGTTCCTTTTTTACATCTTTGTCCCTTCGCTCTCCCACCCCCCTTTCCGTCGATAATAATAATTTTACACTCGAAAATATCTGCAATCAATTTACCTTGCCTTAAAATCTAAATATACCAACCAATTTCAAACGCTGTAACTCTTTTTCCCCCTTTTCCCCCTCCCTAATAATCGTATTCTTTCAAAAATATTCACAATCGAATTATCGGGTATTAAAACCAAATACTACGAAATTTCAACGGCATATCTCAATTTAAAATACTACAAAATATAAAAGAAAACTTAATCTTTTTCCAATAAATATGGCATTTTTTTATTTATTCATATATTTTCATGAAAATTGAATAGCAGCTTTATAATATGCTGTCTAAGCCGAATATTCATTTAAATGTAAGGTAAATGAAAATTAGAAAAAGTTTGAAAATTGCAATTTTTCCCCCCACTATAAAACACGTGATATCTTAATTAATTACAACCATTTCCTTTTTCATCCCAGACAGTTGTCTGCCTGTTGCCAACTAAATTTCATACTTTAGTTAATTTTAAAAAATCTAATTGATGTATTGATAAGCCTCTTGCACTCTTAGATTCGGAAAAAATTCCCCTCTCATTTGGTACCAAATTCGTAACGATCGGACAAATATTTCTAATTTATTTTCCACTTTTTCTGCTTTTAACTTTGTTAAAATATCTATTTTTATGCAATCGCGGTGAATTCTCAGTCATTGAGATCGCTTTTTGATTAGACATAGGTCTACATTTTAATTAATATCTCCGCAACTAATTAAAATTTTTTAATTCTGTTTTTACTATCCCCTCGGGAAGGCTTCTAGCAACCGTATGTCAAATTTTATACTTCTGCATTCAGTAGGGCTGAACGTATAGATGCTTACACAGACAGAGAGACGTCTACATTTATTATTATAGATTGCAATTTTTCCCCCCACTATAAAACACGTGATATCTTAATTGATTACAACCATTTCCTTTTTCATGCCAGACAGTCGTCTGCCTGTTGCCAACTAAATTTCATACTTTAGTTAATTTAAAAAAATCTAATTCATGTATCGATAAGCCGTTGCACTCTTAGATTCGGAAAAAATTCCCCTTTCATTTGGTACCAAATTCGTAACGATCGGACAAATATTTCTAATTTATTTTCCACTTTTTCTGCTTTTAACTCCGTTAAAATATCTATTTTTATGCAATCGTGGTGAATTTTCAATCATTGAGATCGCTTTTTGATTAGACACAGGTCTACATTTTAATTAATATCTCCACAACTAATTAAAATTTTTAAATTCTGTTTTTACTATACCCTCGGGAAGGCTTCTTGGCACCCGTATGTCAAATTTTGTACTTCTGCATTCAGTAGGGGCTGAACGTATAGATGCTCAGACAGACAGCGAGACAGACATCTTCTTTATATATATATATATATATAAATAATAATAATAAAAACAAGTAAAATTTACTTCATAATATTTGAAATTATAAGCATTTTTTTTTTTTTTTTCCAACAGGTACTATTTAATTTGTCACTCACCTCAATTTCATTCAAAAAATCAAAACTGTAAGCATTTTTTTTTTTTTTTCCAAATTCAGATAATTTATTAAATTTTAAGTAAAATAATCAAGATGAAGAAAACAAATTCTTCAACAAAACTTCATTTGCCATTATTTTGAGTGTGAAAGTGAAAAAAAAAAGTTATATATTTTTAAATCCAATTATTTTTATTTAAAAAAAAAAAAAAAAACTACATATTTCATATAAAAAAGGAATAAATAAATAAATACGTAAAATAATATTAATAAATAAAACATTTATTTAATATTTATATCCTTTACCTTAAATTCTAGAAAGATTGCTACCAGAAAAGACAAGGGCTGCTATCTATCGGTGCAAAGGTTGTCTTTTTTCATTTTCACATTTATATTAAGGAAATCTATTTAAATCAGTTTTGCCTTTATCATTTATTTATTTATTTATATTTTTTTCCCATTCTAGAGAAAGGTAAGAAAAAGTTTTTGGTATTAAAAAAGTTATTTTATAAAATTAATTAAATTTCATAAGAAAAGTATATATTGAAGTCTTGAAACAAATTTTTGCATTGAATGAAAAAATTGCAAAAGGGAAGGGGGGCTTATTTCCAATAATAATAATAATAATAAAACCTAATTTACTTAAAATTGGAGGGTGGAGGGAGGGTTCTTTCGGTATTTTACGGTGTAATGTAATTTAAGTGGAGTAATTGTCACATTTTCCAAGATGCAGAATATTTATTTATTTCTTTTAATTACAATTTAGGCACTTTAAGATAGGATTTTTCAAATGATGTATAATTGATCAAACTTATTTATTTGTTACTTTAGCTTGTTAAAAACGAAGCATAATTTCAATGAATTTAATAAGTTACCTTATCTTGCTTCATTCTTCCGTGAGCAGCTTTCGGCTCGGGGCCCCGAACCCCGAACCTTCCTCAGACGTTGCTCGAGTGGCAAGTGGTCGCTCCTCTTGATCTTCATCTTCACCTGTAATTAGGCGGCGCCACTGTGTATCAATTCCGATTCTCGATTCATGGTCATTAATCGAATTGCGCTCTCTAATGATTTCTATGGTTTCGCGATAGTAGGCATAAGTGGAGTTTTCATAGTTTGCTAATTTTATAACGTCATTGAATTGGATATTTATTTCATTTTCCCGGTAGCTTTTTGATAACGCGGTGGTGTTTCTGTCATATTTTAAATCGTTCTGGTGTTCTTTAATTCGTGTATTTATTTTTCTTTTTGTTACTCCTACATAACAACCTGTTTCTCCATTATTATGTTTAAGGGGGATTTTGTAAATTCCGGCTGTTTCAATGGGGGATATATTATCTTTATCGTTCCTTATCATTTGAAAAACATTCTGATTTGGCTTGATTGGGATATTGACATTTAATTTCTTGGCAGCGTTTTTAATTTTAATGGATGTTCCCTGGTTATATGGAATAGAATGGGTAAATTTCTTTGGTGAATTCTGATGGCTGGGTATATAATTTAATTGTTTAATTCGTTTTTTATATAACTTTTCTACAATGTTCTTTGGATAGCCGGCTTCAGTGGTTAGTGTTTTTATAAAGTTTAGTTCTTTTTTCAAATCTGACTTATCTGTACAAATCAAAATTGCGCGGTTTATATAACTTCTGATTGCATTTATTTTATACTGGTATGGAGTTTTACTACGGTTATTGATTATTTCATTACTAGCTGTTGGTTTTCTGTATACTGTGGTTTGGTGTGACGGTAAGTATGAGTTGGTGAGACGGTTGGCGTTGGTGTGGTGTGGAGAGAAGGGGGAGCATGTGCTCCCTGTCTACCGGAGGTAGAAGCGCTGATTCAAAACAGCCAATTCGGACTGTCAGAAAGGGAATATTTTGTTGGCATCGCACGAACTCGTAGCAGTGCTCGCCGCATGTGCGATTCGGGGAGAAGTATTCCCACGTGGTGTGAGGAGGTCTGTCTTAACTGACTGGTGGTGCATGACCGGACGGCGGGACTACCCTGGCGGACATCGGTGCTCACATAGGGTTGTGATGGCCCGAGCAAACAGGGGCTGTCCAGGTGTCCTGGGTGGGGCCTTCCGAGCGGCAGTACAAGGAGGCTTAGCAAAAACGGGAAGCGGTGCTGATCTTACTAGTCGGCATGTATGTGCGTTATCGGCTAGGGGTGAACTCCGTTGGGAGAGCGGGCCTGGTGGACGGCCTTTGGCCGTCCTCAGAAGGCAAACAAGCCTTCTGGCCGCCAAACCGAGGTCGGCCAGTTACTAGGGCCCTCAGCCCCAACTTTGACCAACTCCGGTTGGTCCGTAGGGGCGATATGAGCCTTGCTATAGCTGATTGCCGAACCTTACCTGGGCCACTTCCCTGCTGTCGCGAAGTTGGTATGTTGCTGTCGTAGCGGCTAAGGCCTGCACGATGTTGGGTCGTCTTGAGACGGGACTGCATGGATACCCTCGTATCTGGGTCAGTCGATGATGGGGCGCGCTTGCGTGTCACCTGTATACTGTGGTTTTTAAACTGTTATTTTCACGTGTTATTTTTGCGTCTAAATAGTTAATCTGATTCTTAATCTCACGTTCACAGGTAAATTTAATGTCCTTATCTAATTTATTAAGTTCGTTAAGTATTTCACCAACATCTTGATCCTTATGAATTACAGCGAAGACGTCATCCACGTACCTTACCCAGAAAAATATTTTATCGTTTAGGAGCTTTAAAATTTTATTTTCCATATTTCTTAATTTAAATTCAGCTATTATCCCAGATATCGGAGACCCCATGGGCACTCCCATATTTTGTTTATAGATGGTATTATTAAAACTAAAAAAACTTTCGAGAAGTATTAAGTTACTTGTGGAAATTAAAGTATGGGCTATTTCTGTTTCATATTTTTCTTTAATTATGTCATTAATTGTTGTCAATCAGAATTTAAAACGAAATATAACTTGAACAAAAAAAAAAAATGGGAAAAGGGAAGAAAAAAAGACCGCGATTTTTAGGTATTAAAGTTTTAATAGATAAAAAAAAGGGAAAAAAGAAAAAAAAAAAAAATCTATAAACATAAGTTAAGGTTTTGATATAGGCTGTATTTTTCAATCTAAGGCTTTTTCTTCACTATGGTCGTTTGGTAATTGGACTTGCTAGATCGAGGTGCCGGTATTTATCCATATTTAATGCTTAGGTAACTTAAACCAACAGGTTTCCCCTCCCCCCTCTTCTCTTCCTTTGAACTTTTTGAATCTTTGATATGATGAAACTAGACTCCATGTTCCCGGGTTCTCACTAGTTGCAATAATATTGTTTTTTAAAAATGAATAGAAATGAAACGTTTTCAAGGTTGAAAAAACTTAATAAAAAGAGAGTCAAAATTGAGGAGAGCATCAATTTTTTACAGGACTGCAGACATTTTAAAGTTATTCCCAAAGTTTTTAAAATTAATAATAAAACGTTAATTAAAAGTTACCCTCACGATGTTCATATTTTTTTGAAAAGAGCTATATCAAAGGCGTTACGCCACAAAAAGTCGGAATTGTATAAAATTTTAGAGAGAATTGAGGAAACCGAGGAATACGCGAAAAGTATTTACGATGAGGGTGAATTTACCGTTCTGAGAAGTAAAATCGAAATTTTTAAAAAGGTTGAAAGAAACATTTTAATTAGGAGACATAATAAAAAATTAAAAACATGGTTGAAAAAGAAAAATATGGAAACTAAACCTATTAATGAACAACCATATTTAAATTTTTCGGATTACCAAATCAATAGCCACGAAGATGCCTTGCTAAAACTTGGACCCAAATTCATACTAGAACAACCAATCAACATCAACGATAGTATTGCTAAAATTGAAACTGCTATAGAAAAAATGCCGGCTCAAAATAAAAATATTATTCGTAACATATCTCATAGAGAATTAAGTAATAGCATCAATAATAAAAATGTAAATTCTGCAGATATTAAGGCTTTAAAACAGTTAAAGAAGAACGAACAGATAACCTGTACATTAATGGATAAAACCAGAAAAATCGCAATTTTAAATAAAACAGACTACATAAATAAAATGAACAGTACCATTGAAGAAATAGACACCACCAAGGTAGAGAAAGATCCAAATAAAAAACTAATTAATAAAGTTAACCAATTAATTAAACATGGAAAATGGCCGGATAATCGCCCACCTTTTATAACTAATTTCGCTCCTAACACCCCTCGCCTTTTCGGTCGCTTTAAAGGCCACAAGGATCCACCTAAATTTCGCCCAATCGTCAGTAAGAGAGAAGGCCCCACGTACCCCCTTGAGAAATATATGACCAATATCTACCGTGATCTTCTCCCCCACTCAAATAATAGTTTAAGTTCAACGGAAGATTTTATTAAACGTTTAAGAGAACTAAAAATTACTGATAACGACTGTTTTGTAAGCTTTGATGTAGTAAATTTATTTCCCTCAATAAATATTAATGAAATTTCAGAAACAGTTAATGACATAATTAAAGAAAAATATGAAACAGAAATAGCCCATACTTTAATTTCCACAAGTAACTTAATACTTCTCGAAAGTTTTTTTAGTTTTAATAATACCATCTATAAACAAAATATGGGAGTGCCCATGGGGTCTCCGATATCCGGGATAATAGCTGAATTTAAATTAAGAAATATGGAAAATAAAATTTTAAAGCTCCTAAACGATAAAATATTTTTCTGGGTAAGGTACGTGGATGACGTCTTCGCTGTAATTCATAAGGATCAAGATGTTGGTGAAATACTTAACGAACTTAATAAATTAGATAAGGACATTAAATTTACCTGTGAACGTGAGATTAAGAATCAGATTAACTATTTAGACGTAAAAATAACACGTGAAAATAACAGTTTAAAAACCACAGTATACAGAAAACCAACAGCTAGTAATGAAATAATCAATAACCGTAGTAAAACTCCATACCAGTATAAAATAAATGCAATCAGAAGTTATATAAACCGCGCAATTTTGATTTGTACAGATAAGTCAGATTTGAAAAAAGAACTAAACTTTATAAAAACACTGACCACTGAAGCCGGCTATCCAAAGAACATTGTAGAAAAGTTATATAAAAAACGAATTAAACAATTAAATTATATACCCAGCCATCAGAATTCACCAAAGAAATTTACCCATTCTATTCCATATAACCAGGGAACATCCATTAAAATTAAAAACGCTGCCAAGAAATTAAATGTCAATATCCCAATCAAGCCAAATCAGAATGTTTTTCAAATGATAAGGAACGATAAAGATAATATATCCCCCATTGAAACAGCCGGAATTTACAAAATCCCCCTTAAACATAATAATGGAGAAACAGGTTGTTATGTAGGAGTAACAAAAAGAAAAATAAATACACGAATTAAAGAACACCAGAACGATTTAAAATATGACAGAAACACCACCGCATTATCAAAAAGCTACCGGGAAAATGAAATAAATATCCAATTCAATGACGTTATAAAATTAGCAAACTATGAAAACTCCACTTATGCCTACTATCGCGAAACCATAGAAATCATTAGAGAGCGCAATTCGATTAATGACCATGAATCGAGAATCGGAATTGATACACAGTGGCGCCGCCTAATTACAGGTGAAGATGAAGATCAAGAGGAGCGACCACTTGCCACTCGAGCAACGTCTGAGGAAGGTTCGGGGTTCGGGGCCCCGAGCCGAAAGCTGCTCACGGAAGAATGAAGCAAGATAAGGTAACTTATTAAATTCATTTTTATTTATTTGTATTTTGCTTTTTGATGCAATAAAATTATTTTTTCTTTAAAAAATGTATAAAATACAATCAAACCTCGTTATAGTGAAGCATATTTGAATTTCAAAAAATTTCAATATATCCGAAGGTTCACTGTAACCAAACTTTGATTACTAACAAAATAGGTATTTAATTAAATAGGTGTTCAGTTGGAAAAATTCATTATAACCGAGAGTTCACTATAGCAAGGTTCGACTGTAAATTTATCTTTTATACTGAAAAAATACTTAATTTTACTTCAAATAAAATAAAAATACATTAGGGACCACAAATCTGCACAGCTCTGGACCAATTGTGCAAATTTCAGGATTTTGAGAATTTAAGTTAGAAAGGTTGCATCAATCTAACAAAATGAAGAAAGCATTGCAGTAGCACATTAAGAGGCAGAAAAAAACTGAAAATAAATAAATGTATCTAAAACTTAAAACAATAATTTTTTTTTGTTAATTTTGGAAACATCTCCATGTTTAATTGTTTATTTCAAAACTGTAGTATCCCATAGTTTTTACACATAATTTTTAAACATATGAACATAAAATTTAGATGGCCTGTTTGTTATCATATTATTAACTGAATTTTATGTAACTTTAGCATAAGAATAATTTTTAAGGTAATATTCATTTTTCACTCAAAAGTAAGCTTTGGAAAAAATGAAAAATTTCAATAATTTTAGGAAAGAACACTAATGAAAAGTGGTGTAAAGAATGCATTAGAGATAGGTAAAGACGCACATGCCTTGAAATGTTAAACTAAATCTCAATTTTTCTTTCTGTATTAACTTTTCTTTTACTTTTATAATGGACTTAAAAAAAATATATATAATTAATAATTTGTAAACTATGAGCATCACCAGAATAATAAAAACATCAATAAATAGTTTTATAATGAACATTTTATTCAATTTTCATGTTTGTATATATATTTTTTAAAAAGCTATTCACATGCATGATGCATACAGGTGCTTAAAAAGTCCTTAAAAAATTGATAAAGTCCTTAAAAACTTCTTACATTTTATACCTTTTTGAAAGTCCTTAAAAACTCCTTACTTTTTATATATGTTTTTTAAGGGTCCTTAAAAAGTACTTTTTTTTTCATAGTTATTGTAATTAGAAATTCTTTTAAAAAATGAAACCGAATAAAAAAGAAAAGAAATACAGCAATATCAATTTTTAAAATTCATTTACGTTAGGAATGATAATAAATATGAAACACGTAACTACTTATCAACAAAGCCAGGAAAACATTAAAATCGTCTGTTTTTTATGCATTACTGAAAAGATGTACTACATGAAAAAAGAAAACTTATTTGTGAAATAAGTAAATAAAATATTTATAAAATATCTAAAAAATATTTATTTGATGACTAATGAAGAAATATGTGAAAATCAGTGGCTTAGCATGATATTTGAATGTGGGCATGCTCAGAAACACTAGGAAAAGATCACTACTCCTCAAGCCGATATTGTTTTTTATAATTTAACCCTTTAACATTCACTACTTAATTTATTTTTAAAATTACTAAACTAATTTTAAAAATGGCTTTTAGACACATAGCTGATCATAAATATTTAAAAAAATAAAAAATAGTGTTGTTCCTTTTTGAGAAATTTTTGGTTTGAAACATCTATAAGTTAAACTTATTAAATTCAAATAATATTTAATTTAATAAATAAAACACTTTGTAAGTAAACATTATCGACTACAAAAACTCGTAAAAGTTGTTTCAGGTGAAAATAATAGTCCAGCTCTTCATTAAATGAAAAAAAAAAAAACTAGATATTAGCGCATCATCTAACCAGCAATTCGCACTCGTGCACACTAAGAAACTTCAAGTGACTTATGCATTTAGCATCGTTTGAAGCATTATTTGTTAAATTTTGGAATAGTGCTGCTATCTGCTGACAGAAATGAAACAAAAGTTTAAAACCTGATTAAAACAAGGAGGGAAATGTTAAAAAAATTGCTGCATAAAAATTCTTAAATTATGTCAAATGCTTGGTTTTGCTGTGAAACCAATGATCGTTAAAGGGTTAAGCATATAAATTTCCAATTTCTCAAACTCATAAATGTAATTTTATATTACTAATTTTGTTGCATTTAACTTAAAAGCATATATCTAAAAATCTGAATGATATTTATGTTAAATTATACTAGGAGGTTTTTCTTGCTGTTGCTTTGCTGATCACTATTTTTTAATATCACTTCGTTAACAAAAACTTAAAAAAGAAAGAAAAATCGATTGAAATCGCTCAGAACTTACCTTCAGGCTTCAGGTCACTGCTGGCTTCAGCTATGTCTTCACTAACCGTACTATGTTGGATTCAGGACCCCACTGCTTATGGCAGTGCCTTAACCAAACACTTCAATTTAGGTGCTTATTGGACTACAGACAGCTCTTATGCATGAACTTAATTGTTAAATTTTGATAAAATTGAAGACTTAATAAATTTAATTCTTTTATTATATTACCATTTGATATCAATAGAAACAACAAATTAAAAATGATGAACCAAAGGAGGTATTATGTCTCCACATAAACAATTTTTTCTTAAAAGGCAACTATTAAGTAAGTATTACCTGTTGTTTTATTGGAGGAAAAAAAAGAGTTTCGCTTAGAAAAAGATAGCATTAGACTCAGAAAATTTTTCTCAAGCGAAACGTATCACTTAAAAAAAAAAAAGAGGGGGGGAGCAGTATTTCTGTATTAAAATTGCGATTATATATCAAGGTTGCCACGCTACCTGGAGTAGTAATTGAATTTGAATATTTTAGGCAGAATTTGGAAAAGTTTGGGAATTTCACATGATTGAAAAAAAAAAAAAAAACTAACCTGCCAACATAGGATCATTTTTTCTTAGCTTTTACCATTTTTTTTAAACAAGACCTCTTTGAAAGATCCCCGTGGAAGGCAATCTTTCTTTAGGTCAAAGTAATATACAATTCTTGTGTTTTCAAGTGGTAGCAGTGGCGGATTTAAGGGGGAGGGCTAGGGGGCTGAAGCTCCCCCCCCAAAACACTGACATTCACAATTGAATATTGCAATTGTACATTTTTTATTGGTCTAGAATAACACTTTGAAAAATCTTAGCCCCCCCCCCCCCCCAAAAAAAAAAAAAAAAAGTCAAGTTCTGGATCCGCCACTGAGTGGTAGCATAATTATTTTGCCCTTAACACAGAAAATGCTCAATATATGGTTTGACTGTCATTTTCTTAGAACACACCTGGAAAAATCAGGGAATTTTTTTTCTCCTATTTGAGTGGCAACCCTGATATATACACTATATTAAATCATATGATATAATGCAAGATAATGAAAAATAAATTGTATTGTAACTGTTCCTAAGATATGCAGAGAGTTGAAATGAAAAAACATGCAATTTGAATAAAATTTAAGGAGAAAAAAAAAAAAAAAAAACGGTATCTCAACACACATCTGCAAGGTCTATCCTATGCATCTGCCAAGTTTTGTAGCTCTGCTATCAATGGCCTGAGTTTCAGCAAACATGACATTTTTGCATAGTCTGAATGAAAATTCAACATTATACTCTAATTTCTCTAAAGAAAATAAACATTTCTGAATTTTTACAACTAAGCTATTTAAATATGATTTAGGGCTTCTTTTATTTGTAATTAATGTTTTTGAACACAGTAAAAGCTCTGCTCGCTGACATTTAACTAACCAGAAATCTCATGTGTCCAGAAAATCTTGACAGCATTTATTACTTTCCCCCCTCTTTAAATTGCAAAGAATTGATAAACTCCCCCCACTGAGAAATGCAAGTTCCTATTTTGGAAAATTATTTCCATTCTGCAATTATCATAGCTGTCTAACTTAGCACTGAGTTCCTCCCCCTACTAATGATATCATAGACTTGTCATAACAGCTGGGGAAGAAAGGAGAACTATTTTTTTATCAATGATTTTTAATCAACCATAACAAACCGTTTCTGCCATTTTATCAAACAGATTCCCCTGTCTTATCATTTTTTTTCACCACAGATTTGTTAACACTTGTACAGTAATGTCTAACAAATTATGATGTTTTAAAAACAGAATCTATAAAACCCATATCTTGTTATCAGATTTGGGCTCTTAACACTTGTTCTGGGCCTGAATCCCTCAACTCTAAAATCAAATATCTAGCACTAATGTTTTACAGGGACACAAAGAAAAATTCTTTATCATTATAGCCTATGGACTCAAATTATTTAAAATGTGTTAGCCTCTAAAACTCTTATTCAAATAAACTGAAAATTTGTATACTTATTATAAATTACCGTCACATGAACTGTATAAATTTTGATGAATTTAGTACTTATGGATTTTCACAGGAACACAACGAACAATTCTTTCATTATAATCTATGGGAAGAAATTATTTGCAGTTTAATAGTGTTACATTAAAGAACATATTATATGGAGAAAAATAAACACCCTATTATAGTTTTCTTCCCCTTTTTTTTTTCTTCTTCTTCTTTGTTTACTTAATGACTTCACTTTATTTATACACCCATTAATTGCGTAATGCTCGGAAAGTCGAGTGGAGTCACTCTAGATTTTTAAATTTGTATTTGAACTTATGAAATTTTATTTATGTTGTGTTAGACTATAATATTAATCAACAGTGTTCTGCCCCCCCCCCCCCCCCCGATAAATTTATAATGTATAAATTAGGATTCTAGGTAGTTCTTAAAAAGTCCTCTGGAAGTCCTTAAAAAGTCCTTAGAAACTCCTTACTTTTCGTAATCATAAATGTGTATGCACTATGACATGTGAAAAAAAAGGAAGAATAAAATAAGGAACAGAAAAGTGATTACAGTTAGAAAGATTTGGCTGTAATCTAACATATGGATGCGTGTGCACCTTCACCTATCTGTAATGCATCCTTATGACCATTTTTCATTAAGTGTTCTTTCCAAAAATTATAGAAATTTTTCATTTTTTCCAAAGCTTACTTTTGAGAGAAAAATGAATATTTATTAGCTTAAAAATTATTCTTATGCTAAAGTTACATAAAATTCGGTTAATAATATGATAACGAACATGCCATCCAAATTTTATGTTCGTATGTTTATTTGTTTAAAAATAATGTCAAAAGAAGAAAATGAGAAAACAGGTTTTTGCTTTAATTTTGTCCACCAGTGTATATAAATATATATACATAATTGTAATTTATACTCAGTTATATAGTTTTTCTGTTCTAAAGATTGAAGATGGTGATTTCCCATCTTAATTCTTTATAAAACTGCATTTTTATATTCAGTAAAGCACTATTTATGTGTCTTTAAAGGGACTGACTGGACGTATAATCAAAATTTAAATGTAACAACACTTTGATTACTACAAGTATAATGGCACTAAAGCAAAATTTGTGTGAAAATACTACTTAAAATATATATATATATATATATATATATTAAGATAGTAACTAATACATTAAATATTACAATTTATATTTGAAGATAATACTTTAAATTAAAAATTATTTAAATTATAAAAAAGATTTATTATAAAAAGTGGAAAAAATCATATTATTAATTCATGACTTGCATACTAATTATATATAATATCACATCTTGAGTATTAATTATATATATTGTGTATCTTTAATAATAAGTATTGATGTATGACCATACAGGTAGTTACTTAATTATATTAATAAATCTTTAATACTCGGCTGACATGCTGATTGCCTGTTAATATTAAGAACTGCATTGTGAATTGAATTGAGTTTTAGGAAAAGTCCCCTTTATTTAGTATGAAAAAATAATGACCAGTTAAGAAATTTTGCGAAGTTTTGAAAAATGGGAAAGATGTATAACCAGTGTTAAGCAGCATATAAATGAAGAATTTTTGCGTATAAATTAATAGGAATGAATCAGGGCTTTAATAAAAGGACATATAAGTGTAAAAGACATATGAATGAGAGACATATAAATTTATAAATGGTGTTTTACTGTATTTTTATTTCTGGGATTTTTGTAAGAATATACTAATTTATCAGAAATGTCTTTGCTTGCATTTAAAACACTCAGAAACTTAATATCACCATTACATATTGCTCTATAATTTTAGTAACATTTTGTGTATAGATTACAATCGATCTAGTTCAATATATGTTGTGTTTTTATTGAGAGAATTGCCGTTATACATCAAAATATTTTGTGTATTTTGACTTCCAGTAGTATAAGTAGCCTAAAAAAAAAAAAATAAAAAAAAAACACCTTTTTAAAAATATAGCTGATTGTAATTTAAGCTGACCATTTGTTAAATTTCATTATGAAGTCTGGTTTCTGGACAGTTTAACTTACAAATACAAGTTTTAAAATTCAAAATATTTTTCTTGTTCATATCCATGAAGCTGTGCAAATTTTTGGTCAGTGGATTTACAGTGCTCTAGTACATTAAATTGTTCATACATTAAAATTCCTTTTAGCATTTTAATTAAACTACTACTAAACTTCTGCTTGTGAGTCTTAACATAATGTTTATATATGTTTAGAAAATTTCATTTTTAGTTACATCCTGACACAAAACCTGGGGATGCATCTCAACATAAAAAATTTGTTGAATTAAATGATGCTTATACTACTCTCCTCAATTCAAAAAGTAAAAGGAAGAATGCTAGAAGAAGAGCAGCTTCAGCTGCTGCTTATACTAATATTTGGAGATCAGCAAATCATAAAGAAAAAAAGTAAGTGATACTTAAGTGAAGTTTTTGAAATTTTTTTTTATAATGCTTTTGTATTAAAATTTTGGGAATAAAATGTACCTGAATTAGCTGTGTTGAATTTCTGTGCCATCAATTAATAGATTTTATTTATTATATTAATTGGTGTTTCTTAATATATTTTTAAAAAATAATTTCCTGAATATAAATTCAGTAAAACATTTCCATTCACATAATGGGATATTTCATGCTAATTTGCATTACATTTAGGCTTCTTTTTTTCCTTTTAAATTAAAATTGTGTTTGAAGCATTTAAATTACTATAAAAATAAGTATAGACCTTACATTTTAGCTTCAATAAAACTTTGGTGAAGTACTTTCTTTATTAGGGAGATTTCCCTTATCCTCAACACCAAATTTGACAGTGGTGCTTGGCTGTGGCGAACTTCGAAGCTGATGTTTTCGTTCTCTTCTCTCCTCCAGGAGGTGGCACCATGCCGGGTCCAGACTGGCCTTTGATTTGCTGCCGTTGCATGCCTCTGAGTGGTTCAAAATTTTGACTGATTCACAGAACAAAGCATAGTCCTGATTATTATAATGCACTATTTTTTTGACATTTTAATTAATTTCTATTTCTTCTTTTTGGTAGATTTGGGCCAGGGCTGTAGTGCTTTTGCCATATTTTATGTTATTAATGTGTTCGTTTATTCTGCTTTTTATTTTATTTTTTTGACATTCCTATGTAGCATCCTATTTTATTGTTTTTGTAGGTGAATGGTATTTTGTAAATTCCTGCGGTTTCAAGATGGGAAATGGGATCTTTATCACTTCAGATTATTTGATATATGCTGGGGTATGTCAACATTATACTTTTAAGCAATATTTTTAACTTTGACTGCGGCACCTTGGTCAAAAGGAATAAAGTTAGCATATTTTAATGGGGGGTTTTGGTGTTTAGGGATATGATTTAATTGTTTATTTCTTTTTTTGTATAGTTTTTAAATTAAATTTTTGGGTAAGTTGGCTTGGTTAGCAAGTTTTTTGATGTAATTAAGTTCTTTTAAATTTTGAGGTTCGGTACATATCAAAATTGCTCTGTTTATATTGGCTTGGATTGCAATGATTTTATATCTGTATGGTAATTAATAATTTCTTGATGTGCTGGGGGTTTTCTGTAAACAGTAGTATTTATGGAATTGTCTAGTCTTTTAATTTTGACATCTAAATAATTTAATTCTTTATTGTTTTCTATTTCGCATGTAAACTAAATATTTTTGTCTATTTCATTTGAGTACTTTAACATTTCATCCACATCTTCGTCTTTCTTTGTGTATAATGACGAAAATATCACCATATCTGTTCAATAAAAATTTTTACCTTTAAGTTTATTCAAAATTATGGTTTCTAAAATTCTTAATTTATATGCACCAATGAAACCAGATATGGGAGATCCCGTAGGGACTCCCTTTCACTGTTTAAAAGTTTTATCATTGAATTTAAAATAACTTTAATTTTTAAGAATAAGTTACTGGTAGTTTTAAGGGATTAGGCTATAGGTTAAGGGTTTGGTGTAAAACTATTTTTATTATTACTATATATGATTGATTAGTAAGTGCTAGAAGTTGAGATGGGCTTTATTTCATATGATAGGATAAATATTACTGTTATTTCATGAAAACCGATTAGCACAGTAATATATTACTGAAAAGACTCTAGTAAATAAGTAATGCTTCCATCTTCTCTCTGCACAGGGAAAAAAAATAAAGAGTGCGCGAAAAAAAGAAGTCATATCTCTAGCAATGTGCTAATATAACACAGATAGAAATTAGATTATTTATTAGAGTGAAAATTATTCTTTTAACAGGAAATGAATGAATCATTGAAATTTTGTCAGTTTTCATTTAATGGTTAATTCTTATTAATTCTTTGGGTTTTATATTATTAGTCAAATAATCTTTTGAAATAAATAATAGCTTTGGTTATCCTACATCTTTCTAATGTTTTGCTGAAAGTGTTATTTGAAACATACTTTATGGTGCATTAGTTTAGTTCAAATATCAGTATAAATCCTATGCCTGTGAAATTTAACTTTGTAGATTCATATTAGTCAAATAATCCTTTTTATTAGACTGTATTATGGTGTTATAATATGGTGTATTATTTTTATTTAAATAAGTATAATCTATGTGCCTGTAAAAATTAACTTCGTAGAAATCAACTATTTCTAATTTGAGAAAGCATATTCAAAGTGTCTCTTTGCTAAATATGACTGAAGAATATTAATTCTCTTGTCAGTCTAGAATGTTCAAGTCCTTCTGAAAATCAAAAGAGACAATTAGTTGGTAGTTAGAATTTGGTATGTTTTAAAAGATTTATTATTATTTATTTTTAATTATATGATTTATATATTGCACATTCTTTATTACAGGAAACAGCACTCGTGTACGGGTTGCTTGGAATTATTTGAAATATTCTGTTTTTGTGTTTAAATGGAAGTATTTTTAATTTAACAGAAACTCATGCTTACTTAATTGGGATGAACGTCCATGAAAAACTTTTTAAACTTTGACTAACACTATTTCATATCAGCATTTTTTATTTTTTAATTATAGAAATTCTAGTATTTTTGAAGTGAAGATTACTGTTCAAATGTATTGGGACTCAAAAACATTAATTGTATCCACTATGCACAACAACTGTGCATATTGTATATCCTGAAAGGATTAGAAAGGGCATTAGTCATACATTGACTAAGCAATAAGAGGTCATAAAAATAATATATTGCTAAAAGTAGTGTGGAACGAAGTAGCCTATTACTGAAAAGTAACTGATTATCCCATCTCTAGCTAGAAGCCCAGTTTAGTAATTTAATGTACTTTAATAAATTAAAATGCCTTACTTTAAAGTTGCTCCATAAGCACTTTCAGTCGGGTGTCCGACTTTCTTCAGATGCACAGCAATGCCGTTTACAAAGAATCGGAGGCACAACACAAAAAAATTATTGTGGCGGGTCCCAAGGGATGTGTTATTTTTCTCTATATATTAAAAAAAAGTTACTGTCACTAGCACCAATTTTTTTTGTCTGCGACAACATCTTCTCGCGGAGGACAGGGTCCTTCGCGTCATGAGAGGTATCAATGTGTTCCGAATACTCCAAGGAAGATATTTCAGCTGCTTAGAAATTTCTATCATTTTATTTAAAGAAGTTATTAACTAAAAACGATAAGTTTATGAAGGTACTCTATTTGCCATTTTGAAAAAAGCTTCTCCCAGTGACGTTGTTCTTCTGTCATGAAGTCATTTTATACGGGTAAATTAAAATATGATCCATGTTGTACGTAGGTTGGTAGGTGGGATTTAATGTCGCACCAGTACTGCGCTATGAGTAACTGGTGACGGTTTGGGACGCACCCCCTAGAGATGTTCCGGAGACATGCCATCACAATTTGATCTTTCATGGATGGGACAGCCCCCCCCTCCGCTTTGGTGATCCCCAGAGGTATAGTGTGTATGGGAACATGGAGGACTTTGCAGCCACAGCAGATTTTATATGCACCAGAAACCATTAATGTACCCGATGGTCTTTGGACGGTTCAAGTATCGAATCGGCAGTCTTCCAATTATGAGCTCGGTGCTTTACCTACTGGGATACAACGGCTCAGAACCATGTTTGTAAAATAAATAAATATCAATGTTGCTATTAGTAACTTTTTTTCTCTACTTTTAGAAAATTAAAATATGATCCATGGTTGTAGGTATGTAGGTAGTTAGGTAGGTTGGGTTTGACGTCGCACCATTACTGTGCTTTGGATGATTGACGATGGTCTAGTACACACCCCTAGGGATTATTCCGGAGACATGCCACCACATTTTTTATCCTACATGGAGGAGGTGGCTTTCCAGCTTCCATGATCCCCAAAGGTATAATTTTGATGGAAACATGGAGGACATTGCGACCACGACAAATTTTACGTGCACCAGCCACCATTAGTGTACATGACAGTCTTTGGCCAGCTCGAGTACCAAACCCGTAATTCCAATTACGAGCTCAGCAGTCTACTGACTGGGGTACCGCTGTCCGGATCTATAGTTGTAAAAAAGAAATAAAAAGGGCCATATACTAAAGTTGTAATGCAAAATGGTCTAGATATTATGAATTTCTTTCCATTCAAAAAATAAATAAAGGAATAAAATAAAGTAAAATACTAATTTTTAGCAGAATTTTCATAAAAATAAATAAATAATGTGCTGTTAAATATTATATATTTCAATTTGACATTGAATATGGGGATTTTTGAAATAATTTTCTGCTTTTGTCTTGTGTTAAGCACTATTAATATTCTTATTCAGTGAAAGGAAAGCAGCTAATAGGCAGGTAAAGCTCTGCATGTGTAATAAGTAAAGTGAGTTCGAGCGGGGAGGCAAAGCCTCCCTCGGGGGTTGGTGAGCGGAGCGAGCAGGGGGCAGACCTCCCTAGTGTTCTTAAAAAAAAAAAAAAAAAAAAAAAAAAATTCAAACTGGAAGAAAGAAAAAAAACAAATTAAAAAATATATTTCTTCGTTAAAACTGATATTTTCCTTATATTTTTAAAGCATTCCGCTCTGAAGAAGAAAAAAAAACCCCTTTAAAACTCCATTTTACCATAAAGGAAAAAGAACCTATCGTGTACAATAAACACAAACAAGCGGCCGGCGTAAAATCAAAAATAAAGTTCCAACTCCGAGACAAGAAAACGAAGTTTCTATGCAAAAAGATTATTAGTAGAAAGTGTATGATACACCGAATCATATCATTGCATAACGAATCACCAATGGGTGCCCTCTATCAAAGCTTTCCTTAAATATGAAATTCGAAAAATGGTTGCAAAACCATTCTTTTTAAAGAATCCAAAAATATTTCTATCCAATTTTAATACAATATACGATAAACACACACAAGTGACCCTGGTCAGTGCAAAAACACAAAGTTCTGAAACGCAAACACGAAGTCCTAATATGAAAAAGTTAGCAGTTAAAATGTGCCGGTACATTGAATCGCATCACCCTGTTGTGTTCTAAGTTTGTTGGAACAAAACAAAACAAATGCACTGAATGAACAAACGTGATTACAGGAACATGACATTATGTCTGTATTAAGATTCAAGAAACTTTATTATTAAGAAAACCTAAGAATTAAAAAAAAAATTAATATGTCTGCTGTGTTAAGCAAAAAATAAAATATTTTTGCGAATGCCAGAATGTTATTATGATTATTATAGTAATTTCGTTTACAGATGAGTAAGTACACTTCTTTTATTTTTTTTTCTCTAATACATTATTTAAATTATCAGTACAGTTTATTGGTAAGTTATTTTGGGGTTAAAAGAGGGTGGGGGTCTTGGGATTTGAAGTGGAATGTGTATCTAAATTTTTTAATCAATCTGCTTATCTGATAAAAACCTCATTTTTCAAAAGAAAAAACTTTTTTATAATTTTGTTCTCTTAATGCTAATAATTTCGAGAATTATTTTAAAAATGTTTCTAGTTTAACACTAAAATAATAATAATAATAATAATAAGCTATTATACTATATTTTCTCTCTCTCTCTTTTTTCTGGCTCCAGAGCACATTGAGCTAAATGTTTTGAGATGTTTCTTAACAGCAACCACCTCCTACATAATATTAGTTTTAAGACAATCTCAAAAAGAGCTGGTTAAAAATTCCTAAAAAACTGTTTTTCATCTACAATAAGATAAAATTTTAATTTATATCTGTAATATATAAATCCATTTATGTGGGGACCCATTCTTTTAACTCATGGGTCCCATGGACCCATGATTTTGAAAGTCTAGTGGCATCACTGGATGTCTAAGTAATTGTTATAATTTGATAGCTTGCAGATATCGTTAAAATTAATGTCAATTAGAATTTTGCTATTGGTTATTATTATTGCTGCAAGTAACTTTCTATTAACATCAACCTTAATTGCAGCTAATAACCTCATTCTAAGAGAAAACTACTTTAGATTTAACAATAAATGTTATAAACAGATAAAAGGTATCCCTATGGGATTACCCGTATCTGGATTCATAGTCGAGCTCAAACTAAGATTAATTGATAAAACCATTAACAAACTTTTCTTAATGACATCAAAACCTGGTTCCATCACATAGACAATGTCTTTGCCATCATAAACAAAGACTGTAATGTCGAATCCTACTTAAAAACACTTACAAAATAGACCAAAATATACATTTATGAACCAGAAAAAGATAACCAAATTAACTTTGTAGGAATCACAATTATTACAAAAACTGATAATGAGTTCGAAACCATGGTATACCAAATAATAGTAATGAAATAATTAATGTGAAAAGCAAAACCCCATGCAGCTATAAAATAAGTGCAGTCCAAACATACATGAATAGAGCCATCACAGTTTGTTCAAATGAAAATTTATTGAAAGAAGAATTAAACAAAATTTATGAAATCGTAATCAAAGCTGGTTACAACAATGGACTTGTAAATAAAATACAGGGTGTCCCATAAGTCTGTAGACTTTTAAAAATTCATAAGAATTGAAGGAATCGGCAGATTTGAATGTGATTTGTGATAAAGGTTATTCTCTTGATGAGTAAATTTTCTCAGTAAAGAAAAAAAGATAGTTAAATTTTTCATCGATAGAGGGTGCTGCATGGACGAGTAACAAGAAATATGCAAATCAGAGTCCTATAAATTGCAGGGTTTTACGATTAACACATCTTATTTCCTATTTTGCTTCTTACTTGTTCATATATGAAGTTTTAATTGTGATTCTGACTTGGTGGATAATGCATTATTGGTGAAGATATTTTCCGTGAACTAAGAACTGCTGACTGAAGCTATAATTAAAGGTGTTGTAACTTGTTTGCAAACTGTTATTTGCGGTGATAGTGAACTCATAGAACAGGATTTATATGCCTGTAAATATTTGCATGGAAATAAATGTACTTTTTCGTAGAAATTTGTGATTTGTTCACATACAGCACCTTCTATTGAAGAAAATTTTAACTAAAATTTTTTTCTTTACCAAAAAAAAAAAAAAAACCTTTATGAGAATTATTTTTTCACAAACCACGTTCAAATCTACCAATTCCTTCAGTAAGGAATTTTCAAAATGTCTACAGACTTATGGGACACCCAATATATAAAAACAGAATAAAATGTTTAAACCAAATTAGCAATGCACAGAAAACTAAAAACAAATATACAAGCTCCATCCCATACAGTAAAAGTACTTCAGTTAAAATAAACAACGAAGTAGTTAAAATTAACATAAATATACCCATAAAACCAAATAACAATATATTCCAAAGAATAAGGAATGACAAAGATGAGATTGACCCCTTACAAACTGTAGGAATTTATTAAATCAGTTATAAAAATGACAAAAATGAATTTGGATTCTATATAGGCATGACTAAGAGGAAGATTAAAAATTGAAGAGAACCAAAAAATAAAATAAAATAACCATGCCTTAACTAAAATCAATTGCGAAAGTACAATCAACATTAATTTTAATGACATTCACAAACTATGAAATTATAACAATCACAGTTACGCAATCACAGCATCATTGCATAAAGGGATAAAAACTATAGCCAATGAGCACACATACAGTGATCAGGGAACAACTGAACTTGCAGACCGAGGATGGCTCTCCTCATTAAACAGATAACAACAAAGAGAAGCTAGCAATTATCTAAGATGTACATCTGAAAAAGGTTGGGTACCTAACTGAAAGTGCTTAAGGAGCAATTTTAAAGTAAAGCATTTTGATTTTAATTTATTAATGCTTAAGAGGTTCTCCTTTGTTTTATATTTCATATTTGGTTAATGTGCTTTTTTTATTTTTTAAAGAATTGAGTTCATAATTTCCAAGTTTTTATTGGATTAATTTATTATTATTATGTTACCAAATGGCAATTTTTTTCCCTGCAAATTAGGTTAAGATGGATTTTAAGCTATATATAGCATCAGGTTAATTTGTTAATAGAAATTTGTAAAGATAAGGATTTTAAAAAGCTGTGCATTTCATCCATAATCTACCATCAAGCATCTCATTGAGTGTTGCATTGTTCAATCACTTTCCATCTGCAACACAAAATATCATCAGTATTATTACAGTTTAACATTCGAAGAAAAAAAATTCAATTTTCTTTTTATTAATTCTCTGTATTAGTTAACAATGCATTTTATTTTACTATTGGGTTTAGTTTGCTTATCAAGCATATTTTTTAATTTCTGAAAATATTTTCGAAAACAGGCAAAAACTGATTATTTTTATGAAAAACTCTACAAAACTGAATTTCACTGATATTCACACTGATATTCTATATCAAATACTTATAAAGAACCCCTCATTCTCTTTGCAAATAATTTTCAGGGCTATTGAATATAGATCAGTTGCCTTACCATACAGCAAAAATTCTAACTTTTCAGCAGCTGAAATATCTCTTTGGCTATTTTAAGTCTTTCTTTTTAAACCACTCTCTAAGTAATTCTGCTATCCTGAGGCCCAATAAAAATAAGTTTTCATTCATATCCAGTACACTTCAGTCAAAACCAAAATTACCCATTTTAAAATTCCAAATTAAAGAAAGTGAATGTTATATTTTAAAGTAATTATAAAATATAATTAACAATCATATGTTTTATATCAGCACCATATATTAGGGAAGATTATTCATTTTTCTTCTTTATCAATATAGATTTAATTATTGATAGTCATGTGTATAGTTTCTTATCTGATATAAAATTTTGATTTTTCTTTTAACAATAAAAACAAATAAAAACAAATCACTATTTAGCCAATTTCAAAATTAAAACCAGAAAAATTAAAATTAACCTTGATGCTATATATAGCTTAAAATCCATCTTAACCTAATTTGCAGAAAAAAAAAAGCCATTATGAACTATGCCAGGTTGAATTATGTTTGGACAAAGACATAGCCTTTCAACCCCCCCCCCCCCCGGATACTTTAAAATTAAATAAATATTCATTTTTGACCATTGAAACACATAAGTTAGTCTCAGTCCCTCACAAATCACATCCCTGTGTTTGGGTAAAATCAGTTACCCAGCTTAATGCAGGTATCTATGCACAAGCATGGGTCCATGGGCTAGTAATAATTTTTTTTTTGAGTGTAAGTAAATAGCAGAATAAACTAAGAAAACTCCAGCTAACAAATGTGATAAACTCTTCATGTTTATTAAACTTCTCAGCAGTGGCGGATTCAGAACTTAACTTTTTGTGTGTGTGGGGGGGGGGGAGGGCTAAAAGTTTTCAAGATGTCATTCCAAATCAATGAAAAATTTACAATTGTAATGTTCAATTGTGAATGTCAGTGCTTTTTTTTTTGTGGGGGGGGGGGGGCTTCAGCCCCCTAGCACACCCCCCCCCCCCAGATCTGCCACTGCTTCTCAGTACTTTACAGTTGCAAAATAATTTAAATAATTTTTTTATGAATATATATCTTTGGATATAAATGTTTATATATTATCATTGGATGAGTAGATTTATTTATGAATTAAAAGTCGTATTATTTGAGCATTAATAAACCTGTTTTTATGCACATATAAAATGATAAATTTGTTCATTTTATAAAATTTTTGTTGAATTATCACAGGAGTGAAACTTTTCAGGGGCTATCCCTGAATTCAGGGTTTTTGAAAATTTTACTGTCTTTGAATTTC
Organism: Salticus scenicus; assembly: GCA_963930645.1. NCBI lineage: Eukaryota > Metazoa > Arthropoda > Arachnida > Araneae > Salticidae > Salticus > Salticus scenicus. Next base: position 150,483,015 of record OZ005651.1, read on the forward strand.
ATTTTTAATTACTTTGTTTTACAGAAATTTCTCATTTTGAATGTTTAATTTGTCTTATGTACTACGAATTTTGAAAATAACGCTTAATATAGGTAGCCATATGATATATCATTAATAAATCTCCCCTATCTGCATGCAAGGAACAATTTTCAGGGTTTTTGCAAGCGAGGTAGTTTCACCTCTGTTATCATAAGTTAAAGTATTTTTCAGTTGAGGATTTAAACTGTGTGACTCATGTAACTTTATAATGAAGCAGAAAGGACCAATTGAAATCTTGTATTATCAATTGAATCATTATAATTTCTTTTTCTATACAATGTAGTAAATTGTTCTTTGCATAATGGAAATTTTTTTAGGGTATATTAAATTAATTTTCTTAGAGTTTTACAGTCTTTGTGTATTTTTTTTTTTTTTTTTTTTTTCTAGTGAATCTCAAGAATATTGGTCTTCAGAAGAAAAAGCATGGTACGAAAAAGAAGAATATCAAAAGTATTATCAGCACCACGACAAAGATAATTTAATGAATAAGAATCTTAGAAAAGCTAATATATGGGTTATAGCTGGTTGTTTCATCCTTATGTTAGTTGGTTCATTTTTATATTTATCTGCATACAGGTATAGTGTAATTTGTATGATTTTTTTTCTCACCTTTTTTTTATTTGAAATAATAAATATAAATAATATTAAGAACAATTTTTGTTCTAGATTATATAATACATCATCTCTACATATGTAAAAGAAGATGTGTGTGTGACCATCGCTTTGTAGGCAAACAGATGATTGCAGAGCTACATAATTTTGCATGAAGGTCCATATTGACATCTCCCGATACACCTCAAAGCCCAATTTCTGGAATTTTAATTCATTCTTGTAAATTAATTAAAAACTATAAATTTCTAAAATGATCTTTTCTAGAGACAGAAACATAAAAGAACTTTTTGTGGTCCATTAACTCAGTTGGTTAAAGCATCAAGCTAACAACACAAAGGTTATAGGTTCGGTCCTCTAATGGCCAATATGTTACTTTTTGCAGATAATTTATAGAAAATATGACAGCTGATAAAGGAAAATCTTTCTGTATCTTCACAGTATCCTAAACTGCAAGGATAACAAGAAAGTGACAAAAAATGAAGTTAAACTTAGAAGTGCGTTCGTGTTGGTCACTTCTTAGGCATATGGCTGAATGCTGAACTACAAAATTTTGCATGGAGGTCCATTTTGACCTCTCCTGATGTACACTGAAGCCTGATTTTTCAATTTTTTATTAGTTTTTTTTTTTTTTTTCTAATTAAATAAATTTTTTTCAGCTGGGAAGATTGTCTGGTGCTGCTGCCTTTTGTCAGACAGTGATAATGATAATCTATCTGAAAAATGTAATTTTTGAATAATAGCAATTTCACTTGGCCAGTTGCACAAGGCTTTAGGGAAGAGTAGACGGGTCGATGAAAGTATGTGTGCCCCGGGCCTCACATGAAAGCACTGGTGTATATATAGGGAGGTTTTGGGAAACAACCCCACCCATACATTTTTTAACTTTTTTTTCTCAAGTTGGGTTTCACTTAAATAAATTTAGTTATACATCAATTTATATCAGTCTATTTTATTCTGGTACACCCGTTAGTAGAATCAGTTCTGTAAGCAAATTTTAAATTTTTTGATCAAAATGAAAAAAGAGATAAAGATGAGTAATGCTACCATAATTCTAATAAGGAATTGAGAGGTTTTTTTCTATGTGCATAGGCATAGAAGAAAACATGACCTTTTTTATGATTCTTGAAAATGTTTTTAATGTTGTTATTTTACATTTGTAACACTTTTTAAAATGTTAAAAATTTTCTTAACTATTCTTTTGATGTTTCTAGTATTCATTACAATATTTTTAGTTTTGCTCTCAATAAATTTAGCTGTATGTCATTAACAACATATCTCAAATTTTCAGAACTTAATAACAGCATTTTAAAATTACAAAAGCTAATAGTACAGTTAAGTATTGTTATTTCTACATGATTTCTAAAATCAACAGAGTCAGTGGAGTAGCAAGCATAACTAGCACCCGGGGCAGAATTCCTTTTCGATAGTAGTACCAGTGATAGTATTTTAGAGGTGCCAAGTATTATGATTTGTCCATAATTATTACGGATTTACAACAATAATTACGGCATTACGGACAACATATAAAAATTATGAATTATACGCTTTTAAAAAAAGTCACAGATATCCTTCGTTAAAAAAAAGAAACCCCACTAAAGATCAATGATCAAACGCACAATGGAAGCATTCCAATTCTCAATCTTTCCCCATCCGCAAAATAATTTTCAATATTCATTTTAAACTTGCTTTATAAGATTCTAGAAACTATAAAGGAATAGAATTATACAATATTTCTTGCTGATCTAATTATTTTTTACTCTCCCTCCTTCCCCTCTTTTCTTATCTCCAACTAACCATCATCGATTAAAAGCTCTGCAGAATCCTTTAATTTCCCAATCTTTCTCCATCAGCAGTATAAATGTCAATATTCATTTTAAACTTGTGTTATTAGATTGTAGAACCTATAAAGAAGTAGAATTGTTGAATTTCTCATTTATCTAATTATTTATATTTTGACTGCCCCTCCCGCTTCCCAGCTGGGGATAAGGATTACTTCTAGAATAAAAAAAGTGATAGAAATGCTCAATATTCCTCACATATGTAATTATTTTTAGGCTTTATTACTGAACTTGATGAATCTATTTGTTTTTCCTTAATAAATTTAAAATACATACTATACCATCAAACAAAAGATATGTTAGGTTTTATGCAAGATACTTAAAGAAAAATAATAATAAAAATGTTTTTTAAAAAAAAGAACAATGTTTTAGTATTTAATGCCATAAAAACAGTTGTCTATGAAAAAGTGACTATTAAATAATAATAATAATAATAATAAATTGTAACCCCCCCTCTCTCCCCCAAAAAGAGAGAGGGGGGGAGATCCAACTGTAACCCCCCCCCCCCCTCTAAAGCAGTTTTTTTTTTTCTTTTTTTGTAAGAAGGCAAAGAAATACATATTTATTTACTTTTGTTTTAGAGATTTTTCTAATTAATATATTATATACTTGTTTACAAAAACAGTGCAATTCACTGTTATAAAAATTGGCTTGTGCATAAAAATTATTCCATTCATGTCTCCACGTTGTACAAGTATATAACTCTGATTACTAATATCTTATTTAAACTTGGCACCTCTGTGTGTGTGTGTGTATATATATGTATAATATATAAATATTATCTATTTTTTTTAATTATGACCATTATATATATTTTATACATACATATGTATATTAAATATTATATACTGTATTTTATATATATATAGTAAATAGTGTGATATGGCATATCAGTTTCTGATGGCAATACCATTACTGATAAGTTTTAAGAAATTGGCGGCTCTAGTATTTACTCCATTTTACATAGGAAATATCCGATAGTGAACTTGAATAGCATATTTCAATTTCATTAAGATTTATGTACAGTAAAGTTATTAAAATATGATTTATAGAAAGACCTTTCATAGAACACAATGCTTTGGAATACTTTCAGATGTCCCTGTACACAAACCAGTAGAGATATTCACTCCATTTTCAATGGGGAACATCTGATAGTGAACTTGAATAACATATATCAGTTTCAAGAAATTCAACAATTATTTATGGGAGTTAGAGCACGGACAGACAGGCAGACAAATCGAAGTCCTTAATGCTTTTGATCCCTGTTGGAAAGTGTTAAAAAAAAGTGGTGGGATCATTTATTAAGTATATTTCTATGACTCAAACATTTTTTCCTTAAAAAAAATCTTATGTTTTTTTATCGCTAAAAATAAAATTAAACTTGCACAAATGTTAAGTATACTTTTTAGGACAGAGGACTATTAGTTTCAATCTGGATAAAAACGTCGTCGCCTGTTTTTGTAGACCAGTCTTGTGTAACACCGAAAAGGGGGAAAATAAATTAGAAACATATCAGTTCTATCGTTACAAATTTGTTACCAAATGAAAAGGGCGATTTTTGTTAATCCAGTGATGCAAAAAAATTTTCGACACAACAATTACATTTTTTTAAATTAACTAAAGTGTGATATTTAGGTGGAAACAATTCATTTTTATTCATTTCAGTCATTTTAAAAAGTACTTGCCCAGTTTTGCTGTAAAAAAATTAGATAAAAAATAATTAATAAATAAATATTTTGCAGAGTGAAATTAACAGTCCTCTGTAATAAACTAAATTCTGTCTTTGACAGAATTTTTACTTTTTATATTTCTATTATTACTATTACTGTAAAAGTTACAAATGGGCTTGTATTTCTACTTTCGTCATTCATCTAATGACATTTACATGGTTATAGATCTATATTCGTATACCTAATATTAAATTTATGTATAAAGAAAGATTTCTTGCCTATTTATAGCTGTAAATAAAGTTTCATTTATCTTCTTACAATCTTTGTTGAGTTCAGCCAATTTTTGAAAACTGCCTTTTATTATAAAAATGCCTTTCACGTGACCCAGAAATTTTTTAAAGTTTTTATTTATAAAGTGAAAATAATGAAAACTATTGTGAAATTTTATTCATTTCTTTTTTTAGATTAACATCTCTTATATTGCATTAAAAAATAGATTATTAGTGCAAATTCCGTGCCACGATTTTTTAAAAATATTGTATCTTAAAATTAGTGTTTTATTTTTATTTTGCTCATAGCTTCTATTTTATACTTTTATAACAGTTTTGCATTTTTCTTAAGACCACCCATATAGAATCTCAAAAATATTTATATCACCTTTATTTCTATTCAATTTAACAATATCCAGTCAGTAATAACTCTTGTGGATACTCATTTGTAGTCTCCCAATGAGGTTTCTCAAAATATACATGTTTAGCTTAAACGAGTGTTATCTGAAACCTGAAACTTTCCAAGAATATCGACCCCCAAATCAGAAGGTTTTTGCCTTCCCGTTTCTCATACCATCTTTTTCATAGATCTTTCTTGATTGATTGGCAAGTCTTACGAGCAGTAGTTTTCCCCAACAATTTAGATTATTTTGTTTAAAAAAAGAAATCCTTTTATGAATATTTATATATCTTTGTAAAAAAAAAATTTTCTTCATGCTTCATTTTAATGATTCAAGCTATGTGCAAACATTATTAACAACACATTTTATCGGACAAATCAAGGAAGGAAATATTTAATTATATTACATATTAATTTAAAGTATATTTCCCAGAAATCAATCAAAACAAAAATGAAATTTTACAGGAAAACTTGGAGATCATTTGGCACCCCTCTGCAAGATGCGCCTGGGGCATGATAACCCCCCCTCGCTACACCACCAAAGAGAGTGTTCTTTTTTTTTCACCAGTGTTCTTAAGAAATGTTCCTATCAGACTTCTATGACTGAGATTAAGTTATCCCGTTGTTTCTTGCTCATCTATACTTTTATAAGAATTTATTTATTTTTTATAAATATATATATATATAAAAAAAAAAAAAGTGCTGTACTAATGATTATGTATATTTTACTGTGTGTGCAAACATTAAAAATAAAAATTCTTAAACAGAGCTGCCCTGATAATTAAAAAGGCTCTGACACCATTTTTTTAAATAACATTATAAACCTCTAAATCTAATTCAAAGCTTTCTAAATACTTAATAATTTTTATGACAATCTGTTGACCAATCAGTTCATACACAAATAAAATATTAATCTTAAATATACATGCTAACATACAGTTAATACATACAAAATATTTGCCACATATAAAACAATATTTTGTTGTTTAAAAAAAACCTTATGAATAAGTATATTGCAAGTGAAGAAATTTCTATAATTTTTGTAATTACGATTTCCCTATAATTTTTCATAGCAGTGCTTCTTGAACAATTGAAAATCAGGGGCGCGCTGACCCAGTGTGCAATGTGTGCGGCGCACACAGGCGCCAGGCAACTAAAGGCGCCTACCAAGAACTAATTACTAAAAAAAAAAAAAAAACTTTTATAATGTCAATGCTAGGCAATGTGAATGATGTTTCGTAACTAGGTGGTGGTGGTGAGGGGGGGCACCCCCCCGCCACCCCCGGATCCCTACAACCCCTTCCCCCCATCTGGAAGGAGTTCACCCCCCCCCCCCAAAGAAAATGCTGTTTTGGCAAAAAAAAAAAAAAAAAAAAAAAAAAAATGAGCTAATCGTCATTTTTAAGTCTCAGCATTACGTATTTAAGTAAAAAGCGCTTCTCAAAAAATTTTCTGGCTACGACCTTGTATCACACATTATAAATCAGTTTTATATTTTACTTTATTGTAGATTCATTGTCATAAGGGGGAGGGGGGCGCCAAAAACTCACGTAATGTAATAAAAATGTGTCTGCCTGTAAATCGAAAACTTGTGTTATTTAGCTTCACTAAAATCGAGAGTGTTCGGCCTAAAAATTAAAACTGAATTCGGCAGACCCGGGGGAGTGGGGCTAAGGAACTCAAACCTCTGTCCCCAAAAAATAAATCACAAAAATTTAAATTAATGACAACTCTTGAAATTCGTATCGAAGCGAATGCATTTCAAAGCATTAAGCATTTAAGCATTTAAGCATTTTCAAAGAAATGATTTTGAGTAATTATCTAACATAGTTAATAAATAACCGCAATAAAAGTATTTCCTGTTTTCTCTTTCTTTCCTCCCATCTTTTCTGTTATCGCTGAGAAATTACTAAATCAGCGTTTTGTGTTTAAATTTGCACCTGCAGCCGCAGCGAGCAAAACTTTTACATTTAAAGCTTAGCTTGTCAGATACAGGTTTGGTAGTCTACGATTAATATGTGCTTGCACATTCATTAAAATCATTCTTTTGCTTAGATTTTAACTATTTTAATGTTTTAAATATTTTAATATGTCATAAAAAACAAAAAAGAAACAAATCATATTTTCAGAAAAATGAACAGGGAGAAGATTTATCTTATTCCAAGATTGGTAAGATATTATTTTTACATTTATTTTAATGTGCAGTAATCTTGGTTATCTTTGATAGACCTGTTCTTATGAAATCCCACTTTTCTTTAAATTAAAAAAAAGTATTTCCAACTTAGTCGAAAGAGTAGAATGATTTTGTTACCCTTTCAAGCAGGCTATTTTGAAATAAAGTAGCGGATCGAATTGATTTAATACACTTAATTTAGACCTTGATACGAGCTATGTATTTATCGAGTTTCAAGAATATCTGTTCATAAATACACCGTTCAAATTTTTGAAATGCCTGCCATTTTGAAACAAAAATGGCGGATCAGTCTAGCTAAAGAACTCGTCCGAGATATTTCTAACATAAGTCCACTGTTCATGTCTAATTATGGTTTGAATTATTTTAGTATTTCGAAAGCTTTCTTGATGCAAATTTTACATTATATATATAGAGATAAATTAAACGATTATAATCGATCAATTTCTACATAAATGATCCCAGAACTAAAAGCGTATCCTTTTAAATTTTTTGCCAAATGTGTTTCTTTCTTTCTTTTTTTAATTAGCATTAGAAAAAGGCATTGTACATCCATTAGTTTAATTGTTTTGATTTCCTGATATAATAATATATTACCACACTATATTTTGATTGTTATCCCTTTCTTTGTACTACATTAAAAAAAAAAAAAAAAAAAAAAAGAAAGAAAGAAAGAAAAAGCGCATAGATACAATGGAATATTTCATTTATAGGTAATGTAAGAGTATTTACGTAACTATGCCTTATGAATATATATATATATATATATATATGATCGGGCCACAGCATGGAATAAATGTATCAAAACGTTGTAATATTGAAAGCGTACAGCTTAAAATTATTAAATTAAGTAATTACTATTCTAAATTTTATAACTGGTATTATATTTGGCCAAAAATTTCGATATCGAGTTTTCACCTGTTTTAAGGTCTCCTGAGTGAAGAAAAAAATGTTGATTTTGGCAAATTGGCCGTTGTGTAAGTGCGTATGTACGTGTGTATGTGTGGAATATTTTGACTATCACTTCTTTAAATATAATAAAGATAGAACGATGGAACTTCAAAATAATGTATGTAAATGTCATGTATAAATAATGTCAGGTTTAATAATGTAAGTATGGTTTTTCTTACTTTTGATGAAAATTGGAAAAACAGAAGTGTTGCCGTAGAGGTACGTATCTCAAAAAAGGCTTTAACGATTTTCTTCAAATTTGCTGTATAAACACCTGACAAACGTCTTTTATAAAAAAAAAAAAAAAAAAAAAAAAAAACTTTTAGGTCTCGGTAGTGTATTTCTTTTAAAAAAAAAAAAAGCAGTTTTACGCATTTTCTTCTAATTTGCATTAAAATCATGCGGGTGAGAAGACCAGTTTGCCATGTTTTGGTGAAAATCGGCAGTAAAACCAAAAGTCGGTTTCTCAAAAATGTATCTAACGATTTTCTTCAAATTTACTACACAAACACATATTTATATACCCTTTAGTGTATGTTACTTGGTTACTACAGGAAAACTGACAAGTTTTCTGATTAGATAGGCCAGTTATAAATCTCAGAAATGAGTATTTCAAAAAACAGATCTAACGATTTTTTTTTCTTTTTTAATTCGCTATGTAAATAATCTTTTGTATCCCTTCACAACGTCCACACTATTTTCCAAAAACAGCATATGTGTAGTAGTGGGTAATGGGAACCGTGTAGCTGTTGCGCATCTGATTTTTTTTTTTTAAGTCATGATTTTATCAAATTTTTCAAATATCTTAAACAGATATTGAAGTTTCTTTTTCTACTTTCTCTTACCCATAAGGTAGAGAAAGTATTGTTTTTGGGTCAAATTTTCGAACGCGAGATTTTGTTATATTTACACGTTTTGAGGTCCCCTGAATACGAAAATCATGTTTTTAGCAAATGGTCTGCGTGTATGTCTGTGTGTCTGTGTGTGTGTGTCTGTCTGTTATCACCATATCTCAAGAACAAATAGTAGCAGACATTCCAAACTTGGTATTCTAAATGTGTATCATATATAGATGCTACACTAAGCTTTTCGTTAAGATCAAGCAAATGGTTCGTGTACAGGGACAATCAAGAGAATTCTAATACATTACGTCTATGGGGAAAATCGCAGGTAAGTAGAGTTTAACGTCTATAGACTGCACTAAACCAAATGAAATGAATATATATATATTGTAATAGAGATAGTCAACTGGGAAAAAAATTTTGTGTATGTAGGAGCCTCGCCTCTCCCCCTGGGGGGGAAGTCCCCCCTCGAGGGGAGTAAATTTTCATGATGGGTATCTTTCAAAAGAGCTTGCCAATACCTTTAAAACGAATGGTTGAACCAACGATCTGCGATAATTTAAAAGAAAGTTATCGATTTTTTTCACTTTTAAAGAAAAAAAAACTTAGAAAAAAAATCTTTTTTTTTTTTTTTTTTTTTTTGAGAATAAAATGGACTTTTTTTTGGATATTTAGTGTTATACTACTTCTCTAATATGGAAATCGTCTGCATTATCATAAAAGATAATTTTTTTAAATAATAATTTTAATAAGTTTTTTTTTTTTTTTTTTTTTTTTTTTTTTTTAACAGAATTATTTTTTAATAACCGAATTAAATTGTATATAAATCATAAATGTAGGTGCATTAATGAAACGGGGGGTTGAGGGGGGTGGTAGCCCCCCCTCACACACAACTAACTATCATACAAAACTCTCCCGAAGCCTAATTTGAATTGTTTAACAGGGGTTTACATAACATCGTTATCTTACCTCTTAATCTCCAACCTGTATTTATAGTATTAAATTTTAGGGTAAGAGAAAGTCGTGTGAGTGACACACCAGATTATTTCTTTTCTTTACCAACTTTATCAAATTTTACTAAATTTCTTTTCTTTACCAAATTTACTACTGAAATTTTAATAACTCACTGATTATTCCGCATTGATGATTGTACGTTAAATGGTATTCCAACCCTTGTACAAAGTTTAGTTATTTCTTGCTTTTATATTTGATAATAATAATAATCAAATATTGTTCAATTCACTTATTGAAAAACATTTAATTATTATCTGTCTGTTTATCCGTTTGATGAATTGCCTTTTAAATTTCATAAATAAACAATGGAAAATGTTACACAATGACAAAATTAATTTGTATTATTAGGATTCATTATGGGTTAGTGAAATATCATATTCGTATCAGTTCTCATTCGTTAACAGCGTCCGTCACAGGAAAAAATAAATAAAAAATAAAAAAATAAAAAGTTTTTGCAACTCTCCTATAAAAAATTTTTGTTTTCAAAAACAACAAAAATTACAATAAAATTACATTTCAATCTTTCATAATATATATATATATATAATAAAATTAAAAAAAAGTAACTTTTTTGTTTATTAACCAAAAGAATTGATGAAATTTGAAATGCAAGTTGGTTTCGTTGGTCTTGTGTTCGTGAAAAAAGAAAAAAAATAATTATAAGATAAAATTAGACATTCTAACTTCTAAACTTTCATTAAATTATTTATTTTAATTTATAATTGTTGCCAAAAAAATTAAACTTTAAATTTTACATCTACTTTTTAAGATAGCACGCGATCTTGTTTTATATAAAAATTAAACCATTAAATTCATTTTTTTACTTATTTTTATTTCATATTGCTCGCGCACTTCTTATTTCCTAATTCAAATTATTAAAAAAAATAATAATAATAACTTTTTCGATATCGCTTGTAACGATACTGATTATTATTAATTTTCTTTTCTTTTTCTTTCAATAATAATAATAATAATAAAGATTTTGATGAAATTCTGGCAAAAGCAGAATTTAGTTTAGGACGGAGGACTATTAGTTTTTTTTTTTTTCTTTTTTCAAATTATAACATCGCTTTCAAATTATTCAATTATATTTTCGATAAATTTTAGATTTCGACAAATGTCCAACTATCGAAAACGACAACGCAAAAATCCCAGATTGAGACTAATAGGCCCTCAGTCCTAAAAAAAAAAAAAAAAAAAAAAAAAACCAGATACTTCAAAATCTATGAATATAAAAAATTTAAATTCAGTTTAATATTTAATGTAAAAACATTTCAGATTAAGGGAAATTTACATAAGTTATCAGATTAAGTTAAGACATATTTCGCATAAAATATTTGTATTTGCCAATTATTGTTTATTTACCGGGTAATATAAAAAATAAAAATATAGCTATAATTTTATTTTTTAATAATATTTAATCCTATTACGAATTATTAACGATGAAAATTTATAATATGTTTAATGTTTGGCAAAGACATTTGAAACATAATAAAAGTGATTGATTTATGTAATTGAATTTTTTTTATTACATATTTTTAAAAATAAATGTTGCAGGGAATAATTATATATCTTTTAAATAAACTTATAAGAGAGATTTTAAACATTTTTGATTGTGGAATAATTTTTGGAATTTTTTTAAGTAAGCATTTTAATTATATAACTCCAAGCTGATCTAAATTTTACTTTTTTACGTTACTTTCTACAAAGTACCTATAAATCTGTAGAATATAAATTGGTACATTGCAGGTTATGGGGGAAAGATCAAAGTGCGCTTGTTCTGTTTGTGTTCGGGAATTCTACATGAATAAGTTTTGTATATTATTTAGTGCGTATTAAACTTTCACTCATAATACACTGGGATGCACAAAAGATGAACATTTAATAATTATGCTGTTTATTTTCATGTCGGAGTTATATCCATGCGTCAAGTCTGCATCAAATTTGATTTTATCAGTATAGTGATGAAAGGAGAGAAAGAATGTTTATTATTTTCAGCTGCAATCCTTCAGTGCCAGCTAGATTCAGAGGTTACCCCTTTTTTCGGAGTATTCGTCTCCTTTTTTTATGACTGTCATCCGTGAATGAACAGCACATATAATAATTACTAATAAAATATTATAACATTTTAATAATGCAGTCTAATGTGTCCTCGGAATACGCACTAAAGTTACGGTTGTAAATTTGCCTTTTGCACACGCCTTTAAATAGCTATGAATATTATAACACCATATTCTTGGAGGTAGATGCTGAAGTAAACATCAGTAATGTGTACTAATAACATTAGTATTAAAATTTATTTTAAACTATTACTCCCATAAACCATAATGTATCCAGTTTTTTAGAATGCTTCTATGAAAGAAGTACAAAAGCAATGCACACTATTTTCATGCGAACATATTACAATAAATTTCAAAAAACTTAATTTCTTTTATCAGATACTATTTACGAGTCCTGGAGCACGGGCAGTTATATAAACCCACATCAGTCATATGCATTTTTGATGTATTCTGAGAAATATTAAAAAATATTTATTATTTACTATGATAAACAATAGTAAAATTGTAAATAATAATAAAACATAAGTATTACTATGAATAATAGTATTTTTACAAATTAAGCTAAATACATATTACAACTTACTATAGTTGTTAGGAAAAATTAATTTTTTGTACTTTTGCTCTTTCTAAAGTTTGGATTAATTTATCGAATTAAGATTAATCTGAATTCTTACCTATTAAATATGCATCTATATTAATTGAAAATCAGTTCTGTTAACTTTTTAAGATTGTTCTTAATACTAAATTCTCCATTTTCTGATAAATTCACAATGTTATTTTTAATAGTGAATATGTAACTATGTGACATTTACCTGTATTTTTATTCATGTTGATATTTATTGTAATTTATTAATGTTTTATTTTCTATGTCGAATGATTTTTTTGAAAATTTTATGAAAATTAAAACATATTAAGCCGTTATCTCGGATTAAATGGCATCGGGGAAAAAGAACAAGGGGAATTAGCTATGTCGCAATATATTCTGCATTTATTAAAAAAAAAAAAAAGAAAGAAAGAAAGAAAGAAATAGAAATCGCAACTTGATTATTTCATTTGAACAGAAATATCTAAAATTTTTAAAAATATATCATACAATGTAAAGTAGCTTTTGAACGTGCCATAAAGCTTTGCGTTGTTGAAAAAAAAAAAAAAATTGAAAATACCGTTAAAATAAAATTCTTTTAAACGAGCCTGTTGGTACTAGCGGAAGTCATCTTTGGCATTTTGTAGCAATAATAAAATTATGTTCGGATTAAATAATAATATCTTTGAGAAGCCGTGAGCCGTGGTAGATAGATAGTAAAACATTGAGCTGGGATCTGGAAGATTTCACGTTCGATACCCAGACCAGGCAAAACCCGCCTTTTATATTTAATTCACTATAATTTATGCATATAAAATCTGTCGTGGCTTCAATATCATCCATGTTCTGTACAGTCAAGACTTCCCCGAAAGATCAAATTTTGAGAGCTATCTTCCAGCAAAAGGGTGTGTGTGTGTGGGGGGGGGGATTTTAGAAGACACCTTGTCTAACATAGGGCGCCGACTGACTCTCTGCACACAGGCGCCTGACACTGCAGGCGCGCCCCTGTTGAAAATTATAGTTATTTTATTACTAAGTGAGCTTTTTTACTAATTGTGCTCAAAACAATGTAAAAGTCGTAATTTCAAAAAATCTTTCAGGTGAAAAATAAATTTGTTGGAGTAATTATATGTATATATATATATATATATATATATATAAGATTGTTTTAAACCAGCTAGTAATTGTTATTTAGGAAATAGGACAAGACGTTTATTCATTCATTAACATTTGCTTTCTGAAAAGTAATTAAAAAAAACATGGAAATTACAACTAAGTAATCTTCAAAAAATATTTCTTACTCCTATTTTGATTTAGAGCTAAATTTTTCAACACAGAAATTGTGTTACAACAAAAATTTAATGTATGTATATGTTCTGATTTATTTTTTTATTTTTTTTTTTTTAAGGAGTCTTACTGAGTTTTAAGCAAAAAACCATGCTCAAAAATATGTCTTTCAGTTTAATAAAGTCACATATAAAGCAATAAAAGCTTAAATTATAATGCAGTGCATATTTTAACATAGAAAGTAGGTGGCACTAGTGCCACGCAGTGTGAAAGTAGTGCCACCCAGTGAAAGTTATTGCTCACCTACACTGGGGTCTTAAGCAAAACTTAATTTTAATATTTAAATTTTAAGTGGGATTAATCAAAGTACTGGGATCACTTTGAGCCCATTTCTACATACTGTATTGCAATTTCTTTTCTTCTTTTTTTTTTTTTACTTCCTTATACAAAGTATATGGAAATATAGTAATCCTGATTTTATATCTCAGATAGCGCAAAAACAATTGTAGAATGTTGCAAATTTATATCTGTGTTTGTTGTCATGATGTCTAGTTGTGTACCTGCAACTTTGGTCTTAATACGAGCTCCTATTTTAGAGATATCTACGATTTTAAATGAGTTTTTGTGACGTCTGTATGTAAGTATGTGTGTGTGTGCATCTCGCATAACTCAAAAACAGTTGAACGTAGAACATTGTGAATTGGTATATACATTTGTTATGACATTTAGTTGTGCACCTCCCTTTTTGGTATTACTGCGACTTTTCATTTTTGGAGATATTTACAAAAATCATATTTATAATGAGCAAAAACACAAAGGTTTTGGCCATTATATATGACATACCATCATAGAGATTTCAAAACAAGCTAATGATAGTCTGTAAGGATATTGTTATGAAAATTGCCGACGTTTTTGTGTGGAGTTAAGTTATTCTTCAAGACATTAAAAGGTTCTATTTGATGAATGCATTTTATTTAATTAATATTCAGCCCATAGATAGAGCCTGTAATAATATTGTTATAAAAGTTGCCGACATTTTTGCGTGTAAAAAGTACATAAGCAGGTTCTAGTCGATGGATGCATTATATTAATCACATAATTTTTCATGCAGGACGGTAAATTCATTTAATAAATTTAACATTTACCTTAAATAATGTCCTTAGTTCTTTTTTTCACTATACGCATTTCGAGTGCATCCGCACTCATCCTCAGGTGATTTGTGACTCTCTTCATCTTCATCTTCATCTGTGTTTGTTGCTGATGGTTGCCGGCTCGTCATTTTACTTCGCTTCGTTTCGGTTATATTTATTATTGGATGCCAGTCTTTCGGGATTATTGCGTGTTCTCTCTCATTAACTGCGTAGGGGTTAGTCAGAATTTCAAGAGCTTCGCGTTTTAAGGCATAACTGTGATTTTTATATGGAGCTAGTTTTTTAGTAGAAAGTGTGTTAATATTGATAGGGTTATTATAGTGGACAGAGGAGAGCTCGGTAGATTGTCTATTATATTTTAAATCTGATTTATGTTCTTTTTCACATTCGCAAATTTTCCTTTTTGTAACTCCGATATAACAAGTGCTATTTTCGTTAGTATAATTAAAGTTAATTTTGTAAATGCCAGGTGTGGAGTTATTGTCTATTTTATCTTTTTAGTTTCTGATATGCTGGAAAATATTTCGATTGGGTTTTATGGGGATGTTTAAATTGTGTTTTTTTTGCTTCATTTTTTATTTTTATACTTGCGCTGTTGCAAAAGGGGATAGACGTTGTAAATTTAGGTTTTAATTTTTTTGCGTTATTAATTTTATTGAGATCTTTTATGCGTTTTTTGTAAAGTTTATTGATAAGATTTTTTGGGTATTTTGCTTTATGTGCGATATTTTTAATATATTTTAGTTCATCATTAAGGAGGGTTTTATTGGAGCAAATAAGGATTGCACAGTTAATATATAACCGGATAGCAGCGTATTTGTATCGGAGGGGGGTATGGCAGTGATTATTGATAATTTCGGAGTTAGCGGTTGGTTTTCTATAGATAGTAGTATCGAAGGTGTATTTAAGGTAAATGTTAAATTTATTAAATGAATGCATTATATTTAATGACTATTTAGCTCGTAGATAGAGCACATAATGATATTGTTATAAATATTCTCGGCATTTTTGCATATAAAAAGTAATTCTTAAATACATATGCAGGTTCTAGTTGACTGATGCAATTCACTTAATGAATATTCAGCCCATAGATATCGTCCATAATGAAATTGTCTTTTCGACATTTTTGCATTTAGAAAGTAATTCTTAAGAACATAAGCGGGTTCTAGTCGATCAATGCACTGGATTTAATGAATATTCAGCAAGCTGGTAGAGTCCATAATGATATTATGAAAGTTATTGATATTTCTACATATAGAAAGTACTTTTTAAAGACATAAATAGGTTCTAGTTGAAGAATGGATTTTACTTAATGAATATTCAACCTGTAGATAGAACCCGTAATGATATTGTTAAGAAAGTTGCCAGCATTTTTGAGTGTAAAAAGTAATTCTTAAAACCATAAGCAAATTCTAGTCAATGAATGGACTTTATTTAAGGCATATTTAGCCCGTATAGAGCCCGCAATGATATTGTTATTAAAGTAATTTACATTTTACATGTACAAAGTAATTCTTAAAGACATAAGCAGTTTCTAGTCGACAAATGCATTTTACTTAATGAATATTCAGGAAGCCATTGAATAAAACACTTTTTTTGTGCTATAAAAATCAATAATCAGCGAATATTCTCAAAACAATCCAATGTAACATCATTCTTATTACAGAAATAAAATAAACAGTGTTAATTACACTACAGAACAGAAGTTTTGATAATTTAAGAAGAAACAAAAATTTCAAAGTCTGAATAAAATTGGAAATCACCGAGAGTATTGTCATAGTGGTTTATAGAATTTTCGAGGTAATGATTCATTAGTTTATGCATTCGAGGTAATGATTCATTAGTTTCTGAGCTAGAGACTAATGAATCATTACAAAACATTCTAGAACTCGACTTCTATTGAAGTTTTCAAACTTTGGTAATTCTTAGCCACTTTTTGCTCCATTTGAATACCTAATTTGATGCTGAGTCAACACCCACCCTCGTGGAAATAAAAAAACTACAATCTGTTTTGCTTTTTACAGGAATACCGTATAAAAAGTAGCAGGTAAAGATATAGACAAGTTTTAATATACAATCATCAATAAACATTCTTTTTTTTTTTTTCCTCTCTCTTTTAAGTCTTGTTAGTCATTTAGGGGAGAGTGGGGTACAATTGACTGCTCCCTATAATTTATTTTTTTATTTTTATGGTTCGTATTTTGCAGTGGCGTATTCTCTGGTTATGCTAGGCATGTGCCGCGTTCCCACTAAAAACTGTCTAAATTTTAAACAGAATTTGTTTAAAAATAATTTATTTCAACTAATTTTGTTAAATACTCGCTTCCATTTATACATTATCTGCCATCCAGTTTCGAAAAATTATAGTGAAAGAAATATCTTTTTATAATCAAAAAATTGGAGTGTAAAGGTTGATATTTTTATTAATTACCAACTATGCGAAAAATACCAGAGCCGGGAATCGAACCCGTGCACCTCCGCTTAACGCACGGATGCTCTACCACTGAGCTACCCTGGCTGACAACCAGCCAGGCACTTCTCGCATAATATTCGTTGGCAAAGTCACCGAGTCTGCAAATGCAGATATATCAGGTGAGACAATAATAATCGTAGCACAACTCCATAGACCACGAAATTTCAATTTAGAAATTTTTATTCATGAATTCATCAACCGTGAATATTTATTTAAATCAAATAGGAGTGTAAAGGTTGATATTTTTATTTATTACCAACTATGTGAAAAATGCCAGAGCTGGGAATCTAACCCGGGCACCTCCGCTTAACGCACAGATGCTCTACCACTGAGCTAACCTGGCTGACAACCAGCTAGGTACTTCTCGCATAATTATCGTTGGCAAAGTCGTTTGAAATTTTGTGGTCTATGGAGTTGTGCTACGATTATTATTGTCTCGCCTGATATATCTGCATTTGCAGACTAGGTGACTTTGCCAACGATAATTATGCGAGAAGTTCCTAGCTGGTTGTCAGACAGGGTAGCTCAGTGGTAGAGCATCCGTGCATTACGCGGAGGTGCCCGGGTTCGATTCCGGCTCTGGTATTTTTTGCATAGTTGGTAATTAATAAAATTATCAACCTTTACACTCCAATTTTTTGATTTAAATAAAAATATTCACGGTTGATGAATTCATGAATAAAAATTTCTAAATTGAAATTTCTTTTGTTACATTATTCCTGGATAAATCAGAGTGCTTTTTTTCTCACTATTGTCATTACTTCCTCCCGCGTTATTTAGGAGATGTCCCCCTTTTCACTTGCTGACTGGTCAAGCTATTGTAATGATAAGTTTTCCACACCCTACAACTTCACAAGAAAACAGCAGATTTTCAGTGACATAAAAATTGTTTAGCATATCATTTTCTAATTTTAATGTTCATTAATCTACATTATTTGTATGATTCGAAGACATAAATAAACAAATATAATATATTCTACATTTTATACTATTAAAAAACATACTACATTAGTATGCCTTTTTAATTTGACCGGTTGTCCATAGTATCCCATGTCATGGACCATTGTACCCCGCAGTCGGGGTACAATGGTCTATTTTGTCAGTTGTTTTTAAAAAAATTATATTAAAGAAAGTGAACATAATTATTGCTTTTGATTGCGTGCCACATAAGACCCAATATATAGGTAATATACACACATATTTTCAATAGCGAGAAATTATTACTTTGTGAGTAAACACCTAAAATTTCCAAAATTGGTACTTCCATACTCTCCCCTATAGAATTTTCAAAGAATTTGGTTCTGTACTATAAATCAATGAAAGTTTCCAGAAAATTCCAGAACTTAGTTCTTGTTGAAGTTATAGCTTCCAAATATTGACAACCCTAAATTATAAATTTTCGCCAAATTCGATGCCAAGAAAAAAATCTGCGTTGGCCACAAACTTGGCAGCTTCGCGAGATTAACGATCAAATTTGGCGGCAAATACTGTTACAGGATAGCCAGAATTAGTAAACCTTTTCTCAATTTTAACAGAATTAATTGTTTTGGTAAAATATATTGTTTCTCTTTTTTTTTTTTTTTTTTTTTATATTGTTTCTCTTTTCTAATTTTTGCCAAAGAGAATAAAAGTAGACTATCTATACTCGAATGATTCTTATTGAACTCAAATTACAATATTTGTAGTCAATGATGTTCAAGCCTGTATCATAAATGTCATTTTAAGAATATGGTCTTATGATGAAAGTATCTCTCAAAATGGACATTTATGTGAAATTTTGTCCTATTCTGCCATGTTAATAAAATCGTAAATTTTGAATAATTTACAAAATTTTTAAATTAGAAAAATCATTGTCAATGATGTTTATGCTAGTGTCCTAAATGATATTTCAAAAGTGAACCTCAAAATGCAAGAAAAATATTACCCTATTCTGCCATGTTAAGAAATTATGAATTCCAAATAACTTATGAAGCTTTCAAAGTTGAATTTTCATATTTAATTATGTCAAGTCAGCTTCATAACTGAAATTTTAAAGATGGTCTAACATTTTTACTGTAAAAATATTCTTTTTTCTGTGCATTTAAGTGAAAATTTTCTCTGCCATGTTAAGAAAATCATAAATTTCGAATGACTTAAAGTTTTTTAATCAGAATGTTGCAGATCAATAGGTTTCTTTCCAGTATCATGAGTAATATTTTAAAACAGGTCTGGTCTCTCTGTGATTATTTGTTTTTGAGATAATGGTGTACACAGATTAACAGCCTAACACACCAGACACCCTACAGACGTACCAAATTAATTTGGTTATTTTTGGATTCATCAGACCTCAAAATGTGTAAAAAGTCAAAAAATCGAGGTCGGAAATTTTCATGAATACCTAAGTTCCCCATACCTACAGTGTTTCCAGATTTTGCTACTTTTTTATACAATAGTCACCAATAATTTTGAGAATTGGTATTTCATATATATAATGGACAATTAATCTTCGAAATGGTTAGCCAACAATTACATTTAAAATTTAGTGGTGGATATTGAATAAAAAAGTTGCAGAATCTGGCAGCAATGTATACCTTTATGTGACTGATAGGGAACTAAAAGTGGCTCCTTGAAGATAGTTATTTAAAATTTTCAATATATATTATATAGTTAGCATGGTATCATAGGGCAAAATTTCGCCTAAAATCTCATATTTAAGAATATTTTTCATGAATTATTGCGAAACTTAACATTTTTTTTTTTAGAACAGCAATATAATAACTCAGCATATTTTTTTGTATACATGTAGGGAAATATTATATTTTTTCTCCTGAAAGGGAAATTCCTCCCCCCACCCCAGATACATATTTTTTCCAGATGGTTACTTTTGAGTTAGTAATTATCGATACCAGAAAAATGAAAATTTACATTTCCCCCCCCCTCCCCTATATTTTAAAATTTATGAATATATAACACAAATGTTTGATGGGAAATCATTAGATTTCTTTAAGTATTTTGTAAATAATTACTTGGAAAACTAGTTCACATAGGCTGACTCTGCTCAGACCTCAGTTACAACAACTGAGTATGCAACAATCCCCATAATTAGTCACCATTATATATTATTCATAAATTTCTAGTACAAGACATACTATATTCATGTTAAGAGAAATGAATTTGATTGATTGTTCAACACTGTGACAGACTGAAATGTCTCACCTAATAGGATACCCACCATTCAGTTTGATGAATTTACCTTATCCTAAATTGTTAATTTATTTTATTGTGATCAGTTTTGTAGTTTAGTTTTCATCCAATTACATACTATTTCAAATGCAACAATCACCATAATCAATGCAAAATTATGTGAAATATTGCACTATTCTGTTATGTTGAGAAAATCTTAAATTTTGAATAACTTACAAAATGTTTAAATTAGAATAATATAATTTTCAAAGTTGGTCTGACATCTTTACAGCAAAAATATTCCTTTTCCTGTACGTTTAAGTGAAAATTTGCTTTATTTTCTCATATTAAGAAACTTGTAAATTTCGAATAACTTATGAAGTTTTTTAATTAGTATCTTGCAAATCAATAGGTTTCTTGCCAGTGTCATAAGTGATAATTTAAAAGAAGTCCGACATCTCTATGATCATTTGTTCTTCAAATATCGTGTACACAGACTAACATACAAACAGACACCCAGATAGATATCATTTCAATTTTGAATTTTAAGATTCCTCACACTCCAAAACGTGTAAACAAAAAATAAAAAATTTGAGGTGGAAAAATTTCATGAATACCTAAGTTCTCCATACCTGTAGTATAATGGGGAACTAATAAATCTGAATACTTGATTTTTCTTTCTTACTGGATTGATATATGTATAATCTATTTAATAATAGTGGTTTGGCATTATACGTGAAAAGAGAGAAATTTGACAAGTATATATATGTGTGTATACAATAGGTTTCACTTATAGCTTTATTAGAGTCCTGTCTGAATTATAAATTAATCTGAAACCTGACCCGAACCCACAATAGAGAAATTTGATGACCCGTACCCAATTTCTTTATACCTAAACCCGACAGGAACCTGACTTTTTTTCACCAAACCTAACCCGAATCTAAATAAAAATTAATAATTCATATAAAAATCATACAAAACATTTTTAAGTTATAAATTTTTATTGTCATACAGTTGGTAAATCATTTTAATAAGAATAAGAAATGTAATTATTTATACACTATATAAGTTAAAAATTTAAAAATCTGAAAAATGTATTAATAATAATTTTTAACTATTTATGTGTGTTTTGTATTTAATGTGTACAAAAATGCACATCATGTTTAGTGTTTGTAGTTTATTGTTTAATGTTTATCACACACAGACAACACACTAAAATAATAATAATAATAATAAAACATATATTAAAATGATGTAGTATTACCGACAGACAACTAAACATCTGTTCTTATCTAAATCTACATTTCAATAACTTCTTAAAAACGTCCAAGAGAAAAAATATTAATTATCAGTTAAGTTCATAGTCTATTTCAAAAGGATATGAGCAATCAAAATAAATGAATCATACATTTGGTTAATGTCAGAGAGGGAGCTTGTTTACCACAGCTTATAGTCTAAATAATAATTGTAATTTGATATTTTTTTGTTAATTATTTTAATCAGATATAGATATTTTTTATTTTACTATAATAATTTGGGAATGCGAGTATTCACTTATAGCTATAAAGCAAGCACATTTCTGCTTATTAAGGTAAAAAAATTTTGAAAAATGTTCTGAAGTCGATCCAACTTGTTGAAAACTAAACCAAACCTGACCAGAATCTGAACACGAAGCGCAGTAAAAAAAAAATCCAGTCAGTCTGACATGAACAAGAACTGCCTGAAAAATAAAACAGTCAACTTGACCCGAATTCAACCCGCATGAGAAAAATTTTAGTCGACTCAACTCAAACTATTGGTCGGGTTCGGGTGAAATCGCATTATTCAACCCGATGCAGGACTCTCAGCTTTAGTGCCACCCAGTGGAAATCTCTTAAAATATGCTCTGTTATAATGTGATATATAAGAAGAAAAGTAACTGCCAAGATAAAAATTACATTTGTAAAAATTCTCATTTTGGCTCCTGTGTTGAACAATATTTTTTCCTAAAAAATTTTTCTAGTAAAAGTAATAAAAATAATGACACACAAAAAACAGTTCAATAGAACTTTATAATATCGTTTATTTACAGGAAATAGGAAAAATAAAATTACCGAGTTTAATTCAAAAGATTTTCACAATTTCTTGGAATTGAAATTGCAAAGTAAGTCATGATGAATCAATTTACTGTATAGTAGAGAAGAGGAGGGCATTATGGAATAGTCGAGAAATATGGAATACCGGGGTTTCAGCTCAGATTAGTGCTGCTCTTCAAAATACTATGAATTACTCAAGAAGGATTCCTATGAAGCAATATAGTGAGAAGCAACTGCTTGTTGCTGTCGTACCATTCTTTATAGAACAAAGTATGTTTTGTGATTTTTAAGAGCTTTTGCAGGTAAGTTTTCAAACATTTAAACTTACTAGTACACATGAGGTTTAAACATTGATGTTAAGTATAATGTATGCTCAAATAATTGTATTTTGTTATACATTGGTCGTTTTTTAGCTGCAAATATTTTGTCCATCACTTTAAAAGTTTATTTTCAAAGATGGCGTGTTGAGTATTATGGAATACTAGGTATTTCATAGTAATCTGGAATTGACTGCATGTATTCAACTAAAGAAACAGAAAATAAAGATGCTGAATGTATCTTCTGTCACAGAAAATTCTCCGAAGATGATTTTATGAAGTCTAATTAGGTTTTCTATGGTTTAAACAGTTTAAACCACCTATTCCATATTACCCGACTATTTCATATTAACCTCCAAAGTAAACTTTTTATAACAACAAAAGCATTTTTTTGGATTTTTTTCATTGACAATTTATTACAAATAATTACTCTATATACTCATCATGATTTTGGGGATTTTTATTAAAAACAAGTAAAGTTATTTTAAGAAATGTAAATGGTATTCCATAATACCCTCCTCTCATCTACTACTAACTGTAAATAATTTAAAAATGGAAATCAATAAAAAAGTTTGCTTAAAGAGTGGGGAGGGGGAAATCTTTGTTTCTTAGAATGATTAAAAATATGATCTTTTCCCCCCATTTCAACTAAACTAAAGGCTATAATTCTATTCTTAAAAAAAAAAAAAAAGCTTAATTTAGTTTTTTCATTTGGCTTTAAGAGTCAGTTTCATCACTGCTACAAATAAATTACTTTCTATGAAGCTTCATCTGCCCCACACTGTTAATTACTTAATAAAAGTATGGTTAGAAGAGTCTGAACAATTTTAATGCTAAACAATTGTCATAAAAATCATTAAACCTTTGTGGCACATATTAATGAAATCTGCTGCTTCTTTCTCAGTTTCTTTTTTATTTTCATTTATTATCACTTATTAAGAGTTGTATTTTATAATTAAATAAATATATTAAACCTTAAACATACTTCATGCTTGGTCGTGAATATTTTCGGCTGGGCGCCCAGCTCTTTTCAAATGACATTCATCTGTGCTGGAGTTCCCAGAGTGGTGGTCTTTTATAGTTGCTGTCATAAGTTGACGCCACATTCGATCAGGTGCTATTGTGCCGCTGTCGTTGCACACATTTGGGGGTAGTCGCTATTTCGATGGCCTCTCTATACATTGCATAATTGTAATTATTATAGTTTGCTAGTTTTTTAGTCTTTTCAAAGTTTATTTTAATTTCTTCATTATTAAAAGTTTTGGCTAAAGCTGTATTAATTTTTCCGGTTTTTGTATCATTTTTATGTTCTTTGATTCTGGTTTTAATTTTTCTTTTTGTTACATCGATATATGAACCTGGTTTATTGTCTTGACTATTGAAAGGTATTTGGTATATTCTAGCAGTTTCCAAAAGGAGGATGGGGTCTTTATCATTATGTATTAGTTGAAATATATTTGGGTTAGGTTTGATAGTAATATTTACACCAATTTTACTTGCAGCATTTTTAATTTTGTTCGAAGCTCCACGATCGTAAGGTATGGAAAATGTGAAATTTGGAGGGGATTTTTGAAAATTTGGTATATTATCAATGGCTTTTAATCTGTTTTTAATTAGTTTTTTAATGATTTTGTTAGGCTAACCCGCTTTTTTAGTGAAATCTTTGATTAAATTAAATTCGTTATTTAGATCAACAGGATCATTACATATTAATATAGCGTGGTTTATATATAGGAACTAATTGCATTAATTTTATAACAGAAAAGGGTTTTAGATTTATAATGGATTATTTCATTGCTATTGGTTGGTATATGGTGGTTTTAATTTGATTTTCGGTTAGAGTAATTTTGACATCTAAAAAGTTAATTTGTTGGTCTATTTCTTCTTCATAAGTGAATTGGATGTTGGTGTCAAGGCTATTTATTTCATTTATTATTTGTTTAACGTTGTAACTTTTATTCATGGCGGCGAAAACATCATTGATGTATCTAAACCAAAATAATATTTTTTCTTTAGATTTTTAAAAAATTTCTTTTTCTAGTAGTCTTAACTTGAATTTTGCAATAAAACTCAAAATGGGCGATCCCATTGGGACCTCTTCTTTTATTAAAAGAAGGGGTTATCTTTTTTTAAATTAACTTTATAGATGTCAAAATTATTCGAACCAAAAATCAAATTAAAACCACCATATACCGTAAACCAACCAATAGCAATGAAATAATCCATTATAAATCTAAAACCCCTTTCCGTTACAAAATTAATGCAATTAGTTCCCATATAAATCACACTATATTAATTCGTGCTGCCACAAAGTCAGCTTTCCTTACAGCTGCTGTGGCGTAGAGGTATGTCTTTGGACTGTCACCCAGATGGCCTCGGTTCGATTCCAGCTGGGAGCAAGTAAATTTAAAGACTGTAAAAAATTATTTCTAAATTCTTATAATTATCTTTGCATATTTAATTTCCTATTCTAGAAGTTTCTAGAATATTCTAATTTATGTTATTCTTGTATTCTGGAATATTTGAATATTGTATATAAGCGACTTGTTCCTCAGTTTGAGTATGTTCTCAGCCGAGTGTAGGCGTGTTACGAATTTGTTCTGCTAATAAACTACATTTGTTAGTTTGAGTGCTCATTTTGACTCTTCATGAGATCTATGTGACAATATGTAATGATCCTGTTTATCTAAATAACAAATTTAATTTAATCAAATATTTCACTAAAAATGCGGGTTACCCTAACAAAATCATTAAAAAGCTAATTAAAAACAGACTAAAAACCATTGATAATATACCAAATTTTCAAAAAAACCCTCCAAATTTCACATCTTCCATACCTTACGATCACGGAGCTTCGAACAAAATTAAAAATGCTGCAAGTAAAATTGGTGTAAATGTCACTATCAAACCTAACCCAAATATATTTCAACTAATACATAATGATAAAGACCCCATCCTCCCTTTGGAAACTGTGTGAATATACCAAATACCTTTCAACAGTCAAGACAATAAACCAGGTTCATATATCGGTGTAACAAAAAAAAAAAAAAATTAAAATCAGAATCAAAGAGCATAAAAGCGATATAAAAACCGGAAAAATTAATACAGCTTTAGCCAAAACTTTTAATAATGAAGAAATTACAATAAACTTTGAAAAAACTAAAAAACTAGCGAACTATAATAATTACCAGTGGTGGTTCGTCATTAAGGGCACCTGGGCCTGGCCCCACTTGAATTTTTCTCTCTATTAAAAATCAAGTAATATATCTTTCTTTCTTTTTATTTTTTTAATTCTAACGCTTGTAAAAATGTATCTATCAAGTTAAAAACGTGCATTCAATTTCCTTTTATTCTTCTCTTATTCTTTCCCTTTGTCCACTTTTCTTTTACCGAATTACAGCTGGCTCCTACTCGGAATTCAGCCGTTTGGACAGGGGCACTTTGATTTGTGCCCGATCTCGTGCATTAATTAGTATAGTATTTATTGCCTTGCGCATGAAACAGGGGGGTTAACACATTTGGCGAAGTAGAGCTTTTACAATGTTAATATTTCCATACTTTTAAAGTGTTAGGGGCACTTGGCGAACTGGCCCATGTAACGTTGTTTAATGAAAAATAACTGTCTTCTTTAAGATGCGATGCATTAACCATAGGGATCGTGGAAACAATTTGGCGACTTTCACAGTACTTTTTATTTATTTATTTTTCTACTGATAGTGAAAAAGAGGAGACTTTTGCGATTTTTTTTTTTTTTTCCAAATAAATCTATGATTGTTTAAAAATTAACAGTGATAGAAAGGAATTCTGTTGAAAATTTATTGACAAAAAGATTAAAACATTTTTGAGAAATTTTATGGGATAAGAAAGTTTAAATGCGCTTGCGGTTCTCGCAATCCACAAAGACTTTATTTTCACAATTCCAGAATTTAATGAGAAAGTAATTGGAAGGTTTGCTCGACAAAAAAACTCGGTGAGCAGAATGATTATTTTTGTATAAATAATAATCGGATTTAAATACTTGAACAGTTTTGGCTGCCTAAATTTGTAAATCTTTTTATTATATATTAAAAAAAAAAAAAAAAAAAAAAATCATGCGATTTAGTGTAATATTTTTTTTAATTATTGTTTTTTCAGTCAAATACTATTTAATTAAAGTATTTTTAATAATAATAATCACAGTTACATAAATTAATATTGGTTATTTGAAAAATATATTTCTAAATTATTATTAAGGGATAAATCAATCCTTTTTAAATATATATATATATACACACACTTTTTTTTTTTTTTTTAATGTATCGATGGATTTTTAAAGTGTCTTTATTTATGTATTTTTAACTCGACATAATGCAAAAAACTGCAAAGAAATAAAATGTCAGGCATTGTTTTTTTTATTGGGACAGTTATAAAATTTTGTATTGTTGAAGGAATATAAAATTTTAAACTAAATTTTCTGTACAGGCTTAATTTTTAATTTTGATATACATTACAAAATCACCTAAAGGTTTTTAATTTTATATACATTTGGCCTTTTGTTTTTAAATAAGCTATAATATGAAAAAGTAAAATCACAAACACTTTAATTTAAAAATTCGACATTTTAAAAATGTGTATACATTTTTAAAGTACCGTTTATGAAATTTCTAATTTTAATTTAATTTCTTATATTTTGGCTGTGCTTTTAAAAACAAACGTACAAGAAACATATATATTAAATATATAATGTTTTCGTTTATACTTAAAAGATTTAGAGTTGTTATGCACAGAAAAAAAATAAATGCATGTAGAAGAATGTCAGTTTAAAAATTTTGATATTGTAACATTGCAAAATTTTATAATATTCACAATGAATTATAATAATAATAATATACATAGAACACACCGAATACATAAATATATAAGATAATTTTCCCCATTAAATAACTTATTCTTTTTGCATTCAAATTATGAATATATTTCACATGTCGTGCAATGGACCGGGCCCCACCAGGGAAAGTTGACACGAGCCACCACTGATAATTACAATTATGCAATGTATAGAGAGGCCATCAAAATAGCGACTACCCCGGATGTGTGCAACAACAGCGGCGCAATGGGTATCTGACTGAATGTGGTGTCAACTTATGATAGCAACTATAAAAGGTCATCACTCGGGAAACTCCAGCACAATGAACATTGTTTGAAGAGAGCTGGGCGCCCAGCCGAAAATATTCATGACCAAGCATGAAGTATGTTTAAGGTTTAATATATTTATTTAATTATGTGTAAAGTACTTCATTATAATTTAATTTTATTAACTGAGTTGCATTTCTTTCAATTTTTAGTTATGCTACTAAGTATACCAAACAAACAGTTGATGAGAAAAGCAAAAGAATCAGTGAAAGCTATTTGGGCGTTCGACAAAATTTAGCGTAAGTGGATTAACATTTGCAAAGTTTGTAGTTTATTAACTCTTCACTAGATGTCTTATAAATTTTTTAGTTTAAGATCTTATCTGCCTTGTTTAATTTTACAAAAGCTAAAAACTTTGGATAAAATTTATATTGACACTATATAAAGTCATTTGCAAAAGTTTAAGACCAGTAGCCGATTTTCAGTATTTTAACACATTGCATCATTTGCGCAGATTATTGCATTATCTCATGTGCTGATTTACATCAGACGCATTCTGCTGCTATAAGTAAATGTGGCTGGCACCTTTATCGGCAGTTGTTTATTGGATTTTGTCGTAGACAGTGCTGTTGTGTAGTTATTGTAATGGGTAAAAAAACCTTTACTTACTATTACAAAAAGGTCGGGAATGTTGACCCTGCATAAATTTGGATTTTCTGAATGTCAAATATGTTCAAGGGTAAATGTGTGAAAGACAGCTGTGCATCAAGCTATTATTAAATTTAAAATTTTGGGAAAATTTGTGGACCTTAAGAGAAGTGGTCAATCTAGAAAAACAAGTGCATGTGATGATCATGTGATAAGAAGGATGGTCGTAATGGATCCAAGAACCTCCTGCAATACGATTAGACATTCTCTTTCTGCAAAAGGCACCAACGCCAGTTTGAGTACTATTTCAAGACATTTGGCTAAAGATTTTGGTTTATCATCCCATAAACCTGTAAGGAAATCACAACTTACTCCAAGTATTAAAAAGAAACAACTGACTTGCCAGACAATATCAGAATTGGACAGTACAGCAGTGAAGTAGTGTCTTATTTTCGGATGAGTCAAGTGTGCAGCAATTTTCTGCACGTGCTACAAGTGTTCGCTGCCCAAGAGAAAAAAGAAATGATGAGAGATATACGATTCAAACTGTGAAACATCCTCTAAGCCAAATGATATGGGGTGTAATGTCTGTGTCTGGTACTGATAATCTGTATTTTGTGCCACCTAAAACCACTGTGAACGGAAAGCAGTACCTTAATTTGTTACGTGAGAAGTCGAAGCTTCACATGCGGGTTCATAAATGTTGAATTTTCATGCATGATGGGGCTCTATGTCACAGGGCGAAGATTGTCAAGAAATATCTGAGGGCACAGAAAATCAAAGTACTTTACTGGACAGGTAATAGCCCAGATTTGAATCTAATAGAGAATCTGTTGTGTATTGTGAAAAATAAAGTAGCCGAAAAGTAACCATCCACTACTACGGCACTTGTTGAAGCAATAAAACATGTCTGGTGAACAGATATTTCTAAAGCTTACTGCAAGTCACTATTTATAGCATGCCTAAGAGGACTGCACAAGTTATTAAAAACAAAGGAGGTCCTACAAAATACTGACTTTAATTACAGTAAATAACCATGTACAGTCTATTTTGTTCTTTTATATATAAAGTATGTATGTTATTTTTGTGAAATTCCATTAAATGTGATTTTTCTATGGGTGGTCATAAACTTTTGCAAATAACTGTATATATATATATATATATATATATATATATTATTGACACAATATATGTTCATTTAAAAATAACTAGGTTTCAGATTTCCGTATTTAATTCTAAAAAGTGTGCTCTGTGAAAGAAAAGATAATCATCATCTTGCAATTTCTATAAAAAATTTTGCTTGCAATTACTTAGTCTGAACTATGTAATAAAACAATTTCAAAATACCTATTAATTTACTGCAAAAATTGTACCTGGAAATTGGTCTCTCCTCTTCCCTCATCCCCTTCCTCTCTTTCTTTATTTATTTATGAAAGGATTGCTTGTGTAATCACTGAAGTTGTTTTTTCAATCATAAAAATGCTTTAAACTTCATATTTGTCAGAAAGAAAATTCAATTTCTGATACTGTGACATTACTGAAAGTCTGGAACACCAAAGCTAGGCATGATCACTAAGGTGTAAGAGCACAAGCTTATAATCTTTGTCTGATAAAAAGCAATAACTGCAGTTATACATACATAATTTGTAAGCCTTTGAATATTGTTATGAGTATTTTTTTTTAACTCTTATTGTCTCTGTTCTATAATTTATTTATATACTTAAAAGATTATTGAAATGTGTACAATAAATGTCCATATATAAACTAATAATTCTTGTGAAAAAATATTACCGTATTTTCCAGCGTATAACGTGCATGTCACATAAGTGAGTTATACACCAGAAAATTTAATTTACAAATAAAGCTATATTTGTAACAAACAAAAGCTTGTTAAAAAATAGCTTTTACTGTAAATTTAAATTTCCGGTGTATACCTGATTTAACAAACCTGCGCATAATTAGAACAATAAAGCCTGAGTAAAAATATGTGGAACGATTTACAGCAGTAATAAGCAAAAAAATGTTTAATTTAAATTTTCACCAACATCTGAAATCATATGCAATATGTCAAAGTCAGATTAATCAGTATTTACAATATGGCATCATTTGAGAAGGCAGATTTGTTTGAAATATAGTGATTATAGTACCATATGTTGGTGAAAAATATAGCTAATATATATATATATATATATATATATATTTTTTTTTATATATATATTTAAAATATCCCTTGCTTTTGTGTACATTTCAGTGAAAACCACATAGTGCTATAGTCAATAATTTTTTAATAATATGAGGGACATTCCAAAAATAAGTCCCCCTCCCCCACCATTGACACATTTGTTGTAGCATACAATCAGTTTGAAGGAGCCACTTTGGTAAAACTCAGTGCCCTGCAATGCTAGGAATTGTCATACAGCTTATTCTATATAGCATTGCGTTGGAAGAGTGCTTGTCCATTAACACCATATCCATGTACTCTAGCAATGTTGTTTTCATTCATGGATGTATAGAGATGCCCACTTCGACCACATCCTCCACACTCTGCCTTCCTCCACTGAACATGCAACACCAGTGACAACCATTGGATCAGAAATTACCTCTTCACCTTATAAGGTCTGTAGGTGTGGATGATGGACACAGTAGTCCTAGGCACCCAAGTTGTCAGCATACATCTGTGTGTTATTGTAATTTATACTTGAATTACCTTGGGCATGCTGGTCTGCTGCCTTTCTTCTTCAGTGTTCTGTACAAGTGTCATCCCTCTTTCGCTGATGCTCAGGTCATTGAACCAGCAATGAGTGTGGCTTCTTATGGCAATTGTTTGTTTTGCCTAGTATACCCATCTTCTCTTTTAAAAAAAAACTTTTCAAATGTCCCTTGTACACATTTTATTTTTCGTGGGACTTTTGGATCAGTCAGTATATGGTTAATTTTTAATGATATAAAAACTAGAAAAATGGATCAATGTGCCCCAACTGCCTTTATCTGTAAAAATACAGTATAAATAAAATCATAGAATGATGAATCTATGAAATATTCCTAGATGAATCTGTGAAATTACTTTTCTGTTTATCTTTTGTCAAATATAATTCTTTTCCTTTCGGTATTTTCTATATAAAAATTTACCATCCCTAGAAAGCTAGTTTATTTTCCTTTACAGTGCCTGAACTCATTATTGAAAATTGAACATATTGAATTATAGTTTTTTAAAATATACTTTGAAATATGTCTTGATAATAGTGTAGAATATTTTTTTCAGGATTTATTTTTATTAATTTCTATATTAATATTTTGTATTTTTAGGAATAAAAGTAAGAGTGAGCAACTTAATGACTTGAAGAAGAGATGGAGTGGCTAATTTATATTTTATGAAGCTTCATTTTATTTTTCTGACAACTGATTGTAATTTTTATATCATTTGTTTGACCTGTTAAAATAAAAAGTTTATGTTAATATAGTTTAGTTTTCTATAATTCTTTATTAAAGAACAATTGGACTATCCGTTCCATATAAGAATAAATTAATTTTTTAATTAAACTTATAATTGTAAAGTGTAAATGCAAAATAATAATCCATATAACTTATTTTTTTTAATGTAATTGATTTTTTAAGAAACTCCTCTGTAACTTCTGAGACTTACTTGTAAATATTTTTTTTAATATCAAAAACCATTTAAGAGATAAAAAAATAATATGGTGTGTCACTCACACAATTTTCTCTTACTCTGCTTTTCAATACTATAAAGATAAATTGCATAAGTCTTGAGATCAATAATGCAAGATAATAAAGTTCAATGTACTTTAAAAATAATCTAAAATTGGTTTAGGAATAGTTTTATTAGACATAAAACTATTAAAATATATAATTCTATGTGAGGGGGGATATTGCCCCCTCAACCTCCTATTCAACAATAGTGCTTACAATTATTTCAAAAATTAAAAAACAAGACTGTTATTAATTTCACTTCAAACTATCGAATTTTAATTTCTTGCAGTTATTTGTTTTTAATTTATGATAACAGATATACATAAAGATTAACCACTAAAAATTAGACTTTTGTAATTAGAACAAGTTAAAATGTGATATTATGCAAAAAAAAAAAAAAAAAAAAAAGCATTGTTGAAAATTGAACTAAATAATTACTTTCTTTACAGTATGGAAATGAAAAATTAATTTTCCTTCCTGAGCAGTGTTCATCAACATAGTAAAATGCAGCAAAGCACTTCAATCAATTACATTCAATAGAAAAGAAAATTTAGCTCAATTTTGTGTAGCCCTGTATATTGTCTATAAAGAATATGCACCGTGAACAATTTCATGTACTTAAGATTTAGTCTTACTTGAAAAACATCTAACACAAAATGAATTACAATTCCAGCAAATTTCCAAGTATAGCCACAATAGTTCATCCAAATATTTTGGGTAGCCCTGTGAACGAATGATGAATGATTTCCATACCACAATCTGCACAAAACGTGATTTTATGCATATAAAAAGTTTTGCTCATTCCATTTTGTTTAAGTCAGCCTATATATGTTGCACTGTACTTACAGGAAATTTCCTCATAATGTATTTGAATTCTCCTGGATGTCCCTGTACACGAACCATTTGCTTGATCTCAGCGAAAAGTTTAGTGTAGCATCAGTATATGATACACTTTAGAATACTGAGTTTGAACTTTCTGCTACTAAGCACATTGGCCAATGAATTTGAAACCTTTAAATTAATATTTTATTGGACCTCCTTTTGCATGAATAACAGCCAGTATTCGTGTGGGCAGCGATTCTACAAGCTTCTAGGGTGCATTTATATCCAGAGTTTACCATACATTGGCTACACAGACTTTAAGATCCTGTAAATTGGATGGAAAAGGAGATTGCTGACGGATACTCCTTTTCAACGTGTACCAAACATTTTCTATTGGATTAAGATCTGGGCTTACTAGGGAAACTTAGAAGTCAGATTGATGGTCACTGAACCAATCTCTAACAATTCTGCCACAATGTATGGTTGCATTATTGAGCACAAAATATCCGTTATCTTCGGAATAAAAATGTAACATTGAGGGATGCACTTAATCTATCAATATGTTCAGGTACTGCATGGCTTTTTTATTATTCTCAAGTAACACCAGGGGACCACTTCCATACAAGTAGAATATTCCCCAAAGGTTAGTAACAGGTTTTGCATACCTTCGTCACCAGCGAGCATTTGTAGAAACTCTTACAGGTTTCTAATTCATTGGCCAGTGTGTGTATTTGTTCTTGAGATATGCTGATGACACACACACAGACCAGCCACTAAAAACATGATTTTCTGATTTAGGGGACCTCAAAACATGTAAATATAACAAAAATTCCATTTCGGAAATTTGACCAAAAAACAATACTTTCTCTACCCTATATGGATAAGAAAAAGGAAAAATAATCTGGTGTGTCAATGACTTTCTCTTACTTTGGAATTTAATACTATAAATACAGATTGGAGATTAAGGGGTAAGATAATGAGTACTGTTATGTAAACTTATGTTAAAACAATTCAAATTAGGCTTCAGAACAGCTTTATTTGACAAATAATTCTGTGTGAGGAAGACTACTGCCTCCCTCAACCCCCTATTTCCTTATTGTACCTACATTTATATAGAATTAAATCAAAATTCATTTAAAATTATTCAGGCAGCTTTCACACTCAACATTCCTTGAAACTTATCAATCTTGATCAAACTTTTCTAGTAACAAATGTATTAACTTCAAAATAAAACATCTGGATTGCCTAAACTTATTTTTCATCAATTTATTCTTTAAAACACAGACAAAGATCAAACATTAAAAAATTGACTTCGGTATTCTGGAAGCCTCAAAACATGTAACTATACAAAAAAACAAGCGGTGAATATGTAGCTTAAAAAATTACATTATTTACCATATGGCTATGAGGAATTAATTTCAATTTCTGAGCAGCTTTCCTGGACATGGTAAAATATTATAGTAAGGCACTTCTACTAACAATAAAAAAGAATGTTATGGCTTAAATACTGGCAACCCTGCACATCTTCTGAAGGTTATGTACACACTACATGGTGCACATAAATATAATCTTACAGACCTGCCAACTGTTACAATTTTATCATATTTAGTACAATAATTAAGCTTTAATATGAAAATACGATTCGACCTTAAAAAATTACAATTTTTAAAATGTATTAGTTCGTTCATTTCATTTTATGCATGCAAAAATTCTGTGATGAATATATTTATCTTGAATAAATGCATCATTTTTATAAATGGAATAAATATTATTTCTGACTTCTCTCTCTACACTACAATTCAGCGATCTTCCGAAAAAAAAAAAAAAAAAAAAAAACAGCTGATATCCCAGGAAAGAAGAAACCAGTTGGGTTCTTCATATATCTTTTTTTCTCCTCTCTCCTTTATCAGTGTTTTTCGGCCGGTGCTTTGGGGGTGTGTCGATATGTGGATGCCGGAATGCTGCTATTGGTTAGTCGTGATCGTGAGTACGTGTACTCACTCACTTCTCTCTTCACGGCGCTCTCCATATTGCGTCTCTCATTGATATCCGACTTTGTTTTGTTTTGAAAGAAGCCAACTTAGCTAGCGTACTGCGTGCGTTTAAAAATGACACAAAGGTTCACGATCACAAACATTTTGTGATAAATATACAAATGAATTTATCATGAAAAACAGCAGTTTTTCGAGTGACACAAGTGGAAGGACAAACTGAACGCTGTGAACTCATATATACGGCTAGTTTGCTATCAAAGATATTTGTAAAAGCAGACACTTAATATCTCAGCAAATAAGCAATATTTTGTTCTGAAATTTTCAAAATAGTCTTTTATCTTCGGTCTTAATCTATCCTGAAAATTTTACATTTCTACATGCAGTATGTTTTGAGATCTGAATCTCAATTTAAAGGGAAAATGGATGGTGTAATGGACTGAAATTCTGAAAAATAATCTCTAAAACGGCATGGATGATTTTAATTTAATTAATATATGTTTTTAATGGGATCTTTCTGAATCTAGTAACGTTTTTGTTTTTTCAGGAAAACTCTTGTTTTTTATAAAAGTTGATTTAAAAATGGAACTATATTACTCTGCAAAAATGCATGATTTTCTTCGGCGAAAATGCTGTAATGTGGTTCTTACTTGCAAGGCATGTTGGTTGGCTGACCAATGTGAATGCAGTCAATAAATTTTTGTTATGAAGAGAATATTTTTATTTTAAAATTTCCCATTTCGTCAAAAAAGTATTTAGATAATATTTAAAATAAAAGAAGTATTTTTTAATTATAGATATTCTATTTCATTGTTATTCATAATGAATTAAAAAAATTTTTTAAGTGAAAAAGTTTAAATCACTCATGCACACGAATTCGTACCATGTTTCATGGTCTTTGGAGCGCATGCGTACATTATCCAGATCCAAAAGTTTCGGCAGTCGCTACATGCTTGCTAGTTGTTTACACTTACACTGTACTGTATCCATCCACTTGTGTTTATTATTTTAAAATCCTCGGTCGAACACGGATATTATTTATTAATTTTTAGGATAGGATTCAGAGGTAAGTGTTTTATTATAGTTTTATTTTCCAGTTACATATTTTTTTTCGAAATGTAAATAAATCTAATTATATATATAATAAATTTAACATTTACCCTAAATAATGTCCTTAGATCTTTTCTTCACTATACGCATTTCGAGTGCAACCGTACACATCCTCAGGTGAGATGTGACTCTCTTCATCTTCATCTTTGTTTGTTGCTGATGGTTGCTGGTTTGTCATTTCACTTCGCTTCGTTTCGGATATATTTATTATTGGATGCCAGTCTTTCGGGATTATTGCGTGTTCTCTCTCGTTAACTGTGTAGGGGTTAGTAAGGATTTCAAGGGCTTCGCGTTTTAAGGCATAACTGTGATTATTATATGGAGCTAGTTTTTTAGTAGAAATTGTGTTAATATTGATAGGGTTGTTATAGTTATCAATATTAACACAATTTCTACTAAAAAACTAGCTCCTTATAATAATCACAGTTATGCCTTAAAACGCGAAGCCCTTGAAATCGTTACTAACCCCTACGCAGTTAACGAGAGAGAACATGCAATAATCCCGAAAGACTGGCATCCAATAATAAATATATCCGAAACGAAGTGAAGTGAAATGACAAACCGGCAACCATCAGCAACAAACAAAGATGAAGATGAAGAGAGTCACATCTCACCTGAGGATGAGTGCGGTTGCACTCAAAATGCGTATAGTGAAGAAAAGATCTAAGGACATTATTTAAGGTAAATGTTAAATTTATTAAATGAATTTATCGTCCTACAAGAAAACTTGTGTGATTAATACTAATTATATATTTTATTTGTTAATACTGTCAAGCCTAAGCAAATTGCTCGTAAATGCTCGTTTAATTTTCAAAATAGGCCTGCTTTTAGTTCCACGTTTATATACTGCACGGTAACCTAGAAAAAAAAAAAAAAAATTATATACTTGCAGTATTTTAACAAATTAACTCAAATGTATTTTTATAATTCCATTTTACAATATTCAAACATTTCCTCAAGAAATTTGTTTAATAATTTCAATAAATAAATAAAATTTCAAAACAGTAATATAACTTTAAAAATAATTAAACATTACAATTTAAAAAGAAAACAAAATATGCAGGTTATGCAACCTAAGAGTAAATTTTTTTTTATTTTCAGCATAGGTCAATCTAGATTTTTGAAAATGGTATCCCATTTATAAGTTTTATAATTTGCGAAAATTAAAAATGCTCTCTGAACAAATTACCAACATGTACAAAATAATTTTGAAATATATTTATGTATGATAAAAATAAAATAATTGTAAAATAACTGAAGATGTGGATTGGATAATTACTAAAATTAAAGATTTTCAAATCACTCTGTAATATGATAAAAAAAATTTAAGAGGAAGTTTGCTAGCAGCAATAGTGCAGCATGAAGCAAGCACTGCAGATTATTGTGGGAAGCTTGTTATGGAGAGCAATAAAGTATACTTTTTCATACTTGCCAACTTTTCCGGTTATCCCGGAAGACTTCCGGTTTTTTAACGTATCTTCCGGACAGATGATGAAATCTTCCGTTTTTAAAAAAAATCGCAGATATCGTTCATTTTAAAAAGAAACCCAAATGTTCTACGAAAACTCCTGATTCCCAATCTTTTTCCATCCATAACATAAATATCAATATTCATTTCAAACTTGCTTTATGAGATTCTAGAACATCTAAAGAAATAGAATTGTTAAATATTTCTTGCTGATGTAATTATTTTTTGCCCCCCCCTTTATTTATCTACAATTAGTGATCAGCAATCAAATGTTCTGCAGAAGTCTTTTCTTTCCTAATCTTTATCCATCTGCAACATAAATAATAATATTAATTTTAATGTTATTACATTAGATTCTAGAAGTACAGTTGAAAGATTTCTTACTCTGTAATTATTTTTGTATCCCCCCCCCCTCCCCTTCCATCCTTTCCCTGGATTGTGATCAATTCTAGAAACAATAAAGCAATGGAAGTGCTGAATATTTCTCACGTATGTAATTATTTTTTGCTCTTTATTGCTGAATTTAATGAATCTACTTATTTTTCCTCAATTAAATTAAATATTTGTATGTCATATTTATACCAAATGCGTAAACATGGGGGAAAAATGAAGAATTTTTTCAGGTAGGAAAATTTTTCCCAAATCAATTTAAGAATATTAATACTCAGTTGGTTTTATGCACGTTTGAAACTGATAATTAGCTACTGCTACTATTTCTTATATGTATGATTAATGTACATACACAAAAATCATATTCTATATTTATTTAAAAAATTAGTTATACTTTAACTTAACTAAGTTTTTTTGTCTATTGTTAAATAAATTTCTTACATATTCTGTTTTGTAGATATTTATATGTTGAAGAGGAATAACTTCATTTGAAACTTTTATATATTTAGAATAATCAATCTATAGTAAAACGTTTTTATAGATTGCTTCTAAAAATTAAAATTGTAAAACTGTATTGTTTAATACGTCAAAGAGAGAGAAAAAAAATCTTCCCTTTTTTTATGAAATCTTCTGGTTTTTCAACAAAAATCTTCTCTTTTTTTATTAAAATTGGTTGGCAAGTATGCTTTTTAGATTATCAGTTTAATAGTTTAATCACAATTGCTTACATGCTGTTATTTCGCCGCTTATCAATAAAATTTGCACCTTTCCCACCTCCCCCCCCCCCTTTTTTTTTCTAGTGATTCCTGAAATATTGTTTGCTTACAATCGCCATAGTACATAATTATTTTGTTTTTGTATTTATAAAGTCTGATTTTTTTAAAACTATTTTGAATTGAGCGATAATTTTGCAGCCTGTTAAAATATTGAATCAAATTGCCACTTTTCGAGAAAATTTATGCTTAACAATACAATTAACAGAAAAGCTTTACTATAAAACACCCATTGCTATTGCCGATATACAGCTCAACAGATGAGTTGATAATGTGAATCGCATTGAGAATCGATACTCTGAGTCATTACAAAAAATCAAAAATTCATTTTAATAAAATAAATTATTGTTTCACTCTGGTGCTTGTTTTGAAAATCACTGAAATAAATTAAGCATATTTAAGATTAATAAAATAAACATTTAAAACAGTAATAGAAAATTGAGCTACTTCACCACTAAAAAAAAAAAAAAAAAGAATCGGAGGGCTTTCAAACTTTAGCACATAAAATTCAGTGTTATGACTTGAAGATTTTCCACAAATTTCAAAATTACAGCCATGCATGAAAATCTGTACAAAAGCAACCACATAAAATAAATAAATAAAATCACTGGATGCAGCTTATTGATTGAGCACAAATCTGAAAATGCATGAAAATCCGTGCTACAGCGGTCAGTATTTAATATTAAAACCAAAAAAAACATCACTGGATATCCCTAATTCGAGGTGCATGAATCAGAAAATGCATAAAAAACTGTACAGCAGCAATCATTATCCCAATATTAAAACCAAGAAAACATCACTGGATACCCCTAATTCATAAATAAAAAAAATTATAAAAATCTGTACTGCAGCTGTCAGTATCCTGATATTAAAACAAAAAAAAAAAAAAACATCACTGGATACCCCTAATTCATAGCACATGCATCGGAAAATGTATAAAAATCTGTACTGCATCAATTACTACCATGCACTAATTTTCCCCTAAATAATTCAATTTATTAAAAAGATAATAAAAATACACTAAAAATTTTTTTTTAATCTCAAAAATGCATTAAAAAAAATAATTCAGCTGGGCCGCATTACGATAAACATACATGAATAGTTGGTGCAAAAAAGAAAAACAATGTTCCAAGACGATTAAACAAAGTTCTGATACAAAAAGTTTACTATTAAAAAGTGTTGATACACTGAAATGTATCGCAGCATCACAAATCACCAGTGGGTGCCTTATAGTAAGTTGAGCCCAAATAATTGCTGAAATTAGAGTAGGTATTTTATTGCTAATTGATAAAAGTTTCTATTTCTTTCCACCAAATGTATTTCTGGGTATTCATGATAATTTTGGGGCCTATTATTGAAATACAGAATCATTTGCCATTAATTAACAAATTTTATGTTTAATAATACAAATAATTGTAAAAATTCATGATTATTTCATTGCCTATCAATAAAATTTTTACTTTTTTCAGTTCTGTTTACCAAAATATGCAATAATTTTGTAAACTGTTATTTTAAAAACACAATCATTTTGCCGCTAACAGTCCAAATATATATTTAATAATGCGAAACTGTGGAAATAGACATTTTGCTCTAAACCAATAGAACTTTTTTTTTTTTTTTTTAAGGTTATTTATACCGAAATATGAAATAAACATAAATTTGTTAATTAGTGGCAAAATATTTTGTATTTCATTAATAGGCCACAAAATTATCATGAATTTCGAGAAATAGCTTTGAGGAAATGAAAAGGACAGAATTTTAACAATTAACAATAAAATACTCTCATTTTGGTAATTATTAGTGTTGATAAGCTTAAAATTTCTCAATAAGGGACAATATTCCATATTTTTTAATAGGCAGCAAAATTATTGCTCATTTCAAAAAATAGTTTTGAAAAGAGTGCAGATTTTTATAGATAAAGAAACAAAATAATTGTATAATTTGGCGGTCATAAGCAAAAGATATTGTTCAAGGAGCTTTAAAAATAATACAAATTTTATTGATATGCAATGAAATAACAGTATGTAAGCAATTAATTGTGATTAAACTAATAATAAGTACAAAGCTTTAAATAATAAATACCATAAAATTCAAAATTTTGTACTTATTACTTTAAAATGCCAATCTGTGGTGCTTTCTTATTATTTTTATTAAACTGGTAATCCAAAAAATACTTTACTGCTCCATAATAAGTTTCCCCTTGATTTAAAAATGTGTAGGGCGTTTAGTAAGAAAAGAGCACTTTTTTAAATTTTGAGAGCAGTTTAGTATTTTTAAGGCCATATTTAACATTTAAAATGTACACACATTTTAAAATTTTATTATAAATATACATAGTATAACAAATATTTTTTCTAATTTTAACTTTCTTTGCTTTTGCTTGTTACTAATATATAAATAAGTGTTGAAGGTCATAAAAACAGTTTTACTTATGCATGTATTTCAGTATATCATTATGCTTCAGTGTGTAGGTTATTCTCTCCTGAATTTAAGCTCTAATACAAGAAAGCAATAAGGGTGCAATTTTTTTTCCCCTTTAAGTAAGGGACATGAAGGGTGCATTTTTTTTAGATTGGGTTCAAGAAAGATGCTATTTTTTCAACCTAAGGGT
This sequence comes from Salticus scenicus, assembly GCA_963930645.1. Taxonomy (NCBI): domain Eukaryota; kingdom Metazoa; phylum Arthropoda; class Arachnida; order Araneae; family Salticidae; genus Salticus; species Salticus scenicus. Next base: position 150,524,582 of record OZ005651.1, read on the forward strand.
AGGCAGGGTGCAATACCCTCTTGAAACTGTCTGGAGGAAACTCTGATAATAAATAAGTTTCCTTCAACAATCTGCAGCACTTGCTGCATGATGCACTATTTCTGCCAGCAGGCTTTAAATTTTATTACCATCATATTAAAGAGTGATTTGAAAGTCTTTAATTTAGGTGTTTACCTAGCCCACATCTAAGATTATTTTACAATTGTTCTGTTTTTATCATATTTAAATGTATTTTAAAAATGTGTTTCATATGTTGGTTAATTGTTTAGAGAGCATTTTTAATTTTCACTAACTTAAATTTTTTCACAAAATGTAAAATTTGCAAATATGGTACCATTCTCAAAAACCTAGATTGACCTCTGCTGGAAATAGGAAGGAAATTTAATTTTAGGTTGCGTAACCTGTATATTTTGATTTTAAAATTTGAATGCTTGTTTAATTAATTGTAAAGCTATATTTTTATTCTGAAATTTTATTTATTTAGTTTAAATTATTCTATTACTCTAACAAATTTCTTGAGTAAATGTTTGGATATTGAAGTGTTAAACTTTAAAAGAGGCATATTCGGAAAATAGAGGTTACTTAAGTGATTTGTTTATGCTTGAAGATATTTTAGTTTTACCCAACAAACATTATATTAAAATCACACAATCAACTGATTGGGAAGAAAATCATATTTATTGATTTTTTTTTTTTTTTCCGACCGAGTGAAAATAATGTCTGGACCGGGAGTCGAACACCAGATCTTTGACTTACATGGTTAAGGCTCTACCAATTGAGCTATCCAGGCCGACAACCGGTGGACATTACTCACTCAGACAACCTTTAGGCAGAAACATCTGGTCTATCATGTAGATAGCTCGACAGAAGTAAGCCGCAGGTAAAGGAAAACACCATTAAACAATGGGAGAAAGAAATACAATATTGAGCTATCCAGGCCGACAACTGGTGGACATTATGGGAGACAAACAATGGGAGAAAGAAATACAATATTGGGAAGAAAATCATATTTATATTGTTTTATTTTATATTGTATTTCTTTCTTCCATTGTTTAATGGTGTTTTCCTTTACCTGTGGCTTATTTCTGTCGAGCTATCTACATGATAGACCAGATGTTTCTGCCTAAAGGTTGTCTGAGTGAGTAATGTCCACCGGTTGTCAGCCTGGATAGCTCAATATTGTATTCCTTTCTCCCATTGTTTAATGGTGTTTTCCTTTACCTGCGGCTTATTTCTGTCGAGCTATCTACATGATAGACCAGATGTTTCTGCCTAAATGTTACCTGAGTGAGTAATGTCCACCAGTTGTCAGCCTGGATAGCTCAATTGGTAGAGCCTTGACCTTGTAAGTCAAAGATCTGGGGTTCGACTCCCGGTCCAGGCGTTATTTTCACTCAGTCGGAAAAATAAATTTCAATAAATATGATTTTCTTCCCAATCAGTTGATTGTGTGATTTTAATATATTGTATTTCTTTCTCCCATTGTTTAATGGTGTTTTCCTTTACCTGCGGCTTATTTCTGTCGAGCTATCTACATGATAGACCAGATGTTTCTGCCTAAAGGTTGTCTGAGTGAGTAATGTCCACCAGTTGTCAGCCTGGATAGCTCAATTGGTAGAGCCTTGACCTTGTAAGTCAAAGATCTGGGGTTCGACTCTCGGTCCAGGCATTATTTTCACTCAGTCGGAAAAATAAATTTCAACAAACATTTATTTACTTTTTGGAAAAAATTATAAATGAATAACTACTTTTTCAGAAAATAAAACTATAAAACACTTACCTTTAAATCATAGTAAGGAATCATATTCTTAATTTATTTTCTTTGTAGATGCAAATTTTATGAATTGCTAATACAATAGGGATGATCAGGTATTTGGCTATGGGTCAGTTTCACAATAAGGTCAACCTGATGGTCAAATTTTCATTTTTTAACAAACATGGTGCCATTTTAAAGTTAAAGAGTTGAATATTTTGAAATACAATACACTCTCTAAAATCTGCACAGCTTAAAATGAAGTGTTTTGCAGATTTTAGAATAATTTCTTGTATTTACATCTTACAACCTCATTTGAGTAGTAAATCTTTAAGAAACAATTTATATGTTACAGACAGTGGCGTCGCCAGAAAAAATTTCAGGGGGAGGCACAACCTGAAAAAAAATTTTTTTTAAATAAAATTTTGGTAGCATAGTCTTAAATTTAAAGAAAAAATGCTTAGTGGAATTTTCCAGGAGGGGGCAAGTGCCCCCCCTTGCCCCATTCTGCCGACGCCCATGGTTACAGATACAATGCTGAAATAAAGTGTGCCTATTAAAAGTACAAATATTTAAGGAAATTTTAATTTAAAGAACAATTTTTATGCATCATATTATAGTTGCATATAATCTAGATTTTTGAAAAGTCTGACCAATAGTAATTAAAGTAAGAATAATCATATATATTTATTTTCCTATAACCTGCAAAAAAGTCAGCAATTCTTGATCAATCACATAAGTTTGTGCTATGAGAAAGTTTGAATATTATCTTCATGAGAGAAAATCTTTCATGAAAACTGTCTTTCTCCTTCTTCCTCTAAATTAATATGATTTATTTTTTGATAATTACATATAATTACTCTTATCATTTCCTCCTCTGTAACATGCTGAGTGATTGATGATTTACCACCACAAGTTAATAATTGATTTCTCTCCTAATAGTCGAATTTTTGTAATCTAGTAATCAACAAATCAGTTGTGACAATGTTTGTTTATATTCCAAATGATATGCAGATTTCAGAGAATTGCAAATTTTAGGGTTGTGTATTATTTAGAGTTGACTGTACTTATTTATTATATGATAAATTTAGTTTTTTACCATGCTACAAGGTGTTAAACAAAGGTCATTCCCCTATGTGTATTTTAAAGCCATAATTTGTCACTCTCAAAGAAAGCCTATTTAAAAAAAAAACACATACTAATATTATGAATTAAAGCAAATAAATAGTTAAATGAATTTTTATTTGGCACTTTAGGTAGTATTTTACGTCTGACACCAAAATTCATCATTAATTAGGCTGATCTAAGAATATTAAAGCTACATAAATGAATTTTTTTATTAAAAGCAAGATAGTAAATCTCGTTGATATGACCTATTTAAATTTTATGAATATTGAATATTTTTTATAAAAAAAAAAATAGGTGTTTGACGTAATGTTTTTGGTAAATTTACTGAAATGTATAGTATGTTATAGAATTCTTCGAAAAGTGTCTGCGGAGGGGTACAATTCTACCTCTTTATATATTTCACAATTTAATAAAACATGTTTAAAAAGAATATCAGTATCTATGTTGTGTATGAAAAAGATTAGAAATCATAAGAATTCAATGAGGTGTTTGGTCGCCAATTGTTAACACGGGGATTAGGGCATCTAAAAAAATTACAGGAGTGTAAGGTATTGAAGAATTCTACTTCTTTATAGATGCTAGAATTTAATAAAGGGTGTTTAAAAAGAACACTGACATGACATTTATGTTGTGGATAGAGAAAGATTGGAAATCTCATGAATTTTGCAGTGCATTTAATCACCGAGTGTTAGAGTGGAGGGAAAGGGGGAGTGTCCCAAAATAGTATATGAGTGAAAGATATTGAACTATTCAATTTCTTTATAGATTCTATTAAAGTAAGTTGAAAAAGAAATTGACATATATGTTGAGGATGGAGGAAAGATTAGAAATCACAACATTTCTGCAAAGCATTTGATTGCTGTTTGTTGGCGGGGGGAATGGGGGAGGGGTTAAAAAAATAAAAAAGAACATTGAAATTTATCAGGGTGGCGACAATCAGGGAAATCATGGTATTTTATCAATCTGGAAATATCAAGAAAAATAAAGGAAATTTTGTAAAAACACCCAAAAATCATATAAATTTTTATTTTTGCCCAGCAAGCTTGTCTGAAAGATGGCCAAACAGGTGTTGTCATAACCATGATTGCACAGGATTGGCAGCTTTCTAGTTGAATCTTACCTACTTAACATTAAAAAATTATGATGGTAATAATAAATATTTATTTTTAGTGCTGCAACTTGAAAAATATTAAAAAGAGCCTTGGCGCTGGATTATTAAAGCAAGTAAAAACTACAACGTTAGGAACGCCAAAGAGAAAACAATATTGGCTGGGAGGAAAATCATAATTTTAAATTTGATTCAGCTAAAATAATTTGCAGGCCTAAATCCATTCATGAGCTTGATTTCTTTGAAACTTTCTATATTTATAAAAATCTTAAAAAATATTGTAATTTCGCTGTACCTACCCTATTTGTCTGATTGTTGGAAATTTTACATTCAGTCCACATTTTCTTAATTTTTCTACAGTTTTTACAACTACTGTTTCTAAAATTCCTATTGACCACTCCCCCTCACCTTCTACGCAATTCTATTGCTTGAACAGAATTCGGTCCCATTTTCTATATATAGGAGCACTTCTGTCTGATTTATGCACTGAAGATGGTATGCTAAAGGCTACCGAAACAGCTGTCTGCTTCCCAATATTATTTTCTCTTTGGCATTCCTAACGTTGTAGTTTTTACTTTCTTTAACTTGAGAAATAATACTTGAAACATTTTATCCATGAAGCAATTAAATTAATAAAACAATTAAGATATATAACCTTTTACTTATCTTCACGTTACATCTTGGTATACTAGTTTCATCTGGGGCGCCCCAGCTTGGTCACTACCTTTGCTTTGGTGTTCGAAACTGTGGTCTTCTTGTTTTCTTGTTCTTTTAAAGACTTTTCGCCATTGGCGGTTAAGGATAGCACCTTCGTTGCCATTACAACTGTCAGAATTAGCTAAAATTTCAATAGACTCCCTGATCGCTGCGTATCCGTGGTTATTATAGTTGGCCAACTTTTTTACTTCATCAAATTTGATATTAATTTCTTCGTTTTTGTTTACTTGGGTTAAAGCTGTGGTTAATTTACCTGTTTTTATATTGTGTTTATGTTCTTTGATGCGAGTTTTTATTTTTCTCTTTGTTTTTCCTATATAACATTTTTCTTTATTTTGTTCGTTATTGTATGGTATTTTATAAATTCCTGCAGTTTCTAAAGGTTTAGTTTTATCCTTGTCACTTCTTATTAATTGAAAAACGTTAGGGTTAGGTTTTATGGGTATATTTATATTATGTTTTGCTGCAGTTTTCTTGATTTTACTAGATATTCCACGGTCATAAGGTATGGAGGTAGTATATTTAAGCTTTGGTTTTTGAAAATTATTGATTTCATTAAGAGTTTTTAATCTTTTTCTAAATAATTTATCTATTAATTTATTAGAGTATCCTGCTTTTTGTGTGAATTGTTTTATATTTTTTATTTCATTTTTTAAAATTTTATTGTCTTTACAAATTACTATTGCCCGGTTGATATGGGATTGTATAGCATTAATCTTATATTTAAAAGGGGTTTTACTATTTTTATGGATTATTTCGTTACTGCTGTTAGGTTTTCTATAAACTTGTGTGGTTATTTTATTAGCATGGCGAATGATATTTACATCTAGAAAATTTAGCTGTTTATTGTTTTCTTCTTCTAAAGTGAATTTAATATTTGGATCTATTTTATTTAAAATGTTTAAGATTTCTATGGGATCTGTTTTTTGGTCAATTACTGCAAAAACGTCATCAACAAAACGAAACCAATAAAAAAATTTTTCTTTAAGTTTATTATCAAAATTATTTTCTATTGTACGTAATTTTAATTCAGCTAAAAAACCCGATATGGGAGACCCCATTGGGACTCCCTTGATCTGTTTGTAATATTTTTCATTAAAAGTAAAGTAATTTTCATTCAACAAAAAGTTGGTTGCTATGTTTAAAGTTTGGGCTATTGATGGGTTTGTATAATGTTCATCTATTTTTTCTTTTATTAGTTCAGTAATATTTTTTATATCTATTGACGGATAAAGGTTAACTACATCAAAACTTACAAATTTAAAATTTTCCTGTATTTCAATATCATAAATTTTACTTATAAAATCTTCGGTGGAGTTTAGGCTATGCTGCGAGGGGGGAAGTAAGTTTTTATAAATTTCAGCCATATATTTTTCTATTGTGTAAGTGGGTCCTTCGCTTTTGTTAACAACTGGTCTAATTTTGGGGGGGTTCTTGTGATCTTTATATCTGCCAAAAATTCTTGGTGTATTTGGTGCAAAATTATTTATTGTAGGTGGTTTGTTATCAGGCCAGGTTCCTTCTTTTATTATCTTTTGTGTTTTTTCAACTATTTTGTTAATGGGGTCTTTTTTTATTTTTTCCGTACCTATTTCATTTATAGTTTCTTCCATTTTATCTATGTATTCCTGTCTATTTAATATTGCTATTTTTCTGGTTTTATCTGTTAATGTACACGCTATTTTTTCATTTTTCTTTAGATTATTAAGTGTTTTAATGTCTTCTTGGTTAATTTTGTTGCTTTTTATAGTTTTGCTGATTTCTTGAATTGCTACGTTTCTAATGTCTATTTGGGCTTCTTCTGGAATATTTTCTATGGCTGATTCAGACACTATTAAAAAATTATAAAAATGATATAATAAAATTTGAAAGAAGATTACTCAATAAAATTATTAAACATAGAAAATCCTACATGTATAAATGTAAAGAAATTTATAATAGTTTATACAAAAACCTCAAGGACTGTTGTGAAGAAAAAGAATGGACTATTTTATCAGAAAAAATTAGAATTTATAATGAAATAGAAAGAAATTCAACTATAAAAAGACAAAATAATAAATTGTACAATTGGATATGTAAAAATAACATTAAACCCCTCACTCAAAATGATTACCCGTACATTAATTTATCAGACCTAAAATTAAATAGCCATCAGGATAGCTTATTAAAAATGGGACAAAAGTTTATTTTAGACCAACCTATCAAAATTAAAGACAGTATAGCAAAAATTGAATCAGCCATAGAAAATATTCCAGAAGAAGCCCAAATAGACATTAGAAACGTAGCAATTCAAGAAATCAGCAAAACTATAAAAAGCAACAAAATTAACCAAGAAGACATTAAAACACTTAATAATCTAAAGAAAAATGAAAAAATAGCGTGTACATTAACAGATAAAACCAGAAAAATAGCAATATTAAATAGACAGGAATACATAGATAAAATGGAAGAAACTATAAATGAAATAGGTACGGAAAAAATAAAAAAAGACCCCATTAACAAAATAGTTGAAAAAACACAAAAGATAATAAAAGAAGGAACCTGGCCTGATAACAAACCACCTACAATAAATAATTTTGCACCAAATACACCAAGAATTTTTGGCAGATATAAAGATCACAAGAACCCCCCCAAAATTAGACCAGTTGTTAACAAAAGCGAAGGACCCACTTACACAATAGAAAAATATATGGCTGAAATTTATAAAAACTTACTTCCCCCCTCGCAGCATAGCCTAAACTCCACCGAAGATTTTATAAGTAAAATTTATGATATTGAAATACAGGAAAATTTTAAATTTGTAAGTTTTGATGTAGTTAACCTTTATCCGTCAATAGATATAAAAAATATTACTGAACTAATAAAAGAAAAAATAGATGAACATTATACAAACCCATCAATAGCCCAAACTTTAAACATAGCAACCAACTTTTTGTTGAATGAAAATTACTTTACTTTTAATGAAAAATATTACAAACAGATCAAGGGAGTCCCAATGGGGTCTCCCATATCGGGTTTTTTAGCTGAATTAAAATTACGTACAATAGAAAATAATTTTGATAATAAACTTAAAGAAAATTTTTTTTATTGGTTTCGTTTTGTTGATGACGTTTTTGCAGTAATTGACCAAAAAACAGATCCCATAGAAATCTTAAACATTTTAAATAAAATAGATCCAAATATTAAATTCACTTTAGAAGAAGAAAACAATAAACAGCTAAATTTTCTAGATGTAAATATCATTCGCCATGCTAATAAAATAACCACACAAGTTTATAGAAAACCTAACAGCAGTAACGAAATAATCCATAAAAATAGTAAAACCCCTTTTAAATATAAGATTAATGCTATACAATCCCATATCAACCGGGCAATAGTAATTTGTAAAGACAATAAAATTTTAAAAAATGAAATAAAAAATATAAAACAATTCACACAAAAAGCAGGATACTCTAATAAATTAATAGATAAATTATTTAGAAAAAGATTAAAAACTCTTAATGAAATCAATAATTTTCAAAAACCAAAGCTTAAATATACTACCTCCATACCTTATGACCGTGGAATATCTAGTAAAATCAAGAAAACTGCAGCAAAACATAATATAAATATACCCATAAAACCTAACCCTAACGTTTTTCAATTAATAAGAAGTGACAAGGATAAAACTAAACCTTTAGAAACTGCAGGAATTTATAAAATACCATACAATAACGAACAAAATAAAGAAAAATGTTATATAGGAAAAACAAAGAGAAAAATAAAAACTCGCATCAAAGAACATAAACACGATATAAAAACAGGTAAATTAACCACAGCTTTAACCCAAGTAAACAAAAACGAAGAAATTAATATCAAATTTGATGAAGTAAAAAAGTTGGCCAACTATAATAACCACGGATACGCAGCGATCAGGGAGTCTATTGAAATTTTAGCTAATTCTGACAGTTGTAATGGCAACGAAGGTGCTATCCTTAACCGCCAATGGCGAAAAGTCTTTAAAAGAACAAGAAAACAAGAAGACCACAGTTTCGAACACCAAAGCAAAGGTAGTGACCAAGCTGGGGTGCCCCAGATGAAACTAGTATACCAAGATGTAACGTGAAGATAAGTAAAAGGTTATATATCTTAATTGTTTTATTGAGAAATAATTTTATGTCTTGATATTAATATGTTATGCAATTAAAATGTTTCATATTTTTATAATTTTGTTAATTTCTCAAGTGAACAAAGAAGAAAAATAAAAAGATTGAGGTATTTTTGCCCCATCAGTATAGTTTTTTTTAATTGCAATGGTTAGCGAGCATGCTACACAAGAGTATGGTATACATAAAATTATGGAATATATAATAAGTAATGGAAATCATGGAAAAATCAGGGAACTTTTTTTTTTAACTTCTGTAGCTACTCTGTTTATGTTGTGTATGGAGAAAGATTGGAAATCGAAGGATTTAATGAGGTGTTTGATTGCCGATTGTTAACGAGAAGGGGGGGGGATCATTAAAAACTTCATTAGTAAAAGGTATTGAAGAATTCTACTTCTTTATAGGTCCTAGTAAGCTAATAAAGTGTGTTTAAAATGAACATTTATATTTATGCTGTAGATGGAAAAAGATTGGAAAATGCATTTTTTTTTTATCAGCCAAAATCAATTTCTACACTATATTGATTAAAAAAAAATATTAAAAAAAATCTGTGACATATGTCTTGCGCCTTGCATTTTCTGCCATGGGGTTTATTACGATAACATCCGAAATAATACTCCAAACCCAACCAAACTTCAGCAGCGAACTTGTCTCTCAAATATCTTGGATGAGTTCATTTACTAAACTGCTCTGCTATTTTGTTTGAAAATTTTATATCCACATTGTAAAAAACATATTAAGATTGGATTTGCTTGAATTTTGATGTATACATCGACCATATAAGGGTCTCTACTCGACCAAGTTCATTAATGAACTTTATTCACCAAAACAAAATGGCAGATATCTTAAATTACACATGGCTACTTGAAATCAGGGTACCCTTGTAAATTCATCATCGGAATAACTTTTGGAATACTGAATCAGTTTGAACCAAAGATGGACAGTGAATTTATCATTCAACTTAGATAAGTTTACTAGGTATCTTACTCCGTCCTTTTGTTTCCAAATAGTGGCCACTTGAAAATTTCTTATCATGATGACTTTTAAAATATTGAATTAATTCAAACCAAAGTTGGACAGTGAACTTCTTACAAATATTTACTGAGTAATTTGCACCACCATTTTGTTTCCAAGTGGCAGCAACTTGAAAATTTGTCAGCAGTCAGCATGATAACTTTGGAAATACTGAATTAATTTAAATTAAATTTGTAGTGTAGAATGCATTTGATAAGAAAGTCTGACGTGGACACCACATGACTTCCTTATATACTCATTCGAATATACACTGTTTTGAAAATATTGACATTTTTGTGTGACATTCCTAATTGACATTCATAAATAAACACGTACATTCCAGAAAACAAGCCAAAAAGTAAACTGCTGCTCCGACCACAAAAGTCGCAATACAAGGATTATATGTACCTCCAAGACAAATATAGTAGTTTTTTCAGGAACTCTATAGTTATTACAGAATCAATCATAGTCAAATGCACAGCTTAGAGTTAAATGAAATTCATTCGAGTATAGACGGCCTACTTTTGTTCTCTTTGCAAAAGTTAATGGCGAGAAACTATACATTTACCAAAACAATTAAATCCGTTAAAATTAAAAAAGGGTTTCCTAATTCTAGCTATCTTGAAGTAATATTTGCTGTCAAATTTGATCGCTAATCTCACCAAGCCGCTAAGTTTGTAGCCAATGCAGATTTTGGTCTTGCAATCAATTTTGGTGATTGGCAATTAAATTTGGCGAAAATTTAGTTTGGAAGCTCTAATTTTTTATAAGAACAAAGTTCTAGAATTTTCTGGAAAGATTCATTGGTTTATAGCACGGAATTAAAATCTTCGAAATCTCTATGAAAATGACTTACAAGACTATAAAAAAAACAAGAGTGATTATAGATGATTGTAGACTAAAATTTGAATATATCTTCACATGTTTTCTATATTGTATTATAATAAAAGTGGAAACATATGGTAATTTTTTCATTTCTGCAAAGGGGAGCGTTAATATAACAATATAGTATCAAATTAGGCATTTAAAGTGGCGAAAAGTGGTAGATCAGAATTCTCAAAGTCGTGAAACTAACTTCAATGGGGATAGAGTTCTGGATTTTTTTTGTATTAATTCATTGGTTTCTAGTGCAGAACTACCTTGAAAATTCTATAAACCGCAGACAATACTCTCGATAAATTTAACTTTCATTCTTCCGACTTTGAAATTTTTGGTTATTCTGGAATTAGTGAAATGATTGATCTCGACCTGTCATGTTTTTAACAATGTTTAATTTCAGTAGTAAGAATGCCGGTTTCATTGGATTGTTTTGCGAATATTCATTGACTATTAATTTTTGGGGCACCAAAAATGGTTTTAATTCAACTGTTTCCTGAATATTCATTAAATAAAATGCATTAATCGATTAGAACTTGCTCGTGTCTTTAAAAGTTACTTTCTACGTACACAAAAATGCCAACAGCTTTTGTAACAGTATCATTACGGGCTCAATATTTTAAAGTGCGTTCGTTGATTAGAGCCTATTCATGTCTTTAAGAATTATTCTTTATATGCAGAATTGCTGATAAGTTTCATAACAATATCATTACGGGCTCTATCTATGGGCTGAATATTCATTAAATAAAGTGCATTCGTTGACTAGAACCTGTTCATGTCATTAAGAATTACTTTCCATGTTCAGAAATGTTGGCAGTTTTCATAACAATATCATTACAGGCTTCATCTACTAGCTGAATATTCATTAAAGTGCATTCGTCGACTAGAACTTGCTCGTGTCTTTAAAAATTACTTTTTACACACAATAAAGGCCAACAACTTTTGTAACAACATCATTATGGGCTGAATATTCATTAAATAAAGTGCATTTGTTTATTAGAATCTGCTCGTATCTTTAAGAATTCTTTTTTACATGCAAAAATTTCAACAAATTTCATAATATTACAAGCTTTATCTATGAACTGAATATTCATTAAATAAAGTGCCTTCATCAACTACAACCTGTCTTTAAGTATTATTTTCTACACACAAAAATGTCAAGAACTTTCATAATATCATTACAGGCTGAATATTCAATAAATAAAATGCATTCATGGACTAGAACCTGCTCATTTAAGAATTACTTTCTACATGCGGAAATGTCGACAGCTTTCATAGCATTATCATTACTATCTCTATCATTAGTTTCTTTTGAAATCTTTTCTACAATAATAGGTCATATATGTCAAAACCTTTATGTTTTTGGTCATTAAGAATATATAATTTTCATAAATATCTCCAAAACAAAAAGTCACAGAAAGATTAAAAAGGGAGGTGCACAACTAGATGTTATAACAAACCTATATATCAATTTGCAATGTTCTGCTTGAAACCATTTTAGATTTGTGAAAGATACACATGTACATACAGACGTTAAAAAAAAATCATATAAAGTCATAGATATCACTAAAATGAGAGCTTGTATTAACGCCAAAGTTGAAGATGTACAACCTGACATCATGACATACAGCACAAATATAAATTTGTAACATTCTATGATCATTAATTTTTGAGCTGTGCAAGGTATAAAATCTATTTAACAAATTTGGATTACGATATAAGGAGGTCAAAACAGAAATTATCGTACTTTTCCTATATGAACCAGAAGGGCCTATTTTAATCTTTTGAGCAACTGATTAATAACTGCTAAAAAGTAATGATATCAATACAAAAAACACTTAATGGGTTAAAAGTTTGTGACACAGCTACTTTATGGCTATAAGAAATTCAAACCTAAGTCTTAAAAAAAATACCAAATTTTGTGTGACGCTTTGGTATTAATTAAAATATACACAGATTTTCTTATTTTGTCATTTTTTTCTTGTATTTATATTCACAGTGAAAACATTTTTAACATAAACAAATTTATGAAATTTACTCACCGATGCTTTTTTATCCTCTTCTGAAATTCAAAATAAGGGTTTTAAAAGAAATATCAAAATTCCAGTGATGCCTCGGTGTTACTTTAAAAGATTTGTTTTTAAATTCTATTACAATTATTTCTGTTTTATCCTATAAAGTATATTTACACATTTAAACTATGCTTTAAATTTTCAAATATAATATCAATAATCAACTTTTCACTGAGTTCACATTATAAATTGAAATTGCTTAGCTCAATAAATTGATTTGTCTTTTGCGTCACGCTATCCAAAACTAAGTAAAACATAGATATAGTAATATATATAGATCTATCATCCCTATGTTAATGTGCAAAGATTTTTTATGCCAAAAAAGTTTTTTTGCATCAGCCATGAGAGAGTATAAAACTCTGAAACAATAATGGAATAAAATGATATATATTGAAAATGCAGAAATACTGCGATGCTTTTAATTGTACAAATACATTTATGAAAGGAAGTGGAATAAGTTTTCATAAGTTAAATTTAACTAATTTATGAAAAATATGATTTTTTATAATCAGTTGCTTTGTTATTATTACACTTTAAATACTATTTTGATTTTTAATGGAATACTTTTTTTTAATTTTAATATTTTTTAAGTTTTTATTTTAGTAAGTAATATCGAATTTTCAAAATTCTTTTAAATGTAGTTAGCAGCAGCAGAGGTAAAGTCCGCTTGTTTTAATATATTATAACTAGTATTACCACAAGACTTTCTTCTATATCTAATCCTATACAAATTTATGCAATACAAATTATTTATTAAGTTATAATTTATTAAAGATATTTTCCATGATGAATGCAGACGATTTTTTTCTTAAAGTAGTATAATAATAAATGCTGAAAAAAAATCATTTTTGTGCAGACATGAAAAGATATACAGTCGAACCTCGTTAACGTGAATTTCAAGAAGGATCAAAAATCTGTTAATGTTATAAGTAGTTCATGCTATCAGTAACTGATCGTCATATAACTACAGTAATCTTCATTTTGACGGGGATTGTGGTAACAGTTCGTGCTAAAAGTAATTCACGTTAATGAGGTTCAACTGTATATATATATATATATGTCTCTATATATATATGTATTTAACATTAAAAATAAAAGAAATCTGTGGCCTTGTTTTAAATTAATACAGATCTGTGGTTCAACCATTCGTTTTAGAAATACTAACGAGTTCTTTCTAAAATATCCACATTAAAAATTTACACAGGTCCCGGGAGAAGGGCACTTCCCTCCCAGGAGGAAAGCAATGCTCCTACATGCACACTTTTTTTTTTTCAAGTTTATTACTACTATTATCAATAATTCATATAAATTTTACATTCATGCATTAAAAATAACTCACATTATGTACATTTATATGAAATTTTGTCCTATACTGTCATGTTAAGTACTTAAAAAAAAAAATAGGATGGCCAGCACCACCTGTTGAGCGATTGGTTCCCAAGTCTAATCAGCACCAGTTTAGGTCAAGGTCCAACTGAATGCAAGTTTAGTCGAATCTCGTGCATATAAGGGGCTATAATTTGAAACTACTAGAATTGCATTTTTAGTTGTGTTAAGCGTTTCTTACAAGGTTTAAGAAATTATTATGATATTAATTAGTTTTTCTGTCTGTCTGCTTGCCCACCTGTCCGCGCTCCATTTCCGAGTAAATCCAATTTCTGCAATACGTTGTGACTGGCCGTTAAAAGGTTAATGCAAATTTTCCTGAAGATTAGTCAGTCTAAGAACACGATTCGATAAGGATTTATTAACTAAAACCATATGAAGTGTACTTTTTTTACATAGGAATTTTTGCTAGTGTTCGGACACTTTTGTTATCGACTGTATTGCGATTTTCAGTTAAAGGGTTAACTCTAATATCTCAAAAGAGGAAGTAAGTCCAATACTTTTTTCGACCAAAAAAAAACTACTAACCATACAAAAATAGTAAAACAGAAACGATAAATTTCTTTAAATGTTGTTATTCTATACAAAAAAAAAAAAAAAAAAAAAGAGGAAAAGAAGAAGAAAAGAGAAAGAAAAGAGAAAGAAAAATGAGTATCTGGAGTTTTTTCACTCATCTTTAGTACATAAATTATTCATAAATTTTATTTGCTAAATTATCTGTGTGTATTCCAGTGTATATTCACTCAGGGAAAGACATCCAAAAGAGAGTAAAATGGCCGTCTTACTCAGAGAAAAAAAGGCATCACTTTTTTGCCCCCGCTGATCAATCTATGTCTTATTACTATATCTATGAAGTAAAATTTATGTAAATGCTACTTTGTGTCATAGTATCCAAACTAAGTGAAAATGTCTGCTAAGGGATTGTGTTATCAAAGAAAAAATTGCTCAAACTTTACTTACAGTTTTGGATAGCATGACACAAAAGACAAATCAATTTATTGAAGTGGATAAGTGGATACAATTTTGAAAAGAAGATTTTTGTAATGCTGTTTTAATCTGTAAATATCGATAGAATCCACTTATCCCCAATCTAATGTTAAGATCTTTTTAAATAAAGTTAATCATTTTAAATTATATTAACTAAAATGAAGTGCTGAAATTACTAAACTAAATACATGAGAAACCTTTACTGACTTCGTTGCTTGCTGTTAAACTTTTCCACCGGACTCCCGGTTATCATCAGACAGCCTTGCAATGACAGCGGAGCAGTAGCTCCGGACAGAATGTCGCGCCACGTTTGGGAAGCTAAAGATCATCACAACAGTCCAAGTCACGCACAGAGGAGGCTGTCTGATGAGAACCGGGAATCCGGTGGAAAAGTTTAACGGCAAGCAACGAAGTCAGTAAAGGTTTTTTCATGTATTTAGTTAATCATTTTGTTGAAATTAATTTTTCACAACTAATTCAGCGCCATAGGAAAAAATTGAAATTTTGGATCTCAAAAAGGAAACCATATCTTAAAAACCTACAACCTCCCACATCTTAACCCATATTTAAATTTATCTAGCACTAAACTGAATACCCATCAAGATGCTATTTTGAAACTTGGCCCTAAATTCATCCTTAATGATAAATTTAATGTCCGATAAAACCAATCTGTTAACAATAATGTATAGAAATCATTATAAAGAAATGATGCAAGATACTATTTTAAAATTGAACGCCGTTAAGCTTCCACATTCCCCTCTAAATAAACTTACTGAAAAGACTAAATCGTTAATAAAAACTGGAACTTGGCCTAACAATACCCCTCCCGTCTTTAACAGGGGTGATTGTGACTCAAAGGTAAAAACCCTGAAATTTAGAGCCTCAAATTAGAAAAAACCCAAAATATCAAATAATATTCAAACTATTTAGGGCAGAAGCCCTCAATCTTTTTACATTTCATTCGCATATCACCTGGATGACAAATAAACAACCAATGAAAACAAGAAATAACTTTATAGGAAATAAAATATACACATGGGTTAGAGTAAAAACCCTGAAATCAGGGGTAAACCCTGAACACAAACACCCCTGCTTTAATAACCATGCTTCTATTATCCCCTGCTTATTTGGAAAATACAAAGATCATAAAAATCCTCTCTCTTCGCGCCATTGTCAACAAATCTGAAGGTCCCACCTATTGTTTAGAACTTTATATGAAAGATATTTATAAATCTTTACTTCCCCCCTCTAATTACTCCATTAATTCCACTGAATCTTTTATTCAAAAACTTCGCGAAACTAAAATCCTTTTTTCAAGATACGCTTAATAGCTTTGATGTTAAAGATTTGTATCCATCTATTAACACTACCGAAATCAGAGATATTAGTCAGTCTAGAATCATCAACCATTAGGGGTAATAAAATAGGTGAAACATTAATTCGTACCAGCATACATTTACTTAACGAATCTTTTTTCTTTTTTGATAGTTTTTTCTATAAACAAACTGAGGGCGTCACTATGGGATCTCTGATATCGGGGATATTAGCTAAACTAAAAATGAGAAACTTTGAAAATACCACTCATATTATTAATAACTGCAAACTCTGGGTCTAACTATGTTGACATTTTTACAGTTATCCCCCAAAACATTAAACCAGAAAATCTCCTTTTTGAACTTAATAATCTTGATCCTCGTATCAAATTTACAAATGAAACTGAAAATAACAATAGCTTAAATTTTCTTGACGTTTATATTAACAAAAACCAAAACCATACCATTGACACTACTGTTTTCCCGCAAACCTACAACTAACGAAATTATTAACAATAAATGTTGCACCCCCCCTTCCTTATAAATATGCCACTTTATGTTCTTATATTAATCACGCAATTCTCATCTGTTATGTAAGGTAATTTTTAATTGTTTTTAATGAGTTTTAATCCTTTGTAAATAAAATTATGTATTACAGAGTTACATATTTATTAAATAAAATAATCCTACTAATTTAAATCAGTTTAGTAAGAGGTTTACTCCATTTTTAACTCTATCCCGGAATCTCGCATGGTTGACATTTGGATCATCATCTATTACCAACTGTTTTCTCTAATGTGACATTAAACCCACACAACTTATAAATTTTCTCGTTTCGTATGGAGTTCTTGATTCGATGATGGTTCATACTGCCCAATGTAATATTAAGGTTGTGCGGGTCTTACATTACACTAGTGCCACAATATGAACAAATAGCGACAGTCTAGAACTCGCAGGAATGTCCTCTAAAAAGGATTGGCTCAAAGACTATCACTTGCTCAAATGTTTTCCAGGACTATCCCCAATTGCACACTGAGTAGTTGTCATGAAATTTGCTCGTTTTTAGTATTTTTCTTGTCTGTACATACCATTGTTATAGTACTCATTAATCATTAACTTTCCCTCTAAGTCATTAGTTTTGATTTTATTAACATAAATTATAATTGAATTCCATACTAAAACTTTCCTGTGCATTAACTTAAACCATTTATATAAAGTAAAAATAGTTTTGAAATGTTGTGAACACTTACATTCAGGGCTAAAATGCAGTTTATGTGCAGTAACTAACAAGATCATGTCTATAAAGAGAATCAGCCTCATTGACACACTTCATGTTTCTCTTATAAAGTTGATTCCTGCCATTTTTTGGGGGGTTTTACTCATTCATTCACCCCTCAATTATAGGTACATTCATTTACTGGCTTTCCATGAAGATGTGCTCATTTTCTGTTACTTGCACTATTTTATATCTTTCAATTTCTTATAAAAGCTGTATGCTCATGAATCAGGTTGCTTTTTCACCTTCGCTGCAGCTGTCAGTTGACAAGCTGTAATCCAAAATGTTGATGTTTATTTAGTAAAGTTTTTTATATAGTTTCTATGAAGTCAGTTATGAGGTGGTGAGTTAGTTTTTTTTGTGATATTTTTCTCTCTTTTGCTCCTGTAGTCTGACATACATCAATATTAAATTAATTAGCTCGAGTTAGCTGTTTTATAAACTATAATTTCTGACTCACTGGGAATTCTTATTAAAAATTTTTAAATATGCCTTGCTTACAATAAATTAATTTTCTTTTTTAAAAGTAATTTAAAAATATCTTTTTCTAGTTGTATTTATCTGTGCCAATTATCAGCAATATAGCTTGTTGGAAAAGTTTGTCTTTAGAACATTACATCAAGAAAAATCTGTTTTACGTGGTCAGAGTATTTAAATTGTTATTTAACATTTGTTTACTTTTTTTTTTTTAATGACTCAATTTTCTTTATTAGAGTTGTTTATATGCATATATAATTTTAAAATTCTTCTGGCATGTTCAGATATGCCAAGTTTCAATAAGAGCTATCAGTAATCAGAGTTATACACGTATGCAACGTGAACTGCGTCACGGAATAATTTTTATACACAAGCCCACATATAATAATGAATTGCACTGTTTTTGTAAAAAAATTTAATGTATTAAAATTTTCGAAAACAAAAGTAAATAAATATGTACTTCTTTACCTTTTTACAAAATGAATTTTTTGGGGGACATTTGGATCTCTCTCTCTCTCTCTTTTTTTTTTTTTTTGGGGGGGGGGGGGTTACAAAAACTTATTTTATTTATTATTATTACTTTATAGTCACTTTTTCAGACAACTGTTTTTATGGCATTAAATACTAAAACATTGTTCTTTTTTTGATAAAACATTATTATTATTATTATTATTTTCTTTAGTACCTTGCATAAAATCTAACATATCTTTTGTTTGATGGTATATGTATTTTAAATTTATTAAGGAAAAACAAATAGATTCATCAACCTCAGTATTAAAGTCTACAAATAATTACATATGTGAGAAATATTGAGCATTTTTATCCCTTTTTTGGTTCTAGAAGCAATCTTTGATCACTAGCTAGAAAGCGGGAGGGACTGTCAAAATATAAACAATTAGATAAATGAGAAATGAAACAATTCTACTTCTTTATAGGTTCTAGAAATTAATAAAGCAAGTTTAAAATGAATATTGACATTTATGCTGCTGATGGAGAAAAATTGGGAAACTAAAGGATTCTGCAGAGCTTTTAATAGACGATGGCTAGTTGGACATAAGAAAAGAGGGGGAGGGGGAGTACAAAGATAGTTACATCAGCCAGAAATATTATATAATTCTATTTCTTTATAGTTTCTAGAATCTTATAAAACAAGTTTAAAATGAATATTGACATTTATGTTGTGGATGGAGAAAGATTAAGAATAGGAAAGCTTCCATTGTGCGTTTGAGCATCGATCGTTAGAGGGGTTTCTTTCTTTCTTTTTTTTTTTTTTTTTTTAACCAACGATATCCACAACTTTTTTAAAAGCGTATAATCCGTAATTCTTATATGTTGTCCGTAATGCTGTAATTATTGCTTTGTAAATCCATAATAATTACGGACAAATCGTAATACTTGGCATCTTTGCATGTTTTAGATTGTATATTGAAATATTTAAACCCCCCCCCCTTTTTTTTTTTTTGCTAATTTAACCAAAGAAGCAGCATTCTTTTACTCTATAGTTAAAGAGACTCTACCTATTGTCTCCGAAAGCCGACACCAATGTTATTCTATGAGAAATTTCGCCCCATTATAATTCATGAACTAATACATATTTTTAAATTCTTTTTTCACTTTCTGAAAATTCTTAACTATTAAACTATTTATCGCTTTCCAAAAATTTATTTTTTTTATTTTTAAGCTCAAAAATGAAAAATTTCTCATCATGAAAATTAGCATTTTACAACATCAAAATAAAATATTAAAAACTTTAAAAAATAATTTTTAGAAAGCGATAAATTGTTTAATAGTTGTGAAGTTTCTGAATGTGAAAACGGAATTTAAAAATATATATTAGTTAATAAGTTAAAATGGGGCAAAATTCTCCATAGAATAACAGTGGCTCTGGCTTCTGGGGACGATAAGTGGAGAGGCCTCTTAAGTAATTAAAAAAAAAAAAAAAAAAAAAAACTCAATACTAGTTTAATTTTTATATGGCTTTATGTTATTTTGAATTTATTGTGGAAAAACAGAGTGAATGAGTTTGTGTGAATGTAGGATGAGATGAAGAATCTCATCTCAGTTGACCCTTTCTGATTCTTTATAGGTTCTAGGGTCTAATAAAACATATTTAACATGAACATTGGCATTCAAGGCATGGATAGAAAAGGAATGGAGATCACTGGACTTAAGTGCAGTGTTTGATCATCCCTTGTTAGTTAAAGGAGGGAGATAAAAAAGTTTAACAGAAATCTGCCAAAAAGCAGAAAAATGTCATTCCTGAGACCACTTTCATATTCTTCTTATGTAGCTCTATTTCAAATATCCTTAAGCATCATCACCATAATAAAAATTTTGGAAATAAGAGAATACTGAAAATTCTAAAAAGGCAGCACTTTTTTTTTTTTTTTTTTCCCTTGGAGAAAAAAAAAAAATATGTATATATATAAATATTAAGCAGTAACATATTTTAAGGTACCAAAATAAGTAAAGCACAGAAATACTAATTTAATTTATTGATAAACCTGGAAATAATATCAGCAAATTAATACATAAGCTCTTTGTCATAAGCATAAACACATTTTTCTCGTCTTGTTTTTTAAATAACAAATCAAATGCCCCAAGTATCATTCAAAATATCTTTTATTTTAAATGACAATTTACAATACACAATAATCTATAAATATAGTTTTTTATAATTTGGTTTTATATAATTTGTTCTTAAATCAACAGAAATCCCTTACAAAATTAAATCCAGATACAGAGTAACAGGTTATAAAAGATTTTAATACAGAGAAAAAAAGAAAAAGCATGAAATTAAAAGAACTTAAAGCATCCCCAAAAGAGAATTCAAGGAATTCCAGAAAAAAATTTACAATCAAACATTTATCAAAGGGAAAGAATAATAATTAAAAAATAATAAAAATAAATCCAGAATTAAAATTTCAAATTATTTTAATCAAATGCATAACTTAAATAAAATTTTCTGAGTTAATAAATACTACAGCTTTATCTATAAAAAAATAAAATCTACAGCTCTAAAATTATAACACACTCATTTTATTAAGTACACATAAAAATTAAAAAAGTATCATGAACTACTATTTAGCGCTACCTCCTCATAATGGAAAAATGTCAAAATGACATAAAAACTCTTTATAAAAGTATGAAATTTGCATGTTTAGAAAATTTTTCATTCGGCAAAAAGAGAAGGGAAAAAATAGCAATAGCAAAATTAACAAAATGACTATAATATAGAAATGAAAAATAATGATCTGATCTTTTGAAAACAATTCATTAAAAAATTGTAAAGGATCAGAATCATTGGATTTCACAAATAAATAGATGAATAAATGCAAAGCATCACATATTTAGCTTCCACAGCAAAAAAATAAAACAGGGTAAAATATGCTAATGCTTGACTACGTGGCACTTCTTTAAAACTGCACAGCAGTTAAAAACTTACAAATAAAATTAACCAAAATTAGACAAATAACTTTAATAATTTTAAAATACAAATTTACATACAAATAATAATTTTAAAAAAAATTTACAAAACTCAAAATACTTGTAAAAAATGAGATGCAGAATAAAAAAATAAAATATAAATTCATGATAAATTTGATAAATGGTCCCTTTCTTAATATACACCTAAATAGGCTAGAAAAATTATAGTTACGCAATTTAGATTGATTGCAAGACATTTGTTATAATTTATGATGAAAAGAAAAAGAGCCCAGAAAAAGTTGACTAAGGAAAACATCTAAGAAGAGATCCTGCATATAACAGAAAAAAAAACCTAAAAAATAATAATAATCATTTAAATTGAAGCAACTAGGAAATTCAGTGTAAATAAAGTCATTTATGAAATGTAAATAAAGTTAATTTATGAAATGTAAATAAAGTTAATTTATGAAATATACATATATATCACATCTCAAAAATGTACATTTGAAAGATTTAATAATATAAAATACATTAGATTTCTTTAAGAATGTCACGAGAACAAAAAAAAATAAGGCTGTTTTGGAAAACAAACTATATCCACTTGCATACTCAGATTTACAAGAACATAAAAAGAACCTGTCTTTAATACAAGCTATATTTGCATACAAAAGATGTTTTACAATGTGACATGAACATAAAATTTTCTTTTTATACAAACTATATTCATTTGTATACATAAGTAATGTTGTAATTTTACAAGAATATAAGACAATTCTACTTTCAGCAGAAACTATATTCACTTGCCTAAATATAGCACTCAATAAATACTATAATTTTTAGTTACATGCTGCAAACTTAAAATACTGCTATTTTAATTATTACTTTTATACATCTCTTAATTTTAGCTATTAAATTGAAAAGAGAAAACAGCTTTTATAATTTGATATTTATGATAAATGTTTTGTTATATTTAAGTGGAGTTGTAAAAGATATTCCATATGAAAGGGAAAATACTTTACTTTTTACAAAGCTATCCTTATCCAATACAATTTTTTTAAGTAAATTCAACAACATAATGAGTTGTATAATATTCAGCAACCTCTGATATTAAAACTACTTACTTTAAAGAAGTCTTACAAGGAAAATAGCACAAATTTTTTAAATATATTTTAAATTTTTTATATATATATATATATATATATATATATATATATATATTAAGGAAAAGGTACTCAAGCCAGGGAAAGAAGAGTGATATAGATTTAAACTTTTGTTTCATGCAGCACTTAATTAAAAATCAAAGTATTGAGATGCCAAAACATCTGCCTTCATGTGAGAGAAAAAAAACAAAACTTCAGAGCTAACAAAGTTAAACAAATTTAATATTTTCCTTCAAACTTATTATTTGATGAATAATATGATGTTTCTTAACATATAAATTAGTAAGAACTTAGAAATAATACAAGTGAAAATTTTGGCCCCTGTCTACAGCTGAGTTTTCTGATATACTATGTAACACATGTATGTCTGTTTGAAAACAAAAAGCACACATGTATGACTTTTTTAATAAAATTTTGCAATGAAAACATCTAAAAAATATTTTTACATAGTATGAACAAACAAAATGTCTCTGTATCATCCTACTTTTAAACTACTATAAACATCTTTTTAAATATAACTTTACATAAAAGAAAAACTGAAAGGCCACAAAAATGTGCTGTTTGATTTATTATTTCTATTTTAAATTTTAATCAAGTATTCCTTCAGGAATTGAAGTAGTGTATGTTGGTGTTTCAAGCTCTTCATGTTTCTTCATTTTTGTACCTTGCTGTAATTTATAATGGTTTATGATGTCTTGATCAGCTGGACAAGACTGTGTAAAAGCATCAAGCTGATACATTCGAGCCATATACAACCACAGATTTTTCAAGTCCTCTGGTATCTCAAAGTCAGCAAAATATTTTCCTATAAACAAAAACTAAATTAATGTAAAAGCAACACATGTAATAAAAATCCATATATATAGTTTCACAGAAACATACTTCTAATTACAAAATTGGTTCAAATCAAGTGTTGATTTCAGATATAGAATTTTTTGTACAAGTGGATGTATACATATAGAAATCCAAAATTAAATTTTTATATGGTACCTCTTATCATGAAAAATTTAGAAAAATATTTTTTAAGCATAAGGGGGGGGGGGGGGAAATAAGTGAAAATTTTGCTGAGTTATTACAATCTGAAAATTCCAGAATTTTTTACTTTAAAAGGTTGTTTCAAAAATAAGTATATTACATAACAAATAATCTTCATTTATGTCTGCTAAGTATCATAGCTATCATACAGCCATTTTAAGTTTTTTTTTTTTTTTTTTTTTTTTTTAAGATAGAATTGTGTTTATAATGCATATTTAATAGTGTATGATCAGGGGTTAATCCAGAACAATTTTAGTATATCATTTATTATAATCATGCTTATATATTTACGCTACTAAATAATAGTAACCTGAAAATCGACCTGAACTCACAGTAGAGAATTTTAATGACCCACACCAATGAAAATTAATAATTCATCTAAAAATCTTGCAATTTAAGTTATAAAGTAAATTTTTATTAACAACTGGTAAATAATTTAAAATGTAATTACTAATGTGCCAAGTTAAAAGTTTTAAAATCTGAAAAAAAAGATAAATAATAATTTTTAACCATTTAGGTGTGTTATGTACTTCAAGTTTAGTAATAAATACAAAACTTTGATTGAACACCATATAATGCAATAGACTCAACAATTGTTTCGGGTTGAAAAAAACACAACCATTCATCAGGCGAACAAAGTGGCCACGAGTGCTATAAGCAAAGCAACAATGCACCAAAGGATGTGTTGCTGAATTATGTTTTTGCCTATTAAAGAAATTATTTTGAAAAATATTCACAAGTCGACCCGACTCATAGGAAAAATTCAATTAACTCAACTGAAACTGCAAGAGAAAAAAATTGTTTTCGACCCGACCGGTGAAACTAGGTTAGTTGAACCAATACATGACTCAAACCAACAGTAGACTTTCATGACCTATTGCTGAATTTCATGACCTTTTCATAACTTTCTTGACCCATTGTTGATTTTCATGACCTTTTTCATGACCCAGTAGACACCCTGATATAAATAAGTATTTAAAAGGAACTATATATCACTTGTGGAACCACACAAGCTCAGCCTTTGACAGTGTTCTCAAGTTAGGTTTGTCCCGAGTATAGTGACTATATGTTTGAATGAAATAAAATATTTTAAAGTTTTCATTTTATATGTTTGTTCTATGCATTTTAAATTAAATACGAGCTTACAGGAAATTTTATTTTCTATAAAAATTATCCAAGCATGGCAATATTGCACAGTAAAAAAATCTTATTAATTATTATGGATCTACTAATCTAGAAATATCAAGCATAGCAGTGAACCTAATTGTGTACATACACATACAGCTTAAAGTTATAAAATACTTCAATGAAAAGATAATTTAACCCTTATTGCTCGTATGTCCCTTCTGAGGGGACATTAAAAAATCAGCCACGCCTTAAGGTGTTCCTCTGCAAATGAAATGTTATTTTTCTAAAACGTGTAACTATAGGCTACCTTTCAGCTACCGGAAAATTTTAACAGAAAGACTTATTTTATTTAATGATGAAGTAAAATAAAACAAATTATTACAATTTTTTGGTAGCCAAAAGGTAGTAAGTTGGAAACTATACGTGTGACGTTTTAAAGGAATGCCAAAAGGCGTGTCTTACTGTTCAAAATAGGAAAACATGCCGAGCGCAGAGGTTTAATTTCCCTATTCACCCATATTTTTTGTTCAAAATATTCTCCTCACTACTTCCATTTTAAGATATATAAAATTCTTCATATGTGAATCAATTATTCATTCTTGCAACTAGTCAGTATTCACAGTCAACACTCACCTGAGTAGTAAATACAGTATAGGCGCGATTATCCGGAACCCACGAGACTGGAAGTACTTCAATTTTCAGAATTTTCTAGATTTTGGATATTTTTCCATTACTGATTTCTCTGAATTATAAAACATAACTCAATAACCAATAGGCAATGATTTACATTAAGATGTAACTACATATAAATTTTTCTGAAATTCTGTACTTTAGTTTTTCAGGTGGAACTGCCACGAAATATTAGTCACAGAAAGACATTTTCTAAAAATGCCGAAACCATATATTACAACTCTCAAAACAAGCAATTAGATCAAAAATATTTTTAAACGATACTTTTTTCTATAGAACAACAGAAATTAAAAAATTATAATACATAAACATGTACACATGCACATTACTGCTGATTGCCGAGAGCATCAAGGCTGGCCTGTTATTGTTTCTATTAAATGTGAATTAGAACTTAATCATAAGAGCAAAATGCTAAGAGTTTTTTTTTTCTTCACTTTGTTTACTTATAGAGAACAAAACTGTCTCATCGAGAAATTAAAAATCCCCAGAAATCAATCATTGAATAAAACCCAGAATTTTTTTTAGGGCTGGACATGAATTATAGGGATTTCCTAGACCACATACATCTTCGATCACCAAGAAAAATAAACCCTGTTTCAATTTCAGATTTTCAAAATTCCTAATAAAAGGCTTAATAGTTCATTTTCGCGATTTTTTTTTTAAGTAAATAAAATTCTGGATAATGGGTCCTATACTGTATTCAAATTTATCTGTTACTTAACTAAAGTGCTACTCGATACAGCACTACAAAATAGTTTTAATTTTTAAACTTCAATATTCAAATAAAAATTAACCTTCAGTAATTTTCAGTGTACACTACTTAGAAATTTCTTAATGCATACTTGCCAACCAATTTTAATAAAAAAAAGTGAAGATTTTTGTTGAAAAACCAGAAGATTTCATAAAAAAAGGGAAGATTTTTTTTTTTTTTACTTGATAATTACGTCAAATAGGAAAAAAAAAATACAGTTTTACAATTTTAATATTTAGAAGCAATCTATAAAAACGTTTTACTATAGATTGATTATACTAAATATATAAAAGCTTTAAATGAAGTTATTCCTCTTCAACATATAACTATCTACAAAACAGAATCTGTAAGAAATTTATTTAACAATAGACAAAAAAGTAAAAACTTAGTTAAGTTAAAGTATAACTAATTTTTTAAATAAATAGATTATGATTTTTGTGTATGTACATCAATCATACATACAAAAAAAAATGTAGCAGTAGCTAATTATCAGTTTCAAACATGCATAAAACCGTATTAATTTTCTTAAATTGATTTGGAAAAAATTTTCCTACCTGAAAAAATTATTCTTAATTTTTTTCTCCATGTTTACACATTTGGTATAAATATGACATACAAATATTTAATTTAATTGAGGAAAAATAAACAGATTCATTAAATTCAGCAATAAAGATCTAAAAATAATTACATAGTGAAAAATATTGAGCACTTCATTGCTTTATTGTTTCTAGAATTGATCACAATCCGGAGAAAGGGGGGGGGGGGGGGGAGATACAAAAATAATTAGAGTAAGAAATATTAAACTCTACTTCTAGAATCTAATGAAAGAAGTTTAAAATTAATATTATCATTTATGTTGCAGATGGATAAAGATTAGGAAACAAAAGACTTCTGCAGAACATTTGATTGCTGATAACTAGTTGGAAATAAATGAAAGGGGGGGGGGGGGGTAAATATAATTATATCAGCAAGAAATATTTAACAATTCTATTTCTTTACATGTTCTAGAATTTCATAAAGCAAGTTTGAAATGAATATTGACATTTATGTTATGGATGGAAAAAGATTGGGAATCAGGAGTTTTCGTAGAACATTTGGGTTTTCTTTTTAAAACGAACGATATCCCCGACTTTTTTAAAAACTGAAGATTTCATCATCTGTCTGGAAAACCGGAAAATACGTTAAAAAACCGGAAGTCTTCCGGAAAAACCGGAAAAGTTGGCAAGTATGTTAATGACATGGAAAATATAAAACAAATCTACTGTTATTAAATGCTACTTATTACAATTATTAAGTTTAAAATGTATGATATCCTACCTGCTACTCTGATATGCTGTAAACGTGGCATTAGCTCACAGTCAAAACAACACATAGTATCTCCAGTTAGAAATCTGCCTTGCTTCTTTTCCAAATGAGCATCAATGTTTCGTAATTGATTTAGAAGAGCTCGTTTGGATTGCTCATCTCTCCTGGTTAGCATTAATTTAAATTTCTGCAAAAAAAACATAATACTTAAGTACTAAGTTAAATTTAATTTTTTTGATAAATAAAAAAATAAAAGTATATAATAAACTATATTTTTCACTTCATCTTTACATATTGTAAACTGATTGGATAGGATTGTGTCTTTTTTTAGCCACAAAGCAATTTTTTTTTTTTTTTTTTAAGAGTATCTTTAATCATGAAACCTTCTGTGTTAATGCTAATTTTATCTACTTACAGTACTTTCCCAGCCCTGCCAACCTTTGAAAATGAAAATTAGTAAAACACCAATTTTCAGGCATGAGAGTGCAGAAAATTGAAAAAAGAGGAAAAATTATTTTCAAATGAAAAATAATCTGCGCAGGGAAAACTATACAAATGTGTTCATAAAATTTATTTCAAATGAAAAATAATGCTCACAGGAAAAAACTATACAAAATATTTTAAAAGTGACAAATTAAACTAAAAGAATAACACAACAACGCAATAAACATGTGTTTAGGAAAAAAAAAAAAAACATTAGCTAGCAATCAACATTTAATAACATTGACTGGTGGTAGAAAATAGGAGGGAAAAAAGGGGGGGGGGAGTAAAAAGTAGTTCATGAGTGAGAAATATAAACACAATTCTACTTCTTTATGGGTTCTAGAATATCATAAAGTAAGTTTAAAATAAATATCGACATTTTTGTCGTGGATGGATAAATATTAAAAATAAAAGGCTTCCTGCAGAATGTTTGACAATGGTTAGAGATGAAAAAGGAGGGGGGACCAAAAAAAATTACATGAGTGAGAAATATTGAATAATTCTGTTCTTTTATATGTTATAGAATCTGATAAAGCATGCGTAAAATGAATGTTGACATTTATATTTTGGATGGAAAAAGATTGAGAATCTAAAGTTTTTCGTGGAGCGTTTGAACACTGATCATCATTAGAGTTTGATTTTAACAAAACAAAAAACCGCAAAATAAACGAAAATCACAAAGAAGCGGAAAATCGCGGATCCACTGAAAATTATTCTGCCTGAACTTTAAAAATAGAGATTGAATAGTTGATTGGTTAATTAATTTTTATCATGCAACACACAAATCTTAAACAAATAAACATATGTATATTAGAGATGCAATGGATGCCAGTTTGGCCGGACGCCAGACATCTGGCATTATTTGCAGCCGAAATCTGGTCACAGTATGTTTAATTTTTTTTACCTTTTCTCCTCACCTCAGATTAAACATTTTTAAAACTTATTACTGTTACCTCTGAAGTGCAGAAATCAGTTAATCTGCAGATTAGCTAGGTAATCTGCACATTAACTAGGGTGATCCATTAAAGTGAGGAAAATTCTTTCATTTCTCTAATTACCTAGGTAATCTGAATTATTTAGATAATCTGCACATTACCTACTAGGCACTCGTTAAAGTGAAAATAAGATCTCTGGTGGTGTAATTTTACAGCGTGCTGTGTTTTATTCCCCCCCCCCCATTCGGGGAAAAAAAAAAGATTAGTTTTCTTTTCTTTCTTTACTTATTTTAATCTGTATGTGTTTTAATTTTTATGTCTTTTAAAGTTTTATTTTTTTCATCTTTTTTTATTCTGTCAATATAAGTTTAAAGATGTTATGCATTTTTAATATGAAATATAATAACTTTAATAGCTTTCAATAAATTGTATTTTATAAATGAATGTGAGAATTGTAATACAGTAACAATTTCTTTTCAAAATAAAAATATTTAACCATTTAAATTTAAAAAAAAATGTTTTATTAACAACTTATATTGCTATTACTATTTTTTAAAAAAAGTTATGCACCAATTTTTAATTCGCTAAAGAAATATTAAATTAGACAAATCAGAAACATTTTAAGAAGTACTTCAAATAACTGCTTTAATAATTTTTAGAACGCATGAAAATTAAAATGACAGTTTTCCAATGCTTTATTAAATTATATTTTGCAGCATACATATATCTGTACAAGTTTAGCAAATATATTAATTTTACAATAAAAAAAAAAAAAAAAAAGAAAAACTTTATTAACACATTTTATGTGATAAACTACGAAATTATCTGAAAAAGCGAACAAAATTAAAAATATAATAATGATATATAAAATATATAAAGGAAACTTAAAATTGAAAGAAACAAAAAAAAAAAAAGAGAGAAAAGAAAAGAAAAAAAATTAATGGCATAATATTGAATGCCATATTTTTCAGAGTTAAAAATTAATACATCTTTTTTTTTTTGGTTGTTTTTTTTTTTTCAGTAAGTAATACAGGGTTCCCACTCTTAACAAAGAAAAAAATTCAAGGACTTTTCAAGGCCTATTTGAAATTTTTCAAGGACTAAGGGAAAATCGCAGAACGCTAGGTATACACACAAAACTTTAGTAACTACTTTCATTAGTAATATATTTTTCACAATTAGAATAACTTTGCCTGTTTTCACAATACATTTTTGATGGATTGACCAAATTAACTTTTACAAGAGTCGAAAAACGATTAGTTCAGGATTTGGAATCATTATGATTATTCCAAAGTTTTTAGGTTTGAGTCCTGGTCTAGTCACTTTCTGCTCAAAATTAATGACCAGTCCATCAAACAGGTATGAGACTGGCAAAAAAACCCAAATAAGTCGAAACTATATGCAAAAGCAAGACAATGAAATAAGAATTTTATGACAAAATCATTATATTAGACAATGGCGTGCACATGTGGAGATGGAGATAGTTTAGCAATGACAGAATTCGCGATAAGCACGTCTACTGGAGTGGAAAATTCAAGGATTTTCAAGGACTTTGCACAAAATTCAAGTACTTTCAAGGGCCCTTGAAAAAGAAAATGAAATTCAAGTACTTCTTAAGGACTTTCAAGGACCATGGGAACACTGTAATAGTAATTTAAATCAATTTTAAAGTAAATTAGTTTTAAAAAGTTGTGATGTAATAGTTTTATTTTGTGAGAAAATAATTACTATACTGTAAATTTAATATTCATAATTCAAAATTAAGTTTCACGACAGAGCTTTTAATTAAGATTAAAAATTCATTAATAAAATGCAAACCCTTATCAAACTTATATTGACAGAATTATAAAGGAGAAAAAATAAAATCAAAATGATTATAACTTGCTTGTTACTTTAAATTTTGTGTT
The DNA here is from genome assembly GCA_963930645.1 of Salticus scenicus. Lineage (NCBI taxonomy): Eukaryota > Metazoa > Arthropoda > Arachnida > Araneae > Salticidae > Salticus > Salticus scenicus. The sequence goes on from OZ005651.1 coordinate 150,555,654, forward strand.
GGTCATAATAAGAAACCTAATATCATAGCTTCGATGCTCCATGTTTTGCGTTTACTGTTTATCAGGGCGCGAAATTTCCACTCGTCAGCTCGCCATTGGCGAGTGGAATTTTTACTGTAGCGAGTAAAAATTTGGTCTAGTTATAGGTAAAGTTCTTACACGATACGGTGACAGAAAGCATTCTTTTTATAGATTTAAATATGGCAAAATCTTGCCGAAATATAACCTCATATTTAATCCCAGCCTGGGAAAGGAAAAATGCTTAGCGCATACATAAAAGTTTTAATCTCTTCGGTAGTTTCGTTTCTCCCACTGTGATTTTGCCAATCAGAGTGAGAATAGACGAGCAGAGAACCTCTTTGTCTGTCGCCCACTATCCGAGAAAAGAGAAATGTGAAAGTTTGCCTATGCGATATTGATGCATGAAAATGAACCCTAGCCCCTTTAAAGATACTGCCTATGTTTATTTTATTGAATAATGTTAAAAAAACAGTTGACATTCTTCAGTTTTTTAATGAAACTCCAAGGATTTGTGCTTGTAGTTATTTGTAGCCATGTATGCAATGATTTTATTGAAATGGCTATTTCAAATGACAACAATGAACAAGTTATATACATCGACATTCCGTCTAATTACAAAAATAAAGAGGAAGAAAAGAACATTTCTGATGTAAAATGTTAAATAAGTAGGTAAATAAAGAAGTTTAATCTTTCATAATAAAAAGATTTTCACAGGGTATTGTTTAACAAAGAGTTTTCTTCTTTTTTTATTTAATGACTTTTTGCATTTATGTTATTAGACATTTTAATCTTTTTCAAATATCAAATACAATACATTATGATTTTTAATAATAGATGATTATGCGACATGATGATAAACGACACACTTTTAATATATATAATTTTCAGCATATTTGAAATAGCATTTCAAATAGTTAGGAAAAATAACAAGAAAGAAAAAAAAAATTGCACAAAAAAGAAAAAAAATGACAACTGTATCTTCTGGCGAGTAAAAACTTTTTTTTGGCGAGTGTAATCTGAGTTGAAATTTCGGGCCCTGGTTTATCATAGCGGAGCGGAAGAGATAAAAGTTTTAGTTTGTGTTTGAAGGTCAATCGTGTCACAGACTAATCTGTGATTCATGTATGTGTATCACATGACTGTTTGAAGTCATAGTGAATGTAAAAAAAACATGTAGGCGCGAAACAAACATTTCAACTTTAACGACACAGAAGCCGCTAATGTGCAGATTACCTAGTTAAAATGCAGAAAACTCTTGATTCCACACTTTAATGGGTCATTTTAGTTAATCTGCAGATTAGCTAGGTAATCTGCACATTAATGGATTTAGAGCTTTAACGGTAACATTACTTCCATCTAAATAATTTGTATTAGTGTTCATATATAAAGACTGTTTTCAGAAACAAACACGAGTGCTTACTTTATTCGCCTGATGAAGGGTCGTGTGTTTTTTCAACCCAAAACAATTGTTGCGAGTTTATTGCATTTTATGGTGTTTATTCAAAGTTTGTATGTAATAAATAAAAGTATTAGTTTTAGTTTTGATACAGAAATTTTTATAAGTGAATTTTGAAGTGCAAAAGAAGTTTCGGAGCAGTTATAAATGAAATTAGCACTTTTCTACGTTCCCATAGAATCTCATTCAGAGACTCGTTATCCACCCCCCTTATAATATCGAATTTGGTCCTGGTGGTGTATCCAGATACCATCAGCCATTTATCAGAAACATTGTTTTTCCCCATTGAGATAAGGATCTTGTCTGGAACAAAATGGGAGCCATGACCCTACTGTCCCACCTACACTAGTTTATTGGACTTTTAGATTGTCTCTTGATGTTGCATAACTTTTTTTCTCAGGGAGTCTGGAGAAAGATATGCGACTGCTTAAAATTAGAAATTAGCTAAAAATTTGCTTACATGACTGGTTGGTTGATTCAATGAACAGTGATAACATCACTTTCAATAAATTGAATATCTAAACATTTTCAGGATTTTTTCATTAACATAAAAAAATTCTTTAATATAACTGCAATAACTTATATCCACATAAAACCTTATTAAAATTCCATGTCAACAGGAAAAAAAAAAAAAAAAAAACTTTTCAAACAAATATAAAATATAATTTTTATGTAGGTACATAAATCATACATATAAAAATAAAATGACAGATAATTACAGAGCTGCCAACCTCATAAATAAAAATTTAGGAGCAAGAGACTTAAAAAATCGGAGCAACTATTATGAAACGAAAATTTTAAATAAGATTTCCATATATAATCTACATTTACAGTCTTAATATAGATTTCTTTAAATCAATGGGGAGATGGGGGGGGGATACATGATTGAGAAATAATTTTACTTTTTTTATAAGTTTCTAAGTTTAACAAAGTAAGTTTAAAATGAATACTGATATTTACTTTGTGATGGGAGAAAGATTGGGTAACAAACGACTTCCACAAAGCATTTAATTGCTAGTTGGAAATAAGAAAAGGGGGGGGGGGGTAAAAAATAATTATATTTCTTTATACGTTCTAGAACCTCACAAAGTAAGTTTAAAATGAATATTAACATTTATGCTGTGGATGGGAAAAGATTGGGAATCAGAAGGCTTCCGTGAAGCGATTGATTCCCAATAGTTAATGAGTTTTCTTTTTCAGTAACAAACAATATTCCCGACTTTTATTTAATATCGAAAGCCAGAAGATTACTTAAAAATCAGAAAACTTCCACCATAAACGGAAAAATTGGTAACTATGAATAAAAGTGAAAATAACAAATAAAGATATGTCATGTTTGAAAAATCAGAGTTTTCCGATAATCTTCGGATTGATGGAGCACGCCGATAAAAATCTGACTACTTGGCAGCTATGTAATTATCAGTTCAGAATTTTTTTTAGCTTTGGTCTTCTTGAAGCCTTTTTTTTTTTTTTTATGGTCAAAATAACTCCCACAGCAAGTCCATTTGACTTTGGATAGTAATGAGTTATACTAATGTGAATTATTCCATTTTTGATTAAGAATGACTTTAATTCATCACTCGTAAAACTAGAGCCCACTGTAAATGAATAGTCTTAATGAGTCTCGAGGACTTTATATTTTGTCTGTTTCAATGTAACATATAAATCAAATATACAATGTAAATCTGCAATGTTCCTTAATTTGCCAGTATTAAAGCAGCAGCGGCCAGTTTAAGCCTACACAGGGTACAGGGAATCTAATGAAATGGCCGTGACTACTTAAGCAGTCTGAGTAGTAATGGTGGGCGTGGGTTAATTAAGCAGCATTAAGTGAACAAAAATTTGCATCTGCACCCTTGCCTCTCTGTTCCACTTCTATTTCAAAATTTTACAGATCTCTTGTTGAAAATTTTTAGGAGCAGAAGCAACCTCAAAAGGGCGACAAGTGAACATAAATTTCTTGTGTGTATTAATTACACTAGGTTACAGGATTGCCCATTTAATGGCCATTGACAGTAGATATGTCTAATGTCGAACTTTGTAAAGGATTTACTTCTGTCCCCTGCTAGCTCAATCTTAATATGCTGGAATAATTTGTTTGTCAGTTTATTAAAGTTACAATAATTACATATGGTCATCACAGTGCAAAATAAGACAGGAAGTCATAATTTTGAAGTGTATTTATATTATAAAAACAGCTCAATGAATAGATATATTTCACAATTGCAGACGATTAATGGAGAGTATTACAAATACTTATTCTTTTAAATGTCCAAGAAAACTATTTTCATAAATCCACCCTTAAAATTAGAGTCCCAGTAATATCAGTTTTGAATATAGCATCTTTTTAAAAGTTTTTTTAATCATAAACTGCTCTAATCTCTTTAACACATTCATGAAAATATTGTCAAATGAAGCCTTCTTGCACAATAAATTTCTGAAATCTATTTTTTCTACTTTATGCTCACAGTTCTCTTATAATCATTTCGCAAATATTCCATGGCCAACAATCATTCTTACCAATAAAATTGTAATAACTAATCAAACTGTAATTGCAATATATATATATATATATATATATATTTTTTTTTTTTTTGCTACATGAAATTCCATTTTATTCTACACATTATAAATTCATTAAAGAAAAAAGAAACTGCAGTCGCAGTATCTTTTAGATACTAACAAATGTCAAATTGTCTTCTAATTTTCTCCACATACTAATTACAACAAGCTATTTTTTACTACTAAACAACAATTAATCTATATCTAATGTCCCAAAGTATATCCTCAATAGTGAACTTGATCACTGACAAGTAACCAGAGTCAAAAGTCCCACTTACCAACATTCATTTTTATGTCACTGCTAAATACTATAATGATTCTCCCCTTGCTGTAGTTATTTATGTTAGAAATCCAAACAATCTTCTTACAAGACTAGTGATTTCAGCCAATGATGGGTTCAACTAGACATTGTGTAAACAAACAAGAAAAAAAAAAGGGGGGGGGGGACGTGTGCATCCTAGTAACATATCCAGAAATGCTTTGTAATAAAATTTATACATTCCTTTATAATTTAAATGTTTCCTTTAATTTCTTTATATTTTTCCAGATTTTAAGTTTACTTTTGTAACCAATGCTCTGTTGAATATTAAGTTACAAGGATTATCCATTATTAGTTATATTAGAGTGTACAAATTTAATAGTAAAAATTAGGGGTGGGAATCTTAAAATTTTTAACTGGGTTAATTTTAGTTTATTAATCGATTAGTCGATCGATTAATCTGATTTTTAATTGGTTTTAATTTCCCTTAATGTAATTTTATTTGAAAGATGAATGAAACTCTCCTTTATGTTTATGTTCAGAAATACACAACAGAACATGAAAATCAGATATATTGTTTTAATCATTTTCTTCAACAATAAATAATTAAAATAAAAAAATATATTAAAAATGCAAATAAAGAGAAAAAAAAAAAAAAAAGGAGAATCTAATAAATAGAAAACTGTTTTAAATACAAAGTTAAATACACTCAAAAAAGCAACTGCAATATTCTAATATGACTGAGAATAAATCATTTTATTATTATTGTTTTATGAAATAGATTTCCTGTTAAGCTTACATTGAATTATGAAGTTACTTAATATTTCATGTTGTTTTCTCTCAATTATACATAAAGTGATTCACTACCGGTGTGACAAACTTGCAGGAGATGTAGAAGGCACAAAGATGATTTGGAATCACAATAACCCAGGGTTGGAAATGAAATCTTAAAGACACCATTTTCTTTCAGTTGTTATTTTTTAATACTTTTTAAATAGAATGATGCTTAATTGATGCTTTCTAGTTCTCTAAAATATCAGGAAACAAGAATCAGGAGGTGTGATCAAATCCTGTGGATTTTATGTACACAAGAGTTAAAGGAAGAATTAAGGAGTATCTCACGAAAACTGTCAACAGACACTCGCAAAAGTGTTAGGATGAAAACTGAATACATGGTGATCGCAAAATAACATTTAAAGGCCAAAAGCTTGAAATAAGTTATGAGTTTCCTAATAATTATACCTTCTAATAATCTCTCTATCTTATAAAGATTGCATTTCTGGTCCTGCATTGCTAGGTGATTCCTAATCGTCTTTATACCCAATACATAGTATTGCAAAGGATGGAAAAAAAACAGTTTCTTCCCCAGAAATAAACCATAAACTGGGTTTTTGGAAAAGAAATTTTAAAAATTTCTTATAATTTTCAAAATTTTTGGGAGTTTTGAAACAGTTTCAGCATGGACTTAAAAAAAAAAAAAAAAAAAAACATAATTTATAGAAATGTGAAGCGGTAACTTTTCACATAAAAATTCAATATAAAAATTGTTTTTCGCTAAAAGTAAAATTTAAAAAAAAGTTTGCTTTCTAAGCAACAGTATTTTGGAAATACTTGTTTGTGAAATATTAACAAGAAATGAAAAGAAATACCTTAAGATCATTGCAATTACAATGGAAATTTTATTTAATCCCTTACCTTCTGAGGAAAATTTAAGAGATTCGCTTGTCACCGAAAATGTCACCATTCACTTTCAAGCCTGAAATAAGTAAATCTTTCTAAAACATGGTCAAGATCACTTTCAAGATTATTTTATTGCATTGTTAAGTTGTACCAGTAGCTTCACTGATAGCAGTATAATACAAAGGATCATACTTCTGAAAAATGTATATATAAGCCCAGTGCAGTTAAGGAGTTAAATCTTTTAAAGACCTTTCTAATCAAGTAATATTAGATAAACCATATTTTTAAGTTAAAAACATTACATACATACAGGCTCGGACTGGCTCCTTTGGGGACCCTCGATTAGAAATCGAAAGGAGCCCCTTACTGAGGAATTTAGAGAGCTAGCAGGCTTTGCCCGCTTCATTAAGCACTATATTTAAATGAAGTCTCAAAATTACATACAACTTATTAATACTAAAAATCTCAAAGTGAAAAAATATAAAAATTCATTGAAATCTGCCCAAACTTCAGTTTTTTACCCTCCCCCACCAATGGGGAGAAATTTCACAAAATTTCATTATATAGTGTGTATTAGGTGCACATAACCAACACACACATACACACACCAAAAAATCCCCTTTCTTAGATAATTTAGAGCAGAGTTATAATTTGAAACATGTTTTTTATGCACCAGCCCTCCCAAGGGGTGAAAGGGAACCTTTTGTAAAATCCCCCTATACTGAGTGTTGTGTACGCATGGCACAGCCCCATTAAGAAAGAAAAAAAAAAGACTTCCTGAGATAATTGTAAATAAGGTTAGGCTTGGAAACATATTTTGTTGTCATTCTCCTCCCCACCCCCCACCCCATCCCAGTGGAAGAAAGAGGTATTTTGCAAAACCAGATCTTAGTGAGTGTCAGTTCTCTAGAACCGACTTTTACGACAAAATTCTTGACCAAGTCCCACGCAAAATCGCCCCAGTAATGTTGATTGTGTAGGTGGAAATCGCATTTCCCTCCCTCCCCTTCCCCTTGGGTACTGAATTTATAAAATTCCAGAAATTGGTTTTTAGATACTTGTGTTTGCTATATTTTAAAGCAAAAATCTTATATCTGCCTTTTTGTTTGAGATATGAAGGGTTATGTGAAATCCTGTTTTGCTCCTTAGCCCCCTTGAGGGCTGAATTTCTAAAATTCCAGAAATATGTTTTTAGGTGTTTGTGTTAGCTATATTTTAAAGTAAAAAAAAATTACTGATATGTTTTTTCATTAAGATACAGAGGATTTTATGAAATCACGTTCTGTCCTCCTTTCTCTCCCCCTTTGGGAGCGAATTTCATAAAATAGCTTCTTAGGGGTGCTTACACTATATTTTCTATAAACTGACCCAGTTTCAAATCAGTGGCTCTAATAGATTTTGAGAGACATTGATGAGTCAATGAGTGAGTGGAAGTACTCTTGTACAGGGTGATCAATTTAAGAGTACCGGTTGGTTTTTCTTATTACCCTTAAATATGACGGATGTGGCAACTATTCTAACACTGAAGTATAATTGTTTGAACCTGATGGGAGACAATTTCTAACACTGTTGGACTGTTACAACTTTATTTGTGAGGTAAAACAGAAATGGAGATACACAATGTTATTTAATCTTGTGATAATTTTATTTATGAAAAACAAAATTAAATTAAATTTTTTAGATTACCATTCCTACATTACATTTACATTATCATTTCATAGGGTTTTCCAGAGAAGTCCTGCAAACAGCAATGAATTAAAACAGATCATAACTGAAGAAATCTCGTCAATAACACCAAGAATGCTGCAAAGTGTGCCAAAGAACTTGATTCGACGTGTTTATGTTTGTATTCAAAATGGTGGCAAACATTTTCAATATTTTCTGTAAGGAATGATAATCTAAAAAATCTGAATTAAATTATGTTTTTCAAAAATAAAATTATCACAGGATTAAGTAACACTGTGCGTCTCCATTTCTGTTTTACCTCACAAATAAAGTTGTAACAGTCCAACAGTGTTAGAATAGTTGCCACATCCATCAGATTTAAGGGTAATAAGAAAAACCAATGGTTACTCTTTTAAACTGATCATCCTGTATGTATGAGAGAATATTCAGGGGTCGATCCAGGTTTTAATTTTTGGGTCCCTTTTTTGTGAAAAACAAAATATTTTTGTGAAATTTTGATTTATTTTTGTGAAATATAAAATATTTTTGTGAATAAGTAAAATATTGTGTAAAATTTTCCGTTTTTACAATCACTTTATGCAATGTTTAATATCAAGTTAATAGAGTTCCGTTGAGCCAAATTAAGGCAGTAATTAAAAATAATACTGAAAACATTTAATAAAAGGATTACTTTTATAAAATAAAATCTTGTAAAGGGACTCATTTTATAAATCTGAATTTTGTGAAGGGTCCCTTTTTATGGATTTGAATTTTGTGAAGGGTCCCTTTTTACTATGTGTAATTTTGTGAAGGGGCCGCAAAAGGCACCCAAATTTTGCCTGGATCAATCCCTGATATTAAAATATATAATTTTTGAAAATTAGGCTTACGTGCCTAAAAACCACATTTAGCTTTTGCGCTACTAGGAAAATAGTTCAGCAAAAATGTAAACTTTTTTCTGATTGTTTACTTATTTTCACAATAAATATTTATATAATTTGTATATATCATACCTAAACTAGTTCCATGCTGGGAAGAAAATTATACTAATTAATTATAAGTAGTTCGTTATTTAAAAATGAGATTGTGAAATATTTTTATTTTTAGGCAACAAAATCACATTTTTTGAAGAAACCATAATAATCTAAATTCTACAGTAATACCTGAATAATTATAAAAAGGGACACCTGAATAATTATAAAAGGGAATAAATTACCAAGTATACTTGAGGGGAAAAAAAATTCTCGCCAAGACCTTTACTTATGCAATTGTGACAGCCTCTTTAATTCATCACCAAAATGACAACAACAGTTTAAAAGTCGTCAAGGGGGGAACCAATCTATATATCGGTCTTATACTACAACCGGTCTTATACTATAGTTGTACTGCAAAATGTTTAAGAAATTAATATAATAACTGTTGCTAAGGAACAAAACAATTACTGCATGCTCTTATATGGAAAAATAGATTTTTTAAAAAAAATCCTGTGGTACTAAATTCTGTTTTATACAGAATTTTATTGGAAAAAAAGGCTGTTGGATCAGTATTGTGTGGGCGTGAAAGCTGCTGTTAAGGGCAGTGGGAACCTAAATCGAGACTGACTTTTTTTTTTTTTTTTTTTTTTTTTTTTTTTTTAACGTGTGTGTGTGATTTTAAATATTGATAACTAATATAGAATTTTAAGATCATGTAAATATAATGACCAGCAAATAGCAAAACAGGTAAAGCCTACTAAAACTACAGCAACAAGTGGCTGGGTTCAGCTAGTTTTTAAATAAAATGTTTAATTTTCACCTGAAATTAAGATCCTCAAACTTTAAAAATTAATATTATAAAATCAAATGATAGAATTGTTTCGCTACTGTTTTTTTATGGTAGTTAAATGAAAAACTTAGGGCAATGATTTAATTTCCTACATTATATTCTAAAACAAATGCAGTTTTATTCCAATAAATAACTGTGATTGACAGTGGCGTCGCCAGAAAAAAATTCAGGGGGGGGGGGGGGGCACAACCTGAAGAAATATTTTTTTTTTAATAAAATTCTGATAGCATAGTTTTAAAGTTAAAGAAAAAAATGCTTATTAGAATTTTCCAGGGGGGCCCCCCTGGACGCCCGTGGTGATTCTGTCGACTCCCATAGTGATTGAGAATGGCTGCTAGGTATATGAAAAGCGAATCATTGATGACAGTCACTTGATTTGTTGATTTGTACTTTTATTATGATTTTAAAAGGCAAAAACGAAGCACAGCAAGAAATAAAAATAAAGGCTTGGCTCCCCTACTTAAGTATTTTTTACATAAAATCTCTAATTTTCATCTGATATTAAGAACCTTAATTTTATAAAATTAAATAATAGAATTGTTTTGTTTGAACTTATGAGCTAATAAACTAATTCGAGTTACCTGTATTTTTAATATATCATTGTCATCCCTCAAAGGCCGACACAACTCAGAAGTAAACTAGTTAACCAAGTACAGTCAACTCTCAAAATCCGCAACCCTAAAATCCACAATTCTCTGAAATCCGCACATCATTTTCAATGTAAACAAACATTGTCACAACTGATTTGCTGATTAGTGGATTGCAAAAATTCAGCTGTGTTAGGAGATAAATCAATTATTAACTTGTGCTGGTGAATCACCAATCACTCAGCATGTTATTGAGGAGGAAATGATAAGTGTAATTATATATAATTATCAAAAAATAAATAATATTAATTTAGATGAAGAAGGAGAAAGACAGTTTGCATGAAAGATTTTCTCTCATGAAGATAAATATTCAAACTTTCTCATAGTACAAACTTATGTGATTGACCAACAATTGCTGACTTTTTTGCAGGTTATAGAAAAATAAATATGTATGAATATTCTTACTTATACTATTGATCACACTTTAAAAAAATCTAGATAATTTGCATCTATAATATGATGTATAAAAATTGTTCTTTAAATTAAAATTTCATGAAATATTTGTACTTGTATTAGGCACTCATTATTTCAGCATTGTATGCATAACATATAAATTGTTACTTAAAAATTTGCTACTCAAATGAGGTTCTAGGATGTAAATAAAAGAAGTTATTCTAAAATCTGCAAAATTCAGAAATCCGCAATACACTTTGTTTTAAGCTGTGCGGATTTTTGAGAGTGTATTGTATTTAGATATTTGGAAATTTTTTCAACATCTTAAGATTTTCTCTTCCTTTCTTTTTGAAGCACCACATTGATAGACGTGTTTCATGTTGGCACAGCTCTCACACTGCTTTAAATATAACCTTACTATGAGAGTGAGCATTGCAACAAGGAAGTTATATTAGGTAAGAACAAGACTTGCAGCTCTGAAGAGACATAACTATTGCAATTTAGACGCTACATTTAAAATTTTGTGGCAGGAGAACAAACATACAAGATGAAGCATAAAGCAGCATGCTCCATGAATAAAACATTCTCAACTTCACTTGTTCACACATTCTAAAAGAAAACATTCAAGAAAGACAAGGTTTTCATCACAAAGCTTCAATACTTGTTTGCATTTAAGTTCTTTGGTCGCGAACCTGCCTGAAATTATGAGCATTGCACAACACAAAATGAATCAAAATTGACTGTAAATCCGTAAGATTAGGAAAATAAATAGTCAAATTAACTAATTATGAAGTATGTTTTGAAGGTTTTTTGGGAGGGCTCCCTTGGACCAGCCTACCTGGCCAGTCTGAGCATGCATACGTAATTTATATTACTTGCTGCGCTGGAAAATATTAAAGTACAGTTGCAGAGGAAAAAAGTCCAAATTTCAATTAATTTATTTCTCTTTTGTAAATATTGTAAGAAGTTTAATGGTTGCAATGAACAAAAATAGGAAGATCTAAACGTTAAATTACTCCTGCATTTAAAACTAATCTATACACTACTCACTATCATTTTAACTATTATGATAAATTTCTTAGCTTTAACTTCCAATTTAAAAGTGACTGAATTTCTTTACCTTTAAAATTTCCAATATCTCCCAAAGTTCTGGGTTTATTCCCCAAAATTCCCAGGTTTGTTCCCGTCTTTCAAAAATTGTAGGTTTTTTGCAACACTACCCCTACATCTTCAGTAAGTCTGTCGCACCAGTAGTGCATCACCCTGTATGTTCTCTCTATTATATTCCTTACAAGTAAATGGGTAACAACTTCTTTTCAGAGTTTCTTTTCTTTTTCTCTACATCATTTGATAGAAACATTTAGAGTGTCAGTTAACAAAATACGTAAAAAAAATAATTTTTAGGCAGAACTGCTTTTTGAAGTTTTAAATCAGTTACATAGTTGGGAAAATTTAATCAGATTTTGGAAATTTTAACTAGATTTAATTTATCTGATTAACTCTTTAAAAAAAATTGATCGAGTCCAAGCACTGATCAGTTAATTATACCAATTAATCGGCACAGCTCTAGTAAAAATGTATACTAAATTACCACTAAGTATTTTTAAAATATCGCCATCTGATTTGTTTAGTATTTTAAGTTATTTTGATAACTTTATTATTTTTATTTTTTTTTTACTTTCATGTACACAAGCAAGGTTACCGATTAAAAAATTTAATACAACTCAAATTTGCAAATAAAGTTACAGTGGTGAAATTAATTTTGTCTATATTAATTAAACATTGTTTGAATTTATACTCAATTTATTATAGAGATCTACAATATGTTAAAGCATTTATATAAATAAAAATAAGCTGTAGAAAAGTTATATCCATTATACAATAAGTGAATTATTCAAACTCTTCATTTTAAAATGAGCATTTTTTTTTTTTTTTTTTTTTTTTAATTTAAATTTTTTTACAAATAAATGATAAACTAAATTTAAATTGAGTTTAGTTTTGAAAATCATTTGACTTCATTCTTAATCATCATTCTTTATTTTAAATAAAGAATTTTTTTTTTTTTTTTTTTTTTTTTTGCTGAAATATTTTAAAATTTACTGATTTTCAGATTTCCCCTTGTTTAATAACAAAAAATTAAAACTAAACAGTTTGACAATCTGACGATCTTTTATGACTTCATAACAAATTTCATTTAACGTATATGTTCAATGCACCTTTAATTTTTTTTTTATGTCACCATACTGGAAGTATGATTTCTTAGCCCCCCCCCCCCCCCCCAAATTCTTAAAATATCTGAAAGATTGTAAATTTCAAGCATGTATGTGATTAATAGATTACAACTAAATAGTGCATTTTTGGTTAAAAGGTTTTAGGAATTTTGAAAATAACATGAATTGCATGTTTTTTTTACAAGACTAAGAATTCGAAGTTTTTCTAATTTTATTAATAAATAAGAAAAAAATGAACAAGGTATAGAACATTAGTAAATAGTTATTATAGTTCAATATTTAGCCTTAAATAACAAGTAATAAAACACATTAAAAGGAATTTTATAAAGTTTTTTTTTTTTTTTTTCCCTTTCTATTCATAAGGTAAAGACATGAGGGAGAAAAAAAAACTAAATTTAAATTCAGTTTAACAACTTTTTTTTTTTTTTTTTTTTTAAGAATTTTAACTGGTAACATACTTTTTAAATAATGGTAATTTTAAAAAGAATTTTTCCTGATTTTCCAAAATTGCTCAATTTTATCAGCAATGTCACAGATGCGCTATTGCATATAAATTAGGCAAAAAAAAAAAAAAAAATAATAATAATAATCAAAGGCAGGACACAAAAAAAAAAAGACATCCCAAGGTACATATAATTTTCATTCCCCCCCCCCCATTTGCGGGGTGAGTTTTCGATAAAAATACTTACATTTTTTTTTTTTTTTATATATACATATACTGTTTTAATTAACAACAAAGGATTACTTAGATTATAAAGGACTTCAGAAAGGTAGTTCGACATTCCAGAGTGACTTCCGAAAATGCATACTAAATCTTCCAATATTTAATCATAGTAAAATAGAGCATAATTAGACATTTTTACACTATTGGGCATGCTGTATCTCACAGTTCTAAATTTTTCTTCTTTTTTGCGAGGAACTCGCAACTTTGACCAGAATATCTGTCTTTCCAGACAGATGGTCACATAGAATATCACTGGAATAGGTGTCAGGGGATTATTTTTTTTTTTTTTATGTTTTCAGAGTAAATTTGCTGTGCTGTATGAGTGGGATACAACATATCCAATAACATCTGTCATTTGTTTTGAATTTTTTCATTTTTGGATAGATTTTTTTTTTTTTAAATGAGTAAAAAATGTGTTAGATTTAAATGATTAAAAACAGTTTTCTAAAGATTACAATTTTTTTTTTTTTTTTTTTTTTTTTTTTTTGTGGGAAATGAAGATTTAGGCAGAAAATTTCAAAGGTGAAGAAGATTTGATGGGATAGGGGAGAGTGGGGTTGAATGGGACGCAGGATGAATAGGACAATAGCTAAAATTTTTATGTTTTGCAAGCACCATAAACTTGACAAGTTTTAGGATTGTGCTATCTACACCTACAGACGGGCACAAAAAAATTAAAATGACTTTTTCTGCTGCCAAAGTAAGTTTTTACTGATTCAATTAGGTAGTAGTTAAGAAATTAACTATTTGCTTAAGGTTAATATAACTCTTATATGGTGATATAAGCCACAATCTTATTGTGTTTATGATATTCAAGAATAATATTGACAATTGTTCCATAAGCCTATTTCCTGTTTTACATGATCATGTATGTGGTGGTGGGGATAAATGGGACATTCCCCACTATGTGCTAATTTAAAATTGTACACAAGAATTATATTAAAACAAATCACAAATACATTTTCAATATTTTTATAACCTGTAGTTCAGTAGTTATAACATGGAATTATAAAAGTAGCATGGATTTAGAGAAAAATAGAATGAAACTAATAGTTCTGATTTTTGTTTATAATAATTATGATTAAAAAAATTATAAGTTAGAATATTCAATGCAACTTAAATCAATAATATCAATAATTAAAAAAATAGATAAACCAATAATAATTTAATTTAAAAGTTAATTAAAAAAGGTAAAACTCTAAAAATATATTAAAACATTAAAAACCACTTAAGATTACCTAGTAGTAGTGCTTTTTGCCGCTAACCGTGGCCTTCTTCAGGTATGCTTTGGTCGAAGCCGTTGAAATTTTAGCGAACCGCGACTCATGCAACACAGATCCAATAGAAATAGACGTCGGGTGGCATGTCACGCTGAAAGAGAGTGGGAGGAGAAAACAGATGGCAAGACCGCCGAGTGCACAAGTTCACTAAAGCGTACCAGAAGAAGGCCGCGGTTAGCGGCAGAAAGCGCTAGTACTAGGTAATCTTAAGAGGTTTTTAATGTTTTAATATACAATAATTTGATTAAAATCATAATTTCAATCAAGCTAATTAAATAAATCCTGGTGATTATTAATGTAATACAGAATAAAATGCTGATTTTTCTCAATCAGTCAGAAACAAAAATTTATCTGGATAACTATTATAATGATTTATATCTTTCTAGTGTCTTATTTTTAGATTAGATCTTATTAGATTAAATTACCAAAGCCTAGAGCATTAGGAACTGTGCGAACCAAAGGACATTTGCCTTTTGATGTTAATTTGAGTCAATACATCAGTTTATGTTAATTTCAGTAAATTCATAGTGTGTAATAAAATCACATACACCAATTTAACTTTAAAAATTTATTTACTTTCCATTTTGTTTCCCTGTCTCATTCATCCCCATAGGTGGGGATGAATGGGACAATGCACATGCATGTAAAAAAAAAAGAAAAAAAATTATTATTAATTAAAAATAACTTTTTATTAAAGTTAGATGTTTATATGTAACTGGTTACTAAAGTGTACCTATGAGCAATGTTACAAAATTCTGAATTACATATGGTGAACGTTAATACAAACATGAAAAATGTCCCATTCATCCCCTTTCCCCCTATAATTCTAAAAACTATAGTGCAAGTGATAACAGTAATTTTGACGATACTGCATGCTTAACAGATTACTATGCAGGAGAAAAAGTTATAAAAAAAAAAATCAGTGAAACTAGTACGGAGAAAAAATATTAAAATATCATAACAAAATTAACTAGAATAATTTGATCTGTTAAGAAAATGAGAATTATTTAAGGTTCATGTAACAGCTTTTTTACAGTTTAAATGTAAAATATTACTTTAAACTACACTAATAAGCATTCCAGTCCATAAAAAAAACCAAGAAAGAAAGATGCTCATCAAATTGATACTATGTATTATTTTTCATTTTGTACTTGTAATTCTCTGTATTGTATTTTAATACTTTCTTTGTATGTTTTTATTGAAATAAAGAAAATAAAGGAGAAATAAGGTCCAGATATAGATAAGGAGTATCCTAGAACCAAAAACAAAAATACAATCTGTTTAAAGCTCATTAAATAGATATGTGATCGCTAAAAATTGAAATAGCTGAAAATGTTTCGCTAACATGATTGGTTGGTTCAATATTGATAATGTTATTTTTAATAAATTGACTACCTAAACAGTTATACATATAACTTATCTACATAAAACATTTCAGGATTTTTTTAAACTGTAATAACTTTTACATCCACATAAAACTTTATTAAAATTTCATGTTAACAGAAAAACAAATTTTTCAAACAAAAATAGAACATAATTTTTATGTATGTACACATCAATCATACAAAAAAAAAAAAAAAGTAACAGTACTAACTAATTATCAGTTTCAAACGTGCACAAAACCAACTGAGTATTAATTTTCTTAAACTGGTTTAGAAAAAAATTTTCTATCTGAAAAATCTATTCTTCATTTTTTCCCTTGTTTACTCATTTGATATAGATAAGAAATATAAATATTTGAGGATAAATAGTTTCATCAAGTTCAGTAATAAAGTCTAAAAATAAATACATATATGAGAGATATGAGCCCGTTTATCACTTTATTGTTTCTAGAATTGATCATTGATCACTATGTGGAGATAGGGAAAGAGGAAGGGGGTAGTAAAAAATAATTACATGAGTAAGAAATATTAAACTCTCTCAGTTCTACTTTTATAATCTAATAAAACAAGTTTAAAATGAATATTGTCATTTATGTTGTGGATGAAGGAAGATTGGGAAATAAAATACTTCTGCAGAACTTTTGAGTGCTGATCGCTAGTTGGAGATAAGAAAAAGGGGGTGGGGAGGGGCAAAAAAATTACATGAGCAAGAAATATTTAACAATTCTATTTCTTTATGGGTTCTATAATCTCATAGAGCAATTAAAAATGAATCTTCACATTTAGGTTGTGGATGGAGAAAGATTGGAAATCAGGAGGCTTTCGTACAGCATTTGATCACTGATTCTTAATGGGGTTTCTTCTTTTTAAAACCAACGATATCCTCGACTTTTTAAAAAACAGAAGAAATTAATTCGTGGAATTCCGCGAATCAGGGAAAAAAAAATTTCCGGGTTTCTGCAAACTCGCGGAAAAATCACATGCCTGATTAAATTTACAAATGACTTCAAATCATTAAAATGTATTTGACGGATACAACATGCCCGATGAAGAGTTAAAGGAAAACATTTTTAATTGTGATTCAAAATAATTTAGCAAACACGCAGTAATCTGATTGGTCAACACAGATGGGATTGATCAAAAGTATAAAATTTGGCTGCTAGAGATTTTGGCTATAAAAATTGAATACACGTAATTTTAAATATTGATTTTTAAAAACATTCTCGAAAGTGTATTAAGTTTTTGATTCGTTTAAAATACAAGCCAGTTTTATTTTATTCAAAGAGCAAGTCATACAAATACTGACACCATAGAAAAATTTGCAGATCTGAAGGGTGAATTTGAAAAAAAAAAAAAAGGCGACCTTTATTTAGCATGTTTTATTTATTTCTGAACACACTATTGACACTTAATATTTTAATATGCCCAGGAGATAAAATCTTGAAACATTTAATGCTCCTAGAAGATTTAGAAGGGTGAAATGAAATTAAAAGCAATCAAATGTGCATAAGCGATTATGAAATATTAAGATCCTTCCAGACTACCTGGGAATAGCTGCTGGAAAGTTGATCAAGACAGCATGACTGTGGAAATATGCCAGAAAGCTGTAGCTGTGATTTTATGATTTTTCTGAATATCATATTGGGTATGTAGTTACTATCACACAGATCGTCTGTGCGGGAAAGATCAGTAAATATTAAAAAGTGCACTATATAATAATTATACATACACTATATAAGTTCACAATGACAGTAGCAGTGTCCTTATCTTGCACAAAAAGATTATGTCCTCCTGGTACATTCTTCATGATATAACGTTCGATTTTTTCATTTTCTAGGACATTTTGACCTCTGTCGATCAGTATGGGTGGTGGAGTAGAATCAAAGTTAGAGCGGAAATCTGGAGGTGGTTTCAACATATCTACTGTAGTAACCTAAAACATAAACGATAGACTAAAATTTTCAAGATCAAGTTAAGGGGAGTACACAGCATTAAATTTATCAAAAAAGGAAAAAATATTAGCTTAAAAAATTCTTCAGAATTTTCTGGTTCATATAAATAAAACTATTTTCTGGTGATTAGAAATATCCAAATAATTATGAAACTTTGTGAGGCAAGAGGTTTTTTTCCCCCTGTTCTCTTGTAAAGCATTTTTGGGACAACTTTTTTCTTAACCTTGCTTTGTGTTCATGTTATGCATTTTTCAAAGGACACCATGCCCCTTCTTTCCAAGTGAAATTGCGCCCTTCACTTTTTTCAATTGAAATTGTGCCCGGTATTTTTCCATCTGCTATATCGCTATTTTTTAAAGATTTTTTAGCGTTTTCGCTGAGAAATATACACTTATAATAGATTTTTATCTGATGCAAAATCTGACTTTACTTACCTTTGCCCAAACGAGATCCAAAAAGGAAAATTCCATAAGAAGTCACTTCCGCGCGATCTATATGTCATCGGTCTGTACCTTCGTGTGATCAGCGAAAAAAAGATCGTTAGCTGCGGTTTCCACCCTTCCACCGATGTTTTTGTTCACGGCACTGATCGAAGCCTGTGTATTGGGGGATCTTTTCTGCGTATTCAAGAAGTAGAAATGATAATTACGGAAATGATATAATAAAATAAAGAATCACAGAAATTATGTGAAAGTATTGAAATTGGCATCCAATTCTCGTAGGCAGGATTTCGAGTATTCTGCATATTTTGTATTTTGTGCTGAAGCGCAATATTTTTGCGCGTAAGATTGGCATATTACGATTATTTTCTGAATTTTGTGTTAAAACTAATTTACTTAAAAAGGAATCAGCGAACATAAAACATACGTTTCACAAAAGTTTTTTCAGAATATTCGGACGAGAAAATTCATATATTTTAGTAATCAGACGCAAAAATTATGTAATCAGCAAACATACGCCAAAAAAAAAAAAAAAAAAAAAAAAAAGGCAGAAATCTTGCTGATTTTTCACTCAATATATGTATTTAACATCTGTGATATCACTTATCAGAAATAGCACGATTTTCGTCCATTATAGTAGCGAAAATATTTGCTTTCTTTATTTAGTGAAAAAGAGAAACAATCGCTTATTTGAGCAATTAGCCATGAGAAAGGTAAATTTTGTTAATAAGACATAAAACGATGGATTTCGATAACTTAATGTAAGTATATTATAATGTTTTGTAAAGAATTAACAGCTTATTTCAGCACGTAATTTGAACAATTAAAAGTAAATTTTATTGGCAAAACGATCCCACATTGTAGATAGACTTTTGTATTGCGTATTTCTGCAGTGTTGAAATAATAAAAAAAGCAAATTTTATTACTTTTTTTGTGAAATAATCTCATATTTCGGCATTCATTTTTTAAAAACATACAAAATTTAACAATTAGCGGTGAAATAATAGTCTATATTAGCGATTAGTTGCTATTGCATAATTTAAAATAACTAGTCGTAAAATGATTGATTCTATATTTCGGAAAATTTATCGCGTACATCAGATATTGTCTTTGTAAAAAAGTGCGAATTTCATTGATTAACACAGAGATAAAGCCTATTTCAGCAAACAATTAGGATTAAAGTAACCTTATTAAGCAACGGCGAAATGATTGCATGCTTCAAAATCAGCCACAAAACACGGTGAATTTCGGAAATCACCTTTGAAAATACATCAAATTTTATAGATTAACGCCAAAATAATATCGTATTTTAGCAATTAGTTGCACTTAAGCATAAATTTTTGACAGTTAATAGTAAAATGATCCCTCATTTCCAAATCAGGCCGCAAAAATATTGAACATTTCGGGATTTAGCTTTGAAAAAAGCATAAATTTCATAATTAGCGGCGAAATAATTGAGTATTTGGCGAGTGAACTTTATAAAGAATACGAATTTCATCGATTAGATGCAAAATAATACAAGGTTTCAGCAATCGACTGCAAAAATATCATGAATTTCAGGAACAACTGTAGGGGGGGGGGGGGGGAATAGTGAATTTTATTGGTTAGTGGAGAAATAATAACAGTATTTGGAAATTAAATGTAAAATTTAACTATAAAAATTAACACCATAGTTAGTGGTGAAAATAATCCCGTATTTTCAAAATCAGCTGCAAAATTGTGTATTTCGGCATTCAGCTTTGAGAAAAAAGTGCAAATTACGTCTATTATCAACGAAATAATTCAGTATTTGGGAATTTTTGCTTAAAAAACTGCAGAAATTTCATTAATTAGCGACGAAAAAAATTATGCATTCTGGCGATCAATCGTAAAATTATCGCAAATTTTGGAAATCAGTCTTGAAAAAAGATGGGAATTTTATCGATAACTGGTGAAATTATAGCATATTTTAACAAATGGTTGTGACTATAAATATTGTTAATTTCATATTTATTTTGCACATGCTGTGTAGTTTTTTTTTTTTTTTTTTTTTTTTTTTTATAATAATGTATAGATAGACATATATATATTAAAAAAAAAAAAAAAAGATAACACCCATATCTACCAGATCGAGCAAATATCGAGAGAGAAAAATAGATACCTACCATTCCTTATAGAATTATGTGCAATTTAATTATTTATGGGAAAAAATGCTTAGGGAATCTACATATTTAAAGCATGCAATAACTTTAAAATATTTGTAGATTACAATTTAAAATTTTTTAAATAAAGTTATTTAAAAAATAAATATTTAGAAATTATTTAAGTAAAAATTCCTAAATTGTAAATTAGAAATATTTTGCAACAAATATTTCACTGGCTAATTATACTTTTATGAAATTTCAGTTCTTTTGGTCAAGTAGATTTTCAGCTATACCTAAAAACTAATATCACCAAGAGATCAGATTTAACATTGAAAAAAAAAAAAAAACATTAAAAATTTAGTATCCTATTGTAAAATTTTCTCTAGAATCTAGAAGTCAAAATTGTGTATTTGTTGGAAATATAAATTTTAACATTGTTGCATGTTTATGTGTGTAAATGGCTGCTAAGCTTACATTTTTAATAAATAATTAAAATATACATGAATCCAAGAAGAATAATACCTGCTTTGTTTCTCCGTTCATTAGATGGATGGGTAGTCTCTTATTATTTGTATTTATTTCATTTTGTTTGTTTATTTAATGAACTGTACATTTTATAAACCATTTAGTGAGTGGGAAAGAAAGTGCCCTTTTGTCTATCAATATGTGCCCTTTTTGATAAATCCACCCTGCTCCTTTTTTAAAAAAAAGTGAACACTAACCCTGCTGCTGTGTTCATTTTGAATGTACGAAACAGACATTCATTTTTCATATACCAAATAGACCCAATTCTTTAATTTCAAGTAACAATTCTTATTATGTCTTACAGGACACATTCTAGATAAAATATAAATTTTGATATATGTCAATTTTTGGTCAAAATGGATCTAGAACACAACAGCTGGGTTAAACTATGACTTCAATTCAGCTGATTTATTCATTTATTTATTTTTATTTTCCTGGATATAAAAAGACACTTGTAGGAAGATATTGCATTGGCAGTTTTTTAAAATTTTAAATATTATTGAGATTAAAATTTTTCAAATTTAGAAAAACTGACAAAAATTGAAATGGATCATTATATGAGGTATATATTTAAAAGCAACTGATAACCCCCCCCCACACACACACACACAAAAAAAAAAAAAAAAAGCAATAAAATTTGTCAAGTTGTTACCAAGAAAACATTTGAGTTGTGTTTGCCACATTACTCTTCAAAAAACAGTTTCCCATCATATTTGGAGATTCGAGACTGACTAGAAACAGTTGCTTAATACTGGTAACTTTTATTGAACAAATTCCCTCCCCTCCCCCCCAAAAAATCCCCAAAAAACTCATTAAAGGGTTTGGGAGAAATGAGGTTCTAAAAGGTGAGCCATAAGGAGTTTTGCTTGTAAGGATTATGAAAGTACTACATTCTTCTTAAATAAAATAAAAAATTTAGAACAAACGAAGTTGAAGCTTAAGTGACAAACAGCTGTTATAAGAAGAGAGGAGTGAAATAGTCTACAGTACTGGTCAAAAGTTTAGCATTTCCAAATGATCAGGTTTTTCAATTAAAAAACTTCTCTCAATGAAATGTTTTCAAACATTGGATATTTAAAGAATTGAGTTTTCCTAATGTTATTCAGTGAAGATTGGTTTAATACAACATGTAGGGGGCCGGTAACAAATTGAGCAAAATCAATAATGTTTGGGATCACCCGGTATCGTTAAATGAACAAAATAAATTGTAACCATGGGCGTCGGCACATACAAGCAAGGGGAAGGGGGGCACTTGCCCCCTCCTGAAAAATTCTAATAAGTAAAAATTATGAAAAAGAAATTTAATTAAAGCTTTAAAACTGTCAGAATTGAAATGACCAAATAAAATTTATGTCACAGAGCCAGTTAGATTCAAACCGACTCGACTTGCATTTATAGGTTGTCTAACTTTTTCCTTCAAATAGATTTTAAATCGACTTGACAGTAAGTTTTTCGGATTAGTGTTTGTTTGGAGTAAGCTATATAATTTTTTATAAGTAAAATGTTTTAGCTTAAATATATGTATAAAAATTTATTGTACTAAATGCTTACACAGAAGTTTACTTAATCAACCAGCCAACCATTTGAATTGAACTGAATTTTTTAAAATATGCTGAAATTTTGCCGTGTTAAGTTTGCCCCCTCCTGAAAAATTTCCTGGCGACGCCACTGATTGTAACTTTAGGATATGTTAGTATAGATCCAGTTCAATATGCGGATGAATTTGTGTGATGATAGTATATTAAATAATGGAGATATAAGCATTTATTTTAAAACTCCAATAAAAATCAACATGTTTATTTATAATAACCAAAATTTTTTAACGAAAATTATTCCCACTTTCACATTAGTTGGAAAAACACTTAAAACAATATTCTGCAATTGGAATACAAATATCTTAAATCTCTCATGAAATATGAGCATTTTTATGAAAAAATGTTTTCACTGCTCATGTGCGAAAGATAAAATAAAATTTATTGCACAGGTTCAAAGCTAGATATATTGGGCAACTTTTATCAAAAGTGCATTTGAATAGATTAAAAATTAAGCAAATTATCCGATAAAGTATGAGCTATATTTTAGATATTTTTTGAGAGTTGAAATTTCGTAAGGGGTTTTTCACATGCCGGGTAATTAATTTGAAGATCCAATTATTTCAACCACTCTCCAAATGTAATTTCTTGTGGAAAACCCCTTATACGCTTGTAACTAACATAATTTTGTTTATTTACTAAGATTTGTGAGATAATAAGGTTTTTTTTTTTTTTTTTTTTTTAAACAAAAAAAAGAACTTTTGCCACTTGGTTAAAATAATTGAATGTTTAAATTAATTACGCGGTGTGCAAAAAACCCCTTAAAAAATTTCAACTCCTGGAAAATATCTAAAATTTAGCTTATTCTTTTTCGGATAATTTACTTAAATTTTTACTCTATTCAAATGCAGTTTTGACAAATATTGCCCAATGCTTTCAACCTATGTAATAAAGTTTATTTTTCGCACATGCACAGTGAAAATGTTTTTCATAAAAAGGCTCATATTTCATGAGATATTTAAGATATTTGTATTTCGATTGCAGCATATTGTTTTAAAAGTGTTTTTGCAACTAGCCTGAAAGTGAGAATGGTTTTCGTTAAAAACTCTGTGCATTATAAATAAAAAAAGTTGGATTTTTGTTTGGGGAGTTTTAAAATAAATGCTTATAACTCCGTTATTTAACATGCTATCATCACACAAATTCACCCACATATTGAACTGGGTCTATACTAAAATATCCTGCTAAAGTTCCAATTCATTTCATTCACTTAACGATACAGGGTGATCCCAAACATTATTGATTTTGCTGAATTTGTTACCGGCCCCCTACATGTTGTATTAAACCAATCTTCACTGAATAACATGAGGAAAACTCAATTCTTTAAATACCCAATGTTTGAAAACATTTCATCCAGAGATAAGTTTTTTAATTGAAAAAAAACTGATCATTTGGAAATGATGCTAAACTTTTGACCGGTGCTGTAGACTATTTCGCTCCTCTCTTCTTATAACAGCTGTTTGTCACTTAAGCTTCAACTTTGTTTGTTCTAATTTTTTTTATATTTTATTTAAGAAGAATATAGCACTTTCACAATCCTGACAAGCAAAGCTCCTTATGGCTCGCCTTTTGATACCTCATTTCTCCCAAACCATTTAATGGATTTGGATTTTGAGGGGATTTGTTCAATAAAAGTTAACAGCATTAAGCAACTGTTTCTAGTCCAGTCTCAAATCTCCAAATATGATGAGAAACTGTTTTTTGAAGAGTAATGTGGCAAACACAACTCAAATGTTTTCTTGTAAACAACTTGACAAATTTTATTCTCTTTTTCTTTTGGAGGGGAGGGTGGTTATCAGTTGCTTATAAATATATACCTTATATAATAGTCCATTTCAATTTTTGCCAGTTTTTCTAAATTTGAAAAATTTTAATCAATAATATTTAAAATGTAAAGGTTTAACTGCTTAATAAAAAAGTTTTAGTAATAAAAATAGAATATAAAATTTTACAATAACAAAAAAGGAGGGAGGGGGGGGGGGGGGGGGGCAAGCGGCTAAAAGAGATAATATTCTGCAGAAAAGAAAAAATTTTCATACTGGCCCAGCCTTTTAAAATTTCTCATTCTCCTGAAAGATTACTTACTGAGCTCTACCTGATGGCCTTTTTATTCTAGTCAATTTTACTGCAAATAATTCCATGTACCTTTAAATTGCTGGAGCTATCCTAAAAGACATGAAAACTGATGCTGAAACCTCAAAATGAAATGAGAAGATTGTGACTTCATGCTTCATTCATTCAATTCATTAATACCTTTTTTTGGGGGAGGCTTAACATACACTCGTCAAAACTGAAATTGCAACACCATGAAGTAATGATGTGATTAAGTTGAAAGTTTCAGCAAATGCAAATTATACTGTGTAAAGCAAATGATTAAAATTTCAAAGCCACCACACGTGTGTGGGCTTAGTAAGCACCCTCTGGACTGCTGCTGAAACCATATAAATAAAGGGCTGTGTAGCACCATGTTTAAAATAATCTATGCGGTAAATGGGAGGTGAGATGTAATTATGCCTCATCGACAACAGAGCAAAATTTGAACAACTTATAAAGTTTGAACGGGGAAGAATCGTCTTTCGTGAAGGAGGATTTTCCTATCGCGTAAAATCAGCTTGTGTGCAGCATAAAAGCAGCACAGTGATGTGAGTTTGGAAGCAGTGGACAGACAAGAACAGGACAACTAAAAAATCTGGGAGTGGACGCCGAAAAATGATGCCAGTGTGCGATGATAGACACTTGGTCCACAAACAGCTGATGCAGCGTACAGCTTCATCTAGACAGTTGGCAGCACATTGATTCACTGCTACAGGTGTATCACTGTCTGCTTTGTCAATTTGTCGATATCTGCTGCGCCATGGACTGCATGTACGAACTCCTTTATACAGGATCCCCCCCTTCATGCAAAACCATAGACACTTGCGGCTGCAATGGGCTTATGCACATAGAGACTGGCATGCAGATAGGCCGCAAGTAGTGTTTTCTGACGAATCCTGCTTTAATTTGAGGCATCATGATGGCCACATTCATGTTAGATGCTATGCCGGTGGACGCTACCTTCTGGAGTACATTATCGAATGTCATAGTGGACGAACACCCGGAGTTATAATCTGAAGTGCGACTGCGTATTATGGACGATCTCTGCTGCTATGAATTGTGGGTAATCTTAACAGCGACAGGTACGGAGAAGTGCTGGAGCCTGAAGTCGTTCCTTTCTTTCAAGGCATTCCTGGATCTATCTTTCAGCAGGATAATGCTCGACCACATGTGGCAAGGAATGTACAAGACTTATTTTCAGCAGAAAACACACAGCTTCTTTTGTGGCCTGCTTATTCACCAGATATGATACTGATTGAACATGTGTGGAATTTCATTAGTTGGTGTCTCGCTCATGATCCTCGTCCTACAGCTTCAAGAGATGAACTCTGGGTACACCTACAAGAAATATGGAATGCTCTTCCCCAAGCATACATTCAAAAACTGTTTGGCTCTATGCAACGAGCGTATAACAGCACTTATTGCAGCACATGGTGGCAACACCAAATACTGATTTCGGACACTTAACACTGTTTTTCTATTTTCACAATTTAATCATTTATTTGCACCAATGAATACCAGTCTTTTGTGTATAAAATTTCATTAATTTCTGACAATTCTTTCACGGTGCTGCAATTTCACTTTTGAGGAGTTTATATGAGAACTGCAATTTTCATTCTCCTTTTGGTTTAGCTTAAATTTATTTACCAGACAAACTATTTCAATTTTTTCTCTCTTTAAAATCATGAAAAAGTACTCTTGGCAATTCTGTGTTTATTTATTATTTCCCCCTTTTTTAATTTTACAAATCTACATTTAAAATATATTGATCTTCCTTTACAAAATTCAAAGTCTGCTGAAATTTGTCACTTATTTTTTACAACTACATTAGGTATTTCTAAAAGAATTAACAAAGGTTTAAAAAAAAAAAAAAAAAAAAACATTTACTAAAAAGCTACAGATGTATTAAGTTCTCAAGTACATATCTTCCAACACTAAAGGATCAAAATAAGGGAAATTCAATAAGTGGCATTTTTAAGGCTTAGAGAAAAATTGACAAGTCTGACATACACCCATTTTTGAGAGTTTAATTTATTGTTTAAGAAGTCAGACATTATGTGTAGGTAAAATTTAATTAGTGAATAGTAATTATTAATTTAAAAAAAAAGTGCTATTGATTCAGATGAATGAGAAATTTTTCGAAAGTGAAAATCTTGCTTAAAAAATAAAGATTTGTAGAAGTTTTTGATAAATTATATGAAAAAGTTTTAAATTCTCAGAAAGCAGGAGAAATGTATAAAGATAAGTTATACTGGAAGACAGTTTCTGAATAAGAGCATTTTTTTTTTTTTTTTTTTTTTAAATCTCATTAAGCACAAAGTCACTCATTTGAGAACCTTTAAGCCTCTTAATCTGCATAGACCAATTATGAACGGTCTAACTCAGTTAGCTGAGATGCAAAAGAAAACCTAATCAGAGCACCTTAAAACGTGTAAATAAGGTGAAATCTCGAATTCCACTTTTGATAATATAAAAGAACTTTAAAATATCTTTCGAATGATGAATTAAAAATAATTTAATCATAATTAGAATTTGAAATATTGAAATTTTAAAATATTACAGCGCCATCTAGCGGTAGAAATTTCTGTAATGTTCTGTTCATTCCAATTCAACAAAGCTTTCAAATGACTTATTACTTATGAAATTATTTTAATTAGTAGCTGAGATATAAAAGAAAACCTAATCAGGACACCTTAAAACGTGTAAATCAGGTGAAATCTCGAATTCCACTTTCGGTAATATAAAAGTACCTTAAAATATCTTTTGAATGATGTATTAAAAATAATTTAAATCATAATTAAAATCTGAAATATTGAAAATTAAAAATATTACAGCACCATCTGGCGGTAGAAGTTTCTGTAATCTACCGTTTGATTCCAAATCAACAAAGCTTTTAAATAATATATTACTTATGAAATTATTTTAATTAGTAGTTGAGATACAAAAGAAAACCTAATCAGGACATCTCAAAACGTGTAAATTAGGTGAAATCTCGAATCCCACTTTCGATAATATAAAAGTACTTTAAAATATCTTTCAAATGATGTATTAAAAATAATTTAATCACAATTAGAATTTGAAATACACGTATTAGAATAAATTTAATTTGCAATTAAAATGTAAATTTTTTGTTTATTCTCCAAAATCGATGAAATTTGGACTGCAACTTTGTCTTGTGATGAAAACTTTGTATAGTAAGTTTTGTGTACGACAAAGGAAAATTGAAGAATTTTGAAATTTGCAATTTTTAATCGCAGTCCAAAAACAAGTGACCTCAATCGGTAAACAATGTTTCTATTTTGCTCCACTTTCGAAATATCGCCTGCGGAGTTAAAAGAGAATTTCCATGGTAGCCAAAATACCAACTGTTGCTCGATCAGAATGCAATGAAAAACTGCAGGGATGCACAAAATTAAAAAATTTATAACTGATTCATTTTTTGAAATAATGTCTCAATCTTTTGAGATCTGATTCGTCTAATCATGGTCTATATAAAAAAAAAAAGAAAAAAAAGAAATGATTTATCTCTAAAAGATTTTGAGTTATAAAATGTTTTGTGAAAAAATCGATGTTTCGTAAAATATAAAAATATGGATCGCTAATCCGTATTTTATTAAAATGTTTATATGGTTCGAAAGAGGATTAAATGAACTTTCCAAATATACAGATTGTTAAGAAATGGGACAATTACTCTTTTATACAGGGCGATTCAAAAAAGACGCTTGAGAAAGAGAGAAATTTTGGACCATTTTTAAAAATATAAAAAATGTGTACTTTAAAAAAAAAAAAAATTTACTGTAAGAATCGGTAATAAATGCTCTTTCTCGTGGTATAGGCGTATTTTCAATATCTCTAACCATTAAGCTGGGATGGCTTTACAAAAACCCGCAAAATTTTCTCTCTGCTTTTTCTTTTAAGAAACACAGTTCAGGGTAAAAACTACAGTCGCCTGGCTTTTTGAATCTTTTTTTGATTAGACATAAATGAGCGTTTTAATTAATATCTCCACTAATTAGGGTCGCATCGCTTAGCGAATTATTGCAATATGTCGAGATGAAGAAATTCCACGTCTTCTGGTACCGGTTTCAAGCCGATGCAACCATTAGCGCCGGAGCTTTAGCTGCCATAAGCCATTTCTCACAGACAGACAGATGCGCACAGATTTTAATAATATAAAGGATTGTTTTATATATATATATGGAAAGAATAAAGCTATTTTTAATTTACAACTCCATGTTTTTCCACTATGGAAAAAATCAAACAACCCTGACATTAATTGTGCAGCGATGTTGTTTACGCGCTATAATGCATAAATTATGCAAAAAATTTATTGTGGCAGATTCCAGGAGACACGGTAATTTTCGTTCTTTAAAAAAAAAAAAAAAAAATTTCAAACTAGAAGAAAGGAAAAAAGCAAATTTCAAAAGATATTTCTTGTTTAAAACTGATATCTTCCTTATATATTTAAAGCATTCTGCTCCGAAGAAGGAAAAAAAAAACCTTTGAAACTATTATACCGTAAAGGAAAAAGAACCTATCCTATACGATAAACACAAACAAGCGGCCAGCACAAAATCAAAAACAAAGTTTTGATTCCAAGGCAAGAAACGAAGTTTCGATGCAAAAAGATTATTAGTAAAAAGTGTACGATACACAGAATCGCATCACTCCGTAACGAATCACCAATGGGTGCCCTCTATCAAAGCTTAGCCGAAATCTGAAATTCTAAAAATGGCCCCACAACCATTCTTTCAAAGAATCCCAAAACATTTCTATCTAATTCCAATATGATATGCGATAAACACACGCGAGACACGAGTGACCGGTGCAAAAACAGATACAAAGTTCTGAAATGCAAAGACAAAGTTCTGATACGAAAAAGTTACCAGTTAAAATATGCCGATACATTAAATCGCATCACTCTGCTGCGTTCTAAGTTCGTTGGAAAAAAACAAAACAAATGAACCGGATGAACGAACGTGATTACAGGAACATGACATTATGTCTGTATTAAGATTCAAGAAACTTTATTATTACGAAAACCTAAGTATTGAAAAAAGGTAATATGTTTGCTGTGTTAAGCAAAAAATATAATAATATTTTGTTAATGTCAGAAAGTTATTATTATAGTAATTTTGTTTATAGATGTAGAGGTGCCAAGTTTCAATAAGAGCTACCAGTAATCAGAGTTATATATTTATGAAACATGAACTGCCTCATGGAATAATTTTTACACACAAACTTGCATATAATAACGAATTGCACAGTTTTTGTAAACAAATATATAATATATTAATTAAAAAATTAGAAAAATTTCTAAACAAAGGTAAATATGTATTTCTTTACCTTCTTACAACATGAAATTTTTTTTTTTA
The DNA here is from genome assembly GCA_963930645.1 of Salticus scenicus. NCBI lineage: Eukaryota > Metazoa > Arthropoda > Arachnida > Araneae > Salticidae > Salticus > Salticus scenicus. Next base: position 150,585,879 of record OZ005651.1, read on the forward strand.
AAACCTGCTTTGGAGAGGGAAAAAACCATTTGGATCCCTCTTTTTTTTTTATAAATAGTCACTTTTTTATAGACAACTGTTTTTTTGCCATTAAAACATTGTTCTTTTCTTTATGTATCATGCATATTTTTTATTTAATTATACAGTATGTATTTTAAATTTACCAAGGAAAAACAAATAGATTCATCAAGTTCAATAATAAAGCCTAAATATAATTGCATTTGTGAGAAATATTGAGCAGTTCTATCACTTTTTTGGTCCTACAAGTAAGTCTTGGTCACTAGCTGGGAAGGGGGAGGGACAGTCAAAATATAAATAATTCGATGAATGAGAAATGACACAATTCTACTTCTTCATAGGTTCTAGAATCTAATAAAGCAAGTTTAAAATGAATATTGACATTTATGTTGCAGATGGAGAAAAATTGAGAAACTAAGCTTTTAATTGTCAATGGCTAGTTGAAGACAAGAAAAGAGGAGGGGGGAGGTTAAAAAAATTACATTAGCATGAAATATTGTATAATTATATTTCCTTATAGTTTCTAGACTTTAATAAAGCAAGTTTAAAATGAATACTGACATTTATGTTGTGGATGGAGAAAGATTGAGAATTGGAAAGCTTCCGTCGTGCGTTTTATCATCGATCATTAGTGGGGATTTTTTATTTAACTATCGATATCCACAATTTTTTTTAAAAGCGTACAATCTGTAATTTTTATATGTTGTCCCAAATGCTGTAATTATTGCCGTAAATTCGTAATAATTACGAATAAATCATAATAATTGGCACTTCTATAGATGAGTAAGTACACTTTGGGGTTAAAGGAGGGTGGGGGGGGGGGGGGGGGGGGGGCTTGGGATTTGAAGTGGAATGTGTAACTAAATTTTGTAATCAATGAATCTGCTTATCTAATAACTCCTCACTTCCGAGGAGGAAAAAAAAAAAAAAAAAAAAAACTCATTTTATTCTCTTAATGCTAATAATTTCGAAAAAAATTTTAAAATGTTTCTAGTTTAGAATTAAAATAATTAACACTATTATACTATATTTTCTCTCTTTTTTTTTTTTTTTTTTCCTTTTCCTGGTTCCAGCGCACATTGAGCCAAATGTTTTCAGTTGTTTCTTAACAGCAGCCACCTCCTACATAATATTAGTTTAAGACAATCTCAAAAAGAGCTGGTTAAAAATTCCTAAAAAATTGTTTTTCATCTACAATAAGATAAAATTTTAATTTATATCTGTAATATATAAATTCATGTATGTGGGGACCCATTTTTATAAAAAAGGACCCAGACTTGAAACTCATGGGTCACAGGTACTTATGATTTTGAAAGACTAGCGGCATCACTGTTGTGAAAATATAACTCAAAGTCAAAATCAAAACAAAACACCTAGGTTTTAAATATATGTGACATTTATTTCATTGGTACCTTTTAATCTAATAATTTAAGAAATAATACACACACATTATTACTAAATTTTGGAGGAAAATAATAAAAATACCATTGTTATTGTTTTTATTTCATCAGATTTTTCAGACTTTTCTCAAATTTTTATTAAGTTTTCAGATTTTTGTGTAATAGCTAAATTATTTTAGCATTTAAGTAAACTGCCAGAAATTCTATACATTTTAAAAAATATTTTTTTTTTTTTTTTTTTTTAAATATTGAAATTTTTATATCACACAGCTAGTGTTAATTTTTGTTTTTGCGTAACAGGGAGAAAAAATAAATATCAGCGTGAAACATTTCCTTAATTACAATTACTAATATGAATGTAGGGGGTTATAAAATAGAATGTCTGATAATTTTAGGATTTATTAGACTTAAGCATAATTTGACACTTTTGGACAGTAAAAACTACATGTCCAATCCAAAACCAGTCTCAGATGTCCTAAATCCCAACACCAAATACTTTATTTTAAACCAAGCAACATTATTTCACATTTAATAGGAGTAAAAAAAAAAGATACATAAGCTTAAATTAACCGTGAAGTATTTATTTTTTTGATTTACTTTCTTATGTTACTTATAACAAAAAAAAAAAAAACACTAAAGTAAAAATTTGTGAAAAATAAACTCTCTAAAAGATTGATACATCATAAGAAAATTAAAATAAAATGGCAAATTACTTTTAAAGAAATGGTCTTTAGCTCAGCCAAAAGGTAAAGATCCATAAAGTATTCTTGGCAAAAAAGACAAGCTCCTTTACGACGTCCATCAATTGTAGAAGCCTGAAAGAAAAAAAAAATATATATATATATATATATAGCAGATACAAGTAGAATCGACATATTTCCTCTACTTTTCAAAAGGCAAAATTTGAAAAAAATTATCAATAATGTACATATTATACGGCAGATTTTTAAATAAGGTTTTAGAAATCTCAAAAGAATTCGAAGTAGATAAAATTCTCAGCACATTTGAAGATTTAATATAAAATAAAATGATTATCAAAACATATTGCAAAAGTAATTGCTTTGGCTAAATAACTACACTTGCTACAATTTTTTTTAGACACAGCAAACCTATGGTCAAAATTTGGAACTGAATATATTTTAGCAATTCTCCAGTAATGGTAACTTTTGTATCTTAAAATGAACTGTAGAAAAATAATGCACAGACTTGTTTTATAGTTTAATTTATATCATCTTTAATTAAAAATGCCACTAGCAGAGTAGTTTGGTAAATATAAAGCTAAAATTTTAAGTTTTCATAGTAAACTTCTGTAAAAAATATCCTTACAGCCCCTTTGCATATTCCATGCTGTGTATCATCATACAAAGGGTATAATGGATTGTATTTTTTTTTTTTTTTTTTTTTTAAGTAATTTATAATCAATTCCATAAAAATCCTATCAAGTCAATAATTTTACTCCATAATTAGCATTTAACATATTTTGAAACATTAAAAGATCCTCAATTTTCTATTTTTGATGCTTTTGCTTTTTTTATTTTTAGATAAATTTACTGGACATTCAATTAATTGTTCAAAAATATATTTATGTATCTAGGGTAGAGATGTGAGGTGAGAATATTCTGAGAATGAGAATATTCTCTGAAGCTCCAAATTCGAAGAATAATCGAGAATATTCTTATTTTTCTTAAATACAAAAAATATTTTCATGTTTATGATATAAATTATAAAACTTATTCATAATTATTCCATTTGACATGCATAACTAGAACAAACAAACTTTATTTAATGATGTTTTCTTTACAATTCATAATTTTCAATGGAAAAATATTCTCCAGTAAGCTCCGCAAAGCAATTTTTCAAAACATTCAAAACTTATTCCATGACAGAAGGCATTCAATAGCAAATAATAAATAATTATTCATATTAAAATGCAAATTTAAATTTTTGTTTAATGTCTACAGAGTTGCATTTGTAACAAAACCATAACTAAAATTTGACATTTAAAGAGAGTATTATCCTCAAAAAGATTTTCTAAAAAATAATTGAGGGTTTACTTAAGAAATCTAACTGACAAAATTCATATTTCTGTAAGTCTTATTCTACATATAAGCCACAGGTTTATCATCTATTATTGTTGACGATTTTTAATTAATCAATAATTTGTTGGTGTGCGCATAAAAATTAATATGCTTGAAAAAACTTTCTGAATCATAAAGAGTTCTAGTTTAAAAATAAAATTGTGCTAAAAAGTTAGCAAATTTAAATTAAACATTTTATAATAAATAAAGGATAATATATACTACATTTCCACTAATGACTGGACGCTTTTGATTTCAGACATTTTTAAAAATATCTCAAAAAGCATTAAACAAATCATCTAATTTTGAAACTTTAGGCGTGTAAAGAACATGTTACGCACCATACATTTCAGTTAATGTTTTATGCCAAAAGCGAAAGAGGGACCAGTAAAAAATTAAAGAAAAATGGATGTGTTTTCATCACCCTGTAAAAAGTAATGCTTGAAATGCAATCTGGCTGTAGCATGTGATTATGGGGCTCTTCTTTATTAGCTGTATAAATTTTTATGCCTCTACCAGGGTTAGAAATAAGAGGTTGTTAGTTGTATTTTGCGACCAGTTTTTTTCATTTTGACGCCTAGAATTCCAATCATTGGTGCCATATTTGACGCCTGGATTTTTTCCTCATCATATCTAATAATTTTCCCAATCCCATCAGACAGTAAACAAGTCTATTTCATTTAACCTAATAAAAACCTAATTTGAACCTAATAAAAACTGATTTAAGAAATCATTTCTCTATGAAAGTAGTTGACAATTTGTTAATGATTAAAACAGCTCTAAATTTGAAGATTTCTGCCCAGAAAATGCTATTAAATTGTGGTGAAATGATGTATCTTTTAGGCGAAGAATGAATTTGTGATTTTAAATATGTACGTTTAATATTGTCAATGTTTCATTACATATGTCAACATTCATTACATAAATATTTTTTATATAATCTTGCATATATTATTTACAAGTTGATGCTTTATTATTATTATTATTATTATTTTAAATATACATATTTAATTATAGATGGCACCTAGATTTTTAATTTGGACGCCCAAAAAATTTAATTCAGGCGTTATTTTGACGCCTAGTTTCAAAATTCTTATTTCTAACACTGGTCTCTACCACATGTAATCAGGGAGATAAGGGTTTCTTTAAAAAAAGTGCAAGAAAAATTTACTTTTTCAGCTATAACATGCAAGGCATTAAACCCAGCACAAAACTATTTTCATGAAACTTGACATACAATATTAGACAGCATACTACAATCAAATTGAAAAAACAAATCTAATGAAATATGAGGGCATTTACTAAATTTTTAACTGTGCATGCATAAGATTTACGGAAATTTATTTGCATAATTTAATAATCAAATGTATTGAGCTGCTTATATAAAAACCCCAAACAAGTATCGTGTAAACTTAAAAAATTCTATGCCATTGAATGAACTGAATTTCAGCTGTTCCCCAAAAACAAGAAATTGATAAGGGGGTTTTCTCAATATTTATTTACAATCACAGAAAACTTATCATTCAATGAATCAAAATAAAAAATGTGAGTAAAACACCTGAGAGAGAAACTGAATTTCATTCTATGACGTAGAACTTTTTGAGTTTACACGACACTTGTTTGGGATTTTCATATAAGTAGCTCAATACATTTGGCTATTAAAATTATGCAAATGAAATTTTGCTAAATCTTATGCAATGTGCAGTTAAAAATGTAGTAAAAGTACTCACATTTCATCAAATATTTAATATTTTTTCATTTAGATTGCAATATGCTCTGTCTATTATATGTTGAGTTTCCTGAAAATAGCTTTGCTCTGGGTTTATTACCTTGCGTGTTATTGCAAAAAATGTGAAAATTGTTTTTGCAGTTTTTTAAAGAAACCTGTATATCTCCCTGATTACATGCAGTAGAGACATAAAAATTTATCTAAATAAGGAAGACATCTATAATCACTTGCTACAGCCAGACTGGATTTCAAACAAATACTTTTTTACAGGGTGATGTCAAACACTTTCATTTTTCTTTAATTTTTTATTGGTCCCCCTTTAACTTTTGGCACAAAACTTTAACTGAAATGTATAAGGTATAACATGTTCTTTACACTCCTGATGTTTCAAGATGATTTGTTTAGTACTTTGAGATATTTTAAAAAAGCCTGAAATCGAAAGTGTTCGGTCATTTATGAAAAGGTCGTGTATGTTCTATTTAAATTAAAAACTGAAATGGCAACTCAATGGCAACGAAAAAAAACCAAGGGAAGAAGCTAAATAAAGCAGAATTTGTGGAATTGTTGGAGAACATATGGCTTTCCATTTCTGTTGATAATGTTTGTAGCGGCTTTAAAAATACAGGGATTTGACATTCCAGTTAATTTGGAAACCATTAATAAGGCAATATTTCATCCTTCCAAATTACAAACATATGAAGAGTGGAAAAAACAAGAAGTCCAAGAAGTGGATGAAGATGAAGAGGTAGATATAAGTATAATATTAAACAGAGAGATACTAGTGGGGAATCAGACTCTAAAACTATGATATCAATCGCAACCTCTCCGTTTAGAGTGGAATCATTTGAAAACTTATTACTCAAGAAAGTTCAATCTGAACCTAAAGAGAAAGTAAAAAGTAAAGTAATATAAACTGCAGAATGTATCACAAGTAATGAGTACCTTACTATGTTAGAACAAGAGAAAACTGTGAAGTATGAAAGGGAGTTGAAGAAGAAAGCGAAGCAAAAGACATCCAGAAAACTAAATACTTGTCAAGTAAAGGGCAAAACTGGGAAAATTCATTAGTGGCCAGTGGCCGGTACTGTCAGTTTCATTAGTAGCCACTTTTTTAAGTTAGTGGCCACTTTTCGCATGATAAGACTTTCTTTCAGACTGCAAAAAGCATTGTCACCATTTTGCAGTATAATCACAAGAAAAATATGAAAATAAGAAATACATATAATAATAAAATTAACACAGGGACACTGAAATTGTAATTTGTAATTACGCTCTTTTTAAATATCTTAAGTTGCACATCCTAAATTAAAATCTACTTAGGGCTGTAATAATAACAGCAAAAGTTTTTACCTTTCAGATAATTCAGTAGTACCTTTTTTTTTCAATTTATTTAAGTGAAATAAGCTGTTATCATTCACAGTTCACATTGATATTTTCTAGTAAATGAATCAGCTGATTCATCATCATCACATCCTTTTACATGGTCATGTGTAAATACAGTTAGCAGTTTTATTATTTTTTCATATTTCTAAAGACACACTTTTTTAAATGATTTTATTTCAATAGAGTTAAAATATTTCCTCTTGAAAAGTATAGATATGGAAACTTAGCTGCTTCATTAAAAATAATTTACTTAGCTGCCAAATTTGTAGCTTTAAAAATAGGAAGATTTCTACTTTAAAATGGGAAGGAAAAAGGAAGATTTCTACTTAAAAGAAAGCAAATACAAAAATTTTTGAAAAATACACATTTTAGCCAAATCAAATTTTGATACACACATTTGTCAATTATCTTAAATGGGTTAAATATACACTAAATACTATGGAGATAATAATGGAGAAAGATTGTGCTTTGCAGGACATTTGATCATTAACTGCTAGTTGAAATGGAGCGCACATGTGTGTGGGCTGTGGGGGGGGGGGGGGGGGAATACATCTATGTACTTCTTTATAGGTTCTAGAATCTAATCAAGAAAGTTTAAAATGAATATTTACATTCATGTTATGAATGGAGAAAGATTGTAAATCATAAAGCTTCAGTGGAGCATGTGATTGCCAATCGTTGGAGGGTAAAGGGCAAAACTGGGAAAATTCATTAGTGGCCAGTGGCCGGTACTGTCAGTTTCATTAGTAGCCACTTTTTTAAGTTAGTGGCCACTTTTCACATAAGACTATTTCTTTCAGACTGCAAAAAGCATTGTCACCATTTTGCGGTATAATTACCACAAGAAAAATATGAAAATAAGAAATACATATAATAATAAAATTAACACAGGGACACTGAAATTGTAATTTGTAATTACGCTCTTTTTAAAAATCCTAAATTGCACATTCTAAATTAAAATCTGCTTAGGGCTGTAATAATAACAGCAAAAGTTATTATCTTTCAGATAATTCAGTAGTACTTTTTTTTTTTTCAATTTATTTAAGTGAAATAAGCTGTTATCATTCACAGTTCACATTGATATTTTCTAGTAAATGAATCAGCTGATTCATCATCATCACAACCTTTTACATGGTCATGTGTAAATACAGTTAGCAGTTTTATTTTTTTTTTTTTTTTCTTATTGCTAAAGACACACTTTTTTAAATGATTTTATTTCAATAGAGTTAAAATACTTTCTCTTAAAAAGTATAGATATGGAAACTTAGCTGCTTCATTAAAAATAATTTACTTAGCTGCCAAATTTGTAGCTTTAAAAATAGGGAGATTTCTACTTTAAAATGGGAAGGGAAAAGGAAGATTTCTACACAAAAGAAAGCAAATACAAAAATTTTTGAAAAATACACATTTAAGTCAAATCAAATTTTGATACGCACATTTGTCAACTATCTTAAATGGGTTAAATATACACTAAATACTATGGAGATATTAATGAAAAAAGATTGTGCTTTGCAGGACATTTGATCATTAACTGCTTGTGGAAATGGAGCTCACATGTGTGTGTGTGGGGGGGGGGGGGGAAGGGTACATCTATATTCTTCTTTATAGGTTCTAGAATCTAATCAAGAAAGTTTAAAATGAATATTTACATTTATGTTATGGATAGACAAAGTTTGTAAACCACAAGACTTCAGTGGAGCATGCAATTGCCAATCGCTGGAGGGGGGGGGGGGGGGGGGGAATTACAAGAATTATGAGTAAGAGATATTAAACAATTCTACTTCTTTACAGATTCTAGAATCTAATAAAAGTAAGTTTAAAATATATATTTATATTTTTGCAGCAAATGGAGAATGATTAGAAATTATAAAGCTTTCTATAAGCTGTGTGATCACAGATCGTTAGGGGGAGGGAAAGGGAGGGGGGGTCCAAAAAATTATATGAGTGAGACATATTAAACAATTCTGCTTCTTTATAGGTTGTAGAATATAATAAATCAAGTTTAAAATGAACATTGACATTTATGCCATGGATGGAAAAAGATTGGAAATCACAAGGCTTCGATTGCCTATCGTCGCTCGATTTTTAGATTATTTTAATGATCATAAAAAGTGGCGACTTTAGTGGCGATCGATGCATAATTTTTAATCGCCATCTTTTTTTATTTAGTCGCCACGTGGCCGGTGGCGACCGTTAATTTTGCCCTTTATATGGAGGTGGGGGGGGGGGGATTACAAGAATTATGAGTAAGAGATAACAATTCTACTTCTTTACAGATTCTAGAATCTAATAAAGTAAGTTTAAAATAGATATTTATATTTTTGCGGCAAAGGGAGAATGATTAGAAATTATAAATCTTTCTATAAGCTGTGTGATCACAGATCGTTAGGGGGGAGGGAAAGGGGGGGTCCAAAAAATTATATGAGTGAGATATATTAAACAATTCTACTTCTTTATAGGTTGTAGATTATAATAAAGCAAGTTTTAGTCAGTTCAGATGCTCAAATTGATGATGATATGCCAGAGGATTTTGAATTAGAAATTTCAAAAACTGAAATTTCTGCTGGATGCTACATTCTTGTTGCCTTTAAAACAAAATGCACGATAAAGCACTTTTTGGGACAAGTTCAGTCTGAAAATGAGGGGAATTGAGAAGGAATTACTGTAAAATTTCTTAAATATGATAGCACAATAGAAACATTTTCATGGCCAAAAATAGATGACGTGAGTATAATTGAAAAGGACGATATTGTTTTGAACCTCCCATGTCCAAATATGGACCGAAGAGAACGTCTGTATTTCTCTCAAGATTTTAAGAATTAAATCTGTAAAAAAAAAATAGTAGTCTAATAATAAAAATTGAATAGCACCATAGTTAGGTAGTTTAATTTTAAAAGTTTGTTTCTTTATACATCCTGACTTGAGTTTATTATATCATAACATGGTTCTTACGTATTATCGCAACCAAGTTGGTGCGATTTGTAAGTATAAGTAAGAAAGTTAAGTTATTAGTATTAATTAAGTTATTATTATTATTAAGTTATTATTATTAATAAGTATATTATTATTAGTTATTATTATTAAGTTATTATTATTATTATTAGTTAAGTTATTAGTATTAGATAAAGTATTGGGTTGTTCGATAAATAATGTCGTTTTTTAAAACCTTTGCTTCTAAAAACTAAGGCTTCTTCGAATGTGGAATTTTTCAAATTACCGAAAGATGGCATAAGGTCATCCAACAAAATGGTCAATATATCATTAATGTTTGTTGTCAGTATAAATAAATTCACTTTAAAAACAGGGGGAAAAAACGACATTATTTATCGAACAACCCAATATTTCACGGCATTCAATCTAACCAGTAAGCAAAATAATTTCTTTATGAAAAACCACGTGTAACACGTAGGGTTGCCGTAAGTAGGGTCGCCAAATTTGGCAATTTATGCGAATTTTGGCCTGGTTGTGTTAATACGTAAGTACCCATAACATGAACCAAAAACAAAAATTCTCAATATTTTTTGATTTTTTCATATTATATTTCTATTAAGATGTAAAATGCTAATAAATTTATGTTTATATTGTATTGTTAAGGAAAAATGTATGCTGGGGATTTATAAAGTGTGAAAACACTTATTGTAACTAAAATCACACTTACCCCTATGTGGGATAAGTGTGATATAAAACAGCAATGGATTTTGAAATGCATATTTTATTCACTTAAATTTGGAAGTCAAAAACATAACATTTTTCCCAACATAGCTATGGTTCTTGCAATAATTCACTGCCAATTCTGTGGTTTGGAATTCATTTGAAGCAGAGAACTGATTTTTTTTAATGCAAAATGCAGAAACCCTATCACACTTACCCCACTTGACCCTACATTTATCTTTTTTTTTAGAAAAGGCTAATTTATAATTTAACTATAGACATTTACCTTACCCCAGGAGCAGAATTATATCCGATGTTCTGCAACGAGACATTAAAATTTGCAGATGTTCTGCAGGTATTTTGTCTAAATTTGTCAAAGCACAGTAAAATGCAAAATAAGCATAAAAATAATACTTATTAGTAAAATATTTATTACACATTTATATTAAAACATGATTTAAAATTTTTATAATCTAAAACTGAGGAATACACCCAGAATTAGCAATTTTTTCAATGGCTTTTGGCATTAATATTGTCACATTAATGTGGATATACTATTTACAAAATGTTTATAAACATAATGTTTATTTTGTCTATACATTAAAACAATGATTTATTTCCAGCGATTTTCTAGTATGCTAACAGATTTACAGGTCAGTTGAAAATATCTAGGTTTTATTAATTTTAGAATGTTAGCTGTATCAGCATCATCCAGTTAGGAGATAGATGAAATGTTCTGCAAAAGCCTCAATTGTTCTGTGACGTGCGTTGCAGTTTTAAGCACTTTCTGCTCCTGGGTACCTTACTAAACATCCTTTATTAGATGAGCATATATATTTCGGATCCCGACTGGGTCCATCCTCAGTGCTCAGATGACAACTTCTGTCTGGGTAGTATTTATTCATTCTTCAGGTTTTTTCTCCTCTTCGCTTTGCTTCATCGTCTGTAGATGATGTTGCCACTCTATTGGTATGTTCTCTGTCATTCACGGAGTTGTTAGTGGTTAATTTTTCAATAGCTTCCCTTTTTAAAGAGTAATGATGTGAATTGAATTGGGTTATTTTTTTTTTTAGAATTAATGGTATTGGAGTTAATGAGTTTAGTATTATTAATTCTGGAAAAGGCAGTGGATTGTTTATTATATTTAATATTGGCAAGAGATTCGGAAATATGGTTTTTTATATTACGTTTTGTCATTCTAATATAACTAGCATTATTGTCCTGAAATTGTAAGTTAATTTTGTATATACCAGCGGTGTGTTTGAAGTGAACAGGAGCATGACAGGGAACATAGTTTAATACCAATAGAGCGGCAACAGAATCTACAGACGACGAAGCGAAGCGAAGAGGATGAAAAACCTGAAGAATGAATAAATACTACCCCCATAGCAGAAAATGCGAGACGCGCGACGTACGTCGCAGATTTTTTTTTAGTCTGCAGATTATTTCCAAATCAGCATTATGCAGAAATTCCAAATCTCCCAATTTTGGCAGGAAAGATAGCGATTTTCTATCTTTTTCCATCCATAACATAAATGTCAATATTCATTTTAAACACGCTTTATTAAATTCTAGAACCTATAGAGAGGTAGAACTGTTCAATATTTCTCACTCATATAATTTCTTTGTGACCCCCCTCCCCCTTACCCCCTGTTAACGATCGGCTATCAAACAAATCGCGAAATCCTTGCGATTTCAATTTTTTTTCCCCCATCAGTAACATAAATATCAATATTATTTTTTAAAACTTACTTAATTAGATTTAAGAACTTATAAAGAAGTAGAATTGTTCAATATCTCACCTTATATTTGTTTTACTCCCCCCCCCCTCCCCTTGCCGCTAACGATCGGTGATTGAACGTTCCACAAAATCAAAGCGTTGTAATTTTTAAGCTTTCTCCAACTACAGAATAAATGTCAATATTCATTTGAAACATGCTTTATTAGATTCTAGAACCTATAAAGAAGTAAAATTATTCAATATCCCTCATTCATGTAATTTTTTGTGACCCTCCCCACTAACGATCGACAATCAAACGGCTCGCGGAATTCTTATGACTTTAAATCTTCTCCATCTGCAACATAAATCTCAATGTACTTTTTAAACTTATTTACTTAGATTTCAAAACCTAAAAAAAAAGTATAATTGCTTACTATATCTCACTCGTATATTTGCTTTACCCCCCCCCCCCCTTTTCCACTAACGATCGGCAATCAAACGCTCCATAGAAGCATTGTAATTTCCAATCTTCTTCCATCCAGAGCATAAATGCCAGTGTTCATTTTAAGCTTACTTTATTAGGTTCTTAGATTCTAAAACCTATAAAGAAATAGAACTGTTCAATATCTCTCATTCATATAATTTTTTTGGCATCCTCCCCCCCCCCCCCCCTTTAGCATTTGCTACCGATCGGTAATGAAGTCCCCTGCAGAATATTCCCATTCTTTCTCCATATGCAGCATAACTGTCAATATTCTGTTTAAATTTGCTTCATTAAATTGCAGAAATTTAGAGGTAGAATTGTTCAATATCACTCACTACTCATGTAATTTTTGTTATTGCACCTTTGAATATATACTAGATTTTGTATTGATTTCAAAATTTGATGATCTTGATGCATTTTCGTTTGAATACCAGTATTTTTATAAATGGATCGCTAGTACTATAAAAAAAGAAATTGGATCTGAAAGGATCACAGGTTTTATTTGAAAATCTTTTATTGAGCTGTCAAAGGAAATACATGTGCTTATTAATTTACTTAACTCATTGATGTTACATAACCCATTAAGTTACTTAACCCCGCTATATGAATCTCACTCAAAAATTTTGCATTTTCGTATGCTTTGGTTACAAAATGCATTCCTAATCACATATAATTAAAAAAAAAAAACAGTTATTTTGTTCCAAGATATGATATAGTTCCAAAATGGGAGACATGGCGCCTAATGGAGGTAGGGTAGATGTTGATAAACTGCATAACTCTTTTAAATTTTCTTGATCCCTGTTTGTTATAATTTAAGAAACAAATTTTTTAATTAATATCCATCATTTTTAAACCCCTGCACTTGAATAATAAGTTATTTTTAGCGATTTTCTCTTAATGCAGTAGAAACAGATGATTTTGTTTGAATAAATAAATAAATAAATAAAAATACAATTTACATTACAAACTTTTTGAAAAAATTACCAGCGAAGCTAGGCACTTTAGTGTTCAATGTAAAAAATTAAAATATATATTTATCTTAATTATTGTAGAGATAAAAATTCGTAATTTTCCTGCAGCGGAAGTTTTGGCGCCTAATGGGTTAAATACAGTTTCATTTCCAGTATCACAAGTTTTCTGTGAAAGTTGGGCCTCGGACATTGAGAAGGTGAGCAAAATGCAATTAAGATGTACAGATGGCAATGACGAACAGTAATTGCACTGTAAAAAATAGGTTCTTAAAAATAATTATATATTGTCTCAAAATAGCCCCGAAACAATATATACTTAAATTTGAAAACCCATGTACTCATTTTTGAGCACATTGACATGCCAAACATGGGGATATTGGGATTCTTATTTGTCAACCCCATTTTTGAGTATGTCAATATACTCAAAAATGAGTACATGGGTTTTCAAATTTAAGTATATATTGTTTCGGGGCTATTTTGAGAAAATATATTACTTATTTTTAAGAACCTATTTTTTACAGTGTGTTGATAAGAGAAAGTTTATACGTCTTAATGTCCCTCCATCTGGTTACACAGGAACCAGAAAATTTTAGAAAGTTGCATTAATTTCAATGTTTGGAGTCTCCTGCAAGTATTTTACTAGAGTCAGTATGAACAAAATCATAAACAAAATAGTAGTTCTTATACAATATGAAAGATAATTGCTAATGCTAACTCTTTATCTAGCTACATGTAATGGAAATTCTATAACTACAATGCTTTGACATATCTGACAGATTAATAACATTAGATAAATGCAAACTTGTGATAAAAATATGCTTACTCAATCCGGTAATTTCCCCCCCCCCCCCAATAACTCATTGTGAAATTATGCTGCAGATTATTTTCTAATGCGTAAATAGTTGTCGCAGATTGACAGAAAAATTTCTGCTACTGGGAATACTACCCAGACAGAAGTCGTCATCTGTGCACTGAGGATGGACCAGATTGGGATCCGAAATACATATGCTCATCTAATAAAGGATGAAGTAAGGTAAATGTCTATAATTAAACAACGTTTACCATTTTTGATATTTCTTTTTTTGAGAAACAGGTAACATGTAATTTATAATTATAATAAAACGTGTGGTGTGTTTGCACCATTGAAAGAAGCATGGAATGAAATTTTAAAGAAATTGTTTCAGGAAAGTTGGGATTACAGAATATCTCAAAAGCTGTTTTTCCTAGAGTCAATTGAAGAAATTGACACAAAAATTCTCTCATAATGATGTGGGCTGTAGTCAATAAACAATGTAGAAGTACAAAAACAAACTTTAACACATGTGTTTCTAAACACGCTTCCTTCAGTTTCAAAATAAGCAGGAGAAGCTTCTTTAATTTCAAAGACGCTGCTAGTTCGGTTCTCCAACAGCATTTGGTTCTCTTGGAGCTGCTGGTGAAGCAACAGCTCTAAGAATTGAAATTAGCTATTCTTTTAACATTTCACCCCCAGCATTCAGTAATCCAAAAAATGCCTTGAAGAAGTACAGGTGCAAACACACAGATGAGGTGCTGAAGGAAGATATGGTTGCTCACATCTTCATGAAGAGCGTAGAATGGTAAAAGACTGCAAAATCTTCCAAAATAGTGGCAAAGAAATCTAGTGTTGTGACACAGGGGAAAAAAAAAAAATCAAAGTGGACACAATAACAACACTTTCTTTCGATAAAATATCATTTGGCTGTTGGGTAATTGTAAAATATTATGGAGGGGGGGGGGGGGGAAATCACAACATTTGTTGGGGGAAATTTTGTCTCAAAAAGCCTATTTACAGTTGAATATCTTATTAAATCACCATTGAGAAATATACAAAATATTTTTGCAGACAATGATGCAGATGAAGTTGAATGAAATTAATCAGATCATCCAAATGTTGGATAAACCTATGTTCGATGCTAGGGAGCATTAATTTTTCAGATTCAATTCAAATATGTTAAAATTCTGTGTCAATATGCTTAACAAAGAATGTATACCTATTTGCTTGTTAATATTATTCATATAATTTGAATTTTTATGAGCTATATCATTTCTTTCCTCCTATAGTGATTTTACCCCACACTCTGGGGGAAAATGATCATAGTAACAAGCTTAAAAAAAAGCAAAGATTAAACAGGTTTATTGTTTAAAAAAGAAGCAAATAAAAATTTGTATCAACTCTTACATAGTGTAATGTAAAATATCTGTCAAAAAAAAAAAAAAAAAAAAAAATATATGAGTATTTTATATAATTTAAGAAGTGTAGCTTAACAAAGTTAAAAATAGCTAATTTTATGGTCATTTTACCTCACCTGACCCTAGTAAACTTATTTTGAAAAGCAATATTTATAAGAATATTAACAGAATAAAATATTATTTATGCTGCATAGTCTTAAGCTGTTTGTGTGTGTGTGAGGATTGGAAAAACCCGGGGGGGTTCAGAAAAAAACCCCAGCCCAATGGCTTTTTTCGGGTTTAATCAGAATTTTTTTGGGGTTTAATCAGGGTTTTTTGGGTTTTTCAGAGTTTTAAAGAATATTTTCTTTCTTGCTGTTTTTAAACAGCAATATCTTTTTTATAATAGGACAATTTAACCTGTTAGTAGTCGCTAGTTGGTCAATTTGCCGCCCATCCTTCAGTGTTGCCAGATTTTTTTATTCAATAGCCACCAAAAATTTTTAGAAGTAGCATTTGATATACATAAAACGCGAATAAAATCGAAGGAACATCGATCACATCACTTTTTAAAATTATTCGTGTGAGTTAAATAAAAAATGCGCAATCTGTAATAGGTGGCGCTGTCTATAGCGACTACTAACGGGTTAAAAATATAAATTTTAATTATATTCATTAAAATTGAAATTTTAAAATTTTTAGTCTTTTTATGATAAAGTTATAAAAGAATTTTTTTTTAATTAAATAATTGTATTTTAATTCTAAAATTCTGTGTACCTGCCCTGATTTCAATAATTAACCCCTTCCACTCCAGGCTAGCTGTAGTGTAAATGTCTGAAATACCAGATTATAATTTTGAAATAGTATCGTATACTTTCTTTGGACGTATGCACGTACGTCCATGGTATTAATGGCCATTAACACTAGGACGTACGCACGTACGTCCCTGGAGTGGAAGGGGTTAATGTTGCTTCATTTTTTTTTTTTTTTTTTTTTTTTTTTTTTTTTTTTACTGAATAGATGTAAAAAAAAAAAAAAAAAAGTTAATTACTGTTCCTTCTACATTACTTAACAGTGTTGCACTGTTAAAGTTTTCAGAAATTTTTTTATAAATTTGATTTTTATTTATTTATATTTTGCATTCCTCAAGTCCCCTAATTTTCTTTATATGGACAAACAACTCTTTTTCTTGCTATATATTTTTTATATATAATTTCTTACTGTATTTTAATAAGATAAAATCTTATTTTATTTATTTTTCTTTCATGTGGAATTTTTTTTTTTTTTTTTTTTAATAAAGCAGTTTGAACACTTCCAATATTTCAAAAATTCTTTGTTCATGTTCTAATAATGTACATAATATTTGTTTTATATTTATATGTTTATTGTAAGTTACATAAAAGTGTAATCTATACATATAAAAAGAGTACTTTCACTCACTCACTGACTCATCAACGCACAGCAAAATCTGCTGGAGCCACTGACTCGAAACTGGGTCAGATTATAAAACATATAGTGTAAGCACCCCCTAAGAAGCGATTTTGCGAAATTCGCCCCCCCAAGGGGATGCAGGGGGCAAAATGTGATTTCACAAAAACCTTCATATCCATAAAATTTTTGCTTTAAAATATAGCTAATTTAATTATCTAAAAACCAATTTCTGGAATTTTAGAAGTTCGGTCCCCAAGGGGGGAAAGGGGGCAAAATGTGATTTCACATGCGCAAAACGTGGTTTCACATGCTCCTACATATTTCAAACAGAAAAACAGATACATGTGAAATTTTTGCTCTAATATATAGCTAATACAAATATCTAAAAACTGCTTTCTGGAATTTTCGAAATTCAGCCCCCAAGAGGGGAGGAGAGGGAGCAAAATGCAATTTGAAATAATCCTTTATATTGCAAACAGAAAAAAAATATATGCATAAGATATTTTTGCTCTAAAATATAGCTCCCATAAATACATAAAAGCTAATTTCTTTAATTTTAGAAATTCGTCCCAGGTGGGGCGGGAAAGGGGGGCTATGGGGTAAAAAAATAGAAATATAGTTAGACCGTTCAAAATTGGTACAGATAGGTTTTAGAGACCTGCAAGTCAAATGAGGATATTTTTGAAAGTGTAAAGTTATTAGGAGGGTCAGAAAGGTGTGTGTGGTGGTGGTGGGGAGGGGGGGGGGGCAGAGGGACAAAAAAATAAAAATAGAGTTAGACCGTTTAACCCTTTATCTACTGACGGTACTTTAAAGTACCATTACTTTAAAAAGAGTATAAAATCGAATTTATAGAAGAAATGTCAAAGATATTTATAAGAAGGGAATAGATATACCTCCCCTTAATCTCACTACAAAGCATTAGATGATACATATAGCCATTTTTGTTCCATAAGGGATTTTATGGAGTGCATTTGCTGTTTTTGCTTGATATTTTTCACGATCTTCATGTGTGTGATAATTAATTCCTATATTATTTCAAGAATATCCCACTAATCTTAGAAAAAATATGAGGAACATAAAGAGTAAATATTTCTCTACACTTTTTTCATGTCGAAATAATTTTTTCGACCTCTGTGTACCAGTGGTACACTAAAGTATCACCTCACAAAATTCTCATTAATTATTATGATGAGGTGATATGCATAATTTTTAGCCTATATACAACCTCTGACAATAAAGTTCGGTGAATGAAGTCATAACGGCCGATCTGGCAACACTAGCGAAACAAAACGCGGCACCTGTGTAGTGGCAGGTGTTGACCATCTGCCCCCACCGTTGTTCAGTTGAGCGTCGTTTGTGTTCCGTGTAAGACTTGTTTTACAAAGTGCTTGTTTAGTGCGTTGGTTCTTAACTGAGAACAGGGAAATGAAAAAATCAGTTTCCTTTTGTGCCACATCCCTTGACTGATGATCAGAAGCAGGCATGTTTAGAGGGTGGTGCAAATTGAACATCCACCATATTTGCCAGATCTCAATCCTCCAGACTTCTTCCAATTCCAACGACTCAAATTTGCTTTGAAAGGAAAGAGATTTGACGATATTCCTGACATTCAACGACATGTGACGAGGCTTTTGAACACCATCCCAAAAGAAGACTTCTTGCAAAGTTTACAGGACATGTATAGCAGATCTCAGCGGTGGATAGTTATGGTAGGTGACTATTTTGAAGGACAGTAAGGTAACTTTTGTTAATATTTCCTCTACGTTAATGTTACAGGACTATTCACTGAACTTTATTGTCAGAGGTTGTATCTTTAAATAATGCACTTTAGTAATTAAAAATGTATGTTTCAAACACAATTTTTGTCTGTATCATAATGCAGTAGATAAAGGGTTAAAATTGGTACATAAAGGCTTTTGATACCTACAAATCGATTGCGGATATTTTCGAATTTGTAAAGTTATTAGGAGGGGCAGAGGAGGGGACGCAAGGGCAAAAAATAAAAATAAAGTAAGGTCGTTCAAAATTGGTACATGGAGGTTTTTGACACCTACAAATCGATTGTGTGTATTTTCGAATTTGTAAAATTATTAGGATAGAAGGGAAGGGGAGGTGAAAGGGCAAAAATATATAAATAAGAGTTAGAGCGCTGAAAATTAGTGTTGTTAGGTTTTGAGGCCCAATAAATCTATTGTGGATATTTTCGAAAATACAGAATAATTACGAAGGGCGGGAAGGGACCGGGAGTAGGTAAAAATAAAGAAATTCAGATAAAATGTTGGAAATTAGTATTATTTGGTTTAAAAGCCCGAGAGAACGACTGCGAGTATTTTTTAAAGTCTAAAATAATTAGGAGGGGCGGGAACGGCAGGTGAAGGAGCATGCGATCCTTGCGCGCCTGTATGCGCTGCCATAGGCAGTGGTGGTCCGAACTGATTATTCCACTGATGGGAGAATTTTTTTTTTTTTTAATGTTTTTCCCTTAGATAATATAGTGATTCATTACGAGTGTTGAACATAAATGTGCACGCACAGCGCACAATTGCCTGCGCTGCCAAGGGCAGTGGGGACCCTTTGCGACATATTTTAATTGAGGCAATTTTGAGAATTCATTAACTTTAGTGATTCATTTAAAAATAGTGACCAGCGAAGCGGGCAAGGGTTTTGAAAAAAAAAAAAAACACTTGGGTTTTTTCAAGTGGGTTTTATTGAAAAAAAAACCACCCAGATTTTTTTGGGTCGGACAAAATCAAGCCAACCCTGGTGTGTGTGTGTGCGTGTATCAGGGTTGGCTTGATTTTGCCCGACCCAAAAAAATCCGAAACCCACTTGAAAAAATAATCCTTTGAAGGATGGTGGGGTACAATTGCCTACTTTTAATTCCCAACTGCAAAAATTCCTCCCGGAAATTATTTTTTGTAATCTACCGAAAAGGTTTATGTATTTATTTATTTTGTTACCTTGCTTATAAACATTGGTGTTTTTTGATTCTAAATAACCATAATTACTTTACCCCTGAAAGGTTAAATGTAAACAAAACTTTAGTTTACAATACAGCAAAATTTCAAATTTATTGAAATTTACTATTAAAAATTTCTCTGCTTCAAATATTTTGACAATGTAAAAAAAGATATTTACAATCTTAAAAAAAAAAAAAAAAAAACTTGCAGATCAAAAAATTAATAAAAACTTGACCCACACCCGAATGGATACTCGATCCAATGCAAGACTCATTTTTGACTTGCATTATTCTAAATTTAACCACTGATTTATAAAATTTAAAAATTTTCGAATAGAGGTCCCTGTCCCTGATCAATGCTTAAGAAAAAGTTATAAAAATCAGAAAAAAAATAATAATAATTAAAAACTCAGAAACCCGCCGAACATTGCTATACCGTGAGCTCATTTACTTCTGATTTTATTAAAATTAATTGATAAATTATTAATTAAAACAGGCATAAAGTGCTTCAAAGTCGTAGAATCATGCTATCACGCACGCAGAAGATTCTCCATGCAGCTACATCATTAGCATTCCTTGTAGTCTTTTCTTTTCATTTGATGCGCCAAGCAAAGGATAATACCTCGTAGGATCCATGCATTTGATTTTTTTTTTTTTAAATAAGTAAAATGTCACATGGTCATCAGTTTTTGCGACTAGGGTTTGATTTTTTGGTAGTCATTTTCAGTGTAATGGTCGCCAATTGGCGACTGGCGACCATTACACTGGCCAGTTACCAGTTGGCGACTGCTAATCTTGAGCTTCACAAATATATATATATATATTTTTTTTTTGTAGTGTATCTTTTTAGTAATGCATGAAAAGTAGATGATTTTTATGTTTTCCTGACTTTGTTGTTAAGCAGTTATGTGTTTTAGATTTATTATCATTCCTAAAGTCAATTTTTAAAATCAGTATCACCATATCTTTTTTTTTTCTCTCTTCAAAAAAAAAAAAAAAAAAAAAAAAAAGAAGGAGTTTTAAATAAACAAAATACTTTTTAAAGAACCCCTTAAAACAGATGAAAAGTAAGGAGTTTTTAAGAACCCTTAAACAGGTATAAAAAATAAGACTTTTTAAGCACCTGTATGCAGATGCACCATGGTAAAAAAAAAAAAGTTTACTTTTGTCAAGTATAAAAATCACAACATCAATTGCATAATATATGTAAAATAAGACATGGAAGAAATGAAAGGGAGAAGGCAAATAATGATTGTTTTAAAACGGGTTGCCTTTTTTATTGAGTTCCACCGGTCCTTTTGTTCTTGAGTCAACACTAATATCTGTTAAGCATGTTATCAATTTTTATGCTGTAACTTTCTAATAAACATTTTTTTTTTTTCTTTTATGAGAGTACATAAATGTTAATTTATATTAGATCTTACAAAAAGATTAGGAAATAAATTGGAGAATTTACTTTTATTTATTTTTTCTTAGAAGAACCTTAACAATGCACATCAGTCATTCTTTCTCCTTCCTTATAATATAATCTAATGGTAAGACCTGTGCTTAAATAACAATGCATAAAACCAAAGAGAACAAAAAGGATCTGCAAGCTAACAGTGTAAATACTTATGTATCACAATCATAAAAATTTAAGAGTGATTCAATATCAATTTCATACATCTAGAATACAATTTTTTTTTTTTTTTATCAAAATGAAATAAATGAATTATTCATAGTTTTGCATGGATCTATGTGAATATCCGAAAAGAAAGGGATGGGTTACATTTAATAGATTTAGCTGCAGAATTTGATATTGTCCAATTCTTAATGTTACGACCACATAATTCGATGTTAACACCCACGTTTACAAATATTTATTTCTCACGTCTTCTTTAAAAAAAAATAATAATAAGTGTATGCACACATTTTGCTCACGTGCATCTACAATATACAGTCGGTAACAAAAGTGTTTGAACACTAGCAAAAAATCCTACGTAAAAAAAGTACACTTCATACGGTTTTGTTAAATAAATCCTTGTCGAATCCTCTTCTTAGTCAGTGTAAGAACATGATTCGATAAGAATTTATTTAACAAAACCGTATGAAGTGCACTTTTTTACATAGGAATTTTTGCTAGTGTTTGGACACTTGTTACCGACTGTACAGCTTTGAGATATATAAGAATACTCAATAAAAAAGTGCTCTGAATTTCACTCTATGAATATGTTGCCTTTTATTGTAGTAAGCAAATTTATTTATTTTTTAATAAATTTATTTTCGGCAAGATTGAAAAATTAGAGCACTGTGTTTACTTAATGAAATAAAATATTGAAATCTCTCTCTCTCTCTCTCTCTCTATATATATATATATATATATATATATATATATATATATATATATATATATATATATATATATATATATATATACACATATATATACACATATATATATACACATATATATATATATATATATATATATACACACATTAGTGATGACTCTCGAATAAAAGAGCCACCAGGGGAAATTTAATAAAAAGGGCATTATTTGCGGTCTTCTGTGTTGTGATTTTTGTACATGACAAAAGTAAATTACTAATTTTACATGTATATATGTAAGCAATATGCATTTGTTCTTCCAGGAATGCTGTAAAACTATTGCTAGAAGGTTATATGTCAGAAAGGAAAGTATGTAAAGGCCTCTAACATTTAAGATGTTAGAAAAGGCCACTTGGTACTAAAATTTTTCTAAAGGGCCGCGAGGTGCTAAAGTGGGTTAAAAAAGGGCCATTGGGTGCTAAGATGTGTTTAAAAGGGCTGCCGGAGCACCCTGCCATATTAACATAGAGTAAGCACCATTTATCTATCTATATATATTTTTTAAATTGTTCATTAAGACAAAAAGTGACATGTTTAAATAGTGTAATTTCAAAAAATGCACATTACAATAAGACATCACATAACAAAGCAACAAAATTCCCATAAGATTACATGGGATTACAAAGAGTGAATCTGACTGATGCTCACCCCGTAACAAGAACACCCTTACATGCATTTAAAGTAGAAAGATATTGATTTTGTGATTTTCTACCTAAATACATGCAAAAATTAAGTTGGTTTCCCGAATTTAAAGTAGGTTTAATCTAGGAATATAACTGAAAATAGTACATTGCTTAACTGAACTGATTGAACAAGATTTATAACATTGACAGCATAAGTAAAACTTATTACGGGTCATTTTATAACTATTCTTTCATCCGTCTAAGGCCGGATATTAAGAATGAACAAATTTTTGAATCATCGACAATCGACAAACATCTGACTTTTAAAATTTCACAAAACAGAAATGACATAAAAAATTAATGAAGAAAAGAGATAACTAAAGAAAAAAAAATGAAAAATACGTCATAAAAACACTTACAACTGAAGAGAAAGGGAGAAATCAGTCAGCATGGATATTTCAAAGCCGTTATTAAAGGTAACCCCAAAAATCTCAAAAACTATTTGTATTTAACAGAAAAATAAACTTCACAAATTTCTATACATGAATATGGATGTACGTGCCTTGTTATTAATAAGTCTAGATAAAAACTAATTTACGGATTTTAAACAGCTTAATATAATCTTTGCTGATAACAAGTTTGAACAAGATAAAAACAAGCCATATGTATAAGAATAGCAGTATTAAATAGACACTTAAATAAGAATTATTAATATATTAGATAAAAAGCCAATACGTTAAAATGAAACTATAATAAATGCATTTAAAATTCTACAGATCTAATATGACCTACATTGAGATAACTTCCGTTACAAAAATATCTGATAGTTCAGAATAAAACTTTACCTTTATAATCAATTCAATTTCTGGAACTTCTAAACTATCACTATTCTGTTCATTTATATCTTCAGCCATGATTAGGGTATCAAGTGATATTAATATTGAATAATATAGAACGATACAAATTCAATACGCAACTAAACGAACTCCTCCCGTAAGTTACGACAGACGCGCATGCGCTTTAAAAAGAGAGGAGAAATAAAAGTTTATTTTATTTTTATTTTTGTAATGACCAGTGCATGGGCCATGGAGATTATAGAAATAGATATTCCATAACCATGGCATCATGGATCCATGAATGGCATGGACTTTTCCTATAAATTAAGTGGCTGACAGATGGCGCTGATAAATGTAAATAAATTGTGAAATTCGTTTAACAACAGCTGCTAAAATTATTGTTATTATTCATTATGAATTTGCTTTAAAATTTTTAGAAGTTCAAATTCAGAATCCGAGGTTAAAGATGAGTGGGTTTAACCAAGGTGTCCATTTCTTAAAACTGTCTGTCGTTTTTGTAAGAAGGTGGGGGAGGGGCACATACAAAAAATGTGCAATTCAAAAAATTTCAAGAAATTTGGGGGTAAAAATAATTCGAAACTTCAAAAAGCAGGTAAGTCAGATATTTAGGAAGATAATTCTTATATTAATAGTATAAATTCAGTTAGTACAGTGCTTAATTCTATACTGATAAGTGTAAAGGATTTAAGTCCATTCCATATTCTTGATTTTTAAGGAGACGAAAAATAAAGTTAAACTAACTAAAAACAAAGCAGAAGAATCGATTAGGAAAAAGGAATTTCGTTGACTTATACCCTTTATACCATTCAGTGGTTGTCAACCTTCATTTAATAACGGGAAAAAATTGAATTAAATATTTTATACCATACATGAATGGTAAATTTCTGACTTGAACCTTTTTTTACCAATGGATTTTCTCAAAGACTAATTGACATAGACTTAAATCCTTTATACCAATCGATTGAGAATTTTTTTCTGAGTCTGACTATGTACTTAACTCAAAATCGACATTTTTGGACTTGAATCCTTTATACTTATCAGTACAGAATTATCCACCTTAAACATAAGATGGAAATAGATTCCGGGTCTCCACATTCTGTAATTAGTTCGGATACTTTTGTTAAATTGTGGCCCATTAATCCCCCTAGTTTAAAACGTATCTCTGATCAGTGTCTCCAAACATGGAACTCTGATAAATTAGATGTTCATGATTATTTTGATGTAAATGTTTCTTATAAATCTTATGATGTTATTTTACCTTTATTTTATTAGTTCTTGGGGGTAAAGGTAAATCATTGCTAGGTAGAAAAGTTGGTTTGATGCGTTGGGCATTAAGTTAATCACAGATAATTCTTCTGTCAATACCATTTGTGTTCAATCTCTCGAGTCCATTTTATTAGAATTTCGGGATATTTTCAATGAGATTCCAGGTAAATTTCCGGGTCCGCCCGTGTCAATAAAAATAGTTGAAAATAGTACTCCTAAATTCCTTAAGACTAGGAATGTTCCGCTAACATTACGCAGTAAAGTGACGGACGGAGGAAATCGAGAAAATGGTTAGGAAGGGTATTCTAGAACCTGTTCCTTATTCTGACTGGGCTACGCCCGTTCAACAAGTAGTAAAAAAAATGGCAAAATTCGTTTATGCGGCGACTACCGTAGTACGGTGAATCAAGCAGTTAAAATGTTTACGTATCCATGCGCGTAGCCAGGGGGGGTGCCCTGGGTGCCCGGGCACCCCCGTTCATGCACACCCAGGTGTGGGGAATTCTACCAATTTACTTGCCACTGGTAGGTGAAATTTTAAGCAAGAGAAAAATATACCAAAAACTTCAATGTATATTCATAAAAACAGACTTTTGTTTGTAAGTTTCTTAGAATCAAAAAATTTTGCGATATCTTCTCGTTTTAGACATCTTGAAAGCGGAAAATGACTTTCTATGTGTGTGTTTAGGGGGGGGGGGGCATTGTGTGCCAGTGCATCTATCAACTATTTTTGTCCGGGTTTCACGTGAGAATGGCTGGACGCAATTCAACGACATTTGGCAAGAATTTAGGTCTGTACCCAGCTTAAAAGTAAATCTATCAAATTTTCCAAAATTCCCTCTCTGTTTGTCTCCTGAGGGTCAAAAGTCAAAAACTCTTTAGTAAGCATAACTCGGCTCCAAATTACTTTACTATGAAGAAATTGCACATGAAGAGACTAGACTTGAAAACGAAAATAAAATTTTCTGCGATTTTAGATTTTTGTATTTTTAAGGGGGAGGAGGGAGAAAAATTGATTTTCAGAGGGAAATTTCTGAAATTCCGGATTTTTGAATAGATACCAAAAGTGGTATAAAGTTATTAAAAACAGCCATGCGTCTTCTTCAGTATATTTCAGAAAACCCGTTTTTGGTTTCTTGCAACTTTCATTTTTTTTTTTTTTTTGGGGGGGGGGGGGGGGGGGGTGTTATAAGGAGGCAAATTCGAGATCCCCTTTTAGCGCTAAATTTGTCCTGGGAAATCTATGGAAGCTGCAGTCACAAATTTTAGTGCGTGGATTCTTTATGAGCATAACTAGGTTTTATGAAAATCCCCTCAATTTCCTCCTGGGGGTGGGTGGAGGGGAATAAACACATTTTTAAACTATCTCAGATTAATTTTTATCTGTGGTTTAATTATGCGTACCGAACAAGTACAACAAATGAATTTTCTTAAATTTTCCCTTCCTCTCACCGCTTTTTAAAGGCAGGGGGGACGCCTTTTCAAGAATAACTCTGCTCCAAATTATCTCAGATAAATGATATTTTGATGTGTCGATTAGTTATACGTTCCCAATACACACACCACAAAGTGATTTTTCGAACTGACTTTCTAACTTCCCGTAGAGGAAGGGGGGGGGGCAAAAAATATGCTCCAAATTATCTTAGAATGGTGAATTTTGGTGAGTGGTTGTTGTTTAAGTGTACGCAATATGCATTTTGGTGGAATTTCGTGAAACTTCTAACTTACCCGCGAGAGAGAGAGAAGGTGAATTGCGGGTAAATCGCTGCCGGTGGCAATGGAAACCCGAATCCTCATGTTGCAAGCGGAAAAAATCCCTACATAACGCAGTGGGAATTTTAGCTGAGGTTTCATCTAATTTCAGTGATTTTTTTTTTTCCTTTTTTGATTTTTTCAGATTCTATTAATAATGATATGGTAATTTGAGAATTCACTTAAATGTAGCGACCAACGAAGCGGCAAAGTCTGCTAGTATATATATTCACTGTATTTCTTGCTGTTCCTAAATACCAAATGCGGCAATGCTCTCAGAGCTGGCACATCAGAGGTGCCAAGTTTGAACAGAGCGTTTCGACCGCCTAGCTGTTTAAAGCTTCCCCCCCCCCACAAAAAAAAAAAAAAAAAAAAAAAAAAAACCTTGTGTGAATATAAGCTAGGAACCTTGATAGTCCCCTCTCCGTGAGGAACACTTCACCCAAGCCTAGACACTAATGCAGTCGCAAAGAACTCGCAATCCTATTTAATCCCAATATCATGGAACTCTGATATTGCATGATATTTCTGACTGAGACTGGACAAATGGGACCTGTTTATAAGGATATGCAAAATAAAATTAAAAATTTTGTTGTTTGTTGATGGAACTTCTCTATGGTTAATTTTATTTTATTTTTTAAGTTTTCTGAATGTATATTATAAGCGGTGGGAACTTGAAATGATAATTGAAGTCGGTAAGCTTCAAAAAGTGGTTTGGATAAAAGTTCTCTGAATTATTTAAAAAATGTTTTTAGTTTAATTACAGCCTAAAACGTTCTAATAATATAGTTATATTCGCTAAATGAAGAGTTTTGTTGGGTGTAGTAAAACACCACGCTTCCGAAAAATATAATCACCCCTCTCCCCCCCCCCTCAAAAAAAAAAAAAATCTACCCAAAAAACGTTGTAATGAAGCGCATCTTCCTTACTTTTAAGTGAATGTAAATTGCGTTTATTTTTAGCTTATCGAAAATTGTCGCTCAAATTAGGGCGAAAACTACTCACAACGGCTACACTGATGGGCTTAATCTGAATTCGAACCCGGCACCACCCGTCTACCAGCTTCGAAAGCAGAATCCCTCATTCACTTATAGTGCCTGGCATATGTGTTACCTTATGTTGATTTTCAGCGCAATTTTATTTTAAGGAGTTTCTTTTGTTATTTCCTTGCTATTTTATGCCATTTTTCATGCACTTCTGATGTATGATGGTCATTTGGCATTCTGCATCAACTGTCATTCGACACCTTTTTTCTGCTTCGATACATTAACTTTACTTTGTGTTTATTTTCTGTGGAATTTTGTTGGTGTGAGTTCCTTTCGTTGCTTCCCTCCAATTCTATGCAATGTTTATGAAATATGTGCGATCGTCATTTGGCAATCCATTCAGCTGATGATCAGAGACCAATCGGAGACAGAAATGCTCTATCTGCGTTCATACCCTTCCCTGCCTTTGATAATATCACCTTATGAGCTTATTTATTGCGATTTTCTTAAAGTTTTCATATTATAGTCTAGTCACCACAGTTTAGAGTTTACCACAATATAATTATATTCTAGTAAGATTCACATATAACCAACTGAAATACGGGTAAGATCTGGCTCATACTAATCCCTCATTATGTAAGGAAGCCTAGATTTCTATTTGAAAATCAAATGAAAATTTCCATCTGATGATTGTTTAGTATTGGTCGTATATCAACCGTACAGCTCAGTTTGTCGAGCACTAACGGGTTATATCAAAAGTCTCAAGTTCCATTTCTGACCTCGTCCCTTCCATTTTGTTAAATTAAATTATGCTTTTCCATCAAAAATGTGTGCAAAACTCTTTGTTTTTCAAATTATTTTTGACATTATATATACGTATAAATCTATATCTGTTTATGAATCAGTTAGGATTTCTTAGTTTTCGATGCAGAACTACACTGTTCGTTCAACCTATCACTATTGAAAACTGTATACTAATTAATCAAGACAAAATCTAGCTAATGCTATATTTTTTACTTCAACCGGATTAGTTTAAACAATATTAATTAAAAAAAAAAAAACCTTATGTTATCTTCAACATTATAAACAAATACGGAGCTGATAAAAAAAAAATTACAAGTCCTTTATTTTTTATAATTATAATAATAATTATCATTATGGTACAAAACAAATGAATATTTTTTACGCGTGAAAAATAAAATGAAAATAAAATAAAATTGATGTCATTATAGCTTTACAATATTAAACATTTGATTTTTAACATCGGCTTTGTATTTTTATTTAATAATTTTAGGTTTTGAATTCAGTACTTACATTAAAATCAAAATTTCTAATTTTGATTGATTGTTTGGGATTCACATTCAATTCAAATGGCTCTAATATGAATTTTATTAAGATAGTTTAATTAGTTTTTTTTTTCTAAATATCAACATTTTATTCTAAAACACAACAGTCATATAATTAGTTAAAACTGACGTTTAGTACCTATAAGAAAAAATGAATCTGTTATACCTCCAAAAGAAGTTTTTTCTAAGGAAAGACTTCTGCTGTAAAGAGAGCGAATATGACAGAGGAAGAAGCAGCAAGAAATTATTCAACAGCCACATCTTATATAAATTCAAGAAATATTTCAGGAATAACTAGGTAAAAGGAAAGTTGTAGGAGACTAGAAAGTACCACTGTATTTCGACTAGACAGGTATCGTGCAGATGCTCAACAGACAGAGGTGAAAAAAACAAGAAGAAACTGAAGAGCAACGGCATATTTGAATTCAAGCTGATGCCAAAACGTCATAAATAATACAATTTATCAAGTATTGGAGGCTGCTAATTAGTTTTTAGTGTACATTTAACTATGCTTCAACTTTTGATTATGCGTCTAATAGTATTGTCAGCGTCAGCGCAGGAAAATTGGTAAATGTTTGTGGAAATTGTAGTGCTAAAAATTGTCTCAGAGCCTCACCTGCAATGTTTTGTTACAATGGAAAATTTTGGGTTCGAACCCCACTCCTGACAGGCAAGGAACTAATTGCCAACGGCCATACCATGCTGAAAGTACCTGTTCAATGGAAAATTTCATTTACCTCAAACTTCTGAACAATCAGAATCTTTGTAAATTTCTCTTAGATTCTTTAAACACTACTTCAACCCAAGAATCGTCGGGTAGTTCTGCTAGTTGAATTATATCATTATTCTTTATATATATATATATATATATGTGTGTGGGATGGCACACTTTTGTAGGCGTTAAACAGAAAACTAATACTTATTTACTAATTATAAATTTAATAAAAGATTAAATTGTAATTTACATATATACAGAAAAAAACGAAGTAATCTAAAAACAGTCATTACGTCTATTGAGCACATTGCTCCGTCAAAAGTCTCGTCGAAAACTCAAAAGAAAACAGTCAATACGTTCCATCTGAACGCCCCGTCGAAAACTGAATGTCGTTCCTTCAGCGCTCTCTTAGCAGCCGCGCCAAACAGGAAGTAACACAATCCACGTCAGCAGCAGGCACTTCCCTCAATATTCCGAGACTCCGTCAAATGATCATCCGTTTGAACTCTGCGTTGCGGGAAAACCAGGTCAGGGGAAAGAGAAGAACTTGCTACTACAGATTCGGCCGTCCTGCATCCGGCTGGACCTCCAGGCGGTGACACTGAAAAATACAAAAAAAAAAAAAAAAAAAAAAAAAAAAAAACACAAAAGCAACACAAAATAAAAACATAATATTTACAACTTATTTACAAATTTTTGAGAATTTTCATATCTGACACATTTTTTTTAAGTTATTCCCCATTTGAGGAATTCAGTGTGGGTAGACGTGCAATAGGAGCCTTCATGGCATCCATTTCTATTTTTTCTATCACTATTTTCCTTTTTAAATTTCACTGTTTTAAAGTCATGAAAGAAAGTCAGTTGTGGATTTACGGCAACTTGGTTGCTTACGTTATCAGTTTTTCGTGGACGTCTACTCGACTTGCATTTAGCTTTATTTTTCTTTTTACCTCTAGAATATTGTTTTTTATCATGTGTACTCAAACCTTTACTTTGGGGTTCGAAATTATTTTGGGACTCGAACTCGAGACCCTCCAATCGATCATTTTCAGTCTTAATGCCTTTTAAGGCGTCTGTTGCATCAAGTTCAGTTGAAAAGTCTATGATGGCAGTCTTATATGTAGGGAAAACTTCTAATTTTATTTGTACAGCTTTGGGAAATAATATGGCTATTTCACCAATCGTGGTTTTCAGTGGAAGTGATGGAATGAACAACTTTCCTAAATTGACACTGGCAGTCTCTTCTTTAGGCATATTCTGTCTTTTACACTCGATGGAATCTATCGTCGATGGCTTTTTTCTGGATTTCTTCCTTTTAAGGAGTTTGGAATTTTCGTCAACCTTTTCTTTTAACTTTTTCAACTCTTCGGCTAACTGTGAAATTTTTCTAAGTAAGGCTTGTTTTTCATCTTTCTTCGAGTAAGTGTTTTCTGGATTTGGCGACTTCATTCGGGAAATATTCGTCTGGCTTCGTCCCTTTCGTCGCGGCTCCTCCTCTTCATCACTATCATCATCTATCTGGAAAATGTTCGTATGACTCTGTTTCTGTCGTCGAGGCTCCTCTTCTTCATCACTGTCATCATCTACACTACTATCATCCTCTGAAAGCATCTTATCGTCATCACTCTCGTCGCTTTCGTCTTTATCGTCATTTTCACTTATGGCTTTTTCGGA
Source organism: Salticus scenicus (assembly GCA_963930645.1). Lineage (NCBI taxonomy): Eukaryota > Metazoa > Arthropoda > Arachnida > Araneae > Salticidae > Salticus > Salticus scenicus. The sequence continues at coordinate 150,617,482 of OZ005651.1, forward strand.
AGATTCTAATGGTTTTTTGACAGCATAACAAGGTTGGGGAGTTTTAATTTCACATTTTTCAACACTATTTACTGTTTCATTTATTTCTAGGGATTTTTCAAAATTTTTGTTCTTACAGTTCATAGGGGCATCAACAACAACATTCGTTTTAATTTCACTTTGATATTTATCTACAGGGAGTACTGTTACTAAATTTACCTCAAGAGAATTACACTTATTTTTCACAAAAATACCTTTTTCATTAATTGTTGTTTCACTTAACATTAATACATTCATACCGAGGATTATATCATAGGGAATTAAATCATCATGTACAACATAAACATCAGTTTTATTTTTAAAATCATCAACTTGAAGATCGGCGTCGAATGAGCCTAACGGCTTTATTGAACTTTTTCCGATCCCCTTCAAAGTGGTACTTATTAAATTCAATTTATTTACATTCAACCTATCAAAAGAACTTTTACGCAACAATGTTGCTTCACTTCCTGTATCAATAATTCCAATAAAATTTACATCATTTACTTGTATAATTTTACTCATATTTTGATTTACATTAATACACAGTGCATCAACTTCTGGTTTTGAACCTGGACACTCCGAACTTTTATGCCCGTACTGCTTACACGTAAAACACTTAAGGCCTTTGGCCTTATGAGGGCAATCTCTAGATAAGTGATTTTTTTCACCACAATTATAACACAATTTATTATTTACTTCATTTCTAGGACCAAATTTTTCATGTACGTTATAGGCTGCGTGCTTCGGATTTACATTATAATCTACTTTATTAAATCTGAATTTATTTTTCTCATTATCTTTTTTATATATTTCATATAACTTAATTTTCTCTTTAAATTCACGAATATTTTTAGCCCCATACAAAATTAGTTTATTTTCACTTTTATCGTTTATTCCCTGGATCACGTAATGCATTAACGCGGCATCTTCAATGTGCCCGTTTTTACTTAATTCTCTTATTTTTAAAAAATACTCTGTAACTGTTTCAGTAATTTTCATTTTCCTTTTACTTAAAATGTCATGCAAGGAGGCAGAATTTATTTCGATCTTGAATTCTTCGATAAGTGCATTTTTTAGTTTCTTATACGTTAATAATCCTTTTTCGGATTTTACAAATAACAGAGCATTTCCGCTCAAAGACCTTTTACAGAAAATTATTTTTTGTAGTTCATTAAGATTAAACATTTCTGATAACTCTTCAAATTCATTAAAGAATTCAATTATGTTCTCATGCGGCTCGCCGCTAAATTTTGACATAGAATTTTCAAAATCATTGAAAGAAATTGCACCAAGTGATCCATTATTCACATTATTACTATAATTTATACTTTTTTTACCCTTATTATAATCATCAATAACATTGTCACTATCATTATAACACTTATTTTTGCTGATATGGCATTGCACAGAGGAGTCAATTTTTTCAATATCATTATCGCCACTACTTTCGGATTCACTGTTCGATTCGTTTTCCGAATCTTCCTCATCCGATTTATTTTCAGAATTTTCCCGTTTTAACAATTCTATATCGCACAGATTCAGCAACAATCTATCTCTTAACTCATCTTTACTCCCATCAAAAGGGACATTTAATACATTACTAATAGTAATCAATTCATTCAATGAAAAATTTTCGTCGATAAATTTTTGTTTCTTTATATAATTTTCATCATCTACGACAAAGTTAAAGCCGGAAAATTTTTTTATTCTGCATCGGCTTTTACGATCTCCTTCGTCATTAAAGAGAAACCGATGTAGAATTTTAATTTTGCTGTACTTTTCTTTTCCTAGTGCAATACCAATTTTGGGAATATCTCCCAGAGATACCATTTTATAAGAAGATAAAATGTACGTACCTTAGAAGAGCAGAAATAGCTGTTGTTTTTAATCCTTAAAACCCTCGTTGATCCGTGGTTATATCACAGAATTCGCAGATACTTCGTTGCTTAAGTTTAAGCTGATTTCACAGGTGTAAACATTTCTGTTGATCACGAAGTGTTATCACACACTTTATCACTCGTTTATCCACATAGTTGTAGTCGGCACTCATTTGTAGAAACACACACAACTAGTTGAATCATGGTTTAAGAATAAAAAAAGTTCAGTCCAACAAATGTTTATACAGTTCTTCCACTTAAAAAAAAAGTTCACTTTAAAAAAAAAGTGTTCTATCCAAATTTACTTTAAATTAAAATTCGCGTTCTATCAAAATTCACTTTAAATCAAAATTCGCGTTCTATCCAAACCTAAAATTAAAATTCGCGTTCTATCATTTATGAAGTAGATTTTATTCTTGATCCAGTAGATTTTATTCTTGATCCCACTTCTGACTTGTGGGATGGCACACTTTTGTAGGCGTTAAACAGAAAACTAATACTTATTTACTAATTATAAATTTAATAAAAGATTAAATTGTAATTTACATATATACAGAAAAAAACGAAGTAATCTAAAAACAGTCATTACGTCTATTGAGCACATTGCTCCGTCAAAAGTCTCGTCAAAAACTCAAAAGAAAACAGTCAATACGTTCCATCTGAACGCCCCGTCGAAAACTGAATGTCGTTCCTTCAGCGCTCTCTTAGCAGCCGCGCCAAACAGGAAGTAACACAATCCACGTCAGCAGCAGGCACTTCCCTCAATATTCCGAGACTCCGTCAAATGATCATCCGTTTGAACTCTGCGTTGCGGGAAAACCAGGTCAGGGGAAAGAGAAGAACTTGCTACTACATATATATATATATATATATATATATATATAATATATGCCTGTGCATGCAATAACATAATTCATTTATTATGTACATTTACCGACAATTATATGAATACACGTATATTAAAATACTCATACGCACGCTTACGTACATACATATGCGTACTATGTATGTATATCTATGATGAAAATTTCAAATTAAAATTTGGGCACCCCCCCCCGCATGAAAAGCTGGCTACGCCTATGCGTATCCCTTACCTACGGTTAGAGCCCCTTAAAAAAATATATAGAACAGGCGCACGTGACGTCACTGCGACAGATGATTAAGCTAAGACTACTATATGATAAGAGCTGGCGCAGTGTTCGCCATTTTCTATCCCGTCTGGGAAAGTGTTGGCGGTAGAAAAAGCTAGGTTACCTGATTAGCGTTGTTATCGCTTTTAAACTTCTATACAGATCAAGTGAGCTAGAACTTCTTATCACGAAACAAACAAGTTGGCAATTTTAAGAACATCGCCAACATTCTCAAAACTGCAACCCTTCACGTTAAAAGAAATGTAATATTAAAGTTAATTTTAAAAGAATTTAAAACAATAACCATAGGCGTAGCCAGCTTTTCATGCGGGGGGGTGCCCAAATTTTAATTTGAAATTTTCATCATAGATATACATACATAGTACGCATATGTATGTACGTAAGCGTGCGTATGAGTATTTTAATATACGTGTATTCATATAATTGTCGGTAAATGTACATAATAAATGAATTATGTTATTGCATGCACAGGCATATATTATATATATATATATATATATATATATGTAGTAGCAAGTTCTTCTCTTTCCCCTGACCTGGTTTTCCCGCAACGCAGAGTTCAAACGGATGATCATTTGACGGAGTCTCGGAATATTGAGGGAAGTGCCTGCTGCTGACGTGGATTGTGTTACTTCCTGTTTGGCGCGGCTGCTAAGAGAGCGCTGAAGGAACGACATTCAGTTTTCGACGGGGCGTTCAGATGGAACGTATTGACTGTTTTCTTTTGAGTTTTTGACGAGACTTTTGACGGAGCAATGTGCTCAATAGACGTAATGACTGTTTTTAGATTACTTCGTTTTTTTCTGTATATATGTAAATTACAATTTAATCTTTTATTAAATTTATAATTAGTAAATAAGTATTAGTTTTCTGTTTAACGCCTACAAAAGTGTGCCATCCCACAAGTCAGAAGTGGGATCAAGAATAAAATCTACTGGATCAAGAATAAAATCTACTGGATCAAGAATAAAATCTACTTCATAAATGATAGAACGCGAATTTTAATTTTAGGTTTGGATAGAACGCGAATTTTGATTTAAAGTGAATTTTGATAGAACGCGAATTTTAATTTAAAGTAAATTTGGATAGAACACTTTTTTTTTAAAGTGAACTTTTTTTTAAGTGGAAGAACTGTATAAACATTTGTTGGACTGAACTTTTTTTATTCTTAAACCATGATTCAACTAGTTGTGTGTGTTTCTACAAATGAGTGCCGACTACAACTATGTGGATAAACGAGTGATAAAGTGTGTGATAATACTTCGTGATCAACAGAAATGTTTACACCTGTGAAATCAGCTTAAACTTAAGCAACGAAGTATCTGCGAATTCTGTGATATAACCACGGATCAACGAGGGTTTTAAGGATTAAAAACAACAGCTATCTTCTCTTCTAAGGTACGTACATTTTATCTTCTTATAAAATGGTATCTCTGGGAGATATTCCCAAAATTGGTATTGCACTAGGAAAAGAAAAGTACAGCAAAATTAAAATTCTACATCGGTTTCTCTTTAATGACGAAGGAGATCGTAAAAGCCGATGCAGAATAAAAAAATTTTCCGGCTTTAACTTTGTCGTAGATGATGAAAATTATATAAAGAAACAAAAATTTATCGACGAAAATTTTTCATTGAATGAATTGATTACTATTAGTAATGTATTAAATGTCCCTTTTGATGGGAGTAAAGATGAGTTAAGAGATAGATTGTTGCTGAATCTGTGCGATATAGAATTGTTAAAACGGGAAAATTCTGAAAATAATTCGGATGAGGAAGATTCGGAAAACGAATCGAACAGTGAATCCGAAAGTAGTGGCGATAATGATATTGAAAAAATTGACTCCTCTGTGCAATGCCATATCAGCAAAAATAAGTGTTATAATGATAGTGACAATGTTATTGATGATTATAATAAGGGTAAAAAAAGTATAAATTATAGTAATAATGTGAATAATGGATCACTTGGTGCAATTTCTTTCAATGATTTTGAAAATTCTATGTCAAAATTTAGCGGCGAGCCGCATGAGAACATAATTGAATTCTTTAATGAATTTGAAGAGTTATCAGAAATGTTTAATCTTAATGAACTACAAAAAATAATTTTCTGTAAAAGGTCTTTGAGCGGAAATGCTCTGTTATTTGTAAAATCCGAAAAAGGATTATTAACGTATAAGAAACTAAAAAATGCACTTATCGAAGAATTCAAGATCGAAATAAATTCTGCCTCCTTGCATGACATTTTAAGTAAAAGGAAAATGAAAATTACTGAAACAGTTACAGAGTATTTTTTAAAAATAAGAGAATTAAGTAAAAACGGGCACATTGAAGATGCCGCGTTAATGCATTACGTGATCCAGGGAATAAACGATAAAAGTGAAAATAAACTAATTTTGTATGGGGCTAAAAATATTCGTGAATTTAAAGAGAAAATTAAGTTATATGAAATATATAAAAAAGATAATGAGAAAAATAAATTCAGATTTAATAAAGTAGATTATAATGTAAATCCGAAGCACGCAGCCTATAACGTACATGAAAAATTTGGTCCTAGAAATGAAGTAAATAATAAATTGTGTTATAATTGTGGTGAAAAAAATCACTTATCTAGAGATTGCCCTCATAAGGCCAAAGGCCTTAAGTGTTTTACGTGTAAGCAGTACGGGCATAAAAGTTCGGAGTGTCCAGGTTCAAAACCAGAAGTTGATGCACTGTGTATTAATGTAAATCAAAATATGAGTAAAATTATACAAGTAAATGATGTAAATTTTATTGGAATTATTGATACAGGAAGTGAAGCAACATTGTTGCGTAAAAGTTCTTTTGATAGGTTGAATGTAAATAAATTGAATTTAATAAGTACCACTTTGAAGGGGATCGGAAAAAGTTCAATAAAGCCGTTAGGCTCATTCGACGCCGATCTTAAAGTTGATGATTTTAAAAATAAAACTGATGTTTATGTTGTACATGATGATTTAATTCCCTATGATATAATCCTCGGTATGAATGTATTAATGTTAAGTGAAACAACAATTAATGAAAAAGGTATTTTTGTGAAAAATAAGTGTAATTCTCTTGAGGTAAATTTAGTAACAGTACTCCCTGTAGATAAATATCAAAGTGAAATTAAAACGAATGTTGTTGTTGATGCCCCTATGAACTGTAAGAACAAAAATTTTGAAAAATCCCTAGAAATAAATGAAACAGTAAATAGTGTTGAAAAATGTGAAATTAAAACTCCCCAACCTTGTTATGCTGTCAAAAAACCATTAGAATCTTCCGAAAAAGCCATAAGTGAAAATGACGATAAAGACGAAAGCGACGAGAGTGATGACGATAAGATGCTTTCAGAGGATGATAGTAGTGTAGATGATGACAGTGATGAAGAAGAGGAGCCTCGACGACAGAAACAGAGTCATACGAACATTTTCCAGATAGATGATGATAGTGATGAAGAGGAGGAGCCGCGACGAAAGGGACGAAGCCAGACGAATATTTCCCGAATGAAGTCGCCAAATCCAGAAAACACTTACTCGAAGAAAGATGAAAAACAAGCCTTACTTAGAAAAATTTCACAGTTAGCCGAAGAGTTGAAAAAGTTAAAAGAAAAGGTTGACGAAAATTCCAAACTCCTTAAAAGGAAGAATTCCAGAAAAAAGCCATCGACGATAGATTCCATCGAGTGTAAAAGACAGAATATGCCTAAAGAAGAGACTGCCAGTGTCAATTTAGGAAAGTTGTTCATTCCATCACTTCCACTGAAAACCACGATTGGTGAAATAGCCATATTATTTCCCAAAGCTGTACAAATAAAATTAGAAGTTTTCCCTACATATAAGACTGCCATCATAGACTTTTCAACTGAACTTGATGCAACAGACGCCTTAAAAGGCATTAAGACTGAAAATGATCGATTGGAGGGTCTCGAGTTCGAGTCCCAAAATAATTTCGAACCCCAAAGTAAAGATTTGAGTACACATGATAAAAAACAATATTCTAGAGGTAAAAAGAAAAATAAAGCTAAATGCAAGTCGAGTAGACGTCCACGAAAAACTGATAACGTAAGCAACCAAGTTGCCGTAAATCCACAACTGACTTTCTTTCATGACTTTAAAACAGTGAAATTTAAAAAGGAAAATAGTGATAGAAAAAATAGAAATGGATGCCATGAAGGCTCCTATTGCACGTCTACCCACACTGAATTCCTCAAATGGGGAATAACTTAAAAAAAATGTGTCAGATATGAAAATTCTCAAAAATTTGTAAATAAGTTGTAAATATTATGTTTTTATTTTGTGTTGCTTTTGTGTTTTTTTTTTTTTTTTTTTTTTTTTTTTGTATTTTTCAGTGTCACCGCCTGGAGGTCCAGCCGGATGCAGGACGGCCGAATCTGTAGTAGCAAGTTCTTCTCTTTCCCCTGACCTGGTTTTCCCGCAACGCAGAGTTCAAACGGATGATCATTTGACGGAGTCTCGGAATATTGAGGGAAGTGCCTGCTGCTGACGTGGATTGTGTTACTTCCTGTTTGGCGCGGCTGCTAAGAGAGCGCTGAAGGAACGACATTCAGTTTTCGACGGGGCGTTCAGATGGAACGTATTGACTGTTTTCTTTTGAGTTTTCGACGAGACTTTTGACGGAGCAATGTGCTCAATAGACGTAATGACTGTTTTTAGATTACTTCGTTTTTTTCTGTATATATGTAAATTACAATTTAATCTTTTATTAAATTTATAATTAGTAAATAAGTATTAGTTTTCTGTTTAACGCCTACAAAAGTGTGCCATCCCACACATATATATATATATATATATATATAAAGAATAATGATATAATTCAACTAGCAGAACTACCCGACGATTCTTGGGTTGAAGTAGTGTTTAAAGAATCTAAGAGAAATTTACAAAGATTCTGATTGTTCAGAAGTTTGAGGTAAATGAAATTTTCCATTGAACAGGTACTTTCAGCATGGTATGGCCGTTGGCAATTAGTTCCTTGCCTGTCAGGAGTGGGGTTCGAACCCAAAATTTTCCATTGTAACAAAACATTGCAGGTGAGGCTCTGAGACAATTTTTAGCACTACAATTTCCACAAACATTTACCAATTTTCCTGCGCTGACGCTGACAATACTATTAGACGCATAATCAAAAGTTGAAGCATAGTTAAATGTACACTAAAAACTAATTAGCAGCCTCCAATACTTGATAAATTGTATTATTTATGACGTTTTGGCATCAGCTTGAATTCAAATATGCCGTTGCTCTTCAGTTTCTTCTTGTTTTTTTCACCTCTGTCTGTTGAGCATCTGCACGATACCTGTCTAGTCGAAATACAGTGGTACTTTCTAGTCTCCTACAACTTTCCTTTTACCTAGTTATTCCTGAAATATTTCTTGAATTTATATAAGATGTGGCTGTTGAATAATTTCTTGCTGCTTCTTCCTCTGTCATATTCGCTCTCTTTACAGCAGAAGTCTTTCCTTAGAAAAAACTTCTTTTGGAGGTATAACAGATTCATTTTTTCTTATAGGTACTAAACGTCAGTTTTAACTAATTATATGACTGTTGTGTTTTAGAATAAAATGTTGATATTTAGAAAAAAAAAAACTAATTAAACTATCTTAATAAAATTCATATTAGAGCCATTTGAATTAAATGTGAATCCCAAACAATCAATCAAAATTAGAAATTTTGATTTTAATGTAAGTACTGAATTCAAAACCTAAAATTATTAAATAAAAATACAAAGCCGATGTTAAAAATCAAATGTTTAATATTGTAAAGCTATAATGACATCAATTTTATTTTATTTTCATTTTATTTTTTACGCGTAAAAAAATATTCATTTGTTTTGTACCATAATGATAATTATTATTATAATTATAAAAAATAAAGGACTTGTAATTTTTTTTTTATCAGCTCCGTATTTGTTTATAATGTTGAAGATAACATAAGGTTTTTTTTTTTTTTTTAATTAATATTGTTTAAACTAATCCGGTTGAAGTAAAAAATATAGCATTAGCTAGATTTTGTCTTGATTAATTAGTATACAGTTTTCAATAGTGATAGGTTGAACGAACAGTGTAGTTCTGCATCGAAAACTAAGAAATCCTAACTGATTCATAAACAGATATAAATTTATACGTATATATAATGTCAAAAATAATTTGAAAAACAAAGAGTTTTGCACACATTTTTGATGGAAAAGCAGAATTTAATTTAACAAAATGGAAGGGACGAGGTCAGAAATGGAACTTGAGACTTTTGATATAACCCGTTAGTGCTCGACAAACTGAGCTGTACGGTTGATATACGACCAATACTAAACAATCATCAGATGGAAATTTTCATCTGATTTTCAAATAGAAATCTAGGCTTCCTTACATAATGAGGGATTAGTATGAGCCAGATCTTACCCGTATTTCAGTTGGTTATATGTGAATCTTACTAGAATATAATTATATTGTGGTAAACTCTAAACTGTGGTGACTAGACTATAATATGAAAACTTTAAGAAAATCGCAATAAATAAGCTCATAAGGTGATATTATCAAAGGCAGGGAAGGGTATGAACGCAGATAGAGCATTTCTGTCTCCGATTGGTCTCTGATCATCAGCTGAATGGATTGCCAAATGACGATCGCACATATTTCATAAACATTGCATAGAATTGGAGGGAAGCAACGAAAGGAACTCACACCAACAAAATTCCACAGAAAATAAACACAAAGTAAAGTTAATGTATCGAAGCAGAAAAAAGGTGTCGAATGACAGTTGATGCAGAATGCCAAATGACCATCATACATCAGAAGTGCATGAAAAATGGCATAAAATAGCAAGGAAATAACAAAAGAAACTCCTTAAAATAAAATTGCGCTGAAAATCAACATAAGGTAACACATATGCCAGGCACTATAAGTGAATGAGGGATTCTGCTTTCGAAGCTGGTAGACGGGTGGTGCCGGGTTCGAATTCAGATTAAGCCCATCAGTGTAGCCGTTGTGAGTAGTTTTCGCCCTAATTTGAGCGACAATTTTCGATAAGCTAAAAATAAACGCAATTTACATTCACTTAAAAGTAAGGAAGATGCGCTTCATTACAACGTTTTTTGGGTAGATTTTTTTTTTTTTTTGAGGGGGGGGGGGGGGAGAGGGGTGATTATATTTTTCGGAAGCGTGGTGTTTTACTACACCCAACAAAACTCTTCATTTAGCGAATATAACTATATTATTAGAACGTTTTAGGCTGTAATTAAACTAAAAACATTTTTTAAATAATTCAGAGAACTTTTATCCAAACCACTTTTTGAAGCTTACCGACTTCAATTATCATTTCAAGTTCCCACCGCTTATAATATACATTCAGAAAACTTAAAAAATAAAATAAAATTAACCATAGAGAAGTTCCATCAACAAACAACAAAATTTTTAATTTTATTTTGCATATCCTTATAAACAGGTCCCATTTGTCCAGTCTCAGTCAGAAATATCATGCAATATCAGAGTTCCATGATATTGGGATTAAATAGGATTGCGAGTTCTTTGCGACTGCATTAGTGTCTAGGCTTGGGTGAAGTGTTCCTCACGGAGAGGGGACTATCAAGGTTCCTAGCTTATATTCACACAAGGTTTTTTTTTTTTTTTTTTTTTTTTTGTGGGGGGGGGAAGCTTTAAACAGCTAGGCGGTCGAAACGCTCTGTTCAAACTTGGCACCTCAGATGTGCCAGCTCTGAGAGCATTGCCGCATTTGGTATTTAGGAACAGCAAGAAATACAGTGAATATATATACTAGCAGACTTTGCCGCTTCGTTGGTCGCTACATTTAAGTGAATTCTCAAATTACCATATCATTATTAATAGAATCTGAAAAAATCAAAAAAGGAAAAAAAAAAAAATCACTGAAATTAGATGAAACCTCAGCTAAAATTCCCACTGCGTTATGTAGGGATTTTTTCCGCTTGCAACATGAGGATTCGGGTTTCCATTGCCACCGGCAGCGATTTACCCGCAATTCACCTTCTCTCTCTCTCGCGGGTAAGTTAGAAGTTTCACGAAATTCCACCAAAATGCATATTGCGTACACTTAAACAACAACCACTCACCAAAATTCACCATTCTAAGATAATTTGGAGCATATTTTTTGCCCCCCCCCTTCCTCTACGGGAAGTTAGAAAGTCAGTTCGAAAAATCACTTTGTGGTGTGTGTATTGGGAACGTATAACTAATCGACACATCAAAATATCGTTTATCTGAGATAATTTGGAGCAGAGTTATTCTTGAAAAGGCGTCCCCCCTGCCTTTAAAAAGCGGTGAGAGGAAGGGAAAATTTAAGAAAATTCATTTGTTGTACTTGTTCGGTACGCATAATTAAACCACAGATAAAAATTAATCTGAGATAGTTTAAAAATGTGTTTATTCCCCTCCACCCACCCCCAGGAGGAAATTGAGGGGATTTTCATAAAACCTAGTTATGCTCATAAAGAATCCACGCACTAAAATTTGTGACTGCAGCTTCCATAGATTTCCCAGGACAAATTTAGCGCTAAAAGGGGATCTCGAATTTGCCTCCTTATAACAACCCCCCCCCCGCCCCAAAAAAAAAAAAAAAAAAAAAAAAAAAATGAAAGTTGCAAGAAATCAAAAACGGGTTTTCTGAAATATACTGAAGAAGACGCATGGCTGTTTTTAATAACTTTATACCACTTTTGGTATCTATTCAAAAATCCGGAATTTCAGAAATTTCCCTCTGAAAATCAATTTTTCTCCCTCCTCCCCCTTAAAAATACAAAAATCTAAAATCGCAGAAAATTTTATTTTCGTTTTCAAGTCTAGTCTCTTCATGTGCAATTTCTTCATAGTAAAGTAATTTGGAGCCGAGTTATGCTTACTAAAGAGTTTTTGACTTTTGACCCTCAGGAGACAAACAGAGAGGGAATTTTGGAAAATTTGATAGATTTACTTTTAAGCTGGGTACAGACCTAAATTCTTGCCAAATGTCGTTGAATTGCGTCCAGCCATTCTCACGTGAAACCCGGACAAAAATAGTTTAATAGATGTATTATCATCTCCATAAACTTTTCATTTATTTACTGTCATTTATTTCAGAACTATAAACAAAGTAATATCAACTATAATTAAATTTGACCTTGAACACCGCGAGTGAAAGATTTATAGACTCATAATGACTTTTACTTTTCTCTAAATAAACATTTTCAAACCATTATTTATTTTACAGAACTATTAATTTCAAACTTTATGGAAAATCATGTTATTCTAAATTACTGTTTTATTTCTTTCAACGATGTAGTTTAATGATTGTATAAACAAAATAAGATATTAATTTTTTCCTTTCAAATGTCATAATATAATATAATATAACAATTTATGATCCATAATGATATACTTAAAAATTGTAATTTAAATTCTTCAAGTAGTCTGTAACTTTTCCTAAACCAGGAAGGATGCATAAAAATGCACTCCTAAAATATACAATAATAAAGCTAATTACAACACAGAAATATTTTCAGATTCATTTAAACAAATTCAAATAATTATCTTTTTACATTATTAGTTGTAATATATGCTTATTAGTGAATGCTTAACAACTATGAAGAAAGCCAATTTTGGATTAAAATATGCCTGGAGAAAGAAGCTCCTACTGCACTACTGAATACAAGGTAAGTGAAGAACTTATCATTTTTCTTTAAAGTCTTACCTTGTTGTGATTTATCAATAATAATTTACTCAACATTGATTATGAAGACCGACTTAAAAATCTCTGGCATACAATAATTAAATTCATATTACATAGGCTATTAGTGGTGGAAGTTATTACTGTAAATCAAATTAAAATTAACAATGGCGTCTTATAAAGACAATGCAATTATTGAGAAGCTCAATGCTTCTAATTATGCTACCTGGTCTTTTAAGCTAGAAATGTTATTGATAAAAGAAGATCTTTTTGACGCCATAACTGAAACTCCACCAGAGCCTATCACTTCAGATTGGTCCAAAAAAGACAAAAAAGCCAAAGCCATGATAAACCTGTTCATTAGTGATGATCAGATAGTACATGTAAAGGGTTTGTCCACGTCAAAAGAGACATGGGTCAAGCTAAAAAATTTACACGAACGTACAAACCTTTCAAGCAAGTTATACTTACTAAAAAATTTGTATAGCTGCAAATTAGCCGAAGGAGGCAACATGATTAAACACATCACAAACATTTTAGAAATCAAAGAGAAACTTACTGCCATTGGCGAAAATATAAATGATTCTCATCTATCAGCTCTTCTGCTGTGTTCGCTACCTCCGTCATATGATCCTCTTATTACTGCTTTAGAAGCAAAATCTGAAGAGGATCTTACACCAACTTATATCCAAAGTAAGCTGATGGATGAATATAACAGAAGATCTTGTAATAACAAAGCGTTGCAAGTTGATGATAATGCCGTAGCTTATCAAATTAAAAGACACAAACAAAACTTTCCGAAAAAACAAGTGAATAAATTCTGCACATACTGCAAGATGAAAAATCATAATACCAACGACTGTTGGTACAGAAAAGACAAAAACAAAAAACAAAACTATTCATCAAGTGGCTATAACAATAAAAATAAAAACTTTAATTCATCTTTATGTTTTGAAAATAGTGAACCAAAAATGAAACATGACAGGGATGAATCAAATGCATCCGACGATGAAACTCATACAAGAAATAAATTAAAAAATTTAGCATTCATCGCCTGTAAAGAAAACAAAAACAATTGGATCGTAGATAGCGGCTCCTCCTCGCATATCACAAATAACAAAAATTTATTTAGTGAAATAAAAAATTATGACAATTCAAATGTTGTCATAGCAAACGAAAATATTTTAACATCACAGGGCTCAGGTGATGTAGTTATTACTACTGAAACATCTGAGGGGGAAATAAACAAAATAAAGTTACTCGACGTACTTTTTGTACCAGACCTCGAAACAAATTTAATTTCTGTTAGTAAAGCCACCAAAAATGGCTGCACGTTAATTTTCAAAAATGATAAATGTATACTACAAAAATTCGGAAAAACCTTCCTTGAGGGGGAACTAAAGGGTAACTTATATGAAGTAAAACAACCCCAAAACAGTTCAAATGAACATATTAATTTAACTCACGAATGTAACAATAAGAATTGTATCACACTTTGGCACAAGCGGCTAGGTCATAGAAATTATGCTGACATAAAACACATTATGGATAAGGAACTAGCAGTGGGAATTAATGTAAATTTCTGCAAACATGACAAAACATGCGAAACATGTATTAAAGAAAAACTGACAGATTTACCATATCCACAGCAATCTAAATACAGGACTAATAGAGTACTTGAATTAATACATACAGACATCTGTGGGCCATTTCAAACACCCACCATAGGGGGGAAAACATATTTTTTAACGTTCATCGATGATTATACCAGATTCTGCATGATTTATCTCTTGAAACATAGAAGCGAGGTATTAACCATGCTCAAACAATATATAGCATTAGTCAAAAATAAGTTTGGAAAATTACCTGAAAGAGTCAGATCTGATAACGGGAGAGAATATGTGGGAAGTGAAATAGAAAATTACCTAAATCAAATGGGAATTAAACACGAACTTACAGTTCCTTATTGCCCAGCACAAAACGGAGTGGCTGAAAGGAAAAACAGAACACTGGTAGAAATGGTGAGAAGTATGCTATCAGAAGCAAATCTAGATAAGAAATTTTGGGGTGAAGCTGTCAACACAGCAAACTATATAATTAATAGACTCCCCACAAAAGGAAATAATAAAAGTCCCTACGAATTATGGAATGGAATTAAACCTAATTTATCTCATTTGAGAGTATTCGGGTGTAAAGCTTTTGCGTACATAAATAAACAAATAAGAAGAAAATTAGACAATAAAGCGCAAGAGGGAATCTTCGTAGGTTATGACTATAGATCAAAGGGATACAGGATTTACACGGGAGGAAAAGGTATTATTATCGCAAGAACGGTTAAATTTATAGAAAATCAAAACTCTAAACTCTCATCACAAGAAAAACCAGAAAATGATATTAGTCAAAAGGAAACTGTAAATGTGGAACTTAATGACACACCTGAAAATAACACCGAACAAACACTTGAAATAAACAATGAACCTAGAAGATCCTCGAGATCTAATATCGGTGTACCTCCAGATCGACTAATTTACATGGTAAAACATGATCCAATACATGAACCGCAAAGTTGGGCGGAAGTTCAAAATCTCACAAATCCCGTTGAGAAAAATAATTGGATAAAAGCAGCAGAGGATGAAATATCATCGTTAAAAGAACACAACACGTGGACATTAGTAGATCCACCACAAGGAAAGAAAATTATCGGTTCAAAGTGGACCTTTAAAACAAAATATGATGACTCCGGGAAAATACAAAAATTTAAAGCACGACTGGTAGCTCAGGGATTTCTCCAAAAATTTGGGGAAGATTATGATGAAACATTTGCACCGGTGGTGTCCTATACTACAATACGTTCTTTCCTAAACTCTGCAGCTTACCACAAATTAAATGTAAGACACATAGACATTAAAACAGCATTCCTACACGGTGACTTAAACGAAGAACTGTATATGCAACAACCCGACGGTTTTATTAATCCAGGGGAAGAAAATAAAGTGTGTAGGTTGAACAAATCAATTTATGGGCTTAAACAAGCTGCTAGAGCTTGGTACTTAAAAATTGGGAGTTTCCTAAAAACCCTAAATTATGTCGAGAGCAAAGCTGATTCATGCCTCTATGTAAACAATACGTCAGACAACATTTCATTTATTATAGTATATGTCGATGACATATTAATTGCCGGAAATAACGGGCAAATTAATGAAATAATAAGGAAATTAAGCAAAGAATTCGAAGTTAAGGATTTAGGAGAGGTTAGTTTCTATTTGGGCATGAAAATAACTAGAAATGATAGAGGGGATTTCGAAATAAATCAAAAACTCAAAATCGAAGAGTTAGTACGTAAATTAAATTTAGAAATCTCTAAACCAACATATACACCAATGGAAACAAATTACTTAAAATTTGAAGATAATGATAACCCATTAGAAAACAACACCAAATACCGACAAACAATAGGAAGTTTGCTATATTTGGCTACAGTTAGCCGTCCTGACATATTAGCTGCCGTAAACATATTAAGTAGGAGAAATGAAAGTCCAAGAAAAAAGGACTGGGAAACAGTAAAAAGAGTTGTCAGGTATTTAAATACCACAAAAAATCTAAATTTCGTTATCAGTGCCAATGAAAAACCTAAACTGGTAGTTTACGCAGATGCGGACTGGGGAGGAGACAAGTCCAACAGAAAATCAACATCAGGCAGTGTTTTCATGATAGGAGATAATCCTATTCAATGGATCACAAAACGGCAAAATTGTGTCGCTCTTTCGTCGGCTGAGGCCGAATTTATTTCTGCCACGACTGCTGCGAAAGAAATCATGTGGATACTAAAATTATTAAAAGACTTGCACTTGCCTCAAGAGTTACCTATCAAAGTTTTTCAAGACAATATTTCGTGTATAAAACTGATAGACATCGGTTTTACTGGAAAACTGAAACATGTTGACCTGCAATTCAACTACTTAAAGGATCTAAAAGAAAAAGGTGTGATAGAACCCGAATATTGTCCAAGTGACAAAATGACTGGTGATATCTTCACCAAGGCACTTCCAAGACAGATTCACGAAAAACACCGAGAGAAATTGAAATTGATTAGTGGAACTTAAAAGATTTATGGAGCTGAAGGGGGAATTAATAGATGTATTATCATCTCCATAAACTTTTCATTTATTTACTGTCATTTATTTCAGAACTATAAACAAAGTAATATCAACTATAATTAAATTTGACCTTGAACACCGCGAGTGAAAGATTTATAGACTCATAATGACTTTTACTTTTCTCTAAATAAACATTTTCAAACCATTATTTATTTTACAGAACTATTAATTTCAAACTTTATGGAAAATCATGTTATTCTAAATTACTGTTTTATTTCTTTCAACGATGTAGTTTAATGATTGTATAAACAAAATAAGATATTAATTTTTTCCTTTCAAATGTCATAATATAATATAATATAACAATTTATGATCCATAATGATATACTTAAAAATTGTAATTTAAATTCTTCAAGTAGTCTGTAACTTTTCCTAAACCAGGAAGGATGCATAAAAATGCACTCCTAAAATATACAATAATAAAGCTAATTACAACACAGAAATATTTTCAGATTCATTTAAACAAATTCAAATAATTATCTTTTTACATTATTAGTTGTAATATATGCTTATTAGTGAATGCTTAACAACTATGAAGAAAGCCAATTTTGGATTAAAATATGCCTGGAGAAAGAAGCTCCTACTGCACTACTGAATACAAGGTAAGTGAAGAACTTATCATTTTTCTTTAAAGTCTTACCTTGTTGTGATTTATCAATAATAATTTACTCAACATAGTTGATAGATGCACTGGCACACAATGCCCCCCCCCTAAACACACACATAGAAAGTCATTTTCCGCTTTCAAGATGTCTAAAACGAGAAGATATCGCAAAATTTTTTGATTCTAAGAAACTTACAAACAAAAGTCTGTTTTTATGAATATACATTGAAGTTTTTGGTATATTTTTCTCTTGCTTAAAATTTCACCTACCAGTGGCAAGTAAATTGGTAGAATTCCCCACACCTGGGTGTGCATGAACGGGGGTGCCCGGGCACCCAGGGCACCCCCCCTGGCTACGCGCATGATAACTTAAAAAGACAGTACATTTATATTAAATTTGTCAAACAACTTTGAAAATAAAATGAAATAATTTGAAAATAAGGGAAATCTTACGCTACAAGGTTGTGCTCTTGCTCTGGGTATTTACGAGTTACATCTGCAATTTATAATCC
Source organism: Salticus scenicus (assembly GCA_963930645.1). Classification (NCBI taxonomy): domain Eukaryota; kingdom Metazoa; phylum Arthropoda; class Arachnida; order Araneae; family Salticidae; genus Salticus; species Salticus scenicus. Next base: position 150,635,488 of record OZ005651.1, read on the forward strand.
ACTTTTTCCTTCTTTCTGGATTCGAAGAAAATATAAACAGGCGGTGCAATTTTCTGAAGTTATTCGTGCAATTTATTGCAGAAAAACCACCAATAATAAATAGTCAGCCGGTCTTGTGGGATAGAAAATGGCGGATGCGTCAGCCTGTCTATGTAGGAGTTCTAATTAAGCACGTACTTTAGAATGTAGGCAAAAGGTGGGATAAAGCACCAATAGAAAGGCAGACATTTTGCCTACATGCGCAAAAGTTTCAGAATAGCGTCGTTTGTTTATAAACATGCACCTGCTCTATAGGCCGACGCATCGCCGCCATTTTTTGCCTCAGAAGAGGGCAGCATTCCCGCTTGGCGTCTTTATCGCTTTCTTGTGATTTTAAGAAATCTTGATCTGAAGCTACGATCGGTCAACAAAAGCAATAAGCAACAGTAATATTCATAACAACACTCTGCGCAGCACTAGTGTGACGTTAAAACCCAACCATCATAACAACACATTTTTTTTCACATTACATTATCAGGATATCCTGTGGATGTATTGGAAATAGAGATGCAAAAAACCAAGGGAAAAAAAACCGGGAGTTTTCGGGAAAAAACTGGGAATTTTGCGGAGGGAAAAACGAATTAGAAATCTCTAAAGGAAATAATATGTTTTTTACTTAATATAAATGGCAATTTTAAGGACTTTGATATACTGATAAGCTTATAACACTGTTTTAATTTATCATTTTATTTTCAATTTATCAGAAGAGCAGTCAAATCATTAGGTTTTCATATATAAACAAGTCAAACTTTATATATCTGAAAAGATATTCCAATATAAAACCTTTTTTTACTAGATTTAATATGGTGATATTTATATAACTAAACACAATTACAAAATATATAAGCTTAAAAGATAATGATATATGATTATGAGAAAATGATTCTTTGAATCGTAACATGTTATTTTTCTTAGGCTTCTCGATTGGCAAAAATTAGACTTAGGATTGTTATAAGCATTTTTCTCCACAGAACCTCTTACATGTAGTTTTTAATTCCACAAGATAACATTATTTCATAAGCGTAAAATTCAATTAATTTCACTACATTATTCTAGAAAAAATAACATGTTTATTAGCTACTTTTGCACTCAGTCAAAACAATTGTTATTTTTCCTTTGAACACTACAAATTTTAATATTATAATTGTTATTAATATAAAGTTTTACATAAATAAATAAAATTATAGACTTTCCACTTGTGATTCAGTTGGTAAAAATGCTAAGTTCTTTTAGTACATTTATGTATATTGGCTTGTTTCACATTTTCTGTACGTTAAAAACTCTATTAAGAAGGCACATTATAAAGCTCTTTTGTAAATTATTGTCTCAAAATTAAGAAAACTGTCAACTAAAATTTAACAATATAAGGTATATTAAAATTTCTTCTAAATTATTTAAAATTGTTGGAGCAAGCTAATTTTATATTAAATCTTATAAAAATTATTGTAAAGACACCTTATAGACAAAAAATGCCCAAGAATAGAAAGGATATCTTAAGAACATAACAAAATAATATTAATGAATAATGACAGAAACTTACCGTTAGTATTAGCGACGAATTAATTAATTATTTTCTTCGTTTACGGAATGAACATAAACATCGAAGTATCGAAGAAGCTAGAATTAGCGGGAAAGGGAAATGAAATCTACACAGAAGCTGAAGTTGAAATAAGGATCGGAGGCAGTTTATACACAAAAAATATTTAACTAAAGTTATTAAAATATTCATAATTTCAAAATTCCCAGTTTTTGGGAATTTTCAAAATTTCCAGTTTTGTCTTAAATTCCCAGGGAAAAAAACAGGGTGTTTTGAAAACCTTGCATCTCTAATTGGAAATAAGATGTGTCATTAGGGCTGTTTCTGTTTCTTATACATTACATAATGTCGCCAAAACTCAAATACACAGTAATAAAAGATCTTCTTAAATCGATTTATCTATATTAATATAAATAATATGATTAAAGTGACGCATTTTTCTGTATTTTTACATTAACACATGTGAGAAACACAAAGGAAAATATAAGTAATGTTTTATTCTCCTCAAATTATCTTATGGAAATTTGAACATTTTATGTTCTTTTCTTGAGTGATTATAGCAGTTTACCGTTAAAGAAATCTCATATCGTACTTTATTTAGCTAAAACTATGAAATATAATAAAAGGAGTACAGGTAACCTGTATACTACCCAAGCTACCTGCTTAAAATATTTTGCTGAATTCATGTGCAACCATGAGTTAAGTAAACTAAGGCAATCTCCTAACGAAAACCTTTAATTTAAACAAGATAAAAATAAAGTAAAAATATTAGTTACATCCCGCGTAAAGTCGGGAGAAGAAAACAAACAGCATGCTCGGTGAGCAAGATCGAGGATGAATATATAGGTAAAAACAAGTTTGTCAGTTCACTTCAGTTCTGCAACCGCGTCGGTTGCCGTGAATACACAGTTAGCAGTGCCAGGGAGTTCGAGGCAGTAGAATGTTCTGCTGAATCATAGAGTTTGTGAAATGAAGAAAAGTTTTGTTTTCTAGGTAAGGGATACCACCGCAGTACCCCCCTCCTAGTGGAACGTTACCTGGTCATCTAAATCGTGCAGGAAAACGAACTTTGCGTCCACAACGAGTATGTTTCACGTCATCCTCCGAATGTTCGATAGTAGTTTCAGTTGTAGGCTTGCTGCTGTCGGAACTTTTTGTGCAGCTGTCAGTTGCATCATCTGAGTGGGATTCGGGCATGATGAATGCTGGTTTAAGGCGGTCGATGGAAACGAATTTTGGTTTTTCTCCAATCTGCAGCTTGTAGACTTTGTCAGTCCGTTCGAGGATTGTGAAGGGGCCATCGTATGGAGGTTTCAACGGAGGTTGAACTGCATCGTGGCGCACGAAAACTTGTTTGCACCGTTTAAGATCCATAGAAACAAAGGTACGACTTTTGGTGTCGTGGTTGCTAGTTGGAGCTGGAGATAATCTGTGCATAGTCTCTTTGAGAGATTGGACAAATTCAGCTGCGTTGAAGTCCTTTGGCGAAGGTGTGAAAAATTCTCCTGGTAGTTTGAGGGCTGTACCATAGACCAACTCGGCTGTAGTGGCTTGTATGGTCTCACGGAATGCAGACCGCATTCCCAGCAATACTGTGGGTAGGACTTCAGTCCAGTGGTCAGTTAAGTGAGCCTTTAAGGATGCTTTCATAGTACGATGCCAGTTTTCAATTAAACCGTTAGAAATTGGGTGGTATGCAGTTGTGTGAATGTGCTTAATTCCTAACAATTTCAGTAACGAAGTAAATAAATGAGATTCGAATTGTCTTCCCTGATCGGTTGTGACGGTTCTGGGAATGCCGAAACGGGCAATCCAATTTTCATAAAACACTCTAGCCACAGTATCCGCTGTAATATCAGAGATTGGACAGGCTTCAACCCAACGCGTGAAACGATCGATCATTGTTAGACAATATGTGTAACCGCGAGAAGGGGGTAGAGGACCTACGAGATCAATGTTGATGTGCTCAAACCTTTTGTCTGGAACGTGAATATTTTGCACCGGACTGTTAGTATGGCGATAAATTTTTGACCTCTGACATGGTATACATGCCCGTGTCCAAGTTGTGACGTCTTTTCTAATTGAAGGCCAAACAAAACGGGATGTTAGGAGTTTCACCGTAGCTCTTATACCTGGATGAGCGAGATTGTGGAGAGTATTGAAAGCAGCTTTCCGAAATTCTAATGGAAGGTATGGCCGCATATTTCTCGTTGAAATGTCGCAAAAAAGTGGAGCTTCAGTTCCGTCTACTACCATAGGTTTAAATTTTAAAGCAGTGTCGGAGTTCATAAGATCATGTAACTCGCCATCTGTGCTTTGAGCATGTGCCACGGCTGAATAATCTAATGCGCTCGGAACCTCTAAAGCCTCGATTCGCGATAACGTGTCAGCCGGGATATTATTCGAACCTTTAATAAACTGAATGTCTGTACTAAATTGGCCAATATAATCTAGGTGGCGTAGCTGTCTGGGTGAACATTTATCCGATTTCTGTAAAAAGGCATATGTTAGTGGACGATGGTCCGTAAATATTGTGAATTGCCGACCTTCAAGCATATGTTTGAAATGTCGAATGGCAGCATAAATCGCATAAAGTTCACGGTCGAAAGTAGACCATTTTTGTTGGGTCGGGGATAGTTTTGAAGAGAAAAACGCTAAGGGTTCAACATTATGATCACTGTTAAGTTTTTTAAACTGATTGAGTGAGGCGCCCACCGCTGTGTCACTCGCGTCTGTGAAAAGCGTTAAATGGGCTTCAGGGTCAGGATGTGCCAATATAGTAGCCTCAACTAGCTGTTTTTTGCAAGATTCAAATGCAGACTTTTGCACTTCAGACCATTCGATTAATTGATTCTTTTTATTTTTCTGGCCTTTTAGCATATCATTAAGAGGAGCCTGGATATGAGCGGCGTTTTTGACATTTCTACGATAGTAGTTTAATAACCCAAGAAAACGTTGGAGTTCTTTTACAGTTTTTGGTAACTCATATTTCAATATTGGTTCGACGCGTTCTGGTTGCGGTCTAATCCCGTGTTTATTTACCAAATAACCTAAAAACGATAGCTCTGGAACCCCTAAGACGCATTTTTTTAAATTAATACGTATGCCATAGTCTGAGAGTCGTTTCAAGACACATTCGAGGTGTTTCCGATGCTCTTCCTCTGAGCTGCTCGCAATTAGGATATCGTCTAGATAAACAAAAACAAAATCAAAACCTTGTAAAACTTCGTTAATGAATCTTTGGAACGTTTGGGCCGCATTGGATAATCCAAATGGCATGAATACAAATTCGAATAAGCCAAATGGAGTTGTGATGGCAGTTTTTGGTATGTCTTCCGGGTGAACTGGGATTTGGTGATAAGCCCTCACAAGATCTATTTTAGAAAAAATGACTTTTCCATGTAGTTGATTTGAAAAGTCTTGTAAATGAGGCAAAGGGTATCTATCTGGTATTGTTATACGATTAAGGGCTCTATAATCGCCCGTAGGTCGAAAATCTTTTCCCGTTGCGGAATCTTTAGGTACCAGATGTAATGGACTAGACCAGTTTGAAGTGCTTGGCCTACAAATACCATGTTCTACCATGTACTCGAATTCACGCTTAGCTGCCACTAATTTTGCTGGGTGTAACCTACGTGGTCGAGCAAAAACAGGTTGTCCGCGAGTTAAAATTCGATGTACAGTATTATGCTTTATCTCTTTTACTTTGGGATAAGGACGCACTACATCACTGTATTTATTTAAAAGATCCCGGTAAACCGAATTGTTTGCGATTAACGATATCTGTGGTGTATTATCGATCGATTTTTTTCCATTGCTGGCCAGTTTAGTAAGTGGATCTTTAAGACGTCCATTTTTAAGATCTATAAGTAGTCCAAAATGTCGCAAAAAATCTGCACCGATGATAGGTTTACTGACGTCAGCAAGAACAAATGGCCACTGAAATTTGCGTCTTAAGTTTAAACTTAAAGTAATCACCTTAACACCATAGGTATTGATGGCTGAACCGGATGCGGAATACAAATTAATGTTATTGTTTTGTTTAAAACTTTTTCCTCGATGAGGTAAAACACAGACATCACTACCGCTATCCACTAAGTAAGTTAATTTTGAAACAGGGTCGGATATAAAAAGGCGGCTTTTGTTATTAGGCTTGAAATCACATTGCGCCAGGGTATGCGATTTCCCAATTAGTTTTCCGGTTTTTTAAAACGACACGGAGATTTACATCGTTTTGCTTGTTCCCCAAATTTGAAGTGATACCAACATAGATCATGTTTCTTTGGCGTTTTTGAACGAGGCCTGTGCGGGGTAAAATCGCGCTTTTGACGTTCACGACCTCGTGAAAGGCGTTCGACCTGTTTAGTAAGCTCAGCAATTTGCATGCGCAATTCGCTTACCTCGGAAAATGCATCATTTTTATTTTTACATCGTACTTCATCGATGCTAGAGCTTGCCGTTTCATGAATTTTATCGGCCATTAATGATAATTTGTCCAAATTGTCCTCGGAAACTGAAAGGATAACTTGAGCCTGATTAGGTAGGCGCTGTAGCCAGAGTGTCTTAAGAAAATCCTCCCCAACTGTTTTGCCTGCTAATTCTCTCATTTTCCTTAATAAATGTGAAGGTTTGTCATCTCCTAAAGTTAATTCAGAGAGAACGGCTTTTAATCTCCTCTGATCAGAATCGGAAAATTCTGCTATTAAACGCGACTTTAGAGTTTCATATTTGTCAGTTTGTGGCGGTGTTAATACGATATCGCTGGCGTAACTCAAGATATCGGAAGTTAGAGCGGAAACTACACAATAGTATTTAGTAATGTCTTGAGTTATTCCCGAAACAACAAATTGTGCTTCAATACTTGCAAACCAAAGTACGGGATGTTTATCCCAAAATGGCGGTAATTTTATCCCAATTTTGTTAACTTCGGCCTGACCGTCTGGCATGATTATTAAAGCTCAAATAACTAACACTGAACAAAAATATGAGGTCCTACCTTGTTATTTAGATGAACTGGAATCGTCGTTGATGCTTGCCTCCGGAGAATGCCGATGGTGTAAATCCACTTAGCACAAAGCACATAATCCGTTACACATGGGAAAACACACGTGTATAAAAACGTAGCACTTGAAAAATGACGAAATAGTGCACGAAAGAGCTTTTAAACATCATTGTCGATTAAATTCATGCTGAATCACTGAATATTTTTGCCGATGGAAAGAGATTGAAAAGGATTGCCTGGCTGCGATTCCAAACTTAGGGTCACCACTACAGGTAACCTGTATACTACCCAAGCTACCTGCTTAAAATATTTTGCTGAATTCATGTGCAACCATGAGTTAAGTAAACTAAGGCAATCTCCTAACGAAAACCTTTAATTTAAACAAGATAAAAATAAAGTAAAAATATTAGTTACATCCCGCGTAAAGTCGGGAGAAGAAAACAAACAGCATGCTCGGTGAGCAAGATCGAGGATGAATATATAGGTAAAAACAAGTTTGTCAGTTCACTTCAGTTCTGCAACCGCGTCGGTTGCCGTGAATACACAGTTAGCAGTGCCAGGGAGTTCGAGGCAGTAGAATGTTCTGCTGAATCATAGAGTTTGTGAAATGAAGAAAAGTTTTGTTTTCTAGGTAAGGGATACCACCGCAGGAGTATTCTAAAGTTACACAAGACGATAAAAGTAATGACTGCCGTTTATTTATCAATGAAACCCGCCGGGTACACGTGGCAACCCTAATGCAACAAAATGTCTGATGCGCCAGCCAACACCTCCTGTAATAATGCCTCCGAGCTGAGCTCTACGTCATGGAAGTTCGGCTGATTTTATCCAATCAACACTTCCTATGATACATGTTGGATCGTGGGGATTGGATGAAATCGGCCGATCTTCCGTGACGTAGAGCTCACCTCGGAGGCATTATTACATGCGTTGTTGCGCCAGCTCGTATTTATAGGAGCCTTACCTACGGTTAATGAAGTTCTGGCTATGGTGAGTGGTGGTAACCTTGGGGCTTACTTTATTCCTATCGAGATCATCTAGATATCGAGAGTGACGTCACCATGACGTACCGAAACGAAACCTGAATACCGTTTTCTCAGTTTGCTACTTTATAAGGAAAGGGGACGTGACGTCACTCGCAGTCAAATTATGGGTAAAGTGGCAAAACACTGGTATTTCCCCCAATCCTGGTCTATCTTTTGCTACTCGAGAGTGGCAAAGATTGATTGACGGAGCGTTTGTTTGTGAACATGCCCTTTCCTTATTCCACATTTTTCGAGACGGTCTCGAAAGTAAACATTCGTTATCAAAACGAAGCCTACCAGTGATGCCAGATTGGGGATTTTGTCCCCATTTTGGGGATTTTTGAGGCTTCAGGGGACAATTTTGGGGACCAAATGTTTGTGGGGACTTTTTTGGGGAATTCTAAAATTTTTGGGGACAAATTTGGGGAGATCTTCAACTTTCTGTCCATGAAGATAGAGGGGAGGAGGGAAAACGAGATAGGGGATTCGGCAGAAAAACGGACCAGAAAATTTAGTTAATCAACAGGTCACTAGATGGCGCAAAGATTAGCCGTTATAGCAGATTAGCATTGAAAGCTTATGGAAATAATTGCTTTTTAATAAAATTTAAGTAATTTTAGGTACTTATTTTTAAAAAATTGGCTAGAAATTGTTATGCCATTAATGTGAAAATATAGAGAAATAAAGTGATTATTTGAACATTTTTATATTTATTTTATTTTTTAATTGTTACTTTTTAAATCATTAATTCTAAATGCTAAGATATATATATATATCACTTTTTAATGTAGAAATTATTTAAAAATTTTATAATTTTTATTTTAATCAATTAATTTTGAAAACTAAGATACATTTGTTTTTTAATAATGATTTTAAAAATAATAAGTAATAAATAAAATTTTCCAAAATAGTTAAACTAATTTTTTTTTTTTTTTTTCTAATTTTCATTTCTTTTTTTCATCTTTATATATATAATTTTAGATGATTTAGATTAATTGTAGCTATTTAAAAATTTTAATTGGGTGTAACATTTATTTTTATAATTGAATGAATCAAATAAATAAATAATAAAAATAGAATAGTAATTTAAAAAGCCTCTTTTTACCTTTTGATTAAAAATGCTTCGTTTTTTAAAAGCTAATGGTATAAATTTTTTAATTAAAATTGAAATGACTAGAAAAAATAATTTTAGCACGGAAATAATGTAAGTTTTGATTCTGATAAAATTTTAAAATCATTTTTACATCACATACAAAGCCTATATTTCATAAGTTTATTTTTCTTCGAAGTAAAACATGCTCCAACTATAGCAGTATGTGTCTGCTCTCGAAAATAGTCAGTGGGAAGTGCTTGGTTCGAATCCAGGTCACGGTCGTCAAAATAAACGTTCGGCGTTTTCCGTGGTTGACTGCAATACTTGAGTAAATACAGGCTAGGTCCCTTTAAAAAGACCAATATGAAGGCGATCCACCTAGGTTTAAGACCTAAGTTAAGTAAAACAATATCATGGGGGGGGGGAGTGAATGTTTTGATTATTTTGCAAGAGATTTTTCCACAGTAAGTTTATTGCATTTAATATATTTTATTAATTTTTCAGGTTATCAGTTGATAAATTTAATTTTTTACAAGCTGGTTTTTTTTTTAACATTTTAAAAGTTGTTGATGGTTTTAGGATTGAGGCCGATTGGTTGCACTAGGGTCCTAGGTCTGTGTGAGAGTGCCTTACATGGGGTCTTTCTAAGGGATCTTAGCCTTATTTAACTTAGTTTCGGAGAAAATCACCGAACACTTCGAACGGCTAGGCCGACGAGCGCGACCAGGGATCAAACCCAGCACCTCATGTCTACAGCTTCAATGACAGGACCACTTGGCCGTTAGTGGATCCTAGCATTCTAAAAGCTAAAACTTTTATTATTACTATTATTGTTGTAAGAATACAAAATAAATTTGGAATAACGATTTAAATAACCGCATTTTTCCTTTCCATTAAAATCGTTATCATTTTCTAAAAAAATAATGGTACAAATTTTTGAATTAATTTTTGAATGACAAAAAAATATAATTTTGGCAGAGAAATAATGCAAATTGTTTTAGATAAAACTGTGAAGTAACTTTTACACTGCATACAAGGCATACATTTTATCAGTTAAATAAATTTCTTACTTTAAAATAAACTGGTTGACGTGCAGTGCCTGGTTCGATTCCAGGTTGCACTCGTTAACTTCATCGTTCGGAGTTTTCCATGGTTTTCTTCAAAACTCGAGCAAATACACTAGGCTAGGTCTTAGCAGAAAATACAGAATTAGCAGGGTGGGGGGGGGGGGAGTAATGTGTTGATTATTTTACAAGGACAATTTTATCTTCATCCCACCGAGTTTACTACTCTTAATATATTTTATAAACTTTTCAGGTTTTCAGCTCTTATAAATCTTATAAATATGCCTTATAAATTTCTCAGATTTTCACGTAACAGATTTTCTTACAATCTGGGGGAGGGAGGGGGAGCAAGAAGAATTCAGAAGTATGAATGCAGAATTCTTATACAAGAGATAGCTGCAATTAATCCAAATCACTTAAAATTATATGTTTTTCAAAAAGGAAAATTAGAAAAAAAAGAAAAAGGAAATAGTTTAACCATTTGGAATTTTTAGTTATTTATTTCATTTTTTACATTCTAAAACTGAAATACATTATTCTTTCTTTACTAATGAATTTAACAAAAATTTAATGATTCGAAATGGCATTATTTACCTTATGATTAAAATTTTTGACTAAAGTTAAAGGATAAGCTTTTGAATTATAATTGGAATAACTAAATTAAAACTAAAACATGCATGTGGGAAGTGCCTGGTTCAATTCCAGGTCACACTCTTCAACTTGGCCGTTCAGAGTTTTCCATGGTTCACTTCAAAATTCGCTTAAATACAGGCTAGGTCCCTTCAAAAAGACCAACATGGAGTCAGTTCACCTATGTCTAGGATCTAAGTGCAGATAAATCATTCTTAACGTGTGGTGGGGAATGAAATATAGGTTTGTTTATTTTGCAAATAGAATGTTATCTTCATCCCACTAAAAATTAAATTAATTTTATTTTTGATAATTATTTAAATAAATTTATAATTAAATTACTTTACTTTATAAATTTCTCAGGTATTCAGTTCATGGATTTAAATTTTTTGCAAACTGACTTTTTTTTTTTTTTTTTTTTTTTAAGCATAACCATTATTTATAAATTTTATTTATTTATTTATTTTTCATTCAAAAAGCTAATTCTATACATATTATTTATTTATTATGATTTTTTTTTTCTTAGAGCAGAGGTTTACAAATTCGCTTTTCACCTTTTGATTAAATTTGTTTTGTTTTGTTTTTAAAAAATAATAGTATAAATTTCTGAGTTGAAGTTGGGATAACTAAAAAATTTTTAACATAGGAATAAAAGAAAATTGTTTCAAATAAAACCTTTGAAGGCACTTTTGCATACAAGGCATATATATCAGTTACATTTCTTTCTTCAAAATAAACTGGTTAATGGGAAATGCTGGGTTCGATCCCAGATCACGATCGGCAGTTTAAAAGCTTCGAGTTTCCCGTTTTTTTTTTTTTTTTTTTTTTTTTTTTTTTTTTTTTTAACTCGCGTAAATATGGACTTGGTTTCTTTAAAAAAGTGTTGGTGTTGATGTTTGGGATTAAGGCCGATTGACTACACTTGCGTCCTAGGCCTGAAGGAGAGTGCCTTCCGTAGAGGTCTTTCTAAGGGATCGTAGCCCGTATTTACGCAAGTTTCGGAGAAAACCACGGAAAATTCCGAACGGCTAGACTGACAAGCGTGACCTGGGATCAAACCCGGCACCTCACGTTTCCTTAATAGGACTACTACGGAGGCAATGCACCTAGGCTTAATTACAGTCAATTAGCTTTAACTTCTATATTACTACCTCCAAATAAAGCATAATTAGCAGGGGGTGGGGTATAAATATCTTATATAATGCATATATTAAAACTGCCTTAATCATTTTCTAACGAATTCTTCTCCTTCATAGTTCATTGCGTTTTCTATATTTTGCATATTTCTAAAGTATTCATTAAAGTTTTTACATCAAGGAATAAAATTCTTTAAAATAAAATATGGAAGAATTTATGAACAGGAAAAAATATATAAGAAATAGCTGAAATTTATCCATAACTTCGAAAATTATGTTAAATAAAATTAGGAAAAGTAAGAAAATAACGTGTAAGTATATTGGAAAATATTACAAATATATTCCCACGTGAGTTTTATGAGAACCTATTAAGTCTAATATAATTCATATATATTTAAATTTTGTCATTCCCAACTCCGTTTAAAAAATTAATGTTGCTATGGAGAGTCGTCAATAGATGGCGCGAGGGTCAGCCGTGATAGCAGCCTCAGTCAAAATCGAGACCATTTTCGTAATACGGCGTTAGATTTCCTCTAGCTTCATGTTTCTGTCAATGTTGGCAACGTAATGATTTATCCCTACGACCAGGGATTTTCAATAGCTTTATTGTTATTTGGGGATTTTTTTCAAAAATTACCTTCATTTGGGGAAAAATCTGAGCTTAAATCATAGAAAAATCTGCTTGATATTTTTTTTGAAAATTTTTTTATTTTCCCTTTTTAGTAGAAATCGTAGAAATCAAGTTGGGGATTTTTTCGTGAAAAACGCCTGATTTGGGGAAATTTGAAGACCTGTTTGGGGAAATAATTTTCGACTATCTGGTATCACTGAAGCCTACTGTGTTTGCGAGACGTTGTCGAAAGCGAATTGTAGAAGCATTTTTCAATATGGCGTCTACATTATTTCTGTCACTTTTAATGGATTTCGAACAAAATAGAAGAATTCAGAGAAATTATTTAAGAAATCGATCTTCCAGATGTGAGATTCACCAAACTATTCAATCTGGATAAAGAAACTGTGATATTTCTCTGCGACGAAATAAAACCGTGCCCTATCATAACTACATACTATCATAAATAACTACATCATCCTCTCAGTTCTTTTCCTTCATATTTATTACATTGATATTTTATGCTTTTTTCTCTCTCTCTGTCTGAATAGTTATGAAAATTCCGATGGTTTCAAATTGTTTTTTAATTGTTATATGCTTTGTAATCGTCATTGTTTTAATTTTATCAGGGCAAGTTTGTTTTCGATTTTAACATTTTTCTAATAGACACTAAATAATCTTTATTTACTTTAACATAAATTTCAAATTAATTCAGATGCATTAATAGTAATAATAATAAATACTTGGTATATCTTTAAATGACTTAAACTTTTTCATCATCTACCTATTATATCTATTTCATTGATATAAAATACCACATTATATAAAAATATAAATATGGCGTAAAATTGTTTCTTATACATAGGCGTAGCCAGCTTTTCATGCGGGGGGGTGCCCAAATTTTAATTTGAAATTTTCATCATAGATATACATACATAGTACGCATATGTATGTACGTAAGCGTGCGTATGAGTATTTTAATATACGTGTATTCATATAATTGTCGGTAAATGTACATAATAAATGAATTATGTTATTGCATGCACAGGCATATATTATATATATATATATATATATATATATGTAGTAGCAAGTTCTTCTCTTTCCCCTGACCTGGTTTTCCCGCAACGCAGAGTTCAAACGGATGATCATTTGACGGAGTCTCGGAATATTGAGGGAAGTGCCTGCTGCTGACGTGGATTGTGTTACTTCCTGTTTGGCGCGGCTGCTAAGAGAGCGCTGAAGGAACGACATTCAGTTTTCGACGGGGCGTTCAGATGGAACGTATTGACTGTTTTCTTTTGAGTTTTCGACGAGACTTTTGACGGAGCAATGTGCTCAATAGACGTAATGACTGTTTTTAGATTACTTCGTTTTTTTCTGTATATATGTAAATTACAATTTAATCTTTTATTAAATTTATAATTAGTAAATAAGTATTAGTTTTCTGTTTAACGCCTACAAAAGTGTGCCATCCCACAAGTCAGAAGTGGGATCAAGAATAAAATCTACTGGATCAAGAATAAAATCTACTGGATCAAGAATAAAATCTACTTCATAAATGATAGAACGCGAATTTTAATTTTAGGTTTGGATAGAACGCGAATTTTGATTTAAAGTGAATTTTGATAGAACGCGAATTTTAATTTAAAGTAAATTTGGATAGAACACTTTTTTTTTAAAGTGAACTTTTTTTTAAGTGGAAGAACTGTATAAACATTTGTTGGACTGAACTTTTTTTATTCTTAAACCATGATTCAACTAGTTGTGTGTGTTTCTACAAATGAGTGCCGACTACAACTATGTGGATAAACGAGTGATAAAGTGTGTGATAATACTTCGTGATCAACAGAAATGTTTACACCTGTGAAATCAGCTTAAACTTAAGCAACGAAGTATCTGCGAATTCTGTGATATAACCACGGATCAACGAGGGTTTTAAGGATTAAAAACAACAGCTATCTTCTCTTCTAAGGTACGTACATTTTATCTTCTTATAAAATGGTATCTCTGGGAGATATTCCCAAAATTGGTATTGCACTAGGAAAAGAAAAGTACAGCAAAATTAAAATTCTACATCGGTTTCTCTTTAATGACGAAGGAGATCGTAAAAGCCGATGCAGAATAAAAAAATTTTCCGGCTTTAACTTTGTCGTAGATGATGAAAATTATATAAAGAAACAAAAATTTATCGACGAAAATTTTTCATTGAATGAATTGATTACTATTAGTAATGTATTAAATGTCCCTTTTGATGGGAGTAAAGATGAGTTAAGAGATAGATTGTTGCTGAATCTGTGCGATATAGAATTGTTAAAACGGGAAAATTCTGAAAATAATTCGGATGAGGAAGATTCGGAAAACGAATCGAACAGTGAATCCGAAAGTAGTGGCGATAATGATATTGAAAAAATTGACTCCTCTGTGCAATGCCATATCAGCAAAAATAAGTGTTATAATGATAGTGACAATGTTATTGATGATTATAATAAGGGTAAAAAAAGTATAAATTATAGTAATAATGTGAATAATGGATCACTTGGTGCAATTTCTTTCAATGATTTTGAAAATTCTATGTCAAAATTTAGCGGCGAGCCGCATGAGAACATAATTGAATTCTTTAATGAATTTGAAGAGTTATCAGAAATGTTTAATCTTAATGAACTACAAAAAATAATTTTCTGTAAAAGGTCTTTGAGCGGAAATGCTCTGTTATTTGTAAAATCCGAAAAAGGATTATTAACGTATAAGAAACTAAAAAATGCACTTATCGAAGAATTCAAGATCGAAATAAATTCTGCCTCCTTGCATGACATTTTAAGTAAAAGGAAAATGAAAATTACTGAAACAGTTACAGAGTATTTTTTAAAAATAAGAGAATTAAGTAAAAACGGGCACATTGAAGATGCCGCGTTAATGCATTACGTGATCCAGGGAATAAACGATAAAAGTGAAAATAAACTAATTTTGTATGGGGCTAAAAATATTCGTGAATTTAAAGAGAAAATTAAGTTATATGAAATATATAAAAAAGATAATGAGAAAAATAAATTCAGATTTAATAAAGTAGATTATAATGTAAATCCGAAGCACGCAGCTTATAACGTACATGAAAAATTTGGTCCTAGAAATGAAGTAAATAATAAATTGTGTTATAATTGTGGTGAAAAAAATCACTTATCTAGAGATTGCCCTCATAAGGCCAAAGGCCTTAAGTGTTTTACGTGTAAGCAGTACGGGCATAAAAGTTCGGAGTGTCCAGGTTCAAAACCAGAAGTTGATGCACTGTGTATTAATGTAAATCAAAATATGAGTAAAATTATACAAGTAAATGATGTAAATTTTATTGGAATTATTGATACAGGAAGTGAAGCAACATTGTTGCGTAAAAGTTCTTTTGATAGGTTGAATGTAAATAAATTGAATTTAATAAGTACCACTTTGAAGGGGATCGGAAGAAGTTCAATAAAGCCGTTAGGCTCATTCGACGCCAATCTTAAAGTTGATGATTTTAAAAATAAAACTGATGTTTATGTTGTACATGATGATTTAATTCCCTATGATATAATCCTCGGTATGAATGTATTAATGTTAAGTGAAACAACAATTAATGAAAAAGGTATTTTTGTGAAAAATAAGTGTAATTCTCTTGAGGTAAATTTAGTAACAGTACTCCCTGTAGATAAATATCAAAGTGAAATTAAAACGAATGTTGTTGTTGATGCCCCTATGAACTGTAAGAACAAAAATTTTGAAAAATCCCTAGAAATAAATGAAACAGTAAATAGTGTTGAAAAATGTGAAATTAAAACTCCCCAACCTTGTTATGCTGTCAAAAAACCATTAGAATCTTCCGAAAAAGCCATAAGTGAAAATGACGATAAAGACGAAAGCGACGAGAGTGATGACGATAAGATGCTTTCAGAGGATGATAGTAGTGTAGATGATGACAGTGATGAAGAAGAGGAGCCTCGACGACAGAAACAGAGTCATACGAACATTTTCCAGATAGATGATGATAGTGATGAAGAGGAGGAGCCGCGACGAAAGGGACGAAGCCAGACGAATATTTCCCGAATGAAGTCGACAAATCCAGAAAACACTTACTCGAAGAAAGATGAAAAACAAGCCTTACTTAGAAAAATTTCACAGTTAGCCGAAGAGTTGAAAAAGTTAAAAGAAAAGGTTGACGAAAATTCCAAACTCCTTAAAAGGAAGAAATCCAGAAAAAAGCCATCGACGATAGATTCCATCGAGTGTAAAAGACAGAATATGCCTAAAGAAGAGACTGCCAGTGTCAATTTAGGAAAGTTGTTCATTCCATCACTTCCACTGAAAACCACGATTGGTGAAATAGCCATATTATTTCCCAAAGCTGTACAAATAAAATTAGAAGTTTTCCCTACATATAAGACTGCCATCATAGACTTTTCAACTGAACTTGATGCAACAGACGCCTTAAAAGGCATTAAGACTGAAAATGATCGATTGGAGGGTCTCGAGTTCGAGTCCCAAAATAATTTCGAACCCCAAAGTAAAGATTTGAGTACACATGATAAAAAACAATATTCTAGAGGTAAAAAGAAAAATAAAGCTAAATGCAAGTCGAGCAGACGTCCACGAAAAACTGATAACGTAAGCAACCAAGTTGCCGTAAATCCACAACTGACTTTCTTTCATGACTTTAAAACAGTGAAATTTAAAAAGGAAAATAGTGATAGAAAAAATAGAAATGGATGCCATGAAGGCTCCTATTGCACGTCTACCCACACTGAATTCCTCAAATGGGGAATAACTTTAAAAAAATGTGTCAGATATGAAAATTCTCAAAAATTTGTAAATAAGTTGTAAATATTATGTTTTTATTTTGTGTTGCTTTTGTGTTTTTTTTTTTTTTTTTTTTTTGTATTTTTCAGTGTCACCGCCTGGAGGTCCAGCCGGATGCAGGACGGCCGAATCTGTAGTAGCAAGTTCTTCTCTTTCCCCTGACCTGGTTTTCCCGCAACGCAGAGTTCAAACGGATGATCATTTGACGGAGTCTCGGAATATTGAGGGAAGTGCCTGCTGCTGACGTGGATTGTGTTACTTCCTGTTTGGCGCGGCTGCTAAGAGAGCGCTGAAGGAACGACATTCAGTTTTCGACGCGGCGTTCAGATGGAACGTATTGACTGTTTTCTTTTGAGTTTTCGACGAGACTTTTGACGGAGCAATGTGCTCAATAGACGTAATGACTGTTTTTAGATTACTTCGTTTTTTTCTGTATATATGTAAATTACAATTTAATCTTTTATTAAATTTATAATTAGTAAATAAGTATTAGTTTTCTGTTTAACGCCTACAAAAGTGTGCCATCCCACATATATATATATATATATATATATAAAGAATAATGATATAATTCAACTAGCAGAACTACCCGACGATTCTTGGGTTGAAGTAGTGTTTAAAGAATCTAAGAGAAATTTACAAAGATTCTGATTGTTCAGAAGTTTGAGGTGAATGAAATTTTCCATTGAACAGGTACTTTCAGCATGGTATGGCCGTTGGCAATTAGTTCCTTGCCTGTCAGGAGTGGGGTTCGAACCCAAAATTTTCCATTGTAACAAAACATTGCAGGTGAGGCTCTGAGACAATTTTTAGCACTACAATTTCCACAAACATTTACCAATTTTCCTGCGCTGACGCTGACAATACTATTAGACGCATAATCAAAAGTTGAAGCATAGTTAAATGTACACTAAAAACTAATTAGCAGCCTCCAATACTTGATAAATTGTATTATTTATGACGTTTTGGCATCAGCTTGAATTCAAATATGCCGTTGCTCTTCAGTTTCTTCTTGTTTTTTTCACCTCTGTCTGTTGAGCATCTGCACGATACCTGTCTAGTCGAAATACAGTGGTACTTTCTAGTCTCCTACAACTTTCCTTTTACCTAGTTATTCCTGAAATATTTCTTGAATTTATATAAGATGTGGCTGTTGAATAATTTCTTGCTGCTTCTTCCTCTGTCATATTCGCTCTCTTTACAGCAGAAGTCTTTCCTTAGAAAAAACTTCTTTTGGAGGTATAACAGATTCATTTTTTCTTATAGGTACTAAACGTCAGTTTTAACTAATTATATGACTGTTGTGTTTTAGAATAAAATGTTGATATTTAGAAAAAAAAAAAAAACTAATTAAACTATCTTAATAAAATTCATATTAGAGCCATTTGAATTGAATGTGAATCCCAAACAATCAATCAAAATTAGAAATTTTGATTTTAATGTAAGTACTGAATTCAAAACCTAAAATTATTAAATAAAAATACAAAGCCGATGTTAAAAATCAAATGTTTAATATTGTAAAGCTATAATGACATCAATTTTATTTTATTTTCATTTTATTTTTCACGCGTAAAAAAATATTCATTTGTTTTGTACCATAATGATAATTATTATTATAATTATAAAAAATAAAGGACTTGTAATTTTTTTTTTATCAGCTCCGTATTTGTTTATAATGTTGAAGATAACATAAGTTTTTTTTTTTTTTTAATTAATATTGTTTAAACTAATCCGGTTGAAGTAAAAAATATAGCATTAGCTAGATTTTGTCTTGATTAATTAGTATACAGTTTTCAATAGTGATAGGTTGAACGAACAGTGTAGTTCTGCATCGAAAACTAAGAAATCCTAACTGATTCATAAACAGATATAGATTTATACGTATATATAATGTCAAAAATAATTTGAAAAACAAAGAGTTTTGCACACATTTTTAATGGAAAAGCAGAATTTAATTTAACAAAATGGAAGGGACGAGGTCAGAAATGGAACTTGAGACTTTTGATATAACCCGTTAGTGCTCGACAAACTGAGCTGTACGGTTGATATACGACCAATACTAAACAATCATCAGATGGAAATTTTCATTTGATTTTCAAATAGAAATCTAGGCTTCCTTACATAATGAGGGATTAGTATGAGCCAGATCTTACCCGTATTTCAGTTGGTTATATGTGAATCTTACTAGAATATAATTATATTGTGGTAAACTCTAAACTGTGGTGACTAGACTATAATATGAAAACTTTAAGAAAATCGCAATAAATAAGCTCATAAGGTGATATTATCAAAGGCAGGGAAGGGTATGAACGCAGATAGAGCATTTCTGTCTCCGATTGGTCTCTGATCATCAGCTGAATGGATTGCCAAATGACGATCGCACATATTTCATAAACATTGCATAGAATTGGAGGGAAGCAACGAAAGGAACTCACACCAACAAAATTCCACAGAAAATAAACACAAAGTAAAGTTAATGTATCGAAGCAGAAAAAAGGTGTCGAATGACAGTTGATGCAGAATGCCAAATGACCATCATACATCAGAAGTGCATGAAAAATGGCATAAAATAGCAAGGAAATAACAAAAGAAACTCCTTAAAATAAAATTGCGCTGAAAATCAACATAAGGTAACACATTTGCCAGGCACTATAAGTGAATGAGGGATTCTGCTTTCGAAGCTGGTAGACGGGTGGTGCCGGGTTCGAATTCAGATTAAGCCCATCAGTGTAGCCGTTGTGAGTAGTTTTCGCCCTAATTTGAGCGACAATTTTCGATAAGCTAAAAATAAACGCAATTTACATTCACTTAAAAGTAAGGAAGATGCGCTTCATTACAACGTTTTTTGGGTAGATTTTTTTTTTTTGAGGGGGGGGGGGAGAGGGGTGATTATATTTTTCGGAAGCGTGGTGTTTTACTACACCCAACAAAACTCTTCATTTAGCGAATATAACTATATTATTAGAACGTTTTAGGCTGTAATTAAACTAAAAACATTTTTTAAATAATTCAGAGAACTTTTATCCAAACCACTTTTTGAAGCTTACCGACTTCAATTATCATTTCAAGTTCCCACCGCTTATAATATACATTCAGAAAACTTAAAAAATAAAATAAAATTAACCATAGAGAAGTTCCATCAACAAACAACAAAATTTTTAATTTTATTTTGCATATCCTTATAAACAGGTCCCATTTGTCCAGTCTCAGTCAGAAATATCATGCAATATCAGAGTTCCATTCCATGATATTGGGATTAAATAGGATTGCGAGTTCTTTGCGACTGCATTAGTGTCTAGGCTTGGGTGAAGTGTTCCTCACGGAGAGGGGACTATCAAGGTTCCTAGCTTATATTCACACAAGGTTTTTTTTTTTTTTTTTTTTTTTTTTTTTTTTTGTGGGGGGGGGGGGGAAGCTTTAAACAGCTAGGCGGTCGAAACGCTCTGTTCAAACTTGGCACCTCTGATGTGCCAGCTCTGAGAGCATTGCCGCATTTGGTATTTAGGAACAGCAAGAAATACAGTGAATATATATACTAGCAGACTTTGCCGCTTCGTTGGTCGCTACATTTAAGTGAATTCTCAAATTACCATATCATTATTAATAGAATCTGAAAAAATCAAAAAAGGAAAAAAAAAAAATCACTGAAATTAGATGAAACCTCAGCTAAAATTCCCACTGCGTTATGTAGGGATTTTTTCCGCTTGCAACATGAGGATTCGGGTTTCCATTGCCACCGGCAGCGATTTACCCGCAATTCACCTTCTCTCTCTCTCGCGGGTAAATTAGAAGTTTCACGAAATTCCACCAAAATGCATATTGCGTACACTTAAACAACAACCACTCACCAAAATTCACCATTCTAAGATAATTTGGAGCATATTTTTTGCCCCCCCTTCCTCTACGGGAAGTTAGAAAGTCAGTTCGAAAAATCACTTTGTGGTGTGTGTATTGGGAACGTATAACTAATCGACACATCAAAATATCGTTTATCTGAGATAATTTGGAGCAGAGTTATTCTTGAAAAGGCGTCCCCCCTGCCTTTAAAAAGCGGTGAGAGGAAGGGAAAATTTAAGAAAATTCATTTGTTGTACTTGTTCGGTACGCATAATTAAACCACAGATAAAAATTAATCTGAGATAGTTTAAAAATGTGTTTATTCCCCTCCACCCACCCCCAGGAGGAAATTGAGGGGATTTTCATAAAACCTAGTTATGCTCATAAAGAATCCACGCACTAAAATTTGTGACTGCAGCTTCCATAGATTTTCCAGGACAAATTTAGCGCTAAAAGGGGATCTCGAATTTGCCTCCTTATAACAACCCCCCCCCCCCCCCCCAAAAAAAAAAAAAAAAAAAAAATGAAAGTTGCAAGAAACCAAAAACGGGTTTTCTGAAATATACTGAAGAAGACGCATGGCTGTTTTTAATAACTTTATACCACTTTTGGTATCTATTCAAAAATCCGGAATTTCAGAAATTTCCCTCTGAAAATCAATTTTTCTCCCTCCTCCCCCTTAAAAATACAAAAATCTAAAATCGCAGAAAATTTTATTTTCGTTTTCAAGTCTAGTCTCTTCATGTGCAATTTCTTCATAGTAAAGTAATTTGGAGCCGAGTTATGCTTACTAAAGAGTTTTTGACTTTTGACCCTCAGGAGACAAACAGAGAGGGAATTTTGGAAAATTTGATAGATTTACTTTTAAGCTGGGTACAGACCTAAATTCTTGCCAAATGTCGTTGAATTGCGTCCAGCCATTCTCACGTGAAACCCGGACAAAAATAGTTGATAGATGCACTGGCACACAATGCCCCCCCCCCCCTAAACACACACATAGAAAGTCATTTTCCGCTTTCAAGATGTCTAAAACGAGAAGATATCGCAAAATTTTTTGATTCTAAGAAACTTACAAACAAAAGTCTGTTTTTATGAATATACATTGAAGTTTTTGGTATATTTTTCTCTTGCTTAAAATTTCACCTACCAGTGGCAAGTAAACTGGTAGAATTCCCCACACCTGGGTGTGCATGAACGGGGGTGCCCGGGCACCCAGGGCACCCCCTCCCCCCTGGCTACGCGCATGTTATAACAATATATTTCCTTCATTTTAACTTCGGAAAATTTTTAATCACTCATACTCACACAACAGTTGTTAGCAATTAAATTATTTTCAAATGACTAATATAATTTCTCTTTACTGACAACAATTTCATATTACAGTCGTCAGCAAATAAATACTGCACTTAATACTGTTTTGTTAAATAAGTCATTTTGAATCATGTTCTTAGACAAGGATTTTTTTAACATATTTAAAATATACAACCTTTTATTAACCATGTCTCAAAGACATTATTAACTTATAAAATATACAACATTTTATTAACTTCATGTCTCAAAGACATGAAGTTAATAAAAGGTTGTATATTTTAAATATGTTTTTAAGGATTTATTTAATAGAACAGTATTAAGCATGAAAAATCATGTATAATAGGAGAATTAGAATTTTTTGTTTTTTGTGTGCATGAAGTGTATATACATGTATGATACAGGGCTCCCATGGGTCAGGGAAAACCTGGAAAAGTCAGGGAAAATTGTAAATGTTGCTCAAAAACCTGGGAAAATGATGATATAAACCTGGAAAATGCTTTTTGAACATTCAATTTATATCACAAGTCACGTTACTATGTCGTCTTTTATGTTGAGAGCTATGTTTTGTTTTATACCGTGAGCTATTTTTTATGTCACGAACCAAATTTTGTGACTAGAAATTTCTAAAAATAGACCAGGAAAAGTCAGGGAATTTTATTTTTGAAATTGATTGGGAACCCTGATGATAGTGATTGCTACAAAACAGATTTTTGTGCATTTTAAGATTGATACACAGCAAGGTAACAGAACCCAGTGATTTTTTTTATGTGTGCGAAGTGTGTATACGTGCACAGTGGTGTATGTTGTAATATGGATTTTCCTACATATTTTAGATTCATGCACTGCAAGGTAGCAGCAAACAGTGAAGGCTGTTTTTTTTCATGTGCATAAGAGTACATATGTGCATAACAGTAATTGTTACAGAACCGAGTTTTGTAATTCATACACAATAAGGTAGCAATCCCAATGGCAGAAAGTTTTGAAGCTGTCTGTGACAGGCTTTTAAAATTTTATAATCTGTCTGCAAAATTTGCGCTTACACTCAAAAAGACTGAAAGATGATGTGGACGGGGGGGGGAGAGGAGGGGGGGGCTTAACATCAGTGGTGGTCTTGTGCAACAATACACAAATACAATTTTACTACAAAACAATACAGTATAAAAAATTCATTATTTTATAGCAATGTTTAACACAACACAATATAATTAATTATAAATAATACAAGTATTAGTTTTAGTTTTGATACAGAAATTTTTATAAGTGAATTGTTATCCGAAAGTTGCAGACAAATTTTTTTCTCAGTGCAGACAAAAACTGTCCACAAGCCGTTTTTCTGTGTCCGCGACTATGTCGCCTTGTTTCTGCCACTGGGGTAGCAATACAAGTGATATATATATTTTTTAATTTTCTTGTGCATGTAGCTTACAAACATGCTTGAAAGTGATTGCTATGATAAAGATTTTCTCACATTTTTTTAGATTTATAGAAAATATGGTAGCAGCACACAATTTTTTTTTTTTTTTTTTTTTTTAGTAAGACGGGACTATTTCTTTCAATCTGGTATTTTGTGTCGTTACCAATTTATAGTGTTCCACTTCGAAAATGCCTTCAAATTTCCTCCATAATTTATCTTTTTTATTTTTATTTGTTTATTTATTTTTTGTTTTTCATATGCGTGAAGCTTACATACATACACTCGTGATAATAATTGTTACGGAATCGAATATTGTACATTTTGAGATTTATACTCAGCCAAATACAATTAAATTTATTAGTACATTTAAGTACTATTGTAGCTGGTGTTGTACAGTACCGTAGATACATGTAATAATGTATCAGTACATAAAAATAAATTATAAACAGTTATCTATATATATAAAGGAGTAAACTCACTAATCACCGACTCAACACAGCCGTGGCGATTCTATGGAAGATAAGAGTCGCCAATTTTGGTAACCACATTGGTTTTAGGACACTGACGCCCACTAAGACAGGATTTTGTGAAATATCCCCTCATTCCCCCCCCCCTGGGGGGGGGGGCAGAAGGCAAAAACCCTTTTATAAGCATGACTCAACTCCAAATTGCTTCACTGTGAAGAAATTGCAGAGGGAGAGACTAGTACAAAAAAAGTATTTTCTGCGATTTTGGATTTTTAAGAGGGGGGAGGGCGTAAAAACGATTTTCGGTGGCAAATTTAGAAAAATACGGATTTTTGAGTAAAACTCTACCAATAATAGCACAAATATATAGAAAACCGCCAAGAACCTTCTTGAGAATATTACCAAAAACTCATTTTTGTTTTTTTGCGATTTTCGATTTTGGGGGGGGGGGGGGGGGGGAGTTACAAGGGGACAAATTCTAGCCACATTTTAGCGCTGAATTCGTCCGGGGAAATTTATAGGAGCTGAGGTCACAAGTTTTAGTGTGTGGCTTATTTATGTGTTCCCAACACCCATTGTAATAAAATTTTGCATAAGGGGCAATAAACTCGTTTCCAAGTATAACTTTGCTTCAAATTATCTCAGCAAAATTGAATTTTATGTGTGGGTTGTTTATGTCTCCACAACACAAACAGTAAAGGGATTTTACGAAAATTCTCCCCCCCCCCATTTAAAAGAGGGGGGAGGCAAAACACGAATATAAGAGTAATTCTGCTCCAAATTGTCTGAGGATAACGATTTTTTGATATGTCAATTGGTTATGCGTCCTCAATACACATACTACAAAGGGATTTTGTGAGATTCTGTCCTATTCCTCACCTTGGGAGGGGGCGGCAAAAAGCATGTTTCCAAGCATAACTTTGCTTCAAATTATCTCAATAAGATTAATTTTTATGTGTGGGTTGTTTATGCTTTCCCAACACGCATTATAAAGGTATCATATGAAATTTCTCCAACCTTCAAAGGCGGGGAAGGGGGCAAAAAACGCTTTTAAGAGTAACTCTGCTCCAAATTGTCTCAGAATAGCATTTTTTTGATATGTCGACTGGTTATGCGTAATCAAGACACACACTATAAAGGGAGTTTGTAAAATTCCACCTTATTCGCCTTCGGGGTGGGGTTGGGGAATCATGTTTCCATGCGGAACTCTGCTCCAAACTATCTTAGGCGATTTTTTATGTGCTGGCTGGTTATATGTTCCCAACACGCACCATACAGGGATTTTGTGAAAATTCCCCCCCCCCCCCCTTTAAGGGCGAGGGGTGGGGGAAAAACACGTTTTAAAGAGTATCTCTGCTCCAAATTATCTCAGGTAGGCGATATTTTTATATGTCGATTGGTTATGCGTACTCAAACACACAAACTACAAAGGGATTATTTGAAATGTCATGCTATCTCCCTTTGAGGGTTGGGGGGAGGGGGTAAAAACATGTTTCCATGTCTAACTCTGATCCAAATAATTTTAGAATGGCAATTTTTGATGTGTGAACTGTATATGCGTATTCAACGCACACTACAAAGCGATTTTTGTGACACTCCACCCTTCTTCCCCTAAGGGGGCGAGGGGAAAACATGTATTGTGTAACCCAATAACCTGTAACACAAATGTGTAATTCTGCAGTAAATTATTTTAGGAAGAAGATTTTCAATGTGTGGGTCAGTTATATGTATCTAACTCATAATACAAAGATATTTTGCGAAAGTCCCTCCTCCTTTCCTTTAAGAGCGGGGTGGGGAGGTTGGCTAAAAAACACATTTTAAAACATAACTCTGCTTTAAATAATCTCAGAATCCCGATTTTTTTAATGTGTCAGTTAGGTATGTGTATGAAACATGCACTGTAAAGGGATTTTGTGAAGTGTGGCGAGCGGGAAAACCGCCACCGAAGTTAGCGAGAACTTTTAACTTGGATTTTGACTGATTTCAATGATTTTTTTTTATTATTATTAATGATATGGTATTTTGAGAATTAATTTCAATATAATGACCAGCGAAGCGGGCAAAGCCTGCTAGTTAATTATAAATTTACCATATTATTTATATTTAAAAATTGGTGATTGCTTAATGGCATGATGATAATATGCAAGCACCTCAAAAAATACATTTGAAAAAAAAAAATAATAATATTAGGGATGCACCAGATAGCAGTTTTGGGGTTTTGGCCGAATATTCGGCCAACCGAATACCGAATAGTAACTATTAACCGAATACTAACCGAATATTCGGCTGGCTGATTTACTTATATTCAAGTTTCAATCAGCTAATTTTTTGTGAACTTTTTCAGTAATATCATTTACATTTAGTAATATTTTATTTTTTTAATTGTGAAAAAAATATTGCAAAAAACTACTACATACTTGCCAACCACCTCATTATGAACCGTACAATTTTTAGTACCCGCCTTTTTTTCCATACCAATAATTTTTTAGAGTAATTTTAATCTTATTTAATCGTAACAGCATTTGGAGAGAATTACTGTAAAAATATATTGGTGTGAGAAAATGGGCGTTTTTTCAGGGGGCGTTAACAATTGTACGGTTATTAATGAGATGGTTGGCAAGTATGCTACTATTCAGAAACTATGGTTTATGTAAATGTAGAAAAATATTAGGAAATATTACCAAACATAAGTAGTGGTGTAATGCTGAATTCACAGTCAAAAAAAATTATTAACTGTCTGGCTTCTTAATAAACGTGCAAACTTTCTTAAGTAACAATATCTTGTTGCACCCACTCCAAAAAGAATAATCTGGTGTGTCACTCACACGACTTTCTCTTACCCTAAAATTTAATACTATAAAAACAGGTTGGAGATTAAGAGGTAAGATAACGAGTACTGTTATGTAAACCTATGTTAAACATCCAAATTAGGCTTCGAAAGAGTTTTATATGATAATTAGTTTTGTGTTAGGGGGGCGTTAGTCCCCCTCAACCCCCTGTTTCATTAATGCACCTACATTTATATAGAATTTAATTCAGTTATTAAGAAATAATTCTTTTTTTAAAGAATAATTTATTAAAATTATTATTTAAACAAATTATCTTTTATGATAATGCAGACGATTTCCATATTAGAGAAGTAGTATCATACTAAATATATATAAAAAAAAAAGTTTAATTTATTCTCAATATTACATTATTATTTTTATTTTTTTAAATGAAAAAAAGTCGATAACTTTATTTTAAATTATCGCAGATCGATGGTTAAACAATTCGTTTTAAAGGTATTGGTGAGCTGTTTTGAAAGATATCCGTCATGAAAATTTACTCCCATTGAGGGGGGAACTCCCCCCCCCCAGGGTGGGAGGCGAGGCTCCTACATACACAAAATTCTTTTCCCAGTTGACTATCTCTATTACAAAAAATATCTATTCATTTCATTTTGTTTAGTGCAGTCTATAGATGTTAAACTCTACTTACCTGCAATTTCCCCCATAGACGTAATGTATTTGAATACTTTTTTTGAGTGTCCCTGTACACGAACCATTCTTCATCTCAACGAAAAGCTTACTGTAGCATCCCTATATGATACACATTTAGAATACCGAGTTTGGAATTTCTGCTATTATTTTTTCTTGAAATATGCTGGTAACAGACAGGCACACAGACCATTCGCTAAAAACATGATTTTCGTATTCAGGGGACCTCAGAATACGAAATACAGAATTATAACAAAAACTCACGTTCAAAAATTTGACCCTAAAACAATACTTTCTCGAGCCTATGGGTAAGAGAAAGTAAAAAACAGAAACGCAGCATTTGAGAAAAACCAATTTAAAAGTAACAACGTGCTGGATAACCTATATCAAAACTGTTGTAAATGTCTCTCACTCTCATGTGAATAAATTGTGAGATAGAGATGCGATACTCTTCGTTCATGTTGGGGCACTTCATATACATTTTTCAGTGACAAGTTAAAAACTGCTAATTTATGACTTGTGTCATTTTTCTTGCCAGATTTGGATCCGACCTTTGTTTGATCTCTTGAAGTTTCCTAGATTGTAACTTGAATTGCAATGATGTGAATTATGTACGTTCTTTCGTAACTCAACTTAGAAACGTATCGTTATACTGTTATTGATAAAGACAACTTTTGTTAGATATTATTAATTGTTATGATTAATGTAACTAATAATTTTCTTTAATGTTAATTGAAATTAGATGAAATAATCGTTTTCCTTTAAATATAAACTATTTCTTAATTATAATAATAAAGCACCACAGAACTGGCGTTTTGAAGTAATCACTATAGAACTTTGGATAAACACCATAAAATGCAATAAACTCGCAACAATTGTTTTGGGTCGAAGTAAAACACGACCCTTCGTCAGGCGAACAAAGTAGGCACGAGTGTGTCAGTCAAAGCGGCAACGCACCTTACTACCAACGCGTAGCCGCTTTGACTGTAGCACTCGTGCCTACTTTGTTCGCCTGACGAAGAGTCGTGTGTTATTTCAACCCGAAACAATTGTTGCGAGTTTATTGCATTTTATGGTGTTTATCCAAAGTTCTGTAGTTATTATATTTCTTTATTACTCTGAAAATCTTAATTATAATTAAAAATCGCAAATTTGTTTCAAATAATTTAAATTTTTTAAAAAATTGAATTTTTATACGTTCCAACTAGCCGAATAATTTAATATTCGGCTAGTCGAATAGTTTGATTCGGCCAAACTTAATATTCGGTAGTATGGCCGAATACCGAATATTCGGCGCATCCCTATCATATTATACTTTTCCTTTTTTATTTCATTACTTTAAGAAAGATGATCCTAATTCATAGCAGGAGTTTCAGAAAGCATGAGGCATTTGCACATCTGCGTGCAGTTCATAGTTTTTTTAAATGGGAATAAATTAAAGAAGTGCAGTTGGTAGTTGGCCCACTGTCAGATATTTATAAAATTTTAAATTTCAATATGGTTGGGTGTTACATAACGAAAATTGCATTGTGTAAATGGGGAGGGCCTGACGCCTGACACAAGGGGAAATTTACTTTTTCCCACCTCTTGGCGATTTTTCTGGAATTCGCCAGGATGGCACCGTTCCGAATAGTAACCCTCACTGGCATAGAGATGTAAAAAACCCGGGAATTTTGCTTCTGGGGAATAAACATGGGAATTTTCGGGTTTAAACCGGGAATTTTAGGAACTTTGAAGGGAAGAAACTAATATTCAATGTTTAGATTTCATTTCACTTCTTTTAGGTGTACCAAACAACTTGTTTCAATATCATTTTTTATTCTATTTGCTTAAATAAAAGTGATATCAACAATTATGTGATTATTTTACAGAAAATTGTAAAAAAATAAACGTTTACGTTATTAACAATAATAAATGATGAAGTTTTGTCTTCCAATTTAAATAACTTAAAAAAATTCTTTTTTTTTTTTTTTTTTTAATGAATACCATAATAAAATATGTTATAAAAAATAATACAATGAAATTAAATTATGGTAAGAATACTTTAAATTATTAAATTTTATTATAATTCATCGAACAAAATTTCCCATTAGGTGATGAAATTTTGTTATAATCGCTCAAAGAGCACGGGGAACAAAATCGAACATGAGTTCTTCGGTTATTAAGAGTTCAAGCAATAATTTTTTAATGCATGAAATCAATACATAAAATATTCAGTAGCATAATAATTAATAATTTGACTGTTATTTCTTTTTTCATTTACTTTTTGCATATTAATATTGTTGAAATTTAAATTAAAATAATATTTCGCAGTGAAATATTATTGATTGTTTTAGTAAATGTAGAATATTTTGAAGCATTTTTGCTTTATTTTTGAAATAAAATGTTCAGGCCCTGACTAACGGCAGGGCATACGGGGCAAATGCCCTGGGCCCCCCTTCTGGAAGGGGCCCCCCTACAGGCGTATGCAGAAATTCTGCATCCTAAAGAACTCTTATGCCACTGCAAGGGGGCCCCCCAGAATAGGCTTGCCCCGGGGCTCCAGGTAGTCTAAGTCGGGCCCTGAAAATGTTAAAGATATACAACTGAAACATGCGATTGCGATAAAAAAAAAAAAAAAAAAAAGTTATATTGAACTCAGTGTGTATACAGTCAGACAGAACTAAAGTATAAATATACGGCAATAACAGAGAATAAGTCTGTCAATTAATGAAATTTCAAACTTGTACTTTTTAAATTTATAGACGTTAAAAGCAGGGCCCGACTTAGAGTACCTGGAGCCCCGGGGCAAGCCTATTCTGGGGGGCCCCTTTGCAGTAGCATAAAAGGTCTTTAGGTTGCAGAATTTCTGCATTCGCCTGTAGGGGGGCCCCTTCCAGAAGGGGGGCCCAGGGCATTTGCCCCGTATGCCCTGCCGTAAGTCAGGGCCTGGTTAAAAGCACTATTTAAAACTTGAAAGATCATAAAAAACATCTGAATGTGAGATAACATTTTGAAATGCCTTAGATCATCTCTAATCTAAAAAAAAGATAAATTCGCAACTTCTGAAAACTTTCAAAATTCCCTTCCCAAAAAAACGGGTTTATTCCCTGGTTTAAACCCGGGTTTTTTCCCCACTCACATCTCGAGGAAAGATCACAAACCACGCGACTCGGACGCATCTCGATGATTCCGCTTTCGGCCGTAGTAGTTCACGGGCACAGGAGAAATGAGAAATCTTAAAGTTTTTGTCACGTGACAATACTCGATGATGTTGGCTACTCAAGGGGGTTGCCATTTCTCCCCTCTCTAGCTTCATGATGGTTAAAATAGCACGCTAATTAACGTCAGCGCCATCGTACGGCAGTTTAATCGTTAGGGTCATCTCTACCTTCAGGTTCATTTTCATAGAGGTCCTAGTCCTATTCATCCATGCTTATGACGTTTAAGAACTGAACAGATATGGGATTTTTTTTGTTGTTATTTTGTTTACTTATTTGATTCAGCTTAGTAACCATGATCTTTTGTAAAAATAGTGTACTCATATTCATTTAAAATAAATTATTCTATCTAAGAATACTCCTGAAGTTTCCCCCAAAAAATATTTTCACCGTAGATTTTCCGATATCAGAAATAATTTGTAAGTTCATTTAACAATTAAATGTATCTTTTAAGTTTTGATTATGTGAAAGTATTAAGTATCTGAAGTACTGTTATTTTACATATTATATGTTTATCTGTATTGCTTTGTGAATAACATGAAATTTGTTTTAAAGATCCGTTAATTTGTTTTTAATACAATTAATTTATTTATATCATTATTAAATATCATCTGGATTTTTCTTTCTTTTTTCATATCTAAAGTAAATAGCGTATAAAAACGTCTTTTGAAATTGAGAAAATGATTTTTTTTTTTTTTTTTTTTTTTTTTTTTTTTTGATATTGCGATTGTGTGGCGATAATGTTTTGATATGTGCCTAAATTGAAGCAGTTTATCAACTCTTATGAAGTAACATTAGATTAGTAAATATGACTTAAGCTCTACTTAATGTATTGACATTTTCCCCATAGTGTAACCTATCTTGAGTTTATTCCCAGAAAATGTTTATTAAGTTCCTTTTCTGATTATTATTTTGTGAAAAAACACGACACTGCTCTACAAAAAATTAAAAAAAAAAAAAAAATCGAATTCTGATACCATTCTTGCTGATTCTTATGTAAAATGACCTCCTTCCTGAATCCGAATATGACTCTCATTGTGCCCAGTCACTCACCGTTTGCTAGAAACACCCCCCCTCCCTCAATTTTTTCCCTTGTTCGATAATTTTATGACCATAAATTTGATTTGATAAATGGTGAATGAAAAATAATTAATTTAACACCTAAAAACAAAACAAATATATATATATGTATATAAAGTTTAAAAAATAACATTAATAACAGATTAAAAAAATATAAGGTATATAATACATAATTTCAGTGGCAAATACCCCCCCCCCCCCAGAAAAAAAAAAAAAAAATCCCTTGTCGCAGATGTCCATGTTTTACAATTTTTCAACTCTGTAGCCCCTCAGAAGATATTTAACAGTTAAAATAATCCTCCCCCTTCCTAAAAATCAAATTTATAGCCATAAAATCACCAGGCCGTACCTAAAAAACAGTGGGTGATAGAGCAAAAATGGGCATCATATTCGGATTCAGGAGGTCATTTTACATAAGAATATGCTGAAATGGTGTCAGAAGTAATTTTATGCCGAGCAGTGTAATTATACTTCAGGGATTTATCCAAGGTCCTATTCTTCTAATGTTAGCTTATATTTTTGTGAAAAAAAAAAAAAAAAAATGTAATCTAGTCAGGGTTGGGGTTTAGGACGTCTGAAACTGGTTTTGGACAGGACAGGTGATTTTTACCGTCCAAAAGTGTCCTAAACTGTCTAAAACTGTACAAAACTGTCCGAAAGTGTCCAAAACCTAAAATTATAAGAAATTCTATTCCCTACATTCTCAGTAGCAATTGTAATTAGTAACTAAAAGTATTTTATACTGAAAATTTAGACTTTTTAACTTAAAAGAAATTTACAATTTAATAATAGCTATACAAAATTTTAATTTTAATGACTCAAAAAATTTTCTTACAATAAAAAATGTATGATAGGATATTCAAAATGAATAATTTGTCTTTTATTTTTAATTGCGAAATACTTACATATCCAATATTTTACAGAAATTATGTTTAAAAGTTATTTTATTAAAAGTTCTTTCCTAAATTACATACATTAAAAGATACTAAAAATAAATAAAATATAAAAGTTATAATTAGGCAATGAAGTCTATGCATTTTCAAAAACAGCAGATATCCCCCCCCCCCCACACACACACACTTAATATTTTAACATATACATATTTTATCATTTATACAAAATATATATATATGTTTGTGCAGTTGCACATTTTTATTATTTATTTCAAGATGCTTTATTGTAAATCTTTTATATATATATATATATATTATTTTGTTCTCTTGATATATTTATTCATGTTGCTTATATATCTGTGTATGTGTGTGTAAATATTATAAATATCAATATTTGAGGTACAATTATCCACATTTTTCCATTAAAGCTATAGTAATAATTTTTGCTTTTGAATATTATAATTGTTAATATATGCATCTTTCACTAAACATTATTATTATTAGAACTTAATGGAATATACTGGAAAATGTTACAAAACAACAATTGTAATAATTTTGTAACTATTTCAAATATTTGCATAATTTTAATAAAATATAATTCTACTAAAAAATGTAGTTTTGGACAGTTTAGGACAGTTTAAGACACCAAGGTTTTGGACAGTACGGTAAAAACCATGGTTTATACCGTGGTTTTTACCATAATGTCCGAAACCTTGCCAACCCTGAATCTAGTTAACATATGACTTAACATGCTACAACCATGAGTTAACACCCATAAAAAAAGAAAAATCTGAATTTGATTATTTGCTATAAGAATTTATGAAAGTTTCTACGTAAATTTTATTTTTGCAGATGGATTTGTTTTACCTAATTGACAGTTATACATTGCCCAGGAATGTCAGCACTAAATTTTTAATGACATAGTGCTAACTTTCATATTTTATTTAACTTTCATCTAATAATACTTTCTTATTTTTTAAAACATTAACCAGACCTTTTACCCCACCCCCTATTTTTTTCAATCCTTTAAATTTATGCCAAATATATATATATATCAGTGGCATATTCTCTGGGTATGCTAGGCATGCGCCACATACCCACTAAAAACTATCTAAACTTTAAACAGAATTTATTTAAAAATAAATAATTTCAACTAAATTTGTTATACTCGCTTCCATCTATACATTATCCGTCATTCAGTTTTCAAAAAATATAGTGAAAGAAAATTTCTTTTGTTAAATTATTCCTGGATAAATCAGAGTGCTTTTTTTTTTCTTACTATTGTCGTTAGTACCCTCCGGCTTTGTTTAGGCGACATCTGCTGACCGTATCATCCCAGAGATACAGTCACCCTCTTCTGCTGACCAATTATTGCTTAGGTCATGCTACCTTTGTAAAGCATGCCCTGATATAAGGATTTTTTGCTATTTAAAGGATTATTCAACGTCCCTCTATTTTTCTCTCTTATTAAGTACAAGGGGAGTTCCGCTGCGTAAACGATTCAAGCCATGTGATCCTTGAAGAGCATATTCTGGAGTTTTAGGTATTTTTACAGCGTTAGGGATTTTGTTACCTTTGGTAGAGATGTTCGCATAGAGAGCTGGTTTCTCCAACTGATTGATAAATTAAAACTTATACTTCATTTTACAATGATGTAATAAAAAAACATTTTTAAAAAGAAAAAGAATGAGTTGATTTGAAAATGATGACTAAATTGCAAAATAAAATTTCGATAAATTTCCGAAAATTGTTTTATGTGCCAGAAAAAGTTTTTTTTTTTCTTTTAATGTCTTCATCACGTGTACCTGTATGTGCTATGAAGGTCAGGCCATTGATCGCATATCTACAAAAAATTGGCTGATGCATAGCTTTGATCTTGCAGGTGTGCATAGATTTTTTCTTTTCTTTTTTTTTTTCTTTCATTGTTTCTTTTCTTTTTTAAATTTTTGAATCTGAATTTCTTAAATTAATTATTTTATTTGTTTATTTATTTATTTATTCTGAAATGTTCCGTTAATTTTTCTGCTTTAATTTCTTAAATTTTATCTAATTTGCGTGTTTTTCTTTTCATCCTGCATTCCTTAATAAAGATCGCTATTCTGTTTATTTTTCATTCTTTCACATTAAGCCATGCCATTAAATAGTTTTTATATAATAAAATTTTAATACTGCTGCTTCTTCATTTTTTTTTTAAACGTTACTTTTGAATCAGAAACAGTTTCTTAATTTGGTTATATCTTTTCCTGAGCGAAACTTTCTTTCTTTAAAAAAAAAAAAAAAAAAAAAAAATACACATAATAGTTGTTTTAAAAAATTATTGCTTATGTAAAGGTGTAATACCTCCTTTTGAAGAGAAACGTTAATTATTTTTAATGTGTTGTTTCTATCGAAATCATTATGGTAATATGATAGAAAGAATTAAACTTATTAAATCTTTATTAATAATTGTAACAATTAACTTCTTGTATCAGAACTATCAGAGGTCAGATAAGCACCTACATTCAAGCGCTCCCTTAAGGCGCTGCTACTAGCAATGGGGTCTTCAGTCCGACGTAGTGCGGTTGTGGAAGATGCAGCAAAAGACAGTGAGAGCCTGAAGCCAAGTTTTCAGCGATTACAATGGATTTTTTCTTTCCGGTTTTCACCATTCCTTCTGTCTACTTTTCTTTTTCCTTTTTTTTCTTTTTTTTTTTTTTTTTTTTTTTAGTTTTTATTTCTAAAGTGATATAAAAAATTGTTGTAAAATTTTATATAAGATTCCGAGAAATTGAAGCCCACTAGCAGTCGAGCGGGTCTGCGCTCAAAGTTGGTAGATGGGAAGTGTCGGGTTCGATCCATGATCACAGTCAACGACCTAGCCATAGGCGTAAACTACGGGGGGGCAGGGGGGGCTGCCCCCCCCACTTTTAAATCTTCGGGGGGCGGCCTCCCCGGGAAGTAAATTTTCAAGATGGGTATCTTTCGAAAGGTCTCGTTGATAATAGTAATAGTTAACTAGGAAAAAAAAATTTGTGCATGTGGGGGCATCGGTTCCCCCCCAGTACCCCCCCGGGTTGGGGGGGGGGCAACGTTTCAAGATGGGTATCTTTCGAAAGGTCTCGTCAATACCTTTAAAACGAATGGTCGAACCATAAATCTGTGATAATTTAAAACAAAGTTATCGCTTTTTTTTACTTTTAATGAAAAAAAAAAAAAAATTTCTAACGAAATTTAACCAAACTTGGTATTTAGTTGGTCCCTGACATAAACTGGTGCTGATTACATTTGGGGATCAATCGCTCAACAGGTGGCGCTGTGATCCCATGTTTTCTAAATTTTTAACATGGCAATATAGGACAAAATTTCGCATAAATGTACATAATGAGAGTTATTTTTAACTTGTGATTGTAAAATTAATATGAGTTATTGATAATAGTAATAGTTAACTAGGAAAAAATTTTTGTGCATGTGGGGGCATCGCTTCCGCCCCCTGGGGGGAAGTACCCCCAAGGGTGGGGGGGGTAAATTTTGAAGATGGGTATCTTTCGAAAGATCTCGTCAATACCTTTAAAATGAATGGTTGAACAAAAATCTGTGATAATTTAAAACAAAGTTATGGATTTGTTTTACTTAAAAAAAAAAAAAAAAAATTTTTTTTTTATATTGTTACTGATTGAATATGTATTACTTTTAACAAAAAAAAAAACTTTGAAAAAAAAATCATTTTTTTTTTTTTTTAATATTGTTACTGATTAAATATGTATATAGGAAAATATAGAAGAAAGTCTTGTGGTGGCCACAACATACTAGTTTCATATGTATGTATGAAAAGAAATTAGTCTCTATTTTCATTAATGAACTTATTAGTTCAGTAGCCAGGTTCAATCCAGTCATTTATCACCTTTAGAATTTTTTTTAATTTAAAGTTACGGAAATTGTATTTCTCCTTATTACTTTGATATCAGTTCGGATTAAATATTTCTTTTTCTTGCCTACAGATTTGTTTCATTATTTTGTTCATTACTTCACAATTAGATCAGTTTTCCTTTTTCTTGCCTACTGATTTGTTTCATTATTTTGTTCATTGCTTCACAATTAAATCAGTTGTGTTTTTCCCTTTATAGAAAGTTAAAAATTTTATAAAGAATGCATTTTAATAGCCGTATTGTTGGTATCACATGCGAGGGGCCCACATGAGGGGTATCACATGCGATATATATAAATTCTAAAGTCTTTAAAATCTTATTTGAACATAGCTCCACTGAAACTCGCACCCCCAGATTTTTTAAAAAGTTGACACCTATGGACCTAGCCGTTCGGAGATTTCCGTAGTTTTCACCGAAACTCACGTAAATACGGGCTAGGACCCCTTACAAAGACCCCACAAACGCATTCCACCCATAGGCCTAAGACCGAAGTATAGTCAATCGGACTTGAATCCTACAATCAACCAACAAAGAAATTTGATGAAATGATATCGCCTTGATGAGTAGCGTTCTTTCCATGTCACGCTACGCCACTGATATATATATATATATATATATATGACGTTTGTCCTAAGTTGCAGATTTAAAAAAAAAAAAAAAAAAAAAAAAAAAAAAAAAAATCACTTTAAATTAAAAAAATACATTTTGACATGCATCAATGAAATTCTCATTATATAATTTTCTTTTTTACTAAGTCACCCATGTGAAGAATCTGAGTAAACATTTTATAAATTTGGTGCTTATTTAGAGAAATATAATGTATAAAAAATAACATTGAAGGAAAAGATATTTTAGTAAACTAACTTAACATTTTTGTGAAGGATTAGTTGTAATCTCGCTGATTTTTGTGAAGGGTTTAATTTAAGATCCTCTATGCTGCTTGTGAAGGGCCTGTTTTAATATCATTTTTTGTAACATGCTCGTTTCCGGAACCAAATTTTTTCTATATAACTCCTATACTTTTATATTTAATTGTGCATGTCAATTCTATTTCTTCTGAGTGGATTTTTTAAAACAGGCTAAAATGGATATTGAAAATTTCAAAGACAAAAGTTAGAGCATACTTAGTTATTTTTAGGAACCTCTATGAATATAAATTTATGTAGTACAAGTATTTGAGCTATATTTTCTAAATAAATTTTCTATTTAGAAATTTTATTTTTATTATTTTCCTTGGTTTTGAAGAAAACCAAGGATAAAATGTCAATTGGATGATGATTTAAAAACTTCTGTTTACAAAAATATTAAATGAAGAATAATAAATTTTAAACAGTTTCATTAATCTATACAAACTTCATAATTTTTTAATTAAAAAAATTGCACTGTTTAATTAGAGAATTTAGCAATTAATACTCTGTCACTACACTTGGAGCTAATAATACCCCATTGACCAGATGTCATCCCATTGATGAATTCTCAGTCTCAATGGAATAACACTTAACAGGGAAAATTTCATTTAGTGTGCCTCTTGGTGATTTTGCCAAAATGGTGGTGTTCTGCAATTATAACCCTTTACTGTCAGTTCGGATGAACTTCAACTTTTCCCTAACAGCCTCTCAGCACGAGCAATGTGATGAACAAAAACTGAAAATACTTCTAACTTGTCATTTAGAAGATAGATAGCAGTTCTTTTAGAAAATATTTCAACAATTGATAAAAAATCCCCCCCCCCCATAACCATTAATTTTGATAGGTCCCCAAATATCCATAAAAATTCTTTCCAGTGGACCATCACATATAGTACTATTGAATGACTTAAACTGGATTCTTTTCTGCTTCCCTAAGCGAGATGGTTCACATTAAAACTTGGAAAATTTTAGTTTAGGCAGTCCATTACATTTACTAGTATGAATAACCAGCTCTGGACTTATATGGCCAAAGCGTGCATGCCAAGATTCAATACTATTAAAATTTGTATTATATGCCCTAGCAACATTTGAAACTTACCCCTCATTTCTATTTAAAATTCTAGGATATCATGAGACGCGGTAGAGTCTCAGTGAATCAAGCGAACGCCACAACACTCAGCAGAAAATACGAACGAAAACTGCAATACTTATATATACAGCTAGTTTGAGATCAAAGAAAACACTGGAAGCCGACACTTAATGTCTCAGAAAATATGGGAGGTCATGTTCTGATCTTTTCAAAATAGTCTTTTATCTTCTGTCTGATCCTACCCTGAAATTTCTACATTTCAATGTGCAATAGATTTTGAGATCTGATATGGCATACTTAACTTGTAAATGGAAAACCTGTGGGTAGTACAAATTTTTCTCGAAAATGGCTTGGGAGAAATTTGTTTAATTAATATATGATATTAATTGCTTTTACACCTCCCTTTTCTCTCGGAAAACTCTTTTTTTTTTTTAATAACTCAATTTGAAAATCGAACTATTTTTTACTCCGTGATACATGCTTTTCTTTGTGAAAATGCAGTGATGCGGCATGTTCACGGACGAATAGACTTCTCTTCTATCTGAAATATTCAATCTCAAATAATCGTCTTGGCTCCCTCTATCAGGAAATGGCGTCAAAAATAAATTATATATATAAATATATTTTTTTTTCTTTCTTTAATATATATATTAAACGAGTTATTTATTTAGGTACTTGTATATTAAATACATTATTTATCAAAAATATTCATTGAATTTACATTGCTTTTATGTTGATACGTTGTTAACTTTCAAAATTGGTTTTTTTTTTAAAAAATGATTGCAACAACAAAATAATTTTTCTTTATCTTCATAAAAATGACAAATAGTATCATAATCATATGCAAAGCTGCCAACTCTCCCGAAAAATTCGGAGACTCCCGAATTTTGAGGTAATCTCCTGAACTCCCGTAAAACATTAATATCTCCCGAATTTTTCAAAATTTTCGTCGCACGTCATTTTTTCCCCTTTCTTGGCCTCCCTATGCTGACGTTTTAGGCTTGTGATTTTTGCCGCGAATTCGCAAAAATATGTATTTTTTTTTTTCTTGTTAATTGTCTAATTCACGGAATTCCGCGAATTTATTTCTTCCATTTTTAAAAAAGTCGCGGATATCGTTAGTTTTATAAAAATAAACCCCATGGAACAATCAGCGATCGAATGTTCTACGAAAGCTCCCGATTTTCAATCTTTCTTCATCCACAACATAAATGTCAATATTCATTTAAAACTTGCTTTATGCGATTCTAGGACCTATAAAGAAATAGAATTGTTAAATATTTCTCGCTCATGTAGTTATTTTTCACCCACCCTCCCCCTTTATTTATTTCCAACTAGCAATCGGCAATCAGATGTTCTACAGAAGTCTTTATCTCCCAATCTTTATTCATCTGCAACATAAATGATAATATTCATTTTAAATTTGCTTTTATTAGATTCTAGAAGTAGAATTGAAAGAGTTTACTATTTCTTACTCTGTAATTATTTTTTTTATCCCCCCCTCCCCTTTCCCCATCTCCGGATAGTGATCAGTGATCAATTCTATAAACAATAAAGCAATAGAAGTGCTCAATATTTCTCATGTATGTAATTATTTTTAGACTTTATTGCTGAAGTTAATGAATCTATATACTTCTCCACAATTAAATATTTATATATCATATCCATCTCATTTGTTTAAACATGAGAAAATAATGAAGACTAGATTTTTTAGGTAGGAAAAGTTTTCCCAAGTCAGTGTGTGTATATATATGTATATATAATTTCAGTATGGTTAGAATTTAATATAATCTAGTATTATTTTAAATTAAGTATGTTTTTTTTTTTTTTTTTTTTTTTCTCTCTCTCTTATTATTTGCAATAAGAAGAAAGCCTCTGGTTATTGCAAAATTTCCCTTTTATTTGCTCCTTTTCTTTCCAACAATTACTGTGCTATTAATGTTCTATTTACGGCATAAATTACGTCGTATTCAAAATCTCCCTAATTATGATTCTAAAAGCTTGGAATCTCCCTAATTTTAATTCTCAAAGGTTGGCAGCTATGATATATATATATATTACAAAATGTTAAGTTATAATAAAATTTTGAATAGATTAAGGTTTTTTTCAAAATTAAATTCATAACAAAATGTACTACGTAAATATTTACCAGTATAAAAATGTCACTTTTTAAAGATTTTTCTATTGTTATTTATTTTTCTCTTTTTAATCAAATCTATACCTAAAAAATTATTCATGTTTCTTTCTTTCTTTCTTAAATTTAACAGTAGGGAGGTGGCATGAATATAACAATAAAAGCTACTACAGAAAAAAAAAAAAAAAAAATCCTCAACTTGTATAGACTTATTTTTTAGATATAATAGTGTTATAAAATGAAATTGAAATTACCATGCATCTGCAACTTTTAAATTAGAAACTAATAACATTGTAAATATTGTACACACTATTCTAAAAAAATATGAAATAAAAATTTGAGGAATTTTTTTTCGGTGAATGATATTATTCAAACTATTAAATGACATAGAGGTTCAAATAGGATTCAAGGATGTTTATTTCCATTAAAAAGGAGTTATTTTTTTTTTTACTATCACATATTTTTTTAAAACCTCTGTTATTCATTATTTAGTACACAGGAGCGGACTGGCTCAATCTGGCCCACCCGGCTATGAAATATTTTGGCCCACTCACTCCAGAAAATGCTCTCCTACTCCAGTACGGATTAGAGTAAAACTCCAAAATAGCAAGCAATAATTTTTCCAATTTTACAATATTTTGTTTAATTTGCCACATTAATATAAGTTTTGTAAGCATATAGTCTGATTTATTTTTTTCCGTAGATCAGCTCCTAATGCAATATGCTACAGAAATGCCAGAGCATAATTTAATATCGACACATGAACATTAATATTTATATGATACAGTTGGCAGCAAAATTATTTGAGCGCTAGCAATAAATCCTATATATATAAAAAAGTGCACTTAATGCTGTTTTGTTAAATAAATCCTTGTCAAATCATGTCCTTAGACTGACTAAGAACATGATTTGACAAGGATTTATTTAACAAAGTAGTAATAAGTGTACTTTTTCCCATGTTTTTAATAACTTCAATTCTTGCTTGTTTGTCCGGTAAAAATCTTGCAATCAATTTTGAACTAACTTCCCTACTAGCTAGACATTTGAAATTTTCAGAACAGTTCAGAACCCAAAGACAACATACTACTTCGAAGCCTGATTTTCGAATTTTTGATAAGTTTTCTTTTAATTAATTAAAATATGAAAATAATAACCTCCTAATAGCTTTAAAAATAAAGCCATTAAAATATTAGATATAATTTAATTGTTATTAAAAAAAAAAAATTACGAGTACATTTTCTTTTGGCATAAAAATAAATACATTTAATAAAACGTGAACGTTAAAAAACTGTAAAAAGTTAAATTATGTATTTCACAAAAATTGACGTCATTATCACTTAAAAAATTTTATATGCATTCATAAAGTGCTAATGTAGTTCTATAGCTATGATTCAACAGAAAATTTAAAAACATGGTATATAAATTTTTTTTTATTTTATAATTATTTTTACATAGAAATTATTGCTAGTGCTCGAATAAATTTTCTGCCGACGGTACATTTCCTAAACTTTTCTATAAATATATTTTCCAGAGCTCAAAGTCTTCACCATTTTTCAGGGCACTCTCAGGTATAAATTTCCACCTTTATTGTTACCACTATTACAATAATTATATATGTTTATACAATAATTTCTATCTTATTTAATCATAAGTCATTTCTATAAAAATACGGTATATAATTCTGTATAAAAAATAGTGGTAGAAAAAACAGCGAAATTTTTTTATCCTTGAGAGAGTTTTGAAAAAGGTGCAAACACCGAGCTTTGATTTTCAATACTAAGTTCTGTGTTTTACAACATCAAGACTGCATAGTTATACAAATGATGCTAAATGACAAAAATTTCATTCTGTCAATTTTTAAATAAGATTTTACTTGTTTTATATTATGGGAGCAACATTCTGAGGTTTCGGGAAAGAAGTTAACACTAAATCTTTTAAATGTTATGAATTTTTGAAGATAAAATACTGCAGATGGTAATGTTGAACAA
This sequence comes from Salticus scenicus, assembly GCA_963930645.1. Classification (NCBI taxonomy): domain Eukaryota; kingdom Metazoa; phylum Arthropoda; class Arachnida; order Araneae; family Salticidae; genus Salticus; species Salticus scenicus. The sequence goes on from OZ005651.1 coordinate 150,678,157, forward strand.
ATTTAGGTTGCTTTGTAAATTATTATAAACCTCTAAACTAAAACAGCAGAATACATTTTTTAAATTCTAGCGTAAACATAACATCAGAGACAGTAATTATGCCAAAATGTAAAGTAATATGCCTTTTGTTTTTAGTTTAATTTCATGTTAACACTTTCGTGACCGGCATATTTTTCACTTTTCAAATACTGATTGCCAGAGAATATTGCAGTAAGCTCAAGCTAATTGACACAAACTTTTCCCGTTTAAATATGGATAAAATTTAGATTATAATGTTTTGAAATGTTACTCTTGTAATTATCCAAAGCTTGAAATGAAGATTAGTCATATAATATTAGAACGAACCTATAATACTATTGAAGAATTAATAACCCTAATACAGTGGAACTTGAATAATTCGAACTTGTTTAATTCGAAATTTTGGATAATTAGATTATTTTACACGGCCCCTTGAATTTTGTATTAAAATAATGTTAAAAAATCGTGGATAATTCGAATTCTATTTTGGAGAATTCGAATTTTTCATACGATTACCTTTAAAATATTACAGTAAAATTTGTTCCCGAGATTTTACTCATCTGAAGTGCATTATCAATTTTTATAGTCTTTCAAAAGAAGGATAAGGAAATACAATAGAAGCCCCCTAGCTAGTGCACCAGAAGATATGGTGCATATGTATGAACTTCGAGGTTTTTGTGAATTGAAAGTCATGTGTAATATAGAAGATTCTATTTTTGTATCCGGTCATATGCTATGACACACAGATTCTACTTAAAAAAGAAATAAAAAATATTTGACTATTTTTTAAAAAGTGTTGAATAATTAAGCTCGTAAAAAATATTGATTTAATGGGGGGGGGGGTGAAAGGGGGTAATGTAGCGGTATTCTTAGATATAAAGTTTATGTGTTAAATCTCTGATCGTAGAGTTTTAATTTTTTAATTTATCACTTTTTTGACAAAATAGTATATGTAATTCGAATTTTTGGATATTTCGAATTTTTTTCTGGTCCCTTCAACTTTGAATTATCCAAGTTCTACTGTAATACTATCAAAATAATACTAAAATATTGTTTCATAAATTTTTTTGACGTGAATTCACGTCAGCGGCAACTAGCTGTAGAAGTTGAAATGACGTGAATTCACATCAATGGTCGCGAATGTGTTAATGAGTTGTGTCAGATGATGGTGACATCTATGACACCCTGTATGTTTTATTGCAAACTTTGTATTTTAATTTTACAAGCTCGTTGGAAAGGTCTTTAAAAAAAAAAAAATATATATATATATATATATATATATATATATATATATATATATGTTTTGTCTTACCATTTAATGATATATATAATATAATTAAATATATGCAAGTAGTCCTCAGTCTTTTCCCTGTATTTCAGAATCAAAGCAAAATTCCAGACTGTATTTTTCAGTGATAGATTGATAGCGCGCATTGAAGATAAATAAACATAGAAAGAAAAAAGAAAAAAAATAGGTTGATCATCTGTCCGTTGTTTTTCTAGAAAGGAGGTGGGAAAAAAATAAAAATAAAAGGTTTATCAATTAATTATTCACCATAAAGGTATTTTTAAAAAGAAACTTTATTTACTGAATACCTATTCCAGAAGATTACAGGTCTGTCAAACAAGTATCAGCTTCAGTTTCACTAGAAAACACAGTTTAAATAACAGCTGACTACATAAAAATCACAGCTATTATCTTGAGAAATATTCGATTTAGACCTTAGGTAATTGATATGGCAATAATAAGGATTTTCTCAACAAAGTTGTCAAGAGGCAATAAAGTTGCCAAATTCATGCCCTGGTGAAGTTTTTTAACAGGTTTTTAAAGAAAAATGAGCTGTTTTGATGCCAAAACAAGCTAGAAATGCAATTTTATAACTTGATTAAGCCTCTTCAGATAAAATTACATAAAAGTAATGACTACTATTTATAAATTTGTAACAATACTTTTGAGATTGCTGTTTTTAAAAAACTTAAGTTGAAACATTCATTTTCATAACATTTTCAAAATGACAGATTACGACTTTTATTGATGCGAAAAAGGAAATATGCTATTTCATTCTTTGAAATATGAATAAAAACATGACATTTTATGCATTTTTAATTTACTTTGATATGTAGAACAGATAAGAATATTGTGATTTAAATTTAGAAATAAGCTTAAAAATTTTTAAAACAATGTTTCTAAACTATTTTTTTAAAGGATGTGAGGATTATTTCTTTCAGATAAAATAGACAAAAATAAAAACCATTTTTTTTTTTTCCCACACTTTGGCACCGAGTTAAAAAAAAAAAAAAAAAAAAAAAATATATATATATATATATATATATATATATATATATATATATATATATATAAAGAAATTTATAGTTTAACGTTAAACAATGACAATAAGCATTGTGTAAAAAACAGTTTTCAACTTGTAAATAGAATAAAAAATTTTAATAATATTACAAACATCAGTACATTTGATTTTAATGATTTATTTAATAATATAGACATTCATGACTTACATAACACTATGTTAATTCTTTTTAATGAACACCAACATAGTATTAAAGAAAAAATATCGATTCATTACTTTAAAACTTTGTTAAATTTCATATTACATAATAATTTTATTCTGTACAATCATTCTATATTCCAAAGTATTAAAGGTATTCCACAAGGTGGTTCAGCTAGTAGTTTATTATCTGATTTGTATCTTTATTATTATGAAAGAAATTTCTCTATTAGTAATGACTTAATGTTTTATAGATATATAGATGATATTATTGTTTTATACTTTAATGATAGTTATACCAACACCTTCATAGATAATTATCCTCATAGTCTTTTATTAACTAAACATGATCTGATAAACAATGAAATAAATTTTCTAGACTTAAAAATTTATAATGAAAATGGATGTTTAGATTTTAATATTTATGATAAGAGAAAAGAATTTTCTTTTAAAGTTAATCTATTTACTCATTACAAATCTTGTTTACATAAAACCATCTATAAAAATATTCTAATTAACTTCCTCTATAGAATAAAACATCTTTGTTCTAATAAACATAAAAGTAAAAATGTTAAATCTATCTGTAATCATGCTAGAGTTTATGGTTATCCAAAATTTCTAGTAAATTCAATTATTAAATCATATTTCTGATTTAATCATCTTATCTTGTCTATGGTGTTTACATAAAAAAAAAAGTGCATTTTTGCATTTTTATCAAAAAAATTATATAAAAAATAAAAGACAATAAAAAATGTGGAGGATGGGTGGTGTTAGGCTGGATGGTTGGGAGGGATTGTGATTCTCGCGTATTTATATGTGTGTTTGCTTTATAGATTTAAAATAATAAGTAAAAAAAAAAAAAAAAAAAAAAAAAACTGTAATTATATAAACTTTAATATTAAATTACTGACTCTCTACTAACTTTATTTGTCCAAAGAAACATTTATCAAATGTACATAAAAAAAAAAAATAATAACCTCAATTTTAAATAATTATTTAGTATAAAGTTATTTAGTAAATTAACCTCAATATTAAATAATTGTTTAGTAAATTACTTATTGCTTTGTGTTCCTTTATTATTATATTATTGAAATTCAACTTAGTTAATTTATCCAAAGAAACATATAACAAATCTACATTTAAATAATAAATTAATTCATAAATTCACCCCAATTTTCATTACATATTGCATTGTGCTCTTAAATTAACTCTAAATTGAATTTTACATGAAAGCATTTGATTAGATTTTATTCAGCACACACACATTATAAATAATTATAATTATTAAAAAAAAAAAAAAATTAGGGTTATTACTTTTTCTAAACTACACAAGATGGCGTCACTATCTCAATAGTCTGATTTCTATGTTTCAATAAAATGACACTTTGAAGTTTATGCAATATCGTACATTAAGTTAATCTCAATTTTAATCAAAATTTAATTTAAATTATCACTTTTAGGTTAATTATTAAAATCAAACAGTTCACTCAACTTTATCGTTCAGTTGATTAATACAAATTCAAAAATAAATTAATCGTTCAGTTATTTAATACGATTCCAAAATTACTGTGAATCTAACTGTATACAGCCACATGTATGTCTCGTGTTCTAGTTTTACGTGCATGGGTGCAAGTTTCTTATACAAGTTTTTCAGGTGTAATGTATGTTATACTTTAGTATTATTAATTATTACTAGTATTTCATTTAACTATTTTTATTAGTATTTCCATTAATAATATTGTATATTGATGCATGAATCAAAATGTTTGATTTTAATAAGGTTTTCATAACTTTTCAGTTTTAATTTTCTCTTTTTTGGTGGTGTTATTGGGGGTAGCTTGTTGTAAATATTTAGCAATTTGCATACAACAAGACAGAAATAACACCTACTTTACATGCAACATTCATTCTGCTCCCTTGAAAACGTAATGAATTTGCATGTTTCCATTTATGGATGTTTGATGGTCACAATCTCTTTTTGAATTTTTCTGTTTTATCTTTTTCAATGTTTCTTGTTTTCATCTATTCAATGTTTGAAAAGGTTTTCAATATATATATATTAAGAAATTAATATAGTAATCATTTTCAAGATATGTAATTTGAAAACAAAGTTAAGAATCTGTTTTTTTTTTTTTTTTTTTTTTTTTAAAGGTTTTTTGTATTTTTAAATAAAAAAATATGTATAATGATTACTGCAAATGAGTGAAAATAATGTCATTTGATATTGAAAAACTTATTGGATGAATACCAATTTTGTATCCTTTTGGAATCAATTTAGGTACCTGAAAACATAAGTTTTTGAGTTCTTTATGACTTTTGGTAAAACTTTGAGGCATTTTTATGAATGTAGGAGGCTTTTGGTAAATTAAAGTCTGTAAAAGACATATTTATTAAAATAACAGGATTATTTCTTCTCCTCCCATTAAAAAAAAAACATTAATATTTTGCAGTAGACTGCCTTGAATAAAGCTGGTAGTTTTGTGAGTACAGTCACACACATAATAAATAAATAAATTCTTTCACAAAATTAAATTGTTTAAGACAAAATTTAAATTTCATTTAAATTAACTGAGGCCACTGAAAGCCTTTATTTTAATTTAAACCTAACAGTTATTTTAGATAGCAATGTTTGTAGTTCATCTTCAAAATTAAAATTAATAAAGTATTTCTTTTTTTTTTCTTTGTTTATTAGGCATTATAAATCTTGCTTTAGTCTAATTACAAAATGGTGGCAACTTTTTTTTTTTTTTTTGGCACAATAGTGACAAAGTTTTTTTTTTTTTTTTTTTTTTAATTCATAAAAATGCTTTGAATTTTTTTCAAAATCTCCAAACAAAACTCAAAAATTAATGATGGTGCAGATAGCTATATGAATCCCATATGCTGCAAAATTGGTATTCACCCAATAATTTAACTTCTCTATAATTGTTTAAATAACTTATTATTTATTCATTTGATGAAATTATTATTTTACCTACTAAATCTATAGAATTATAAGCAATAAATCTATTCAATATATGCTTTTTTTTTTTTTTTTTTTTTTTTTTTTTAAACTTTAACTCTCATATTGTTATATTTTAAATTACAATATAGAAATTGCTACAATCCGTCTAACCGTCACATTTAAAATTTTTTAGTTTCTTTTTAAAACGTTGATTCACTTGTTATAAAGTTTGAAGCATTTTATTTATTTCTCAATAAAATTTCCTTAAGTAGGTAAATATCCATTAAAGCAAGTTTTTCCCTACGATGAAAATATTGCTAATTATGTAATTTCAGTTTTAAATAATTGATCTCTCTCTCATACATATGTAAATTTTGTGCAAATAAATATGATTTTTTATATTATTATTTGAAGATAATTATTTTTTTCTTTAATTATTTTGTTGGGGGAAAAAAAGAGTAAAATAATTAGTATTTACTGCAAAGTATAAATTAATATAAACACCAGAATAGCAGAGTTCCCCCTAGGTTTGAAAAAGGGCAGGGTGCTGGTACCAAGGAAAAAGGGGCAGGAGGGTGCTATAAAAAGAGGGCACATTTGTGGAGAATGAAAAAGGGCACATTTTTATAAAAAAGGGCATATCGCTTCGCAAAAAATAGCCACCAAAATTACAAACAATTTTATCAAATTTATAAATGCAGTTGTTAAGCAATCAGCAATTTTTGCCACACCCCCCCCCCCTTCTGAAAATATAGTGAATTTTCACTAAATGCACAAATTAGTCAGCAAATATTAAATAAATTTATTTTTTCACATTCTTTTATCTTTAACTATAGTTACTTTTATCTTTAACTATTAAACCTAATAAAAAGTATTAAAATTGTTTCCTGAAAAATATGCAAAAGCTCTTGAAAATCTTATAAATGTTGAAATGAAAGTAAGAGCTATAATAAAAATTACCTTTAATAAGATTTTTGCAAATTTCTTAAGATAAAAACCAAAGACCTTTTTTAGTGATTATTAAAGAAAAATATTAAACATTCTAATCAAATTGTAGTGATAAAAAGCTCGATTTAATTAATTAATGCTATTTTTTCTAATAGTTTCCAATTTTTTAGGTATTATTGCCAATTTCTAATGTTACAATCAGTTGGTAAATTTGGTAGATCCCTGGAATTTACTCACTTTGTTTGCTGAATTTCAATAATGGCAAATGAAATATTCTTTTGAAATTTGATCTCTAAAAATGTAGCTCCTACAACTTTTAGGGATAAAACTACCCAACATGCAAAATCCCTGGAAACTGTTACTTGGCTGTAGAATGAATAATGGAGGAAAACTTATATAGGTTATTATTAAAAGTACTTATTTGTACCTATAATGAGTTATATTTATACAGTTCTTAATACATATAAGGCAAATTCAACACCCAAAATGAGAAATTTCTATAAAAACAAAATAACTAGCATGAAAATCAGAGGTCGCTCCTAATAATTTTGAACACTGCATTATCTAACCATCAAAGATTATCACAGGTTAATATATTTATTTCGTGGAAAAAAAAAATAGTATGTTGTGGCCACCACAAGACTTTCTTCTGTATTTTCCTATACAAATTCACTAAGGACAAATAATTTATTAAAACTATTATTTATTAAAATTATCTAGCATGATGAATGCAAATGATTTTCATCTTAGAGAAATCTAACACTAAATATCCAAAGAAAATGCTTTATTGTCTATAAATAACATCTTAAAAATATGCTTTTATAATGGTTATCCCACATATCATATTTCGTACAGTTATGTGCCATACAAACTGAGACTGAGATATAGCCTTCCCATTATCGAGGAAATTTCCAGTATAGCAGCGCCATCTATTGGTCTATAAGCATCCAATTTGAATTAGCATAATGTCTGATAATGGCCTTCGCACATATCAAGTTTTGTTTGATTATACGCAATAGAACCTGAGATATAGACTTTTCTTAAATTGCAGAAAACACTGCAGCAGTGCCACCTGTTGAGTGGTTGACACTAAAAGTTGATAGATACTAATTTATATCAAGGTGCATTTACATATAAATTTATATGCAATTTTGTGCAGTAGTTCCTGAGATATAGTCTTCCCATAAATTGCAGAAATCGCTGTATAGCAGCACAACCTGTTGGCCGATAAGCATTTACATTGAATTAGCATAATGTCTCATAATGACCTTCTTACATAATCAAGTTTTGTTCGATTAGATGCAACAGAACCTGAGATGTAGCCTCCCTTAAATTGCGGAAATCGTGTATAGCAGCGCCACCTGTTGAGCGATTTTCACCAAAAGTTGATAGGCACTAATTTAGGTCAAGGTGTATCCACATATAAATTTATTTACAATTCTGAGCTGTAGTTCCGGAGATACAGTTGCCACACAATTTTTATTACACATACACACACAGACAGACATTGTCTAAAAATGGTCAAATTGTGTTCTAGACCTCTCAAAACGTGTAAATCCGTCGAAAACCAGAAGTCGAAAATTTTTACGAATCCAGTACTTTCTTCTATTAAATATAGAAGAAAATAAAAAGGAAACTGTAAGAATAAAAATACTCTATTATTTTGATGCTAAGATTAAAATCACGCTGTTTTCAAAGCTGAATTTCCAAATAATTATCTATTCCGTCATTAATCGATAAAATTTGAGTTGTTTTCATAGTTTAATCTCAAAATATGCAGTAATTTTGCAGCCGATTTCGGAAATACAGGATCATTTCGATTCCACCGCTAACTTTCGAAAATTTACGTTTAATTGCAACTATTTATGAAATACTTTATTATTCCGATGTTAATAAAATCCGCGCTTTTATAAAAAGCTGACTTTCTAAATTCACAATATTTTTATTAGTCGATAGCGGAAGTATGTTAATCATTTTGCCGTTAATTTTCAAAATTTATGTTTAATAGCAACAGCTAAGATAGGCTTTAATTTTACGTTAATTGATGTATTTTTTTTTTTTTTTTTTTTTTTATGATTTGTGATATTTGTAATAATTTTGTGACTGATTACCGAAATGTGAGATCATTTTTACACAAATTTCAAAATTTTCCAAAAATACTAAAATATTTAATCTTAATTCAGAAGTCTTTCATTTTTGGTGCCTGATTTCTTTAAAATTAAATGTTTTGATTTAGCTCATCTCTAAATGTGCAATTAATTCGTATGATTTTCGTGAAGAGTCAGCTTTTAAGTGAAATTTTTGTGCCAATTCTTGGTGAAATATCCATTTCATATTTGTAATTTTCTTAGAATGGCCCCACACTGTAAAAACTGAGTTATCATATATTCAATTATCCCAATAAAAATCATGAAAAATATTCTTTTTCTTTCTACAATGGTTGACACTCCGCCTATGAAACGTCGGAGTTTCCGTCTTTGACTCCGAAATGCGCGAATACGGATTAAAACAACTTAAAAAGTCTCTAACGAAAGGCATATCTCCCAGGTCTAGGACTTTCGTGCAGTTGACCAGCCTTAAACCTGTATACCACAACATCACCGTTAGAAGTTTATTAGCTTTAAATCCATTATCAAATAATTATTTTACGTCAGGAAGTTTTTATTTTATTTATTTATAATTTTTATCATTAAAATAACTGAACTTTTGCTATTGTCACAAATAAATAGAATATCCTCGTCTGATTATCGTGTAAAAAAAATCAAAGCACTGCACAATCTAAATTTCCTTTTCAATCGCCCTTCTTTCAGCTTTTGATTCTAATTGATTGCGGTTTTTCATATAATGTAAACAAACACTTCTCTTTCCTGAGTCAATGTTTTTTTTTTAAACTTATTTATGAGATTGAACTTAACGATGATTTTTGTGATTCTTCAGCCAGATCGTAAAAGTAAGTAGGTTTTGTTATTTTTGTTAACGCGATTTCAAAGATTTAAAAAAAAAAAAAACAAAAAAAAAAAAACAAAAAAAAAAAAAAACATGATTTATGAAGCATCTGTTGGTTAGTTAAAGGCAAGATCGAAAATTTATAAAGAAAAAGATCGGATTATGCCGCAATCTCTGTTCAGATGTGTGAAAAAATAAGAAATAGATTAAGAGTTTCTGAAAAATAGGCTGTGTGTGTTTGTAAAAGTAGGAGCTATGCGGACTCTGCAACTTTTTACTCATTGCTGATGTTTTCATTTCATAATATTTTTTTCTTATTGTCCAAAAATAGTCTCTTTTTTTTTTGGGGGGGGGGGGGGAAAGCTATTGTTTAAGTCAGAATTCTATTCAAAATTCTTAAAAATTCATCGTGTAAGAATAACTACTTTTCAAACTGTTGTTAATGCCCTTAAAAACTACGCGTATTTTTTTTTAAAATCGTTAAAGGAAAAAAAAAAGTATCTATTTTAAAGTTAATTATGAATACTTAAATTTTATTAATTTCGTTCACAAATTGACACAATCCAACAAGTCATCTTTAGTAAAGAATACAGTTAAAATTGATTTTTTTTTATATTAAATTTTTTCCTGGCTACCAAGTATTTAAAAATTTATCAAGTCCTACTTATTAAATAAAAAGTACAAAATTGAAATCTTACCCGAAATTTGTAAAAAAGTAGGTGCTTTTTTTTCTTTTCTTTTTTCTTTTTTGCGCTTCCTCCGAATACTTAACGTCCTTACTATTTACTAAATAACACAGATAAAGATATTCTTGTCTGTGCTAAAGAAATAAAAATACAGCGCGAAAAAAAAGAGATTGGACACTGCCAGTTTTTTTTAATTTCTGGAAAATCGGAGGGGGTAAGGGGGAAAAATGAGGTCGCAAAAGAATTATTGGAAAAGAAAAGAGCAAAATCTTCCACATTTTCCCCTTCTCTTTCTGCTAATAACGAGGAGGCATTTTGTCTGTTCCCCACCCCACCCTAAGCCAGCAGGCAGCAGGGTCATTTGAAGAAGTTCCGCGGCAACTATGTTTACGCTGATAAATAGTTTACACACCTGCTAAGTGTCAACTCGCTTTTGCAATAAGTAGACCACACAAAAAAGTGAAAAAGCTTTTAGAAAGAAAATTTGTATTAATAAAGCACTAAGAATATTTAAAAAGGGGTTGAAAATGCCCTATTTTGGGTCGTGGTGGTTAAATTTGGGAGCAAGAAGGGCGCGATTTTCGGGCATAAAGGGTGCGTTTTTTGGGCAAGAAGGGCGCATTTTTGTACTTTAAAGGGCAGTTAGGGCGCTTATAAAAATTTAAAGGGCAGGCAGGGCGCGACGCCCTTCTCAAAGGCTCAAAGGGGAACCCTGGAATAGTGTATCGTGAATAAAAATATTTATACATAACACATAGATTAATGGAAATTTTATTATCAATATAAAAGAACATTATTTATTGAAAAATATTTTTCCTTATTCCTGTTATTTTAAATATTTCATTGATATACTTGGTAGGTATGTATCTGGTGTGAAAATTTCTGAAAAATTCAAATCCATATAAATTTTTACTCAATTTTTGATAGTTGTAAAATTAAATGCTTTAAATATTTTCAAATTTTCGGATGTAAAGTAATTAATTAGCTCTACCAAATTGTTTTGAATCTCATAATAGAGGATCAAAGGTTACTTCCAGAATTCTCTTTTCTGCCAATATTTCGCCAAAAGACTTTCTTTGCGATTTGCGAAACAATACATTTATATAGCTTATCTATTACAAAAGATGCCATGCTTCATCATAAATATGTTTAGTTTAAACAACCAGCTATTTTTTAGTTTATCAGGCTAAGAAAAAATCCAGTAAAAAGATTATTATACTTAAATTTTAGTAAAGAACTATCTCTTTTCACAGAGGTACAACTTCTCCAGGCTTCGGCGTGCTATCAACTTTAACTTGCCTGATCTATAGACATAAAACAAGACTGCTTTTATTTCTCCATTAAAAAAGTAAATAAAAGTAAACGTGAGCAAAAGAACCCATTTCTAATCCCAAACAAATTTGATGGATGAATCGAATCTGATGCAAGTAAAAATTGACTTTCTTCATATACAGAGGCTGTTCGCACATTTTTTAGACGATTTTGATGGAGTGTACTGAAGCAATTTCACTTATATTTCGAGTTTTATTTGTTCAGTTTGATAGCCCTTGTTCTTAACTAACATTCTACATCATAATTTCTATGATAATAATGCTTTTTATAATATCGGAAGCAGTAGTGGCACCAGAAATTCCCCGACGGGGGTCACAATTTCCCTGACAGGGGGGCACTATATAGAGATTGTTTATTATATGAATATTTATCAAAAATTGCAATATTGTTTATAATATTACTGTTAATATTTGTACCATTCCATTTTTTAGTACTCCTCGTGGTTTTGAAGATCATCGTGTCGTTCTCCGAGTGTATAATATTTTCTTTTCGCAGAAAAAAATAAGTGTATTGTGCCTGAAGAAAAATTCTTACGAAAAAATTATTCTTCGTATCCTGTTTATCACAAGTATATATATATACAGTCGAATTTCCCTAAGGGGACCACCCATCGTCCCACAGAAAATTGGTTCTCCTGAGAGGCTGCCTTTCAATAGAAGTTGCCTTCCTATTCACAGAGTAAATTACAGAACGGAAGCGCCACCTATCCGCTCATATGCACCTAAATTGAATCAGCATACTGTTTTAAAATGGCCCTCTTATATACCAAGTTTTAATTGTATATGATAGAATCTGATATATAGCCTTCTCGTTCATGGGAAAAATTATAGCACAGGAGCGTCACCTATCTGGCTATATGCGCTGAAACTGATTCCACATAATGTATTATAATGGACCTGTGATATATAAAGTTATTTGCAATAATATACAATAGAAACTGAGATATAGCCTTCGTCTTTTCGGGAAAAATAGCAGCAGAGTATCACAACTTATCGGCCGATATGCACCTAAATTAAATGAACCTGATGTCTCATAATGGCCCCTCTCACATATCAAGTTTTGTTCGAATATACAAAATAGAACCTGAGATATAGCCTTCCGTTAAATAAAAGAAATTGCAGTAGAGCAGCGCCACCTTTGGGCGATTTGGACAAAATGTTGACAGACATTAATTTATGTCATGGTGCAACTACATACAAATTTATATGTAATTCTGTGTGTGTAGTAGTTCTTGAGATACAGTTAGAACAAAATTTTTGTCACACATAAACAGACAGACATTTTCTAAAAATATCATGGTCAAAACATGTATATTCATGGAAAACCGGAAGCTGAAAATTTTTACAAATCCAATACTTTCTTCTATTGAATATATAATGCAAAAACTGGAGAGCTCTGAATTTGTAAAAGGAAAGCAAAATGCTGCTAAAAGGAGAAAAACTGAAAATTTCGTATTTTTTCCCCGACAAATTTTAGGAGTATGCCCCGATGGGGGGGTCACAGACTCCCCTGGGGGGAGGGGGGGCTGTGCTCCCCCAGCCCCCTAGCTGGCGCCACCCCTGATCGGAAGAGGTATATTTTTCTACTCCTCTTGAATGGCTTTCCAGAGTCCACAAAGCGTTCTAGGTCGGTGTTTGTATAATGTTGATTTTAAGAGTCGAAAAACACAAAAATCCAACAGTGATACATTAGAAGATTTAGCAGGAATGTCAGTGAAGGGTATGGTTTTAATTCCCGTTTTTTGTTCCATTTTTTTCCAGAAAAGCAATTGCGGATTGTGGTGTGTGGCTGCTTGTTTTGTCTTGATACAGTTCAATGGATTGATAGCATTGTGGATAAACATCTGGATTTTCATTTTTAAAATTGGAATTAAAATATGTTCTTGAGAGTATTTAGAGTTGATTTTGACATTTTTGTCACATTTTTTTGCTTTTATCTTGTGCTTGTATGAAAAACCAGTGACTTTAAATGAATCATAAATCCTTTAAAAAAACTTTCTTCTGATGCTTTGAGCCATGTAGCAATTTTTTTTTTTCCACTTTTGTGGTAATAAATTGACATTTTTTTATTGCAACCACTTAAATAGACCCAAGATTCATCTGTTGTTGCAACATTTTTCCATTTTTCTCCTGATAAATGCTTTTTTTCATAGAGATTTCGCTAAAAACTATCTTTGGAAAGAGCGGAAACCTATCCTTCCATCCACTGCTATTTAAAAGCGCATTTTTGCATCTAAACAAAAATTCTAAATATCAGAAGATAAATAAAACTTCCAAAAATATAACTGTTGTGAAAATAAAATTCTCCATGCAAACGATTTTTTCTTACTGCGAAATAAAATCGTCTAAAAAATGTGCGAACAGCCTCTGTAGTTTAGGTCTCTAATTGTAAGGTAGAAGGGATTAATCTTGACAAAAATTGTAGCTTATTTGCAAAATTTAAATGGCTCTTTTGAATTTATTTTAATATAAAAATGACCACTTTATAATATTAAAGCCTGTTTTCAGTATTTTTATCAAATTAATGCATATTCTTGGTAGATATTAAAATATAAAATACAGTGACTATTACAAGTGATAGATATTAAAAAAAAAAAAAAAGTCATTTAAATATTTTTTTATAAAAATTGGAGTATACTTAAATGTTTCTTTTTTTTTTACGGAAGTGTAAAAATTCTTCTTGTTTTTAAAACTTTTACATTTTTGTTGTAAAATAATGTAATGAAAATTTATTTATTTCTATTTTAGTCATCATGGGGACATCTAGCAGTAGTTTACATGAGTTGCGTGACAATAAATATTTGCAGCGGTTTTCTGGAAAGGAATCAATTTCACCTAATGATCCCTTCTGGAATCAGCTACTGTCATTTACATTTGTTCCACCCCATTCATGTGCTGATTGTCATTTATTAGAAGATAGCATTTCTCCAATGTTGGATGGACTGTTAAATAATAATCCTTTAACTGGAAATGTCATAGCTTTAGCACAAAATTTCTTGATGCATGCCTCAGAACTTAAAGCTGCTGTTCAGTGTGAAAATGGTGTTTTTATTTGGCAAGCATATAATTCTTTGTTCATATTGCGTTGCATACTGAAATATTTTATTGAAACTTTAGGTGAAGAAGGTATGCTTAAACAATTGGAAGATGCTCAGCTTAGTAAAACAAAATCTACTGTTCCTCTTGAGCCAGAAATATTACTAGAAACTATAATTAATGCATTATTTGAAATAATCATTGATATACCTTTAGACGATAAAACTTATGCTATCACTGTAGAAGCTGTTCATACTCTTTTGATTTTGTTATCTGTTCAAATGTTTTCATCACGACCTGCTCATTTATCTGTAGTGTATTCTATAATAATGAAAAACAAATGTTCTAATCAAGCATCCTTACTGATTAAGACACTTTTACAGCATTACAGCAATCAAGATAAATGCCCCCATTGTGTCAGCTCTGTTGATGGAAATAGTTTAATAACTGGACTTGCATCTAGTTTATGGAATGCTTTATCCTTTAATTATTCACGTGAAAAAGAATCCAAAGAGGCATCATGTATAACAGTATTAGCTAATCAAAGTTTATTGCTTTTGCTGATTCTGGTTAATCATTGCACTAATGAAAATGAAATAAAAAATCCCTATAGATCAGCTCTATTTTCTTTCAAAAATGTCAATTCTCCTACAGATGGAGCTATTGATACTAAAGTTTCTTTTGAATTCGACTATGAAATCCTACTAAAAACATTATGTGATACTTTAAAGGATGATCAGACAGCATTATTAGCTTATATCCTGCTGCATCAAAATTCAAATTTCAAAAGTTATGTAATATTTTCTTGGGAAATACATAAATTGGTCATACCTCTTTTGAAGTTATTGTATAACGCCCCTGAAAAGAATTCACATCTCATTTACATGGCTTTAATCATATTGTTGATTCTCAGTGAAGAAGAGTATTTTGGTAGAGAAGTTCATTCTGTAAAATTGAAAAATATAACTTGGTATTCCGAAAGAATGTTAACTGAAATTTCTTTAGGGGGTTTAATAGTTCTTATTTTGATTAGAACTATTCAGTACAACATGACCCGAATGCACGATAAATATTTGCATACAAATTGCTTAGCAGCATTAGCAAATATGTCTGCTTATATTCAAAATTTACATCCATATGTGTGCCAGAAGTTTATATCTTTAATGGAAAATATGGGGAAAAGATACATACGTATAACTTGCCATTCAAAAAGTACTGTTAGTCAAGTTAATGAAGATGATTTTTTACCATCTGATTTAATGCAGGACTTGTCTGTATTGGAAGAAGTTTTAAGAATGTTGTTAGAGATCTTAAATTCAACCTTATCTCTCCAATTACAAAATAATATTGACTTACTGTATACCATTCTTTACAAAAAAGATATTTTTTGCATGTTTCGATCCAATCCAAGTTTTCAAGATGTAATGCAAAATGTAGATTGTGTGCTAATGTTTTTTGCTGAACGTTTAGAGTCAATTGAACCAAATTTATCTGTTTTAGAAGTTTCTGAGTTTATCAAAGCTGCTTCTTTACAGTGGTCTAGTGATAAAATGAAAAAACTGCCAGAGCTAAAGTTTAAATATATTGAAGAAGGTCAACCTGAAGAATTTTTTATACCATATTTGTGGTCAGTTGTTTTTCATTCTTCAGACATATATTGGAATTCAAAAAATATTTTGATATTTAATCCATATAAGCATGCCTAGAATATTTTGTGTAGCTAATATTTTGGTTGCTTATTCTTTTTTCTGTATAATTTTTTGAAAGAATTGCTTATATTAGAACAACCAGTGTAGAACAATGATATTTTCCCATTATATTTACATCTGTTATTTGTTTTATAATTTCTAAGTTTGTTGTTTTTATCTATTAATATACTGAAGAAAAATTTTTTTGGAAAACATTTGTAATTTATTTAGTTGTTTTGCTTGCCTGTTGCCTAATTAATAAAAATTTTAGGTAAATGTATTCTATATGTGGTATGTTATGTAATAATCAGATTTGTTTATGATTTCTTGATAAAACTATCTGCAGCTTATTTTATTATTTAAAATATTTGCTATAAAAGTTTAAATTTAGTGTCTTCCAGTGTCATATTGTTAATAATAAATACTCAAATTATTAAATAATATAAGTAACTAGATATCTTCCAAAATGAATTATTTTACATAAAGATTAAAGGATATTTAATTCTTACTTACACTAAATTTTAGTTAAATATTGTGTAAAGGCAGCATGAATTAAACATAATGACTAAAAATGTTTCACAGAAGCTTCTAGTATGAATGTATAAGAAATATTTTGTCTCAAAGCATTGAACCTAAATCTTGTAAGCAATATTCCCAGAACAAAAACCTCATTTTAATTTAACTGAGGTTTTGTTATTGTATGTTGCTTACAAGGTTTGGTTATGTGGGTCTTCATTTATGTTAAAATGTTACTTAAATTACCAATATTTATCAATTTTTCTTTTATAAACTGCAGTTTTATTCTACTATGTTTTATTTGTATGCAACATATGCAGGGTTTTATTCAGCTCACAGATTATCATACAGATAGAACGGTGAAGCTAAAATGCGAACCGGTGCGTTAGTAGCATCACTAGAGTCAACAGAGGGGAACTAAGAAATTCCACATGTGTTACATGGTCTACATGAATAGCATCTTAGATCAAAAATTATTTTTCTACTTCACGAGTAGTTAGTAGCAGGTTAGTATGCAAAGTTTTTTTTTTCATCCTTTCTAATTTTTGTATTTACAAAATCATACTTAAAACATTCAGAGCTGTTCTTCAAATAAATAAAATTTATTTTTATAATGTTTAAATATATACTTTGCTATACACATACATATTCAAGATTCAAGTACAAATAATAATTACATGCTGTAATTCTGAAATAGCAGTATGAAAACATTAAATGTGTAACATTGCTTGATTGAAATAATGCAAAATGTTTTAAAAGAAAAAAATGTTTTTGTTTCATATATGTTTCCAAAACTTATTTGCTTAGTACTTGCTTTTTAAAATAAATTGCTTTTGATGATCAAGACAATAACAAAGTTGTTAAAAGAAAACATACATGCAATAGAAATAAGACGAGCGATTGCATAAGATAGCGAGCTCGAGAAATTTTCAGCCGTTACCCACAGGGTCACTGCAGTCGCTTTTTGGTTAATATTGAATATATGGGAGCGTCCAATCTGTATAGTAATCTGATTCAGCTTTTCCCCCCCAGATTTCTATTTTTGTGAATTTGACATATATTTTTGGGAAAAAGAAAATAAGTTTGTGAAAAAATATAATTTAATTAAACTGATTAACCACTTTGTTGTGCAAAAATTACAATTTAAAAACAAACTTAAATATGTATATGTAAATACTTTTTTTTTTTTCCAGATAAGGTTGGTAAAATTTTCACATTTGATGTTCATTACCATAATTTACATTATATATATATATATATATATATATAATTTTTTACTATAGAGATGCTAACTTTCAAAAGTTAAAAGACAGGACATTTCACATGACAGTTTTTCTCCATATAACTTTTAATTATAGCATTTGTATGACTGTTTTCAAAGTGAAAATAACATGGAAACAAAAACTTTTAAAAATGCTTAAACAATACTTTTGTGTAAAATTTGAGTAAAAGTGGTCATAATTAACAATTTGATAGAAATAATACCACAAAGACCACTTACAATTTGTACCTGAGAACTTTCGGCCAAACACTTTCAGGGCCTATGAAGATTTTCATTGAAATCATTGCCTATGAAGATGCCTGTAACTCAACTGAGGCCGAGGTTGATGATAGATCATGCCATATGCTGAAGCTCGCAAACAGATGAAGTGTTTCGTGGAGCAAGAATCATTCACCTATGATTATGGCCTTGAAAGTGTTTGGCCGAAAGTTTTCAGGTATAAATTGTAAATGGTCTTTGTGGTATTATTTCTATCTAATTATTAATACTTTTGTGTTTTTTTATATAATCCCTTCACACATGCATACAATTATTTACACTCCTGCTTTAAAGTTTAGCAAGATTTGCAAACTATCAATTTTTTCAATTAAAAAACTTCTCTCAATCAAATGTTGGGTATTTAAAGAACTGGGTTTTCCTCATGTTTTTCAGTAGATTAGTTTAAGACAACATTTAGGGGCTTGTAACAAATTGAGCAAAATTAGTAATGTTTGTGATCACCCTGTATCGTTAAGTGAACAAAATGAACTGTAACTTTGGGATATGTTAATAGAGACTCAGTTTAATTCGCAGATGAATTTATGTGACAATTGTCTATTAAATAACGGAGATATAAGCAATTATTTTACTATTCCAAAAAAAAATCAGCATATTTTTTTTATAATATTTTTAACGAAAATTATTCCCACTTTCGAGTTGGAATATATTTAGATTTATAAGTTGCAAAAACACTTTTAAAACAATATACTGCAATTGGAAGACAAATATCTCAAGTATCTCATGAAATATGAACATTTTTATAAAAAATGTTTTCACTGTGCATGTGCCAAAGATAAAAAATTTATTGCATAGGTTGAAAGCTAGATATATTGGGCAACTTTTATCAAAAATGCATTTGAATAGAGTTAAAATTAAGCAAATTATCTGAAAAAGAACGAGCTAGATTTTATATCTTTTCTAAAAGTTGGAATTTCTTAGGGGGTTTACATATGCTACGTAACGTAATTAATTTAAGGATCCACAATTATTTTAACCACTTAACAAAAGTTCTTTTTTGCGAAAAACCCCTTATCTCACAAATCTTAGTAAATAAACAAAAGTATATTAGAGTTACAAGTTTATAAGGGGTTTTTCACAAAAATGTACATTTGGAGAGTAGTTTCAAATTAATTACGCAGTATGTGAAAAACCCCTTAAGAAATTTCAAGTCTTGGAAAGTATCTAAAATCTAGTTCATTCTTTTTTGAATAATTTGCTTAATTTTTACTCTATTCAAATGCACTTTTGACAAAAGTTGCTCAATATATCTAGCTTTCAACCTATGCAGTAAATTTTTTGTTTTTATCTTTCCCACATGCACAGTGAAAACGTTTTTCATGAAAATATTCATATTTCATAAGATACTTGAGATATTTGTATTCCGATTGCAGTATTTTGTTTAAAAAGTGTTTTTCCAACTTATCAGAAAGTGGGAATAATTTTCGTTAAAAACTCTGTATATTATAAATAAAAAACATGTTGATTTTTTTTGGAATTTTAAGATAAATGCTTATATCTCTGTTATTTAATAGGCTATTGTCACACAAATTTATCCACAACTTGAACTGGGTCTGTATTAATATATCTTACAGTTACAGTTCATTTCGTTCACTTAACGATACAGGTTGATCACAAACATTATTGATTTTGCTCAATTTGTTACCAGTCCCCTATATGTTGTTTTAAACCATTCTTTACTGAAAAACATTAGGAAGACTCAGTTCTTTAAATATCCAATGTTTTAAAACATTTCACCGAGAGATAAGTTTTTAAATTGAAAAAAAAAAACTGATTGTTTGCAAATCTTGCTAAACTTATGAGCAGGAGTGTATAAACACAAATCTGTTTTATGCTTCTTTCTTAATATCATACATTTTTAATATATAGACAGTTAACATTTGAATTTATTGTTTACTTCCATTTTTAAAATATTTTTTTTTATGAAGATGCATCTATTTAAATGATTTTATTTCAGTATATCTTCTTAATAAGTATAGATACAGAAACTTCTGATAACCTACATATAGCTGATAACTCTGCAGCTTCAAAAATAATATTTCTACTCCAAAATTGGAAGAAAACCTAAAAATTTTTTAAAAAATAAAACATTTAAGAGAAATTTTGATGCACGCAAATACCAAATGAGCCCTTTAGCTGCCAAGTGATGTAAGTCCAAAAGTACCATTTTGAGAAAAAAGGACTTTTGTGTTCATGCTCACAATTAATTGTAAGTTCAGTTGACAAACAATGTACTGCTCTCAGTGGCATAAATATAAACTAAGATTTACACCACTTGGCAAATGAATAGAGTCGAGGAACAATATTGTACCTCTAACTCAATTTCATAAATTTTGGACTTAGACCACTTGGCAGCTAAGGGGCTCAAATATCTTAATAGGTAAAATATACATACACTGAACACTGTGGAGAAAAATTGAACATCACAGGACATTTCATTGTTGGTTGCTAGTTTGAGAGGTTCTAGAATCTAATAAAGCAAGTTTAAAATGAATATTGATATTTATGCTGCAAATGGTGAAAGATTGAAAATCACAAGGCTTCTGCAAAGTGTTTAATTGCCGATTATTAACAGAGAAGTGTGGGGGAGACACAAAAAATTATATGAATGAGAGATACGAACTAATTCTACTTATTTATAGGTTCTAGAATCTAATAAAGTATGTTTAAAAAGAGCACTGACATTTATGTTATGGATGTGAAAGATTGGATATTACAATGCTTTCACAGGGGAAGGGGAAGAAATAAAATGTGAGTTGTTGTTGTTGTTGTTTCTTATGCCACTCGGAAATTCCGAGCCCCGGTAGTGGAACTAACTGGGTTTAAGGCAGGAGGGGTGCGTCATTCCGTTTAACAGAGGAGCGCCCATTTAGGGAGGAAGGACGTCTTAGCTCCAGAAGCTGGCGATAGATGGCAGCACCAGCAAACAACAGGAACTCGAATTTTGATCCGGGACAAGGCTGAGTTTAAACCCATGTTCTGGTACCCCCAGAGGTATAATTTTTGATGGGACTTGGAGGACTTTGCGACCACGACGGAATTTAACGTGCACCAGTCGCCATTAGCGTACACGACGGTCTTCGGCCGGCTCGAGGCCCGAACCCGCAATCTTTCGATCACGAACTCACTGCTCTTACCGATCAGGCTACCGCGGCCCTTAAATGTGAGTTAGATATATTAAATAATTCTACTTATTTATAGGCACTAGATTCCTAATGTAGTTAGTTTATAAAGAATATTGACATTTATGTTGTGAATGAAAAAGATTGGAAACTGCAAAGCTATCTCAAAGTGTTTAACCGCCAGTCGTTAACAAGGGGTTGGGGAATCACAAAATATTACATGGGTGAGAGATATAGAACAATTCTACTTCTTTATAGGCTCTCGAATCTAATAAAGTAAGTGTAAAAAGAATAATGCCATTTATATTGTGGATGGAAAAAAATTAGAAATCACAAGATGTTTGATCTCTGTACCCGTTTTAAGTTCATCGATTCTTGTAACAGTTAATTTTAAGATTGCTGATGTTTGTGATGAGCCTTTTTAAATATCGTTGATTTTTGTGAAAAGTCAGTTCTCGGACTCAAATTTCTTCTATACGAAGCCCTGATATGTCATTATTTTTTGTGCATAAGTTTATTGAAGCAAATTATTTTATTGGATATATACATATGTATCGTATTTTAAGTAGAAACTAAAAAATCTAGAACCAATCACATTTTGCCAATTTTGTAATTTCCTAGCTTTTATATGGATTTTGAAAGATATGTAAAAATATATGGATATGTAAAGGTTATGCTACTAATTTCTTCATAGAGTTTTTGATTTTTTGAGTCACTTTTTCTTGAAAATTAATGGCATTTTGTAATTACTATTTTGATGATATGATCTTTTGGGAAAATAAAGAAAACAAAATTGCCTATTGAAATTAAAATAAGTTCTTTCAAAGTATACCAGGTTTAAAAGGATATATGGCTTAAAAATCCAGAAAATTTTCCATATTTTAGCACCTTCTACAAGCTGAAATAATCTTAAGTCACAAAAATATAATGTAAATAGTATATTCTTTTGTGTTTATACTATTTATCTTTGATACACCTTTATTAGTTTATGGTTATTTCCTTTTAAGCATTATCATGATTTGGGTAGCTATATTATTTTTCATATAAAAATATTTTATGCATTTTACCAATTTGATCTTTAATGATATAGTTATGATTATTAATACGTAATTGTTTCTCCATTCTTTTCCTTTGAAATCACCAATTTTTGCATAAATTTTGACTCTAAGTTCATACTATGCTTGTTCAGTTGCCTTTTCAGCATTAACCCAGTTTTTTTTCTGCCATGAATAGTCGAAATAAAAGGCTGGTGCATCTAAATTTTGAAGTACATCATGTTGTTTTTTCTAGAAAATAAGATTAATAAATATCTGTTATACAGTATCTCATACTGTGCTTAGTATTAATTTTATGAATCATTGAACATGTGTGCTAAAAGATAGCTAACAATCAAAGAGTTTTAAACTCTTTGGTAAAAATATACTGTTGTCTGTTTTCATATATGAGATCATCCAGAAAGTAAGTTTCCCACATCAACAAAAGATGGCACTGCAAAAGGCAAGTCGGGTAGATTGTGGATGTGGCTATTGTATTTGGTAGTTGTAACCTCCTGATCACTTACATTAATGTTTTTGTACAATACGAAGCTGCCATGCAAATGATTTCTTCTTTTGCTAAATGTGAGTTAAAGTCTGTGATAAAGTTCTTTAATCTGTAGAAGCTAGTACTATTAGAAATCCACCGTCAATTATGTGTGTTTAGTATATGGATCCATTGTGATAAGCAAGCTGATGGTTCATCATTGATATCGGGTTTTTTCTGAAGGTAGACAAAAATGACTATGACAAACAGTGCTACAGACAATAGTTGATGCAGTGATATCATACTAAATCTCCCTGCTGCACTAAATTCAAGCAGACTATCCACATGGAAATTCATGTGCACAGTCTTCTGGGACATGAAGGGTATTCTGCTTGTTGAGTACTTGCCGAGAGGTACTGTGATGAATATTACTCTAAAACTATAGGAAGTGCGATGAGCCATTCAGAACAAGAGGGATGATATGCTCAGTGCTGTTCTTGTATTGATCCACAACAAAGTTCTCTTGCATACAGCAAATTCCCCAAAAAATCTGCGGCAAAAGTTTCCCTGGAAGCTTTTTGACCATCTGCTCTATAGTCTTGATCTTGCTTTCAGCATATGTAATCTGTTCTTGTACATAAGGACATTTCTGTCTGGTTATCACTTTTTCACAAAGATCAGCAGACAACCTCAACACACTACTAGTTCCATTCCCAGGTGGCAGATGTCTATGGCATTTTGAAGTACAAAAACTTACTCCATGGTATGACATGTGTTATCAATTCCAGTGGTTATTATGTTATGAAGTAGCTGAAGTATTGTTGTGTGTTTTGCAATAAATTTTTTCAGCTAATTGTGTTTTGTTTATTTTTACGGTCCATGGGAAACTGATTTTCTGGATGACCCTCATATTTTTCTTGCTACTTCTCTATTTTCCATTTTATTAAAATCTGAACTAAGTGAAGGTTAGTTTTTGACTTTAATGTTTTCATGATGAAATCATGTTTGTGTTGAGTTCGAGATATAAAACATTTTTTCATCTTGATGAAAAATATAATATTAAGTGCTATAAATATTAAGTGTTTATAAATAATGCTCTAAAGTTTATCAATTGCCCTTAGAATTTTTTTTTTTTTTTTTTTTTTTTTTTTTTTTTACTGGGAAAGTTAAACATTGGATGTTGAATCTTAAACTATCCCAAGTCATTATTGATCCTCCTTTTTTTTTTTTTAACCTACTAAAGAAACTCTTATTTATTAAATCATCATGCAAAATATTGTGTAAATCTAACTTAAATATGTGAATAAAAAATAATGAACAATATTTAAATAAAATGAATAGTAAAGTATGTAAGAATTTAAAATCTAACTGAAAAATAAAATTAATTCACATTAATATATTATTATTAATTTTTATATGCTCTAAGTACTATAACTTAATGTAATAGTGTTATCAGAAAACAATAAATAGATGCTCTAAAAAAAAAATAGGAAACACCAAAATAATAAATAAACCTAATTGTTTGTTTTAGTGAATGGGTCAGAATTCAGAATAGCCTAAAAGATTTATTAAAGATAGCTGAACAAATAATAGTAATGAAACTAATAATACACAGGGTTACTCATTTTATTTAAATATCACCTTTTCTCACCATTTGATATGGTTGAGATTCCTTTGTCTTGTTCAATCAGGTTCTTTTAATATATACTTTTAAATATGATTTCTTTAACAATTTCTTGAAAAGTTATTCTGTTAATCTTTTATTAATCATGTTTTTTACATACCAATTTTTGTTAAAATTTATTGCAATGACATATTTTCCTGGTTGTGACATTTAATATTTTGTCATGCAAAGATCTTTTTGTATTAGACCATTTTTTTCCCTTTTACTTATTTAAGTACCCATTAACGATCACCTTAAAATCTTAGAAATGTCTTACAGGCATTTTCTTTAACTTTAAATCCAAAATTTTAATAAATGTTTAGCTCTTAACGTTTGAATGAAAATATACACTCTCCAGACAGTGTTGCTAGAACAATCTATTTTAAAGCTATGAAAGTAACAAATATTAAACTATATGCATATATATATATTTTAAATGGTAATTGCATCTGCCAAAAATATTGACTTAAAAGAGTAGGTAGTAGTTTAAAATTATTTATCTATTTAGCTTTTTATTTTCTGGTCCTTATTTTAAATTAGATACCTATATTGGTAGGACAGAAAAAATTGTAATCTTTTTAGATTATTATACTTTTTTTAATTATTGCCATATAATTTTCATTTTCCAGTCAAAAATAAATTGATGAACAAAAAACAAACTGAATCCTTACTGTAAGTTTATGAATTGTATTTTAGTTTGGAATATAACTTTCAATGTGTATCTATATTTATAGGACAGGGTATAGAAGTTGTGTATTGAGTCACCAATCATTACATTTACATAATGATTGTACAGGGTGCATAAGCTATTAAGGACAGATTCAGGTCAAAAAAGAAAACAGAAATATATGATGAGATAATATCTTTATTATAAAAACATAGCATGAACATACACAAGGAACCCTTTTGTTACATGGTTGTTTAATGAATCTTTTGTAATGGCTTAAATGTGAGATTGAAACCGTCGACATATGCAGATATATAGTTTTGGTTCATATTGGTTATTATCTCGATAATGGCAGCTTGCAACACATCTTTGGTGTTATGGGGGTGCACATTGATTTCTGTCCACAATGCTTCGTACATAGTGCCATGGACAGGCAGTTGGGAGGCCGAAGGTTAGGAGTTATGTAATAATGAAATTTGTCGACCATCCATTCCTGTGTCATGCGAGACTTGTGTGATGAGTCAGAGTCCACATATGTAAAGCTGTCCATTGCATATTGTGTCTATCCAAGGTTTCACAGTTGTTTTCAGGACCTCAGAGAAGAACCACAGCAAACTAGCTTCTGCTGGATTTTTCAGCTTGTTTAAGAATCTTTTCAATCTGATTAAGCGCTGTTCCTGCATTTTGTCTGACATAAACTGTCCTCTGCGCATAACATATGACTGATATTTGATGTTTTCAAGGACAGCATTTCTGACTGTTCTCTCTGACACAGGGAGCTCTTTGGCAATGGACCTCATGAATTTTCTGGGATTGTCATCGATAGTCTGTTGCACTTGCTGGATAAATTCTGGTGTTCTGATGCTGTCTGAGTGCAAGGCATGCTTTTTATGTTTTGCTTCTGGCACAACATTACTATCTTTGGTCTCCAACACCTTCTGTACTTTGTTGATGAATGATCTAGCGACCTTTAAGAATCGAAATATCTCTAAATTGCTGCACTCTGCTTTTATTGCCACGATAATTGCATGTCTCTTCATGATTTGTGTTAGCTGATAGTTTGCAATTATTCTCTCCTGAAATGAAAATCATATACAGTTTAGTATAGTGCAGCAATACCCATATGAACACCCTCAAATAGCTTATGCACCCTATTGTAATTATTATTACAGTCTATATTGGTATGATCTCTTATTACTGTAATAAAATTATATTTGAGTATTCTTAATGAGAACTTTTCATTTTGATGTTACACATCTACACTTTTAGAATAAATATCTTATGTTTTCTTAGTAAAATTCTTTAGAAAAGCTTTGATGTTCTTTGCATACTGTTTTTTGTGAATCTGTAACTGAACTGGGCAAATATAGTTAGGCTAAATCCAAATGCATGCAAAAGAAATTACGTGTGAATAAATTTTAAATGTATATTCCTTTCAACTTTATAGTCTTTAATTTTTTTTTTTTTTTTGAGTGTATAGTTTATATTGGATTTTGTTATACCTTTAAAATTAAAAAAGAAAAAAAAAAAAGTCTGTCAAAGAATGGGATTAGCAGTGACTCATTCAGATTTTGTATTTAACTTAGTAAAATTTTCTTTTATATAAATTTTTATCTGGATCCATTGCTCTTTCTAATATATTTTGTCAAGTTGATTTTATTAAATTTTGAAAAGCCATCTTTTTTTTTTTTTATATATATAAAGTTTATTTGAAATTTTTCTTGAAGTGTTTACTTTATATATTGAGATATTTTTAACAGCCCCAGTTATAATTTATTATTGTGTGATATTCTAAGAACTGAAAAAGTTAACTATCCTTTTTATATTTCATCCCTTTAAAAAAATACCAGTCTTTAAAATATGTTGTTCTTCATATTCAAAACCATTTTTAAGAATGATTGTTTCATATAATGTTATCTTATTCTCTAAATACTTTAAAATAAAATAATGCAGATACTATATTTTTTTACTTATAGATGTACAGTGTAAAGATTTTCTGATTGTGTATGGATTTAATTGTTAATTTATTAAAAATATTAAGGTGTTAAGTGTTTAAAAAAAAAAAAAAAACTTTTGAACATTTATGAAATATCTGTGCAAATACTTTTTAAACAGAAATAATTAAAGTACTTTTATGATAAATGAATTTGTGAGTATCATTATTTGGCTTGTCCAGGTTAATTAATCTTACAATGTTTCTAGTATTTTTTAGATTATGCACAATCTTTATTCATTTAATAAGTTTACATGTTTATTTTTGAATGATTGGCATAGATTGTATAGTGCTTATTCTAGGTCATGAATTCATATTACTAAATATAGTTTTGTTTTTCATATTGATATTATGTCGTAAACCATCATTTGTTCTGAAAACAATTTTTAAATATGACAGTGAATGTAACAGAAAAATTGTATATTTTATTGCCGCATTGTTTTTTATTATATATTAATCTTCAATCATTCAAATTATTTCATAAATAATTCAAAATTTTAAGTTACAGTATACAGGAATAAAAATTTTCAGCTGATTTTAGCTTTTTTGTAAATTTAGCTTTTCAAATTTTTTAATTTTTTTTTCAGTTTCTTTTTTTCCGATGTGCATTTGTTCTTTTTTTATACATTGAAGATTAAAATGAATATTTATTACTCTATTATAATAGATTTTGTCATGAAAATTCTAGTATTTCATTTCAACATCTTGCCTTTGTGCACAGTTTCAGCTTTTTTGTATTTTTTCTAATCTCATCCCTGAGTATAGTATAGAGTATTGCTCACATGGAATCGATAATTGATATTGTATATATAAATGGTGTTCCCTAGAAACTGAGAGTAAAATCATAAAAAATCAAGAAATATATTTACAGTAAAAAATAAATCATTCTTTTTCAAAATACCTTCTCTCAGATAATATGCAATGGTCACATCCTTCAACCAACTTTTCAAAACAGATAGAGAAGCTTTTTTCTGGAAGCTGCTTTAAAGAACCCTACACTTCATAATCTGTATTAAATTTTCTGCCATGGGGCTTCTTCAATGTCGGAAACAGCCAGAAATCGCATGGACTCTTATTACAGTCGTTAGGAAATTTAGATAATTTTGAAGCATCTGTTTCTACTCACAACATTGGTGAATTCTTGTTTGCATTTGTTCTTTAGTAAAGGGATGAGGGATCCATCTGGAACAAACATGGCGAAGCTGTAAATTGTTGCATAGAATGTGAAATATCGATGTTTTCGAAATGTTAGTTGATGCTGTTATCTCCTTGTATGCCATTCGTCGATTTTTTTACAAGATTGTCCACACAGTGTTAACATTTTGATCATTCACAACACTTTCTAGTCGGCCAGGCTTAGGAGCCAGTTTTGTGGACAAATGTCCTTTTTTGAAATCACCATGCCATCTAAAAATCGTAGACTCACCAAAATTTCTAGACCAATGTTTCCGGAGCTGTTTTGCCCAAACAATAGCAAAATTTTAATGGCACAACACATTTCATTTTTTAACTCTGAATCACTCACCTCCATTTCTGTTAGGCAAATAAAAACAGTTCTTAGTAGAATAAGCATGAAACTAGGAAAATTAAATTATCTGCTTCATTTAGAATATTTATAAACATTTAGTTAACATTCTGAAAAAAATTGCCTGCACTTTTATATTTTAGTTTTGCAGTGTTGCCACTACGTAAAAAAATAACTCTATGGAATGCCCTTTTTTATTACTATATTACATGCTGTATTGATGTTATTTTTGCATCTTATAAAAACATAACATTCATACAGCATGTAATGTATCTTCATTAAAAAAAGAGAAAATATTTTACTGATATTACTGCTTAACTTGTGTTTACCCAGTTCTTGTGATTACCTGAAATAATTTGAAGATTTATAACAAGTTTTCAGATAATGGAAGGAATTAAACTACTTAACCCTTTCATTTCCAATTTTTTCCATCCATAAAACAGTAAATCTTATATTTAGTCATTAATTTATTTCAAAGGTAATATATATAAATATTTTTTTTAAAAATAGGAGTAATAGCAGAGTACGAATTAAAATAGCTAAAAAAGCAACTGAGAGGTGTTTATTTATGTTTAATATAACTAATGATGCCATTTAAAATCATAACTTTTCAATAAATAAAAATATCAAAATTTTAATGAAATACATATTGCAATTAATTAAAATACAAATTATAAACATTAAAAAATAAAATAAAAAATATTTAAAACAGTTAATTTACTTAAATGGCCCAAAACAGGAAACTGATTCCAATATTATTATCAGAATAGAGTAAAATATACATTCATTTATCAACAAGGCAGGGTTTAAGTTGAGTGAAAATTTTCTTTAGCGAAAAAGCTAAAATCAGAAAAGAAAGCTTTAGCAGAATGCGAAAATGCCAGAAGCAGTAGAAAAAGATGAATATCAGTTCACACATTATTCTAAACGCCTCGACATGTTTGATTTTCATTTGTAAATTAAACTTAAAAGTTTTTAATCAGGTCTTTAAAGAGTTATACACAGAAGATAAATTTTTTTTTAAATTTGAAGTAAAAAACAAAAAAGTAATTAATAATTAAACTTACCACTGTAACCAGATAAATTTGAATATAGCACAAGCATATATTTTAACACATTTGTTGGCAGACTTGAAAAATATTAAACTTTTTAGATTATTACTTTATTTTGTAAACTTTTTTAAAGCAATATGAACATTTTATATATGAAGTATGTTATTTTTCTATGTTAATATATGAAGTATGTTAATATATGAAGTATGTTATTTTTCTGGAGATATAATTATCACAATGGCACGTAAAACTACATTAAGCTTATACTGTATCCGAAAATAAAAACATAACTGACAAAAAAAAAAAAAAAGTAATATAAGTGAAATTTGTTTATTACTATTGAAAGCTTTTTGGTTTACAATTTATAATTTTTCTTTCTTTTATTTTAGACCACTTTACAAATGCCTCATGCTTATTTACAAATTGATTTCCTGTATGCGATTCTTATGCATAGTTCAGCATTTGGTTTTCCTTATATGCATAAGACAATGGATTTTTCTTGATCAATGTTGCAATTTTTTTTCCCATGAAAGATTTGTTATAATATTTTCGAAGTTTTTTTTTTTTTTTTTCAATTTGTCTAGTAAGATGCTTTAGCAAAAAAGCGAAAACATGTTATTTCATTTTCGCATTTTGGGTAAGTCTTTTAGCATTTCGCGAAAAATGCTACCACAGCAAAAACACTGCAATAAGGATGGTAGTGAAATCATCTAAAATATATTTTTTTCGGTGGTAAAATGTATATAGATTTTAATATTGTTCATTTTGAATCAGCGGGAGTATTAGATGTTAAGAAAGAAAACATGAAATGTTATGATACCAATTGGCATCACGGGGAATGAAAGGGTTAAAATTAAGAATGTGCAAAATGTATCAAAAGGCTATGAATTTTTCTGGTATACTAAAACTGCATTAAAGTAGTCAAGCTAAAATGTGGTATATGAGTAAGAGAAGGGTAAAAACATACATGAAAATGTTTAGGAGAAATAACCAAAGGTTTGGAATAGAATAATATATTTTCTTTCTACTGTTAATGGGTCATTCCATGCCAAATCAACCGAAAAATTTCAATTTTCAACCTGACCACCTCACATTTCTATGAAACTTGCAGGAATCATTCTCCTTGATGATATAAATGAGAATATATTTTTAGAAATTTTTTTATCTCTTTTGATTTTTTTTTAATTAATTTTTTAAATTTCAAAAAATGAGCATTTTTTAGCTTGTGTAAGCATTTTCAATCTCAAATTTCTCAAGTTCTATAAGGGATAGAGAATTTTATGACCCCTCATTTTAAAGAGTATTTCCCAAGGTTTAATTTGATATGCAACATCATTATGTCAGGAAATTTTTTTAAAAATTATTAAATTTTGAAGATAGTATTTTTTAAAAATTTTGAAAAATAAATATGTTTTTGGCTATTACTAAAATCTATATAACCTGAAACTTTTAGAGTGGGATCTCTATGGGATCAGAAGTTATTACAAAAAACTTAGTTACTCTACATGTTAAATTGTATTATAATTATCATATACTAACTATCTAATATACTAATTATCATAAAACTAACTTTTTATGATATTATAATAACATACAAACTGCAATTTTAATGTTAATGAAAATAAACAACAAATCAAATTGGTGAATTAAAATATAAAATATAAATATAATAAAACACTTACGTTAAATTAAAACAGATATGTTACACTAAAATATAATAAACTGATGATGCCTGCTAAATAACTGCTAATAAACTAAGGAAACAATTTTTTTTTAAACATTTCAGTAATTTAAAGTTGTTTCACTATGATTTCCCCCTTATTTAGTGAATTCTATTTAGTTTTTACTTTTATTATGCAAGACATTATTTCTTCTTACAACCTGACTTTAAATTTGTATGATTTTAATATTTTTATCATTAAGACTTTGTGTAAAGATGAGTAAACCTAGCACATCAAAACATTTTTCTGTGTATTGCTATAACCCATTCAAGAAAACTGGCCATGATTATTATAAGAAAAGTTTGTGATTTGTAATAATGAAAAAATTTATACATATTTATATATGTTTTCATTTATAATAAATGAAAACATTTTGAGACATAGTCCTAATTTGTATAAACATGTACTGGATGTCGTAAAGCTATATTAAAGCTTCCAGTAATTTTAATTGAACAATGTATTTATATGTACCTTTGTTTCTTTATTATAATTTCTAATCGCAGTAAGAATCTACTCTAAAACATTCAAGCATAAAACTTACAGTAATTAAAAATAAATAAATAAATAAATAAATATATATATATATATATTTCATTTATATATATAATCTAAAAACATTTTATCAAAAAAATTATTTTTTTATTAAGCATAATTATATTGAATATCTATTTTTTTTTCCATGTTTAATTGTATATTGCAGACCTGCCAACTGCTACGTATAATTCGTAGTTGTTACGAATTTGGACCGTAAACTACGATGTTACGAAAATCGGCTCAAAATTACGAATTTTTATCTAGCACCAAAACTGCAACACTTTTCACTACGTTTTGCTTTGCGATTTTCAATCTTTCTCCATCCATGCCGTAAATGTCAATTTTCATTTAAAACTTACTTTATTAGATTCTAGAATGTATAAAGAGATAGAATTGTTAAATATTTCTCAGTTGTGTATTTTTTTGCGTCCCCCCTCGCACCCCACGCCACCTTCTAATGATCGGCAAACAAACGCCTTAATAATCTTTTTCCATCTGGAACATAAATGTCAATGTTCTTTTCAAATTTACTTTATTAGATGCTAGAACCTATAAAGAAGTAAAATTGTTCAATATATCTCACTTTTTTTTACCCCCCCCCCTTCCCCTAACAATCGATGATCAAACGCCTGCAAAAGCCTTTGAATGTGTATAATAGTTATATTTTAACATTTTTTTAAATAGTTATCCCAATGCTAAGATTATAATTTTTTGCAATAATTATAATTTATATTTTTTTAAATTATACACATAATTAAACACACAAAAATATTTATTGATTGGTGAATTTTGCTGAATTTTAATAACTGGTTGAATATAGTGTAAAAAGAGTAATTTTGAATAAAATTATTTTACACCTGGCTTCATAAATCGTGTTTGTTTCTTAAACAGTACAGTCTTTCATTATATATGAACACTAATGCAAATTATTTTGATAAAAATAACTTTAAAAATATTTAATCTGGGGGGGGGGACATTTAACATAATGTGGCCAGATTTCTGTGGCAAATAAAAGCCGGATTTCTGGCATCTAGCAGTGCGTATTATCTGTGGAAAATTTTTCATCAGGGCTGAAAATAGTACCCCGTGGATTATACACAAGAAAATACAGTAACATACATACATTTATTTGTTTAGGATTCGTGTGTTGCATGATAAAAATGAACCAACCAACCATCCAATCAATTTTTAAAATTGATGTGCTACTAATTGTTATTTTCAAATGTTGGCAGGTATGATATTGGCATGCAATACTGTGTGTGTGAATTTTAACAAAGAGGTATTTTATAAAGTAAGCATATTATATGATAATTGTAATACAGTTTACCATGTAGAGTAGCTGAGTTTTTTGTCATAACTCCTGATCCCATTGAGATCCCACTCTAAAAGTTTCAGGTTATATAGCTTTTAGTATAATGAAAAACATAGATTTTTTAAAAAACACTATCTTTAATTTTTTTTTTTAATTTTTACCCAACATAATGTTGCATATCAAATTAAACCTTGTGAAATACTCTTTAAAGTGAGGGGTCATAAACTTCGCTATCTCTTATAGAACTTGAGAAATTTGAGATTAAAAATGTTTATACAAGCTAAAAAATGTTGATTTTTTGAAATTAAAAAACATTATTTTTAAAAAATCGAACGAGATAAATTTTTTAAAAAAATATATTCTCATTTATATCATCAATGAGAATGATTCCTGCAAGTTTCATAGAAATCTGAGGGGTTGAGTGAGTGGTTGATTTGGCATGGAATGACCCTAATAAGTAATGGTTAAATAAACTGATAAAAGGTGAATTAAATCAAAATTCAACAACAAAAATCCAAAATTGAAAAATACTATATATTTTTTGAACAGATGCACAAGAGAGCATCGAAAGACACATGTGGCACAGAACAGCGCCGGCTCTAGGCGGTAGGCAACTGCCTACGGCGACGAAATTTAGGGGCGGCAAAACCATTTGAACCTCAAAAAATAAATGAATAAAATACTTTGATTATTATTGAATGTAGAAAATAAATAAATAGAAAAAAAGAAATGAAATGAACAAGAAAAGAAACACAACAACAATTTACAGGCTTCTCTGCCCATTCCTATAATTTGAAATGCAGACAAGAATAGACAAACTTGTAAGTTCTGTACAGTATGTATTGTATGCGCAGCTGCGACGCAAAGGGAGAAATGCACACTCGCCCCTGATTTAATCAGCTCTTTTTGCCCTCTAATTAAAGAAAGTCAAGTCAAGAGTTTGCCAATTGTAGGGACTTTTAGCATTGTTTTTCAGCATGTAGGAACTATTTGGAGGTACCCTTTCTCCCCAGGACATTATCAGTATATCCTAAGTATGAAAGAATGTCCTAGGACATCCTCAGCCATAAGATAGGGACTTTGAGTTGTTCGTAAAAACACGGCAAAATTTGAGTTTGAATTGGCAATAGTGATGTCAGATTTAAAACAATACTTCATTTACGGAATAACGTCCATCAAATTCAATGGATGGATGTGGGGAGGGGGCGATAAATGTTTGATGAAGAAATGTTTCCATTGGCCGATCAGAATTTCAATGCAAATTCAATGAACATTTTTAAGGTTTTCTTCCTGTTGAAAGATCTACTGGTAAGGACCTGCCTAAAGTTTTATTAAAAGAGTTGGAAGAAAAGGGGTTAAAATTAGAAAATATGTGAGGTCAAGGTTATGAAAATTACTCAGATATGAGAGATGACAAATTCAGAGTACAACCAAGGATTAAAACTTTAAATTCCAGAGCATTTTACGTACATTGTAGCAGCCATTTATTAGAAACTTAGTAGTTAATGAAAGGTTGTGAAGTTGGAAAAGTTGTATAGATTCCCTAATATCTTTATTCCTTAAAATAGAAAATATTCATGATGCTTTATTAAGCATTTGCAAAAATGTAGAGATAGATAATATGATTCAAATTGTGACAGTTGTTTATTGATTACAGTCGACAACAAAGTTATTGAAGCACTAAGCAATAATTCCTACTTAAAAGATAAGCACCTAATACTGTTTTATTAAGTAAATATTTGTCGAGTGAA
Organism: Salticus scenicus; assembly: GCA_963930645.1. Lineage (NCBI taxonomy): Eukaryota > Metazoa > Arthropoda > Arachnida > Araneae > Salticidae > Salticus > Salticus scenicus. Next base: position 150,713,196 of record OZ005651.1, read on the forward strand.
GATCTTAGTCTTGTACTGTTTATAAAAAAGTAAGTTGATAATAAAAAGAAGTGATCAAACTATATATGTATATACATGAAAAATGTGGATGTGTGCTTCAATAATTTTTCTGCCGACTGTACAATAAAACAATTAAAGTTTTTTATCTTTGATCGCCATTTGACACAAAATTTTGAATTATATTAATCCGATTAAGTAAGTTATGTGAAACAAAAGTTTTTGATTTATACCAAGCCACTAATTTATTAAATAGCTCATTATTATTATTATTTTAAGAATTATGATCAATTGAATCCTTTGAAAACTTTATCTTAGAAGCTGAAAAACTAGCTAATGTAATAGACGTAGAAAAAAAACTTTGAATTGAAAACACCACGCCACATGTTCAATTTTAAAAATGAAATTTTTCTAATGAAAGTATAGACGAATCTATAGAAAATTCAAAAGAGAAATATAAAATAGATTTTTTTTTCTTTTCAGCGATCAGTGCACTGAAGCTCAGATTAAATTTATTGAATAATCATAATCATTCTTTTGAATTTTTATGCAATGTCCACAAACTTAAAGACACGTGCAAAATTGAATTACTGACACACTGTAAAGATCTGGGAAATGACTTAACAGACGGCGATTCCTCTGATCTTAACATTTAAAAATTGGCTGGTAAAATGTACTTTATTTTCTTCACTTTTGAAAAAAAAGAATGCCTAGTTGACGTCCTTAAATTCATTACCTTCCTTAACATTAGGCCAAATTTAAGCATTGCTTTAAAAATTTTGTTGCCCTTGCCCATAACTTTTGCTAACGGAGAAAAATCTTTCTCTAAACTAAAAATGATAAAAAAAAATCTTTTAAAACCATGTCTAGTCAAAATCGACTCAATGGGTTAGCAATGTTAGACATTGAACATTAATTGAGTAACAAATTAGATATACAAGAAGTTATTCGAGATTTGCAGAAAAAAAGGTTCGAAAGAGAATATTTTATTCAGGTTTAAATTTTGTGTATTGTACTAGCATTCTTTATTCATTGCTGGTTAGAAAATATTGTCTGTACTAGTATTAGTTCCAAAAATTTTGTGCTTTTAAGTTGAAAAAAAAAATTAATTAAAAAAGAAAGAAAAAAAAGAACAGTGGTAAAAATTATGAGTATTATTTACTTAGCTCAGTTCTATTAGACAGTTAATATGTTTGTTTTTTTTTTTGGGGGGGGGGGGCAGGGCGGCACCTTTGAGGTTTGCCTATGGCGGCAAAAACGTTAGAGCCAAGCCGGGCAAGAAAGTGCCAAGCCATATTCGGTTAAGCTTTGATATAGGCAGAGCTCACAACTAGTCTATAAAGTGTATATTTTTAAGAACTTCCGTATTAAAAAATATTTTTTCAGCAAATACACATATTGAAGGGAATACGCATGTAAAATTTTCAGATTTCATTTTTATATTCCCCCCCTCCCCTCTTTATATGACTTCATTTATAATTTCCATCAATATTAGCAATTAAATTGTTATTGGTATAATTTTTGTATCTTTAATGAATATATTGCTACTGTATATTTTTCTTTTATATTAAAGGAATAAATCATGTGGCTTGTTATATATTTGTCTTGGGGATCTCGGGAATGGCTCTAATGATTTTAATGAGAGTTTGGGGTTAGGGGTGTTTTGGGTCGAAAAAATGATTGGGCTTATCCTCTTCTCCAAGAAAATTTGTGTTCGCTGTTAACCATTTATCGGCCATTTGCAACAATGGCAGAAATTGGGTTTACTTAGAAATGGATATAATGATTTTGATTAAAGTTTGGGGTTAAGTGTTTTTAGAGGGCTAAATCGATTGGACATATCCTCATCTTTAGGAAAATTCATGTTCGCAGTTAACCCTATATCAGCCAGTTGCACCATATGGCTGAAATTGGGTTTACTCCGAAATGGATATAATAATTTCAATGAAAGTTTGGGTCAAGTATTTTTTTTAGAGAGCTAAATCGATTGAACATATCCGCATTTCAAATACACGTTCGCTGTTAACCTTTATCAGCTGATTACAAATTACGGCAGAAATTGGGTTTACGCTGAAATAGGTGTAATGATCTTGACGAAAGTTTTGGATTAAGTGTTTTTGGAAGTATAAAATCAATTAGACATGTCCTCGTCTTCAGGAGAATTTGCATTTAATGTTAACCCTTTAACTGTCCTTTACAAAATATGGTAAAAATTGGGTTTTCTTGAAAATGGATATAATGATTTTTATGAAAATTCGGGGTTGTGTTTTTTGGAGTAAAAAATCGATTAAACTTATGCTCCTTTCATGAAAATCTGTGTTTGCTGTTAACCCTTTATCTGTTGATTACAAAATATGGCAGAAATTAAGTTTACGTGGAAATTAATATAACAATTTGATGAATATTTGGGGTTAAGAATTGTTTGGGAGGAAAAATTAGACTTATCCTCATTTTCAGGAAATTTTGCATTAGCTGTTAACCCTTTATCGCTGTTTGCAAAATATGGCAGAAATTAGGTTTACTCAGAAATAAATATAACAATTTTTAATGAAAGGGGATTTTGAAGTGGAAAATTGATTAGATTCATTCTCGTATTCGGAAAATTCACGTTTGCTGTTAACCCTTTATCTTCCTGTTGCAAAATATGGCAGAAATTGTGTTCACTCGGAATGATTTTGAGGAAGATTGGGGTTAAGGGTTTCATGGAATGAAAAGTCAATTGAACTTATCCCAATCTTCAGGAAAATTCACATTCACTGCCAGTTGAAAAATATGACAGAATTTAGGTTTACTAGGAAATGGATATGATGATGTTAATAATATGTTTAAATGTTTTTTGAGGGGACAAATTTATCTGACTTAACCTCATCTTCACGAAAATTAGCCTTCACTGTTAACTCCTTTCCGCCCATTACAAAATAATGGCAGAAACTTGGTTTTCTCAGAAATAAATCGAAAGTTTTAATAAAAACATAGAAATAAGTTTTTTTTTTAAATGAGAAACTTATCTGACATATTCTCGTCTCGAGAAAAGTTCCCTAACAGCACATCCTCTTCAGGATGTATTATAGACAAGTGTGTTGTTAGGGTTAGCATTCACTGCTGTGTTAACCCTCACTGTCACTCTCTCCACCATAGCAAAATATGGCTGGAATTTGGTTTTCTTGGAATTTGCTCTTAGGGTTAACTTAGCTTTAAGGACTTTTTGAGATGAGAAATCTAATTTTTCCTCATCTTTATGAAAATTAGTGTTCATGGTTAACCTTCATTTTGCATAAGGCAAAATATGACAGAGACATGGTTTTCTTGAGAAACTGTTTGAAGGATTTTGATAAAAATTTAGATTTAGGGAAATAAAAAATCAGACATTCTCTTTAGAACATTTAGTATTTAGCATTTTTTTTGTTTTTTTTTTAGTATTTAATTAGAGTTCATTGTAACCCATACATCACCTGGAAGAAATGTGGCATAAACTTTGTTTTCTTGGAAATTGGTGAACAATTTTGGAAAAAAAAAGTTTAGAGGTTATTTGTAGATGGAAAATGGTCTCATTCTCATTTACATTATTCTTCAGAAAAATTAGCCGTTGTTGCTATAAAATAATGTATAGTAGAAATCTTGTCTTCTAGGAAACTGTTTGAATGATTTTGATTTGAAATTATAGTTAGAGATTTCATATGATAATTAGATTTGAATTTTCCTTATCTTCAGGAAAATTAGCTTTCAGTGGTAACTCACACTCCTCCCTGGACAAACAAAAATAAGTATAATTATATTTAAACAAATCACTGTATCTACCACAATGAATGATTTTTATAATGGGACCGAATGAACTCTGTTATCCAGGTAGTAAAATAAATAAAAAGAGAGAATGCTACAGCGTGGTTGTGAGGTGGGTATTTTCTCTTATCTTTTTTAATGTATGTATGTTTCAAAATTAGTTAAGTATTTTATGTATAATAAATTTCATTACATAAAATTCTTAATTTGTGTATCACTGTTACAGTTATTTCATCTATTAAGTCTAGTTATTAATTTATTTAATGTTAGTCTATTAAGTCTGTAAATTTCCAATTTTAAAGTCTATATATTTGAGCTAAAAACTTGTGAGGCCTGTATAGGTCACTCATTATGAAAAGTATCAATTCATGATGCGATTCAAGGGTATCAACACTTTTTTGGTAACCTATTCATATTGGAACTTCGCTTTCATGCCGGCTATACAATGTTTTTCATATGGAGGTGTCAATGCAAGAGAGTGATGAGCCACATTTTTGAACTTCTGAGATATATCGATTTGAATGTTTGATCAAATACTCAAATCAAAATATGTAACGTAAATTTTTTTCGTCTGTTTCTTAGTATCATTTGAGAGATTCTGAATAACAATATCACATTAATTTGATGATATTATTGTTATGTCTTTCATAAATTAGCTGTCTTCATTAACAAACCTTAAAATTTATGTGGCTTGGTACTATTATGACCTAAGTTAGCGAGATATTGAATCATGAGATTTGACAAGTTATTTTTTCCATTATGATTTTTCAAAGTTAGCTAGATTTTTATTGTAAAAAAAATAGTGAATATATGATAGTGGCAATTATGAAATTTTATTACAGTAGAAGATCTTTATAGCACAAACCTATAAACATGAGGTTGTGGGTTATATAGAATTTTGCATTATATTGATCATTTTTCATATATCAATAAATTTACCTTGTAAACACACCCAAATATATTTCAAACATATTAAAACATAGTAGAGTATGTTTAAGTTACATTCCTGGAAACAGAAGCTAAGAAAATAAGTTTCATTGTTAATTTTACTTTATAAACATAAATCCAAATATCATGTTACTTATTAAAAAATAATAGTCTACTCCCTTTAATCTGCAAATTCCTCTAATCTGCAACTGAGTTTTTAACGTAAAAAAAAAAAAAAAAAATCTGATATTAAAAAAAAAAAAAAAAATGGCAACATTTCTTACATTTTTACTTTCTTTTTTTCATTTTTTTTTTAAAATTGAATTTTTAGCTTAATCTTTGAGCAGTGAGATTCTCGTATTTATTATCCTGCAATTCACATGGACTAGTGCCAGGTCAAGCCAGAGAATGCCAAGAAAGTATATAAAAATTTAAAACAAACTGCTATTGCATCAGTGTTTATTTTATTTCTATGTATTATTTGAGTATAGTTAAATTATTTACCTTCATATATGAACACAATATTGAAGAAATATTTTATTCTGAATTTTATTAGAAATAATCTTTCCATTTTAATGCCTATTTATGGATCAATAATAATCACTGACTTTGTATCTGCAAAAGAAAAAAGTCCTTCCGGATTATTCGGAAGGGTAGGTTGATTTCTTTTTCCTTATCAAGTAGCCGTCATTTTGTTTCAAAATGGCGGCTACAAATTACTAATGCACTTGGTAGAAATATTGATGTAGGCTATGTACATATGGAGTTTTAAGCAAATCGGTTCAAAAATACCTTTTTATGTGAATTTAAAATTTTCAAGTGGCTGGCGCTTGGAAACAAAATGGTGAGGTAAGTTGACAAATATATGAAACATATTTGTGAGATAAGTCTACTGTACACATACAGTTCGAATTAATTCAAAATCTCAAAAGTCATCGTGTTGAAAAATTAAGTGGCTGGCACTTCAATCAAAATGGCAGAGAAAGTTGCTCATCTAAGATATCGTTGCAAATTTGAAAATAATTTTTTTTGTAGAAATTCTTTCAAAGAGGCTTAGTACGTTGATAAAATGTTAGTTTTCTGCATTTCTAGTTTGTTTTAGCATTAAAATAGCCTAATTTTTCCTTAAAAACGCATTAAAAAGATCCAGTAACACAGGTAATGGATTTAGTGCCAAATTTGGCGACTTTTCCCCTATGGCGACATTTTGGCGACTTTTGCCGAGAAAATACTTATCGATATACCAAATATGGACGCAATAACGTGATTGGTTCACGAGTTACGTGAATTTTCTAGATTTTTGTTGTTTGAATGATAAATCCATTTTTCAACTTTGATTTGAATTGATTAAGTATTTCTAAAGTTATCGTGATAAAAAATTTTCAAGTGGCCGCTAGTTGGAAACAATACAGTGGAACAAGTTGCCCAGCAAACATATCCAAGATACTTGAAGCATAGGTTCACAGTCCAACTGTGGTTTAAATCAGTGCCGTGTTTCAAAAGTTAATTTTATGGCAAATTTTCAAGTGGCAGTCTAAGTGGTTGCAACTTGGAAACAAATTAGCAAAACAACTTGCCTAGCGAAATCATCCAGTATACTTGTATGATAAGTTCCTTGTCCAGTTCTAGTTCAAATTAAATCAGTATTTCAATAATTATCGTCATAAGAAATTTTCAGGTGGCACCACTTGGAAAAAAAAAGCAGAGTGAGATACCCAGCGAACTTATCTGAGATATTTGAAGGATAAATCCACTACCTAAATTTGATGTGAATTGATTCTGTATTACTAAAGTTACCATAATGACAAATTTTCAAGTGGCCGCCCCTTGGAAATAAAATTGCAGATCAAGTCACCAAGTGAACTTATCCTAGATATTTGAACCATAAGTTCACTATCCAACTTTTATTTGAATCAGTTTAGTATTTTAAAAGTTATCGTGATGGCATATTTTCAAGTGGCTGGAACTTAGAAACAAGATGTCGGGACAAGTTGCCCAGTGAAAACATTCAAGATAATTATATGATAATATCACTGTCCAAATTTGGTTCGATTTGGAGTATTATTTCAGAAGTTATCGTGATTTTAAATTTTCAAGTGGTCCCGCTTAACTTAAGATATCCGCCACTTTATTAAAAATGGCAGATAAAGTTCATTAATAAAGTTATTTGAGACACTTGTATAATCTATGTATACATCAAAATTAAAAAAAAATTCGGAATATGCTTTTTACAATTTGAATTTGAAATTTTCAAGTGGTCTCCACTTGAAAACAAAATGGCAGAGCAACTTGGTTAACAAATTCATCTAAGTTATTTATAAGATAAGACACTGTCCAAATTTGGTTCGATTTGGAGTATTATTTCAGAAGTTATTGTGATTTTAAATTTTCAAGTGGTAACGTGATTTCAAGTGGCCCCGCTTAACTTAAGATATTTACCACTTTATTAAAAATGACGGATAAATTTCATTAATAAACTTCATTGAGACCCTTATGCGGTCTATATTTACATCAAATTTCGCTTTTTACAATTTGAATTTGAAATTTTCAAGTGGTCTCCACTTGAAAACAAAATGGCGGAGCAACTTGGTTAATAAACTCATCTAAGATATTTATAGCATAAGTTAAGACACTGTCTAAATTTGGTTCGATTTTGAGTATTATTTCGGAAGTTATAGTGATTTTAAATTTTCAAGTGGTCCCGCTTAACTTAAGATATCTGCCACTTTATTAAAAATGGCGGATAAACTTCATTAATAAACTTCATTGAGATCCTTATGTGGCCTGTATTTACAACAAAATTCAAGCAAATCTTGCTTTAAATATGCTTTTTACAATGTTGAAATTTTCAAGTGGCTGCCACTTGAAAACAAAAAGTCGGAGCAACTTGGTTAACGAACTCATCCAAGATATTTTTAAGATCAGTTCACTGTCCAAATTTGGTTCCATTTCGATTATTATTTCAGGAGTTATCGTGATGACAAAATTTTCATATAGATATATATATAGATAAACGAAGTGATTGCAATTGGTCGATTTCTAAAGAAATCAACCTAAAAGTAAACAAAGACAATGATCCATAATCTGTAAATGCCTATAATCTGCACAAACTTTGGATAAAACTTAACAGATTAGAGGGAGCTGACTGTAATAACAATTTTCTTTTATTAAATAGCTCCAAATTAAGCAGGTAAAATTTATGAGGACAAGGAAATTTTCATTCCAATCGCCTTTTGTATCTGTTGCAAGCATTGATGTATGTATTGATTGCTCGCATCTAACTGTTATCTAATTTCTGTCATTCTGATAGAGAAGAAAGTTGAGCCTTTTTAAAAGGGCAAAAGCTATTTATTAGAATTTTGCAACAAAATAGCCATCTGCAACTGCTGACGTCGATGCTTTATATCAGAGCTGCAAATGACATTCTTTAGCTATTATTCCTTTAGAAATCAAGATTTCCTTGTCATAATCCAAGAAATATATTAACCCCCCGTGAGGGTGTTTCTCACATATCCTTTAAAATAGACTAAATTTATTCAAAATTATTAAATATGTATTTGTAAATTAAAGGATATTATTTATTAATGTTAAATAGAATTTCTGTAATAAATTCATTGATCTCCTTTTGCAATTATGCAATTTTTAATCAAGAAAGCAATTTAATTTTATATTCCCTGAAAAGAATCATTTTTATTTCACTACAATTATCAGTAAATCTATTTATATTTATAGCTGTTAAAATGCATTAAGCGATTTCCGTTATAATTTTTTTTTTATTTTATTTAACTCCAAATATGCATAAAGTAATTAATTTGCGGTTTGAGATAATCTAAATGTCTCATTTTTCAGACGTTATGTTGTAATAATTCATAACGATTTCCACCTGCTTCAACCATCGTTTTTGGCACATATATGTTATGCCAAGTTTAAGGTTACATTTTTTAACCATCTTTTCTAAATTTAAAAATTCCCACTGAATTAACATTAAGACAAAGAGATTTTTATTTGGCGCTGTGCGCTGATATTGTCATAGTGCTGCTACATTTAGCTATTAGAATACGAAATGAATCTTGGTCTTTTCGCCTCTTGTATTCGAATTGATTGAATAGAAAACATGCACTTTGTTTTACTCTCTCTCCCGCAACTTTTAACGATTTCCAATTCTGTAACGAGCCTTAATTTAACTATAGTTATTGCTTTTAATTTTAATAATATTGATAATGTTTTTCAAGAAAGATTTCAATAAATATTCTGTAAGTTAAAGAAGGAATCGCCTCTTTGTTTTGAGATTGAAATTTATTTTATTTTTAGCAATGTACTACTTATTCTCCATTAGATCATCAAGAAAATTACTTTACTACATAGATGGTCCCCCCCCCCCCCAAAAAAAAAAAAAAAAAAAAAAAAAAAGACAGGATTTAAGACTGCAAGTGTAATTCACAAGTGACTTTCTTGTAATATCCAATAAATGTATCATAAAATGATGCACAATTCAAATCTGCAGGTGTAGTACACTCAAAAAGTTTTAGATACAACTTTAAAGAGTAAAGGGTCCAAAAAGTCCTGTAGCCACATCCACACCAAGCTAAAATTTGCCTAAAATCATGTCAAAAACTTACACTACTCCAGAAGCTTGCCAAACCTAAAGGACAAATTCTGTATTCAGAACGCATGTTTACATATTTCACCTTATCAGCATTTTCCGCCTCTACTTCAGTAACATGTCTTTCCTGACTTCTACACTCACCCATGACTTTAAATGCGACCTTCTGCAGCCAGAACATGTCATAAGCACCGCTTGCTTACTTAACTCAAAAAAGGGAAAAAATTCTAGTCTCTTTACAGAAGTTGATATAAGGGTTTAAGAGAGATCTTTCTTCTTTTACAAAATATTTATTATTCTGCTGGTAGAATTTTAAAACTAACTTTTCGAAGAAAAGCAGAAAATAATTAACTGAAAAATTATACAAATTTATTCTTCAAGATTTTTTTTAAGTTTGTCACATTAATAATTATATTTTTCCAAAATGTCCCAGAAAAAGAATAGTATATACAGTAAGAAACATCTGATTTTTATGTAACATTTAGGGGTATGCGTACCTTCCCCTATTTGTAATGTATTTTTGACATCCTTTCATTTAGTTTCTTTGTTAAAATTATTTAAATTCTTCATTTCTTCCAATGCTTACTTTTGGGAGAAATTGAAGTTGTCAGTTTCAAAATTATTACTTATGTTAAAGTTATATAAAATTCGATTAATGAATATGGTATCTAAGTTTTATGTTCATTTATTTCAAAATTGTGCACAAAAGAAGAAAATGAGAAAATAAGTTGTACCTTAACATTTGGAGGGCAGTGTATAGTTCTTTATTATAACAAGTAATAAAATTTCATAATTGCCAACAACATATTTTCGCTATAGAAATCTAGTTAACTTGAAAAAAACGTACTGGAAAACGTAACTTGTCAAAACTTACGATTAAACATTTCTCTGACATTGAATCATAATAGTGCCAAGTCACATAATTTTTAGGATTTGTTTATTAATACAGCTAATTTATGAAAGACATAACAGTGATATCGTTAAATTAATGCAATATTGTTATTCAAAATATCAAGTGTTAAGAAACTGGCAATATAAATATATATATGTGTTTTAATTTGAGTATTTGATCAAATTTTCAAATCAATATATTGTTGCGTACTTGGGGGTTCGTGAGTTGTCTGAGAATGAAAGGCCAAACGTACAAAAATTCAGTAATTTATTCACAGAAAGTTCCAGGTCTATAAACCAAGTATCAGCTTCAATTCAAACAGTAAACACAGCTTAAACAACAGCTGTCAATAGCAAATCCACAGTACAAACTGTATAGCAATAACACTTGAAGCAAGTCTCTCTCAAAGAGGCTTAAGAGCAATGCAAGCACTAGCGAAGCTGGCTGAGATCTGAACTGAACTGACTGCGTTTGCGAGAGAGCGCTTCTTATATATTGTTCCATGGAACCCAGATTTTTCAAGAAAACTCTAGAAAGTGGTCAACCAATCAACTTACAGCTTCCATATTTGGTATATCCCATATAAGGATTTTCTCGCCAAGGTCGCCAAAAAAATCGCCAAGGTGGGAAAAAGTCGCCAAATTTGGCGCCAAATCCATTACCTGCCTTATTGGGGCTTTTTAATGCGTTTTTAAGGGAAAATAAGGCTATTTCAACGCTAAAATGACTAGAAATGGACAAAATTAGCACTTTATCAACTTACTAAGCCTCTTTGAACGAATTTATACAAAAATAAACACAATTATTTTCAATTTTGTAACACTGCCCCCCGCCCAAGGACTGCACGTCCCGGGCAGTGCAACCCTTGGTTAAGAGGCGTCAACTAACCAAATTTACACAATCTCAAATACAAAACTAAGTTGCATATAACGACAAAATAGAAACAAAAATCAAGCGAGAAATATTTACAAAATTCACAAATATGTACAAGTATCTATATACAAATATTTACATTACACATGCTCAAATTTTACCAGTATTTACATTTTTAATTTTAATATTACCGTTACTGGTGGTACTTGGCTAGCCTATTATAGTGCACCACCTTCGGTTTTGATGAAGGTGTTTTAGTGATCCGCACCACTACATCATTCAGCCTTTTTAAGACTGTGTATGGTCCATCCCAGTTGCACTGTAACTTGGGAGAAAGTCCTTTGCGTCGAACAGGATTCCACAACCAGACCTTCTCTCCTTCCTGGAACTCATATTGTGTAGCCTTTAGATCGTACCTTGTCTTCATTTTCTCCGTTGCCATGTTAATCCACTCCCGAGCAAAGTTGTGTACGTCCTCAAATCGTGCCTGGAGATCTTGGATGTACTCCTCGGGCGATGAAGGTGCATCGGGTAGATAACCAAACAGGAGATCACATGGGAGACGAAGTTCACGTCCAAAGAGCATCTGGGCTGGAGTATAGCCGGTGGTTTCATGGACAGCACTTCGATAAGCCAACAGGAACAATGGCAACTTCAAGTCCCAATCTTGCTGGTTCCTTGATACTAGAAGAGAGAGGTTATTCAGGATGGTACGATTGAACCTCTCGACCATGCCGTCCGACTGGGGATGTAAAGGTGTTGTCCGGGTTTTGTCTATGCCGAGTAGTTGACACAGTCCTTTGAAAACATCAGAGGTAAAGTTCCTACCTTGGTCGGTATGAAGTTGTAGGGGCGTGCCGTACCTTGACACCCATTGCTGCACTAGGACCTCTGCGTGCCGTACCTTGACACCCATTGCTGCACTAGGACCTCTGCGACTGTGCATGCCTCTTGATTGGGAATGGGATATGCCTCAGGCCACTTGGTGAAATAGTCCATCACGACGAGGATGTATTTATTTCCACTGGAGGTCCGTGGCAAAGGACCCAAGATGTCGATTGCAATCCGTTCAAATGGTGCTCCCACGTTATACCGTTGCAGTCTTCCTCGACTTCGTTTCTGCGGGCCTTTACATACCGCACAAGCATCACAGGATTTACACCATTTCTCCACATCCTCCTTTGCCTTGCACCAGTAGAAGCCAGTGGCGTCGCCAGAAAAATTTTCAGGAGGGGGCAAACTTCAAATTGCAAAATTTCAGCATGTTTTTACAAATTGAAATGATTGATTAGTTGATTGAGGTGATTAAGTAAGCCAATGTGTAAGCATTTAGTTCAACAATTTTTTATACATGCAATTTAAGCTACAACATTTTACATATAGAAATTATACAACTTATTCTAAACCAATACTAATCCTGAAAATGTACTGTCGAATTGATTTAATATCTGTTTGCAGGGAAAAGTTAGAGACAACCTATAAATGCAAATCGAGTTATTTGACCTTAATTGGCTCTGAGACATAAACTTTATTTGGTTATTTGAATTCTAATCACACAGCCTTAAAGCTTTAATTGTAATTTTTTAAAAATAATTATTTATTTATTAGAATTTTCCAGGAGGGGGCAAGTGCCCCCTCTTGCCCCTATGTGCCGACGCCCATGGTAGAAGCGTTCCCGAACTTTCTGCAGAGTCTTCATTACCCCAAAATGGCCTCCGGTAGAGCTACTATGCAGTTGTTCTAAAACAGCTGGAATTTTTGATCTTGGTAATACGATCTGCCATCTGAAGCTTTTCCCGTCATCAGATTCCCACTTTCTGTATAATACGCCGTTTCTGAAATGAAGAGAGTCCCAAAGTGTCCAATAGCTTTTCGTAATGGGACTAAATCTGGAAATGTCCTGCCAGATAGGTTTGTTGCTGGTCGTCTCCTTCAGCTGTAATATTGGCTTTATGTCAGGATCTTCCAACTGGGCTTGTCTAAGTTCTTCGTCACTCCATGGATCGGGATCTTGCTCTGATAGTGTTGAGACAGTAACTTGGCGAGCAACTGGCTGTATTCTTTGGGGTCTATTATCGGCTTTACAGCTGTATTTATGATCTTCATATGGAGACTTCCGCAAGAAGGCATCTGGATTTTCCCGAAGCGCTCCTCCTGGGTGGCATACTTCAGAGACATTCACGGTTGCGTCTCTAGGTGTTCTTACTGGGCAGCTTCGTTTGATATGCCCGTCTTTTCCACAGCCCCAGCATTTAGTTGTTGGAGTCTTCCCTTCTTTCTTACTCTCAAGAATACGTAGTCTTCTATTAATTTCTGCAATCATTTTCAGAATCTCTTTAAAATCATCTTGAGAACGGTTCACTTTGTCTACTGTGCTGTTCGGACGATGTTCGTGGGAGGCTTGTTGGGCTGTCTCGAGCTTTAGGGCATGCACCAAGGCTGACTCCACATCCTTCACGTCGGAGAGTCTGAGGGCTATTTGAATATCTGGATCTCCGACAGCATCAATGAAATATTCTAGAGCCAGATCGCCAGTTCTTGTAAGTTTTCCCCTGGTCTCTGACGACGGGACCTTAGCTGGAGTCGACTATATTCTTTGGACCATTTCGCTCCAAAACGTAGCTCTAGTGCTCTGGTTACAGCTTCGAAGTCATATCGCTGTTCCTTCGAAAGGGTCTCCAGAATATCTGCGGCGTCGCCCCGCAACGACCCTACCAGATGAGCCGTCTTTGCAACAGAGTCCCAGCCGTTAGCTTCAGCTACGATGGAAAACTGCGTCTTATATACATGCCAGGAGGAACTGCCATCGTAGGTAGATAGCTTAATAAATTCGTGATTCTGGCTTCTTCTCTCTTTCTTTTCCGTTTCCTGGGGCATGGATTCTAACTTTTCTTCCACTTTTCTCTCCAGATCTTCTTCTATTCTCTTCAGTTTACCTTCTATCTCTGAAAACCTTCTTTTCATTTCCTGATCAAAATTTTCTTTAACTTTCTTTTCGAAACTCCGTTCTATTTTCGTAACACTCTCTTTAACCTTCATAACATTTTCTTCTATCTTCATAGCTTTCCCTTCAACCTTCATAACATTTTCTTCTATCTTCATAGCTTTCTCTTCAACCTTCATAACATTTTCTTCTATCTTCATAGCTTTCTCTTCAACCTTTATAACATTTTCTTCTATCTTCATAGCTTTCTCTTCAAAACTTCCTTCTATTTTCAAAACTTTCTCTTCTATTCCATCTATTCTGCTTCCCATATCCGATAATTTGCTTTCGATTGATTCTTTCACCGTTGAAAGCTCTCTCTTCATCTCATCTTGATTAGATTTAAAGTTTCACAGATCTATCCCCAATGTTGGAAATCCTCTGTTGAACTCAATTCATCGCTACGATCCTGGAGTCGGTCGTGGAAAGAAACGACCCTTAGCTATTTTAACTAGGGGAATCGACTTTCTGCCCGTCTCTAAGAAGAGTAGAATTATTACATCTGGAGTTACATAACAGTGTATTTCCTCACAAAATTATTTTTCTCCCTAGAGCAAACGAAATGTTTCTCTAGAGTTGGCTAACCCTAGCATCAGGCCTATGTACTGTTTTATTTTTTACAGTCGCGATTTCCACCTCTCTACTCATGAATTCCTCTAAATTTTTATTGTCTCCTCTCAAAATTATGAACTGCCGTTTTTTATTAAGCTATTGCATAGCTTTTATCGCAGGCTTTGAGCACGGCGACCGAATCAAGAAATTCCGTAACGAAAAAAAAACCTAACACAGTTCGGCAGACTTCGGTAGACTTCAGCTGTACGAAGCTCGCAAGGAATCGAGACGAGCTGCTCCGAAATCGGACGAATACGTAAGCAGCTATTTGAGAGAAAGTATATAGGTGTATAGGTATCTTTCATCTATGTACAACAGTGAATAGCTGTACGCGTAAAATTTGTGTATAAACAGTCTGCTGGGGATGTTTGCATACAATAAAGTGCGACCCCTGGTGGTGAAAAATGGAACTAAAGGATTTTGCAGCTGACACCACCATGTGACACCTTATTTAAAAGGTCTTGGAAATCCAAGGCGATTGGTGATAGAGGTCTTGAAATTTCATGTTGATTGGGGATGTTTGTATGCAATATAGTGCGCCCCCTGCTGGTGAAAAATGGAACTAGGTGATTTTGCAGTAGACCCTATCATGTTATATCTTATTTAAAAGGTCTTGGTATTTCCTGACCGTTGGTGATGCTTGCATACAATATAGTGCGACCCCTGGTGGTGAAAAATGGAACTAGGTGATTTTGCTGCAGACCCTATCATGTTACATCTTATTTTAAAGGTCTTGGTATTTCCTGACCGTTAGTGATGTTCGTACAGAACACAGTGCACCCCCTGGCGGTGGAAAGTGCAACTAAAGGATTTTGCAGCTGACACCACCATGTGACACCTTATTTAAAAGATCTTGGAAATCCAAGGCGATTGGTGATAGAGGTCTTGAAATTTCATGTTGATTGGGGATGTTTGTATACAATATAGTGCGCCCCCTGGTGGTGAAAAATGGAACTAGGTGATTTTGCTGCAGACCCTATCATGTTATATCTTATTTTAAAGGTCTTGGTATATCCTGAACGTTGGTGATATTCGTACAGAACACACTGCGACCTCTGGCGGTGGAAAGTGCAACTAAAGGATTTTGCAGTTGACACCAACATGTGACACCTTATTTGAAAGGTCTTGGAAATCCAAGGCGATTGGTGATAGAGGTCTTGAAATTTCATGTTGATTGGGGTTGTTTGTATAAAATATAGTGCGCCCCCTGGTGGTGAAAAATGGAACAAGGTGATTTTGTAGTAGACCCTATCATGTTATATCTTATTTTAAAGGTCTTGGTATTTCCTGACCGTTGGTGATGTTTGCATACAACATAGCGCGACCCCTGGTGGTGAAAAATGGAACTAGGTGATTTTTGCTGCAGACCCTATCATGTTACATCTTATTTTAAAGGTCTTCGTATTTCCTGACCGTTAGTGATGTTCGAACAGAACACATTGCGCCCCCTGGCGGTGGAAAGTGCAACTAAAGGATTTTGGAGCTGACACCACCATGTGACACCTTATTTAAAAGGTCTTGGAAATCCAAGGCGATTGGTGATAGAGCTCTTGAAATTTCATGTTGATTGGGGATGTTTGTATACAATATAGTTCGACCCCTGGTGGTGAAAAATGGAACTAGGTGATTTTGCTGCAGACTCTATCATGTTATATCTTATTTTATAGGTCTTGGTATATCCTGACCGTTGGTGATGTTCGTACAGAACACACTGCGCCCCCTGGCGGTGGAAAGTGCACTAAAGGATTTTGTAGCTGACACCATCTTGTGACACCTTATTTAAAAGGTCTTGGAAATCCAAGGCGATTGGTGATAGGTCTTAAAATTTCATGTGGATTGGGGATGTTTGTATACAATATAGTGCGCCCCCTGGTGGTTAAAAATGGAATTAGGTGATTTTGCAGTCGACCCTATCATGTTACACCTTATTTTAAAGGTCTTGGTATTTCCTTACCGTTGGTATTGTTCGTATAGAACACGCTGTGCCCCATGGCGGTGGAAAGGGCAACTAAAGGATTTTGCAGTTGACACCACCAGTGACATCTTATTTGAAAAGTCTTGGAAATTCAAGGCGATTGGTGATGTTCGTATACAACATACTGCACCCCCTGGTGGAGGAAAGTGGAATTTGCAACGCGTGTGTAGCATGCATGCCTGCTATACAGTGCAGCAGTCACAGCCAGAGGTAACACGAGTCAGAGGTTCGCTCGGTTCAAGGTCAATTTTTGAGAAATTTTTCATGTTATTAGCGGCCTGTATATCAAGTCTCAAACTTATGTTTCTTATTTCAGTTACCATAAACCTATAGTTTCAATGATAAAAATTCCTGAATAATCTACATGTATTGTAAGATAATAAAAATATTTTAAACAATATTAACTTCTCATTTATTCAATAAAAGAAAAAAATTTGTTTTCTTATCGGTTACCACGCTCAAAAAGTGTAACTTGAATTAATATCAAAGAAAAAACTTGAATTAATATCAAACAAAAAAAAAAATACTGCATAAATAAAATAAATAAATAATTATAATTGCATAAGTTGATAAAAAATGCTATGCAATAGCTTTACCGCGGCAGTCCCCGAGTGCCACACGTATTTTTTTTTTTTTTATTATTATTTGGCTATTTTTATTAAGTTTTATAGTTTTTATTAAGTTTGTTACTTCAGTTGCTGACTTCTGACGGGATGCCCAAAAGCGATCCCGGATTGGTCAGAGCCTCGCGCTCTGATTGGCCGGGTCGCCTAGGACATAATTCCGTCGTTTTTAGCTCAAAATTTTTCAGAGAGGATTGAGAATAACTTGCTGTTTGCTGATTGGTCCACGGATCCACCTCAGAACTTAGTTTCTGGATGGAAACCGGGATTCGATCTGAAACTGCATTTTATTTCTCTTTAATCCTCCTCTGTCCTTTTTATTTTTATTTCCTGATAGAATTCTTAGGAAAAAAAAAATGTATGGGCCCCCTTTTTTTTTTTTTTATTAATTGTGGGACTCCGAGCGATTTCCTGTGCCCCTTGGGGCGCCCTGCTCAGCTCTTTTTTCCTTTTCACCGTCCAGACTGTCTTCGTCAACGCACGCAGCTGTTTTCTGCTGCACTTATATTTTCTAGGAGATTTTAATTTTTTTTTTTTTTTTTTTTAATTTATTTATTTATTTTTTTTTTTTTTTAATCTCCTGCTGCTTTACTCAGGTTAATTCCCCTGCTAACGTGGGAGAGTTTCTGAGACTAAATTCTAAATTTATTTTTTAATTAAAAAGCCTTCGGCTTTTTAATTTTTTCTTTTCTGTAAAATTATTTTTATGTTTTTCGGCACTTTCGATGGAGGTAAGCAACGGTTGCGACCGATTGCAGGTACTCCGAATCAACTACGTTGACGTCGTTGATTAGATTTAATTTCTTCCTGAACTTCACCCATAGTGTCTTTCATTTCCTTCATTTCTTCAGTCAAGCCGTCTTTCAATTCTTTCTGTCCGGCTTTCATTTCTTGACTCAGGCTATCTTTCATCTCTCTTTGTCCTTCCTTCATTTCTCTTTGCCCTTCTTTCATTTCATTCATCTGGGTAGTTAAGCTTTCTAGAAGTTTCTTCATCTGTTCCTCCATAGCTCTAGTTATAACCATTCACAGACAACCCCGCTCCTGACACCAGAAATGTTGCGTACTTGGGGGTTCGTGAGTTGTCTGAGAATGAAAGGCCAAACGTACAAAAATTCAGTAATTTATTCACAGAAAGTTCCAGAAAAATACAGGTCTATAAACCAAGTATCAGCTTCAATTCAAACAGTAAACACAGCTTAAACAACAGCTGTCAATAGCAAATCCACAGTACAAACTGTATAGCAATAACACTTGAAGCAAGTCTCTCTCAAAGAGGCTTAAGAGCAATGCAAGCACTAGCGAAGCTGGCTGAGATCTGAACTGAACTGACTGCCTTGGCGAGAGAGCGCTTCTTATATATTGTTCCATGGAACCCAGATTTTTGAAGAAAACTCTAGAAAGTGGTCAACCAATCAACTTACAGCTTCCATATTTGGTATATCCCATATAAGGATTTTCTCGCCAAGGTCGCCAAAAAAATCGCCAAGGTGGGAAAAAGTCGCCAAATTCGGCGCCAAATCCATTACCTGCCTTATTGGGGCTTTTTAATGCGTTTTTAAGGGAAAATAAGGCTATTTCAACGCTAAAACGACTAGAAATGGACAAAATTAGCACTTTATCAACTTACTAAGCCTCTTTGAAAGAATTTATGCAAAAATAAACACATTTATTTACAATTTTGTAACAATATCTCAGAAGTTCAAAAATGTGACTTAGCATTCTCTTGTCCCAACTCCTTCATAAGATAAACTCCTTCACACATGAACAGCCTGCACGAAAATGAAGTTCTGATATGAAAAGTTACAGAAAAAAAAGTGTTGATATCCTCAAACTGTGTCATAAATCAATATTTTTATAATGGGTGGCCTATGAGACTTGCACTTTCTTGCCCTAACCCCTACATATATATTATACAGAATTTCTAACATAAGTGTTAACAAAGTTTCAAACTAATTGGAGAAATTTAAGACTTTAATTTGAATGTTTTAACATTTAAAACAATTATCCCAATGCTGAGATTATATGCAATCATATTAATTTTTTATTTAAGTTATATATCAAGCACATAACACAAATATTATTTCATTGGTTAACATTTTTGCTGTTTTTAATTTTAATAATTGATTAGGTAATTATGGTGTCAAAACAGCAATTCTGCATTTTGTAAAATTCTGTTATGTCTGGTTTCATAAATGATGTCTGTTTCTGAAAACAGTCTTTCATTATATATGAACACTTGCGATATTAAAATTCTCTCAGTATCTGTTTTCTATAAAATAAATTAAAATAATTATAAGTGTTTAATTATAATAACTTTTAAGAAATATTTAATCTGAGGTGGGGGGGGGGAGGTAAAAAATGTATTATAGTCGGATGACCGGATGTCTGTTGCATACCTAGGTTACAGTTCAATTACTTCATGTATATTACTGCAGATATTGGTCATCAGTACTTATCATATCATACGAGCACTAAGCTGTCTTTGGCTGAATTTTCTGGGCACTGAATCAGTGGTTTGAAATTGTTACCTAAGTCTATGAACCATAGAAGGACTTTCATTTAACCATCTGGTTTCTTCCATTTTATTTTGATCAGCCTCTAATTTCCCAAAAGCTGTCCTTTGCAGTTCTCCAAACAATGCCTTGAGGTCATTGTAATGGATTGGCTACCCCAGATTTTTGATTTCACTAGCATGCATGTTTATGCTTCTCAAGAATGACACATTCAAACTGCAGCACCACTAATTTCCATATTACAGTTTTACTCTGTACCTTTTATTTAACAACACATTTAAAATTTAATACAGTTTTTTTTCCCTCCCCTGAATGAATTATTACTTTGTTTTGTTATTTTTCCTTAATTTTTGGAAACCAGTGTGCATAAAATTACCATAACATACATAAAATATTCAGAATTTTAGTACCAAAATTTTTCATTTGAATGAGTTAAGATTAGTGATTGAACATAATTTGAACAGTTGATTAACATTTTTATCAAATTAGGTAAAGCTACTAAAAATTAAATATAGTACATGACCTAAAATTTGCACAACATTTTTGAAAGAAGAATTAAATGAGTTTGGTGACTTCAGAATGACTGAGAGAAAGAAAATAAATCCATGGAATCGCTTTCATATACAAAAACAGTCAATTCGAATGTAGCCAGTATTCTAAATGAAGAAAAGATTAGTTGGAAATAGAAAACATTACTAGTAAAGAAATGATCACAGATAACAACAATGTAGCAAATGCATTGGAATATTAACCTATTACTAGTTCCAAGAAACAAATGGAATCAAGAGGTTCAGATACACAGGCCTTGCAGCATTTCTAAAACTTTGCACTCATTTTGTTATATTGTCACCACAATTTTAAAACAATACTTTTAATTATAATAATTTAGCATTAAAACAGTCAAAAATATTCAAGAAAAATTTCTTATTGATGGTACCAATGACAAAATAATAAAATAAAAGTAAAATTTTAGGACACCGCGAAGCCTGGATATAGAATCCGATTGTGAAAAAGAAAATTTTACTTTTAGCCAGAGAATAGAGTTAAAAAATTAGTGAGTACTTGAAATTTTTAGAAAAGTAAAAGTTGTGTTACACAATAAGAAATAATTATATAAAAACTGTAACAAAAAATACACAAAGTTTTAACCCAAATTTTAACAAAATGCTTGGCTCTTTTGCAATGATTGTGTGTGTGTATATATATCAGTACAAAAAACCCTTAACGGCTTAAAAGTTTGTGACGCCGCTACTTTATGGCTATAAGAATTTGAAATATGAGTCTTAAAAATAATGATATCAGATTTTAAGTGACGCTTTGCAATTAGTTAAAATATACATAGATTTTCTTATTTGATCATTCACTTTTATCTTTTATTTATATTTATAATGCTAACGTAATATTTTTAACTTCAAGATCAGACAGATATATAAAATACACTCACGGATGCTTTTTCATTCGCATTTCAAATTCAAAGTAACAGTTTTAAAAGGAATGATATAAAAATTCCAGTGGCGCCTCGGTGTTATTTTAAAAGATTTGTTTTTAGATTCCATTGAAATTACTTTTGTTTTGTCTAATAAAGTATATTTACACATTTAAACAGTGCTTTTAATTTTCAAATATACTGTCAAATAATTATACTTTCACTGAGTTTGCATTATAAATTAAAATTATTTATTTCAATAAATTGATTTATCTTTTGCGTCATGCTATCCAAAACATAGTATCATAGTGTCCAACTAAGTGAAAATTTGCTCAAAGAGGTAGTGTGACCTAAAGAAAACATTTACACAAATTTTACTTGCAATCAATTTATTGAAATAAATAATTTTAATTTATAATGCAAACTCAGTGAAAGTATAATTATTTGACAGTATATTTGAAAATTAAAAGCACTGTTTAAATGTGTAAATATACTTTATTAGACAAAACAAAAGTAATTTCAATGGAATCTAAAAACAAATCTTTTAAAATAACACCGAGGCGCCACTGGAATTTTTATATCATTCCTTTTAAAACTGTTATTTTGAATTTGAAATGCGAATGAAAAAGCATCAGTGAGTGTATTTTATATATCTGTCTGATCTTGAAGTTAAAAATATTACGTTAGCATTATAAATATAAATAAAAGATAAAAGTGAATGATCAAATAAGAAAATCTATGTATATTTTAACTAATTGCAAAGCGTCACTTAAAATCTGATATCATTATTTTTAAGACTCATATTTCAAATTCTTATAGCCATAAAGTAGCAGCGTCACAAACTTTTAAGCCGTTAAGGGTTTTTTGTACTGATATCATTACTTTTTAGTGGTTATTGATCAAAAAATTAAAACAAGTCCTTCTGGCTCCTAGGATGGGTAAACTAATTTATCTTCTCTTATGAAGTTGCCACCATTTTTTTTTCAAAATGGCAGCTACAATTTATTAATGGAGGCTATGTGTATATGGAGTTTTAAGCAAATCTGTTCATAAAACCTTTCTAATGTAAATTTGAAATTTTCAGTGTGCTGGCACAGGGAAACAAGAGGGTGGATTAAGTTGGCAAATGAACATATCAAATACATTTCTGAGATAAATCCACACTATAAATTTAGTGTGAATTAATTCAGTATTTCAAACGTTATGATATTGACAAATTTCTAAGTAGCCTGCCACTTGGAAACAAAATGGAGAAGCTTCGCACTAGAAAAATTTATTGACTGGGATTCTCAAACTCTAAAAAAAAAAAAAGAAAAGAAAGAAAGAAAAATAAGTGAAAAATTTCAAATTTAACTTAGAATTACGTAATTTGCATTTTGCAAGTTTCTTTTTAGAGAATTACAAATTAAACAATTAAAAAAAAAAAAAAAAAAAAATGAAGTAAATGTTAAAAATGGAATTTTATATATTTTCTTTCCCCTTTTGAGGCTAAGTATACTGCTCCAATATTCACAAATTAAATTTTCATCAAAAGTGCAGGTAAAAATTACTTCGTATATATTTTCATCTAAAACGTTTGGGGGGAAAAATAGACAAAATATAAATTAAGCTTTACATTTCTATAATTTTAAAAATAAGATAAAATCACCTGGAGAAAAATTTTATGGAAAATATAAGTTAAGCTTAAAAAAAAATTAAATTTCTGCGTAAAAATACTATTTCACAAATATATTTACAACTACAAAAAACCCTCCTTTAATTTTAAAATATTATTTCTACATGTTTTCGAAGCAATTAAAAGTTTTTTCTTTCTTTCTTTTTTTTTTTTTTTTTTAAGAAAAATAAATTAAATGTAGTGGCGCCATCTAGTAGTTTACACTAAAATCATATACATTCACATTTAACTTTTTTTTTCGTTTAAAAAAAAAAAAAAAAACTTGTTTAGAAACAGGTGGAAATAGTTAAAATTAAAGGAGGTTTTTTTTCTTTATTGCAATTGTAAATATATTTATGAAATAGAATTTTCATGCACAAATTAATTAATTAAAAAAAGAAAAGAAAAGGAAGAATAATTTTTTTTAAATAAATTATTATGGGTTTCAAAGTAAAGATGTTATTTATTTATTTTAACGTGTTTTTTAATAATTGCTATTTGACACATTTTTCATGAATTTTATGAAAACACTGTTTATTAAAACACTGTTTTTTCTAATAAACACAGGGCCGGTGACAGGGGGGGGCACAGGGGACAACTGCCCAGGGGCCCGGGTGTTGGGGGGGCCCGGAACAAACGGAACAGAAGTGACAAAAATTTAAATTTTAAAATATGAAGTTTCACGTTTTTTTTTCTTGATATTTTCCACAATTCTAAAAACATGAGAAAAGGAATAACAAATTTAGATAAAAACCACTTAGCAGCCCTAAATACTAGCGGTGATAATGGGCCCGCGACGCAATGCGGCGGGATTTAGGACCTAAGGGCTAAGGGGAGCTCAACAGGGAAGCGATATTTTTATCTGATGCATTATAATTTCTTTTTTTTAGAAGAGTCCTTTCAAACACTTTACGGGGGGGGGGGGGGGGGGCTAAGTACTGCCACTGGAAGTAGATGCAGGAAGGGACAAATAGACTAGTAGATGTCGAATAATAAGGAAGCCTCATTTCCTTTTCTTTAATCGTTTCTTTAACGCATTTCGCATTTGGAAAAACCATTAGTATCAACTACTCAGAATTGAGGGGGTAAACTGTTGCTAGTAAAATTTCACAATCAATAATAAAAAAAAAATACTTTTAAAGAAATCATTATGGGAAGGAACAAAGCCAAATGAATTATCAAAAAAATCAATTAATAATTAAATATCAATTAATATTTACTAATTATTAGTATTAATTATAAAATATCGGTAATTATGAACATATATAAGATTTTAA
The DNA here is from genome assembly GCA_963930645.1 of Salticus scenicus. Taxonomy (NCBI): domain Eukaryota; kingdom Metazoa; phylum Arthropoda; class Arachnida; order Araneae; family Salticidae; genus Salticus; species Salticus scenicus. Next base: position 150,737,334 of record OZ005651.1, read on the forward strand.
TTTGGCTTTTAAAATGGGCGATTTTTCCATTTGTCATATACGTAAAAAATAGAGTAAGTTAATCATATTTTGTGGTGAGTAACTTTTCTTTTCAGCGAGTGTAATCTAAGTTGAAATTTCGGGCCCTGAATTAAACAGTGTCACCTACGAAACAGCTTGTGCACCCAATGTCGACTTCTGTATCCGAGCAGCTCCCCCTATCCCATCTACAGATTCTGTGCATCACTCCCGTCCCTTCTCTGTGGGTTTAGTGCAAAATGCTCGCACATCTGATTTAACCCTTCACAGTGCCAAGAAAAATGTCGACAATGTTGAATGTAATTCTATATTAATACAAGGTGAAAAATGTGGTAAAATCCCTAGAGCCAGTCTCTACTCTTAAATCATCTGATATTCCAATTAACTGTCAAAAATTATCTGCTTCTAAGTCTAGTGTTTTTATAGAGAAAATTTTTTCACACTAACAATATGACAACAAACCACAAAGTAGGAATTTCACTCATTCAGAAACGATACTCAAAGAAATGTGTAATTGGGATGGTATTTTTAGTGTTTGGGAATAAGGCCGATTGACTGCACTAGAGTCCAAGGCCTGAAGGGAAATGCCTTCTGTGGAGTTTTTTCTAAGAAGTCTTAGCCTGTATTTATGCAAGTTGCGTAGTAAACTACGAAAACTCTGAACGGATAGGTCGACTAGTGCGACCTAGGATCGAACCCAGCACTAGAGGTCTGCACGGGCCGAAATTTTGAGGTCCAGGCCCATTTGAAAACTTTGCTTACCCGGCCCGGCCCGGTATGAAATCGAAAAGTTCGGCGCGGCCCGTTTGTTTTTTCCCAGTGCATGGCCCGGACAAAAAACGATAATATCAGGCCCGACCCGGCCCGGCCCGATTCAAAAATATGTAAAATAAAAAAAAAAAAAAAGCCTGCTTTTCTATGAAAAAGATTTTTAATATGTGTTTTGTAGCAGTTTTATATAGCCAAGTAATAGAATGTTCTTTAACAAAACTGCTGAACTTTTACAAGGTAATTATATATAAACAGAAATTCTTTATTACAGACGTAAAGAAGGCACAAAGACAGACAGAAAGTCAAATAAAAAATATTAGCATTCTAATCCAACCATATTCAATAGAAAAGTTGCTTTTGCACATGCTAAAAATAATGCTACTTTCATCCAGTGCACTGGAGTAAAGAAAAAGGAGCTTTCGCGAGAAAGTTACAGTGGAAGGATTTTTGTCTTCATACCACCTAAACTCTACAGACATATAGGACGCAAACCTTATGCACAGTAACGTACCTAATTTATTTTGTTTGTACATGTGCGAAAATTAGTAGTGACATGCATACTATTTTGATTAGAAAACCATATAATATTACTTTAAATAAAATATATTAATTTTGAGACATGCTAAAAATGTTTGCGGAAAATCAAATTGCGAACAGACAGACTGATAGGCAATTAAATTGAAGTTAGATTTTTTTAACAAAATAAAATTTTATGTGACATACCAGACTGTAATATTATGTAAAATAATATTTTATCACTTTCCTTTTTCATTGATTAACGAGGAAATTAAAAGAAGATTCGGGCCGACACGGCCCGGAAAAAAATTCGTCCAGGCCCGGCCCGGCTTGAGTATACACAAAATAATTGAACCTGAGCCAGCCCGGCCCGAGAGCAGATTGAAAAATTCGGCCCGTGCAGACCTCTACCCAGCACCTCATGCTTACCACTTGTGAGTGCAGAACCGCTCGGCCGCTGGTGGGCTTCTAATTGGGATGAGAGCGACCAAATCAGTGCAAAAGAACTATAACTGGCCGGATATTGATAAAAAGTTAAATAGAAGCAATGCAAGATAAAGATATACTAAAAATGCAAAATTGTTGAGAAAGTATGAAGTAAAAATCACAAATAAAAAATAAAAATAAAACACTGAATTTCATTTACAAAATTTTAGAGGAAAATGTAAAGGAGCGGGAATTGTACAGTGACCACTTTTTCTTTTTACACATATGCAAGATGACAAGACATTAATAATAATTATAATAATAATAATGATAGAAATTCACTAGTTTAATTAAAAATATGCCTAGAATGTATACAAATAGGATTTTATTTTTAGACAAAACTTAACTTGAAATTTTTAATTTAATTGAGAAATAAAATAAACTGATAAATATATATAATCTGGAGCAATAGGAGGGAATATTGCACAGGACGGGAGGATTTTTCATAAGTTTTCTGAAAAGTATATATATCTTTTTTTTTTTTTTTTTTTTAAGATTATTACGACACCTATCATTTATATATATATATATATATATATAATATTTATTTGAAAAAGAAAAGAAAAAAAAATGTTTGTTATAAAATATATTTTGAATATCCCTCCTCTCAGCTTTTTATTTATTTTTTTCCCGTTATATTCGAATGTTGATATATGATTGTATAAAATATATTTTTCTAACAAATTAAGAACCTTATAAAAACAAAACGAAGGATTTTTTTTTTTTTTTTTTTTTTTTTAAATATTCATCAATCGCAATAAAAATAGCTAAGTACACAAATATTAACATATCTTAAAAATCACAGAAAAAACTAGAATTTCTATATAGTTCAGCAACTCCTTTTTTTTTTCACTATATATTAGTTTAATAACAAATATTCCAATTTGTAGAGTTGCATGAAAGATACACCCGTAACAATATGGTATTGTCGTGTTTGAAAAATGTATATACACCTTCATTTAATTCTTTCAATCAGATAAAAAAAAAAAAAAAAGTGATAAGGTACATGTTTATAATTATTCATACTTCTAAATAGTGTATCATCATCTAGTTCTAGTATTAATTTTTTGCAAGCACAAGAAATTAAATATATGTTTAGTTTAGTTTAACAATCACGATTCTCTGAGTTGTGTAGAAAATAATAAAAAATCTCTCTTTTCTTTTCTTTCTTTTTTTAAATAAATTTTCATGTATCTATACTTTGAGATTAAAAGTAAATCATATGTAAAACTTGCACAATAAATTAATAAAAAAAATATATATGGCTCCTGTCAGTAGCCGAGATGTTCTCCTCTAGAAGCTGGTAGAGAGGATATGTCGGGTTCAAACCTAGATTTGGTTCATCGGACTAGACATTCAGGTTTTCCTGTTTTTTTTTTTTTTTTTTTTTTTTCTAAATTCGCATGAATACCATTTCTTTAAACGTTTAAATTTCAGAAAATGATCTAATCAAAATATTATTGATATAGTACATTTTAAATTATTCTTTAACGTTTCCTTTTTTTTTTTTCAAATGTTTTAATTAAAGAAAGTTTTTATATACTGTGCTGTATCTATTTAAAATTTCAATCAGTTCATTCCTAAAATCAGATAAATCAAATACAATGACTGAAGGTTCATGTCAGTTATTCATTACTGTAACTCCGGAGCAAAAACGGGGTTTAGAATCATTAAACTCTTATCTTTTACACAGATCAAAGGTGTCGTGAGTTGTGTTCCTGCTAAAAATGTTTGGTCAAGTGAAAGGAAGAATCTGTCTTGTTTAAGTGACATGGGAAACATTTTCACACATCGAAACTTGAAAAAGTAATCACTGCTCATCGTTAGCCACCTAGTCAGTATTCATCTAAAAAAGGAACAGATGAGGGGGGGGGGGTCTGCATCTCATTTGGTGCTTTGCTTTGCTTATTTCCCAAGCAGTGCAATCTCATCTGTGCAATGTCCATTGGCTGTTATCAGTGGGAATGGTGGTAAAAACTATGTAATTACTAAAAATCTCATTTAGGAACGCAAACGCTAAACACTGCTGTTAAGTTTTTACATTCAGATTCAGTTTGTAGATTTTAGTGAAAAGAAGAAAATTTATCAATTACAGTATATGTTTATTAATACAGTATACAGTAGAAAAAATCATATATATATTCCTGTTGTGGCCTTTTTCTAATGCCTTGTCAAAATCTGGCTTGAGAGAATTTCCTCTGTGATTTTAAAGTAAGTTCATTTAAGATTATTTTAATTTTTGTTATAGTCTTTTAATATTTTAACTAAATTTCATCACACTATATCATATATCATATTTATTGGTGTATAAATCAATCGGTGTATAGGTCGTAAATCGATGAGTAATTCCAATCTTAGGAAAAAAAAAAAAATGTTGGATTTAAGCTAGATTAGCCCACAGACTTTTTTTTTTTTTAGAAAAAAGACTTTTTTAAATAAAAAACTGATTATGCCTTTACTTTTGCTTGTTTAAAAAATTAATATTTTAAATCTTATTAAACACAGAAAAAAAAAGAGACTGAAAAGAAATTATCAGAAAACTTTCAGCCTTACTGTCGGCAGCAAAATTATTTGAGCGCTAGCAATAATTCCTGTGTAAAAAAGTACACTTAATACTGCTTTGTTAAAGAAATCCTTGTCAAGTCATGTTTTTAGTCAGTCTAAGAATATAATTCCACAACGATTTATTTAATAAAACAGTATTAAATGTACTTTTTTCATATAAGAATTATTGCTAGCGCTCGAATAATTTTGCTGCCAATAGTATATACTTTTATGAATCTACTCAGCCTACTCGGTAATTATTAATGTTCACTTCATTCAAAAGTTAATTTTTAAAATATTTAATTATAGACCAAACAAATTTTCAGGGGATAGCTTAATAAATAAATAAGGCTCAAGGTTGTCAAAAAGAAATCCAGAATTTCTAAAAGAAATTTTTAGCTAAAATATCATTTTTCAAATATATTACATTTATATTTTAATCATGATATCTTTATTTTAAAATTTTATATTTAACTTTAAAGTACAATAGGTAATGCATATATCAATCAGTGATTGATCACAAGTCTTCTTTTGTAAATTAATATATTGAAAATGAAATGCAAAGTAATTGTATGTTTTTGTCATGGATGAATGAATCAGCCTTCTTATTTAATCAAATTTCATCGTATAAATGTATAGTACGATAATGCACTACTTACTGTATCACTTTATTTTATTGGAGCTATTTGAAATACCGTAATACCCAAAAATTTAAACTATTTTTCGATTAAAATTTAATAAGTGATTATGTGTGTGTGGGGGGGAGGGGGGGCTGACTTTTGTTTGCCCAGGGGCCCGTAATTCCTGTCACCGGCCCTGAATAAACAGTGTAAGCACTGTTTCATCCGCTAGTCATTATTGCTTTGAATAATAATAAAAATAGTTTTATTATGTTAATATTTAAAATATGTATCATTTTAAAGTCTGAAAAATAAATAAATGAATAAACTCTAACTGTATTTTCAAAAGAGATTTTTAATTTTTAAAAAGAATATATATATATATATATATGTATTTACGAAAGAGTATATTTTAAATAAAAACGATAGATGGCGCCAAAACTCAATTTTCTGTGTTTTTTCCATTCCCGGCGCGTAAGAATACATGAATAGGAATCGCAAATCATTGAGTTATTATAAAATCGATATTCAGGAATGATTAAAATTTTTTTCACTTTAAAAAATTGTGAATTCATCATTATTATGATAAAATGGAATATCTAAAATTACAAAATACTTCCTTATTTAAAACATTATCTAAATATTTTTTTGACTAAATATGAAATTTTGAAATCAAAAATATTTTTTTCATAACAGAAGAGAAAATATATTTAAGTGAATTTGACTTAGTATATATACAATAAATATTTTAAACATGTAATAAAGTACTTTTGCGTTAAAAAAAATTCTAAATAATTCATTGGCTACATTCAAGTCGGTCAACAAACCAACCCACATACCTCACAAGTAAGAACCGTATAACAGCGTTGTCACTCGAAGAAACACATGTAATTGGCGGAGTAATATAGTTCCATATTTAAAGCGATTTATATAAAAAACAAGAGTTTTCCTGAAAAAAACGAAAACGTTACTAGATTCAGAAAGATCCTATTAACAACATATATTAATTATATGAAAATCCTTCGAGCCGTTTTAGAGATATTTTTCAGAATTTCAGTTCATTACACCAACCTTTTTCCCTTTTTGGCTTTAAATTGTGATTCAGATCTCCAAACATACTGCATGTAGAAATGTAAAATTTTCAGGATAGCTTAAGACCGAAGATAAAAGACTATTTTGAAAAGATCAGAACAAAATATGGCATATTTGCCGAGATATTAAGTGTCGGCTTTTACAAATCTCTTTGATGTCAAACTAGCCGTATATATGAGTTCGCAGCGTCCCGTTTGTCCCTCCGCTTGCGTCACTCAAAAAACTGCCGTTTTTCATGATATGTAAAACGATACAAATTAACACCAAATAAATCTTTTATACATTTACCTTATATTAATTTGCTATGTAAATTTATTAGTGCAGTTTCTTTGTATTGCTTTACACCTGTACATCTTTTTTCTAGACTACATTATCTTGTCGTAAATGACACAGCACTTTCAACTTTAGACATTTTGTCAAACACCCAGAAAAATACTATTTAGATGAATTATCCAGAAAATGATAGGGTGTAAAGAATATGTTACACCTCATATATTCTTAAATAATAATAATAAATAAAAATAAAGGAATCGCTCTAAAGAATCCTTAATACTTTCCCCATTTTTTTTAAATCATAAAATGTAGGTATTCAACCATATGCAGTGCCATTTTTTAGAAATCTTCACGTACTACAGCAATTAGAATATAAAATATTCAATGAAATACGAGTAATTTTACTAAATAATTTGTAATTGTGCATGAGCTAAGATTTTTTTTTTTTCATAATTAATTTGCCAAATGTAATGAGCTACTTATTTAAAAAAAACAAAGCAAATGTCATCAAAATTAAAAAAATTATCAGTAGAATGAACAAAATTTTAATTGCTCGAAAATATTTTTTTTTTTTTTTTTTTTTAAAAGGTAAAACAATTAGGCTTTATCCATATTTATTTTTGGTTCTGGTGTCTACTTATTAATGACAATATAATGTATGTTAATTGAAAATAAATATGGATAATGGACGACTAGAACCTCAATGTTTGTGGGGAATTCCTAGGTTAATCTGTTAATACCCGAATTAATTTTGCAAAATACTATTAGCTGATTATTTCACTTCTAAATTAATATAGACAACTGACAGTAAAATATACTAACTTCAACAATTCTTTTCTGATAGTTTTAAATTTAAAGCCTATCTTCATTTATTGATGTTTAGTGTTCTAGCAAGAAAACTTTGAGATAGAAAAACTTTGAGATAACAAATTAATTTCCTATTATATGTTGACAAAGATCTCAAAAGTAAAGTATTATAATATATATTATTCAACTTGATTTAAGTTAGTAAACCTGCGCAAAAAGCAAAGCTATGTGCAATGAATAAAAAATCATAAAATGACTATCCAAATTATGAAATAATAAATAGTTAGGCACATAAAACTTTCAGGGATCATTTAGAGTGACGCTATAAACTGTCACTAAAAAGCAGAAATCATTCCAAGAAACCACAAAAAATATACATGCCATTTTATTAGCTGTCTTCAAATGAGGACGGACACTAGGCACTAACAGGTTAAATGAAAGAAAATAGTCATCATGGTATTGAACAACGTCAGAGAAGCATGTCATCCATTGATAATATTATGCTTTAATCAGTGATTTGGGTCAGTATAATTGAGGGTGGTGCAGTTGTAAATTGATTAAAAATTACTTTAAAATAGTCCCCTCTCTGTTCTTACCTTCACTTTGCACGTTTGATAAGCTGTTCTAAGACAAAATATAGAGTTTATAAGTATAAAATCAGTCATAGTGCATGTTCATATAAATTTATCAAGTATTAAAGTCATTTTGATTACTTTTCGATGGTGTAATATGACTACATAGACATTAGACATGAAATTTTCTGAACTAAAAATATTTCTTTTTCAACTAAAAAGACACTTTTTTTTTTTTTTCTCCTGGTCACTTAAAAGCCAATTTTTTCACTTAAATTACATATACAGTGGAGCACCTTTTATACATTTTTTGACATCAGTCCCAATCATTCCATTGAATTCTAATGTTAAAATATTTCATTTATACAACACAAGTAAATTCTTAATTTCACTTATACGTTTTTTTTTCTCCTTGTAGAATCCCAAGTTTGAGTTTCATTCCAGGATATAAAAAAAAAAAAAAAAAAAAAAAATGCTCTGTATGTTTTATTCTTATTTTTTTCGATTTTTTTTTTTTTTTTTTTTTTTTTTTAGAACTATGGTAACAAAGTGTGGCTATAGAACAAAGTGCGACTTACATTGATAGCCTGGAGGGTAGGGGTGGTGAAATTTTCAGAGATAAGCAATTGGCGACTGGGTTGAATGGTAGGTATACAAGTAGCCAGTGACCACTTGAAGACCTCCCACTTTCTCTTTTAATTGATTCTATGAATAGGGTATGAAAGGAAAAAAGCCCACAACTTTATAGGCATTTTGTAAACTTGAAGATTTATTACTCACTTCCGTTGGGCAACTTGGAAGATTTTCTTATCGTGTTTATTTGACATTATGTTTGGAGAAACAATTTTTTTTTTCTTTCCTTCCTTTTAATTGTTTGCAAAATGTCATCTTCATTTAGAGAACAAAAGGCTTTGTCTTTAAAGGTTAAAATCGAAATCTTGAAAAAAATTTCTGAATTTCTATATTTTTAATTATTTAATTTTTATTCTACCTTTTAAAAGTATTTTAAATATAATTTAAAATATATCTTATTCGAATAAATGTAAAAGAAATCATGAAAATTGATTAGACTTTTATTATTAATATACTTTATTGTATATTAGTATTAAAACGAATTTTCAGTTGTACTTTTTTTCAGTTATACGTTTTTTAGGAACGGTCCCTTGAAAAACGTATAAACAGTGCTCCACTGTACATATTTTTTATGTTTGTCGAGTTCATATATAACTGACATTTTTTTCTTCTTTAATGTTGCAAAAAGAAGAAAATGTACAACAGAAGAAATGAGAGATTAAAAAAAAAAAAAAAACTTCAATTGATAAAGGGGAAACAAAAAAAGAAATAGATAGTTTAACAAATTTTGTTAAAATTGAGTCATGGGTTCATTCGCTATGTAATTGAAAATCTTTTGAATATTCATATAATTTGCTGAATATCAAGCAGAAGTACACTCAGAGACATTGAAAATAGTGCACCAAGAAGAAAGAAAGGTACAACCGTGAAACTTTGCAAATAAGTACAGTCAGATTCAATATGAAAATTATCCAAGTTTGGTGCCAGTGTGCATGTCCACACATGCTGCAATCAGTAAGTAGGCTATATATAAACCGGTGCATAGTGGAAGATTCATAAACGTGACAATCTCATTTCGACTCTAGAGGACTTTAGTAAGCGAAAAATGCCAGGTAAACGTGTGAAAAAACATTTCTCACAGTCAAGCAAGTTTGAGAAGGGTCTGATCATTGGCTTGAAAACTGCAGGCTGGTTGACACGCTGTGTTGCTCGCCCCATCAGAACATGTTGGGAGCAGTGGACATGAGATGGTACCCACATGTGGAGAAATGGGTCTGGAGCTACCAGGAAGACAACAAAGTAAAGCGAGAGGATTGAAGGACAGTGATACAAGTGCTCGTCCACAGTAACTCGTTCCATAATACAATCAAATGTAGCGGTACCAGTTGTTCCAAAAACCATTTCCAGACGGCTTGCAGAAACTAATCTGCAATCCAAGCGCCCTTTTCGTGTACTGACTTTAACAACGAAAAATCGGTGGCTTCATCTAGAGTGATGCCAAGCCAGAGCAACGTGGAATGTTACAGACTGGAAAAAAATTGTGTTTAGTCATGAATTCTGATTTGTTTTGGGGACAGATGATAACCGCATGTGGGTATGGAGATGTCCTGGTGGACGGTATAATCCCCCCCCCCCTCGCTGTCGAGCAACACACTACACGCGGAGCAGGCATAATGGTCAGAAGGGCCATAGCCTATTATAGCTGATTCTCTCTAATTGTCATACATGGAACCTTAACTGGCCAGCGTTATGTTTACGACATTCTTCGACCCCACGTGGGACCTTTCCTCAATAGTCTTCCACATGCAATTTTTCAGCAAGATAATGCTCATCCACATACAGCTCGAGTTTCTCAAGACTTCCTATGTCATGTTCAGACTCTTCCATGGCCGGCCCACTCCCAGGATCTGTCTCCTATAGAGCATGTGTGGGACCAGATGAAACACCAGATGCTACAGTGTCACTCTGTACATGATCTGGAGGTAGCTGTTCAAGAACTGTGGGCCCATCTGCCTCAGGACAACATCAGACGTGTAATCAATTCAATGCCGGACCATGTTGTGGCATGTATTGCAGCAGAAGGCGGTCCGATGCAATACTGAAGTTGTACTGTATTTGTCTGATTGGACACACTGTATTTGTTTAATTGTCTTGATTTCGGGATCACGTGAATCTCTCATCTGTATGATTAAGTGTATTAAATTTCATTTCAATCCGATGGTTCCTTCTTGGTGCCTTTCTGCCTTGAACGAGGATAAAGCTATTCCTCCTGAATATTTAATCTTGCTATGATGTATTATGAATTTTTGTAAATGTTGTGCTTGTATGTTTGACACTAAGGAGGGCTAGTGTTCTAGCCGAAACGTGTGTCTTGTGTTTTAATGTTTTTAATTAAAATGTATTTTTAAAGTTTTGTATTTTTTATCTCATTTTAAATGTTACATTGGTTTTAATGATTAATTTAATTAAATATAATATAATTTCAAAATTCGTGAGCAATACATAATTTCACTTTGTCTTATTATATTAATTTAACCATTCCCTGGCTTATTATCACTTTTATTATAGCACTATCTTGTAATATGGGAAAGTAATAATTTATGAATGATGTTTTTGGGTGAGTTTTGCAGCATGAATTTGTCTTACACACGTGTAAACATCTGTTAACTAATCAAATTCTTCAATTTTTACCAGTTGCTATTACAACTGAATTCCCTAATATGGAAAAAATGTGTTCTTCATTTACCAGTGATGCATACTTTTTATGACGACGATTTATCTGCAGATTAAATTTAATATCATTGTCCATGACTGTCTAACTGTCTAAAATCGCAGAAAATTTGTTTATATTTATAATTAAATATATGTATGCATATAAATTCGGAGAAATATGTTTTTAACATGAAAATACTTGGGGAAAATAATAATAATAAGTAAATAAATAAAATTAAAATAAATCTTGCAATAAGAGAGAATTTGTTTTCATTCTTGGAGCAACAGAGAGGAAAAAGTAAAGAAGCATTTTTTCATAATATAACTAGAGAAAAATTGATTTCGTTGTTAAAGGTTAAAAATAGATGATTAAATTATACACACATGTTTACTTGAACATTAAAAAAAAAAAAAAATCATTAAGAAAACTAAGAAGATATTTTTCACATTGTCTTCTAATATTGAATAAAAAATATTTTATTGTTGAATTTTTTTCTAATGAAGTGTATGAAGATCACGAAGCAATATTTTAATAATTCAATATTTTAAAGATTTACTGCTAGTCCACCAAACTTGGCTCAATTTGGACTTAAGGTGCATTAAATACAATAATTTTATGAATGCCTTTTCATTTCAAACATTTAATTGCACAAATAATAATAACAAGAATAACATTAATGATTATAATTATTATTATTATTTTGTTTATTTTTTACAGAAAAGAAATAAAGTTATTCTAACAATAAATAAAAGGATTTCCATTAATTCTTGTACTAAATAACTTTTTTGTGTACACCCTTACCAAAAAAAAAAAAAAAAAAAGATACAGATTCTCATATTTAAAATTCTTTATTAAAGCCATAATTTAACCTATTGAAATATCTTAAATTATTAAATAAAATTTCATAAAATTATTTTGAAACTAAATATTCCCTATTGTCCATACACAGAGCACAAAATATCTTTACATTAAGGATAAAAGTCTTTACTTAAATGAAAAGTCACACATAAAATAAAATAAAATTATGTAAAATCCCTGATAAAAGACTTACATAAGACCCCAAAAAACCCATACAAAGTAAAAATCAGTCCCTGCATCCTGCAGGAAACTTCTGTAAGTCGTTATACGTAGGGATAAATCCCTATACATAGTTCACAACACTGCTCATTTTCCTGACACTAGAATCACTAAAAATATGGATGACTAGCACCTGATTTTTAAGCTATTTGATATGTTGCAGATGAAAAGTGTTTACGCGTGCAGGCTTGCGCAGACGTAAAACAGATTCACTCCAAGAAACAGGAACTCAAAAATGTTTTTGGATGGTTCTTTGTAAAACCAATAGATGACAGCACCAGATAACTTTATCAAATGCAGGGGATAAGGAACACTCCAAAAAATATTTTAAAATATAATTACATAGATTAGATTTAAATTGACTTATATTAAATATTTTTTTCTACGGTCATCGACGAATCTATAGATGACCGGATGCCTCGCCACCGATTTGAGGATACATTAATGGCCATATCACACAAGAGTTTTCACAAAACATTTTACTAAACACCACACAGCAGCATATGGGAAGGGTTCTAGGTCAGCAGGTAATCAACTTTTTCATATGTCTTTTGGAAAAGTTGATCATGTTATGTTTAGTTAGATGCTGAGCAAAATCTCTCGTGTGATATGGTGATAAGGCCATACTTCGTTAACATTTAATTATTTTGCCATCTCACGTATTAAAATATTTTTCTCTATTTACATTCTAAAATTAATACTTTTTGTGGTATCGTTAATTACCTTATCCTTGCCATTTTTTAAATACTTTCTAAAATTACAATTTTCCTGATGATTGCAATTTGTTTTTAACACTTGGCTCAATCCTAAATGTATGTCGAGGATGACATAATGAAATCTGTTCAAAAATTTGCTTTTTAAATGATAAAAATTGGTGATTAGAGAAAGAGAAAAGGAAAATATCCAAATGTGGCTCCCCCCCCCCCCCCAAGTGTATATCAATAAATTTGCACATAGAACAGCATTTTTCAGCATCAGGAATATCACATTTCACTATATTTATAAGGACTTAAAAAATAATTTCATATGCCAAAGTGACAAAAGAATTTCCTAAAATAATCTTTAAAATAATATTTCAAACAGCAACACTGTTCTGTACATTATCAAATAAAAATTTTACCCTTTTTTCTCCCCTTACGATCAACAATGAGTTATGCAAGTTCTTTTAAATAAAAAATATTTTTACACAGCTATTTTTAAACATTTTGAAATACATATAGAAAAGAGAATAATAATAAAAACAAAGTTAAACAAACCTTCCACATATTTTTATTTAATATTCAGAAAATTAAATAGAAATTCAAAATATTTTCAATTAAATATACATTGAGTTCTTGGCTTTTAACAAAACTTGTTAAAACAATAGAATTTTTTTTTTCTCCGTATTTCCTAAATTTGAGGTTTCTTTTATCATCTTGCATTTCTTCTGTTGTGTATTCTCTTTTTTGTAACACTAATTTATGTTAAACATTAAAATTTTAATATAAAAAACAAGAAGAAAATGCTGAAGTTGAAGAAGTGACCATTTTGGAGAATTAGTAACTTTTAAGTTGAAAAAAGTGACCACTGAGAACCTTGCATTCTTCCTCTTTAGTTTATATCTTATTCTTTCAAAACTATTAACTATTCGTCAATTTTAATGTATGATTAGTATTTTATTGAAGAAAAAAATGTCTATGCTTTAAAATGATTATTTTTCGTCTACTGCACTTTTCGCAATTATTTTTCTTTTTGACTGTGAGATATAAATGTTGCTATGAATAAAAATACTTACCATTTAAAGTTTTATCATTTGCCATTTTCTTTAATAGTAACTGCTTAAACAATTTATGTTTCTTCATATTGCAGCTTTATTTAGTATTATGCTTAAAATAAAATATTTTTTATAATTTACTTTTGTTTTTGAATTGGTATTTAACAATTCTCTCTATATATAGTATTTTATTATAAATATCTTCAAAATAATTAAGAGATATTGTTTGTATTTATTACAAGCATCTTCAATATAACACATTTCAAAGATGTATGATAATAAAAGTCATCCTAGGTTTTTCTGAAATTCACTAATTTTTTGAAAATTATTTGCTTGCATAATAACCACCTTTTAGATAGGATTAAAAGATAACACATCGTGAGAAAAAAAGAAAAAAATCTAATCAGCCAAATCTGAAACAAAATTTTTTAAATGGGAAAGTAAATAAAATATTCATAACAAAAACAGTAACTATTATAATAAAATTTATTCAAAACAAAATAGATTGCTGGTAAATAAAATTTACATAACACAAAAGAACAATATTTGTTTAGCCACAAATTAAAAATATTGGATTCATTGTGGTAAATTTTGTTAAAAAGAGCATGATTTTTATTATTAATTAAAAATATACACTTTTCATTATAACCTTTGATTAATGATATAAGGGTGCAACAGCTATTTGAGAACACACAATATAGGTGTCACATTTTACTGTGTGTTATAGTAATGCAGCTTTTTTCATTGCAGATAGACATGGCAGAACCTATTCTTAATCAGGAAATGAAGAGGCATGCCGTTATCGTCTCCTTGGCTGCAGGGCACACTGATTCAGAAATTGCTGCATTCTCGAAGGTCGCCAGATCATTTGTTTAGAAAGTTCAGAGAGAATTGGGAGCTGCAAAGGGTGATGTGGCCACAGTTTCGCAAAGGAAACGACATTGTCAATGTTCTGACAGTATCAGGACACCAGAATTCGTCAGCCGTGTCCAAACTGCCATCGATGAGGGCACTCGCTAATGAGTTGCAGATTGATGAGGCTACCATCCGACGTGTGGTTCATGAGGACCTCCATTACAAATCTTGTCATGCGGAGAGGCAGTTCATGTACGACAGGACCAAGGTTAACCGCTTGACCAGAGACAAGCGCCTTCTGAACAAGCTCAAACATCCTGAGGAGCCAGGACTGTTCCGGCTTTTCTCAGATGAGAAGAACTTTGTTCAGGACCAGAAGGTGAACCGAAAAAATAATCGGTGTAAAAGCCCTGATGAGGTACCAACGGTCATGCATACTAAATTTCCAGCATCAGTGATGGTGCTTGGGGTTGTTAGTAGTGAAGGAGATGTGATGCCTCTGCATTTTTTTTCTGAAGGTGCCAGAGTCAAAGCCAGTGCTTACACCGAGGTGTTAGAAAGAGTTGTCAAGCCCTGGATCACTACTGTAGTACGTGGGAAGCCGTATGTTTTCCAACAAGACTCGGCACCATCCCATACAGCCAGAACAACCCAAGAATGGATGGCCGAGAATTTTCATGATCATGTCACACCGAACATTTGGCGCCCCAGCTCTCAATCCAATGGACTACTATGTGTGGGGCGTAGTTGAGAGGGACTCCAATTGTCATTCCCACAACACTCTTGCTGTTCTCAGAGCTGCTATTGTGGATGCAATGGCAAAAATTCCCAAGACTCATCTCATTACTGCCTGCAGTTGGTTTCGACAGCGTATAGAAGCTGTTATTGCTGCTGATGGTGGATTCATTGAATGTCGTCCTTTATGTATCTGATCATCTGTACGAAACTTTAATATGTAATAAATGCTCTTTTTCCTTTGTCTGTTCCTTTTCCTATGGACATCAATTTGTTCTCAAGTAGCTGCCACATCCTGTATATTTTAATTTTCAGTATTTTAAAATTAGGGTGGAATACAGAAGCGAACAAACACACAGAAAAGTTCTCATTCATAATAATACATTAAACCATGTTACTATTATCTAGTTTTAAATCAGCATTTTGCAATACAGGATGTCTGATAAATTATATCCACCCTGATTGTACTGGGTAAATGAATTAAATGTATTTACATTTATTCTGGTATTTATAGCAACCAGAGGTGCAGAAAATATTCAGACCTCAGAAATTTCCCCAAACACTATATCTCCCTCAATAATGGAAAAATCTATTTTATTATACAAAGCTATTTATTCTATGCAATAGATGTTTAAGAGAATAAGTATACACTGTAATATAAAAATACAGCTGTAGTTTATAGTATAAGCATTGGAAAGTAGCAAATAGACTTACATTTTTAATTTATCTTAAGAAAATATTCAAAATTTCCTCCGAAATTTGTTTGGGCATTTGGATATATTCTGCACCCCTGATATCAATTACCTCAAGAACATATTAAAATAATTTTACCTATTTTTTAAAGATTCATTTCGCTGCAAAATTAAATTTGCAAAGTTTAAGACAAATGTACAACTGTAGAAAAAAAAAAAAAAAAAGACATCAATTAGTATTTTTCTTGTCACCAACTGATGCAGAGAACATGATAGGTACCATATGATTGGGAATAACATTTCATTTTATAATATGAAGTGAAGTTTTGGATTAAGGGTTACCTACAAATTAAAATTTGTACCAACTTTGATTTTTCAAATGGTAAGATCAATTTCTGATACCATATTTGAGTTTCTTGGATGATAGCAACCCACAATATATACAGGCCGTATGATTTTTCTTTAATTATCATAGTTCATAGAGTTTTGAAAGAGAAAACGTGTAAGTGGTTTATGCAAAAAATTTAAAATATAAAACTAAGATTGTTCAGCAAAAATAATAAGATCACTGTATTAACCACTAGGAATGTTTTACGAAAAAAGTTAGAATTTATCTTATGAAAATCAATGGCTCATGATTGTGGTTCTTCTTTTGAAGATCATTTAATATTCCTCTTAGGGGGATCTATTATCACCAGCAGCCAAATTCAATGTTATTCTATGGGAAAACTTTTTATGCAAATTTCTCTCATAACTTAATATATTTTTTAAATTCTATTTTTGCATTTAGAAAATTTACAACTATTAAAATTATTCTTGTTTTCTAAAAATTTATTTAAAAAATTTGTAATATTTCATTCTGATATACAAAGTATGAAAAATGAAAGAAATGAACTAACAATGAGTAATATGCGTAAAAATTTTTCTGATAGAATAACTTGGAATTTAAATGCCGACAACAAAAAGTGAAAAATCTCCTTAATTGCCTTCGGAGTTCATTAAACTGCAACTTTTAGAGTTAATGTATGGATTAAGGGCAATTGTATATTTAGGTCTCAAGAAAATGCATTCTGTAGGTTGGAAATCATTCTAGTAGATTGCAGTGAATATTCATGTGAAACTGCACTTCTAAAAATATACTCTTAGTTTAACTTGCAAAAGTCTATCATTTAAAAAACTGATATTATTTATTAGTAAATGTACAGGAATACATGTCCTTGTCCTTCAAGGTTTTTGGTAAGAAAATACTTAGGGATGTAATAAATTTTCTGAAAGTACAGAAAAAGGAAAGTGCAAAAAAGAGGAAGCACAAGTGTCAGAACCATGGCAAAGATACATAGATATTTAAAAAATACAAATGAGCATTTCAAAATCATAACATAATTGTGAAACTGAAATGCACAGTTCATAATAACTGACATGCCAAGAACACAAAACATTTAAGAATAATCACACATATGAATATCACAAATATAGCTTAACACTCAACGAAGAAGAGAAATTTTGCTTGACAACTCTTTAAAAATATGACTTGCCATACCATAATACAATGTATGCAAAACTTTCGCCTAAAGTCACCAAGATGAACCACTAAAACAAGAACCTTAAATATTAATACATTTATGCTTTAGTTTGAATTTATCTTATAAAAATCGATAATTCATGCATGCTGTTTTCTTTTAGAAAATCATTCATTATACTTCTTAAGTGCCTTTGAAATCCATACAACTGCATTTTTTAGGTTGATTTCTTCAGAAATCGACCTATTGCAATTACTTATATAGATAAACAATCACATTGTTTATCTATATACAGTAGAGGATCTTTATAACGCACACCTTGGGACCAGAGATTTTGCGTTATATAGATCGTATCACAGACTATTAAACTTACCTTCTAAATATGGTCATGTAAATATTATACACTGGGAATAAAAAAATATATTTACAAATTAAACCAATTTAAAAATGCATATTAACTTTAAAACACAAATTAATTCAAGTCTAGAAAACATAATACGGTAGAGGATCTTTATAATGCACACCTTAGGACCAGACGTAGTGCATATTATAGAATTTTACATTATCAATATAATTTTACAAATTGTAAAACTTATCAAGTAATCATGTTCATGGTCAAGTATTGCCTGGAATAAATCATGATATTTACATTTGAGAACCATTTCAAAAGTTAAATTATTTTATAGCATGAAATATAGAATTCAATAAAATAAAAAATTTACATAAAGGATTATTTTAATAAATTAGCAGCAAATACATTAACACTATATACTTAATATTGTTTTACAAATCATTTACCAGTATTTTATTTTCTGCAGTTTTGCTGATTTTTTAGGATATTGAAATTTACTTTTTTAGTTTTCTTGTTTTAATAAATTAAAAATATTTTATTCATTAAAAAAGAAATTTTTTTTTCATTTTTTTCTCCTTCACATCTGAATTTGTTCTACAATGGCTGTTCTCCAGCAGATTTAAAAAAGAGGAAATTCTTCCTTAATCATACATGTATTAGAAATTTCAAGTTTCTCATTTGATATTTAATCCCAACATGCCTATATTTTTATTTAGTTTAATGCATGTGATTATAACAGTTTTTGATGCTCATTTTAATAACTGTATTCTTTCTTTATTAATTAAAAACTATGGAATTAGGAATATAAAGATGAAAGAATGTTTCAAACATTTATTTTAGTCGTGTGTGAATATATCTACATGTCATATAAATAAGTTTCTCAAAAATTTTTTTTAATGCTTACATCTGATCAGTAGTGCGTTTTATAGATCATTGCGTTATATAGATCAGCGTTATAAAGATCTTCAACTGCATAATGAAAATTTTGTTATCACGATAACTCTCAAAATAATACTCCAAATCAAACCAAATTTGGACAATGAACTTATCTCACAAATATCTTGGATGAATTTGTTAACCTAGTTGTTCTGCTTTTTTGTTTTCAAGTGGCAGCCACTTGAAAATTTCAAATCTTCATTGTATAAAATGTATTTAAGGCAGGATTTGCTTGAATTTTGATGCAAATATAGACCACATAAGGGTCTCGACCAAGTTTATTAACCACTTAAACTACCCCGGGTGTGTATATTCGACTTTCCAAAGTACGATTCTTTGTAATGTACTGCTACTAGTGAAACTACTGACATGATTTGACAGTGCAATAAAATATCCATGGAAGTGGTCTTTACAGTGTTTTTGAAAGATTCACTCATTTTAGAATTGAGAGAGAACAGTGGTATTGGGAAGCGAATTTCTTAAATTTTTGTTGGCAGGTAAGGGGTTAATGAACTTTATCTGCCATTTTTAACAAAGTGGCAGATATCTGAAATAGTGTGGGGCTACTAGAAATCTGGCTACCACTTGAAAATTTAACATCACAATAACTTCCAAAATAATGCTCCAAATCAAACCAAATTTGGGCAGAGAAATTACCTTATAAATGGATGAGTGGATCATCTTGGATGAGTTTGTTAACCACGTTGATCCACTATTTTGTTTTCAAGTGGCGGTCACTTGAAATTTCCAAATTTGCAGGGTAAAAAGACCGAATTTGCTTGAATTCTGATGTATACATAGACCATATAAGGGTATCAACCAAATTTATTAATGAACTTTATCTGCCCTTTTTAACAAAGTTCGGATGTCATAAACTAAGCATTTTTCTACTACTTGAAATCAGGCTACCACTTGAAAATTTATAATCATAACTTTTTAAATTCTGATTCAATTTGAACCAAAGTTGGACAGTGAAATTATCATATAAATATCTTGTTCCAAAATTTTGTTTTCAAGTTGCAGCCACTTGAAAATGTACCATCATGATAACTTTTAACACATTGTCTGCGGGAAACAAGTAAACTCGTCATTTGGCGGGAAAATGTCTGACTACATAGTGTTAATATACATATTTTTATACCCAATTTATTATGTAGATAACAATTATAAATTCGTTTGTATGATTATGATATGCTTTCACTTGTAATTTAATTGAAAAATAAGCATTAACAAAAAACATTGTACTTAAAAAAGTGAATGTTTCTCCTCGCATAAAACACTCGCAAATAATGTGTTAAATTACTCAACTGATTCAAGCCAAAGTTGGATAGTGAACTTATGGTTCAAATATCTTGGATAAGTTTGCTTAGTAACTTGCTTCACCATTTTATTTCCAAGTAGCAGCTACTTGAAAATTTTTCATTATGATAACTTTTGTAATACTGAATCAATTCTTATCCAATTTAGGTAGTGGATTTATCATTCAAATATCTCAGATAAGTTCGTTAGGCATCTCACTCTGCATTTTTGTTTCTAAGTCGTGGCCACTTGAAAATTTCTTATCACGATAATTTTTGAAATACTGAATTAGTTTGAACCAAAGTTCGACAGTGAATTTATTATACAAATACCTTGGATGATTTCGCTGGGCAAGTTGCTCTGCTATTTTGTTTCCAAGTTGTAGCCTCTTAGACTGCCACTTGAAAATTTGTCATAACAATAACTTTTGAAATACTGCACTGATTCGAACCAAAGCTGGACAGTGAACTTATGCTTCAAATATCTTTGATCTTGCTCCATCATATAGTTTCCAAGTGGCTGCCACTTGAAAATTTGTTATCACGATAACTTTTGAAATGCTCAATCAATTAAAACCAAAGTTGAAAAATGAATTTATCATTCAATTATCTATGAT
The DNA here is from genome assembly GCA_963930645.1 of Salticus scenicus. Lineage (NCBI taxonomy): Eukaryota > Metazoa > Arthropoda > Arachnida > Araneae > Salticidae > Salticus > Salticus scenicus. Next base: position 150,758,154 of record OZ005651.1, read on the forward strand.
TTTGGTGGGCAAGTTTCTCCGTAATTTTGTTTCCAAGTTGCAACTACTTGAGAATTGGTTATTGTGATAACTTTTGAAATACAGAATTTATTCGAACCAAAGTTTGACAGTGGTCTTATTTTACAAATATCTTGGATTAGTTCACTGAACAACTTTTTCTGCCATTTTTGATTCAAGTATCGGCCACTTAATTTTTCAGCATGATACATTTTGGAATTCTGAATTAATTTGAACTAAATTTGTACAGTAGACTTACCTCACAAATGCATTTGATTTTTTGGCCAACTTGGCCCACTGGCCCACCATCTTGTTTCGGCCACTTGAAAATTTCAAATTCTCATAAAAAGGTATTTATGAACCGATTTGCTTAAAACTCCATATGTACATAGCCTACATCAATATTTCTACCACGTCCATTAATAATTTGTAACTGCCATTTTGTTTCAAGATGGCAGCTACTTGATAAGAAAAGAGAGAGAAAAATCAGCCTACCTTTACGAATTAGCCAGAAGGACTTGTTTAAGACTTACTGGCTAAAAAGAAAGCTTTAAGAGCACAGCTATTGATAAAAACAACAAGAAAGGCACACTTAAAGAAAAAGGGTGCCACAAAAAAAGAAAGCCATAAAGGAATACTAAAAAGACATTGATGACACTAAAGTGGCATTTTAACTGCCAAAATTTATCATGTCATTTTATGGCTGACATAGCAAGACCAAGAAGAAACATTGACAGAGGCTGCATAATTAGATGCCCTAAGTCTCCCACTACAAATTTTCCAAGCAAATTCAGGGAACTTGCATGGAGCATATAAGAAAGCCACCTGAAGCACAATTTGGCCAATGAAGGAAGTAGGCCAATAAAACGCCTGTAAGTGGGTATCTCCTATGAAATTTTTAGTGAGAAAGATACAAGGAAACCTTAGAACTGAAGGTGAAGACTGAGATGACAAAAATAACTTTGCATTATTAAGATATAAAAAGTTATTTTTGTTTTTACCACAAAAAAAAAAAAAAAAAAAAAAAAAAGAAAAGAAAAAAAAGAGAGATGCAAGTCTTTTTTCTAACATAAAATGAGAATGTTTGATGTAGACAATTTGATTAAATTTGACTGACTCTTCTATTGCAAAATTAAAGTTTTGACACTACTTGTAAATTGTACAGGAATACACGTGCCCTCCCAAGGTTTTTGTTTAAAAAATATTCAGAAATATAATGAACTGTTTTTAAGTACAGGAAGAATTGGGAATGTATATGTGCTGTAACCATTTTATATGTCAGAAAGATTAATAGCTCATTAAGTTTTTCTAAGGCAAATTAATCTCTATTTATGCAAAACTGTATTTTTTTTTTAAATGCCCTGGTAGATCATAACATACAATTTTTTAATTGAAAATCTTTGCATTACTTGTTAATTGTACAGGAATATACAGAGAGCTGCCAATTTTTTAATTACTTCTGTAGGTATTACTAGTACTTGCTTTTTCATATCATTATTTTTGAAGAGCAATTTTCTTATTACTTAGCCATAATATTGGAGAAAATTACAGCACATAGAAAGTGGGTACTAACAATGTTATGAAATAAATAAGTTGGCAGCTCTGTATATATGTCCTTAGCTAATTTTTTTTAGTATGGCAATATTCAAAGATGTAATAAAATTTCTGTAAATATAAAAAGAATATGGGATGCACATGTGCCACAATCATTGTGTATGTTGACGAAGACCTAAGAACATTCCAGAAATATAATGAACTTTTCCTAAACACAGTATACTTGTGATCCTGAGTTAACGATAAGTAATTCACATTCTAAGAGTACAAAATATTGCATAATCACATATGTATGAACTACAAGCACAACAATTTGGAAAAAAAAAAAAAAGCGACTTGACAGTGTACAAGTAATCCACAATCCCCTATAAAAGAAACTTTCTTCATTAATCACCAAAATTTAATAAACCACTAGGATATCAATATTAAATATCAACCATTCTTTTTTCCCTAGTTTGAATCATCTTAGCAAAAGTAATAGCTCATTATATAATAACGGGTGAATTTTTCACCTGAGACTGATGTTACTAACTGAAGAACAGTGCCTTCAAAGTTCCTTAAATTGAACATTTTAGTATTATGTTGCTATGTGGGTTAAGGTCAATTGTCTACTCAATAGACTTAGGCCTGGAGAAGGACTTTCTATGTAATCCTAGCCCACATTTACATGAAAGTATGCTCTTTCTGAAATGCCTAGGTTGTTTATAACAGGAGCGTAGGAAAGGGAGGGGCTCAAGCCCTCCTATTAGTTATTACAAAATTTCCTTTTAATATCAAATGAAAGAATGACCCATTTAAAATCAAAATTAGTCTTATAAAAGTTTATAACTAGTGATATTTTGTAACTAAAACTAATAACTAGTGAATATTAATTAACATTTAATTATTAATTGGTTTTCTTGAGGAGAATTTTGAGTTATTTTTCTAATGAAATTTTTACGCCCTGGTTTATAATTTAAAATTATTTCAAAAATCTTGACACTCCTTATTTATAAGCTAGGTATATACTTGTTTCCCCAAGGTTTTTTAAATAAAAATATTCAGAGATGTTATAAATATTTTGCAGATACAAGACAATGAGATGTGCATGAGCCACAACCGTTAAATATGTCAGACATGTCAGAAACAAAGTAGTTTCTAAAGATTATAGAATAAATGAAAATTCCACAATTGCATAACACTTGCAATTCTGAAATATGTATTTCATGACAATCAGTTTAAATTTCACAATCACACATTTATGTACTAGAAACCCAGCTAACAATCAAGAAAGACAAATACACCTTAACAATCCACAAATAATAGAAATGCAGTTTGATAATTTGCAAAGAGTCATAACAATCCAATGTAGAAGAAACTTTCATTCATTCATCAAGATCTAATGAATCACTAAGACATAACTTATGAGAGGAGAGATACCTCTCTAAATTAGTCTGAAATTACTGAGGGTGGTATCTGGTCCTTTTGAATGTGTTTTGTATTACTAAGTGTTAGATTTCATTCATTCACTGGTCACTGAGGTACCAAAGTATATAGTGTCATGTGATTGCAACTTAATAACTGAATCTCTCGTTATCGCAAATGCTGCGATCACTCATGTAATGACTACAACTACTACTGTCTGTTGGATGTTTTGTTTTTTGAGTTTGTTCTAAATGTATTCTCCGGTCTTGTATGAATCGTAAAGTAAATGTTCTATTAGTGTTCTATAGTTTTGTAGTTCTCTCTTAAACTACTTTACATAACACGACATGGTGTCAGGAAGTGTTTTCGATAAAAATTTCTTAAATATTTTCTGCTTTAGAACTCTCCGTACGTAACTTAAAAGTGGACCAGGAAAAAAAGGCTCTGTTGGTGTTAGAAATTAGAATCTTCTCTCAAACAGCTTTATTATGGCTGTAGATTCTACTCAAACTACTCAAATACCTTTAAAGGTTCTTTCGCCATTTAATTTTCAAAACTCAGCGGATTGGCCCGAATGGATACAAGAATTCGAAGACTTTTGATATGCTTCCGGACTCAATGCAAAACCTGAAATAACACAGGTACGAACTCTTCTCTATACTATGGGACGCGAAGCTAGAAAAATACTGGCCTCTTTTGAACTATCAACAGATGACGAAGGCAAATATGATATTGTAAAGTCAAAGTTCGATTCTCATTTTGTCATCCGGCACAATGAAGTATACGAGTCAGCGAAATTCAATCTCCGTAAACAGCAAGTCGGCGAAACTGTGGATCAATTTGCCACTTCTCTTTTTAATCTGGCCGAACACTGCAATTTCGGAGCTCTTAAAACTCGTTTAATACGAGATAGATTCGTCGTCGGATTAAATGATAAATCACTTTCAGAAACTCTGCAATTAGATTCAAAATTAACTCTGGAATCAGCCATTGAAAAGGCACGACAAAAAGAAGCTGTGCAACAACAACAACGAGACCTCCTGCATCTGGATGGTCATTCCGAAAGTGCCGTCAACTCTTTGAAAAAGCAAAACCCGAAACGTGACCTGAATGTAAAGTATAAACCAACTACTCATAACTCCCCAAAGATATCTCATAACTCCAAAGGTAAGGGAAATTGCCATTTTTGTGGTGGTAATTTACATTCTCGAACTCAATGTCTGGCAAAAAATGCTTTTCATAGAGGCTGTAATAAGCGTGGCCATTTTGTTAAGGTGTGTTTATCAAAGAAAAATTTCGTTTCTTCAGTGCATGACGAAAATTCGTCCTCAGTGTACACTGTTGGTGGCATTAACTCGGCGTCAAAAAACTCTCTGCATGTAAACATTGAATTTAACAACTCTAGTGTGAAATTTAAAGTTGACTCTGGTGCGGCTGTGTCCGTCGTTCATCCCGAAACACCAGGTGTTCCCAGGACTCTGTCGAAAGCTAATGAAATTCTTAAAGGACCAGATGGTTCGAGATTAAAAGTGCGTGGTAAATTCAAAACCATATTGAAGTATAAGGATAATACATCAAAGCAAACTCTCTTTGTTGTTGAAAATGTGTGCGAACCTCTCCTAGGATACTCGGCACTCACCGAACTTAACGTCATTAAGATAGTCAATTCTGTGGTGAAAAATGACAGAAATCAACAAATTGTAAAAAAATTCCCCTCCTTATTCACTGGTCTGGGAAGAATGAAGGAAGAATACAAAATTGTTTTGGAACCTGATGCCGTTCCATATAGCGTAAGTGTTGCCAGGCGTGTTCCTATTCCCCTGCGTGGGCGTGTAAAAGCTGAATTGCATCGCATGGAACAAATGGGCGTAATCAGAAGTATCGACAAGCCTACCAAGTGGTGTGCAGGACTCGTTCCGGTGGAAAAGCCTAATGGTGATATCAGAATTTGCGTTGACTTCACAAAGTTAAACAAATTTGTGGTTCGTGAAAGAACTGTCATGCCGGCCGTCGAAGAATCTCTCGGTTTGCTCGGTGAAGCAAGTGTGTTCTCCAAACTTGACGCTAACATGGGATTCTTTCAGATTCCCTTGACAAAGGATTCACAGGAAATAACCACATTCATCACTCCCTTTGGCCGCTACTGCTTTACGAGGCTTCTGTTTGGAATCACCTCTGCTCCAGAGCATTTTCAGCACAGGATGACTAAGATTTTGGAAGGCTTACCAGGTGTCGTCAATCAAACAGATGACACTCTTGTATTTGGTAAAAACCAAGAAGAACATGACAAAAGGCTTACTTTAGTACTGGAAAAGCTAGCTAAATCAGGTGTCACTCTTAATTCCGAAAAATGTATATTCTCTGTTCCTCAAGTGAAATTTCTTGGTCATGTCATTGACAAAGACGGCATTAGACCGGATCCTGCCAAAGTCAGTGCCATCAAAAATCTCTCTCCTCCAAATGATGTCTCTGGTGTTAGACGCATACTTGGTATGGTGAATCATGTAGCAAGATTTCTCCCAAATCTCTCTTCCAAAACGGAACCGCTGATAGCTCTTTTAAACAAAAATGTTGTGTTTCAGTGGACTAGTGTACATGATGCAGTCTTAAAAGAAATAAAGGACATACTTTCTGACATTTGTCTAGCTAAGTACAATGCCAAGTATGATACTGTCTTGTCTGCAGATGCTTCTTCATTTGGATTAGGGGCTGTTCTGATGCAAAAACAGCCAACAGGTGAAATCCGTGCTGTAGCCTATGCTTCCCGATCACTTACTCCAACAGAAACTCGTTACTCACAAATTGAAAAAGAAGCTCTTGCAGTGACTTGGGCTGCTGAAAGATTTCAACAATATTTGCTTGGGTTGAAATTCGTGCTTGAAACAGATCATAAACCTCTAGTACCACTACTTGGAAAAATGAACATTGAAGATCTTCCTCCTCGGATCCAAAGATTCAGAGTCAGACTAATGCGATTTAATTATGAAATTTTCTATGTTCCTGGAGATAAAATAGCTACTGCTGATACTCTCTCAAGATGTCCTGAAGACGAAATATCCGATCGCAAAGATATGCTGACTGAACAAGACATTGAAGCCTATGTCTCATATGTGATTAAGACCATTCCCTCCTCAAAGGAACGACTTCAAGAGATTAAAGTTGAACTCCTGAAAGATGTCTCTTGCTTGCTGGTCATGGAATACTGCAAAACCGGTTGGCCAAACTACGTAAATCTTCCATCAAATGCATGTCCGTACTGGAAGTTTAAGGACGAACTTACCACCTCTAATGGTCTCTTGTTAAGAAACTCAAGATTTGCAAAAGGATATTATATCTAGAATTCATGATGGACACCTTGGCATTCACAAGTGTCGAGAACGCGCCAAACAATCTGTTTGGTGGCCTGGAATTTCTTGCCAGATCAAAGAAATGGTGAACTCCTGCTCCCAGTGCGTAAAGACTAAAATCAATCATTGTGAACCGTTAATTCCCTCCACTCCACCGACACTTCCCTGGGAAAGAGTAGCCACAGATTTATTTGAACTAAGTGGAAAGAAATATCTTCTGGTAACTGACTATTACTCGAGATATCCTGAAATATGCTCGCTAACCAGTCTTACATCACCAGAAGTCATTGAACAAATGAAGACTATATTTGCCTGTCACGGCATTCCCAACGTTGTCGTCAGTGATAATGGGCCCCAATACAGCTCCATGGAATTCGAAATATTTGCTCGTGACTACGGATTTAAGCATGTTACAAGCAGTCCCCGATTTCCACAGTCTAATGAAGAAGCTGAACGAATGGTACAGACCATAAAAAGCATCATGCAAAAATCAGATGATCCTCATCTTGGACTTCTGACATATAGAGACACTCCGGGCCCAACAGGAAGTAGTCCAGCCCAACTATGCATGGGTAGAAGGCTTAGAACTCGTCTTCCTGTTTATCCTCCCTTACTGAAGCCAAAGTGGCCGAACCTAAAAGAGCACGTCGAAAATGACAAAAGAGGTAAAGTGAAAGTCAAATGTAATTTTGATAAGCGACATTCAGCTCATGAATTGAAATCCCTGAACGTTGGCGACAAAGTGTGGATAAAAGATATGAAAACACCGGCTATTATAAAATCGAAGGCAGGTGCTCCAAGATCATACATCATAGAAACACCTCGAAAAGATGTCGTCAGACGAAATCGTCGGCATCTCGTTCTTGATTACGATCAGCAACCATTTAAAGAAGATATTCCGTGGCTACCTGATGCAGTGTATGATAAAGAAGAAACAGTTCCAGCTGAAAGTCAGTTAGAATCTTCTCCGTCACCAAAATCTCCCATGAAAACCTCCACAAGTACAGATAAAATGCCAGTTGTGGAACCTGAAGTCAAAATGACAAGAAGTGGAAGACTGATTAGAAAACCAGATCGTCTCAACCTCTAGAGACTTTAAAAGACTTGGTTGGGGGGATGTCGTGTGATTGCAACTTACTAACTGAATCTCTCGTTATCGCAAATGCTGCGATCACTCATGTAATGACTACAACTACTACTGTCTGTTGGATGTTTTGTTTTTTGAGTTTGTTCTAAATGTATTCTCCGGTCTTGTATGAATCGTAAAGTAAATGTTCTATTAGTGTTCTATAGTTTTGTTATAAAATGTACGAAATTAAGATGTAATTTCATGCACTGAATTTCTTTTGTTTTATATTGTTACAAAACAGCAAATAGATATTTATATATATATGTATTATTATGCATGAAAACTACAGATCAGGTAAGTAAGATAAATATCGCTTACCTTGCATTCGGTTCAGAATTAATTGGTCACTCCACTCCTCTTGATTAGATATGCATCTCGTTAATTTGTTAATTTCAAAATATCCTTTTGTTCAGCCTCTGCACATTTATATCTGATGTACTTTCCATCTTGTAACTTAATTTAGATGTGTGTATTTTTTATGATGAAAATGTACTCTATAAGTAGGAGCACAAATAATTTTATTTTTACACGCCAGAAATGACGCTTCTTTATCGGCTGAATTTTACATTGCAACTGACAAAATAACCTTGAATTACAGAAAGCGAAGAACACTAAATAGAATAGAATAAAACAAAAAATAATGAATTAAAATATGATATTATACATAGTTATAACTGGGAACATCATTATATTGATAAACAAACTGATAATAAGTAATTAGTGTCTAGAGAAGAAGAGTTTGAATGTTTATGGTTTTTAAGTCTCTAGAAAAGATTCAGTGCAGTTACTGTCAAAAGTTTCATTCGAGATATAATTGAGTCCTGTGATCGTTCAGAGTATGGCCTTGAACACTGAGTAACGTATTATTAGAATTGCACAAAAAGAGAGGAAAGATTCACGGAGATTAATTTTGATAATTGTTTTATAAACAGTGTTAATTGGTTTTCGAGTGGGCGAGAATAATGGCAGATTGGATGATAATTTCATATGTACTTCAACATCGCCCCTCAATCTGGCATGTTTCTCGTATTAATTTTTAGTTGGAGGTTTTCTCTATGTCGGCAAAAGTCTGCTTTCGGAAGTGCCTTGGTCAAAATATCAGCAGTCATCTCTTTTGTTGGACAGTATTCCAATTCTATGATTCCTTCGGTTTTGATGTGCTTGATGCAATGAAATCGCAGATCAATATGTTTAGTCTTCGATTGGAATTTTTCACTTTCTATCATTTTAATTGTAGATATGTTATCTTCAAATATGATGACTGGAAGATTTTGTTTCAGTTCTAGCTCTTCTAGTAGTTTCAGAACGTGCTTCGTTTCTTGTGCGGCATTTGCAGCAGAGACAAATTCTGCTTCAGCTGATGACATTGCTATGCATGTTTGCTTCTTGGTTATCCAGTGGATGGGGCAATTTCCCAATTTGAATAAATTTCCGGAGGTGGACTTCCTGTCCTTCTTATCTCCTGCCCAGTCTGAATCAGAATACACCGTTAATATAGGTTTCTTTTCTATGCCTATTTCTAGATTTAGATTCTTTGTGGTTTTGAGATAGCGGATGACTCTTTTCACGGCCATCCAATCCATTTGTCTTGGATTTTCTATATGGCGGCTTAATATGTTAACTGCGGCAGAAATGTCCGGACGTGTAACGGTGGCAATATATAGGAGTGAACCTATCGCTTTTCGGTAATTTGTATTTGTTTTTAATAGATTCTCTTCGGTGTCTGCTCTAATGTATCCGGTATCCATTGGCGTATTCGTGGGCTTTGCGTCATTGAGGTTAAAATTTTCAATTAATTGATTAATTTTGTTAATCTGATTTAAGGCAAAGTTGCCGTTCTGTAATCTCTCAATATTTATTCCTAAATAGTAGTTTACCTCCCCAAGATCTTTTACTTCATATTCTTCATTTAATTGTGCGACAATTTTATTTATGTCTGCTTCGCTACCTGAGACCAGAAGGTCATCGACGTATAAAATTATGTAAGTGATATTATTGTCTTTCTCAATTCTTTTGAACAAGCAGGGGTCTGCTTCACTTTGTGAGAAACCAAGTTTTCCCAGTGTTTCCCCAATTTTTAGATTCCAGGCTCTAGCAGCCTGTTTCAAACCGTAAATCGCCTTGTTCAATCTACATACTTTATTTTCTTCACCTGGCTTAATGTAGCCCTCTGGCTGTGACATGTATATTTCTTCCGTAAGATTTCCATGAAGGAACGCTGTTTTAATATCTAGGTGATTTACTCTTAACCCTTTATATGCTGCATTAGCAAGGAATGCTCTTATGGTTGTGTAAGTGACTACAGGGGCGAACGTTTCATCATAATCGCTACCGAATTTTTGTGAGTATCCTTTCGCTACTAGACGTGCTTTATATTTATCTATTTCTCCCTTTGAGTTATATTTTGCTTTAAAAGTCCATTTGCACCCTATGACTCTCTTTCCTATCGGGGGTTCTACTAATTCCCACGTTTTATTATTTTCTAAAGACATTATTTCTTCCTGAGCTGCCTTTATCCAATTTCCTTTTTCAACCTGATTCCCCATTTCTTCTATCTCTTTCCAAGATTTTGGTTCAACAATTCTTTGATTATTGACTAAATATGCGAACCTGTCAGGTGGGACCCCTTTATTCACACGCTCAGATCTTCTAGGTAGACAGGCTTGATCATCCTGATCTATTTGCTCTGTTTCCGAGATGTTGTTTACATCAATTTCTACGGTATCGTTTTGTTCTTCAGTTTCTGGATCTAAGGTGCTATTTGTATGATCTATCTTGTCTGAGTTTTTGTCAGTATTTGCGTTTGAATTCTGAAAACTATTCTCGAAGAATTTTACCGTTCTAGCGATCATTATGTTTCTACCTCCCGTGTATATTCGATACCCTTTTGATTGGTCATCGTATCCCACGAAAATACCTTCTACAGATTTATTGTCTAGTTTATTTCTTTTTGTCTTATCCAAATAAGCGTAGGCTTTACAACCAAATATTTTTAGATGCGCTAAGTTTGGTTTTCTTTTTGTCCAGAGTTCATATGGGGTTTTATTATTTGCTTTCGTTGGGAGTCTATTAATGAGATAATTTGCTGTATTAAGGGCTTCACCCCAAAATTTCTTTTCTAGATTTGCATCTGACAGCATACTTCTCACCATTTCTACGAGAGTTCTATTCTTACGTTCCGCAACTCCGTTTTGAGAGGGGCAATATGGTACTGTTGTTTGATGTTTTATCCCAATTTCCTTAAAAAATTCCTCAAGTTCCCTGTTTATGTATTCTCTACCGTTATCGGTACGAATTTCCTCTGGTACTTTCCCAAACTTATTTTTCGTGAACGCGACGTACTCTTTGAGTTTTGCGGTTACCTCGCTCTTTTTCGCTAGTAGGTAAATGATAGTGTACCTGGAGTAGTCATCTGTGACCGTTAGGAAATATTGTTTTCCTCCAATTGTCGGAGTAGGCATTGGACCACACACATCGCTGTGTATAAGTTGTAGTATTTTATTAGCCCTATGATGTGTTACTTTCGGGTATGGCATGTCAGTGAGTTTCGCTTTTACGCAAGTTTCACAAACATTATCATGTTTACATGTACTAATTTTTATTCCAAGAGCTAATTCTTTATTTACTATTTCCTTAATCGCGTCATAATTTTTATGACCTGTGCGCCTATGCCATAATTGAATGCAATTTTCATTGTTACATTGGTACGTAAGATTAGCATTTTCCAATTTTTCAGATTTTGGCAAATTTAGTTCATACAAATTATTTTTAAGTTTTCCTTCTAGGTATGTTTTACCCTGATAATTTATTTTACACCCGTTGTCTTCAAATATTATTTTGCATCCATTCTGAGTTGCCTTCGCAACGGACAGTAGGTTCGATTCTAGGTCTGGCACGTATAATACATTTTTCAAAGTTATTTTATTTATTTCGCCTTGCGATGTTTGGGTAGTAAGTGTTATTTCTCCCGAGCCATATGATTCTAATTTTCCTCCGTTTGCTATTATTACTTCAGATTTATCTTGTTCATCTAAGTGAGTATATAACTGTTTATTATTAGTGATATGGGACGAACTCCCTGAATCAATTATCCAGGCTGTATTATTAGAATTTGTAGCCAGAAATGCCAAATTATTCTTTAAGGAGCGCGTCGACTCCTCTATATCATCATAATTTTCCTGTCGCGGGTTTTCGTTCGTCTCATATCTCTGTGTTTCAAAACATAGTGATGTGTTGTTAAATTTGTGTTTAGGAGGATTATTTTGTTTCTTATACGTGTTACTGTTTTTATTTTTCAAATGGTAACACTCTGATTTATTATGATTTCTCCTTTTACAGTAAGTGCAGAATTTATTTTCTGTTTTATAATTATGATTATAAGAATGTTTCTTATTTATTGTCGTAAGTGCTTTTGATGAGCTTTCATTTGATAATGTATTTTCGCGCCTACGATTGTATTCATCTTTTAATTTATTAGTGACAAATTCAATAGATAATTCTGATTCAGGCCGAGCTTCGAGAGCTGTGATAAGTGTTTCAAAACTGGGTGGCAAAGAGCATAAAAACAACGCAACCACATGTGATTCTTTAATTTCTTCACCTATGGCTTTTAATTTGTCAACGATCTCTAAAATCCTTGTTATGTGATTATGAATATTGCCTTTCTCCTCCAATTTTGAACTGTATAGCTTTCGCAATAAATACAGTTTGGAAGATAGATTTTTTCTTTCATGTATTGCCTTCAGGGTATTCCATGTTACGCTTGCAGTTGATAAATTTTTCACATAAATGATCTGAGAATCATCTATGAATAAGTTCATAAGAGCTCTAGCTTTATTGTCCTTTTTCGTCCATTCTGTCGTTATAGGGTTAGGGGGCTCTTCCGTTATAGTGTCATATAAATCTTCTTTAATAAGGAGCATTTTTAATTTAAAGCTCCATGTTGAATAATTGTTTTGGTTCAGTTTTTCTACAATCTGACTTTCTTTGAAAGAAGTCATTTTTTCACTTATGTATTTGAGTTTATAATTTTAGTTATTACAGTTAGTGCATTAATATATTCGGTTAATATATAACTTAGTTAATATATAACACTTGAATGAGTTCTTTAGAGTATCTACAGGAGTGGGTGATTAATCTATCATGCATGTTCAGATTTATTTATTTATATAGAGGAGCACATATCAGTCTCATAATCTTGTTATAAAATGTACGAAATTAAGATGTAATTTCATGCACTGAATTTCTTTTGTTTTATATTGTTACAAAACAGCAAATAGATATTTATATATATATGTATTATTATGCATGAAAACTACAGATCAGGTAAGTAAGATAAATATCGCTTACCTTGCATTCGGTTCAGAATTAATTGGTCACTCCACTCCTCTTGATTAGATATGCATCTCGTTAATTTGTTAATTTCAAAATATCCTTTTGTTCAGCCTCTGCACATTTATATCTGATGTACTTTCCATCTTGTAACTTAATTTAGATGTGTGTATTTTTTATGATGAAAATGTACTCTATAAGTAGGAGCACAAATAATTTTATTTTTACACGCCAGAAATGACGCTTCTTTATCGGCTGAATTTTACATTGCAACTGACAAAATAACCTTGAATTACAGAAAGCGAAGAACACTAAATAGAATAGAATAAAACAAAAAATAATGAATTAAAATATGATATTATACATAGTTATAACTGGGAACATCATTATATTGATAAACAAACTGATAATAAGTAATTAGTGTCTAGAGAAGAAGAGTTTGAATGTTTATGGTTTTTAAGTCTCTAGAAAAGATTCAGTGCAGTTACTGTCAAAAGTTTCATTCGAGATATAATTGAGTCCTGTGATCGTTCAGAGTATGGCCTTGAACACTGAGTAACGTATTATTAGAATTGCACAAAAAGAGAGGAAAGATTCACGGAGATTAATTTTGATAATTGTTTTATAAACAGTGTTAATTGGTTTTCGAGTGGGCGAGAATAATGGCAGATTGGATGATAATTTCATATGTACTTCAACAGTTTTGTAGTTCTCTCTTAAACTACTTTACATAACATGACATATAGTACATTGGGTACATGATAAAAAGCTGTACTTTTTGACTGGAACATACCACTTTCTGCGGTCATAGTAGATGCCATAAATTAACTATTCAAATAGGGAGCCACTTTCAGATATATGTAGAACACACAAATATGGCAGCTATTAAAGATGACCACCATCTGCTGCAGTGGCGCACCCAGAATTTCTGTCTGGAGGGGGCTGAAGAATAATTGGGTCATGTAGTACAGTAAATAGGTTTATGGGCACGCACACATACATTTAGTGAAGAATCTGCTGTAAATATTTCTTTTAAAATAAGTAAACGAATGAATGAAATTGAATTTAAGTTGAATAGCGCAATCGAGAAATTTATATCAGTATATAACAAGCTAAGTTACAGTAGTTCAGTCAGTTGGAATTAACACTGAGCTTGTAAACATAAAGTTGTCTGTTCATCTATGATAAAATATCGTGTACAATATGACAAGCTAGTGAACGCAAAATTTATCCGAAATGAAATGCCCTCCCCCATATTTCCATTTAAAATAAAATTTGATCAAATTTAATACTCTTTTGCGCTGCTTTACATGCATATGCAGTAACATGCAAGTAATTAAAAAATTATAATATAGCCAAATAAAAGCTACAGTTGTGATATGTAGGAATTATAACAGAATTTCAGTGTAAATTTTTACATGGCTATTTTTATTTAATTATCTGGAGTATTGGGGTGATGCTTCTAGGTTCGGTTAACAGAAACAAGTCGGACGCGTAGTCTTTGTGAGTGTTTGTCAACACAGCAAGCAGTGGGCAGAACCACTTAATATCCTAAAACATTAATTCTATTCTAATATATAATATATTGCTTAGAATTTTAATTTGTTCAGTTAACAAATAATTCAAGCGTTACCTTTCTGAGTTCATTACAGGATATTGTATTCCAGTATAATATTTATATATATTGTGAAATTTGAATTTTTATAACAGGAAAAAATTGCATTATCCAAAAATAGAGCTTAGAGCTCAGTGACATGAGAGGCAAAATGAAAACTGTGCATGGACCCTACTGTATGTTCTACTAACCTAATACAGGGCCCGATTAAGCTCTGAAGCTAGGGAAAGCTCAGCAGAATTTCGGGGGCCCCTTTCATTTCAGAAAATCTTGTTTTCCTGTTACATATAGTAATATAAAAATGCTATAGACCAAAAAATTGTGTGCGTTTATTATTTTAATTTTTTTTTCATACATCTGGGTGGTTTCTACACAGAACATTAAAATCATACAACTTTTTAACTAAGAACATTCAGATTTTTGAGGTTAAATAATAGATTTTTCCCGAAATAGCGCTGTCTTGTAGTTTTGTCTTGTTTTAGATAACCTTTCTCAGAAAAAATTCAATCTCCGTGTGAAAATATGAAACAAAAAATTCAAGACTATGTTTTTAATCGTTATGGGCCCCCCTCTTAAATTTTACAGGGGCAGCTTGTGCTTCCTGAGCCTTTTGGATAATCAGGCCCTGCTCCTATATGTACGAGCTGGCGCATCAGGCATTTTGTTGCCTTAGGGTTGCCACGTGTACCCAGCGCGTTTCTCTGATAAACAAACGACAAACATTTTTTTTATCGTCTTACGTTGCTTTAAAGTAACTTGTTTTATTATATTTCATAATTTTAGCGAAGTAAACTGTGATATGGAAGTTTGTTTAGCGATAAACTGCTATAATCATTCAAGAAGTGAATATAAAGTGTTCGCAGACTGTGTATTTGAGTTTTGGCGACATTTTGTAAAAGAAACAGAAACCGTCCTAACAACACATCTTACCCCAGTTCCAACATCCATACGATATCCTCAGAATAAAATGACATCCTGAGAATGTATTGTGAAAAAAATGTGTTTTTAGGAATATGATTGTTGCTTATTGCTCTTATCTTGACCGGATTAGCTTCAGATCAAGATTTCTTAAAACCATTAGGGAAGCGATACCGACGCCAAGCGGAAATTCTGTCCTCTTCTGAGGCAAAAAAATGGCGGTGATGCGCCGGCCTATTATTTTATTTAGGGGCTCTATAGTAACCGTGATAAAAAAAAATAAGTGACCCCATCCTCAGAAGCATCTGTAAAATATCTTAACATATTGTTATCAGGGTATTTTCCTATTTTGAACAGTAAACTATGCCTTTTGGCATTCCTCTAAATCGTTATATTTTTAGAGAAATAATTTTGTGTATTTCAGATTAAACCAATTAAATGTGATCTTCAATTGATATGAAATTCCAATAGCGTGTATATGGGTTAGTGGCATATAAAAGGTTTAATGAATATGCAAATTTCATTTTTAATTTAAAATATTGTTTTAGAGGAACGACTAAGAGCAGGGCTGATCTTTATTTTATATCAAACGAGAATTTTCATTTGCCGATGCGAATGTGTTAATTTTGCCCAAGGACAAAACAAACTTTCACAAAGATGCTATAAATACTCATGAATTAGAATATAAAATTGTATGAACCTGTTATCCCATTTTTCTGACAAATACATCCCTGCTTACTTCCACATCAGATTGCTTCTCCTACCCAATTTTTTAGATACTCTCTTGATTTCATAACAACAGTATATGCTTTAGGGCCTTAGAAGCCGATTCTTAAAAATTACAATGGAATGTCTAAGGTACCTTTCAACTAAAAAACAACGAACTAGTTCATTGTTTTTGCGTTTGAATATAAGAATTTCAAAAATTCCTAATATTTAATGTATAATTTATAAACTTTATTTTAGTTTACAATATCTATGTTTGAATAATATTTTTGTCATGCATATCTAAAGTTTTTTACCATGCCAGCTGGTTCTGGAGGGGGCTTGAGCCCCCTAAGCCCCCTCCGTGGGTGCGCCACTGATCTGCTGCCATATTATTGCACTAAATATTGTATATCACCTTCTAACAGTCAGATTTGGATTTTATTTTTTATTTTCTTGAAAGAACTTGTGCATTTATCTTCACACCTTAAAAATTCTGCAAAGTTTTTTTTTTTTTTTTCTGTAATTTGATGATTTGTGGCATTCCCTTAAATGTGCTTAGTTAAACTATTGTATTATACATATATGACACAGATTTATTCTATTCAAATATTGAATCTTCTTTGTTTCAGATCAAACTATTTTGAAAATATTTCAAAATGGATGTAAGATGCTTATGGCTGGCAGATATTAACTCTGATTTTCCTCCCAATGCCATAGATTAAGCCAGATGTTGGTTAATTAAAAAATACAATCATAAAGACTTGATTTACCCTGCCACATACTCTGCTAAATCACTTGTTTGTGCTGGCTATAGGGCACTTGCAGTTAATGGAATTTCAGGTTGAGATTTACAAAAGTTAAGTGGAAGAGATGAATGGAAAAAACATAAAAATAAGTAACAGCAGCAAAAAAAAGTATCCTTAACTTCAATAAAACGAAAAGTGGCAGAGCAAACAAACACAAATTTTCATAGTCTTTTCCCAAAACATTATCAGAGGACAGTTTACGGACTTATCCAGAAACAAATGATAAAAAAAAAGAAAGCTCTTGGGGGTGGGGGGAATGGGTGTTTAACATTATCTATTAAAATGTTGAAATATGTTTTAGATGTAATGAGAAGGGGACTACACAAAGATCTTTGTATAAGCTTGTTTCTCGTTTCTCTACAAGATGATAAAGTTAAGAAATGTGCTGAAATTACCAATAACACTGAACTTAAAGCGTTCCCTAAGGGCAACAATTTAATTGCCAAAAATGCAAAGTACCAAATGAAGAGCTATATGAATGTGGCAGTTGGTCTTAAAACATCAAGTGGAATAAAAGAAATACTCTTTATTTCTGTTTCTCGCTTTGTCAGAGAGAGAATATCTAGGCCTTTGCAGTGGCGCACCCACGGAGGGGGCTTAGGGGGCTCAAGCCCCCTCCTGATATGGTAAAAAAAAAATTACTCAATCACAGATATTGCAAGCAAAAATAGAGTTTATAAATTATACATTAAATATTAGGAATTTTTGAAATTCTTAGAGTCAAGCACAAAAAAAAAAAAAGAGAACTAGTTCTTTGATTTTTAGTTGAAAGATAACCTATACCTTCTATTGCAGTTTTTAGGGATGGGCTTCTAAGGTCCTAAATACATATACTGTTATCATAAAATCGAGTAACTATCTAAAAAGTCAGGCAGAAGAAGTAATCTGATATGGAAGTAAGTAGGGATGCATTTGTGAGAAAAATGGGATACCAGGCTCATACATTTTTGTATTTTCATTTATGAGTATTTATAGTATCTTTGTGAAAGCCTGTTTTGTCTTTGGGCAGAGTGAAGAGGCATTTCACCTAATATTTTACACTGTATTCATTTATAGAGTATAAATTTACGTTTAAATAAAATGAGTATTTTTAGTTAATTTTTAATTTAAGTTATGCTTAATAAAAATTATGCATTAAAATTACTTAAATGTTAATTCTCAGATCTTCATCTATTTTCAGTTCATGCGTCGGTGCTGCACATATAGCCATAAACCTATTACTATACTATAGGACCCAATTATTCTTCAGCCCCCTCCAGAAAGAAAGTCTAGGTGCGCCACTGGGCCTTTGAATATAGAAACACTGAATTGCATTCAAAACAGTCATCTTAAAAAATTTTGCACAAACAGCCTAGCAAGTCTTCTGAGCATGGAAAATACAGGCATTCCAAGTACATAAACACATCATGTTTATGTGACAGAATTCTCATTAATTTACTACAAATCAAAATTCAATATTCAAACACAGAGTACTTCTTGAACCAAGATAGTGTTAATATTTTTCAAAATGTTCATACACAAAAACAACAATGATGACGATGTTGCATGAAAAAATTCATTAAACAAGTTAGAAAGGTAATAATTCAGAATAAAGTTACCTTTGATGGTCACATGAGTGATGATTAATAAATTGTGGGTAAGCTTCTAGAACTCCAATTTGCCTATAGTTTGTTATTTACTAGGGTAAGTCTAGGATACATGGCCATAGTTTTCAAAGATTAAAATAAAAATTCTTAGAATGCAAACAGAAGAAATATTTATGCATATTTAAAATTCTTGTACAGATTTTCATCATGTTATGGGCAAAAATTAATTAAATATTACAAACAAAAAGTGGTAAACATAGTTTGAAATTAAAATGGTAGCTGGTCATCTCTTCTTCAAGTCGAGGAGAGATGGTCATCCAATTCAAAAAAGAAAAAGCAAAGTTAAAAATCTAAAAAAGTAATATATTTTAAATAGTTAATCATGAAAAACAGAAATTTATAAAGATGCAATTAAATCACAGAAAATGAGTGAATAAAATTCGAATAAATAGAATTTGAAGGATAATTTCAATCCAGCACATTTTGTAAAATTTTACATTTTTCAAAGATCTTGATAGTTTGTATATGTTTCATGGAATTATTTTAGGCATTTTATGAATTTCATCCAGCCATTCATTTTGGTTTTAGTATTGTATTCTTCTCCACAACCAACACAGTGATCCTCATCAAATTCTATTCCCTTGGAATCCCTAGAATCTGGTAATTTCAGACGTATTTCATCTTCACAACTGAAAGTATCGTGTTTTCCTTCATTTTAGACTTTTTCACAGTTGCAACCTTTTTTATCAACTTTGTTTCTGGGGTGAAAGTTTCTGATGTTTTTTTATATTTTATGGTAATGTCAAACATCATAGTTACCTTTTTGTCATTAAACGTGCCATCAATATCATTGATACATTTTCTAATTATTTTTTGCCATAGTTACATAAGAAACTAATGCAATATTGTAAAGTAAAGTACTTTTGTTGGTAATAATACATCATGAGTTTTTGATGTCTTAAATGTGGCCATCTCTCCTGAAATTGAAGGACAGATATCCACCCAATTTAAAGTGCCGTTTTGAAATTGTACGTCCGTGTTTTAGGCTTAAAAGCAAAAATTCGATTATATATGGGCCTTTAAAGTCTGTATAGTAGAACAAAATTAAATGTAGCTACTGTAAAACATTCAGATACCAAATTCAACAAAAATATTCAACCATTAAATTAAATAAACATCAAAATTTTACTTTCTTTTTACAATCAAAAAACATAGCTGCATGTCACTTTGAATGAACTCATTGAACTATTTCCTATGAACAGAGTTTATATTGCTATGTATGATCAAGTTCAGGAAATATAATAAACTAGTAGTGGTTTTAATTTGAAATCTCCGCTTGCGTTACCACCCAGTAGAAGTGTTAAGCAATCTTTTGCAGCTTTAAATCCTGATGCTCGTTTCTCTTCATGGGATAGAAATGTTCGTTTTGGCATTCTTTTCCAAAACAGGCCTGTTTCATCAACATTAAAAACCAATTCTGGAGGATAGTTTCCTTGCTCAATTATTATTTTTAATGTCGCTGGGAATTCAGCCGCTGCTTTCGTATCACCACTTGCTGCTTCTCTTGTAATCTTTATGTTGTGAAGATTATTTTGATGGTTAAATCTATTAAACCATCCTCGACTAGCAACGAAAGTTTCACTTGTGTCACTTGCCTCAGCCTGAATGTAATTAAAAATTCTTCTAGCTTTTTCCATTATGATAGATTGGCTTAATGGCATATTGCGTTCAATTTCATCGTCAATCCATATAGACAGTCGTTTTTCCATTTCCTCTATAATGTTATTTCTAGGGTAATTCTAGTTGCAGAGCTTGACATAGATGCAGTTGCTGATGACAGTATTTTTTCTTTATTCTTAAGAATTGTCCTTATTGTTGAAGTTGCCAAATTCAATGCAGCACTATTAGTTTCCAGTGAAATGCTTTTTCTGGTTGCTTTCTTTTCTTGTTTTTTATTATCACCCATGATAAAAACTAAATATCATAATATTTGTCACTGTATTAATCGTTACAGTATTATATAAATTTATAAAAATGCGTCCGTATAAAAATAAAAATGCGTCCGTACAGCACCGCACTAAACAAGAAACACAACTACACTGTTTCAGATATGTTATTTGGAAACCTAGCGCTGCGCACGCACAAATTCGGGGAATCCCCATACTGCTGCGAGCAATTTCGGGGAATCCTCGGGTTGAAATAAAAGAGCGCTAAACCGAAACAGCGTTAAGCGGGGTCTTACTGTATATTTAATTATTAAATATTCTTAATTTTATGTCTATTTTCCAATATTTAAATTGATTATATACACATATTAATAAACAATTGTTATATATATATATATATAGAAACAATAAAGATAATTTTTTTATTTATAACTCGCAAATAATTAATAGGTGACAAAAGTGGATAAAATGGTATTTTGTCCAGGACAGTTTTCACCAGGTTTTTTTTCCACCATAGAAAAAACTAACAGCCCTGGCTGATAGTGGCCATCTTTAATACCAGTTATTCGGGTGTTTTGCATGGATTTTCAATGAAAATTTATCTTATGACATCCACTATGACTATAAAAAATGGTACATTGTAATAAAAAAAATACAGCTGTTTGGCATTTTTAGCTATACAGTAAAGAGTCAAAAATCCGCACAGCTCGGGACCAGAGTTTATGCAGATTTCGGGACCCATAAAAAATGATCTTCACTTTGAATAATAAAAACAGAACATTATTCAAACTAAACATATACTAGTGAATAATAACACTGAATATTAAATTACTAGGTACATAAG
Organism: Salticus scenicus; assembly: GCA_963930645.1. Classification (NCBI taxonomy): domain Eukaryota; kingdom Metazoa; phylum Arthropoda; class Arachnida; order Araneae; family Salticidae; genus Salticus; species Salticus scenicus. Next base: position 150,779,339 of record OZ005651.1, read on the forward strand.
AATAATAATGAGCATTAACAAAAAAAAGTAATGAAAACAATAAATACTAATGAAAAAAAATATTTGTCAGATTTAGATAAAATCAGTTCACATGTAGCTAGTTTTAAACTAAATTTGAACCTGCATTATTTATTTATTTATTTATTTATTATAAATAGTAGTAACACAAATTTATTTTTCTACAAATTTTATTTAGTTCTTCCTTACAAATTATGCCTTCATCAGAAAGCATTTTAAAAAATTAGTTTGTAATTATTTACCTGATTGATATCATATCACAATAATCATTATTTTCTTTTGATGAATTTAATATACTGTCAATAATTTCATTAGCAGCAATTTGGCTCTTGCAATCTTTCATATCATTTTTATTTTGTTTTTCTTTTTTGTAATCATAAAATGCAAACATAAAATCTGTAAACAAGATCTTTTTCAAAAATTCTGATTTGCAGTTTTTTAATTTATTAATAGTGAATTTCATTGTATCTGACAAGCTGTGCGGATTTTGGACTCCGGCGGATTTTAGGTCGGCAGATTTCTGGCTCTCTACCGTATATCCAATATATTAACAGGAACTGTCATCCCTGAAAAAGACTAAAATTGTGATGGTATGCCTCCTGGTTATCTTTAAGGGTGACTCTTAGGAACATCACTAACAGCCCATTACATGTCTTTAATGTGACATTTAATCTAAAATTATTTTAAGGCAAATTCGTCAACATAGAGTAAAGTTGTGAAATGTGTAACAATTAAACAAAAATAAAGAATTGTCAAAGCATTAGAGAGGGGAAAAAAGACTAGGAAAGAATAAGAATAAAAAAGTAAGATTTGAAATAAGTAGGAAGGAGCTCTGCAAGGTTTTAATTTTATAAATATATTTAAATAAAAATACAAAACTTTCATACTTTTACAGGCTGCCACGATTTCAGAAACTTAAATACAGTTGTCAACAATACATGTTACCATTTGAAAAACCAAATTTGATGCAATTTTTTAATATGTAGCCCTCTAATAATGCCCTTAGTCAAAAATTCACTTCATATTAAAAATAAATAAATAAATAATTCATTATTGCGTGGTACCTATCATATCTCTGCATCAAATGCTAATAAAAAAAACATTAGGATGTGCCCCTCTCTTTTCTCCACAATTAATAAATATTACTACATTTAATATTATAAATATTAATTTCAGAATTAACATTTCTCTTACTTGATCCAAACTGCTGTACTTACAAATAAATATTTATGTGTTTGTAAATAAAAAATGTAAAGTAAAATTAATTGTTTAATTTTTTTTTTTTTTTTTTTTAAATAAATACAGTAAAACACCATTTATATGTCTTTCCCTTACATCTTTTACATTTGTACATACTTTTAGTGAAGTTCCAATTCATTTCTATCAATTTTAATACAAAGTTTCTTCATTTATACACCACTCAATATTGGTTATGCATTTTCCATATTTCTAAAATTCGCAAAACTTCTTGACCAGTCATTATTTTTCCATTCTCAATATAAATTTCGTTGAGTATATGAGTATGTGAACTGTTATACCAATATCATGATTTTGGAATATTGACAATACATGAACTAATTAAAAACAAATTACCTGGTGCTAATTTAAGTAATGACAATATGGAATGCGAAAAAGTTATTCCACCTTAATGGATTGCATTGAAAAACATCAACTGTTTATCAAAACACAAGTGAAAAACATTTAATGAACTCAATTCAATTAACAATGCAGTTCTTAATACTCACAGGCAATTAACACATCAGGTGAGTACTAAAGAATTTTTAGCATAATTAAATGATTACTATATGAACATAAATCATATAATACTTTCATTTTATTTTTTAAATTTTGATTATACGTCTTTTTATTCAAACATCCTCTTGCATCAGAAAAAAAGTATAAACAGTGCTTTACTGTATAAAGTAAAATTAATCCTTTATGTAGAAATTTGTTTCCGAATGAATACAATAATTAATTGTTTATGGTAGACTCAAGATGTGTTCATACAATATTCAAGATAAGTAACACAGTACTCAAGATATGAGATATATAATTACCATAATTTTCGGAAGAAACGGCACACTTGAGTAAAATTAGCATAAAAAAACTTAAAAATCGTCAGAAATGCCGCATCATCGTAAATGCCGCAGCATGTACAATGAAATTTTATGAATGTTATATCAGCTTTCATAGTAACCAACAAATAAAAAAATATTACACTAAATTAGTAAACTAAAATTTAAATATTACAGTAAAGTACACTATAACAAAAATATTTACTTTTCCACATGAAAAAATTTATTCCTTTAAACAGCATTTTTGGATTTTGAGATATTTTACTTTAAAAAACTGAGTACAATTAGTACATGGATACGCTTACATGCAAATTAATGTTTTTAAATAAATATATAAGACCTCCGGAGGCTTAAAAAAAAATGTATTAATAATGCTGATGGGGAAAAACAAAAGAATGGAAAACTTAGAAAACAAAACTGATTGTTCAGGCGGGGGGCAGTTATAAATGGAATTTTTATATATATTTTAAGCGGCATTTTTATACATACAGTACAAAGCCAAAAATCTGGACAATTTCGGCTGCGTTAATCATCATCAACTGAGATTTTTTTTTTTTTTAAGTATAAATACATCTAAAAAAAGAACCAAAAAATTATTTTATTTTTTATTAATCTTCAAAACTAGCATTTGCAAAGTCTGAAAGAGGATTGTAATAATAGTAACAATTCTTAAACATTTATCTAATTGAAAGCTAAATTCTATATTGCATTTCAATTATGCTCAAACTTTTAATCGAAAAACCTAGAGTCATTAAAAAAAAAAAAAATCAAATTTTTATCTTATTTATTTATTGATAAAGTTGATATAAAAAAAAAATATATTACTACAGAATATGTTTAAAAGTCGTAATTTTTTTTTTTTTTTTTTACTTGAATTTGCATATTATTCAAGTACTTAAACTAAAACATTATACTGTTTAGGCATGACTGAAAATCCAAAATTGCCGCAGTCTCAACGATTCCGGACTTTCGGCTATGTACTGTATTATAAATAGCATACATTTTTTTTTTTTTTTTTTTTTTTAAATCATGAACGCCACATCATTAGAAATGCCGCTAAGCTAAAAGTGTAACTTTTAAACACATAAATGCCACAGCGTTTCTTCCAAATTTACGGTAATACTCATGTCATGCATTAATGGTATAATTTTTTTAAAAAACTTTTTATCACAAATCTTTTTTTAAATTTAATTATTATTTTCAAATATAAACTCTACTATAAAGTAATATATTAGTTACTATCTTAAAAAAACCTTGTTATTAGTATTTTCATATGAATTTTGCTTCAGTGCCATTAAATTTGTAGTAATCATAGTTTTTTTTAAAATCCTAGCAGAACAGAGAAAAATGATCTTTGATACTGCCAGAGCTAAGATGTTAAATACATGTAAGAGATCAAATTACAACCAAACTTTTATCAGTAAGTACTTATTTTGGAAAATAATAAACTAAATATTGGGCAATAAGTAAAACGCATTAAAGTGCATTATTATAATATGTTTCTGAACTGAAATTCACTAAATCAATAGCAACTTATATGGCTACTTTTACGAGCCTTAAAAGGAATGTTGTTTATTAATCACATCTTTTTCATTCTGGTTAATTTTTTTTTCTATACAAAATATTATAAAATATTATGAACTCAATAATAATTTGATGTCAGAAGATGTTTATTAACTAATCTAACTGGGCTGTAAATAATAAAGATACAAAATCTTCCATTTTTTACTTCTGCCACAAGGCTTTTCCTTGAGTAAGAAAATATATTTCAAAACAGTTTCAAAAGGCTTTTTTTTTTTCTTTTAATATATTATATAGGATAAAAATCAAGTAATTTTTAGCACCATAAAAATGTAGGTGGGAACACAAAGAAAGAGTGGAATAATATGTTAACTGAGCAGCTGGAACATATGTAAAATTCCATTATACTGAGATTCCAGATTTATATATTTCATATATAACTTTACTTTTAGACACTATTCTATTATATAGCCTTCAGCTGTAGCCAAGTTACAAAGAAAATTTTGTAGTGCAGGAGCACACTTCTTTTCTTGCAAAACAGACAGTTTAATAACTTCTTGACTACTGTCATTGACAGAAACTAAAGTTCTCAAATTCTTGAGCAATTCTGCCGTTTTCTTTGAAATCTCCTGTAAAGAAAAAAGTAACAATCAAAGAAAGGAATTTATGATTATCTAGGCTAATAAATCCATCCACAAATCCAGAACAGTAATTATAGATATGTCATGAAAGATAATCTACTATATATGCAGTTTGAAAGTTATTAAACTGCATAAACCTATGGATTAAGGTTAAATCTGCATCATTCTGAGATATAAATATTGAATAATCACTATCTCAAAATTTTACAATAATAAAAAGATTAATCAATTATTTAAATTCCCATTAATTACATTATGAACAGGCATTTCCAATGGTCAACAAGTGAGTTTTAAACTTTGACACAGCCAATAACTCCAATCAATTTTGAGTTTTAGGAAAACAGTACAATACTACCAGAGTACAAGACTATAAGATTAATTTAAAACTGAATTAAAATAATTTCAAATTATACAAGTATTAGAATGCATTATACGAGAAAATACTTCAGATCTCCACATGATTAAAAAGAAATAAGAGCTAGCCAATAATTTATTTTTCATAGCTTTGTACAAAAAGAAAGATGATTTTAAAATATAGAATGAATACATGGCATCTTTTAAAAAAGAAAAACATATAATAATTAAACCATACCATCATCTAAAATGGCAATATATTTTTATAGGAATTTTCGTTCTGCCAAAAACATCCTATTCATGAAGTACATTTAAAATTAATTCAATTCTTAAAGAAGCTTTTTCTTATAAACACACTAAAAAAAAAAAATTATTAGTTTTATTATTAGTTTGTATTAGTGGGACTAAGCAACTAATTATGATTTTTATAGGTTTGTTTTAGATGACTAATTCTTTATTCTTGTATAAGTATCTTTTATATATTCCATTTTATCAATTATAAATGACTTTTTTTTTCTACATATAATAAAAATAAATGTGTATTTATTATATTTTTAATCTATATGTTATATTTTCTTAGATCTAATCAAGTACTATTTATTCCATTTAATATTATTGTTAGTTCAACATTTTAGACACTAACAAATTATTCAATGTCCCTGCTTTATATAACGCTTGATATATATTCAATCAGGAAAGAAATACACCAGATCATACACATCATCTTGCTACAAATCAAAATTTTCCTCCTCACAATTTGCCATTGCTTACTTACCTTTGTTCAAGCATACATATTATACATGATATGTATACATATCTTTGTCCACAGATGTAAGTTACTTTTTTTTTTCCCAGTTCTTCATGTGATACTTGGTTACATCTGCTGCAATGCTTGAAAAGGTTTTCAATATATATATACATATTATTTTACTTTCTTCTATATATATAAGAAAAGAACAAAGTATTGCATTTGAAAAAATTTAGACTTCTATTTTCCAATGTACTTAGAGGTTTTGAGATGCACTGAATGCAATTAGACTATTTTTGAAAACTAAGATAAAAATTTTTGTTGATTACAATTTTGGGTATATCACACAGCAGGGGGCGTAGCTGTACTAAATTTTTCTTTTCATGAGAAAGATATATCTCGGCTTTTTCTTTAAAAGTTTTTTTTTAATTTAATTAAAAAATATCGGTAACTTTGCTTTAAACTACTACAGATCTATAGTTCAAACATTTGTTTTAAAGGTATTGATAAGTTCTTTTAAATGATACACATTGTACATTTTTATGAAATACCGTACTATACTGCCATATTAAAAGCTGTGAAAAAAATGGGATGGGAGTGCCACTTGTTGAGTGATTTATTTCCAATCAGCACCAAATTAAATCAAGATGCAACCAAATATCAAGTTTGTTTAAATTTCCATCACTGTTTCATGAGATACAGTGTTTATAAAATTTTGAATGCACACTTACAAATTTTTTTAAAAAAATAATTAAATCATGTTCAGGACACCTCAAAACATGTAAATCCATTGACAACCGGAGGTTGAAAATTTTCATAAATCCAGTACTTTCTTCCTATGTATATAGAAGAAAGTAAAAATGCATGACACTATTTGAAACTCACATTTAAACACTTCCAATCATAACATGAATATATCAGAAATCATTTGTGTGGCCCTGTAAAACGCAAGACATATACTTTTCCTCATATATTTTATGTGAAGCATGCTTTTCTGGAAATAAAGAATGAATGACAATATCATACTGTTTACAGCAATCTAAAGATGTATATACACCATAAATTTTCCCCCACAGAAGTAATGTATACAAATGCTTTTGTATATGTTATGTTCCTGTACACGAACGATCTGAATGATCTCAATGGAAATGTTCAACTAATATTCCGACAGGATACAGATTTAGTATATTGAGTTTGGAATTCACGCTAATATTTGTTCTTGAGTTATACTGATAACATTCAGTCAGGTAAGAATTAATAATATCACATAAGAATTATTAATAATAATCACATAATAATAATTATTAATAATCACATAAGAATTAATATAATTAAGAATTTAGATGTAAGAGTATTTATGAAAATTTAAGTCTACATTTTTTAATGTATAGCAATTCATCTTTGTAAACTTGTAAAAGAATTTTTACATGGACTTAAACCCATGAAAATCTATGCCATTTTTCGATGGTGACCTTTAACATACTTTAAAAATTTGAAACCCTTTTGTTGCTATCTTGTTAATTCCCACAATTACACATATACACACATTAACGTAAAAAAAGCAAAAATGAATTCAAAAACACTACAATTATATATATATATATATATATATATATATATATATATATGAAAGGATAAAGAGAGGCAAGTTTTTAAATTAATTATTTTATTATTTTAAATTAATAGTGAGTAATAACTTAAAGAAAATCCCATTAGAAAGTCTTAACTTAAAATTAATTCTTAAGTTTCCCCTGTAAAGTAAGTTTTAGTACAAGGCACGAGCATAACACAAAAGTCATAAAAGAGAAAAAATTTTAGGATAATAAAGTGCTGAATAAACCCAACTTGCAGTTTCTTGTGGTTAGATGATGCATAATAATTAATCCCGGCAATCTGTACCTCAGCTAAGTTGTCAATCATTAAGTTAATAGCCAATAATGAAACGAAGGAGTGGTGAGATTTCCCGCCAAAAATGCCAGTATTTAAGAGAAAACGTGCATAGAGGAGCTCTCTTCTTCTTGTGTGCTCTTGCTTAGTAAAACCACGTCAAAATAAAGGCCCCGAGAGGTCACGGGAGATGCGTGATGTTTGATCGCGGGCTACCATCGGTCTCAGCTTAACTGCACTGCATTCCACTTGCTCAGCCTTCAACCATGAATCGTACTCTGTAAGATGTTCCAGATAGCCCAATAAATGCCTGTCTCTCATTTTCAGATTCATTACTGACTGAAAGCCTCTCTTTTTTTATAGGTATTATGTGACCCAAAGTAAAAGGATACGTCACATATATATACAGTCATTTGCAAAAGTTTAAGACCAGCAGCCGATTTTCAGTATTTTTTTTTTTTTGCCAGTGGTTTCGCAGACAGCACTTCAATAAGCCAGCAGGAACAATGGCAATTTCAAGTCTCAATCTTGCTGGTTCCTTGATACTAGAAGAGAGAGGTTATTCAAGATGATGCAGTTAAACCTATCAACCATGCCATCTAACTGGGGATGTAAGGGTGTTGTCTGAATTGAGGCCTGGACCCCACACTGCCCAACCCACATAGAAGCTTTGCTTACTCGGCCTGACATGACATCTAAAAGATTGGCCCAAGTTCAGCCCAGCCTGGACAAAAGATGATGAGATCAGGCCCGATCTCACCCAGCCTGATTTAAAAAAAAAAAAAAAAAATCATGCATTTTTATGCAAAGATTTTTTAGCATTTATATTTCAGAGATTTTATATTGTCAAGCAATAGAATATCTTTTAACAAAACTATTGATTTTGTAGATGACGGTTACATGTACACACAAATTTATTATTACAGATGGACAGAAGGCACATGGACAGACAGACAGAAAGTAAAATCGAAATTATTGGTATTGATCAAATAATATAGAGAAGTATAAAAAATAGTTAATACTACTAAAACTATTTCACTCATGTCCACTTATATAGCGCATTGTATCTGAATCCTTTCATGTGATCCTGTAAACAAAACATTAATATAACAATTATCAATGGAAAAGATGTTTCTGTGCATCAGAAAAATGATGCTAATTTCATTTAGTGCTCTGGAAAGTCGCAGAAAAGTGCTTAAAAATATACTTTGCAGTCTGTAGACTCTACAAACTATAGGATATAAAGCTTCATAACAGTAACATATCTAATTTTTTTTGTTTTTTCATGTATGCAAACTAATAGCGACATACTATTTTGAATAAGAACCATACTATCCTGATTTTAAATAACATATATCAGTTTTGAAACATGCTAAAGATATTTGCAGAAATCCAAGTGCGAACCAACACAGTCAAACAAACAAGTTGAAATTATAAACACTTTTTAACAATACAAAATTTCATGTGGCATACAAGTCTATAAAATTATGTAAAATAAATGAATAAAGAAACGTTTTATTATTAGCAAGGCATTTTAAACCCTCGACGACAGGTTTAATGCTCCAACCCTCCCTCCCACTTCTTGATGTTTTTTTCTAGTCAAATTTGTCCTTTTATTTCTTCTGGTGTTAGCCTTTTTTTTTTTTTATTACACACTTGACATTGCGAGTTTTTTGGTTTCCATTCCATGCTTTTTCTATGGGTTTTTGATGATTTCCCCCCCCCCCCATTTTTCTATGGATTTTTAGCTTTTTTTCCTTATTTTCTACATTGTAATGATTATTGGTTATTTCTAATTAATGGTTAATCTTCTTTGTTAATTTACGAGGAAAGTGGAAAAAAAATTCTGGGCCGACCAGGCCCGGAAAAAGTTGAATCCTGATAACTACTGTTATCTTTTGTCCTCACATTAATTAAAACATTTCTCTATTTCTTTCACATATATATTTAATTTAAAATATATTTTACTCACTTTTATTTGAAGAAGCTTAACTCTTTTGAGGCTTTAATTATCGTTTCCTTATTTAAAACTTTTCTTTTTTATAACTGGTTACTTAACGGCAATTGCTGATCTTTGTTTACATTTCTATCGTTGACATTCTCTGCATTTCTACTTTTACTATTTTCATTGTTGCCATCCCATCATAAATGTTTAATTTAAATTATAAGAATGTTTTACCTTTGGACACAGGGTGGCTTCGTTATCAATGTTTGATAGGTTTATGCAAATGTAGCATTTTGCAGAAGTATAAAAGGACGCAACTTCTATCGAAATATGCAGTTGAGCAGTTGAATGGCAGCAAGAGCTCTTGGTGTGTAGGTGGTGATCTGGTCAAGGACTTAGTCAGAAGCTGTGAATAGTTTCTTTTTATAAAAATGCAATTAATTTTGGTTTAGTAAAAAGCACTACCCTCCATAATAAAACAAATATTTTCGCATTGTTTCAAATAACTCTTTTAAACCTTAATAACTTTAAATTATATGATTTTTATGCTAAATTTTTCTAACTTATTTAATTGTTATTTTGATTACTCTAATCTCTAATAATAAATATTTGAAAGAAAAATAATCAAGTAAATTATTTTAATTTAGTTTTTAAGTTAAAATTAGAATGTCAAATTTATTTACTTTGAATTAATAATATATTAAGATTGTTGGTCAGTCAGATTTCACCCTTCCTTTTCCCATGTTAATTTTATAGAAAATAGGCATCTTCATCTGTTAATGATATAGTATAAAAAAAAAAAAAAGGATTATTTTATTCAATGTCGTCAGTTTTTTCTATAATTTACACATTAAAATAATAACACTTTTGGATGAAAAAAAGAGTTTAATGATTCTAACTTTTAATCATGTAAAAGAAATATTTAAATCTATTTTTATGAAATGCAGATTAACATAAACTGTGAGAAATTTAAGAAACTGTATATTTAAAACATATTTTGAAAAACTACTTCTTTCTCCAGAAATCTGTGGAAAACAAAGTAACAAAAAAAAAAAAAAAAAAAAAAAATCGATTTGGATGGGGGATATGAAATTTCGCAGAAAAACACTTTTAAACTTTTAGAACTTTATTAATTATATTTATTGATATTTCTTATATTCTTAAGTTATGGATTGATTAGCCATGTCATTTCAAACTGAATAACTACCTTATGTGGTTTCTGTATTTTAAATTATCAAAGGAAGTGATAAAAGAAGTCTACTTTCCAGTATTCTACATTTTGCACCTCTTTTTTCAAAGAAACAGATATTAATTAAGCTCCTCTGACAAGTGGATTTGAATGAATGACCTACTCATATTTTGATTTTTACAAATACTGCTCAAATACCGTATTATATCTTAACACTGAATTTACGTTTTTGCCCTTAATAGCTATAATAAATATTTTTAATATTTTTTTTATCTAGGCTTATTTTTATTAATCCTTTTACAAACATTTATAAAGGAAAGCAAGATATCAGAGCCATTTATTCAGCAGGTTTTACACATTGTTTTAAAAATAATCTTACAAATAAGAGTATAAGAAACATTTAGATCATTTTTTATGATTTGTCAATAGTTTCAAATTCATGAAACAAAACAGGTGAAGAATAAGAAAGTTTTGGAATTTGATAAAAAATAAATCAATATAATGCTCTTTTTGAATATTTTCATTGTAGAAATCTAAATATACATCAAAAAAGGATTCATGTGAAAATATAGGACTTTTCCTTACAGAAAAATATTCTTTTGAATTAGAACAAGGCAAAATGTGCTTAGTAATAGATCATATCAGAAGATTCTGATAAACCATATCAGAAATTAAATATCTTAACATATCCTAAAGTTAATATTGATATTTGCGACATGATATTAAGCAATATCTCTTTGGCCCAAAGGAAAATAAGACTTTTGTTATGGCAAATGAGCACTGAGTGTACAGCACCCAAGTGTAGAATATTACATATAAGTTTCTTTTTAAATGTATTTTCTTGTATACCACTTTGACAGTTGTTTAGTTCTTTACAAAACGTATAAAAATATGAACCAATGTTTTGTATTTAATTTGGTTTATATCAAGGCTTCTCAAACATTTTTCACTTGTGACCCCATATACTCTAAACAAATGTTTTTGTGATACCTAGGGCATAAAGGTTTATAAATTCCAAATAGAAATTAAATCATGTAATGAAAATTAATAATAAAACAGATTTATTCAAATGTAACTTTTTGACATGAATATGAAAATGCAGTTTTATCCAAATATGCTGTACAGAATGGCATGAGTATATCTTGGGCCACTTCAGAAATAATTCGATTTTCTTTTGATTCCGATTCAAGATCAATTCAATAATTTTTTTGAAAAATTAATTTTCAACCCTGTGTCGCTTGATAATTCCCAAATTCTTATAGAGCTTTCACTGTTAAATGGCTGACATTAGTTAGCTCGATTGCATATTGTTTATCAATTTTTTGACTCATTTTATGAGGTAGCATGTGCCCATGGCATAGGTTTGTACTTATAAAATAATTATCAATGGATTTGAATTTTTACTTAAAAAAAAACAGCATTTCGGGAAAAATCATAAAGGAAAGAATTATAACGTTTTTAAGCTCTAAATATTTGTCATGAATTAAAAATTGGCTTTTATCCTTTTATAAATTAAATATGCTATTCACTTGCAGATTCAAGTACACTGGTACATGCAAGCAGTGTCTATAAGAAAAATCACATATCCTATTCTGAACCAATTAAATAAACTAAAATTAGTCCAGAAATATAACATTATATTGTAATAAAAACTTAAAAATTACTACATTTAAAACTTCATAAAATTTACGTTTCTAATATAGAAATAAGTGATCTGTACATAGTGGCTGATCCAGAACTTAACTTTTGGGGAGGGGAGGGGGTTAAGAGTTTTCAAGATGTTATTCCAGATCAATGAAAAATTTACAATTGTAACATTCAATGTGAATGTCAGTGCTTTTTTTTTTTTTTTTTTTTGTGTGTGTGTGTGTGTGGGGGGGGGGGGGGGTAGATCCACCACTGTCTGTACATGAAATTTAGGATCTACTGAATTTAAATATTAATGCATTTCAATTTTTTTAAAATTATTATTAAAAGAAAAAATCCTAAATCAGATTATTTTAAAACTATATAATACCTAAAAAAGGTTATTATTATTAATATTTTGTATAATATATAGACAGTTTGATTATTTTGGCAATGGAATTCGTTGTTTTGATTTTTTTAGTCAACTTTATGTAGCTATCATATATCTCTCTATGTTTTTCACATTATATTCTGTGGTTATCTCCATTAGAAACACATTTATGAATCAATCTTTATTTTAATAAATGACATATTTTTTCACTATATAAGATGTAATAGTGACTTGTGTTGTGCAATGCTAACTTAGGACATCAGTGCTTAAATTATTTTGATAACTATTTAAAAATTTCTATTCATAAAAGAAGCTCTAATTTCTAAATACAAAATTATTTAAAATGATTTCTGAAAACTTGGAGATATTTTCAATAATGAATAATTTTCCAATACATTTTACAGAATGACAGTGTTTCCAAATCTTAATCTCTGATATAAATAATTTCATACATTTTGAAATATTGGTATGTTAATAATCAAATAACTTTTACCTTAATAAACATCTTTTCATTTAACTGATTATTCTCAGCTTGAGAAGTCATAAAAACTGCTATTTCTTTGTGGGTTTTCGTCATAGCAAAAATTTCTGAAAAAAGAAAACATTTTTATTTGAATATGCATGTATAAAGATTAAATTCTGCGTTGTTTGAATTAAATGCAATACTAATTTGTCATTTAATCTAGGTAATTAAACTTACAAAAATAATATGACAATGGAAAGTGTTTATCTTAAGCAAAAATTTAATGAACAAGATTTTTTAAGCAAACAAACATTTATATGTGTAGTAAGCATATTACATATTAATAAGATCAAACTTAAAAAAAAAAAAAAAAAAAAAAAAATGTCTTATAAAGAAATATTGATTGGCATTTAGCTTACACAATGATTAAATACTTTTGATCATATCAAAGAGACCATTTGTAAATAATTTATAAAAGATATTTATATAGGAATTAAGATTATATTTGCCAGAAATCTTAACCAAATGAAAAAAGTGAGAAAAGGAACTTTCTACAATAAAGAATAATTGTTTACTTAAAAAAATATTCAAACAATGAAGCCCACTAATATTATTTAAAAACTAATTGATAAATAAACCTTACTTCAGGACTCATCCTGAGTCACTTTCCCCAGGAGGGTCCCTGGCATTTTCAAAGGCGACCTTCTGTGGAAGAATTCCAAGCTGCAAATAAGCTGTGCCATTGTTTTTGGCTTCAGTTGGCTGTACCTCCAACAGGTGGTGCCAGATTTGGTCTATGTCTGCGCAGGGCTCATTGCCATTGCAAGATTTGGAATTGCTCAAAATTTCTACTGTTTGACGACAGAAGGCATACCTCAGATTCTCATAATCATCGATCTTGGTTGTCTCGCTGAATTGGATACTGATATTTTCATTCTGCGCAGTTTTTGCTAGGGCAGTGGTATTTTTATTAAACTTAACTTCTGAAATGTGTTCTTTAATACATTTTTAAATTTTTCTTTTGGTAACTCCAATGTAGCAGTTGCTTTCGACGTTCGGTTTAGAGAAGGGGGTATTATAAATCCCGGCAGTTACGAGAAGATTGGTAGAGTCTTTATTGCTATGGATGAGTTGGTAAATATTGATATTGGGTTTAATTGATATATTACAATTATGCTTTGCAGCTTCATTTTTGATTTTGACAGAAACTCTGTGGTCATATGGTATACTGTGGGTAAATTTGAGAACTTTTTGATGGTTAGAAATTTGGTTAAGTTTTTTTTGTATGTTTACGATATAATTTATGGACAATGCTTTAGGGTATCCTGCTTTATTAGTGGTTTGTTGGATAAAATTTAATTCTTGTAAAATTTGGGGGGTTGAACAAACAAAAATTGCACGGTTAATATGGCATTGGATAGCATTGATTTTATAGTTATAAGGGGTTTTACTATAAACAGAAGTTTGAATTTGGTTATTTTTGGTTCGTTTAATGCTTACATCTAGATAATTGATTTGGCTATTTTCTTCTATTTCGTAGGTAAACTTGATGTTCGGGTCTAATTCATTGAGCTGTTTTAAAATTTCCTCAACATGACTAATATTTAACGAAATTTACTTCGCCCATCTGAAGGTTGTCTAAGTTCTACAGAAGATTTTATTAAAAAAATTGAGGATTTTAAAATCAAGTTTTTGTTAGTTTTAATATTATTAACCTTTACCCATCCATAGATATTAAAGAAATTACTGAAATTATTAATAAAAAAATCACAGATTCTTATGATAGTAAAGTTACCCCCACCCTTAGCTGCTAGTAATTTAATTCTTAATCAAAGTTATTTCAAATTTAATAGCCTAGCCACATATACAAACTAAAGGGGTCCCCTATATCAGGTTTCATCGCCAAGCTAAAACTTAAGATCCTTGAGGGAAAAAAACCAAAAAACTTTGCCCAATAAATGCTACTGCCGATGCTGATATGCTGACGATATTTTTGCCATTTTAAATAAAAATGACCATGTTGAGGGATTTCTAAAACAGCTCAGTGAATTAGACCTGAACATCAAGTTTACCTGCAAAATAGAAGAAAATAGCCCAATCAATTATCTAGATGTAAGCATTAAAACAACCAAATTCAAACTCCTGTTCATAGAAAACCTACCAGGTGTAATGAAATCATCAGCAATTATAGTAAAAGCCCTTATAACTATAAAATCAACGCTATCCAGTCCCATATTAACTGCAAAATTCTTGTTTGTTCAACCCCCTCCCCCTCCAAATTTCACAAGAATTAAATTTTATCCAACAAACCACTAATAAAGCAGCATACCTTAGAAACATTGTCTGTAAATTATATCGTAAACGTATTAAAAAACTTAACCATATTCCTAACTGTCAAAAAGTTCCCTTCAAATTTACCCACGGTATACCATATGACTGTGGAGTTTCTCTAAAAATAAAAAATATGTAATACACTGATTAAACCCAATCGCAATATTTACCAAACTCATCCATAGCGATAAAGACCCTACTGATCCTCTCGAAATCGCCGGGATTTAAAATACCCCCTTCTCTAGACCCAACGCTGAAAGCGACTGTTACATTGGAGTTACCAAAAGAAAAATTAAAAAACATATTAAAGAACACATTTCAGAAGTTAAGTTTAATAAAAATACCACTGCCCTAGCAAAAACTGCACAGAATGAAAATACCAGTATCCAATTCAGTGAGACAACGAAGATCGCCGATTAAGAGAACCCAACGCATGCCTTCTATCACAAAACAGTAGAAATTTTGAGTAATTCCAAATCTTGCAATGGTAATGAGCCCTGCACAGACGTAGACCAAATCTGGCACCACCTATTGGAGGTACAGCCAACTGAAGCCAAAAACAATGGCACAGCTCACTTTCAGCTTGGAACGCTACCACAGAAGGTCGCCTTTGAAAATGCCGGGGACCCTCTTGGTGAAAGTGACTCAGGATGAGGCCTGAAGCAAGAGGTTTATCTAGTAATTTTTAAAGAATAATTATTATTTATTACTTTGATCAGTCTTTTATAGTGTAACATGTAGGAATTCACTGCTCTTCTTCTTCCTTTTTTTTAATATTCAATTTTGTTTTATGCAACAAAAATCTTAATGACGCTTGAACTGCTGCAACTTTTTTAAATTTTGAAACTAAATTAATTCCATTGGAATAAAATATTTCAGCCATCACATTTTTTTAGAGAAAGAAAAAAAAAAAAAAAACTTTTAAGAATAAGTGAATCATATCAATCATTAACACTAAAAGGCAATGATCAATCTTTCATAAATGTGGCACAATATATACTAAATTCAATCATACTATTATACATATATATATAATAATGAATTATTAAACGTAGTAAAAGACAAGCAACAGATACAAGATCACTGAAACTACATAGACCAATGAATATTTTTCAAGTAGGAGAAGCTCAGAAAGATAAAAAAAAATTCATCATTGGAGACTTTTTTTCACCCTTGAGCACCAATGTACGATTTTTTTCACTAGTGGTTAATAGCAAATCACTAGCGGGCTCCCCATGGTACATGAAAATAACTGAAGTGGAATAATCGATACAAAGTACAAAATAACGGAGTACAAAAATAACAAACAAGTACAAAATAACAGAGAATCTAACAGGAAACAACCCTAATAAACGAACCACACTCACAGGATGATACATTTGGAGTCACATGGATTAAAACAAGCAAAATAATTTATGGGTTTAGTTGTTCATGGGGTAAAACAAGCAAAATTCAAGGATTAGTGGTTCATAGCTGATAAAGAATAATGAAACGATACAGCAACATGGATATTTATTGATTGATTATCATGTGTGTTAGAGTATGATTAATAATTTTAAGAATAGTTGACAATTAACAATAAAGAAATGGAACATTTAAAGGAAAAAGAAAGAACACATATAAATACAAAGTAAATGCAAAAGGCCTTCTGCTTTTTTTTTTTTTTAATATACATAATTTCACATTCCTACCCAACCATCCAGCCAAACAACACCACCCATCCTTCGTAATCAAACATCTTCCCACCCAGCCTCCACCTTTTTTTCTTGTGTCTTTTATTGTTTTATAATTTTTTTTGGTTAAGACACATTAAAGTACACTCATTTTTATTTATTTATTTATTTTTTATAATAAATGTTCTGACAGTGTTATGTATATAAAATAGAAAATACAAAGTTTTTAAGAAAACCCATTTTAGAAGTGGCTGTGATCAATTCATTAATATTCTTGTTTTTATACTTTGGAAAGTATAAATTATTAATTCAAAATAAGTGGTTAATGATGATTATCTAAATACCGAAACATGCTGACAGGAATTAAAATGTGTAAAAAAAGTTTACTTTAAAACTAAAATCTTGTTGTTTGTCATAGATATCTGTGTAAATTTTATTACCATTAAAGATAATTTTTAGATCTAAAAAGTTAATTGATTGATTATTTTGAGTTAGCTTTATGTTAGATGGATAATTAAAAGGAAAAAGTATTTTGTGATTTCTTGTTAAGATAAAATACAATATCATCATCTCTGTAACGATAAAGTCTGACATCATCACCACAAATTTGCTTTTCATAATAATAAAGGCATAGATCTGCAAAAATACTGGAGTTACATCCCCCTTGTGGCATTCCTAGTTTTTGTAAATAGATTTTGTTGCTGTGGAAGATATAATTATCATGGATAACAAAGTTAAGAAGTGTTTTGAAATTTCTGCTTTAAAATTGCAAGGAAGATTAATCTGAGTTTCATATTCGTTAAAAAGACTGTAAATGATGTTATTTAGATCAGATAACTCAATATTATTGAAAAGATCTTGAAAGTCAAAAGTCATAATATTGTCCATTTTATTGAGTGAATTAATGTATTGAATTAATTGAAAGCTATTTTTAAGGCAGTGTAAATTATCAACTTTGCAAGTATAATTGTTAATTTGTTTAAGACTATTCAGTAGATGTCGTGAAACACGACAGCGTTTTAATTGTTTTGATTTATTTTTCTGCATTAATAACAAGATCTTCTAATTTAACAGCATTTAATTTAAATTTCCTCTGCTTAGCGATCTTCCCGTTTCGCCCCTGTACGTCAGCTTACCGGCTACGCGCTGATTTTTCCCTCCGTGGAACTTCAAATGAGGTTTCACCCCCCTCTCCCTCTCTCGGCGCACGCTGCCGCGATGGATCGTCGCCGATTGGCTCGGAGCGCCGTGACGTTTTTGGGGAAGCTGACTAGCAGGCAGAAATCCTCTGACACTCTTAGAGATGACTTGGTAGAAGGAGCCAGCATAGGAAATTCGCCGTGGCCGCGCTCCCGCGCGCGCCTCGGGCGTTTCGTGGATTTTTACCGAGTGAGAATAACCTCTAATCACAATTACAATTTATAACTATAAAATATTAAATCTTGTGAAATAAACTCGTATTTTGAATCAATATAATTTAATATAATGTCCTTAATAATTTTTGTGGTAATCGTTCGACTCATCTCACGGATGCACGTGGATTCCAAATATGAAACGATCCCTAACACGAGGAGCAACCGAGACCGGTTTGATGAGGACGAAGCATGGATGCAAGTCACAGTCCTTATTGATGAAATACAATTAATAAAGAGTAATTAATTTTCAACAAATGTCTCTTCTTCTTCATTCTGCAAAATAGTGGTAAGAGTTTTTTTTTATTCTTTTAACGTGCTTCTACTGGCGGCACATCAATAGCGATTTTGTCGTGAGCATTGGGTTATTGCACCAAGCATTCCCTCAGAACTTTCCAGATTGCTTTTCTGCAAAAAAAAAAATAAACTATTGCATTTCTGCAGAAATAAACTGTCCGGGAATAGATTCTACTATCGTCTAAAGACGATGGAACTTTGTTCTTTTAGTACGATCACGTCGATAACTTTTCCTAAGCAGATGATGCAAGAATCTATCTATTACCCCAGCACTTCTCCACATTATGGTACCGTGTATTTTTCGCACGATGTGCCGTTTTATAAAAATGGAATTAGAACAATAGAAGATAAAAATTCAAATACTTTGAACTAGATTTGAAGGAGAACATGATGGAAAGTAGTGTATGTAGAATTCGTTCTTTTTCATCGTTCTACCGGTAATTGACTGTTAATCCCGTTTATTGGTTTAGGCCTCTGCAAGCCACACTTCGCCGTTATACCGTTCTGTTAAAGCTTTTCAATTCCATCGACGTCTTTTTGAGTGTCTCTCAAAGAAAATATGGGACGCCGTATGTTTCCTTGAGTCCTCTCTTCAAGGCTTGGAACTGCCGGCTATTTTTTTTGACAAATATTGAGGAGGTGAAAATCTAACGATTGACGGTGAAGACCTGTCCTCCTAAAATGTTGATTCCTACTGTATCCTTTTTAACGGGTGTTAGTTTTTTTTTCTTCTCTCCTATAGCACGAACTGTATAAACAATAGAAATATTCAAACAAACAAACAAAAAAAAAAAAAAAGTTTTTTTAAATAATTTTTTATATGTGTGCTTTGTATATATGTATTCTCCAGTAGTAGAGATGTTCACAATTGTTTTTATTTAACATCGATTTTGCGTACATACTTTTGAATTATTGCATATTTTTCTTATTATTTATTATTGTGTGTAAATATATATAAATATTTCTTGAGTTTTCTAAGTATCATAAGCTATATAGCTTTATATTTACAAATCACAAAATGTGAATTAATTTTTCAATTTGATTTCTTTTTATTTTTGATCATTTACAATTTAGTTATAATTACATGGAAAGAGCCAATTTTGAGTCACAATTTTAAGTAATATTGGTTTTTGAGTTAATTGTGGTGGCTCTACATCATGCTTGGTGACACGGAGAATTTATGTATTTTTTATTTATTTTATTGATTATCTATATATATTTTTTTAGACTTGTTCATATATTCTCACATTCATTTTAATTTTTGAGTTTCGTGGTGGCTCTACATCAAGCCATACTACGTAAAAAAAAAAAAAAAATTTTTTATGTGTTATTTAACTTATTGTTTACGTAACCTTGATCATAGATACACATCTTTTTAAAAATCTTTTTAATGTTGTTTTTCTTTGCCAATTTATAATAGCTACAAGGTCTGAATTTTAGTGTATTTATATGTTTTTTTTCTCATTTATCACATGTTCCTATGAGTGAATTATCTTATGGCTTATGCATAAACTTTAGGTATAGCTAAGTTTTTTTTTGTATTTTTCTTTTCCCAGTTAGTTATATATATATATATATAAAAAAAAAAAAAAAAAAAAAAAAAAAAAAGAAAACAATTACACAAACAAGATTTTTTTTTCACATTCTTTTTATATTTACATTCACATTAATAGAATGACTTGTTACGTAAATGTAAGCTCTTTACGTTATTTTTAACCTCAATTTTTTTTGGCTTCTCACATTATAATGTCACTTATTTCAAAATCTTTGTATTTCATTACAAAAAAATGTTTCAATTTTACACATACGTTTCTTGTAAAACTCACTTGTGTTTTCCACATATAGTTTTTTTTCTTTTTCCAATTTATGTTTTTGTGCGTCACATAACGTCAATTTTGCTTTGCATTTCCAAAACTTTATTTCATTTTAAAATCTCCATATAACCTGCACATTCAATGCATTGGGTTAGGAGTCCTCAAAATATTTTTATTTACATTTATTCACATTCAATTACCTTTATTTGTTTTGTTCATTTTTCAAAACATTTTTTTTTTTTCATTTTCCAAAAACTTCAATTTATTTATCTAAATCTCCATATAACCTGCACACTATAATGCATTGGGTTAGGAGGCATCAATATACATGTTCAATTCACAAATATTTACATTCATTTAACTTTAGTTATGTTTTATTTATTTTTTACACTTTTAGACTTTAGTTCTTCTTGTTCTGGGTTAGATTTTGGATTTCAACTTATTCAACTATGTTCAATAGTTTATTTTCACACATTTTGGACAGCGTTTATTTTGGCGGCGTAAACGACTGTACCTTTCACAATGAATACACTTTACACATTTTCACTCACATTCACCAGTTGTTTTGGAGGAGGCAATTTGGGGGTGAGATTGCATAGATTGTTATGGGTTGATTTCTGTTTTCTTTCATGGTTCTTGATTTGCTTTTGTCTATTTATCCATTAGGTGAATTTTTTTTCATCCTTATTACATACACGTTCATTTTAGTTCATTGCAATAGTTTTTAGTTCGAGCCTTCAGGTGCTCTTGTTTACATTATTATAATAGCTCTTCATGTGGTTCTCCTTTCCTGCACTCATTGGCAACCCATTGATGGGAACTTGACGTCCTTTGGTTCCTGTTTATGGATAATACGCTATGGTACTGCTGGACAGACCTATGCAGTATTGTGTCATTCGTGCAGTATAGGCAATGACCACTGTTTAATATTGTTACCATACATTTTAGTTATTTATTCATTTCAATAGTTTTTATTTATTTTTATAACCTTAGGGTGTTTTTTTATTTACATTTATAGGGGAATTATTTTCCTTCTTACTTACACACTCCTATTCACACATTCAATAGTTGATTTATTTTATGCTATATACAATTAAATTTTCTCCTGTTTGATTCATATGTGGTTTGCAATGTTCAATTTGTTTTGTTTGTTTTTCTCACACATTCTCATTACTAGTTACACTCTTCAATAGTTTTGTACTTACTCTACATTTTGTTCATTTGCATCTTCATTGTGAGTCAACCTGTTCAATTCTTTTGTTTTTTTTTCCATGCTACGTCATAGGTTGTTACATAATTTTCACATTTACACATACACACTTTTCAATTTTACTTTGGAAATATTGTGCATTTATTTACACTTCACACATTCCTATAAGATGACATTTTCTCATAAGCAATAGACTTATTCATGTTATGTGACAATTTTTTTTTTTTGTTTGTTTATTCAAGCTTAGTACTAATATCCACATGCTACCTTATTTTTTTAACAGACTTAAATTCTCAATATTTTTGTTTGTTGTTCCCAATTCACTTACATAAACACATTTCATTTGTTTTCGTGCTTTATTTTTTATTATTCAGTTCACTTTTGTGACTCTTGTGAGTTATTCAATAGTATTTTATGGTTACACAATTTTCTACTTACACGTACACATTTCATTTTTACATTGGGGTAACGACACGTCATAACCCAAACTTATATTTTCACATCCAATAGTTTAAAAAAAAAAAAAAATGTGACATATATTTTTTTATCATTTTTTACCAATGTATTCAAGTGCATCTTAAAGTTAGATGTATACAAATTGATTAACAGATAGTTCCTTTTACCAGTATTTTCATACAATACTTATCAGAACACATATCATTGTTAAAAAAAAAAAAAAATGTGTATGTTTATTTACTCAATTTAATCTGTTTTTTTTATATTATGTGTGTTCATCAACATTTGATTTCAAAATTTTTCATTAGGCTTTGCTATAGCTATATATATATTTTTTTTTGTGTAACTTCATTATTTTTTATATGATTCATATATATTATTCGGAAATACTAGATGTTATTTTGTGTGTATTACTTATTTAAAAATTACTTACCATAAACCTCGTCAGGACTTAGATCACTATTATGTAATTGAGTAATTGTGAACGAAAAGGTTGTACTACGAATTTCTTAGAAACTTTTAGTGATAATAAAGACTGTAATACAAAGGGTACTTTTAAATCAAATATTACATATTTATTGAACTGCCAAGGCATCAATTTGATTGCATATATCATGAAATGTTTTAATAAGTTTTTCTAAATGGCAGAATTAATTCAAACAAGGCACTGACCTTATGTTTATGTATTATATAAAAAAAAAAAAGTTTTTTTATTGACATCTACAGCAATAATCTTAGTCATATAGCTATATAAAGCTCGTCTTGTGTTCATAATTATTTATGTATGCTTTTATTTATATTCACATCTTATTTTTTTGTGTTTTCATTGCCTCATTTTTTAGCAACTGACCTATTTCAATATGTACAAAAAAAAAAGATAATAATGGTTATTCTTACCTTTAATCCCTTCTTACGGTTGTATTGGGATTGCATCTTCCTGCAGGGATGTAGTCCTGATGTTCGCCGTCCTCTTGCATTCTCTCCAATCTGGGAATATCCTAGGCCCCATTCCCGAGTTGAAGAGATGCCTTCCATATTTTTTTTAGGTTTCAGTTGTTGTTGTGTTTATTTTTTTCCAGCATAACTGGTTGTTTATACTCACAGATGAAGACTTATCTTTCAAAATGTTATAACATACTTAATTCAATAAGACTGTAGTACATTTTAGCAAACACCAATTTTTCTTTCTCAACTACAATCTATGGCAATGTTATGTGAATGTAAAAATGTGAGTTGTATGTTAACGTTAAATAAGACACAAGACTATGGTATAAAAAAAAAATATGATTTTATTTATATCAAATCAAATCTTTGTAAGAGATATACTTACCTATATTCTGTAACCTCATTCGATGTCAAATTTTTTTAGACACACTGTGTGTCTGCCTGTAACCCTTTGTAGGTGACTGATCTATGCCCGTCGAATCCACCTCCTCGGTTGCTCCGTCTGTGTCTTGGCGTTCCCTCCCTGAGCTCTTGTTTTTTTTTTCAAATCCCGTTTTTGGGGAGAGTGTCGTGAAACACGACAGCGTTTTAATTGTTTTGATTTATTTTTCTGCATTAATAACAAGATCTTCTAATTTAACAGCATTTAATTTAAATTTCCTCTGCTTAGCGATCTTCCCGTTTCGCCCCTGTACGTCAGCTTACCGGCTACGCGCTGATTTTTCCCTCCGTGGAACTTCAAATGAGGTTTCACCCCCCTCTCCCTCTCTCGGCGCACGCTGCCGCGATGGATCGTCGCCGATTGGCTCGGAGCGCCGTGACGTTTTTGGGGAAGCTGACTAGCAGGCAGAAATCCTCTGACACTCTTAGAGATGACTTGGTAGAAGGAGCCAGCATAGGAAATTCGCCGTGGCCGCGCTCCCGCGCGCGCCTCGGGCGTTTCGTGGATTTTTACCGAGTGAGAATAACCTCTAATCACAATTACAATTTATAACTATAAAATATTAAATCTTGTGAAATAAACTCGTATTTTGAATCAATATAATTTAATATAATGTCCTTAATAATTTTTGTGGTAATCGTTCGACTCATCTCACGGATGCACGTGGATTCCAAATATGAAACGATCCCTAACACGAGGAGCAACCGAGACCGGTTTGATGAGGACGAAGCATGGATGCAAGTCACAGTCCTTATTGATGAAATACAATTAATAAAGAGTAATTAATTTTCAACAAATGTCTCTTCTTCTTCATTCTGCAAAATAGTGGTAAGAGTTTTTTTTTATTCTTTTAACGTGCTTCTACTGGCGGCACATCAATAGCGATTTTGTCGTGAGCATTGGGTTATTGCACCAAGCATTCCCTCAGAACTTTCCAGATTGCTTTTCTGCAAAAAAAAAAATAAACTATTGCATTTCTGCAGAAATAAACTGTCCGGGAATAGATTCTACTATCGTCTAAAGACGATGGAACTTTGTTCTTTTAGTACGATCACGTCGATAACTTTTCCTAAGCAGATGATGCAAGAATCTATCTATTACCCCAGCACTTCTCCACAGTAGAGTTTTATTAAGAATATCCAGAAGATATATGTATTTTAGCAGATCTTATGTTCAGTGCTATATATGTAAAGAAAAATTCCATATGCTAATCTAGAAACAGACTAAGTTCTTCTAACACCCAATAACAAATATCAGAAAAATATGAACTATGCTCTAATAATAAAAAAGATATGTTAAATGAAAACGTATTTTTTTGAGGCAAACATTTTATTAAGAGAAACAGAATCAGATTGTTATAAAATGTCATTCTTATACTTAATTTTATTTTTTCATTGAAAAATTAATTTATAAATCTAAAATGAACATGAGCTAAATGAATAGACAACCTCAAAAACTAAACAAGATTCAATTAATTAAAAAAAAAAAAAAAAAAATCATGAGAATCAACTTACCTTTAGCATGAGCTGCTACATTAATTTCAATAGCTGGTAAATTAACAAACAAATCATAAAGGTCTGCTCTTCCTTCAACAGCTGCATCCCTGAATCCAGCCACAAAAGTTTTCATGGAAAGTAATTCAGAGATTTCAAGAGGTGTTAGTTCCATGAAAGGATATGTAATACTCCAGTCTTGTCGATGCCACATGAATGCTGGAAGTGCTCTAATGGACAGTAAAGAAATGAATTTTATATTAAAAGCAAATAAAAAAAGACCATTCCACAATATAATTTGTACAGCTTAGGTTTTATCTATAAGAAGGCACCCTATATTCTGACCACACTAATTTCTAGCTTAAATGCTAAAAACTGGTTGATTTCTTTATTCATTTATTTGTTTTTTCAAGTTCAATTTTGATGAGAAAGTTTTAAAAAATATCAACATTGCATACAAATCAATAAAAGAATTTTAAATTTCACACAAAAAAAAAAAAAAAAAAAAAAAACAGATCAAGTGCTTGGGGCGAGAAATAAGGTTTTATTTTTGCTTTTATATATATGTATACATTTAAAGCAGTATAATACAAAATTAGATTTTAAAAGAAATTAATAATTAAACAAATACCAAGAATTCAAAACCCAGACATACAACAAACTATCAATTGAAGCTTTTCAATACTGATTTTTTACACCTTAATTTATTTTGTCTTCAAAATAGCTGACCCCCCCCCCCCCCTCCTTTAATGCTGCTCTAATCAGGACTTGTTATTTTGTCCACTTTTTTGTCAAAAGTCCAGGACATTGGTAAAAACCACATGAAACTGGACAAAATAGAATCCATTCAACTGTACATGTTTGCTGCATAAAATTATTCTGTTAAAGCAATAAATTGTACTTTGAACTTTGAATTAGCAATTTTAGAAATAAAAATATTATATTAGAAATTAGTAATTTGATTAACGAGAAGTGTAATTTCATTTTAATCATGACCAATAAAAAAAAAAAAAAAATCATAAAGAAAATTATAATTACATTAGTTATATATAGTTTGCAAATGTAACAAAGTAAATTTGTCGTGGACTATTATAACAATATCATACTGGATATTAAGAGAAAAAAGTTATTTAATGCTATATCTAAATCTTTAAACACAAAAAAAACAGACAAGGCTGTAGCCAGAAAAAATTTCATACATAATGTTGAGTTATCTTCAGTACATAATGTTGACAGTTAAAAATAAAGAATAACTTAACCCCCCAACGCTGAACACTCCTACCCCCTCTAAAGAGACTATTCTCAATATTAAAGTTTTTCACGATCAATGTGATTCATTAATACATATATCATTATAATCTTAAAAATAATTCAAGTTATTTCTTTGCCATTTTGTACTTAACATGGAAATATTTTATTTAATATTTCTATACTAGGTTACAAAAAAAAAAAAAAAAAAAACTCATAAATTAAGATTTAATGTTTTTATCAACTTATGTCAGCAAGTCCTTTCAAAGCAAAGCTTTCATTTCTGTATAACATTTTATTTGCAATACCAACATGTCATTTTCTTATTCAAGAATTTAAAAAATCAAATTTACATAATCATTTGATAATTTTATATTCTTATTTTAATTTTGCAGAAAAAAAAAAAAATAATTGATAATAGAAATTCCCGATAAAAAAATAACAAAATTAAAATTTTACTTCCAAATAAAAAAAGTTATTTTTTATTTATTTATTTATTTTTCACAAAAGTAATGTCTATAATAATATAAATATGCACACATATATATGTATATCAGGGCTCAAAAATTATATTGCCCGACATGCCCGGGGCATGTAAAAATTCAGACGGACGGGGCATGTACTTTTTTCTCTTACATGCCCAGCTAGGCATGCAGTGGCGGATCCAGAACTTGCCTTTTGGGGGGGGGGGGGGGGCTAAGATTTTTCAAAATGTTATTCGAGACGAATAAAAAATTTACAATTGCAATATTCAATTATGAATATCAGTGTTTTGGGGGGGGGGGCTTCAGCCCCCTAGCCCCCCCCTTAAATCCGCCACTGTAGGCATGCAAATATTTAAAGAAAAATAACTTTCTAAAAATAATTTTTAAATATAGCATCTTGTCTAAGACTTTTACTTAAAATAAACAATGTCAATATCGATATAATGTCGTAAATTTTTTTCACTAGGTATGTGAATGTTTTTGTTAATTTTTAATAAGATATTTGGGCATGTAAAAATTTCATTCAGGCATGCATTGTCCAGACTAACATGCTTAACAGGGCATGTAAAAATTTTGAGATTTTTCAAGCCCTGATGTATATATTCATTTTTTATTTCTTTGAAAAATATTTTGTCATTATTTCATCTAATTCATTTCAGGTTAATTTTTCTTGTAGGTTCGTGCTGTCAATTGATATTTTGCTAAAATGCATATCAATTACAGAAAGCCTACAACTCTTAGCTCAATGCTATGAGGACAGCACTTGAAAACATCTTATAGCATTATGAGCTTTTGAGCACAAATTCATTTTTGTTCTGTTTTCGTACGATCTTCTTTTCCTCATCTCAAAATTAATAGGTTCATTTCATAACATTGTTCTCTTTTTTCCCCTTAAAATAATATCCTAGTGTCAACTTTCTTTTCTTCAGAATATTAGAATATTATTACACAGTTCTATTTAATTTTCATCAGGTATTATAGTCTTAAAAGTTAGAGTAAGTACTATTAATAATCTTAAAAATTAAATCAATTTAAGATATCTAGTTATTTTGTTTGGCTTGTGTATGTTTCTTTGGTGAATTATTTGACTGACTATTCTTCGTTCTCATTCTTTTCTTTTACTATAAAAATATATAGGTTACCTCTAAAGTGCAGAAACCAGTTAATCTACAGATTAGCTAGGTAATCTGCACATTTAACTAGGGTGATCCGTTAAAGTGAGGAAAAATGTTTTATTTCTCAAATTACCTAGGTAATCTGCAAATTACCTAGATAAACTGCACATTTCCTACTAGGCACTCGTTAAATTGAAAATAAGATATCTGGTGGTGTAATTTTACGCATGCTGTGTTGCATTTTTTTTTTTTTTTTTTTTTTTTTTTTTTTTCATTTGGGGAAAAAAAAAAAAAAAAAAAATTAGTTTTTATTTCTTTTCTTTCTTTCTTTACTTATTTTAATCTGTATGTGTTTTAATTTTTATGTCTTTTAAAGTTATGTTTGTTTTATTTATTTTTATTTTTTTCATCTTTTTAATTCTGTCAATATAAGTTTGAAGATGTTATGCATTTTTAATATGAAATATAACAGCTTTCAATAAATTCTATTTTATAAATGAATGTCAGAATTGTAATACAGTAATGATTTCTTTTCAAAATAAAAATATTTAACCATTTAAGTAAATAGTAAAAAAAAAAAGTTTTATTAACAACTTATATTGCTATTACTATTTTTAAAAAAAACTTATGCACCAATTTTTAATTTGGTAAAGAAATATTAAATTAGACAAACCAGAAGCATTTTTTAAGAAGTACTTCAAATAATTAAAACTGCTTTAATAATTTTTAGAACGCGTGAAAATTAAAATGACAGTTTTCCAATGCTTTATTAAACTATATTTTTCAACATACATATATCTGTACAAGTTTAGCAAATATATTAATTTTACAATTAAAAAAAAGAAAAACTTTATTAACACATTTTATGTGATAAACTACAACGAAATTATCTGAAAAAGCAAACAAAATTAAAAATAAAAATATAATCATGATACATAAAATATATAAAGGAAACTTGAAATTGAAAGGGGAAAAAAAATGTAATGAAATGCTAAAACATGCATAAAAATTTCATATTGAGTATTTATTAAATAATGCCATAATATTGAATGCCATATTTTCCAGAGTTAAAAATTAATGCATCTGTTTTTTTTTCTTTTTTTTTTTTTTTTTTCTCTTCAGTAAGTAATAGTAATTTAAATCAATTTTAAAATACATTAGTTTTAAAAAGTTGTGGTTTAATAGTTTTATTTCGGGAGGAAATAATTACTGTGCTGTAAATTTAATATTCATAATTCAAAATGAACTTTCACGAGAGAGAGTTTTTAATTAAGATTAGATTTCATTAATAAAATGCAGACCCTTATCAAACTTATATTGATAGTATTAAAAAAGAGAAGAAATAAAATCAAAATCAAAACAATTATAACTTACTTGTTACTTTAAATTTTGTGTCATAATAAGAAACCTAATAGCATAGATTCGATGCATTTACTGTTTATCATAGCGGAGCGGAAGGGATAAAAGTTTTAGTTTATGTTTAAATTGAAGGTCTATCGCGTCACAGACTAATCTGTGATTCGTGTATCTGTATCACATGACTGTTTGACATCATAGTGAATGTAAAAAAACTATGGCTCGAAACAAACATTTGAACTTTAACGACACAGAAGCCACTAATGTGCAGATTACCTAGTTAAAATGCAGAAAACTCTTGTTTCTGCACTTTAACGGGTCACTTTAATTAATCTGCAGATTAGCTAGGTAATCTGCACATTAACGGATTTCGAGCTTTAACGGTAACATATATATATATAAAATCAATTTAGTAAACATGAAAAAACTTTAAGAGAAATAATAAAAATGTCGAGTGACTGCACTCGAATTTCTGAACATCAAGTAATTTACTTTTGTTTAAATGAAATAAAGTAAGAGAAGTCCTTAAATAAATAAACGGGAAAATTATAATACGTGTTTGATTATTTTCTCCCAACTAGTATATTGTTTAACAAAATGGAATGTATCCAAATTCTTTTATGTAGAAGAACTAATAGTGCTAGATTCACCAAAATGTATACAGTTTGTGTGACATAGACCTATAACATGTATATAAATTTAAAGCTCAATCAAATGAGGCATTTACATGCTGTCACATTTTAAATAATTTCAGAGTATAGGCCATAACATTACAGAATTTTTCATTGTGTTCCCTGTAAAAAAAACTATAAATTGTTAGCTTCACCAAAATAAATCTGTACAATTCATTCGATGGTGACCTATAACATATATATGAAGTTTCAACAGAATCAAATAAGCAATTCAGATGCTATCACACTTTAAATTATTTGAGCCCATAGGTTATAATAATAAAGAATTTATCTTTGTGTCCCAGTAAAAAAAAAAAAAAAAAAAAAATTATAAGTGCTAGATTCTCCAAGATGTATACAGTTTGTGCTACGATAACCTGTAATATATGTACTAAATTTTAGCTGATTTGAACAAAGCATTTAGACAATATTGTGTTCATTCAACTCATACATACATATATCATCATAAAAATAGCAAAAATAAACTCATGGGACCTAAAAACATGTAGATACACTAACATTACAAAGTCACGTTTTCATCATGACTACAATAGTTTCCTTACCTGTGTATTTTCAGAAAGTAAAAATTCCATGAAAGATATGTGAACCATTCAATTTCATCATGCTTAATAACAAATTTTTAAAAGGTATTTATGAGTATGAGAGAAAAAATGACAATGTACTTTGAAAGTAGTGGGGAATGAGAGGGGACTTAAAATTTAAACTATAAACTATCACTTTTGCATCCAATCCACCCTTAGAAAAATACAGATATATTTATTTATTAAATATTGTTAACTTTGCATGTCTATTTCATTCATATCTATTTTGAAGTATTTAAATTGATTATATACACAGACACAGGGTTCCAGGAATTTGTTAAAAAAATGATCACCAACTAAAATTTCTGGTAGCCCATAAAAAATATCCACCATAAAAAATATCCATCCATAATCCTCCACCATTCTCTTAATTTCTTTCTTTCTTTCTTTTTTTTTTTTTTTTTTCTTTTTAAATTTTAAAATTTACTTGAACAATAGAAATCAAAATTCTATGTATAAAAACCAATTATTTATTAGGCTAGAATGATACATCAGGAAATACTTGTTTAAACTTAACATCATGAAACAGATTATTTTCGTTAAAACAATACGCCATCATCATTGATACATCATTACACTGGCAGAACGATTCAGCATCAGGTCAATAGCATGTGCAAACAGCAGCAGTGTAAACCAATTCTCTAAAATGATGCAATAATTTAACACCGAGTTCTGAAACATGTTCAGAGATGTGTAAATTCCTTAATGGTGTATTGATTCAACACAGTATCTCAAAAAGTGGTGAGAGAAGCAGGAATCAAAACAGCAAGAGTTAGCCTACATGGAAAGTAGAATTGGACGGAGCCCGATTCTGGGACCAATTCTTTCACACACAAAAGAAAAAAAAAAAAAAAAATGTTGAATTTCCTTAAAGTTGAAAACATTGCTAGTTAAAAAATAATGGTCGCCAATGGCGACCAGGTGACTGTATTTCATGACCCCTATACATATACATATTAAAAAAGAATTGTTTTATATATACGGAAAGAATAAAGATAATTTTTATTTAGTACTCGCAAATAATTAAAAGTGGACAAAACGGTATTTTGTCCGAGACGGTTTTAACCAGGTTTTTTTCCCCACTATGGAAAAAAATGAACATAACCCTGGCTCTAAGTAAGACTTTTTAAATATTGAAATTTTAAAAGGAATATTTTCAAAAGCATTACTGCCTTATCATTATTTTGGTGAGCTACTGGCCACAATACATGGTGAATAACGATGACACTTATGTGCTATAGCATGAAAGTTACACAGAAGTTCGAAGGCAGGATGAAAAAAAAAAAAAAATATTGTGGCACGTCTCAGAGGAAGTGCAATTTTCATTCTTAAAAAAAAAAAAAAAATTCAGATTGAAAGAAAAAGAAGAAAAAAGCAAATTTTAAAATATATTTTTTGATTAAAACTAATATTTTTGTTATATTTTATAAGCATCCTTCTCTGAAGAAGAAAAAAAAATCCTTTAAAACCCCATTTTACCATAAATAAAAAAGAACTAATCCTATACGATAAACACAAATGAACAGCCTGAACAAAATAAAACACAAAGTTTGGAGGCCTGAAAACGAAGTTCCAAAGCAAAAAGATTATCAGTAAAGAGTGTACAATACACCAAATCACTTTAAAAAAAAAAAGAAAAAAAGCAAATTTTAAAATATTTTTTGATTAAAACTAATATTTTTCTTATATTTTAAAAGTATCCTGCTCTGAAGAAGAAAAAGAAATCCTTTAAAACCCCATTTTACCATAAATAAAAAAGAACTAATCCTATACGATGAACACAAATGAACAGCCTGCACAAAATAAAACACAAAGTTTGGAGGCCTGAAAACGAAGTTCCAATACAAATAGATTATCAGTAAAGAGTGTACGATACAACAAATTGCATATATCATAGTCCTATATCAAAGCTTAAAGAAATATGAAATTCAGAAAATGGTTTCAAAACCACATTATTTCATAAAATCAAAAACATTTCTATCCAATTCCAATACCATAAACCATACATGAGTGGCCAGCATGAAATCAAAAAAAGTTTTGAATGTGAAAGTGAAGTTCCGATGAGAAAAGGTTACCAGTAAAAAGTGTCGATACATTGAATCACATCACCCTGATGGATTCTAAGTTTATTGAAACAAAACAAATTGAAGTACATGAAATGGATGAATGAACTTGATTAGAGGAACATGACATTATGTCTGTATTAAGATTCAAGAAACTTTATTATTGAGAAAGTAGAAAGCCTAAGTATTTTTAAAAGAAAGTGATACGTTTGCAGTGTTAAGCAAAAAAAATGAGAAGTTTTTGCTAATGTCAGAATGTTATTATTATTATAGTAATTTCTTTTAAAGATAAGTACACTTTTTTTCTCTAATGCATTATTTAAGCTATCAGTTTAGTTTATCGGTAAGTTATTTTTTGGTTAAAGGAGAGGGAGGAGCTTTCACAGACATAATATTTCTGTTTTCGGCAGGAACCAAAATTTGGAAAATTCCAATAACCAGAATTAGGTTGGTTCTGTAATTGCCAGATAATGGGCCCTGTACTGTATTTGAATTAAAATGTATAATGTATGTATAATTAAAATGTATAAATGTACATTTTAATTATATAAATGTATAATTAAAATGTATAATGAAATATAAACAATAAATGTTGCACCCTCCTCCCATATAAATACGCAGCTTTACATTCATATGTTAACCGCGCTATTCTCATTTGTTCCAATAAAATATATTTGAATACTGAATTAAAATTTATAAAAAGTATTGCTAAAAAAGCTAATTATAACCCTGCTATAGTGGATAATTTCTATAAAAAATGTGTAAAATCACTTAATCATATTCCAATGCTCAAAAAATTAAACAATCTTTCACTCCCGCGATCCCTTATTGTAAAGGTGCCTCCGTAAAAATTAAAAATGAAGCCAAAAAACATAACATTAATATTTCGATTAAACCAAACAAAAAATATTTACCAACACATACGAAATGAAAAAGATCCAATTCATTTTTAACACACCGCAGGAATTTATAAAATCATTTTTTAGTTTCGCGATAAAAATAATGCCAACTACATTGGAGTCCATGTAGTCCACGTACTACAGTCCATGAATATTTTCGAAAACAATCCAATACTATTACTAGAACCACAAAATTCATGATAATAGGAATCACAAAGCAAAAATATTGTATGTTCAGAAATAAACATTCTACAGCTTATTACAGAATCTCCCTTTGGAAAATACACAGTTTAGAGTTCAATAGAACTCACTCATATGTGTAGAAAAACTCACTTTTATACTATTGACAAAAATTAGTGGCAAGGAACGATATAGTATACACAGAAACAAATTAACTCTGATAAAATTGAGAAAGGGCTTATTGTTTCTTATAATCCTGAACTATTTTCTACAAAATTTGGTTGCTAATCTAGCGATGTCGCTAAATTTTTCACCAATGCAAAAGACGACTTTTCGCATTGTGAATGCTTTGGTGATAAATTTGGCAAACTGACATTAAATTTGGAAATTTGGCAGCAAAAGTTGGCAAAAAATTCTGGATAATACTGCTAAAGTTTAGAAGCTGTAACTTCAATAGAAACCGAGTTCTGGAATTTTCCGAAATGATCTATTGTTTTCTTATGCAGAATTAACTTCATCAAAAGTTCTATAAATCACTATCGAGGATATAAAAAGAAAAGAATCATTACTAATTATTGTTGACTAGAGCCTGCCTATTTCTTTACGAACTACTTTGTACATGGTATTACAATTAAAATGGAAACAGATAACAGATTTCTTCACCTCCACGAAAGTGGGCATTAGCGGCAAATTTTGTGACATGGTGACCAAAATAGTGACAATGGTTCTTAGTTACCATAGTATTTTTGTTAGAGACTTTTGCTGAGCCCTATGAATGATAGCTTCTAATCAAATTATTAACTAGTTATTTTACATTCTTTTAGCTCCTAGCGTTTTAGTGCAATGGACTGTTTCATGGCTTTATGGCTCTATTTTGAAATATTTATTTCGACAGTCTCAGCCTTAATAGATACGGCACGGTGTGCGAAATTTTTTCGGCATCATTATGAATCACAATTTCTAAGGAACTTTCTCAAGTTTAGTCAAATATATTGCATAATTTCTACCCATTTAGTTTTTAGAAATCTTGGTTGAAAGTCAGAGATAACTTTCCCTTTTTCGATTGTGACAATATGTCAATATTGCCATTCCAATATGCCACTGGCCTTAAAAAAAAAAAAAAAAAAATACTGTTACAGTTACGATAAAGCGTGATAAACAAGAAGTGATTTCCACAATAAGAAATATATGCTTAACTAAAAGCTTGGAAAAATACAGATAAGCCTTGGAGAACACTTCACACCCCATGTTTTTCATTGTAAATGAATCCTTTTATCTATTAATCTTCTTCTTTCTACTTTTTTTCTTTGTTTAGATTGCCCTGGCTAAAGGATTACTTTTCTTTTCTTTTGCAAAATTTTTTGTAATTATTATTATTATTGTTATTCCAATGTGTAAATAAGGTGACAAGCAGCCTATTTCGGTGCCCTTCTCCACCTGGTGCCAAGGGTACATTTATTTTTTAATTATCTATTTATTTATTTATTTATTTAGTTTTTGTTTATAGAATGATACAAAAGAAATAAAGATAAGAAATTGTTTTTGGAAAATGTATTTTAATTTAGCGATTAGCGAAGCGGGCGAAGACCGCCAGTTATAGTATATATTCTACACATATTTGGATTTTACATCAAGGCTTCATTGATAAATGAATTTAAAAAATGTTTTTTTGTATGTTTGATTGTTGAAATTTACTGCAAATTTTTTATTAGTTATTTAATGTCATTCATATTTATAACTAGATCATGTAATAACTTATAAGGTATTATTACATTTAACATATATTTCATGTGTTTATTTATTTATTTTTTTTTAAGAACTTTAATTTTTTCTATTGCTTTATTTATTTCTATTCATTTATTATTTTTTTTCAATTTTTCCAAATAAATAAGTAATTACATTATGAAAATAACTAAGCACGTTTCTAGATTCTAAAAAAATAAAATAATAATATTTTTGTACGGAAACCATTTTTTCTTTTATTTGTTTATTTAGAATGATAAGCACATATAATTTTCCTTAAATACTTTCCAATTTCTCAAATTGCATCACTATGATGTTTTTTATTATTCACAATCTTCAGCTTTTATTTTAATAGAAATACTGTTAAGTTATAATATTGAAATGTATTAAAAAAAGTTATTTCTAGTTTAAAATACCATATCTTCAGTTGCGACTCTGACAAGGTCGCCTGCAGTAATAATAATTATTATTATTATAGTTTATTGATTTTTTTATCTCAATTTTGTACACAGTCTAAGGAAAAAATATGTATACAGATATACTGGCATCTCATAATTATAAAAGTAATTTAGGTTAGTTCAGCATATACAATTCTAGATTATTTAAGCACTGAAAATATACATATTATTCAGTTAAATATTATTACCCAATCCCAATATTTTATTTCTGTACTTAGTCTAGAATAATAATAATAAATCAATAAAACATAATAAAATGAAACAAGTATTTAAAAGATACATCTTTAGCATACTAAGGAAATTCTTTAAGAAAATTCTATTGATCAACTACTATTTCGATTATATTTTAATTTAAATTAATAACAGCATGTGAGTTCAAAAAAAAAAAAAAAAAACTCATTGAAACTTGGTGTCATTTATAGAAGAAGCAATGTTTAATGAGTTCAAATTGTTTTAATATTTTTTTTTTTAGAGAAAGAATACAAAATTTTGCTGAATGCGCAAATTTTCTCTACCATACTATAGGGAGAAATTCAGTGAGCAGTTCAATTCATGAATAGTGACGTCACAATAGGTTTCATCACGTGACGCAGCATTTTCACGCCAACATGAAAACTATATCTTTTAAAGTTAATTTAATAAAGTATCCGGTTTTCAAATATGTATAAAAATGGTATGAAAATGTTTGTATTTTCATGCCCTATCATTTACAAGTAAAAATGAAAAATGTGCAATCTCCCCATAGTGAACACCTGAAAAATCCTTTTTTTGACCGTATTTAAAGTTTTTTAAGATAGAAAAATGATAAAACT
Organism: Salticus scenicus; assembly: GCA_963930645.1. NCBI lineage: Eukaryota > Metazoa > Arthropoda > Arachnida > Araneae > Salticidae > Salticus > Salticus scenicus. The sequence continues at coordinate 150,815,902 of OZ005651.1, forward strand.
TTTTTAATATCGTCTATTAATGAAGTTCAAATTGCTAAAAAATATATTTGTTTAAATAATAGTGTTCAGTGTTTAGTTAATATAGAAAAACGGGCATCCTTATAATTATGAGAACCAGTGTATATGATGAGATGCTGAAAAAGAAGTTACTTTGTTAAATTCTGCATAGAATCAACTACAAAAAATATTTTTCATATAAAACTTCTAATTATGAGTATATAAAACACCACATTTTTATAAATTTTTCTGAAATTAAGTAAAGAACACAAATAAAATGATGTTTAAAATATGATAGAGGAAAAAATATGATATATATTTAAGTTTACAGCTTACAGGAGGGCAAAAGAAATATCACAGCTAAATAACTTACCTCACAAACCACAATAATGTATCTAAACGATGATGATAGACAATTATACGCTTCTTAAGGAGAAGAGCTGTGTAGATTAGTATGGTTTCTAAACCAAATGTTTTCACAATATCTGAAACAGAAATTTAAAATAAATATGCATGCATATAACTATTCAAAATGTATTTTATTAATTACGGAAAAGAGAATCAGAATATATACATATAAATATAGATAGATAGATAGATAAATTGAATGAATAATTGAAATGTACAAAATTTGAAAAAGTAAGGTTAAAATTTTAGTTGAAAGCTTCATGATTAAATCAATGATGAATTTTCATCCACATATTTAATAAATTTTGGAGTGGAAGGCTGATTTTTTATACCAACTATGTGAAAAATACCAGAGCCGGGAATCGAACCCGGGCCTTCTGCTTATATGTGCGGATGCTCAAACCATTGAGCTACCCTGGCTGATTACCAGCTAGGCATTTCTCACATAACATTTATTGGCAAAGTCACAGAGTCTGTAAACACAGCTATATCAAGTGACATTATTAATCATGGCACAACTCCAATTGACCACGAACTTTTAATTTTAATTTAGAAATTTATTCATCAACCATGAAAGTTCATTTCAGATAATTTTGGAGTGGAAGGCTGATTTTTTATTACCATCTGCTGAAATTTTTAGAAACAATGTGTTAATTGCAATTTTGCAGAATAACAATAAATAATAAAATTGTTTTTCAGAGTTTGCTGGGGAAATGACATTCCCTTCCTTGCATATATTGAAGATATGTACCAAAGTAATACAAAGGGTTAAATATTGCAATTTGTTCAATGATCGTGAATCAACAGTAGTATTTAAAAGTATATTAAAATATATTTCTTCATATAACAAAATTTCGTAAAAATAACATCAAAATGGGAATAAATAGATTTTTCAGTAGTCTTCTGTATAGGGAAGCAACCAAATAGCAAAGAAACAAATCAAAACTACAAACCTTAGAAACATGTCATTATTGCATATTGATAAACAATGATAAAAAATTAGCAGTTATCACTTTTCTTAACTTGACTTAACTAAATTTTAATATTTTTAATCAAACCAATAGTTCTAAATGTAATTTTATCATTTTTATTGTCAGATTTTTGTAATTACTGGGGGCATGAAATGCTATGGTCTTCATGGAAAAAAGAAATATGTAAAAATTTTTTCTTTTAAGTTTACTCACTTGGTTTATTCGATTTTTATAAAGGTGTCCCTGTGGACTTACAAAAAGCAAAGTACCCATGGGAAATACTTTTGGAAAACTTCATAAAAAAAAAAAAAAAAAAAACTTATTCTAGGAAACAAACTGAGTGTAAGTACCTGAATCAATTAAAAAGCCTTACTTTAGGCTTCACCCAAAGAAACTTTTTCTGGAGTCCCATTGCATCATCAGTGATTATTACCTTCGTGGTCAGTGTTTCTTCACTAACGCGATGTTTTCTGTTTCTTGGTCCAACCTTCAAGAGGTAGGGCCACATGCAGTCAGTATTAGCCTTTGGCTCATTGCCATTGCATGAATCAAAATTATGGATGATTTCAATGTTTTCATGGTAGAATCTACACATAGGATTTTCATAATTTATCGATTTTTTTTTTTAACTTCCTTAAAGTTGATGTCAACATTTTCATTATCAGCAGTTTTAGTTGAGGCAGTTGTAGATTTATGAAATTTTATACTGGCTGTATGTTCTATGATTCTGTTTTTAATCTTTCCTTTAGACATTCCTATTTAATGCCCCTTGGCATTATTTGATTTAGTAAACAGAATTTTGTATCCACCGGAGTTTTCAAGAGGGTGAATTGTATGGCTGTAAAGACCACTGGGGCAACAGGGGCAGTGCCCCGGAGCCCCCTAAGCCTAAAGGGTCCCCAAGTGAGATGATAAAATTTTATACATTGATGATTTTATTTTCAAGAAAATGAAAAAATCCAACTTCACTAACGATACTTTATTATAACAATGCATGAAAATACATACATATATATATATAAAAAAAGCCTGGTCTAGGTCGTATTATAATTTAAATGTAACTCGAGCTCAAACTGCAGGGTAGTTTCATCCAGACCATACCAGAAAAAACGTTGATTTTCATTCTCGGCAAAATTTTGCAAAAACAATTAATTTGATTTCATGAACTGTTTGAAGTCAAATATGCTTTGTCTATGAATTATGTAAAATTTAAAGTTATATAGGGTGTTGCCAAATTCTACAGAAAAATTCTCGGATTAGAAGCACTGCGGACAAGAAGAAGAAATCTTCTTGAATAAAAATTTTCTTATGGGGAAAATGGAAAATAAAAGCTGGGGGCAGGCAAGTACTAGTGGGCATTGCAGAATTCGTGGGCACTTAACTTCATTTGGAAGCAACATGTCATATTATGCAAACGAGAAATATGGTGACATGCAATGTCTGAGCAGGGACAATAGAGGTCTAGAACAGATGATAATAAGAGCAATTATCAGAAGAGGTGTTTGTCCACATCATATCACCTTAATGAACATCGATCGGTGGCTGAGAAAGACAGGATCATTTCAAATAACGAGTGTAATGCAGGGCAAGAACGTACTGTTCATACACTTGAAATAGATAACCATGTATTGTAAAGGTTTATTGATTTCATATAGGTAAATGCACGATCAGTTGCAGGCAAACTGTGTATTCAGAGCAAAAACTTAAGTGTACGGGGTGTGCAAGTAAGGGAATGCTCTGCAAGTGTAAGGGGTGTGACAAGATGCACCCCTTACACTTGTAAGAGACCCAACTCCTAGAAAATGCTGATTACTTATGGCAAAGTTCTGCACTGCATATTTTATACCACACAAAATTAAGTTTTCTGCAAATGTTTTATTCACAGGTGAAATCTGTTTTACGAGAAATGGTATGGTCAACACGTGTGTTTGTTGTTTGTTTGTTTATTGATAACATATACATCAGATTTGTATGCTTGACTTGTAGTCCGCTTGTAAATCTTTGTCAGATAATCACAGATAGTGCATGACAGAATTACAATACAAAGAAATGGAAAAACACCTAGAGCCATTGCGAGATTTGAATTCGCTCTCCTATGCACGAAGGCGATTAGCAGTGTGGTGACATAACAACTCAGCCACAGAGGGCCCAACACGCGTGTGTGTTCATCCGAAAATTATCATAACATTGTCTCATTGAAAGTACTGCAATATAGTTTCAGTATTAATCTTTGAACTGTTGATTCTCGGAGATCAACTGTTGGGAACATTCTGCTTGAACTTCTCAATGGTGCAAAGTATCTTGTGTTCCCTACAGAAAGTCCTCAAGGGTTTTGTACGGAATACTGGACACTGTTCGCCAGAGCATGTGGTTCATGTATGACGATGCATTAGCATATTTTTTAATTGCAATGCATAACCATCTTGATGTTACATAACCTGGGAAGTGAATTAGACAGGGCAGGCCTGTTATTTGGACAACATGCTCTCCAGACCTCAATCCTTTGGTGTTTATCTTCTAGGGTTACCTAAAATTGTTTCTTTATTAGATACCTGTACCGGTGGATACAATGTAAGATCTCCCAGCACAGTTTGTTGTTGCTTCAGCATATGTTGACCCCATATAGGTATGTTTGAACCTGTACAGCAATTCTATGTCTATCATTGCCAGTGATGCAACGACTTTTGCAGCCACAATTTTCAATAACTCTTATAAAAAACTTTTCGTTGTTTCAATTCTTACGTCAAACTGTGATGCATGGCCTGTACTGTAACCTTGCTTTTCTTCAAATAAATGTTTTTCAACTTATCTTGCCCTTGCTTACTTGGCCTTTGTTCAACACTCGATGTCAAATTCTTCAAAATTATTTTTGTGAATTTCTCCTACTAAAGAAGCTCACCAGTGGCCGAGCGGTTCTGCGTTCATAGCTGGTAAGTGCCAGGTTCGATCTCAGGATGCACTCATCGACCTAGCCGTTCAGAATTTCTGTTGTTTTCTCCGAAATTTGCGTAAATATGGGCTAGGATCCCTTAAAAAGACCTCCACAGAGGGCACACCACCTCTTGGCCTAGGGTTCTAGTGTAGTCAATCAGCCTTAAACCCAAAAACTAACCAACCTACCCACTAAAGAAAGTTTGTGACTCATATGTTCTATAATAATTTTTCGTCATTTTGATGCCTACTATCACACCTTTCTACTTGTCGGTCGAATTCGGGCACGTCACGCATAAATGCCACAATATCGCTGAAGGGCTTCCCTTTGAGATGCAAAGTTTTTACTATTTGTATTGCCCCACCCAAAAAAATCTTTCTGGATCCGTACCTGCCAGGGCCCATGGGTCTAATGGGACATATCAAAATGAACACAAAAAGTAGAGTTGCAATACCTGTATAAAGACATCATATTTAATTCAATACAATGTACATAAACAGTATAGTATTAATTATTTTGTATTAAAATTTTAAAAATTAAAACCAAAAGACATTAAAGCTGATCAATGTGAATGAATGGTTTTCTGATCCATTGTAGGCTGAGACAATTTCATTATCACGTCTTTACTTTCTGTCTAACATTTTTCTTCTTTTAAAGAATATACAAACTTTTGTGAATCATATCTTTTCGTGAGGTAATTCAGAAAAACCACTTGAATTCCACAGTTTATTTGAATAACAATCAGCACATAATACTATGTTTTCCTTCAAATTTTTCTAAGAAAAAATCATTTTCAGATATTTGCTCTAAAAGAACATTTACTTTAAAATCAATACTCTCTGGAAAGTGTCCATCATTTGAAAAATCACTTAGTACAAAACTACTTTTAGAACTTTCTGAAACAGAAATACTCTTCCTTTTTTTTTTTTCTATTTAATTAATTCAGGCCTTTATGAGAATGTTTTGTGTTATTTTAGTATTACCCACTTCTTTTTTAGGTGTTTTTACTGAACTTTTAACAAATTGTGCTTATCACTAATGATAAGTGCCTACTGCCTATGCATCATCAATCAAGTTGCCCCATTAGACCTCATATGCTGATATTTTGTATTTTCAAATTTACGTAGTACATATTTATCTAAAGACAATTTAACTAAGTCTAATATAAAATGGAATATTTGTGTTATATTAATTAGTAGTCTCATGAAAACTTTCAGACAATAATGAATTGTAAACGTCATTAAAAAAAAAAAAAAGAGCTTTTAATAGTTGAGAACAGATTTTCTTTACTCACACTTTCAAATAATTACAAATGTGACTGACTTCTTGTGTTTGAAGATAATAGTTTTAGTGTTGCCATTTAGGTGTAACATGTTTTCCAAAAAGTATTTTCAATAACATTTGACTACTGTCCCATTAGACCCTTGTCCCATTACCCCCCTCCTCTCCCCCACCCACACTATCTCTAAAACTGTTTAAATACAACTTTAATTTATAATTTGGTGTGATACCTTTTCATAATTCAAACTGTAAAGAAAAAAAGGATTAAAAATTAAAATTGAAAGAATCTCAACAAATTCAAAAGAAATTCTTGAATATTGTATGGGCAATTCCTACAAAACATATGAAAGGCAAAAAACAAAGTTTTTTTTTTTTTTTTCTATTACATATACTTAAAAAATGCATATTTATTCCACCTTTCCCCTGTTCAAGAGGAATTTTGCAAAACCCTATCAGGACTCTAAAACCAAGCTTCATTAAAAAATTCATGAACCAGTCCCCCATAGAATTACCACAGCAGTACTGAGTCAGTGGGTTGATGTACTCTTATATATCTATATATATTAGATGAAAGTTTATGTAAAATAATATTTCGCCACCTTCCCCATGGGGGGGATTCAGGAAATTCCGGAAATTGCTCTTTAGATATTAGTGTTTGCTTATAAAGGAAAAATCTTACAGATATCTGTTCTTTTTCTTAGAGATATGAAAAGGTTATTTGAAAACACGTTTTTTCCATGTGAAAGCACGTTTCGCCCTGTGACATATTTGGTAACATTAACATAGCAGGTATCACTTGAATTATCACTTTAGTTAAAATTCAAACTTATTATTTTAGTGAAACTAAAAAAAATACTCTTGTTAAGTAACATTAACAACTTTTTAATAATAAGAAGAAATAGTAAAAAAATTTACATAACATCCTGCTCATACAGGATAATCAGGAAAAAAAACATGCATCACATATATATGTGATTCCTAGCATATGTAAAAAAAAAAAAACAGAGAAGTTCAGAAAAACGACTTCTCTCCACCATGCTCATAGTTCAAGTTCCTAGAGTTCTCTGATTTTTTTTCAGTCTTCAAAATTTTTGATGAGGTGCAAGGGGGAAAAAAAACTCTTTTCCCACAAGATGACTACATATCAGAAAGTTTTTTGGTCACGTGAGATACGTAAGTTCACACCTAGTTTAATTAGTTTAGTTAGTTGCCGTCTATGGGGCACAGTCAGCAACATCAAAATGGAGCGTGAAATTGTGGTGCCTTAGAAGCTGAGAGTGTGAATGGGTGCACAGAATGTCCATTTCCATGAGCCTGCAGACAGAGAGGCACCTCGGACCTCACACTAGCAGTTGAGTACAAAAGAAGCAACTTGACGATGTCACAGCACCTCTCTTCATAAAAGATTTTACAGGACTATGGAGAGCAAAATCCAGCTCTTGCCAACAATTTCAGCATAACACATGTTGTTACTCTAGTAGGCGACCCCCCTTTTTTCAATTAAGCACCAGAGAAGTCTTTCCCCAGATAAAATTAATACACATTTCAATTTTACCCTTTAAAGTGAGTTAACTTAAAATAGAATGAATAATAAAAAACCAACTGAAAACAATCCACTCAGTTGGAGTTTTCCTAACTTCAGTAAAATGCTTAATTCACTTAATAAACAAAAAAAAAAAAAAAAAAAATCCAAATTTTCTTTACGTAATATTGTTACCTCTACCGTAAAATTGAAATGCTAAATTAATAATAATAATAAAAAAAATGTATACAAAATCTGAAAGAATTCAAATATTTTAAAAACATTTCACATTCTTTTTTTCCTCAAAAAGACTACAAAAAATTTTTTAAAGATTAAATAAACCATAGTCCTCAAAAATAAATAAACAAGTAATATATATATATATATATATAATAAATAAATACACCATTCAAGTAAAAAATAAAATAAAACAAAATAATTTTTAAAGGTAAAATGCTAAAAATTAATACCTTTAAAAAGTAAAATACTATGCGCATTCCTACACAATGCTATATACAAAAAATAAAATAAATAAATAAATAAATAAAAATAAAAAAATTAGTAGATATAAAATTCCACTAATCACTTAGTAATTATCCACAAGAGAAGAAAAAAATATGCAACCACACAATAAAGATAGATAAAAAATACCCAAATAAAAATAAATAAAAGAAAGAAATCTCAATAAATTTTAGAAGGAAAATTATGCAATAGAAAAAGCAAACTTGTAATAAGCATCATCTTAGCTAAACTGGATCACTCAATATCCGTAACTAACAATGACATACTTAAAACTTTAATAAAACATACAACCTTTTATTACTTCATGTTTTCAAAATTGCCGAACTAGTTTCCTCTGGGGCGCCCCAGCTTGATCACCGGCATCGTGGTGTGTGAAGTCGCTCGAAACTGATGTTTCTGGTTTCTTCCCTCTTATAAAGACTCTTCGCCATTGGCGGTTGAGTACTGCCCCATCGTTGCCATTGCAGCAATTTGAACTTCTTAAAATTTCTACGGATTCTCTTACTGTAGCGTAACTGTGGTTGTGGTAGTTGGCCAACTTTTTTACTTGATCAAATTTTATGTCTATCTTAATTAACCATTAATTGTTATCTTAATTAACCATTAAATGTTATGGTGTGTCACTCACACGATTTTCTCTTACCCTGCATTTTTAAACTAAGATCGATATTTTGTGCTTTTTAGTTCACATTTCTATAAAAGCGTGTTCTTTAATTTTTTAAAACTATAATATTTTTATTTTTTTTGTGTAAGAAGATCTGGATTGTATGGGCAAACAATAGTTACTTCTATGGAGAGTTTCTACATGAGACTCATTTTGAAGTTTTTCTTTATTAGGGGTTTCCGCACTATTAACTAATGAGCATTTTTTCTGTGCTTCAATCAGTTGTTCTGTCACGTTTCCCATTAAATAATAACCTCGGCTTAATTCTGGAGGCTTTACTGCAGCTTTCGTAGTAATCTTACAAAAATACTCTTCTATAACGACTTTCGCCAAAGGAAGATTTTTACAGACAAGATCGAGAGGCTGCCTAATTAACATGGATTCTTCCAATAAATCTGATGAGTTAACCCATGTACTGTCACACAAATCAATTTCTGAGCCACTGTCACGCAAATATTTCTGCTCTATCCCATTAATAATAGCATTTTTAACGTAGGCATTGAAACATACACTGAGTTTATCTTCTGTACACAAATTATTTACAAATGTCTCTGATTTATTGTTCAAAGGACACTGCGGTTTTATGTGCCCAGCCTGACCACAGTGATAACAAACTACTTTTCTCTGCTTTTCAAAATTTTCCTCACTCAACTCTTTTTTTACTTGTTTATTACTTTTTTTCTGTCGCAACTCCATTATTTTTACAATGCCCAAAATTTTTTCTCTCTTTCTTGAATGAATTTTTTCATTCGAATTTTCTTTGGTCTCGTCTAACCGCTATGAACTTATCGCATTTTTCTGTGAGGTTTGTAGCATCGTTCATTTCCTCCCAACTATCTAAATAATGTTCTCGGATGTCAAACGGAACCCTTTTTTTTTTATTTGTTCTGTGAGTATTAGTTCTTTTAGAGATTTAAAGTCTTTAACATTTACGGCTTCAAGCCAATTGTCTAGATAACCTCTTAATTCATATACCAAATCTGTCCATAAAGCTGCTGGTTTTTTATTATGCTCTTCGAATTTATTTTTAAGCGTCAACGCGCTCAACTTAAACCGCAAAAATAATAATTTTTTCATGTGTTGATAATTTTCAAATTTATCAGCAGGTTCTTTTACAATTAACTCCACTATATCCGTTGGCAATAAAGGGATTAGTTGAGATACCCAATTATCTGCATCAATCTTTTTATTTTCCGCCTGACGTTCGAAAATCATAAAAAGTAACGAAATGTCAATTTGTCTTGGGTCAAATTTTGATACTAATTCTCTTAACTGAACCCGTTTTCTATCAGTTTCTATTGTCGTAACAGTTGACATTGAACTATTTACTTCTGCCTCGTTTTGAAGTCTCATTTTTTCTAATTCAAACTGTCTGAGATTTTCCCTTTCCCCCCTTTCTAAATTCTTCTCTTTTTCAGTTCTTTCTAAATCATTTAAAATTCTCTCCAAACAATCCTTTGCTTCTTCCTCATCGTAGTCAGAAGCGTTTAAAATAGCCTGAATAATATCCTTATTTCTTGTATCTTCAGATACGTTGGTTTCAAATTCCGTTGCTAATAATAGCAAAATACTTTTAATTTTCTTAAATAAGCCATTTTTAAAAAATGAATTCAAAAACTCAAAAAAAAAACAAAAAAACAATAGATACTAAATATTTTTTTTCACAAAAATAATAAAAAATACATAAACAAATTACTGACTATCACAACTGAGTGAATTTTGAAATTCAATTGACAAAAAAATAAATAAATAAATAAATAAAATAAATAAATAAAAAAAATAAATAAATAAATCCCCCAAAATAAAATATGACATTAAAATTATGAAGATTTTAAATACTTTTTATTTTGCACAGAAAAATTTTATTTATTAATTTTTTTACACTTAACTTGGAATAAAATTAATTTAAATAATTTCAAAACAAAATAGAAACAAAAATCCCATTTACTTTTAATTTCTACGGCTTTTATTACAGAATTTTTTTTCTTCTTTCAACTACAAAAGAAAACACAAAGAACCATTGGAAATTTAAAAAAAAAAAAAAAATATTCCCTGTAAACAAATACTTGAAAATTACCCCCAATATAGCAAATTCTTTTCTCCCCTACAACTATAAGACCTCCCTGATACTTAAAAAGAAAGGGACTGACCACTTTTAGTTGAGACTTCTAAGAAAAGGCTGCTACCGGGCCGGTAAGTTTCAAATTCCAGGAAAACTCTTTAGATACTCCAAAATACTTCTTTACATGGATCAAGTTTATTTTATGTTAGACTCTAACACCACCTTGCTGCCACCACTTTTATACTTCAGTTGGAACATATTCAGTAACATTAACATATCAGGTAGCACTTGAATTATCACTTTAGTTAAAATTCAAACTTATTATTTTAGTGAAACAAAAAACAAAAATTCTTAAGTAACATTAATTAACAACTTTTTAATAATAAGAAGAAATAGTAAAAAAAATTACATAACATCCTGTTCATACACGACAATCAGAAAAAAAAAAAAAAAAAAAAAAAACATGCATCACATATATATGTGATTCCTAGCATGTGTAAAAAAAAAAAAAAAAACAGGCAAGTTCAGAAAAACGACTTTTCTCCACCATGCTCATAATTCAAGTTCCTAGAGTTCTCCAATTCTTATTCAGTCCTCAAAATTTTTGATGAGGTGCAAGGGGGGGGAAAAAAACTCTTTTCCCACAAGATGACTACAAATCAGAAAGTTTTTTGGTCACGTGAGATACGTAAGTCCACACCTAGTTTATTAGTTCATTGGTGCTTGCTAGACGTCAAATAGTCTGGATATAACCTCCGTCTGTGGGGTGCCGTTGGCAACATCAAAATAGAGCGTGAAATTGCAGTGCCTTAGAAGACGAGAGTGTGAATGAGTGCACGGAATGTGCGCTTCCATGAGCCTGTAGACAGAGAGACACCTTGGACCTCACACTAGCAGTCGAGTACAAAAGAAGCAACTTGACAATGTCACAACCCCTCCCTTCTACCCTGTTTGGACCAAATTTCTAAAATTCCAGAAATTTGTGTTTAGGTATTTGTGTTATATTTTAAAGCAAAAATTTTATGGACAAATGTTTTTTCCTTTGAGTTATGAAGTTTTTTTTTTTTTTTTTAATCATGTTTGGCATCCTCCCCCCTTTGGAGATGAATATACTTAGGAAATCATACCTAACCATTCAAAAATAGCTTCTAAATCACAAAACTACAAGATAATTTATTTTGGCATCTGAAGATCATCACAAGTAAAATTCTTTAAATACAACTTTAATTTGTAATTTTCTGTGTCACATTTCCATGATTTAAACTATAAAGGAAAAATACATTATAATATAAAATTGAAAGAATTTCAACAAATTCAAATGAAATGTTAAATATTGTATGGGCAAGTTCTACAAAATATATGAAAGGTAAAATATTTTTTCTATGATATTATATACTTAAAAAATCATATTTATATTTAAAGGTATAGCAAATTAGGGGAGGGCAGAGGGGGCATGCTGTTTCCCCAAAAATTAAAGAAAGTACTCCAGTTGGCCTTCAACAGATATATCAAATTAGACTTTTTTTTCTCCTGCACTTTTTTCTTCTTCTGTAATATTATTTGAAATACAGTTGGATCTCTATTTGACAAACCTCTATTTTGTGAATTTCTCCATTTTACGAACTTTTCTTTGGAAGAATGAATGTTTTAAGAATTTCCTTGCAAAATAACCTCCAAATAGCAAAGTGATAGCGAAGCGCATTCTCTATTTAATGAACTTTTTTTCTATGATCTGAAACATTTTCACCTGCATTTTTAAAATATTTTCTTACTTTCATATACATTTTATGACAGTCACCTAGCAGTAGCAGAATTTTTTCTATCAATCTGCGACAGCTATTTAGGCATAAGAAAATAATCTGCAGCACTATAAGTAACAGAAAAAAAGCTTGTGAGATTCAATAAGTGTATGTCTGTCAGAAGTTTGCATTTATTTAATACTAACAGGCTGGTCGCTATAATTAAATGAATCTTCAAAAATTCTGAATCACTATTTTTTTTTATCATTTTATAAAAGAAATCAATAAAAATAATTTCCTTTAAAATCATTTTTAACCTCATTTAGGGTACTCACGGCCTACCGTAGCATCTTTCCCGGGCACTTCAATTTGGGTATCTATCGGATAATAAAAGCTGGGGGGCTATTATTCAAAAACTACAATTATAAAGATGGCTGTACTTGAGCATTTATTAAATATTTCAGTTCTGGCACCAAGTACTTTATAGCTCTCAATCTTTCTACTATATTACCATTTGCACGCAGACTATATCAGTATCAGTGTTCATTTGGCCAAGTGCTAAATGCATTAATTCGGCTTTCTCGTAGAGATCTTGGGGTTACGGAAAGACACTACTCTTTTTATCCCCGAATTTCTTGAACCTGTTTTTAGATTTACATATTTTTGTTTAGTCGTGGTGATCATTTTGCATTCATTTATTTATAATAGGGGAAAGTGGGGATGAATGGGACATTTTTCATGTTTTTATTAATAATGTTCACCATATGTAATTCAGAATTTTGTATCACTGCTCAAGCACACTTCAGTAATCAGTTACAAAAAAACATACTAACTTTAATAAAAAGTTATCATTTTTAATTAGTAATATTTTTTTTTTACATGCATGTGCATTGTCCCATTCATCCCCACATGTAGGGATGAATGGGACAGGACTGAAATGAACAAAGAAAAGAAAACAAAATGGAAAGTAAATAAATTTTTAAAGTTAAATTGGTTTACGTGATTTTATTACACACTATGGATTTACTGAAGTTAACAAAAACTGATGTATTGACTCAAATTAACATCGAAAGGCAAAAGTCCTTTGGTTCGCACAGTCCCTAGTGCTCTAGGCTTTGGTAAATTAATCTAATAAGACTTAATCTAAAAATAAATAAATAAGACACTAGAAAGATGCAAATCATTATAATAGAGTACAAATTATCCAGATAAATTTTTGTTTCTGACTGATTGGGAAAAATAAGCATTCTATTCTGTATTACATTAATAATCACCAGGATTTATTTAATTAGCTTGATTGAAATTGTGATTTTAATCAAATTATTATTAGTTTATTTATTTGTTTTTTTAATTATTGATATTATTGATTTAAGTTGCATTGAATATTTTAACTTATAACTTTTTTAATCATAATTATTATAAACAAAAATTGGAACAATTAATTTTAATCTATTTTTCTCTAAATCCATGCTATTTTTCTAATTCTATGTTATAACTACTGAACTACAGGTTATAAAAATATTGAAAATCTATTTACGATTTGTTTTAATATAATTCTTGTGTACAATTTTAAATTAGAACATACTGGGGAATGTCCCATTCATCCCCACCACCACATGATCATATAAAACAGGAAATATGTTTAATGTACAACTAGTTAATACCCGTCAAAATTTGACAGATGATGTTCAACTGAAAAATCCCAAGGTTTTCCTAATTTTACTCTAAATGTGACCAAAAGAATGTTATTTAAAAAAAAAAAAAGACAGAATTTATATAAATTATCGAAAGAATCAATATTTCTTAATGAGATGGTATCAATATTTGTGATAATGCTTACCAAATCATCAAGCATGTAAATTAATCCCACAATAGAATTCCTCTCTCTGTCACACCAAATCGACTAACAATCTATAGAATTACACCCGTTTTATGTTTACTGCACAATTTATTCGTTGCTATTTACGTAAAATGAAAGAATACAAAGATTTACTACCAGATTATAATTATATTAACTTACTATCAATGATAACTGTTTACAGTTTTTTAATAAAAGACATACATGAAAGACAAAGATTTCATTCACTTGTAAAATATATCATTAATTCTAATTTGCCAAGACAATAATAAGTGCCTTTTAAGAGTAAAATAATAGTTTTGGTTCTGATTTTTCATTCCCATTATTTGCAAAAACCACTTGGATTTAATCCAAAATATTAATTCATTGTATTCTAAAAATAAACTGCAAATCGGAATAAAGTTAAAATTTCTTTTTACTGAAATAATAATAATAATTATAAAAAACAACAATATTTTAGTTTATAAACAGTTTTTTATAGAATCAGTTTTTAAAAATAATTAAAAATACGTTAAACTCTTATATTCAATGACTACTAAAAATATATATATATATAATCAAAATAACTTAAAATGTTCTTCCAGATGAAACTATCGTACATTAGGAAATTTTAAAAGAAATAATGAAATCCGAATGCTTTAAAAGTAAAGACAAGATAAAAATCAATTTCAAGGCTCATCTTTGAAATGCAACATGCAACTATGATAATTTTAAAATAAAGTTCAGACCGAAACACATTAAAATATATTGAATAACAATAAAAATAAATCATATATGAAATTACGCCTTCCTCCTATGAATTGTTTATTTTTAATTTATGAGAGTATTAAGCATGTAAATTTAGGAATGAAGCTACAGAAAACCCATGAAATGATCACTAAAATAATAGAAATAAAACTTTATCCTCTTTTAAACCCAAGAAGATGGGTTTAAAAATATATTGGTCAAGATAAGAAAGGAACAGGGAACGGTGCATGAGCAAAATATCTCAACGTATATAGTGTTATACAACATATATACAAAGGTATATTATTATTTAAATACTTTGTCTGACATTGAGATGTGGTTTAAGCAAAATTGTGAATTTGTTTAAAATAACTTTACTACTGTGTAATGTTTAAAAAATATAGTTAAATGATTATTGCCATACTAATGTAAATAAAGCTTTTCTTTCTTCAAACTAATCAATATGCAAAATGTAGTTTGCTACACAGCATGAAAATAAAATTTATCCAGCATCGATGGTATTCCACACAGTATTACAGTTTTGGCACCATCTATAATCTAAAGATATTAAAAAAAAAAAAAAAAAAAAACCTTTTTTTTTTGGGGGGGGGGGGGGATTTATAAAAAGATACACTTTTAAAATCACATAAATTTATAAGGCAAAATAATTTAACCTAAAATAAATTTCAATAGAGTTTTCTTTGTATTCTATAATTATAATTTTATTTGCACTTGGAAATAGACTATGCTACTTAAAAATAAATTGATTTTGAATTATTTATTTATTTATTTATTTATTTTTTAGTACTATAATGCTTTATTCTATCAAAATAGTATATTTCAACAAAAGTATACTGTTAAAAATAAACAAATAAGAATGAATTTAATACTTTAGGAAGTTAATTTGCTCATTAAATTTTTTATAATAAATTATACTACTATGTAAATTTTTACTCGTTTAAAATATCAATATTTTAAGGTTATTCTTTTTAAATTATATTTTCTGTAATATAGTACCGAAATGAAATATCAGAGATTATAATAATTAGATTAAAAATAAATAAATAAATAAAATAAAACCTCCTTTGATTTTAAATGTCTATCTTCATATTTTCTAAACAAAGTTTTCGACTGATAAGAGTTAACTTTTAACGAACAACAAACTCCGACAATTTGTTAATTTTAAAAGATTTTTTTTTTTTTCTTTTAAGAAATGGAAAAAATAATTTCAGGAATATGGTATTTTATATTTATATAACAAATGGCGCTACCAAAAACCTTAAAATACTATATCCTGTTTAACGAAAATTTTGGCGAAAATGCATGATGATAACCGATAAGTATTCGTAAATTGCTTTGTTTTTAATATATTTTCTTGGAAAGTATGAATCAATGAATTAATCGTGTGATTTGTTTTTACTATTAAGCTTTAATTAGGCGTCTACACGGAGTCTTTATTACTCCGTGGGCGTCTGTCATAAACATATGAAATATCAGTATCGTCTGATGGACCTCTATTTCGATATTTATATTGCACTACATAAAGAGAAAGAAATATTCCCGTTCCGAATTGGTTCAAAATTTCCTCGTGCACGACCAGATCGTGTGATTTTGGTCTTAAAGAAATACCTTTGTGATTTAATATATAAGATTGTCAATATTGTTCTTGAATATCATAAACACAGTAAAAGATTACGCCTTTTCATCATATAAGAGTTATATTAACTTTAAGCAAATAATAAATTTCTTAATTACTACCTAATTGAATCAATAAAAGTTACTTTGGCAGCAGAAAAAGACGCTAATTTTTTTCTGCCCTTCTATAGATAGCAAAACTCTGAAACTACACTTGATGAATGACCTCAGTACTGTCATATATCAGAAAAATTGTCAAGTTTCTGGTGCATGCAAAACATAAATACTTTGCTACTGTAGAGGTCAAGACTTAAAATTTTTAGGAGTGGCCAGTGGCCACTGGACATGATAAACTCAGTGGCCACTCATGAGTCATCGTCATTATATATCGGATTCATACACATAATATATATATATATATGATATATATATGTGTGTGTGCATAAAAGCATAAAAACACAAATGATATGGTCGGAAAATTAAATTAAGAAATAGTGCTCTTTATTGTATTTTAATAATAATACAATAGTCACTATTATTAAATGACTATTGTATTATTACTATTAGTCATTTAAATAATACAATAAACATGTATATATAATACATGTGTGTATTTCTGCCAATAATAAAAATTAAAAAAAAAAGCTATTATTTGAAAAAAAAAAAAAAAAAAAAAAAAAAAATTAAACTTACACACTTCTCTAGTTTAAATTTTTCAATATCTGAAATGAAATGAGGTAGGAAGAAGACAAAATAGATTGAGTAATTGAATCATTGAAAAGTTTGTTTTTGAGGGAAGATATGACCTCGTTTGAACTTCCACTGAATGTTTATGATTTTATTCTTGTTAGTGTTTTAAGAGTGAGTTCTATAAGCATGTAGTTATAATAGCATGTAATCCAGCTTTTTTTAAATGCTATTAAAAACAATAGTACTTAGAAAGAAGACATTAAAATTCAAAGTTTTAGTAACGAGGGAAAATATATGGACTTTCATAGATAAATATTAATACATGCATTTTGCTACAGGAATACAGCAGGCTATAATGATGATATGATCTGACAATGTGATTTCTCATACACAATTTGTGTTTTACAAGAATATTTATTTTATGTCCCATTGCAAAAGAAATACGGAAATTTGATTCATTTAATAAATTTCGTTTAGTCTGGCACTTTCATCTGCAAATAAAAAATAATTATGATCAGAATTAGAGGAAAATGAAATTATTTTGAGTCTGAGGAGGGGGTGGGGGGGTGGGGCAAATAATCTGTACTAGCCTATTATCAGAGATTCATTTTTATTAATTGGCATGTGATTGCTAAAATTCGAAATTTGCTGAAACTTTTCTGTAAACATGATTGGTTAGACATTATTAGCATCACTTTCAATAAAATGACTACCTAAACAGTTATATAAAGCTTTTATCTACTTTAAACATTTTCAGGATTATTTCTGAAATTGAAGGTTGAAATTTTTTTAAAGTTAATAGACTTAATATCGATATTAACTCTATTAACTTTCAAAAAATTTCAACCTTCAATTCGCACGAGTACGCACTGAAAAGAGAGGCCATAGAAATCCTATCTACGCAAAACGCAATTAACGACATCGAGCACAGCATAATTCCACCTGAATGGAAACCGACCCTGAAAAATGAAGAGAACTGAAGAAAAGATGAGCAGCGAAATTATAAAAGAAGAAGGAGCCACTGACGATCTTTGTTTATGTCATCGGGTTTTGAAGATGGCCTCGGATGAAGGCCGAAATATATCACCAACTCTTAAGGATTATTTAGTAAGGTAATTTAAAATGTTTTTAATAAAATTTAAATCCTTTTATAAACTTAAATTGTAATATAAATATATAATTTAATTGAGAAAAAATAAATATATTCATCAAGTTAAGTCTAAAAATAATTACATATGTGAAAAATATTGAGCACTTCTATCGCTTTATTGTTTCTAGAATTGATCATTTATCACTATAGGAAATAGATATGGGGAAAGGGGGGCAGGATTAAAAAAATAATTACATGAATAAGAATTATTAAATTCACAATTCTACTTCTAGAATCTAATAAAGCATGTTTAAAATGGATATTGCCATTTATATTATGGATGAAGAAAGACTGAGAAAGAACTGCAGAACATTTGATCGGCAATCGTTAGTTGGAAATAAGAAAAGGGAGAGAGAGGCAAAAAATAATTACTCAAACAAGAAATATTTAACAATTCTATTTCTTTCTAGGTTCTAGAATCTCATAAAGCAAGTTTTAAATGAATATTGACATTTATGTTGTGGATGGAGAAAGATTGGAAATCAGAAGGCATCAAAATCCCATTAACAATCGGCGATCATTAATGGGATTTCATTTTATTTTAAACGAACGATATCCGCAATTTTTTTAAAAACGGAAGAAATATTTTCGCGAATTCACAGAAAAAATGGCGATCATACGAATTTTTTTTGATTGGCCACTTTTTCAAATTAAGTCGCCACGTGGCGAGTGGCGACCATGAGTCTTGACCTCTATGCTACTGTCCCATTCATCCCCACTCTCCCCTACAGAAATGTCAAAACGAAAATGCTTGAGTATGAAGGAAAAAGTTTTAATATCTGACAAGGCTGATAAAGGAGTGAAAAAAAAAAAGATATTGCTACAAAATTTGGCATTCCACAAAATAGTTTATCAACGATAATAAATTGTAATAGGACAGAAGTGGATACATCATATTCGTCTTCTCAAAACGTTTAAAAACATGTGTCTTTGAAGCAGTTTTGAGATGGATACACACGGTGCGAGAAATTAATGTATATACCATAGCCCAGTCTCTGGTCCACTGATAATTGAGAAAGCTCTTAATTTTGTGAAGGAATTGGGCTATAACGAAATTCGAGGAAGCAGTGGATGGCTCGAAAAATTTAAGAGAAGGCACGGGATTGTGGCAAAAGTGAAATCAAGCGCCACTGGATATTAAGCCTTGCCACATCATTGCCATTGCAAGAATTGCTAGAATAAATAACTTCGTCAGCTTTGCAGTATGCAGCATAATTATGGTTGTGGTAATTCGCAATTTTTATAATGTTTTCGAAATGAATATTTATATTGTCATCTTGGTTAGCTTTAGTTAACATGGTGGTGATTTTGTTTGTGGCTATATCGTGGCTGTGTACTGCTCTTATACCCTAAAATAGTCCAAACCTTAACAAGTACCACTAACTTTTTACTTAAAGAAAATTATTTCAAATTTAACAATAAAATTTATCAACAACTTAAAGGGGTCCCAGCGGGATCCCCCATATCAGGTTTTTTGGCAGAATTTAAATTACGTACCATAGAAAATGAAATCATGAAAAAATTTAAAAATAAAATATTTTTTTGGTTCAGGCACATAGATGATATTTTCGCAATTATTGACTGTAATAGTAATTCTAACCACATTTTGAACACCTTAAATGAAATAGACACTAACATAAAATTCACTCTTGAAGACGAATGCAATAACCAAATTAATTATCTTGAAGTTACTGTAACCCGATATGACAATAGAATCAATACTAAAGTTTTCAGAAAAACCACAAACAGTAATAAAATTATCCATTATAAAAGCAAACCCCTTATAAACACAAAGTTAGTGCTATACAAACTTACGAGGGTGAATCAAATATAAACGAGACTTATTTTTTAAAATATTTATTTTGATTTTAAACGCACAAACAATCATAGTTTATTTTTCTACATAATCTCCTGATTTAGAAACACATTTTTCCCAGCGTATAGGTAATTTTTTAATTCCTTCCAGGTAAAAAGAGTCAGGTCGTGTTTGTAGCCAATTGCGCACATATGCTTCAACTTCATTATCGCTGTGGAATTTTTGCCCTCCCAAAGCTTCCTTGAGAGGACCAAAGACATGGAAGTCGCAGGGAGACAGGTCTGGACTGTATGGAGGGTGTTCCAGTGTCTCCCAACCCAGTTGCTCCAATTTTTGTACGGTCAGGGCTGCTGTATGGGGGCGAGCATTGTCATGGAGGAGAATCACTTTTCTCATCGGATTCCAACCTTAATTGCAATATCCGAAGTTGTTAGACGCCTATCACCTTCAACAAGTTGACGAACACTGTCGATGTTGCCCGCTGTAATGCTGGTGCGGGGTCTGCGGTCATGTCTCTCATTTTCAACACGTTCACGGCCCTCCACGAACTGTTTATGCCAAGCAAACACTCTAGCTCGCGACAGCGTCTCTTCCCCGAACTGTGCAGTCAATCTTCTCAAGATTTCGGCCGGTTTTACACCTTCTGCAGCTAAAAACTTGATAACAATACGTTGCGCAATAGAGGGAGGTATCTCCTGCTCGGACATCGTAACGATGGACACTGAGCGAGTCTATGATGATGAGTCACGTGCTTCCCCCACTCCTGACAAACCAACCTAACAGCCAATAACAGCGGAACGTTCTTCCATCACTATTGCGCGCGCAGGTCCAAAAGTCTCGTTTATATTTGATTCACCCTCGTATATTAATAGAACATAGCAATCTGTAATGAACCTAAAGATTTAAAAAATGAATTAAAACAATACACCAAAAAAGCCGGTTACCCTGAAAATTTAGTTGATAAAATGTATAAAAAAAGAATTAAAATCCTCAACAATATTCCTGTTTATCAAAGACACCCCCCCCCCCCTCAAATTCACAACTTCGATTCCTTACGACGGGGGGCATCTTGCAAAATTAAAAACATCGCTATTAAAAATAATCTTAAAATCCCTATTAAACCAAATCATAAGAAATGACAAAGATCCCATCCATCCTTTAGAAACAGCCAGAATATATAAAATCTCATACACTGACAGCCAAGGCAATAGTAAATGTTATATTGGAAAATCAAAAATCAAAACTAGGATCAAAGAACACAGCCACGATATAGCCACAAACAAAATCACCACCACGTTAACTAAAGCTAACCAAGATGACAATATAAATATTAATTTCGAAAACGTTACAAAAATTGTGAATTACCAGAACCATATTACCCCGGCGAAAACGCATTACAGCCTACCATGAAGTATGTAAAAGATTTTTTGTAATTATAATGAAAAAGAAATAGTTGATGACAATTTGCAGATTGGTGATTTTCTTTCAATCGATTCTGAAATTGAAACGTCAGAAACTCTAACTGAATCAGACACTTTGGACAGTATTATAAACAAAAAAAAAAAAAAAAAAATTAACAGTGGATTACAATAGCTGTGAAGAATTAAATGAAGATGATGTTCAAATTAAAAAATCATCACACGATGAAATGTTGAAATCTTTTGAAACAATTCAAAGTGGACTACAATTTGTAGAAAACACACCAGAAGAAGTTTTCAAAGCATTGCAAAGATACAAGACCTATTATGAAAACAAATACTTTTTCAAACAAACAACATAGATGAAATTAATGGACTCTTTCACTAAATAAAGTGAAGGACGCATTTGATATGTATTCTTATAATTGTTGCTCTTTATAATGATGGTAATACCATGATATTTTGTAAGAAACTAATCTTATGTGCACAGTATTAAAAAAAAAAAAAAAAAAAGTGTTTTAAAACAACGGGATGTATTTTCTGGACTTTAATGCTGTTTTATCTTTATTTGTTATTTATTCATCTCTATTTATTTTTTATTTTTTAATAAATATATTACAGCAAAGTGATATGTGATCGATTTAAAAATTGTGTGATACTTTTTTACATGATATTTAGTATTTATAAACTTAAAATTTGTCTTTGTATATTATAAAGCATGAATCTCTATTTAACGAATTTCTTCATATAATGAACTTTTTTGCTGGATTTAGCAACTTTATAATATAGAGGTCTGACTGTATTAGTATTAGACTGCATTTCAAACTGTTAGTAAGTCAACTAAAAAAAATCTATAGCCGGAGGACAAATCTTTGAATTTTACTCTAAAGCTCAATTAAAGACACTTCAGTCGTCCTATTATTAAAAACCCGAATGATTTTTTTTTTTTTTTTTTTTTTTTAATTTGGCCTTGAATTCTGATAAAATTTTTAAAATGAAAATAAGCAGAATGTAAAAGTCAGCCCGCTTGCCATTTGAAGAACTCTCTCGATAGGCCAACTGGTGTCTCCTCACTGAACTTTGGAGCCGAAATCAAAAAGAAGTTTACCCACCAGTTAAATACTTTTTTTAGTCAACCTATACTTTTTACCTTTAGAGTTAAGCAATTCAGTTGTTGAACAAATTTTATTTTGCTTTTAGCTCCAAAGCTTAATAAAAGCACTCTAGTTAGCTTTATTATTCAGAGATCCAATATTTCCAGTTGGCCTAAACAATAACAAGAAAGACTAACAAAACTACAAATAGGCCAACTGAAAAACTATTTGGTCATCAGACTTTTTTCTTTGTCTTCAACTCTAAAGCTGTGATCTTAGCATTTTCTTGATTGCACTATGTTATGCTTTGAGGATGGGTCAGGTAGATAATTCCCAAAGGTACAGCATTGTTAGGTGTGGTTGCCTCATCTCCCTATAGGAGAATTCTCCCTCATAGATCCTGATGCGTTTGAGAATTCCAAAAAAGGAGTGCTGATGTGATTAAGGATATTCCTGAACAAATTCTCTCTTTTGGTAAATAAAGAATAAATTAATAAAGAATAATTTTAATAAATAATTTGTACTGCACAAATTTACATAGGCAAATTGAGAAGAAATTTTTGTGATGGACACAATATATAAGTTTTTAATTATCAATCGTAAAACAAAAATAAAATAAATTGTAACAAATGCTAAAAAAATAATTAAAATATTTTTTTTTTAAATCTGCTGTGTAACAACCACATGACTTCTATGATCCACTACTACATTTGTTAAAATTCTTTTTGGGGATAATGTCATCAGATGTAAAAATTTACCTGACTAATTATATGCCTACCAATTCTCCTGTAGTAACCAACTAATATATACGTCTTAAGACATCCAAAAGAGACATTATATAGCAAATTAAAAAAAAAATCTGTAGAGCTGTTTATTCAGATGCCTATTTCCGATATGTAAAACTGACCTATTTAAACACAATGCCTATCAATATACTGATATTAGCTAACTAATATGTACCCCATGGCAGAAAATGCAAGATGCAAGACGTACACCGCAGATTTTTTTTAGACTGCAGATTATTTTTTGAAAACAATATAACATATAAATTTCAGCTCTCTCAATTTTGGCCAGAAAAAAAATTGCATTTTCTAATTTTTTCTTATCTACAGCATAAATGTGAATGTTCATTTTAAACACACTTTATTAGCTTCTAGAACCTATAAAGAAGTAGAATTGTTCAATATCTTTCCCTTCTAAAATTTTGAATGATTCCCCCCCCCCCTCCCCTCTCGCTAACAATCAGTGATAAAATGTTTCATTCATCCTTACGATTTCTAATTTTTCTCCATACACAACATAAACGTCAATGTTATTTTTTTAACATAATTAAATTACAGAACCTATAAATAAATAGAATTGTTCAATATTTCTCACTCATGCTTTTTT
Organism: Salticus scenicus; assembly: GCA_963930645.1. Classification (NCBI taxonomy): domain Eukaryota; kingdom Metazoa; phylum Arthropoda; class Arachnida; order Araneae; family Salticidae; genus Salticus; species Salticus scenicus. The sequence goes on from OZ005651.1 coordinate 150,839,776, forward strand.
TAACCCCTCCCTCATTCCCCCCCCCCCCCCTGTCAACAAACAGCAATCAAATGCTTTGCAGAAATGTTGTGATTTCTAATCTTCCTCCATCCTCTACAATGTCAATTTCTTTTTCAACTGACTTTAATTGATTTTAAAATCTATAAAGAAATAGAAGAGTTTAATATGTTTCATATATTTTTTTGGGACCCTCCCCCCTTTCCTATGCTATAATACTCAGTAATCAAATGCACTACAGAAGTCATGTGATTTCCAATCTTTCTCCATCCACAACATAAATGCCAATGCTTTCTTTAAACACACTTTATTAAATTCTAGCAGCTATAAAGAAGTAGAATTGTTTAATACATTCGTGTAATGTTTTTAGATGTCCTGATCAGTGACCAAACACCTCATGGAATCCTTACAATTTCTAATCTTTTTCATACGTAACATAAATGTCAATATTCTTTTAAAACATGCTTTATTAAATTACAAAATCTATAAAGAAGTAGAATTGTTCACTATCATAAACTATCATCATTTTTATAACTATAATGCTTTGATCAGTGGCAGTTCATGCAAATTTTTACAGGTGGGGCCCGACCCATCGTATGGTGTGTAATTTAATATTAATAATATTCATTGTTCAGACATAAAAACAAACCTTTTTTAAGAGATATATAAAACGTAAATTTTTGGATTTTTTTTTTTAAATTCTTTTTTATTTTTTAAATTTTATTTATTTTTAAAAGCAAATCATAATTTTAACATTATGAAAAAAAACTGCGTAAATCAGAAAATAATGTTTTACGACTTCACTTGCAAAATTTTGCAGTTTTCTGATCAATGGCGTATCAAAATTTAAATATCTGCAAGATGGTAGATAGGAACTGCCGAATTCTATACTATGTCGCTTTCTTCGATATATACGTTTGGAGTTTTCCCAAAACTCGGATAAATACGAATTAGGTATTACTTAGAAAAATTCCCTAGGGAAAATACATCACCCATATCTAGGACCCACCCATATCTTTTAGTCAACTGGCTTTAACCCTAACACTACATGCCATTAAAATTTGAACTTAATTTTCTCTACACTCTACATGTAATTTTTTTTTTTTTTAGCTTGCACGAATTATACCCCTAAATCATTTAATAACAAACATTTCAATTGTTACATTCATGTTTCTTATTTTAAAAAATAAATAAAATAAACCTTAATAAATTTATAAGAAGTTATATTGAAATTTAGAAAGTCATGAATAATGTAATGCAAATACATATTAGAAAACTACCACGTTTCTCACTTTAAGAGCTTAATTTTAATCATTTTAACTTTCATTTCTTATTCAATTAAGAGAAAATGATCTAAAAAAAAAATCTATTTAAAATTAAATACCCTTATTCTTACGAGTTTTGAATTTACATACGTAAAATTATAAAAATATGCATTTAGAGAAAAAAGTTTAAATTTTGATATTTCATTGAAAAATGTCATTTAAAATTTTTTAAATTATAATTATAAAATTCTTACTTTTTGACATAATTTCATGTTGTTTTTATGCATAATGTTTGTTGAGAATTAAAGAGTGATTCTTAAATAAAATAAAAAGCAAAAATAGAGTTTTTTTTTTTTTAAGGATGCAATAAATAAAGAAATAAAGACGGTCTATCGTCTTTAAATAATAATAATAACATTATATCAAATTGTATATTTAAAAAAAAAAAATAATAATAATAATTAAAAAAAATAAAATAAACTCCATTTTCGTACAGATAGTTAATCTATATATCCACATAAATCCATTATTTATTTATTAAAAAATATATATAGTTTATTTGCATAAAAGTTATAGTATACCAATCTGAAGAAAAATATCGCAGTTGAACATTTTCTTTCCATTTTTCATTTAAATTCAAAATACTTCAGACAGAGAGGTCTCAAATTCTTAATTAAGAGCTTCTATTTCAAACGCTAATCTAGAAAAATATTTTTAATTATCAAGAGAGAGAATTCATTTTTAAACACTAGAATTTAAAACTATCATATGTAAGTTAAAAAAATGCACGGAAAAATCATACAAATAAAAGAAACGCAAAAAGCGCCAAGTTTTATGCAGGTTAACACATTTTCGAGGAGACAGTTTTTTCCCCTATAGTTTTGTTCTAAAGGGCCATAATCCCCATGCCCTACCAAGGAAAAATTATGGCGTGCTTATACTCATAAAGGAGTTTGTCGCCAAATCTGTCAAACCGCTGTCCTAAAAGAATAAATACTGCACAAATGGACCCGCCAAGTTGGGCCGTTACGATTCTGCCCCCTCTCTTAACTGATAAGACGTTCGGTCCAAGTCCAAGGCTGTTTTCTTTTCTTTTTTTTTTTTTTTTTTTTTGTCAGCCTTGGTTGGGTGAATCATTAAGTGATTTATGGCACCTGAAAAGAATATATTGATAAATAAATGATAATGAGAAACAGATTAAGAAAAAAAGGATATAGGATAGTATTTTGTATATATGTTTTTGAACAGTTACAATAAAATAAGAAAAAGAATGAAATAACGAATATATATGTATTTAATCAAAAAAAAAAAAAAAAAATTAAGTGGGCCGTGCCCTTTGGCCCTTAATGATGAGCCGCCACTGGCTTTGATCATAGCTAACTGATCAGCTAACATCACATAAACACGATCTTGCGATAAAAATATGACCATTGAATCTTGCAACTTCATTTTTTCCGTTACTTATTGTAAAGTTATGTTTCAGGTTATTTTCTAGTGCTTAAATAGCTGTTGCAGATTGTCAGAAAAAATTCTGCTACTGGGAATGCATACAAAAGGATATCCAAAAGGAGGTATACATAGCAAATTTGAAGAAAATCCTTAGAGTCATTGTTTAACCCTACAAGGCTCAATTTTTTTTTAGTGTGCGACAAAAATATATAGGTTGTAATTAGGGATCAGAAGATAGGGAAAACTTAAAAAAATAAAAATAAAACCATATTTTACGGAAAAATCAACTTTTTAGCTCAACATACCGTATGTGGAACATATATAAAAATATGATTTACTAATATGTTTACTATCGTAATATAAAAAAAAAAAAACTTACCTCTGCAAAATATACACTTCGTTATAACACACAGTATTTTTTTTCGAGTCAAAACTGTTCAATAACTATATATAAATATTAAATAAAATACCTTATTATTCAACATCGTGCGTGGCAGAAGAGCTCTTTTCGGACGGGGGGCCCCTTCCGTCTTCAGCACTTCGCGGCTGGCAGTCGTAGGTCTGATGTTCTTCCTTAAGTAGGTGCCGCCATATTTCTCCTATCTCCGCCGACTCGTGGTCATTAATTGCGTCACTATGATGCGCGATCTCGATGCTTTCATGGATGTACGCGTAGGTTGAGTTGTTATAGTTTGCTATTTTTTCTACATTTTCAAAGTCGATTTCTATGTTATCTTCAAAATATTTTCTAGCAAGCGCGGTGGTGCAACGATTAAATTTAATATCGTTTTTGTGTTCTTTTATCCTGGTCCTAATCTTCCTTTTGGTGACGCCTATATACTTAAATTCTTTATTTTCTTTATTTTTTACGGGAGTTTTATAGATACCTGCAGTTTCAGTGGGGGGGATCGAATCTTTATCGCTTCTTATTAATTGGTATATGTTGGGATTGGGTTTAATGGGAATGTTTATGTTAAATTTATTAGCGGTATGTTTTATTTTGTTTGAGGTGCCTTGATTGTAGGGAATGGAAAAGGTGTATTTTGTGGAGGTTTTTTGGGCATCTGGAATATTGTTTAATTGTTTTACTCGTTTTCTGTACAAGTGGTTGACTAATGTTTTGGGGTAGCCTGCATCGATTGTTAATTTATTGATAAATTTTAATTCTTTTCTTAATTCTTTTTCATCTGAGCAAATTAGAATGGCGCAATTAATATAGCTGCGTATGGTATTAATTTTGTATCTGTAGGGGGTTTTGCTTTTATTACTAATGATTTCGTTGCTTGCGGTAGGTTTTCTGTATACTGTGGTTTTGAATTTATTATTATCTTTGATGATTTTGACATCTAGGTAGTTGATTTCCCCATTATTTTCGTGTTCAACTGTGAATTTGATATTGTTGTCTAGTTGGTTTAATTGGTTTAGGATTTCGTTGCTATTGTAATTATCTTTAATGACGGCAAACACGTCGTCAACGTAGCGGACCCAGAATTTAATTTTATTTCCTAGTTGTTTGGTGATTTGATTTTCCATAAGTCTTAATTTATATTCTGCAACTATGCCTGATATGGGGGACCCCATAGGGACGCCCATATTTTGTTTGTAGATAGTGTTATTAAATTGAAAATAGCTTTCTTTTAAAATTAGATTACTTGTTGAAATTAGTGTGTTTGCAATGGGTGTTTCATATTTCTCTTTAAGGCCCTACGTGAGTCAAAATATTTTTTCATTCTAGAGGGCGCTTTTTGAAGTCTATAGATTTCGCAAGACGGGGGGAGGAAATCTGCTCACAGTTGACGTTCCGAGAATCACGAGAATGGAAAATTTCGCACTTCAGTAATTGATAGCTTCCGAGTCCGACTCCCCTTGCTGTTAATTGACATTTTTCTTGCCAGAGGCATGAGGGTAAGATAAGCTTTATCTGTAAAGGCTAAAAAAGAATGCGAAAAGGGAATATCTGTTTTTGAATTATTGGAGAAGGCAAATAAAATTATTTACATACGTAAATAATATTCAGAAATTTCAGCTTCAATTGGATAAAATTAAAAAATACTTGCATTAAACGAGGAAGGAAAAAAATATTATTTAAATGTAATAATTATACTGAAATTGATAACATTTTTTACTCTGATAAATATTCTAATTTAAATTAATTACAACAATATTTACGCATATGAATTGTATTTTTTTATCAGGTTCAGAATCTACTCTGAGTAATGTTGTTGTCATATACATATTCCTGTACAATATAGTATATAGTTCTATGATTTTGAAAACTATCTGCACATATATTCAGAAAAAGCGACTTCGACCAAAGATTCTGTTCAGCCTATGTTACACAGCAAATCAGACGCTTCTTTTAAGTGTAATTATTTAAAATTAATTTTGTTAACAATTATTCGGTATTATGTTTTTATTTCCGCTAAATAAAAAATCAAAGAATTTACTGCATGAAACTGATCGTGTTACTTATTTGTATATATATATATATATATATATATATATATATATATATATATTTAAAACTGGTATTCATTATTAAAAATTGCAAAGACTAACTTCTTTTTTTTTTTTTTTTTTTTTTTTCTACGTGTGTGTAAAGAAATTTTAAAAATGCTATATTTTATTTGTATTAATCTAGAAAACAATTTGGTTACTACAATAATTTCCGTACGATCTAATATTGTTTTACTGAATTAAAATTTGATACTATTCAAATACCATTCCTATGATTGATCCTAAAATCTATATATATAAAAGAGCAGAGTCAGTCTGTCTGTCTGTGTGTCTGTCTGTCCGCTATACAATCCTAGGCCGTTTCACCGATCGGGACCAAATTCGGCACGGTTAATGTTTACGACCCGAGAAACTCAACGCCGCAACCGTTTTTACAAAATTCGCCCCCCAAGAGGGGAGGGGGGGGGGCAAAATGTGATTTCACAAAATCCTTCATATCTCAAACAAAAAACAGATATCCGTAAAATTTTTTCTTTAAAATATTGCTAATACAAATGTCTAAAAATCGATTTCTGGAATTTTTGAAATTCGGTCCCCAAGGGGGGGGGGGGCGAAACGTGATTTTACATGCATTAAACGTGATTTCACATAATCTTATATATCTCAACAACAAAAAAAAAAAAACAGATGTACGTGAATTTTTTCTCTAAAATATAGCTAATGCAAATATCTAAAAAACAATTTCTGGAATTTTAGAAATTCAGCCCCCAGGTGGGGCAGCAGGGGGGGGGGCTAGGGGCAAAAACAAATAGAAATACAGTTAGGCAGTTCAAAATTGGTACAGATAGGTTTTTGAAGGACTGCAAGTCGAATGGGGATATTTTCGAAAGTGTAAAGTTATTAGGAGGGGCGAGGGGGGGGGGAATAAAAATAGAGTTAGATCGTTCAAAATTGGTTTATAGAGGTTTTCGATACTTTCAAATCAATTGCGGATATTTTCGAATTTCTAAAATTATTAGGAGGGCGGTAAGGGGGGGGGCTATGGGCAAAAACAAATAGAAATACAGTTCTTTTCTTTCTTTCTTTACTTATTTTAATCTGCATGTGTTTTAATTTTTATGTCTTTTAAAGTTATATTTGTTTTATTTGTTTTATTTATTTAATCTTTTTTATTCTGTCAATATAAGTTTAAAGATGGTATGCATTTTTAATATGAAATATACCTTTAACAGCTTTCAATAAATTATATTTTATATATTGGTAGAAAGGCAAGGTGTAAAAATTTGGTTGAGGTGTCTAAAAGGTCGTCTGTAGATGTGTCATCAAAAGAGAAAAATACAATAATTGTTTTTCTACACTAAATGTCGAAAAATGTCAATTATCGGCCATAGACAAGATCTATTTTTTTTTTTTTTTTTTTTTTTTTTTTTGTAATGGAAATATACACAGTTAGTACATAATAGTTGTTCTCGACAACTGCTTTACAAAAATATTATTATAAAGAGATTTATCTTACGAAGGAAATTTTTATGTACAACTCACATTAATTTAAATTAAATTTTCAATAAATAAAACTTTAAAACGTATAGTTTTTACTTTCAATAATTTAGTTTTTTTAAAAAAGAAAGTCGAGGAAAAAGGAAATCAATACATCACAGCTGTAAAAAGATTTCCGTCTTCTGTTCCTATATAAATTCACAATAGTGCATATGCAAATTACTTATTGAAATTATTTTCTATGACGATTGTAGACGATTTCGATGTGGGAGATCTATCACACTGAATGTGGAAAAAAGTCCATTTTCGGCTCTACAACATCTAAAGATTTTTTTTTTTTTTTTTTTTATGGAAATACATCTAATTAGTGCATAATAATTACTCTAGACAATGGTTTTACCAAAATGTTATTAAGAAGAGATTTATGTAACAAAATATATTTATACACAGAACTCAAATTCATTATAATTGAATTTTTAATACATAAAACTCCAGATTTATCATCCGATTCAACTGAATATAATACTGATGACTGTGTTGTTCAATATTATTTGATTTAAACCTTTAAAGCTCACTACATATTTTTCCTTTTGAAAATTGCTAAATCAATTGAAAAAACAGCTGTTAGTTGATCATAAGTTGATCACAGTTGATCATAAACAAATATATTTTTTTAAATAGCATTTTTAACCTGATTAAATTCAAATATAAAAAAAATAATTAATAAGTAATTTTGAATGGAGACTTTATAAATTGCAAAAACTAGCAACATATTTTTCAAGTCAGAAGAGATGCAGGGCTCTTCATCAGGTTAAAGAACTAGGCACGAGTGCATCAACAAACAAGCAAGGTACACTCACATCTACTAAGAAATTGTAAATAACTTTTGCATGGGGCTTCTTCTGAAACATACTTATTAAATCTCCCATTAATACTACTGACTAACAAGCAGAAAAAAACGAAAGGTTTAAATTTTAATTGAAAAAAGGAAAAACTATTGTAATTTTTTTTTTTTTTTCTTTTAGGGCGTTGCTAATGAACATTAAAAAGTTAAAACATAATATGTGCTTGGTACGTTGCATGGAAACGACTGAAGTTCGTTGAAAATTATTCGATACTAATGTTACTTTGTAATTCAAGAAATCAGATGTGCTTATCTACAAAAATATGCTTCCAATTTTTAATTGATACTTTTCTGGATAAATGAATCATTATTTAGAGTTAAACTGTTGTGTAAATCATAAGTGTAGACGAATTTCGTCTCAGAGAAGTATTACACTAAATGTCGAAAAATGTACTTCGCATCTAAAAAATGTTTGTGATCATGCATGTCAACTTTCCTTGCAATCTGTTTATACACACATTATTTTAAATAACATATGGTCAATAATTATCTGCCATTCTTTCTTTTTTTTTTTTTTTTTTTTTTCCACTATTATCACATCCAGTATAATGTCACTGTCTCTTACGATGTATTAGGGCTGCCAGATTTTAGCCAGGCTGAAAAAAGCAGGCTGATTATTTTTTGTCTAAACTAGTTACTTAAAAAAAAGGAAAATTTTATATTAATATAAATCGTATATATAAATACGATTTATATTAATATAAAAAAAAAATATATATATATGACTCAATAACATTGCCATAAAAAATATAATTTATCAATCATTGAGTTTGGTTTTAAAATAACAATACACTTTAATCAGGCGCGGTTTCAGCTTCTCAGTTTGGGGGGGGTCACGAATTAAAATTTAAAAAAAAAGAAAGAAAGAAAAGAAAAGAAAAAGTAAAACTGTGATCAGAACTTTCTATAGGTAAATTTTCCTGACTGAAAACCAGCAAATCCATAGTATAAGAAATAAATCGAATATAAGATACTATTTACATGAATCATTTATTAAATAGGCTTTTTCGACATTATAATACAAATTCCAATCTTCTCTTTGAATATTTTGAAAATCTGTCTATTACTGGTTCAACATCAACATCAATATCTCTATGAATATTTAAAAGGGCGAGTCCTATGAGGCGTTCTTCTCCCATAGATGCTCGAAGCCAACATTTTAACCGCCGTAAAGTTGAAAAGCTTCGTTCACTTGAAGCGACGCTTACTGGTAAAGTGGCAAGGATACGAAGCAAAATATTAATTGATGGGTGCATATCTTTGTCACATTCTTCTATTGTATTAAGAAGACAATGAGAAGTATCTGTTCCATGTGTTTCTTCGGCTTTTCTTTGCCACTTCGCAATCCATAACTCATATTTTGAAACGACTGATGGAACTGGAACATTATTAAGAAGTCCTTGATAATTTTCTGCAACTTCACGTACAATTTTGATGTCATCATCTGTATAATATTTTCGAGGCAAAAACACGTTTAAATTAAAAAGATTCATTACATCTGACGAAAATCGGTCTTTCATGTCAGAGATTATATTTTCTAGAAGTGGGATGTAAACCACCTTTCTAAAATATTCTTCAGGAGTTTCTGCAGGTATATTTGCTCGCTGCGTTTGCCGTGACGTTATTCTAGGCATCTTTATCTCTGTATCTAATTTTGCAGCAAGTTCAAGAATCTCTGAGAAAATTCGCTTGAAAACAGTCGTCGCATTGAGTCTCTTGTTGTTTGAGACATTTAATGTGTCCGTAAGATTTTGTGTGGCTTTTTGTAAATCAATCGATGGCGATTGGAGGAATCTGCTTAGAGAAACAGTGACACCTAAAATAAATGATAGACAATTCGATAAAAAGTGGATATTCTATATAGATTAAATAAATTACATCAAAAATACGAAAATTCTTTAATTACCTAGAACATCACAGAGGCACTTTGCAGCAACAATGAAATCAGAGCTACGTAGAGCTTGATATAAACAGGTAGACTCTGATGCAGAGCTACTGTCGCTCCGTTCAGCAATCTTCTGTAAGGCATTGCAAATTTCAACCAGAGAATCTCCTTGAAATTGAAGATGTCCATCATGTCGCTCTGTCCAACGAATTTCACTTAATCCCTGGAGAGAATCTGTCAATTCCTCCTTGAAAACTACCTGCCTTTTTGCTGATGAATTAGCGAAGGAAATAACTTTTTTTATTGTTGCAGTCGTTATCATGCATGATGTAACTTTCGAAGACTTAGCTAACGAATTATTTAATGCATGGTTGCTACAAGGACATCTTTTTGCATGTGCAGCTGTCTTCATTAACTCTTTTGCAGCTCTTTTGGCGTCTGATGCCATCGTTGAGCAGCTGTCTACACCTATTTCAACACAATGCTTCATATCCATATCGAATTTTTTCATAAGATCAGCAACAATATGGGTTATTGCTGCTCCAGTTAATCGGTACTCTTTATTACTTTTATCTTCTTCGCGAATATTGGCATATGCATCGCAAAATGTTACAAAATCTTCTCTTATAGAACCATTAAAAATATATCTTGAACATAGACTTAATTGTGATGTATGTGATAAATCGGTGGTTTCATCCAAAATGACTGAAAAAAGTTTAGCTTCTTTCACTCTCTCTAGGGTAGATTTTTGTATTTCGTCTTTGCAGGCATTAATTAATTCATTTTGGGTAGTATTACTAATGTATGTTGCGTTTGATTTAGCAGTATCCATATAATTTTTTAATATTATATCACCTGCTTCGATTCTGAATCTTAACAGAACTCTAAAATTGCCGTCATTTGTAGCCACTATGCTTTCGTTCTCATCCTCAGTATTTTCCTTTTCTGTTGTTTCTGTGCAAAGAGGGCCGTAGTCCCTATGACCACGCAAAGCAAAGTTTTGACGGCCACAAAGAATGATTGTGCTGACGATAGGTCGCAGACGTTGACGATTTTCCTCTATTTGGATTTGTCTATGCTTCGATCAAGAGCCGGTTTATGGTACGTTTTCAAAAAGTTTTATCCCGACTCTACAGCAGCTTTGTGATACTGGTTGTTTTCATGAATTGTGAGTGCTCCACTTTTTGCCTAAGAGATCATCAAAAGACTTCAGCGGTTCTTTAACCAAACGTTTTAAAGAATAAGTGTTTTTTTGATAACCTCGACAGAAGAGAACACAAAACTTACAGTATAATCCTTGGTCTTTATGAGACAACACAAGCAAGTGAAACTTCTCCAAGTGTGACCTTTGGGCATATTTCTTCATCTGTTTTCCTCTTTTAGTAACTACGCAATGTGGGAATATGTAGTCTGCTGGAGGAATCCACTGATGTTCTAATAGATTTGCTTTGGTAAGATCATCTATTTCAGTATTATCTATATAATGTCCTATATCGGACCCAAAATCTGAAGCAGTCTTGGATGTTGTTACTTGACTTTACCTTCAAATTTCGGCACTTCGCTCAAACTGTACCGAAGCTTTGATGCTTCCCTAAAATTTTTCCTGAAAGTAACACAGTTTGGGGGGGTCATGACCCCCGTGACCCCCCCTTTGAAACCGCGCCTGACTTTAATAGATTTTCATATTGTTCAACTTGCGATTCATTAAACATAATGAGATCCACATGTAATTTTATATGCACAAAACTAAGTTTCCTGGGGAGTATCGTATAAAAAAAACCTTCTTTAAATGTTTAGAAGTCCACACAAAAAGAAAAAAAAATCTGGTTTAGAGGATATTATTACATAATGATAAAAGATATAATGATAAAGAATCTACTGTTGTGTCTTTGTAAAAGAACTATAAGTGTCAGATTCTTCAAAATTTATGCACTTTGTACATTGGTGACTTATAGCACGTATATAAATTTTCAGCTCAAACGAATAAAGCGTTTAGACATTATTGCAGTTAAAAAAAATTGGTTACATATAGACCATAATGATAAAGAATTTTTCTTTGTGTTCCTGTAAAGAAAACTATAAATGTTACATTCACCAAAATTTATATAGTTTGTGCGACGGGGACATGTGTATAAATTTTCAGCTCATTCGAATATGGAATTTAGACGCTATTGCACTTTTAAAAATTTAGGCCCATAGAGCATACATAATGTTAAAGAATTTTTCTTTGTGTTCCTGTGAAAAAACCATAAACGATACATTCACCAAAATATATACAGTTTGTGCCACGGGGATCCATAACATGAGTATAAATTTTTAGCTCATTCCAATAAGGCATTTAGACGCTTTTGCACTTAAAAATAATTAGGCCCATAGACCATAATGATAAAGAATTTTTCTTTGTGTAAAAAAAAAAAAAAATAATAATAATAATAATAAGTGCTAGATTTACCAAAATCAATAGGATTCGTTCTATGGTAACTTATAACATGTGTACAACTTTCAGCTCATTCAAACAAAGCGCTTAGGCGCTATTGTGTTTACTCACATACATACACGCATACATCTTCGTAAAAATAGTAAATATGTATTCAGAGGACCTCAAAATATGTGGAAACACCAAAATCTCAAACTCGGATTTTTGACATAATTGCAATACTTTCCTCACTGTGGTGTTCGGAAAGTAAGAAGTATGTTTTTTGGTAAAGTTAAAAAAAATATATTAAACAATATGACATAAACTAATTAAATTGATTTTTTTAAATTAAATTTTCTGTTATATTCAACTGAAAATTTCGTTATTAAAAAAAGGGAGAAAAGAAAAAAAAAAAAAAAAAAAAAAAAAAAGAAACCTTAAAAATGACCAAATCTGAATTCGCAGCAAACAGCATAAAAAAAAAAAAAAAAAGTGTGGGGGGGGGGGGGGGGCAGTTCAGATATTAAGAACTTTGTATTTTTATTATCATAAAAATCATAAGAATGGAATAATTATTTCGTGTTACAATCATCAGAAAATTAAAAAAAGAAAAAAAAAAGAAAGAAAGAAAAGCAAAAGTAGGTACGAATGTAGCGTGAAAGCGACAAGTCCGAAGCAATATTTTGTGTTCCTTGGATTTTTATGTTGTTTCTGGACAAAGATCTCTGCATCGAACAAATTTAAATGCTTTAGCTAAGTTTCTATTTCTTTTCTTTTTTTCTTGTTTTTTAATGTCCCCATTCAATTGTTTAGTAAGAAGAAATACGGTCGAATATCCCGAATGAGCAATATTAGTTCCCATCATACTATAGGTATGGGGAACTTAGGTAATCGTGAAAATTTTCGACCTCGGTTTTTTGACTTTTTTACACGTTTTCAGGTGTGAGGAATCCGAAAATGACAAAATTTCTATGGTGTCTGTCTGTAGGGTGTCTGTTAGTCTGTTAGGCTGTTAGTGTGTAAGTCCATCAGTTTGTTAGTCTGTGTACACGATATCTCAAAAACAAATTGTCGCAGAGAGGCCAGATCAGTTTTAAAATATTACTTTCGACACTGGCCAGAACCCTATTTATTTGCAAAATTCGAATTTAAAAACTTCGTAAGTAATTAGAAATTTACGATTTTCTTAACATGGGAGAATAGGACAAAAATTCACTTAAACGCGCATTAAATGGAAACTTTTTACTGTAAAAATGTCAGACCAGTTTTAAAATATCAGTTTTGATGCCGGAAGGAACATCAGTAACTATAAATATGCTACTTTGAAAATTTCGCAAGTTATTGGAAATTTACGAATTTCTTAACATGGCAGTATGGGGCAATTTTTCACATAACCGTCAATTTTTAGAGATATTTTCATCGTAAAGATGTCAGACTACTTTTGAAATATTATTTGGGACACTGGTATGAATATTAATGACTATGAATTTTCCAATTTAAAAAAATTCGTAAGTTATTTGGAATTTACGATTTACTTAACATGCCAGAATAAGGTAAAATTGAGCATAAACTTTCATTTTGAGGCTCATAAATACATTAGACAACTTCAAAATTACAGTTATGATATTTGTTTGAACATGATTGAATACAAATATTCTAATAGGAAAATTTCGTAAATTATTCATAATTTACGATTTTACCAACATAGCAAAATTGTAAATTTTTCATATAAATATGAATTTTGAGGATTATTGCATTGGAAATAGTAGCATGAAAACTAAACAACGGAATTGACCCTGATAAAATAAATTAATAGATTAGAATAAAATAAATATATCGAAGTGAACGGTGGATAGCCTATTAGGCGGGGTTTTCATTCTGTCACTGTATCAAGCTTTTGTCAAATTCATTTCTTTTAACATGATTATATCTCTCAAACTAGAAATTTATGAGAACATAAATATGGTGGGGAACTGAGCAGAGTCCACCTATGCCAACTAGTTTTAAACATTTTTATGCACTTAGTATTAGCTCACTTTGGAAAACGTTCAGAACATTATATGGATTTTTATAATTATCAGTTAAAACTGTGTCCTGGACTGTTAAAACTTTTTGCAATGCGAAAAGAATGCTGAAGATAAAATTATTATCCCACTTCAGTTCCGCCAGAATTTAAATTTATAAAGATTTGGTAAATATACATAGGATAAAAATTTATTAATTAATGGGGAGGAGGGGATCTTTAGATTTATTTTAAATAAATATTTAAAAAAATAATTTTTTAAAAAAAAAGGAGCATATTTGTGATACTGAAAAAAGAAATTATCTAATAAATACATATGAGTAAGTTTATGTGCAGTAAAACAAACTCGAGTTCTGATTCCGTATTGCTATTTCAGTCCCTTTTCTACGACATGGGTAACTTCACTTCAGGGCATTTTCACACTTTCAATTGAAAACTAATCACCTGTCATCTTAATGGGTTTTTCACCGCCCATCGCTCTGATAAAAGAAGCAGAGTGAAATGGGGGAAAATTCGGTTATTTCAGCTAAAACTTGCTTTATTCCTCAAAATTATTAATATGTTTTTTAAACCTAAATATTAGGAAATTTAATTGTAATAAGTTGTATAATTTAAAAAATTGCAGTATGTTTCAGATTTTTGATATTACAATTTGTTTATTATTTGAGAACGATAAAGAAAATCAAGTAAAAATTCGTCTTTTGCAGCTTAAAAACAAATTTTTAAATTTTAAAAAATTAATTTTTGAAACATGAGGCGACTTTTAATGGTCGTGAATTTTCCGAATGTGAAAACAGAATTTAAAAACATGTATTACGTAATGAGTAATAATGAGGAATATTTTACAATAGGTTAATACCGGATTTGGATGACCTTGAAGCTCACTGACGTAGGGCCTTAATTGCGTTATTAATGATTTCGGATATTTCGTTTATGTCTATGGAGGGGTACAAATTTACAACATCGAAGCTTACAAGATAATCATTTTGGTGTAAGAAAACTTCTTTTAATTGTTTAATAAAATCTTCAGTTGAGTGTAAACTAGTATGGGAAGGGGGTAGAAGTTCGCTATATATTTTGGTCATGTATTTTTCTAACGGATACGTTGGTCCTTCTTTCTTGTTAACAATGGGCCTGAATTTTGGAGGGTTTTTGTGGTCTTTGTAACGTCCAAATAAACGTGGGGTGTTAAGGGCAAAGTTATTTATATAGGGAGGTTTATTATTGGGCCAATTACCTTTTTTGATTAACTGTTGGACTTTATTAATAAGCTTTCCGTTGGGGTCAATTGATAATTTGGTGGCATTAATCTCTTTTATTGTTTCGTTTATTTTATTTTCGTAATCGGTACGATTAAGAATGGCTATTTTGCGTGTTTTACCTGTAAGTGTACAGGTTATATTTCTATTTTTCTTAAGTTGTTTTAGGGTTTTGAGGTCGGCATGATTAATATTATTGTGCTTGTCTTTTATGTTTTTGCTAATGAGATCATGGGCAACGTTACGAACAGTATTTTTACATTCGGTCGAGGTTTTATTTATGGCGGTCTCAATTTTGGCTATTGAATCATTAACATTTATAGGTTGCTCAAGTATGAATTTGGGGCCAAGTTTCAATAATGCATCTTCGTGGCTGTTAAAATTATAATCCGAAATGTTAATATATGGTTGTTCTTTTATCTTTTTCTCATTTAGAAAATCTCGATTAATCCATCCCCTAAGTTTTTTATTGTGTTTTTTGATCGCGATGTTCTTTTCAATATTATTATAGATTTCAATTTTCTTCTTTAATTCATTAAAGCAGTCATTGTCCATTTCACTTTTTGTTAGATCTTCCAATTCATTCTTTATTTTGATATAATTATATAATTCGGATTTTTTACGCTTTATTATCTTGGAAAGGATTTTATTTTCAAAATTTTTGGCATCGCGGGAAAATAGTTTCTTAAGGGTTTTGTTATGTATTCGAAAACTTTTTGGAATAGTTTTAAAATTTTTACAATCTTGTAGGAAGTTAATGTTTTCTTTGGTTTTAATACATTTCTTATTGATTTTCTTTAATTTTGATGCGTTATTTTTATATTTGTTCATTACACGGCTTAATGAAGAAGGACGCTATACTAAACCGGGGAGGAGGGGGGAACGGAAAAAACGGGAAGGAAACAGGGGCAACAAACGAAATCTGCCAAATTATGGCCTCATAAACTAACAAGCACCCACTAACCGGGTGAACACATTCTAAAAACAAGAATTAATAAAAATAAAAACTGAATAGATCCGTTGAAATGATATGGTGGTTTAATAAGATAAACAAAGAGGAGCTATGAACCCACAAAATCAATCTCATTAGACAGAAAACGCATTAAACACTGACAATTAAGTCACTAAAGTCAAATGAACGAAATTTTTTACCTTTAATTTGAAAACCCATTAAACGGGTAAGAAAAGAGCTCTTCTGCCATGCACAAAGTTGAATAATAAGGTATTTTATTTAATATTTATATATGTTTAAATAACTTCGTTAAAATCATAAAGTTATAATGTTCAATAACTATTTTTTTATTTTTGAATTCAGACATACGACTAACGTATCACTTTCATTCAAATTTCACACTGAGTGCACTATAACAAAAACACGAACGACATCTTCAGGTAAAGATTCATATTACTACATTGCTAAATGTCAGTAGCTTCTATCAAGATGTCAAGAGATGTTGCTACTAATAGTTTTATAGCTATAGGAACGATTAAAGTCAGTGTTCCACATATGGAACTGGGTGCCTTGTAGGGTTAAGACAAAATTGTCCTACCAAATCAGGATGCCTATCAAGTTTTCTGCAGTTTTCAAAATCTTTACAGTCATTTTTGAGACACTAACTTTTAAAATATGGGCTCACTTTTGATTTTCCAATTTTCGCCAAAAGTTGGCAAACTTATATGTGCATCGCCTGTCTTAAGTTTCATTGTTTTATACTTTTAAATTTGGAAGTATGATAATCAGAAGGTCCCCCCCCCCCTCCCACACACATACACTGAAGCAGGGGAGTTATCTCCTCTGTGGAGGATCAAAATTGCGATGGCATGTCTCGGACCAACATTAAGGCAGTGTCCAAGGCCGTCACCAACTGCCCATAGTGTAACTAGTGCAATGTAAAAATCTACTCAACTCAATCCCCTCCCCCCCCCCCAAAAAAAAAAAAAAAAATACTTTTTTGATTCAGGAGACCTTAAAACATAGAAGAAAACTTGAGAGCAAAATTTCTGACTGAATGCAGTATTTTGATGACCTACGGTAGTTGAATAATAGAAGTAACAGTTTTTTTTTTTTTGGAGGGGGGGAGGGGAGGGGGAGGTATTGATATTGGTCAGGTTTAAATCATTGTTGAATCAGCTAACACCCCCCCCCCACCACCAACACCACCAACAAAATAATCTGGTGTGTCACTCACACGACTTTCTCTTACCCTGAAATTTCATACTATAAATGCAGGTTGGAGATTAAGAGGTAAGATAACGATGTTATGTAAACCTATGTTAAACAATTCAAATCCGGCTTCGGAAGAGTTTTATATGATAATTAATTCTGTGTGAGGGGGGCTACCGCCCCCCTCAACCCCCCGTTTCATTAATGCACCTAGATTTATAGAAAATTTAATTTGGTTATTAAAAAATAATTCTGTTTTTAAAAAATAATTTATTAAAATTATTTTAAAAAATTATGTTTTATGATAATGCAGACGATTTCCATATTAGAGAAGTAGTATAACACTAAATATCCGAAAAAAGTCCATTTTAATCTCAATATTAAAAAAAAAAAATAAATAAATAAAAATTTTTTTTTCTGTTTTTTTTTTTCATTAAAAGTAAAAAAAATCGATAACTTTGTTTTAAATTATCGCAGATCGATGGTTCAAACATTCGTTTTAAAGGTATTGGCGAGCTCTTTTGAAAGATACCCATCATGAAAATTTGCTCCCCTCGAGGGGGGACTTCCCCCCCAGGGGGGGAGGCAAGGCTCCTACATACACAATTTTTTTTTCCCAGTTGACTATCTCTATTACAAAATATATATATTCGTTTCATTTGGTTTAGTGCAGTCTATAGACGTTAAACTCTACTTACCTGTAATTTCCCCCATAGACGTAATGTATTAGAATTCTCTTGATTGTCCCTGTACACGAACCATTTGCTTGATCTGAACGAAAAGCTTACTGTAGCATCCGTATATGATACACATTTAGAATACAAAGTTAGAACTTTCTGCCATAATTTGTTTTTGAGATATGCTGTTAACAGACAGACACACACACAGACTCACAGACACACACACAGACCATTTGCTAAAAACATGATTTTCGTACTCAGGGGACCTCAGAACGAGTAAATATAACAAAATCTCGCGTTCGAAAATTTGACCCAAAAACAATACTTTCTCTACCTTATGGGTAAGAGAAAGTAAAAAATATATATATTATTCGCTACGGCCCTGTTTATATCTGCGAGACATTATATTAAAAATATTACAAAAAAGTACCTTTTGTAGGTATGCAGGAATGCACAGTCACTGTGTCAAATTGCTTTACAGAAAAAATACCGTTATCTTCGACAGAACACATTCCCTTGAGTATAACAGATAGATAAAGTCTTAACATATCTGCAGGATTACCTGTAGAACAGTATACTTTACTTAATAATTTAGATAAACTTTCATATTTTTCAGGATTGAAATCTTGTGCTTGGAGAACAAGAACAAACTGTTTAACCTAAAATAAAATTAGTAATAATTAAATTAACAAAATATTCAGGCTTAAAATTATATTCAAAAGGAAAATAAATGAGAATTAATTGTATTTTACATTATAAAAAGGCATGAATGCAAATTTTGACAATTTTATATAGTATACATAACTTTACATTACAAAAGATCTCTCTAATCAGAATTTGTAATAAAAAATGAGTAATTTTCAACATAAAATATTACAAACTTGTAATGACTCACAAATTTTCAGCTCAGTTTCCCAAATATCTCTATAACTTATGTTTAATAGTTGGTACAGTCATTGAATTTTAATATGTCTAGTTTCTTGGAGATAAGTCATTACTTCCACCATATAGGCCATATTGATGAAAAATTTACTTTTACCAGATAAACTGTATAGCCACATAAGCAATGGCCTAAACAACAGTATTTAAATAATTATTTCCCTAGATAGATTTTGTAAGTATGTGTGTATATTACTTGAAACATAAAAAATATAAATATATAAAATATTAAAAAAATCCGAAATGCAGCAATTCCAAATTTTCATATTTTTTATTTTTCTTAAACTATATATACATACAGGATGATTATAATTAAAGTTATGATTTCAAAACGCTATAATTTTAAAACTACCCTTCAGAGTGATTTGATATTTTACCAGAGCAATCGTGAGGCAATGAAATTTTGTTTGGGTGAGGAAAAAGTAGTTCCAACATGTTCCTATAAATGACGCTGTCATGGTAATGTTAGGGAAAATGCCTAAATGGACTCATTAAACACAGGAATGTTGTTAGCAACACAATGGAATAGCAGGAAACAATAGACTTCAAGGGTTTACTACAATTTTTTTTTAGCAATGAGACAAGATTACGTGTTTACAGCGGAAACAGTCATAGTGAAAAGACAGAAAGGGGAGCTTCATAAAACAAATACTTCACGGATAATTAATGGCACATTTTGGAGCTTTTTTTTTTTTTTGGTTAAACGAAGTTTTATTGCCTCATGACTGCTCTGGTAAAATATCAAATCACTCTGATGGGTAGTTTTAAAATTATAGTGTTTTGAAATTGTAACTTTAATTATAATCACCCTGTATATATATATATATATATATATATATATATATATATATACATATATAAATGTACAGCATGTATTTTCTAAAATCTACACAGCTTGAGTAGTAAGTTTTTGCGACATTCTAAATTTTGTGGACTTTAGAGTAATTTCTTTAATTTTAAAATTTCATTACAGTAACAAATCATTATAAAACATCTTAAATGTCTCCTCTAGTTGCAAAACCGGCCCAACTTAATGAAATGGAAAATGTGTTTTTCAGTTTTAAATAAATGTTTCCCCCATCTGGAAACAAAAATCCATACAAAATTTGTCAATTTTCTGCATTACACACATTTGAAAATCACAATGTGCTATCCTAAGGCCAAGTAAGTTTCAAAACTACCCATCTCCATATCCACTAGTTTGAACTTCTGCTCTACGCAACTACAGCAGCCCACTTGTTGATTAGGTTAGTGTTACTGTGTTTTCTCTCGCCTATGACTGCTTTTTTCTTGATGCACACAAAGTTTCTAATAATTAAATTTTGTAATTCCTTAGACTATGGAGAAGTTTGTAGAAGATGTATCTTCTAATAAATCAAGGAAGAGGAGAAGAACTCTACAACATGAAAAAAGAACAAAGCCAAAATTCAAAGGTAATGTACAGTTACTTTGTAATTACATAACATTAATTAATAATTTAATATCATCATAGTTAGAATATTCTGATTAATTAACAATCATGATGATTCCATCATAATATATTATTAATTTAATAACATACCTATAATGATTCAACAGATTATAGCAATGAGTTTATGTATGTTTATTTACAATTCAAATGACTTCCTACTCTATTATAGAACAGCTCATGATTCATGAGTTTGGAACTATTTGCGATACATTTTCATAATATTCTAAAGTTATTTATTAGATTTTATTTTATTTGTTATTGATATCAGTTACTTTTTTTTTTTTATCAGATAAGAGAAATCAGTTATTTTTTAATAAAATTTAGTCGAACAAAACATTTTGTGTATTTAAAACCTTAAAAATCCAATATACACATTAAATTTAGCGAAAATTAAGTTCTGGTTTGTTGCAAATCCAGTTAACTCCAAAGTAAATTGCAAAGGTGGTCAAATCCAAAATAAAAACTTGAATAAACCCCTCCCTTATTTTGATTTTTCAAGCATACTGCCCTAACAACTATAAAATTAAAGAGTTTTCATTCCAATCTTACTTTGGCTCAGTGTGGTAAAAAAGGAATTTTTCCCAACAAATTTTATTTTTTGGAGATGGCTGATTTTGCAACTAGACAGCACATATGTTATAAAGATAGTGATGAAAAATGTATAATGACAGTCAGTAGAGGCTCTTATGGAGCATGTGACTGTGGAGCTTCAAATGCCCATATGCTGGAACAGATGAGCATTAGAACATCCCAAAGCAAAAACAAACTAATATAAAAAATATTTTTAGTTTTTAGTTAATTCTAGGATGAACTATATTATTTCTCGTTCCCCTTTAAATGTGCCCAAAGTAAAACTTTACAGAAATATCGACAGGGATGATATTATTATCTTGATTTAACACATTTTTTCACATTCTTGATTTAATTTGATTTAACACATTGACTCATTAATTTTTAATTGAATAGTTTAAGAGTAGTATATTTTAACTGTTAATCAGCAAATAAATATATAGTTTTCAGGATATGCAACAAACAAAAGTAGTGGTGGATCTAAGGAATGGGGGCTAGGGAGATAACCTCTACCCCCCCCCCCCCAAAAAAAAATAAAATAAAATAAATAAAAATAAAAATAAAATAAATAAATAATTGGCATCCACAAAACTTAAAATTAAAGGAAAACAACTTAAATTCACATTCGAATGATTGAATAACATTTTCAGTAAAGTTATTTTAAGTAATTATCTGTCATAGTTCAATAAGCATCAACAATCAAAAACCTCTTTAAAACTCTACCTCTATTTAAGGCCATCTCCTATAAGTATCAATTTTTCTCTCTCCTAAAATTTTCCTATTGGATTTAATACTAATTTACCTCAATTCAATGCTCATGTACAAATGTATATCTCTCTTAACATTTTGCGAGAGTATGGGTAGTAATATTGTTTAACTCTTGATATGAACTGACCAGTTTTCATATGTAACTTCTTTCAAAGAACCATCTTATTCAAGGTTATAGACAGAAAAAAATTTCAGGTGGTGGGAGTTCAAACTTTAGTACCTAATTTTGAGTGTTAAAACTGAAGTTTAATTCAAACATTTTCAACAAACCAGCAAATTTTCGGGGAGTGTTTTAGCCTCCTCACCCTTGGCTACAGCCTTGATCATATTGCCCTCCATTTATGAAATTATAGCAGATATTTCCTATATGTTGGTAGAGGAAAGATATGTTTAATAAGACTTTATAACTTTTAATGTGTATATTATATATGATATTCAGGCTTGGAAAAGTGAATTTTATCTTCTACCAATATTCAAGTAATAATTTCAAAAGCTTTTAATAGAGAAGTGTTGACTTTAAATAACAAAATTAAAATATTAAACATAGTTTAGATTAAAAATTACAAGCTAAAACTATTATTTTTACCAAGAGTTTTCAATGGGCTAAATAAAGACCTAACATTAATTCAGAAATGATGTTAAGCTGATCAATTTGATAAGGATATAAAAGTATTCTTAGAAAAAAAAAAAAAAAAAAATGCAAAAACAGCATTTAAAATTCAAACTAATATTAGTGATTATTACAAAGCAGTATAGGCAAATAATATACATTAGAATAATCGAATCCATTTCATTAATATTTTTTTTTGCCTGAATTATGATTTTCTGAACGACTTCTAGTGAAAGCGAGACTTCTCTAAAGGGCCTTTTTTTCTTACAGCATCATGGGTAGCTTTCTTAAGAAAGTTTTGCTGTATTTCTTTTCTCCCACTGTTGTTGTTGCTATGAATTTGCAAATTTAGCAATGTGTCTTTAAATTTCCACCTGTTATGAGCAAAAATTGTGAGCACCTTTTATCGATTAATTGCCGAATCAATCACTTAATTAGAGTGTTGGAGATAGAAAAGATACAGGTATGGTACTTTATGGTTAAAATGTACATTTATTAAAGTCATTTATTTAGATTATGTTTTATTTAGATTAACTTTGATTTTAAATGTTAGAATAGTCTAAAAAAAAAAAGAAAAAAAGTAACAAGATCTTAAGATATATGTTTGAAGATTCAGAATAAGTAGGCTGAAAGAGAGATTGCAAAAAAAAAAAGTTGCATATAGTCGCTAGTGTTACAAGCTCATAAAATAAGTTGAATTAACTTGGTTGCATTTTAATTTAAACTTGCAATTTTAGAGCCATTGTATTTAAAAAAAAAAAAAAAAAAAGATTTTATTTTTCTCATAATTAGGGTGATTCCATGGAAAACAGGACAATTATGTCCGGCACATGACAGCTATAGCTTCATAAAAAAATTCATAAATCTTCCACTGTTGTTGCTATGAATTTGCAAATTTAGCAATGTGTCTTTAAATTTCCACCTGTTACGAGCAAAAATTGTGAGCACCTTTTATCGATTAATTGCCGAATCAATCACTTAATTAGAGTGTTGGGGATGGAAAAAATTTTGTGCTTAAATAATCATAAAAACTTATATGATTTTTTAAGCACAATTTTTTCCCATTGTATTTTTTAATTATAATTTTTTAAAATGAAATTATAGCTGTCACGTGCCAGAGATAATTGTCCTGTTTTCCGTGGAATCACCTATTAAATAATATATATACACTATCTATCAAAATAAGTATTTGGACATTTTCAAATTTAAACTTTTTTTTTTTAAATAACTGCAAAAATTCTTTAGGAAATATCCTGAAACTTTAGAAGTATAAAAGAACATATATTTCAGCAAAAGTGTTGTGAAGAGAAAAAAGGGATCAGTAAAAAATTAAAACAAAAATCCAAAATTTTTTAGATCACCCTGTAAAAAATTATGCTTGAAATAAGTTTTAGCATAGCATGTGATTATGAGGCTATTATATATATTCAAAAACTTTGAAAAAAAAAATTGCCATTTTAATTATAACATGTAGAGTATCAGACCCAATGTTAAGCCATTTTTAGGAAACTTGGTACACTACATTAGACACAGCATAATGCAAAAATGTTAAATATCATAATGCAAAAATGTTAAATATCTTATGAACGTTATGAATGATTAAATGTTAAATATTTTACATGCTAAATTGACCAAGAGATTGGGATTTGATAAAGAACTAGTCATTTGGTATTCCCTTATCGCTTATTTTCTCTCAACGACAAAGGTCATTACCCCTACTTTAACACTGGACTCGTTCAGTCCGCATTTAAGTAGAGGATCCCATGGTCGCAAGAAATGTGGTTAAAGAATATCTCTGTGAATTATGAATATATGTAGTATCTCCAGAAAAATTTATTTAGATAATCAAAAGAAACCTCATAATCACATGCCATAGCCAGATTATATTTTATGGGGTGATCCAAAACATTTTGATTTTTGTTTAATTTTTTAATGGTCACTTTTTATTTTTGGAGAAAAACTTTTGCTGAAATGTATGAAGTATAACACGTTCTTTATACTTCCAAAGTTTCAAGATAATTCATAAAGAAATTTCCTAGATATTTCACTAATATCAGGGTCCACATTAGAGGGTGAGATTGTGAGAATCTTGCAATATTTTGCAAAATCCTTTCAAAAATGTATTTTAAGGGGGAGGGGGGTTCCCCAAATTTTTTTCACATTGTTCATTGAGTTTTTCATCACTTTTTTAACTTAACTGGGTAATGTATCAATTGCTTTGAAGCCTGTGTCTGTGTCATGTTATGTGAAGTAGTTTAAGACAGAACTACAAATCTATAGAACACTATTAGAACATTTACTTGACGATTCATACAAGACCGGAGAATACATTTTGAACAAACTCAAAACTAAACATCGAACACACAGTAGTAGTCGTAGTCATTACATCAGTGATTGCAGTATTTGCGGTAACGGGGGATTCAGTTGGTAAGTTGCAATCACACGACATCCCCCCAACCAAGTCTTTTAAAGTTTCTAGAGGTTGAGACGATCTGGTTTTTTAATCAATCGTCCACTTCTCGTCATTTTGAGTTCGTGTTCCACAATTGGCATTTTATCTCTGTACTTGTGGAGATTTGCAGAAGATTCTAACTGGCTTTCAGCTGGAACTGTTTCTTCTTTATCATACACTGCATCAGGACACCACAGAATTTCTTATTTAAATGGTTGCTGATCGTAATTAAGAACGACATGCTGACGATTTCGTCTGATGACATCTTTTCGAGGTGTTTCTATGATGTATGATATTGGAGCACCTGCCTTCAATTTTATAATAGCAGGTGTTTTCATATCTTTTATCCACACTTTGTCGCCAATGTTCAGGAGCTTCAATTCATGAGCTGAATGTTGCTTATCAAAATTACACTTGTCTTTGACTTTACCTCTTTTGTCGTTTTCAACGTGCTCTTTTAGGTTCGGCCACTTTGGCTTCAGTAGGGGAGGATAAACAGGAAGACTAATTTTAAGCCTCCTACCCATGCATAGTTGGGCTGGACTACTTCCTGTTGGGCCCGGAGTGTCTCTATATGTCAGAAGTCCAAGATGGGGATCATTTGATTTTTGCATGATGCTTTTTATGGTCTGTACCATTCGTTCAGCTTCTCCATTAGACTGTGGAAATCAGGGACTGCTTGTAACATGCTCAAATCCGTAGTCACGAGCAAACATTTTGAATTCCACGGAGCTGTATTGGGGCCCATTATCACTGACGACAACATTGGGAATGCCGTGACGGGCAAATATAGTTTTCATTTGTTCAATGACCTCTGCTGATGTAAGACTGGTTAGCGAGCATATTTCAGGATGTCTCGAGTAATAGTCAGTTACCAGAAGATATTTCTTTCCACTTAGTTCAAATAAATCTGTGGCTACTCTTTCCCAGGGAAGTGTGGGTGGAGTGGAGGGAATTAATGGTTCACAATGGTTGAGTTTAGTCTTTACACACTGGGAGCAGGAGTTCACCATTTCTTTGATCTGGCAAGAAATTCCAGGCCACCAAACAGATTGTTTGGTGCGTTCTCGACACTTGTGAATGCCGAGGTGTCCATCATGAATTCTAGACATAATATACTTTTGCAAGACTTTTGGAATGACTAATATTGAGCCTCTTAACAAGAGACCATTAGAGATGGTAAGTTAATCCTTAAACTTCCAGTACAGACATGCATTTGATGGAAGATTTACGTAGTTTGGCCAACCGGTTTTGCAGTATTCCATGACCAGCAAGCAAGAGGCATCTTTCAGGAGTTCAACTTTAATCTCTTGAAGTCATTCCTTTGAAAAGGGAATGGTCTTAATCACATATGAGACATAGGCTTCAATGTCTTGTTCAGTCAGCATATCTTTGCAATCAGATATTTCGTTTTCCGGACATCTTGAGAGAGTATCAGCAGTAGCTATTTTATCTCCAGGAACATACGAGATTTCATAATTAAATCACATCAGTCTGATTCTTTGGATCCGAGGAGGAAGATCTTCAATGCTCATTTTCCCAAGTAGTGGTTCTAGAGGTTTATGATCTGTTTCAAGCACGAATTTCAATCCAAGCAAATATTGTTGGAATCTTTCAGCAGCCCAAGTCGCTGCAAGAGCTTCTTTTTCAATTTGTGAGTAACGAGTTTCTGTTGGAGTAAGTGATCGGGAAGCATAGGCTACAGCACGGATTTCACCTGTTGGTTGTTTTTGCATCAGAACAGCCCCTAATCCGAAAGAAGAAGCATCTGCAGAAAAGACAGTATCATACTTGGCATTGTACTTAGCTAGACAAATGTCAGAACAAAGTATGCCCTTTATTTCTTTTAAGACTGCATCATGTACACTAGTCCACTGAAACACAACATTTTTATTTAAAAGAGCTCTCAGTGGTTCTGTTTTGGAAGAGAGATTCGGGAGAAATCTTGCTACATGATTCACCATACCAAGTATGCGTCTAACACCAGAGACATCATTTGGAGGAGAGAGATTTTTGATGGCACTGACATGACCAAGAAATTTCACTTGAGGAACAGAGAATATACATTTTTTGGAATTAAGAGTGACACCTGATTTAGCGAGCTTTTTCAGTACTAAAGTTAGCCTTTTGTCATGTTCTTCTTGGTTTTTACCAAATACAAGAGTATCATCTGTTTGATTGACGAGACCTGGTAAGCCTTCCAAAATCTTAGTCATCCTTTGCTGAAAATGTTCTGGAGCAGAGGTGATTCCAAATTGAAGCCTCATAAAACAGTAGCGGCCAAAGGGAGTGATGAATGTGGTTATTTCCTGTGAGTCCTTTGTCAAGGGAATCTAAAAGAATCCCATGTTAGCGTCAAGTTTGGAGAACAATCTTGCTTCACCGAGCAAACCGAGAGATTCTTTGATGGCTGGCATGACAGTTCTTTTACGATCAACAAATTTGTTTAACTTTGTTAAGTCAACACAAATTCTGATATCACCATTAGGCTTTTCCACCGGAACGAGTCCTGCACACCACTTGGTAGGCTTGTCGATACTTCTGATTACGCCCATTTGTTTCATGTGATGCAATTCAGCATGCCCACACAGGGGAATAGAAAGACGCCTGGCAACGCTTATGCTATATGGAACGGCATCAGGTTCCAAAACAATTTTGTATTCTTCCTTCATTCTTACCAGACCAGTGAATAAGGAGGGGAATTTTTTTACAATTTGTTGATTTCTGTCGTTTTTCCCCACCGAATTGACTATCTTAATGACGTTAAGTTCGGTGAGTGCCGAGTATCCTAGGAGAGGTTCGCACACATTTTCAACAACAAAGAGAGTTTGTTTTGAAGTATTATCCTTATACTTCAATATGGTTTTGAATTTACCATGCACTTTTAATCTCGAACCATCTGGTCCTTTAAGAATTTCATTAGCTTTCGACAAAGTCCTGGGAACACAGGGACGTATCCAGAGGGGGGGCTCTGGGGGCTCGAACCCCCCCCCCCCCGAAATTTTCTGAGTTAACTTTTTTCATGTTCTACAGACCAGAAAAAAAAAAAAAAAATGTAAAAAAATGAATTTTTTCTCCACAATATCTTTTTCTTGTTGTTAATTTGTTTGCTTGTGAAATCTTATTTATCAGCAATTTTCTGTCTTGTAAAGTCCAAATTACCGAAATGCATATTAGCATTTTGTAAAAAACACTAAAAAGAGAACTTTATGGTACTTATTGTAGAACACTGTAATGTGTCTCCTTTCTTTTAAACACTTCTCTTGCCAGAAATAGCGTTTTAATTCCTTGTGAGACAAAAGATTCGTCATTAACAA
Organism: Salticus scenicus; assembly: GCA_963930645.1. Classification (NCBI taxonomy): domain Eukaryota; kingdom Metazoa; phylum Arthropoda; class Arachnida; order Araneae; family Salticidae; genus Salticus; species Salticus scenicus. Next base: position 150,867,899 of record OZ005651.1, read on the forward strand.
AGATCACAGTTGCATATGGAACTTATGGTTTTGTCAGTTATGTACATAAAATACCTTCCATTCCGTAGTATACCTTTCTTCCTTCCTTTCTAACATAAAACAGCCAATATAAAGTCTACTTTACAGAAAGACATGTGCTGAAAGATAGTACTATCTAATCTTACTGAAAGCAAAAATGCCAGTAATCACATCATAGAGTACAGCATTCAGTATCATATTTGTAGAGAGGCAGAATTTCAGACGAATGTTCAGATTCCCAAATCAGACTGAGCTTTGACTGGACCAGACTAGTGGATATATGCGGTCCACAGGTTCTGTCAAAGAAATTCGGTATCAGTTTTCCTTGTTTTCCAAAAGGAAACCGAAGTGTTAAACCCACTTGCAGAAAAAGCCACCATCTGTTGCCATGTGTCATCAGCATCGTTCAAACTATTACACCACTACCGTCATCTGTCGCCATGCACCTATAACTAAATAACATTCACATAAGGAATCAATCAGAAGGATTACCACAACAAATATCTCAGGGAGAAAAATCAATCGCATGAGATTGTACAGCCCCAAGCAATACAACAATTATTGGTCAACAAAATGTTAGAAAAGTAATTGTAGCTCCCTGCGTTCGAAAGAAGAAGTAAGGTATTGTACCTACATTGGTATAAACCACAGTTCGCACCCTAGGTCAAGTGAAAGGGAAGAGGGAAAACTTTAATATATATATATATATATATATATATATACATACATAATGTTGGAGCTAAGGCTCCCTGAGTTCGACAAACATCTGAAGAGATCTAAGATGGTCATAAAACAAAAGTGGGTGTGAGCTGCGATGCAAGTAAAATAAGTGGCTGTGCTATCTACTGCCCTGACAGGCCTTAAAAAACCAACATGTTATGTAAACATTTTTGTTACGATAGTCACAAAGCAGACATATCTGAGTCTGATGTAGAACGTGATGATGTGCCATCGCTTCACCGTTCACTTTTCAAAGGATAACCAATAATGACGTGCAGCCACAGTTGAAGATACGCTAGATAGTTCGATATGTACGCCATGCCAGAAGATTTTTAGCAACTACAATGCATATAACCATGGCCCCAGGGTCTGCAGAAGACACAATAAATGGTAAACCATATAAGAAGACCTCAATGTGTTCCCTAAACATAGACATGTAATATGTCTAGGTTTAGTGGACGCTAGCACACAGGTCCTCATGTTTCTAATAATATGACCTAAAGCAAGCAATATTATCTAATTAGAAAACCACATATATATATATTATTTTCTTCTACACACAAAAACAAGAGAAAAAAGTATTGGAATCAGAAACTTTTAGATTTCCAGTTTTCAATGTATTTACATGTTTTTAGATGCATTGAACACCATAAGACTATTTTTTGGACACTTAGACATAAATTTTTTGATTAGATTTTTGGGTATATCACCAGCAGATAGCGTAGTTGCACTAGATTTCCCTTTTTATGGAAAAGATACATCTTGGCTGTATTAAAAAGAAGCTATAGCTAAAAAAAAAAACAAAAAGTATTTGAAACATGGTTGTGCATGGCACATAAATCTTGTACCACTGAATTATGACGTCCGCCAGTTTTTGGTATGTTAAATTTGAATGAACTTAACATTGCACTAAAGCTAGACAGACGGCATAGCAACGGTCTAGAATTCATTTCTAGGGTAATCCGGAATCGTACCATCACAATTTAAAACCTCCACGGAGAAAATGTTTCCCCAATTTCAGTATACCCGAGCTATTACATTTACAAAACATGGAGGACACAACGGATTTTACGTGCAACTGATACCATTAATCTACATGACAGTATTTGGTTGGCTCCAGTATCGATCACTCAATCCTTCAATCACGAGCTTGACTCCTTATTAACCGGACTACCGTGAGTCCAGTTTTTGGTGATATTCTCCGTTTGTCAGTGGTTTACAACATCACGGATTAAAGAACTCTCTAGTAGAGACTTGTGCATTTGAAAGACTAGTTCCACCAGTTTTAGGCCCAAGGCACTTTTTAGAATTATTATCATCATTAAATATTTTCTTGCCATTTCCGATTTTAGGAACATTAATTCCATTGTTTACCGACATGCGGCGTTGTAACTGATCTTATTTATAGCACATAACCATTTTACTATGCCTAGATAAGAAGCTTAAAGTAATAATTTATATATATTTTTAAAGTAAAGGTGATTGGGGGAGGGGGGGGGGGGCAAACTTTAGCGCACACACTCTGCGGGTGCACGACCAACATCTTAGTGAAAGTTGGGCTCCCTCCGAAATTTTTTTCTGGATACGCCCTTGTGGGAACACCTGGTGTTTCGGGATGAACAATGGACACGGCCGCACCAGAGTCAACTTTAAATTTCACACAAGAGTAGTTAAATTCAATGTTTGCATGCAGAGAGTTTTTTGACGCCGAGGTAATGCCACCAACAGTGTACACTGAGGACGAATTTTCGTCATGCACTGAAGAAACAAATTTTTTCTTTGATAAGCACACCTTAACAAAATGGCTACGCTTATTACAGCCTCTACAAAAAGCATTTTTTGGCCGGACATTAAGTTCGAGAATGTGAATTACCACCACAAAAATGACAATTTCCCGTACCTTTGTTCTGCCAGATTAAAAAGAGAAGTGGCAAATTGATTCAGAGTTTCGCCGACTTGCTTTTTATGGAGATTGAATTTCGCTGACTCGTATGACACTGTGCTGGATGACAAAATGAGAATCGAACTTTGACTTTACAACATCATATTTGTCTTCGTCATCTGTCGATAGTTCAAAAGAGGCCAGTATTTTTCTAGCTTCGCATCCCATAGTATAGAGAAGAGTTCATACCTGTGTTATTTCAGGTTTTGCATTGAGTCCGGAAGCATATCAAAAGTCTTCGAATTCTTGTATCCATTCGGGCCGATCTGCTGAGTTTTGAAAATTAAATGGTGAAGGGACCTTTAAAGGTATTTGAGTAGAATCTGCAGCCATAATGAAGTTGTTTGAGAGAAGATTCCAATTTTTAACAGCAACAGAGCCCTTTTTTTTTTGGTCCGCTTTTGATTTACGTATGAAGAGTTCTAAAGCAGAAAATATTTAAGAAATTTTTACCGAAAACACTACCTGACACCATGTCGTGTTATGTGAAGTAGTTTAAAAGAGAACTACAAATCTATAGAACACTATTAGAACATTTACTTGACGATTCATACAAGACCAGAGAAAACATTTTGAACAAACTCAAAACTAAACATTGAACACATAGTAGTAGTCGTAGTCATTACATCAGTGATCGCAGTATCTGCGATAACGAGGGATTCAGTTGGTAAGTTGCAATCACCTGTAGTCACTGTTTTCAACTTTCTAGAGTTTCATGATAAAAAAAAAAGAAAAAAAAAAAAGAGTGGAACTATCATGTAATTATTTCAAAATACTTCTTAATTGTAAATATTTGTTAAGAGAATATATGAAGTGCAAACAACTACAACATGTGAAGACTAAATATTGCATATATGTTAAATAATTTTGGTTATTCTAGTTACCACACTTCTGTCAAGCTCTCTTTGAGTATTCAAAATCAAATTGAAAATAAGTTTTGAAACAGATTAAGTGATAATTTGAACAATACCTTCTGCATTTCTGATGAAAATTTAGATTGTGAATATTGAAGCAGTATCAGACCTTAGTCACCAAAAGGGAAGGAAAAAAGAATAATAATAAATTTCTATTTTTAACATTTACTTATGATTTTTTTTGTTTATTGTAATTGCTTAATTTGCATTTGTAATTCTCCAAAATGAAAATTGCAAAATCTAAATTATGTAGTAATTTTTCACTTAAATTTGAAAAATCCCACTTATTTTTTGTTAGAGTGGGGGAAATCCAACTCAATACATTTTTTTTTTTTTTTTTAATGTGAACCCTGTAATATTATATTCTAAATTTGTAAATGTCTAAATACTTATTGGTAGATAGAGTGTGTATATTTACAACTGTACACACACACAATACAGGGTGGCTGAAAAGCTTGGGTAATTGGATTTGTACGGTTTTTTGTCATTATCATTGTGGTTTTACATCGCTTTGAACAATTTTATTGGATTCCTCATGTAATTTTAATCCAAGAAATGTTTAATTAATTATTATTTTTTTTTTCCAGATCTGTTTACATTATCAATTGTGAAAATGAATGTACAGTCGGTAACAAAAGTGTCCGAACACTAGCACAAATTCCTATGTAAAAAAAGTACACTTCATATGATTTTGTTAAATAAATCCTTGTCGAATCCTGTTCTTAGTGTAAGAACATGATTCGATAAGGATTTAGTTAACAAAACTCTATTAAGTGTACTTTTTTTACATAGGAATTTTTGCTAGTGTTCGGACACTTTTGTTACCGACTGTATCTCTGTTGTCAAACTGCACTAGACGGGAATGAAGAAGGCCGACATTGTTCAAACAACTGGTTTTAAGCAGAAGACCGTCTACAAGATCATGAAATGCTTCAAAGAGACAGGTGGGACTGTGTACAATCCTCAGAGTGGTCGTCCAATCACTGCCACCACTCCGGAGAACATCAACAAGGTGTGATGCCAGATTTGTCAAAATTCAGAGCTGTCGATGTGCAAAATGGCCACATAGCTCGGAATCAGCACAGAATGCATTCAAAACATTGTCAAGAGAAAGCTGGAACTTTGCAGTTACAAGATTTGCCCACATCCACTTCCTTAATGAGGCTATGAAGGAGAAGTGGCTGAAGAACTGCAGCAAAATTCTTCAGCTGGTCACTTGAATAAGGTGCTCTTCACAGATGAGAAGATTTTCCCTGTTGAGTCGTTCCATAATTGCCGTCAGCTACTCAAAAAAGGTCAGCAGAAACCATTGGCCGTAGCCATTTCCGGGCCTCTGTGATGGCGTGGGGAGGAATCTGCTAAACAGAATTTTCATATGTGAGGTCAAAATAATAATAACTCAGGGATTAATCCAGGTTTTTGAAAATGGTACTCCATTTGTGAATTTTGTAAATAACTTGTGAAAAAAAAAATTAATTAGTTTGTGAAAATTAAAAATGCCTCTTGAACAAATAACCGAAATGCACAAAGCAATTTATAGAATTTTAAAATACTAATAAAAATAGAAAAGTCATAAAATTATTATAGTTATGTCGATTGGGATAAATTGTAGCTATCTAAAATGGAAATTATTTATGATTTGTTTGCAAAATATATGAGTATGCATATTATGTGACATATCAAACCATCTAAGATATAATATAGTATAGACCTGTTTCAAAAGTCAAATTTAGAGGTTACAAAAAACAAAAGATAAATACGTTTTTGCTAATAAGCAAATAATATTCAACTTACCAAATACTATAACATTATATATCTTCTTCCTCTTCTCATTTTGTGTCACATTGACAATAATTTTTAAGTAACAGCTCAGAAGGAAAAGCTAAATGGCCAGTTTCAGGGTATTTCGGATAATGGATTATTTAGTTTTTTTTTTTTTTTTTCAAGCAATAAGAACATTTTGAAGACTTTATAATATACCTAAAAGTAAAGATTTAATATTTTTGCATATAAATTGAATTTATCTTCCCTGAAGTTGAAATTTAATGTTCTAAACCTTTTTATTCTCCGGAGTGATGCTGCTAGGCTTTCAAAATCCTGGGTCCCCATATAAATGAATTTAAATTTATATATTATGAAGATATAAATTAAAATTATCTTACTGTAGTTAAAAAATAGTTTTTTTAAAATGAATTTTTAATCAGCTTTTTTTGAGATTATCTTAAAAACTTAAAACTATTATGTAAGAGGTTGTTGCTGTTAAGAAACAACTGAAAACATTTAGCTCAATGTGTTCTGGAACCAGAAAGGAAAAATGAATAAGAGAAAGTATTGTATAATAGCTATATATATTTATTTAAAACATTTTATTTTCGGTGATATAAAATGCCATTTAAAAAAAAAAAAAAAACCTTGAAATTATCAGCATTAATATAAGAAAATAAGAAATAAATTAAAAAAAGAGAGAGAGAGAGAGAGAGAGAGAGAGAGAGATTTTCTTTCCTTCTCTCTCTTTTTTTTTTTTTTTTTTTTTTTTTTAAATCTTATCACTAAGAATGGACTTTGTGAAAGTACTGCATAGCCGAAAATTGATTTTGTGAAAGTACCGCATTGCCGAAAATTAATTTTGTGAAGGTACCGCATCGTCGAAAATTGAATTTGTTAAGATGCTGCAAAGCGGCACTAAATTTGTTCTGGATTAACCACTGTAAATTAAATATGTAGAATTCAATTTTGTCACAAGAAATTAATAATATAAATAAATAAATACACTGGTGATTATACGATTTGAATTAATGGATTATGATGACACTTTTAATTTCTTGGTGACATTTAGACTTCAAAACATATAAATATCTTAAAGTAAAGATGAAGCCATTTGTTTTAAATATTTTGTAAACCAATACCCAGTAATCTGAACTGAGAAAGAAGTAAATTTGGAAATACATGGGTAAAAATTGATTGCTAGGCAGCCATAAACCGACTTCTTATATACATTACTTCATTCTCAATAGATTTGGTGGCTTAAATTACTTATTTACTGAAAATTATGCACTTGTTCTTATCAATCAAAATTGGTCAACAATTATGCTAGTTTTATATAGTTTCCATTATTTAATTTATAAACTTGTAGAAGTACTCTGAAATCCCAAGCAATTAATTCTTAAGATTTTAATCATTGAAATACTGCAAACAAGCAAATTTTTTCATACTTAAATTATACGAAAAAAATATTTATACTACTATTTACATGGAAGATTTGAAACAATTATAAATTTTATACTAAAACAAATTTTAGCTGCCTTGTTTTCTGAACTGTTTTTCAAAAATATTTCACTTTGTTCTTCATTTATTTAAAAATTTTCCAATTCTGTTGCTCTAGACCAGGCCTGTCCGGCCCAAAACACTTGGTGGGTCGCATTGTAAACCTATTTTATTCATTCAGGCCGTACCGTATGTACAGTCATAAAAAAGCCCCACCCCCTCTCCTTTCCCGACTAATTTTGCCGTAAATTCATGTTGAGACATGCAGCTGGTGCCGATCGATTAGTAATAAGGCCTAGTTTAGAACGGTTTAGTTACTTTGCTTAAATTGACTTTGCTTAGTCTGCATGTTAAAACTGACATCAACTTCGTTTTATCAAAGGTAACCCCCAATTTCGGCAAGCTTTTTGGAATATTTGGATCAAATCAGCCCTGAAAATGGTATAGTTTATATGTTTCTCTCATTTTTTCACAGAGTTATAATTTGTTAAAATATGGAGATGGTAATGATAAATGAATGTAATAACATAACATTAATTCATGCCTTCCCAAAAAGTTAATGTATTAAAATTTCATTTCCTTTTTTACGTTAGAATACTAAATGAAATAAGCCAAATATATATTCCATGCATATTTTTGATTAAAAAACATATTTTAAACTATGAAAATTATTAATAATTTCATATTTCAAAAAATTATGAGTTATGACCTACATTAATTTTTGAGCGAATAGAATGGGTATCATCAAAAATATGGGTTTCTAAATTTATTGCTCATTCCTATCGTTATTTTTCGAATTACAGTGATATTTCAATATTTATTGCTCTTAGGGGGCTGTCACTTGTTATCATTTGTGTCATAGGAACCATTTATGTCATATCACTTTGCTTGCACATGATTTAAAATAGTTATTCAAGTAAGTTTAAACGTACACATCATTTCTTAATTAGCATTACTTTACTTTATGTTATATTTAAAAATTTATACTTATTTTCTGATTATTATCTGAAGGGATATAATACTTTTCTCTGTGATATCTTGATTTAATTTTTTTTTAAATATAAAGATTTACGCCTGATCAATTTTTGCTTGTAATTCTATGAAGATTTCATATAAGAAATACAAACTATACCTTTTTCCGAACCGCCTTGACCTCAGAAATTCGAATGGGTGTTAATATTCAGAAAAAAAAAAAAGTTTGTGCAAGTTTTAATATGTAGATGACACCCTAAACAAAATTTAGCATTTGAATTAAAAACTCGATATAATTACCAATCGTCAGGCATCAGCTGCTGGTTTCTACGATATTTTACGGCGAAATTAGTCGAGGAAGGAAATTATTGTTTTATGACTGTACATATGCATATGTGCATATAGGTTTGTGAGTATATGATTCATGTATGGATATACTTTTTACAGGGAATAGCAGGGTGAAAATTTGCAGCAGAATTCATTAATTTATTTTCATTCATAAATTAACAATAGAATCGCGGAAAATTTATGACTATATATATTAAAACTATAATAAAAATAATGAATAACAGATCTAAAAATATTTCATTACAACAATTCTTTAGCTACCATAATCGTTGAAAGGTATTATCACTTCGAAAAGTCAGAACATATTTTTTAATTTTTGATCTGTTAACCAAAGTTGTCAGACTTTAAATATCGTCAGTCTCCTCGCGGGCCGCAAGAAACTACGAGGTGGGCCACATGCGGCCCGCAGGCTGGCCACCCCTGATCTAGACAAATGCCCTGGTTGCCCCCCTCTAGATCAGACCCTGATAAAGAAAAGACTTGTAAAACAGAAAATAAAATACATTACCCTTGGTAAACTGGAAAGCTCATTAGCATCTGTAAGGTACAGATAAAACCAGTATTGCTGATGATGGCAATAGTAAAAAGAAACTAAGTTAAGTCCATGACTAGCACCATTGTCTAGACCACATTTGCTAATAAGAAGTGACTGATATTCAGATGATATTGAAGGATATGTCCATGTCCATAAGATATCATTATTAGAATCTTTTTCTGAAACAAAATACAAAAGAATTAGTAATATAAAATATGATTAGTAAATATTATTGATATTAAACATAGAAATGCCAATATAGGTCGGCACTTAAGATATATATATAGAGAGGATTCTGGCAGTAACGGAAGGGCACTTTATACCAGGGTTGGCAAAGTGGGCCGAGCCCAGAAAAACCCACCCGGGTTTTTCTGGGCGGGCCCACCAACAAAAACCCACTGGGTTTTTGCAAATAAGCGGGTTTTTGTTAAAAATTATTTATAATTTACAAATCCCATCTATAAAGTATAGAAAACACCTTACCTTTAAAGAAAAAACTCTTATTTTTATTTTCTAGAAAATAGTATTAACCATAAAAAGTAACTACAGTTATAAATATAATAAAAGCAAGTTTATATTCTATAATTGATTCAATTTTCCTTTTCCTGTAAAACCGAACGATATTTTTTTTTTAACAGCGGACATAAATTTTGTCCAGAATCAATATTTAACTAATTAAATTGTTTAGTTTGAAAACTTTATAATAATTTTATTTTAATTTTAGTACCAACATAATTATAAATCTAACAAAATAAAATTTTCTTCTATAACCGTTTCAACTATTAAAATACTTAAAAAAAAAAAAAAAGGATAAAGCAGTGCAACTTATTTTTATAATTAAAACTAGTTAGCATAACTGGACTCTGCTCAGTTCCCCATCATATAATATATGTTCTCATAAATTTCTAGTACAGGACATTCTCTTAACATGATTATCATGTTAAGAGAAATGAATCTGTACAAACACTTGACACAGAGACAGAATGAAATCCCCACCTAATAGGCCATCCACCGTTCACTTTGATATATTTATCTTATTCTAATCTATTAATTTATTTTATTAGGATCAATTTCGTAGTTTCGTTTTCATGCTACTATTTCCAATGCAACAATCCTCAAAATGCATATTTATATGGGATATCCCCCCATTTTACTATGTTGATAAAATCTTAAATTATGAGTAACTTGCAAAATTTTCCTATTAGAATATTTGTAGTCAATTATGTTCAAACAAGTATCATAAATGTTATTTTGAAGTTGTCTGCTATATTTATGATCCTCAAAATGGACATTTATGCTCAATTTTGCCCTATTCTGCCATTTTAAGTAAATTATAAATAATTTACGAATTTTTTTAATTGAAAAATGTATACTCTATGATATTCATGTCAGTACCCTAAATAATATTTCAAAACTGGTCTGACATCTTTACGATGAAAATGTTCCTCAAAATTGACATTTATGTGAAATTTTGCCCTATACTGCCATGCTAAGAAATTCGTAAATTTCCAGTAACTTGCGAAATTTTCAAAGTAGCATGTTTCTAGTTACTGATGTTCATTCCAACATCAAAACTCATATATTAAAACTGGTATCATATTTTTTCAGTAAAAATTTTCCATTTAATACACGTTTAAGTAAAATTTTGCCCTATTCTCCCATGTTAAGAAAAGCATACATTTTTAATAACTTACGATGTTTTTTAATTCGAATGTTGCAAATGAATAGGGTTCTTGCCAGTGTCGAAAATAATATTTTAAAACTGATCTGACTTCTCTGTGACAATTTGTTCTTGAGATATCATGTACACAGACTAACGGACTAACAAACTAACACACACCTTACAAGTTTTGTCATTTTTCGGATTCCTCACACATGAAAACATGTAAAAAAGTAAAAAAACCGAGTCGAAAATTTTCACGATTACCTAAGTTCTCCATCTATAGCATGATGGGGAACTAAAAAATTTAAATGATATGTATTGTATTTAAGAATTTAAATTCTTTTATTTTATCAGTTATTGTCATTAAAAATATTTATTTTGAATAAACATACATTAAAATAAAATATAGCTTAATCTTACTAATTAACACTATTTTAATATTAGAATCAAACCAATTTTTATTTCTAAGATAAATATTAGATTAATTATTAATTAGTAGTTTAATATAATTAGGTGTATTTCAACTAACATGCTAAATAACATATCTAACATTGCAATGCAAATGTATTCAAACAAAAACCCACAAAAGCCCAGAAAAACCCACAAATGCCCAGAAAAACCCGCAAAAACCCAGAAAAACCCAAGTGGGTTGGGTTTTTCTAGAAAAACCCGGGTTTTTGCCAACCCTGCTTTATACAACAAAACAAATACATTTGATGTTCTGTCCAATAAAAAATTAATGAAATAATTACAAGATAAAAAGAACTTTTTATATACCACATAAATTTTTTTTTTTTTTTTGTTGAATCAAATAAACTTGACAACTCTATGTATCAGGGTTGGGTTTTTGACATGACAAGGGTTTAAACCATCAAAAACCTGTATTGTCAAAACTCAAAATCTATAAAGCTGGAATCTGGTTAGAAATAGGATTTAGTAATACTTGCCATAAAGAAGAGAATATCTAAATATTATGCTGTTTATAAATTAACAAATCTTAAAACAATTTGTAGATAATTTATAAAACTTTAGGTAAATATGCTAGTTTATAACCTAAGAAATATATACAAAGTATGCGTAGACATGTTTTGTATGTTTATGCTTATTTTTATTAATATTTATGAAATTCTAAAATTCCAAAGTTACTTATGAATTTTAACATAAGCCATGAAAACACAGGAATACTGGATTTTTTTTTTTTCTTTAAGTAAAACAAATATATGTGGGCAGTAAATTAATATGAATTTGAAAATAATTATATTTATAATCTATATTTATTACATTTATCATTTATTAATAAATTTTTATCAATTTATATTGATTGTATAAATATTTGTACCTGTTTATAGCTTGGACTATTGGTGTTTGGGGAGTGAGGCTGATTGACTACTCTAGGATCTTAGGCCTAGGGAGTGTGCCCTCCGTAGGAGCCTTTCTAAAGGGTCCTAGTCCGTATTTATGTAAGTTTTGGAGAAAATCATGAAAAACTCTGAATGGCTAGGCCGACGGGCACACCCTGGGATCGAACCCGGCACACCTCACGTCTACCAGCTTTGAGCTTAGAACCACTTGGCCGCTGGTGGGCCCTACAGCTTAGAATAATAAATTTTTAAAAAATTTGTATGAGTAAATGTTGTAATAACAGAATCGAGTCTTTTAATTGATAGGGCTGCTTTTATTTTCATAGCCCATATGAAATAATTATTACCGTTTAACTCCGGTATATTTATTCTTTCCATTCTTTTCTTTTGGAGTAATTATTTCAGCAATTTTGATTTCAAGAATTTCCTAGACAACCACGCTCTGCTACCATTTGATGTAATATGAGTTCCATTAAAACGAAATTCTTGAATATATATATATCTGACATTTATTGTAGACGATAAACAAGACGATTTACATTACACACATTCAAAATAAGTAGAATTAAAATAGTATTTAAGTGTACATTTACTTCATACATTTTTAGTTTTTTAACCACACAGGTAATAATGGCCACCAAGGCCGGTGCACACAGCTACATTCCTTTTTCAACTCTGGCGTGCCTCGCCGGGAGCAGTTGGAGAGCTCTCTTTCACGCGCATGCGCAATTAAAGGCGCATATGTTTTATTTATTAAAATGAATCGTTCGCTACTCCAACAGTAAATATTAAATTTGTTACAATTTATACATGTCCAGAAAGCATTCATATTTCTCTTGTCTCACAGTAATTATAAGAATTTTAAACGCAATTCAAGCTTGTTTAACATTCAGAATTATTGCTTTTTCTTAAAAACTTGCAACATCAGCAGTCATTAAAAAAAAAAAAAGTTGTATTTTTCTATAAAATATTTAAATACAAAATATTAGGCTATGCATTTTTATTTTACTGGTTAAATACATAATACTATAAAAATTTAAATGTACAATGTTGTATTGCAAATAAAATGATTTATCAATCAAAATGATCTATCAATGATTTATAAATCATGAATTTTTAGAAGCCTAAAGTTTTGTTTTTATATTAATCAAAATGTTATAATCATGTTTCGCCAGAAACATTATATGTTTAACTTTTAAAACATACTTATAAATAATATCTTATTAAAAACAACTATATTTTTAAAGTATCACATGACTAAGTTTAACATATACTATATTAAGCATAGTTATAAATAAATTTCGTAGTAATATACAGGGTTCCCCTTTGAGCCTTTGAGAAGGGCGTCGCGCCCTGCCTGCCCTTTAAATTTTTATAAGCGCCCTAACTGCCCTTTAAAGTACAAAAATGCGCCCTTCTTGCTCCCAAATTTAACCACCACGACCCAAAATAGCGCATTTTTTCTCCTTTTTAAATATTCTTAGTGCTTTATTAATACAAATTTTCTTTCTAGAAGCTTTTTCACTTTTCTGTGTGTTCTACTTATTGCAAAAGCGAGTTGACACTTAGCAGGTGTATAAACTATTTATCAGCGTTAAACATAGTTGCCGTCGAACTTCGTTAAATGACCCTGCAGCCTGCTGGCTATAAGGGTGGGGTGGGGAACAGACAAATAAGTGCCTCCCCGGTGTTAGCAAAAAAAGAACGGGAAAATATGGAAGATATTGCTCTTTTCTTATATTCCAATAATCCTTTTGCATCATAAATCATGTTTTTTTTTTTTTTAATCTTTAAAATCACGTTAACAAAAATAGCAAATCTAATTACTTTTATGATCTAGCTGAAGAACCACAAAAATCATCGTTAAGTTCAATCTCATAAATAAGTAAAAAAAAAAAAAAAAAAAAAAAAATGACTCAGGAAAGAGAAGTGTTTGTTTACATTAGATGAAAAACCACAATCAATTAGAATGAAAAGGAAATCTAAATTGTGCAGTGCTTTGGTTTTTATTTACACGATAACCACAGACAAGGATATTCTTTTTATCTGTGACAATAACAAAAGTTCATTTATTTTAATGATGTTTTGAAATTTGTGTAAAAATGCTCTCGCATTTCGCTAATTAGTCACAAAATTATTACAAATATCACAAATCATTAAAAAAAAAAAAAAAAAAAAAACTAATTACATCGATTAGCGTAAAATTAAAGCCTATCTTAGGTATTGCTATTAAACATAAATTTTGATAATTAACGGCAAAATGATTAAATACTTCCGCTATCGGCTAAAAAAAATATTGTGAATTTAGAAAGTCAGCTTTTTATAAAAGTACGGATTTTATTAACATCGGAATAATAAAGTATTTCATAAATAGTTGCAATTAAACGTAAATTTTCGAAAGTTAGCGGTGAAATCGAAATGATCCTGTATTTCCGAAATCGGCTGCAAAATTACTGCATATTTTGAGATTAAACTATAAAAAAAACGCAAATTTTATCGATTAATGACGCAATAAATAATTATTTGGAAATTTAGCTTTGAAAACAATGTGATTTTAATCTTAGCAGCAAAATAATAGAGTATTTCGATTCTTACAGTTTCCTTTTTACTTTCTTCTATACTTAATAGAAGAAAGTACTGGATTCGTAAAAATTTTCGACTTCCGGTTTTCGACGGATTTGCACGTTTTGAGAGGTCTAGAACATGATTTGACCATTTTTAGACAATGTCTGTCTGTGTGTGTATGTGTGATAAAAATTTTGTGGCAACTGTATCTCTGGAACTACAGCTCAGAATTGTATATAAATTTATATGTCGATACACCTTGACCAAAATTAGTACCTATCAACTTCTGGTGAAAATCGCTCAACAGGTGGCGCTGCTATACAGCGATTTCCGAAATTTAAAGGAGGCTATATCTCAGGTTCTATTGCATATAATCGAACAAAACTTGATTTTTAAGGTCTTTATGAGACATTATGATGATTCAATGTAAATATTTATCGGCCAACAGGTGGCGCTGCTATACATCAATTTCTGCAATTTATGGGAAGACTATATTTCAGGAACTACTGCACAAAATTGCATATAAATTTATATGTAGATGCACCTTGACATAAATTAGTATCTATCAACTTTTAGTGTCAACCACTCAACAGGTAGCGCTGCTGCACAGTGTTTTCTGCAATTTAAGGAAAGGCTATATCTCAGGTTCTATTGTGTATAATCAAACAAAACTTGACATGTGCAAAGGCCATTATGAGACATTATGCTGATTCAAATTGGATGCTTTCAACCAATAGATGGCGCTGCTACACTGGAAATTTCTTCGATAATGGGAAGGCTATATCTCAGTTTGTATGGCATATAACTGTACAAAATGTGATATGTGAGATACTCATTATAAAAGCATATTTTTAAGATGTTATTTATAGACAATAAAACTTTCTCTGGATATTTAGTGTTAGCTTTCTCTAAGATGAAAATCATTTGCATTCATCATGTTAGATAACTTTAATAAATAATAGTTTTAATAAATTATTTGCCCTTAGTGAATTTGTATAGGAAAATATAGAAGAAAGTCTTGTAGTGACCACAACATACTATCCCCCCCCTCCCCCACAAAATAAATATATTAACCTGTGATACTCCTTGATGGTTAGATAATGCAGAGTTCAAAATTTAGCAACCTCTGATTTTCATGCTAGTTATTTTGTTTTTATAGAAACTTCTCATTTTGGGTGTTAAATTTGCCTTATATGTATAAGAACTTTATACATTTAACTCATTATAGGTACAAATTAAGTACTTTTAATAGTAACCTATATAAATATTCCCTCCTCCATTATTCATTCTACAGCCAAGTAGTAACAGTTTCCAGGGATTTTGCATGTTGGGTAGTTTCATCCCTAATAGTTGTAGGAGCTACATTTTTAGAGATCAAATTTCAAAAGAATATTTCATTTACCATTATTGAAATCCAGCAAACAAAGTGAGTAAATTCCAAGGATATATTAAATTTACTAACTGATTGTAACATTACAAATTAGCAATAATACATAAAAAATTGGAAACTATTAAAAAAAATATCATTAATTAATTAAATCGAACTTTTTATCAAACTATTTGATTAGAATGTTTAATATTTTTCTTTAATAATCACTAAAAAAGGTCTTTGGTTTTTATCTTAAGAAATTTGCAAAAATCTTATTAAAGATAATTTTTATTATAGTTCTTTACTTTCATTTCAACATTTATAAGATTTTCAAGAGCTTTTTACATATTTTTCAGGAAGCAATTTTAATACTTTTTATTAGGTTTAATAGAACTATAGTTAAAGATAAAAGAATGTGAAAAAATAAATTTATTTATCTAATTTTTGCTGACTAATTTGTACATTTAGTGTGTGTGTGTGTGGGTGGGTGGGTGGTGGTGGGGGGGGGAATTGCTGATTGCTTAGCAACTGCATTTATAAATATAATAAAATTGTTTGTAATTTTGGAGGCTATTTTTTGCGAAGCGATATGCCCTTTTTATAAAATGTGCCCTTTTTCATTCTCCACAAATGTGCCCTCTTTTTATAGCACCCTCCTGCCCCTTTTTCCTTGGTAGCAGCACCCTGCCCTTTTTCAAACCTAGGGGGAACTCTGAATATATAAAAGTATCACAGCAGATTTTGAATGAACATAGAAATAATTCATAATAAAATTTTAAAAGCCTAAAGTTCTGTTTTTTACATTAATCAAAATGTTGTAACAATGTGTTTTTCAAAGAACATCAATCTAGTTACTTTTCAAAAAAACTTTATAAACTATATTTTGTTAAACTAAGTTTTTATATGACAATTATAAATATAGGTTTTTGACATGACGGTTTTAACCGTGGTTTAAACCATCAAAAACTGTCACGTGTCAAAAACCTGCCAACCCTGCTATGTATTAAAAAATACTTTTTTGATGAATTATCCCATCAACTTGAAAGAAAATGATCAAATGTATAATAAAGAAAGCAATTATGAAAAAAAAAGTTTCAAGCATTTATTAATTTTTGGTTTTAATTTTGCACAAAATAACTTAATAAAAAATTAATTAAATTCAAAATTGTAATAAAATACTGAACAGAATGAAATTAGAGTTCATTTTACTTTTATTCCTCAGTTTAGACCAAACTAAACATTAAGAATGTGAAGGTAATTCAATTTTTAATTAATTATAATTAATCACTATTAGTTTGTAATAAGTTTTTGTCTAGTCTAAAACTGTTCTATTTTGAAATAAAACTTAAAATTGAAACCCAATAGTTAGAGCTCAAGATTCACTGTTGCCACTCGCCACATGGTGACCTAATTTGAAAAAGTGGCGATCCAAAAAAAATCGCTGTAATCACCAATTAAACATGTGATTTTTCCGCAAGTTCGCAGAAATTCACAATTTTTTTTTCCCTAATTCGGGGAATTTTGTGAATTAATTTCTTCTGCTTTTAAAAAGGCGTGGATATCATTCGTTTTACAAAACGAAGCCCTATTAATGATCGGCGATTAAATTCGCTACAAGTGCCTCCCAATTCCCAATCTTTCTCCATCCACAACATAAACCCCAATATTCATTTTAAATTTGCTTAATGAGATTCTAGAACCTATAAAGAAATAGAATTGTTAAATATTTCTTGCTCATGTAATTATTTTTTTCCCCTCCCTCCATTTTCTTATCTCCAAGTAGCGATCGGCGATCAAATGTTCTGCAGAATTCTTTTGTTTCCCAATCCACAACATAAATGTCAATGCTCATTTTAAACTTGCTTGTTATAGATTCTAGAAGTAGAATGGAAAGAGTTTAATATTTCTTATTCATGTAATCACTTTTTAGACCCCCCCCCCCCTTTTTCTCTATCTCCAGACAGTGGTCAGTGATCAGTTCAACAAACAATAAAGAGATAGAAGTGCTCAATATTTCTCATATACGTAATTATTTTTAGACTTCATTACTGAACTTGATAAATCTATTTTTTCCTCAATAATATCAAATATTTATATTTCATATCCATACCAAATGTGTAAACAAGAGAAAAAATGTAGAGTTTACATCTTTCAGGTAGGAATTTTTCTTTTTTAAATCAATTGAAGAAAATTAATATTCAGTTCTTTTTATGCATGTTTGAAACTGATAATTAGCTACTGTTACTTTTTTTAATATGTATGATTAATATACATAAATAGAAATCATATTCTATGTTTGTTTGAATTTCTTTTTTTTTTTTTTTTTTTGGGGGGGGGGGGGGCATGGAATTTCACTAAGGTTTTATGCGGATATAAAAGTTTTTGCAGTTATAGTAAAGAATTTTTTTTGTGTTAATGAAAAAATCCTGAAATATGCTTAATGCAGATATTTAACTGTTTAGGTAGTCAATTTATTAAAAGTGACATTATCAATGTTCAAGCAATCTTGTTAGTAAAAAATTTTCAGCTAATTTTTAATTTTAGCAATTTAACCTTCCCTAGTCTGTTAATAAGATTAAATCTTGGATAATATGCCAAAACAGATTGTTTGCCCCCTCACACTCAAAATAATTTTGTTTTCCTCTAATTTTAATCACATCTATTTTCTGTTTGCAGATGGAGATGTCACACTAGGCAAAATTTATTAAATGAATCAAACTTTTCTATTTCTTTTTCAATAAGACATAAAGTAAATATTCTTGAAAAACACTAATTGTATATATGAAATAACACTATTTTGTTAGTGCGTCATCATTATAGCCTGCTGTCTGTACAATCTTCTTTCTAATGCTATAGTTATTAATAGCATTTAAAAGTTGGATTATATACTATTATAGCTACCCTACACGCTTACAGAAATCACTCTTAAAACACTAATAAGAATGAAATCAAACACTCAACTGAAGTTCAAACGAGGTCATATCTTCCCTCAGTCAAAAGCTGAATCATTTTTCAATTATTTGATTTCTCAGCCTATTTTGTCTTTCTCCCATCCCCTTTCATTTCAAATATTCTAAAATTTATGCTAAAGAAGTATGTAAGTTTTTTTATTTTCAATATTTATTTATTTATTTTTTTTTTTTTTAGTCGGTGGAAGTGCGTAATTTTTTTAAATTATTAAAAAAATACAATAAAGGGCACTATTTCTTAATTTTCCGACCATATCATTTGTGTTTTATGCCTTTATGTGTATATACATATATTTTGTAATTAAGTGTGTAAATACCATGTATAATGTCGACTCATGAGTGGCTACTGAGTTGATTATGTTCAGTGGCCACTGGCCACTTATAAAAATTGTAAGTCTTGACCTCTACCAATAGTGTTATTCTACATTTAATATAAGAAAACCCAATTAATCCCCCCCACAATAATAATAATAATAATAATAATAAACAAAATAAAACCACCCAGGTTGTTTTTTTTTTAAACCCTGTCATATGATAATTATATGGCAAATTGAACATTTGAAATAAGAAATTTCTTTAAAAACAAAATAATTTAACATGAAATTCAGAGATAACGAAGTTCTAAATAACCCTGAATTCAGGATAAACCCTGAGAAGTTTAGTTTTACCCCTGCTCTAGTTAACCCTTTTACAAATGACACAATTAGGTACTTAAAATTATTACAAACTGTGTTAAAGTTAAGAATAAAAAAATCATTTAGTATCATACATTATATAAACAAAATGGAAATCAAGAATGAATACATAGATCAATTCAAGTAAAACCTGGAAACTTTCCTTGAAATCTGAATTTATGGAACATGTATGATTCCTACAGCAATAGATAAAGTTTGAATACCTTAATCTAACAAAAAGAGAAATTCCTAATATTAGAAAAATACCAACATTTTGAGTTAAGAAATATTACTCTGTTTAAAATTGCGAAGTAAATAGTTTGGGGGAGAAGTTCAAATCATCTTTTTGATGCCCAAAATGAAGCAAACTATCGTATCTACTCAAAGCTTAATATACCAGTTCGAAATTATCTCGAGAAGAATGCAGAGAGAATACGAATAGAATTTTCAAAATGTTGCTATAGTAAACTAAAAACGTCTATACATAAAAATCAAGTATATTTTTCTAAAGAAAGAAATCGGCTACAACCTTTGCACAATGTTGTAAAAATTAATAAAACTGACAGATTTAGTATCTGCTAAAATAGATATTTATTTTATTGTCTATTAAAGAATATGTGTGTATCAGGTATTAAAGATAGGTAAAGATTTAATATGTCAAAAATAAATTTTTTCATTCTATTATTTACCTATTAAAGATACGGAAAGAAGATCAGAAACACATGACAATCTATCCATCTGCATCTGCAAATACAATTTTAATTGATTCTTACATATATTTTCCTACTCTGAATTCCAAAAAATTATTTATAATCCGCTGTTAGCACCAGACAGGTGGCACATGACAGAAATTTATCCGCACGAAGCAACACAATTTTTGAAATTAAAAACAAAACTAAGAAACAAACTACTAATGTTGCCATTTAAATTTGTAAGCACAGTAATAAATATTAAAAGAGGATTCAAGAATGTTTCGTATAACTACGAAATTCGTTACGATGAACCAATCAAAGTATCTCACGGGAGAAATAAACTAGCCAATTGGAAACACAGAGCGAGCTTTTCATTTTGCGCGCCTCCAGTTACGATTCGTTGGTGAGATGGTCGTAAGTGAGGCACTGCAACACGACTTGCGTTTTGTACATTCATAGTTATAGCAATATAGATCTATCATCCACATGTTATCGTGCAAAATTTTTCGAATTTCGACCTATGTCCTCAGCAATATGAAAATCGTTTGAGGACAAGTGTTCTCGAATTTACAAATTTGTCCTCAGATTAAGGCATAATTTAGCTTTATCCTCGAATAGCCCTTCAATTTGAGGACGCTGCGATGATTTGTCCTCAAATCGGGTTTCAAACATTTTGGCTGTTATCCACCAATAACTTCAACTCCCGGTGAGTCCAGCCTCTGGAACACTTCGACCGATCCAACTGAGCCCTGAGACATTTGATCCACGACCGGTCGAAAGCAGAGGCTTAACCATGAAGATAGAGAGACGGAGTAATATCAAGCCGCTAGTTCCGGGCGAAAAATGATCCGCTGATTTTAGTTGACCAGGTGGTCACTAGAGGGCGAAACTGGTCAAATAGGGGCTCGATTTGCATTGGAAACATAGGAGACAGCGTTAATTTTATTAATTTTAAATCATTTAAATTACATATTTAGTATAATAGTCTCGAAGATACTTTGTCCTTGGATGTGACATTAAATAGTGTTCTGCCAAAGCGAAAAATAAAGCTCTAGGAAAAGTGAAAAAAGTAAAAATAAATGTAAGAATGTACAAGATATGGCTATCATTTATCCCAATCATTAATAATTATATTTAAAAAAATTAAATTGGGAAAAGAAACAAACAAAATGTAGCAAAGTATTTTGGAAAGTATAAAAATTATTTAAAATTGTTATTTACTCTTTTTTTTTTTTTAACATTTTAACATTTTAATGAATTAAAAGAAAAAAGAAATAAAATTGTTAAAATTGATTTTTTAAAACATTTATTAAATTTGTTGATATTCTTAAAAAAATAGTGTTATAAATTTTGAATTAAAGTTGAAAAGACTAGACAAATTAGTTTCAGAATGAAAATAATGCTAATTTATTTTATACAAAATTTTTATGCAATTTTTGCTTCACAAACAATGCCTTCATTTCATCATTTTTTTTTTCCTTCCTCATAAAACATAATTAGTATGAAAAATAAAAATAAAAAAATAAATAAATATCTTGGTGAATTTACAAAGATTTTTTTTTTCTTTGAATCTCAGACAGACGAGAAGTGCCAGGTTCAATCCCAGGTCACGCTGCTCTACTTGTTCGGGATCTTACATAGTTTTTTTCCGAAACTCGCTTAAAGTCTAACTAGGACACCACGAAGACACCCCACTTTGGTCTAGGACCCTCATATGTAATCAATAAGCCTTATCATTTAAGCCATCAATTTCTCAGATTTTTAAGCTTATGGGTTTAAAATTCTTATATTGTAAAAAAATAAATAAATAAATAAATAAATAAAATTAAAATAAACGGAAGCATTTTTAAAAGTAGAAATGTATAAGAAGTAGTTGCTATTAATCTAAACTATCTAAAATAATTAAATAAAAAAGAAAGAAAGAAAATTAAAAATGTAACAAAATATAATTTAGGGATTTTTTTTTTTTTTTTTTTTTTTTATAAAAAATAATTACTTCAAACTTTAATTAATTTTACTTTTAACTTAAACAAATCCATGTTAAATTGTTGGCTTAGCAATTGAGAGTTTTCTGTGGTTTTCTCCTAAATTGGCTGAAAAATGGACTTGGACCCCTTAGAAAGACACACACACCGGACATTTCACGCAGACCTAGGAACTTCGATTCGTAATCCAGTATTTCTGACGTTCAGGTAGTTCAAACCTTCTTTGCACACATTCAATATTTAAAATTTTTGGTTCCAAGTAAAAGCATAATTAGTAGTATGAAAAATAAATAAATGAATATATTGTGTGTAAATGTCTTAATTATTTTGAAAGATTTTTTTTTTTTAATCCCATTTAATTTATTACATCTAATATATTTTATATATTTGTCAGGTTTTCAGTCCATAAGTTTAAAAATCTTACATTATGAAAGAGTAAAAGTCATTGAAAATAATAATAATAATAATTTCTTGGAGAAATTTTTTCATCCTTTGGCCAAGAGGTTCTACTCTCGAAACTGGCAAAGAAAAAAAAAAAAAAAAAAGTGCCTGGTTCTAAATCAGGTCACGCTTTTCGGTTTAGCCGTAGCGAGTTATTCGTGATTTTCTCCGAAATTCCCTAAAATATGGGCTA
The DNA here is from genome assembly GCA_963930645.1 of Salticus scenicus. Taxonomy (NCBI): domain Eukaryota; kingdom Metazoa; phylum Arthropoda; class Arachnida; order Araneae; family Salticidae; genus Salticus; species Salticus scenicus. The sequence continues at coordinate 150,890,524 of OZ005651.1, forward strand.
GAATTCCTGAAGAAGACCCCCAAGAAGGGCACTCCACCTTGGCCTAAAACGTACGTGTAGTCAAAACGCCTTAAAACCTCCATCACTGGACCACCAATTTCACAAGTTTTTAGTTCATGAATTAAAAATGTTTGTATTATAAAAGAAAAATATCTTTAATATATATATATACCAGGAGTGTTCTATAAGAAATGGTTGCAACTTATCCAAATCATCTAAAATTATTTTATACGAGATTTTAAATTCATTTTTACTTCACGTACGAAGCATTCATTTCATTATCTTTTTCTCTTCCACATAAGCACAATTAGTTTGAGGGGGGAAAAAAGTAAATGTCCTAATGATTTTGTAAGGAAATATTTTTATTCATCCCACTTTGCCGAGAGGTTCTGCTGACAAACCCCGACTGACGAGAAGTGCCGGGTTCGATTTCAAGTAGCAGTCTCTAGGAGTTCTCCATAGTTTTCTCCCCCTCAAAATTCGCCTTCTTACGGCTTAAGAGCTCTTAGAAAGACCCCCCAAAAGGCCATGCCACCAAGACCAAGGAATATCCGTGTGGTCAATCGGCCTTAACACCTACATCACTTCACCATCACATTGTAAAAATTATTGTTATAAATTTTTATTTAAAATTTAAAAGACTAGAAAAATAGTTTTAGTGTGGAAATAATGTTCAACTGTTTTACACAGAGTTTTGAAGTCACTTTTACTTCACATATGAAACCTTCATTTCCCGATTTTTTTTTTTTTTTTTTTTTTTTTTTCTGACATAAAATATAATTAATATGACAATAATAATAATGATAAAATGTTTTGGTGATTTTGTAAGGAAATATTTTTTTTTTTTTTTTTTTTTGCCACTGAGGTCGCCGAGAGTTTTTGCTCTCGACAGAAGAGAAGTGCCGAGTTCGATTCCAAATCGCGGTCGACGGTTTAGCCATTAAGAGTTTTGCATGGTTTTCTCAAACTTGCGTAAATACGGTCTAAGATTCCTTGGAAAGTCCTTCAAGAAGGGCATTCCACCACTGACTCGTGTAGTCAATCGGCTTTAACATAAATTTTGAATTAAAGTTGGAAAAGTTAAAGGGAGAAAAAAAATTGTTTTAGCATCTAAAAAATGCAAATTTGTTTTTATACAAAATTTTGAAGTCATTTTTACTTTATATGCAAATCCTTCTTCATTTCATGATTTCATTTTTTTTTTTTTTTTTCGTATAAAACATTATTAGTATGAAAAAAAGAAAGAAAGAAAAAGAAAATGAAAGCAAGCGCTTCGATGATTTTGTAAAGAAATATTTTCCCACTAAGTCCCATCAGTGACCCAGAGGTTTTGCTCTCGAAGTTGCCAGACGGGGAGTGCCGGGTTCAATGCTAAGCTGCGCTCGCTCGTCTGCTTAACTGTTCGTAGCTTTCTGTAATTTTCTCCGAAATTCGTGTAAGTGCAGATTTGGATCTCCACGCAGAACACTCCAATTTGGCCTAGGATCTTCGGATAGTCAATCGACCTTAACACTTATACCATCAATTTCTCAATTTTTGAGTTTATAGATTTACCCACGCTCCTAGGACTTTCGTGCAGTCAATCGGTCTTAATATCTTTGCTATCAATTCCCTATATTTTATGGATTTAAAATTCTTATGTTATAAAAGAAATAATTTCTAAAAAAAAAAAAGAAAAAAGAAAAAAGAAAGAAAGAATGAATGAATGAAAGAAAAAAAAAAGGAAGAAAGAGAGAAGAAAAGTTTATAATAGTAAATTATATATTTTAATGGTATTTATAATAGGAAAAATGCATGAGAAGTGGCTGCCATTCATGCAAATAATCTAAAATTAAATTTTTAAGCGATGAAAATTAGAAATAGAAAAGAACAAAATACAGTATAAGTATTTTAGAAATATAGAATTTTTTTTTTAAAAACTTTTATTGATTATTTTATTATTTATTTATTTATTATTAAAGACTTTTTTTTTTTTTAGCTTACTTTCTCTGTCCTTTTAGCTTACCTTCTGCCGAATCCGGGTTAAAAATGGAAAATTAAATTAGAAATATGTCCTATCGTTACAAGTTCGGTGTCAAATGAAAGGGGCGATTTTTTTCTGAATCCAGGGCTGCAAACAGTTTTTCGACATGACAATTAGATCTTTTTAAACTAATTAAAGTATGCAGTTTATGTGCTAGCACTTTATTTTAATTCCTGTCAGTCTTTTTAAAAGGTACTTGGCTCGTTATACACGAGCCGTTAGGATTTTTCCGTGGTTTTCTCTAAATTTGTTCAAAAACAGACAAAGACCCTCTTAGAAAAAAATCCCCCCCGGTGACCCAGTTCAGGCCTAGCGCCCTCGAGAGTTAATCGACCTTAAACCTTACACATCACTATCCATTTATGATTTTAAAAAGTTCGTTCCAAATAAAACATAATTAGCATGAAAAAAAAAAAAAAAAAAAGAAATCTATATTCATCTATATTCTGATTATTTTTTAAAATAAATTTTACTTTATCCCCATAAATTTTTACATTTAATATGTTTTATGCATTTCTCAGGCTTTTAGTTTTAATTCATTTGAAAATCTTACAATCTTAAAGAATAAAATTCTTCACTGGAATAATAACGTACGGAAACATTTAGAAATGCAAAATTGTTAAGAAATGATCTAAATAATCTAAAATTATATTCTTAGAAAATCAAAAGAAAAAATGAAATATAATTACTTTGGAAAAAATAAATATTTTTTTTCTGTTCGAGATAAATTAGATAAACATGAACTATTATTAACCAAATTGCAATTAAGATTTAGTAGTGGCTATTGAATAAAAAAAAATCCCTCACTGCTTTTAATAGCAGTTCATGTTTACGATAACTTATTTAACTATCAACAGATGGCGACAGCACTCTAGGGAGGCGCGTAAGATATGAAATCGGGATCAATTTCGGTACACTGCGTTATCCCTCCTTCTTTCTACCTTCATGGGCTTAACAACTCTGATCCTATTATTGGATCAAAATCAGTGCTGCCATCTGTAGGCTTAGTTTGAAATTAGCTATAAAATATTATAACGTTAAATTAATTAAAGAAAAAAATTAATTCATTAATTAAAAATGTAATTTAATTATGAATAATAATAAAAAGGAGATAGAAGCTTTTTTTTTCGTATTTTGCATAGTTGGGTACATATGCACTGGAATACAATAATATTAATTATATAATTCTTTTTTGAAAATTATTTACATAAAAAAAATAATACCAATAAAATTTTTATTTTAGAAATTTTTCCAGCAAAATTTTTTTTAAATTATTTCCCTCAATTATGCATGATTGTATTTTAATATCCCCACATTCAGATGTCCACTGTTAAGGATCCTTAACTAAAGATCTTTAAAATGATGAATTTTCATTGGTCAATCGAAATGTAAACAATCTTTATTTCCGACTTTCCTTAAAATAGAAATTCAGATGTCTGTTTAAAGATCTTTAACTTTAAGGAACCTTAAATTCTTAAGGATAGCTCTACACCTCTCCTTAAACTTAAAGATCAGATGATCAGAAGCCATCTTGTTTTTCTTGTGTGCGGTGATTTTGCATTATTTTTATCATTGCTTTTTTTTTTTTTTTTCGAATAAAGTAAGTAATAAAGTATTTTTCTCAAGTCCTTACTTATACTGTCCTTCTGTATGAGATATTATAGATGCATTTGTACTGCCTTAATAAAATAATTTTGATTTTTTTCGTATACACTGCGAACTTATGTGAAGCACAAAAGAATGGATCATATTCCAATGCTTATCTGCAGTTAAAAGGTTCATCTGTAGTTTAAATAGTTGTCATTCCGTTCAAAAACAATTTCATTTTTTATTTCTCTGTATGAGATATTATAGATGCATTTGTACTGCCTTAATAAAATAATTTTGATTTTTTCGTATACACTGCGAACTTATGTGAAGCACAAAAGAATGGATCATATTCCAATGCTTATCTACAGTTAAAAGGTTCATCTGTAGTTTAAATAATAGTCATTCCGTTCAAAAACAATTTCATTTTTTATTTCTTTCGACGGGCTACCGGTACCGTATAATAGGATGAAACCGCATGGTTATTTAAATAGTCAATTTCATAGTAACATGCTCATTATTATAAGATATTGCTTCAGTTAAGATACTATGATGTAATAACATTATTATTGTTTACGTTTAATCGGTTTCATGAAAGTATGAAATATAGAAAGTATTCATTTGACTGTAGCTACTGTTTACTTATTATTATTAAAGAGCATGGTTATTTAAATAGTCATTTTCATAATAACATGCTCATTATTATAAGATATTTCTTCAGTTGAGATCCTATGATGTAATAAGATTATTATTGTTTGCGTTTAATCGGTTTCATGAAAGTATGAAATATAGAAAGTATTCATTTGACTGTAGCTACACTGTAAAAAAAATAACTATTACCAGCTGCAAGAAACTCTCTGTGATTGTAGAAAATAATTATTTTCTCCAATGGTGATAGTTATTTTTTTACAGTGTACTGTTTACTTATTATTATTAAAGAGCATGGTTATTTAAATGTTATTTAAATAGTCAATTTCATAATATGCTCATTATTATAAGGTATTGCTTCATTTAAGATCCTATGATACAATAATATTATTATTTTTACTTTCAATCTTCCATCTTTTGTAATGTATAAATTTAATGTGTGACTGATTTTAATGAGCGGTATTTCTGCAGTGAATAACCACTTGAACAGGTTTTTTTGAGAAAAGATAGAAAGACCTGAAAACATTTCAATTTTTCATTATCATGATAATGGTTGTAAGTTTATATTTGTTAAAAGAAGTATACTTTCCCACACTATGTAGATTTTCACTTAAAAATTTTGAATTTATATATATGTATATACATACAAATATTCAAAATTTTGTTATGTTCATATTGAACAAGAATGTAAATAAATGCAATTTTCTTCTGTTTAATAGGTTTCTAATTCCAAAATAAGTGAAGTGAGGGTTATTAAGTTACAGATACGAAAAATTGATATCTTTTATGAAAACTCTTATTAATAAGATTTATTATAAGTTTGTAAGATATACGTGAATATATTTTTATGTAGTTCTCTATGATAAATATTTTTATTATACTATGAATTTCATGACTGTAAAAATTATTAAGCATAATTTAATTTGTATAATTAATAATAAAAGTTTATACTAACACTTATTTAAGACATTCTCAGAAGAAATAAATAGAATTTTTTCAAATAATATTCATTAAATCACATATGCCGGTATGGAAAAGAAACTAATTATTAGAATAGAAGAAGATGATATAACACTGAGACAGAGGAAGGTGTTTACAATATCATCAGTCACGCTAGCTGGTAGAATTTTGTAAGGTATTAAATTTTATTACTTTATGCCTTGCAAGATGACTACTTGCTGGCTTTAAAATGAAGAATGTGCTGGCCTTAAAACAGAGATGGTAATCAAAAGCTAATTAAGATATGTATTCCATTCGGCATTTTAAAAATATGTAATTAATTATATAAGTTTGCTCACATATTTTGAGTTGTGCTTTTCATTTTTAGTATTCATAGATTTATTTAGGGATCTGTTTGCATACTTAGTCTCTTTATTACATAGTGTACTTTCTATTTTAAATTTTGTAATTACTGTACATATGAATATCTGAATCACTTCCATACGTGGAGGAAGCGTTATTCAACTTGGTCATCCATGCTAGCTAGTATAATTTTGGAAGGCATTTAATGTTTTACTATTATGCCATCCAAGATGACTACTTGCTGGCTTTTAAAAGAAGAATGTTTACAGTGCAGACACATATCCTAAAACTAGCAGTGAGGACGCGTCCAAACTGTTGGAAGGATGCCAGGTTGTTCAACAGTTTGAAATTTGGAAAACATCCAGTAATTCCACGCTCTGTTATATTGCTCATTTTCTCTGAGTCAGATGACTGTCACCCCTATTTTAGCATTGTACTCGTTGAGTTAGCACTTGCGCAGATGCTTCCATGGTTTCATGAAATGTGGTCGAAGAACAGAATTCGATGTTGATGAAAATAAAAGTAAATGAATAAAGGCATGTATTCTGCATTTTTATAAAATTATGTAATTAATTATAAAAGTTGGCTCACATGTTTTGAATTATTCTTTTTATTTTTACTTTGCATATTTAAAATATAACTTACTCTGTGTATTAGTTATTTCAATTTAAAATTCATGTGTGTATATATAGTATATATATTTAACAGGTGTGTCATGTATTGCAATTACTGTCTTATCTAACTATATTGTATGCGTGTTTGTGTCAAGCTTCGGAGGCAATGATTAAGCATAGTTCATTAGCACGCACATTTTAATATTACTTTTAAGCGGCCACAAAACACATGATAACATAAATCACATTATATCATAACATTTTAACTAGCAGCTCGTTCCTAGCTGCAACAACAACAACCGACATGCGAGTTCTAGCAACAGTCAAAGTTACAGTTCCCTTATTGTTCTTTTTGAGTTACAGCTGGATACCACATCTCCCTTCCTTTAAAGATTAAGTCTCTTGGGGGGATGAACTTCTCGACCACTTCTGGTGACATATGGTGGTGTAATAACTGCAGAGGAAGGATTGGACCCATACTTACCTTTACTGGAGCATACTGCCTTTGAATCTGATGAATCAGTTTTAGTAGGACTGGATACTTTACTTACAGGTGTATTACAGTTTACTGGATCTGAATAATCTACTTCATCAGCCTCTGGGTTGAAATCTGGTGAGGGTATTAGATGCATTCTATTCCTTCTATATTGCTTCTTTCCTGATTGTACTGTATATGATCTTGGATAGTTTAATCTTTCGGTTATTTTTCCTGAAGTTTTCCTGTCTGTAATCCACACTGTGTCTCCTGGATTTAAGACGCTCAAATCTCTTGCTCTATGTTTCTTATTGAAGTTTGTAGCTTGTTTTTCCACTCTTTTCTCCTCCTTTCTATCGAGATCATGTTTATTTTCTATTTTTGGTTGTAGCTGTGATTTTGCGATAGGGAGAGTTGTTTGTATTCTTCTATTAAAGAGTAACTCAGCAGGACTTAATCCATTTTCTAGAGGAGTTGCCCTGTAATTCAACAAAGCTATATAAGGATCACTGGACTTCTTTAATCGAAACTTTACATTTTTCACAGCTGATTCCACAAATCCACTGCTTTGTGGATATCTAGGACTTGAAGTGATGTGACGAAATCCATAAGCTCGTGAAAATTCTGCAAATTCAGAAGAATCAATAGGTTCAAATTCTGGACCATTGTCTGATCTAACTAAGTCTGGAATCCCGTGTCTTGAAAAAATAGACTTACAATGATTGATTACTTCAGCTGACGTTAATCTATCTAATCTGGCAATTTCAGGATATCTTGAAAATAGTCGGTGACAATAAGATACCAATAATTCTTTAACTTAAAAAGATCCATGCCGACAATTTCCCATGGTCTTTCTGGAAATTCTGTTGGCATAAGAGGTTCATGGTGATTTGTTGCTTCTTTAATGCAATTTGTACAGTTTTTTACCATTTCTTCAATTTCTTTATTTATTCCTGGCCAATAAACATATGTTCTCGCTCTTGCACGACATTTAGTAATTCCTAAATGACCTTCATGAATCTGCTTTAAAACTTTTCTTCTATGGTCTGGAGGTATAATAATTCTGCATCCTTTCATTAAAAGTCCATCTTGAATAGATATTTCATATCGATGATTCCAATATGGCAAACAGGAGCTGTCTAGGTTTTTTCTTGTTGGCCAGCCTTCTAAGACTAATTTCTGTAAGATCTTGCATGTTGGGTCTGCTTGTTGAAGATTTCTTAATTCTTTCAGTCGATGATAAGATGCTGATAAAGATGAAGATATCATGCGAACATATGCATCTATTTCTTCTTCTAGTTCATCGGGTATTTTCTTAATTTCTTGTGGCTTTCTAGATAGAGCATCAGCAGCATACAACTTTTTACCTGGTGTGTGAAAAATGGAATATGAATATCTCATCATTCTTAACTTCATTCTTTGTAGACGAGGAGACAAATCATCCATGTTTTTCTTTGAGAAAATTGGAATAAGAGGTTTATGGTCGGTTTCCAACCGGAAGTGAGTACCTGTAATATAGTCTCTAAACTTTTCACAGCCCCAAGCCAAGGCGAGTGCTTCTTTTTCTATTTGGGCATATCGCCTTTCTGTAGGTGTAAGAGTTCTGGAAGCATAAGCAACGACACAAGGATTTCCATTAGGCTGTTCTTGTCGTAAAGTGGCTCCGATTCCGTATGATGAGGCATCCGTAGTGACAATAGACAATTTTTGAGGATCATACACCTTCAAAACTGGTTGTGAAGTTAAAACCTTTTTCCAATCTTCAAATGCTTTTTCTTGTGCTCTGTCCCAGACAAATTCCCTTTTGTTACTCAACATTGATGTTAGAGGTGATAACATTTCTGCATAATTTGGAACAAATCTTGCAAGGTAATTTGCCATGCCTAACATTTGTTTTAATTCACTTTTATTTGTAGGGGGAGGGTACTCCTTTATAGCAGCAACTTTCTCTTCATCTGGATGAATACCATCGCCATCAATAATATGTCCTAAAAATTTAATCTTGTTGACAGAAAATTTACACTTATTTTCATTCAAAGTAATACCAGCACACCTAATTTTTTCTAAAACACACTTCAATCTTTCATCATATTCAGCTTGATCCTTGCCCCATACTAAAATGTCGTCCATATGACAAATTGTTCCTGAGGTCTTTTCTAGGAGCTGCATCATTCTCTTTTGGAAATGTTCAGGCTCTGAGGAAATTCCAAAAGGTAATCGTAAGAATCGAAACCTTCCAAAAGGTGTAATGAACGTTGTTAGGTATGAAGATTTTTCCTCTAGCGGTATCTGCCAAAAACCAGAGTTCGCATCTAATTTTGAGAAAACTTTGGCATCAGTCAACAGATTTAAAGAATATTCAACAGAAGGTAAAAGATGAAATTCTCTTTGTACACTTTTGTTTAATTCGATTAAATCGACACATATTCGAACAGTTCCATCACCTTTCGGAACAACTATTATTGGAGAACACCACTCTGTTGGTCTATCAACTGGTACTATAATTCCTTGCGACACCATATTTTTAATTTCAGATTCAGTTTTCTTGAGAAGAGGAATTGGAATTCTTCTTGGTGCGGGAACAGCAAAAGGAACTGAATTTGGTTTCAGTTTGATTTCATAACATCCCTTGATTAACCCTAAGCCTCTAAACAATTCTGGAAAATCTTGCTTGGGATGAATGGAACCAATTTCTAGAATTCTTGGACCTAGTCCGAATGCCTGTATTGCTGGCTTCCCTAATAAACAGTTCTGCAAACCTTGAATGACATAAATTGTTTCAGTAAATTTTTTCATTTTATAACTAATTTCTGCATAGAATTTGCCTAATAATTTGAGTGCATTACCATCTGGACCACAAAGTTGCTTGTCAGGTTTCATAACTTTTGCATCTGTAAACACAGAATCTTTAACTAATACCGGAATTACTGTATGATCTGCCCCACTATCAATTTTGAAATTAACAGTTTCATTTTTATATCTGATTGGGACCTTCCATTCAGTACTGACAAATTCAGAATGAACATTTTCGATTGTTCCCAGAAATGAAATAGCTGATTTTTTATCTTTTTGACAACAAACCCTAGCATAGTGCCCAATTTTAGAACAGTTCATGCATTTTGCATCTTCAGCGGGACAAAATTTTCTGTCGTGTTTTTGTTTTCCGCACCACCTACAGTTCTCAGAAAGTTTTTGTTGTTCAGAATTTTTATTAAAAACTCTCTCCCCCAAAGTTTTTGCTTCTCGATGAAAATAACCAGCTTTTTTCGCTTTCACTTTATCAACATTTGACACTGCTTGAACTAAGGTTTTGTCAGTAGTTAAAATTTGCTGTTGTTTCTTGACAGATTCAGATAATCGAACTTTTTCTATAGCTCTACAGAATGTGAGTTCTGAATCCAACTGAAGTTTCTCGCTTAAATTTTTATCTTGGATCCCAACCACTATTCTATCTCTAAGTAACTCGTCGTGAAGTGTACCATACTCGCAATATTCCGCGAGAGAATATAATGCTGTGATAAAATCGTTGACAGATTCCCCTTCCTTTTGAACCCTTTGGTTAAACTGGGCTCTTTCAAAAATTGTATTTTTCTTAACTATAAAGTGATCTGTAAATCGTTTAATTACGATATCGTATTTTACTTTGTCTTCAGCAGATAGATCGAAAGAAGTAACAATATCTTCTGCTTTATCTCCCATAAAATAGATTAATGCATTTACTTGTTCTTCGTCAGGCTTCTTATTAAGCCCGGAAGCGAAACGAAATCTATCGAAACGCTGTTTCCATTTAGACCAAAGTACAGGAGTAGAGAAAGTAAAACTTTCGGGTGGGGTGACCTGGTAAGCTGGAGTCGAATGTTCTGTCATTATAAATTTTTCTCTCGTTTCGAACAAATTCAATGGAACATACAAAGATAATAATGTTCTTTAACTTACTTCAAAAGATGTTTATCCTACTTGTATTTTCAAAAAATCTTCCATTATAAAGCACTAAAATACTTTTAAGAACAGTTCGTGTCGAAACCATTGTTATCCACATTCGAAACCAAAACTTTTGCCGCTGCCGCCATGTCTTATCTAACTATATTGTATGCGTGTTTGTGTCAAGCTTCGGAGGCAATGATTAAGCATAGTTCATTAGCACGCACATTTTAATATTACTTTTAAGCGGCCACAAAACACATGATAACATAAATCACATTATACCATAACATTTTAACTAGCAGCTCGTTCCTAGCTGCAACAACAACAACCGACATGCGAGTTCTAGCAACAGTCAAAGTTACAGTTTCCTTATTGTTCTTTTTGAGTTAAGCTGGATACCACAATTACATAAGAATATAATTGTCAAAGAAAAAAAAAAAAGAATATTTATTCATGATTTTGTTTTGTTGTCGACTGTGAAGAATTTCTCCTCAGTTCAAACCTAATGCCACACCCAAACAAAAATACTCAATAAAAGATAAAGATTTTAAAATATTCGGTAAAACCTTTAATAAAGAAAAAAAAAATGTGCGCGTATGTATGTACATTATTATTATTATTTCTAAAGTTATTTTTCACAAAAGGTTAAAAGTGAGTATTTTAACATATTTTTTAATTTGATATTTTATCAGATCAATTCTCTTTTAATTAAAATAAAATGTTTATAAAATCACATTAAAAAAAAAAAAAAATCCATTTGACAAAAATATTAACTTTCTTACTAATCTGATGGAAACTTAACATTATTGCTATGGTATGTAATTTCACGCATTTTGAACTTCCTGCACAAATATATATAGTGGTTTTTGGTTTTACTGTACAATGAACATACATACGTACGTAATACTTATTGCTGTGATATGGATTTTTGTGAATTTTGAGAAACATGCAAGGTAGGGGGTTATCAATGAGTGAGATAGGGGAGCCAGTTGTTTTTCTCTTTGCTTCGTTTTCATGTACGCACAGCATACATAGTTTAGGCATTTTAGTAATTGATACTATGTGAAATTTGTGCTTAGTAATGTAGGGATATCTAGTGATGTTCCATTTTGTTTTCATATATCCAAAGTAATGGTTTTGTAAGCCCGATTAACTACTCGAGAGACATAGGCTTGGGTGTTGGGTGGAGATTTTCCGTGGAAGTATTTCTAAAAGGAACCTTTGAAAGGTGCCATTGAAACGATATTGGGCAGATGGCTGTTTATGAAAAGAGAATCGTGGAGATTTTGAACTTAATGTGTGACTGTATTCACCAATAACTTCAACTCCCGGTTGAACCCGAAAACTTGAAAAGCGTATAAAGACAAGGTATAACTTTTTAGCAAGATTTGACGTGTTGCTTCAGCCGTCTAGCGGTTTCAGATCTTTTAGCTGAAAACAACCAGTCAAAGATTATATGAAATTTTCGAAGATAGGCGGTAGAAGATGCGTGCCAAATGGACGACTATAACGAGGCGTATCTTTCACTGTTTGTGAGGGAAAAGCTGCGCTATAATTGGCTATATTCCATTATTTATTGGCTAAATTAAGACGCCTATAGGTTAAATTTAAGAAAATCGTCATCATGATGTCAATTGGCGTCAGAGAGCCAAGTCGTCAATTCTTGTTGGACAGCAACACCCTGTCTTTAGACGCTTTTCAAATTTTTTCGTTGAACCGGGAGTTGAAGTTAATGGTGAATACGGCCGTTGGACGAGTAACTGAACAACTGAACTCTTTCCTGAACCGAAGGAGTCGAGAGATTGGAGAAGCTTCAGACAGCAGTCAGAGATTTAATTATGCTTATCCAGCTTCTCAATACGCTGGAAATAACATTGTCTGAAGCTGAGATTACTCAGGAACAAGCAGTAAAAAAATCATGCATCAAGACCAAAGAGTCTGAACAACGTACAGTCGGTAACAAAATTATCCGAACACTAGCAAAAATTCCTGTGTAAAAAAAGTAGAGTTGATACTGTTTTGTTAACTAAATCCTTGTCGAATCATATTCTTAGACTGGCTAAGAACATGATTTGACAAGGATTTACAGTCGGCTGCAAAATTATTCGAGCATTAGCCAATAATTCCTATATTTAAAAAGTACACTTAAGACTGTTTTGCTAAATAAATCCTTGTCGAATCATGTTCTTAGACTGATTAAGACAATAACTCGACAAGGATTTATTTAACAAAGCTGTATTAAGTATACTTTTGTTTGGCAAGGATTATTGCTAGTGCTCGAATAATTTTGCAGCCGACTGTATTTAACAAACCAGTATTAACTCTACTTTTTTTTTATATAGGAATTTTTGCTAGTGTTCGGATACTTTTGTTACCGACTGCACTTTGAGGGGTCTGTCCAGACTTTTCATACAGGGTCTTGTTTTTGTGAAACGACAACTTCAGTAGTGTCCGAACGAGAAATTAAAAGAAAAATACGTGGGCGAACAGCTAATATCCTTGTCAGATTACACTTGTAATTTTGATTTGTTTTTGAGTTCTGCCTCCCCACAGCACAAGGTGGAAGGGCGCAAGAAAATAAGTGTTGTCAAATTGTATTTTTTTACCTTCTTGTAATTTGCTGTTTTGAATCTCGCAACAGCCTGGTTTTGTTTATATTTTTGGTTCTGGTTTAGGTTAGAATAAAAAACTTGTGTGTGCTGTGTATGTAAGCTTTGTTCTTTGGCGTATTCTTTTATTTGAGTTATCACGTAATGCGCCAGTTTATTACAATGAATTTCGATGAGTTTATATTAAGCTAAAATTTAAGTTTAGAGTAAAATATCTTTGCTTTAAGGAGGATTTAAAATTACGAAATGTTATTTGAATCGGGATTCATGAATTTGTATAAACTTACAGCAATGAAATATAAAAATTTTAAGTACAGTCGGTAACAAAAGTGTCCGAACACTAGCAAAAATTCCTATGTAAAAAAAATACACTTCATACGGTTTTGTTAAATAAATCCTTATCGAATTATGTTCTTACACTGACTAAGAACAGGATTCGATAAGGATTTACTTAACAAAACCATATGAAGTGTACTTTTTTTACATAGGATTTTTTGCTAGTGTTCGGACACTTTTGTTACCGACTGTACATTAAAACTTCTTGCAATTTATTAAAAAAATAAAAATGAAATAAAAATTTTGAATAAAAATAAAAATGTTTTCTCTTAATTAATTTTTACTTTTCCCCCTTCGATCTTACTGGTTAGCAATATATTCTAAACATACTTGGGTGGCATTTGTGAATTCATGGATAAGTTAATTCTTTTAAAATATTTTTATTTTTGAAAGTTGAAATTATTTGTAAAATGTTTACATTCAAATAGAAAAATATTTTTAAAGACTTACCAATGAATTCACAAAGTAATACTGAAATATGTTTGGAATATATTGTTAAATAATAATAATTTAAAATCAAAGGAAAGAATTAAAAAATAATTAACAGGGGTATTTAAAATAGTTTAAAAAAAAATTATTTTTTTTTTTCATTAAATCGCAGTAGTTTTAGCGAAATTTCAGTACTTATAAAATTATATAAGATAGACATTCAATGCATATGTATGCAACATTTTATAGTTTCAAGACAATAATTTACAAAAAAGTTTTACAACGTCCATCATTCCTTTAAGTAATTAACTGTGATTACACATAAATTTTATTAATGAGTGTCAAAACGATCCTATGTTTTTGCAATCAGTCGCAAGAATATCGCGTATTTTAACAACACCAAAAAGCTCTGAAATTTAATGATTCTAGGGAATTAATCACGGATTCCAAACTTTGTACAAAGCCCGATTTTGTTTAATTAGTGGCGAAATAATTATTTTAAATATTAGATTCGAGTAAACAAAAATAATGTCCATTAGTAGTGAAATGGTTCCGTATTGCGGTAACAGGTCTAAAAAATATCGCATGCAGTTTTTGTCAATCAGCCTCAAAGAAAAAAAATATAGAAAAAATGACATATTTAGTCAATTAGCGTCGAAAAAGTAATTATCACATATTAGGAACTGATAAAGAAGTAATTATACATTTTCACAAAATTATTATTTTTTAATTAAAGAAAAGAGTGAAATAGAAATATATTTACGTATTCTTTATGCACTACTCCAAAGATGATATATATATATATTTAAATAAAATTCAGTTTTAAAGTAATGTAGTTATGTAAATAAATAAAAATAATTTTTTTCTTTCATATTTCATCAATAAAAATCATACGCATTTTAAAAATAACACCGATAAAAAAATGCACCAGACTATTTGCCGCACCCAGTTGGAATACAGAACAAGGGGAGAAAGAAGAATTTTATAAATGGCATTAGAATAAGGTGATCAAACGTCCTCTTTTTAACAGAAAACAGTTCTCTTTTTAAAATCCTCTTAAATAAATAAAAAAAGCAATAGAAGCACTAACAATTTTTTTTTTCGTTTTTTCGTCCTCTTTTTCTAACGAAAATAATTTTTAGCGTTCAGTTTCAAAGAATTCGCAAAACTGGGAAGCTGAATCGGCAGTCGATGTACCGAATAGTGAACACGAACTTTTTTCTGCGTTTGATTCACAAAAGAGCAACTTTCTAATGAATTTGCCAAAACACATTATGTTTATTTCTATTCAGCTTCTTCGAATCACAAAGAGGCAGAGGTAAACCATTTCCTTTATTGGTACGGTTCTTTGATCCAGAATACGGAATCATTGAAATTGTCAGGGAATCATTGAAAAGATGGTGCTACGGTTGATAAGCCTTAAGTGGTGGATTGACATGTTCTCTCACTTTTGGCATGAATAATATTCCTTATGAAAATATGCAAAAGTTAGTTGAATTAATTTTATGTCTGCCTGGCATAAACATTCCCACAGAGTGAGTAATTTTTTCAACCAACAAAATGTGGACACGTGAAAAAATCAGCTTCATACAGCTACGTTAAAAAAACTTATTAATTGTTAAGACTAATTTAGATTACTCTTGTGAGGACTTTTAACAAGAATAATTTTGAAATTTACCCCCTCTCCTATGGAGCAGAAAGAAGTTTCACGTCCAGTCGCCTACCTCTGTCCCAAAAGAACATAGATCTTCAAAAGTTTGCAGGGAGGTTTCTAGGTGATATACCAAAAAACAAGGACGTACTAAGGATTTTATTTCAGGAGGGGTCCAAAGTCAAGATTTCACGTGGGGTGCTAGATCGTGCCTTTTCAGGGTCTCCTTACCTACTATTATAAGTACGCTTAAAACTGAACATCCGTTTGCACCCTCTCGTTATCTCTTCTTAGTTATAATTAAAACCATCACCATTACTTACGTAAAATTGCAGCTTTTCCTAGAACTGAGTTTAAGCTTAATTTTCAAAACACCAAAATTTAAGATTCCAGTTTTCAGTGTACCTTACATATACTAAACTCACATACACTGTTTTAAGTATTTTTTGCACATTTAAAATATCATTCGATTCCCTAACATTTGAATAGTAACTTCAGCGAATTTTGTGTATTTTTGTCGACAAATACTGGAAATATCAGAAAATTTTCCTTTACCCGGAAAAGGAAATATATTTTTTGAGAACAGACTTAATTAAAGTACATTGTATATATTTACAATAGAACTGCAGCAGCTGTATCGGCATTGTGCAAAAAAATTGTCTCTTCTTAGTGATCGCCTTTGTGTAGATAGTGACAAACGATAGAACAAAATTAGTGAAGCGCCTATTTGGTCTGGTGTCTGGTGCAAGATAACTACTCGCACCATTTTTTCCGTGGTTCAAATTTTTAACAGAAGACACACAACCCCTCTCCATATATATATATATATAAATAACACACGGGGACCTTCTTCAGGGGAATTCCCCCCCCCCCCATGTAGGGAATAGAAAATGAGAAGTTTAGGAAGAAACGTGTGCTTTTTAGCCAAAAAATACGTTTCTAGCCGCCGACTTCTCATAGATGAAAATAAAAATATATAGCAAGCGAATTCAAGATTAGAATTGAATTAATCCGAAACATTAGAATAAGCAATTACATTCATAAATAAACTACAACAGTAAATATATGAATATAAAAATATAAATATATATAAGAAAAAAATTATATGAAAAGTAGATTGAAAAACATTGAAACCTCCGCCCCCCCCCCCACACACACACCAAAAAGATAGAACCCTCTTCAGCTGGTCGGGCCACTTACCAGTTCTTAAATGTCGCCCAAGATGAAGGAAAAACCTTAAGTTAGATTATATTCATGAAGATTGAAATATTTATCTATTCTTCGACCACATTTCATGAAAACATGGAAGCATCTGCGCAAGTGCTAACTCAACGAGTCCAATGTTAAAATAGGGTGACAGTCATCTGACTCAGAGAAAATGAGCAATAACACAGAGCGCAGAATTACTAGATGTTTTCCAAATTTCAAACTGTCGGTCAAGCTGGCATCCCTCCAACATTTTGGACGCGTCCTCCAACATTTTGGACGCGTCGCTTTAGGATATGTGGCTGCACTGTACTAGGAAAACAGGATAGCGGTTGACAGTTAAAATGTTTTTAAAGTTTTCAAGAGCTAAATTCAGGTCTAAATGGTTATTGCAAATCATTTTAATTCTGTTAATTTGGGTAAACATATTTTTTTAAACTCTATGACTAATGCAGGAAAAACAATTCGTCAGATTACAAACTTTAAAGCAAAAACCCTGCCTTCTATCATAAATACCAATTAACCAGTTTTTACCTATTTTTTTCATTTTTAAATCCAGGAAAGAAATTTTATCTTCAGTGTCAGTTCGGTTTAACTTAAGGTCGGAGGGATAGATTTCAGCAGCATATTTCGGACATTTTTCTCAGTTTATTGCTATTACGTGACACGTCATCAATATATCTGTAAAACTTAATGTTTTTAATTTTTTCTTTCAGACATATAAAGAAAAATGTCGGCGAAGGCACTCGAGTAGCTGGTTCCCATCGGGATACTGCGAATTTGTAAAAAATAATCTATACCGTTAAATAAAACATTTTCAAAGATAAAAGATTTAATAAGGTCAATCCAATAAATTTTTTCACAATCAATTACATGAGAAAATTCATCGTAGAATTTTTCAAAAATTTTCTAAAACTAAATAATGTGGAATACCACCAAAAAGGTTTTCAAAATGATAGGTATTAATTGTTAATACAGTACAACACTGATTATCCGCGAGTGCGAGAGCTTCGAAAATTTCTTTTTAATTACTAACCTCCAAAAAACCTAATTTTAATCCAAGCTAACAACAAGGAAAATACAATAGGTTCTACAGTATGAAGGTCGAAAATTACCGACCTGTTTACTGTGCATCGTAATTCTATAGGCCTAATGGAATTTTTTTGACGGTTTTAGGAAGAAATGGGATTTTTTACTTTAGAAATAGGGGTTATACTGTTCTACCTTATATATTTTTCATGTTTGCACCCCATTTTACTTTGTTTTTCGGGTTATCCGCGATTGCCACCCAATTTCGCGGATAACCGGTGCTCTACTGTATATCTCTTCTGAGTTTTCTTTAAAATATTTTAAAATTTCGTAGTTATTTTTAATGATATGGCAATTATAGTCAGACTCTAAAGTAGTCAAGATATTGTTGAGTAAATAGAAAAGTTTTTTACTTACTTTGTAATTATAACTAAAATTTCCACAAGTAACGAAATGGAATTTAATGGGATTTTTATGAAATTTAATATTAATAAAAAGGTATGGAAAATTAAAACTGTTTCTATTTATACTAAGATTTTTATTAAAAGCCAAAATTCTTCTTTTTTTATAATTGAGGGGGAATCATTTAACTTCTTGTAAGAGCAATTATAAGAATATTCTTTTTTAATTAACATTTTATAAAAACTTTACAAAAAAAAAAAAAAAAAAATTCCCGTTTTATCAACGGTGGCAATAATAAATTTTTTCTTTAAATTTTTAATATTTTTTTAGGTCAATATTGTAATCTTTTCATGAATTTTATTTTCAAAGTAGCTCCTATAAAATATTAAATATTTTTTAAAATGTTCCAAAATTTTCATTTTCCATATTCTAAAATCTTCTATAGACCAACGAAGTATATGATTTTTTATGAAAATTATATGAGAGCTTTAGAATAAAAATACCTAAATCTTTTTTAACAAAATCTATAACTTTTCTATTGGTATAATTAAAGTGTAACCTAAAATTAGCACCTAAATTCATAAGATTTCTTAACTTAGTATTTTAAATTATATCTAGATTACCTGTAATGATATGTTCATGATTAGAATCCTTAAATTCTTTATAAAAATCTTGATTGCAATAACAATCTTCATTTTCAATAAGATAGATATTTTTACTATATTTATTATAATTGCAAATTAACTTTTTTAAAATTTATATTATAACTATAAGCAATTCTGATATTACAATAATTTTTAAGTAAAAAAAAAAAAAAAAAAAAAAAAAAAATCATTACAATTTCTTATAATCTATATATGAATTTGAAACGTGTTTTGTCTGTATCTACTAAATTGAGAGAACGGCTAGGTGTAAAAATTTGGTTGAGGTGTCTAAAAAAAGGTCTTGGTCTGTAGATGTGTCATGAAAAGAGAAAAATAAAAAAAGTCGAATGGTTCTCCCTTGGAGGGGGGGGGGATAACAACACGTTTACGAGCTTAACTCAGCTCCAAATTACTTCACGGTGAAGAAATTTTACATGGGAGGACTAGACCAGAATACTAAAAAATCAGTTTCTGCGACTTTGGAATTTTCGATTTTAAAGGGGGGAAAAGGAAAAAAATAGGGAGGGGGGGGGGAATTAGTTTGAGAGGGAAATCCGTTCTAGACCTACACATATGTAGCATCTCATTTTAAAGGCCTTGAAATTTCATGTTGATTGGGGATGTTTGTATATAATATAGTGCGTCCCCTGATGGTGAAAAATGGAACTAGGTGATTTTGTAGTAGGCCCTATCATGTTACACCTTATTTTAAAGGTCTTGGTATTTTCTGACTATTGGTGATGTTCGTATAGAGCACACTGTGCCCCTGGCGGTGGTAAGTGCAATTAAAGGATTTTGCTGTTGACACCACCATGTGACACCTTAAAAAAAGTACATATAAAAAAGTACGCTTAATACAATTTTGCTAAATAAATCCTTGTCGAATCCTGTTCTTAGACTGACTAAGAACAGGATTCGACAAGGATTTATTTAACAAAACAGTATTAAGTGTACTTTTTTTACATAGGAATTTTTGCTAGTCTTCGGACACTTTTGTTACCGACTGTACAATTGGTAACAAAAGTATACAAACACTAGCAAAAATTCCTATATAAAAAATAGTAGAGTTAATACTGTTTTGTTAAATAAATCCTTGTTGAATCATGTTCTTAGATGTTTAACAAAAGAGTATTAACTCTACTTTTTTTAT
Source organism: Salticus scenicus (assembly GCA_963930645.1). Taxonomy (NCBI): domain Eukaryota; kingdom Metazoa; phylum Arthropoda; class Arachnida; order Araneae; family Salticidae; genus Salticus; species Salticus scenicus. The sequence goes on from OZ005651.1 coordinate 150,910,553, forward strand.
ATAGAAATTTTTGCTAGTGTTCGGATACTTTTGTTACCGATTGTAGTATATGGTATGAAAATTATTCACAGTTCGTTTACAAGGGCTACAGAAAAAACTAGAATATAGTGGGACAATACTTGAAAATAGATGGAAGTGTATTTCAGGTTGTGCTGTGTGTTATTAATTAGGAGTATATTTATGTGCACAAGTGATGAATATATAAATTTTAGAAAATATACAGGACTGCCATCAATTAAGTGAAAATAGTCTTTTTTATCGGATGTAATTAGTGGAAGTGTTTTCCTATTATATTTTACCATGAACAGGAAACCTGTTCAGGTATTGAAATTAATTCCTTACACCTTTACGGTAAATTAAATATCTTTCTATTATCTAAATAATCCTCGCTTGTTTTTCTTTATATTATTAGATTTTGAGGTTTTTTGAATACCGAAGTCAAGTTTTTAACATTTGGTCTTTGTCTCCGTTTCTTATCAAAGTAACTTGAAGACAAATAATTTCAGACAATTCAAATGTTGTCTTTTGAAGTTATTATAAGTTTGTTTCTTGAAAATTTTGATCAAGATTTATAAGTTTCAAGGAATGGTGCATGTGAATGTTGTCTGAATAACTTTAAATGAACTTTTAAATTGACTAACACAATTAACTCCATGTAAATGTAGGTACAGTCGGGGAAAAAAAAAAAAAAAAAAAAACGCAGCACTCGATGTAACTTCGTTGCTAATCGATGCACGAAAATGTAATAGGTATCCTTCGACGGTGAATTGTGAGTAGTTTCAAAAAATGAACTCAAATTTTGAATTGGGGGTCGTCTACATATTAAAACGAGCACCATCTTTGATTTTTTCAATGACAATGCCCTATTTTTATTTTATATTTGAATTCCTGGGATCGCGACAACGCGAAAAAGTATATTGGTTGTATATTTTACTTATTTTTTCATAGAATTGTAAGCGTTCAAAGTTAGAGGGTGCTAATGTTAAATTCATATTTCAAACTTTTATTAATATCTTCACAAAAAATAACTTCATCGATATAACTCTTTTTTTACGAGATACAGTGAAGAAATCCAAACATAATCCATCATTACTTTTGATTCTGAAAAATATTTTTAATTATGAAAAATATTAATAAATTCATATTCATAAAAATTATGAATTATGACCTATATTAATTTTTGCATAAAATGAATCCTAATGCTGAAAAATATGGGTGTGCAAATTTGCAGCTCATTTCAGTTATTAGTTTTCGAGATATAAACAAATCTTTTTTTTGGAGTGGTTTAGGGGGCCGTCTCGTATAAATTTCCACCTGAGATAACGAAGCTAACTTTAAAAAATAACGGAGAAAATTGAACAAAATATTTTTATTTTTTATTTAAGGATCAAATTATATAACAACAACGTTAAATGCAAAGAAATGAAACAAAAATGTTGATTTTTAGACCTTAGTGTTAGCATCAAGAATTCCTGTTTTCTAAAGAAATCAAGCCCCGCCTTTTAATCGTTCTTCAAAACAAAACGATACAGAAAAGAAAAGTAAATATGGCTTTGAGTATTCGTTTAAAACCATTTATTTTACGTTGACCAGGCCCTGACTAAAGCCAGGTTAGCAATGCGGGACAGCAGGCCTAGGCCCTCCTTTTGGAAGGGCGCCCTAATAGACATAAACAGAAATTTTGTAACCTAAAGACTTCTTATGCCACTGCAAGGGGGCCCACCTAAGCTTGCACACGGGGCGCCAGGAAGTCTAAGTCGGGACCTGACACTGGCAAAAATATACACAAGTAGTATTTACTTCATCGATTACTGGTGATAAATTTTGAATCCTTCAAACGAACACTAGAAGAAAAAAATTAAATAAATAGGCGGGGTTTCCCATTTAAAATAGAAAAATAGATTAATTGTAAAAATTGACCAAAAAAAAAAGAATGGTATTGGAGTGCAAGACACAGACAGACTTGTAAAATTATTTCTTAAAACTTTCGCGACTGCATGCTTTTTTCTTTTTGACAGTAAGGTCCGCGCCTGTAGGTGTTAATCTACGAAATTAAAATATTTCAGAACAAAATTTTCTTCATTCACATTTATATTAAAAATGAATATACATTATAATTATGTTCTTTTTAGTCAAAATATTTGTATCCATGGTATATTGCATTGTAAAAATACGAATATTGGTTATATACTAAAGATATAAATCCATACAAATTGCGAAAGAAAAGCCCACTCCACTGGCGAAGTTATAGATTTTCAAATGACGTGAATTAACCCTTTGCGGCGCAAGACAATTCAGATTATTTAAATTATATTGCCACCGGAATTCACGAACTAAATTAAACTAAAAGAAATTTTAAATTTAAAGGTTAAAAAAAAACAGGCCTTTTCTGATATGTTATAAACATAAATTTTTGCAAAAAATTTTCCGGGATGATTTTTTGCAACTGGATCTTAAATTTTGCGTCCTCGCAGTGAGGACGCCGCGCGTTAAGGGGTTAACGTCAGCGATCCTGAAAGTGTTAACTACTGTCATAGTTAAACTGCTTAATTATTTATTTCATATATTGCTTTATTTTTAATTAATTAATTAATTATTTTATTATTATTATTATTTCTTTCTTTCTTTCTTTCTTTTTTTTTTTGAAGGGGAGGATTATTATTTTAAGGATACTTTAGTCTTTAAAATTTCATCAATATATTTTAATTATATATTTTTTAAAAATATACTTTAACTTTTATAAATATATTTTAACACTTTTGCGACCTCAGGATTTTTTTTTTTTTTTTTTTTTGACAGTAAGGTTACGGGCATTATTCTCTCAAAATAAAATATTTCAGAACAAATTTTCTGCATTCACAGTTATATTACAAATGGATATACATTATAATTTTATTCTTTCTAATCAATATATTTCTATACATAGTATATTTTGTTGGAAAAATATGACCATTGGGTTACATACTTAATCTTACCCTCCAACATCCTTAGTAATATTCCGTAGTTCTGCTAGACCCGCCGTTTTTTCACACCAATACATTTTTAGAATAATATTTTCTAAATACAACAATGATTAAATAATAAGAAAAATACTATAAAAAGATTCCGGTGTAATAAAGAAGGCGGGGCTAACAATACTACGGAATATTAATTAGTATGTTGGAGGGTATGCTTAAGAAATAAGTAACACGCAAATTGCGAAAGAAAACACCCAGTGAGAGAGTTACAGAGTTTCAAATGACGTGAATCTATGTCAGTAGTCTCGAAAGCGTTAATTAAGAAATCATATTTCCATAGAAATTACAAAACAAATCGTACAGTACAAAAGAGGTTCACTGACCCAAACTGGTAAGAGCGATTAAAATTGTTTAAAATTTACTTCATGAAACCTTACAATAATTTATCCGAAATGATTTTGTTTATGCATTGTTGTATATATATACACAGCTATATTATTTCAGTTCGTATATTATGTTACGCCTACGAAAGAAATTTTAAGCTTTATTGGTGATCAGTATAGCCATGATAGACACTTTTTAATTGAAAAATATTGATTTTTTTTTTTTTTTTTTTTTTTTTTTTAAGAGTATTGTCTGACGAATTATAGGTGTAATGTATTTAAATATACCTAAAATTATCTAAAAAAGTATTGAAGTATATCAATATCTAAAAACTGAATTCAGGAAAACTAAGGTACTGATTAATAAGAAAGCACCTCAAAACTGGCGTTTCAAATTGTTACTTAGAAAACTTTGAATAAGCATCATCAAATACAATAATCTCGCAACAAGTTGCCGCTTTGTCTGCAGTACTCCTGCCTACTTTGCTCACTTGACGAAGGGTCGTGTGCTCTTTCCCGTAGTCCCGAAACAATTACTGCGAGATTATTGCATTTTATGGTGTTTATTCAAAGGTTTATCAGCAATAACTGAAATACTGGTAAGTATCTAATGTTTTTATTAATATTTAAAACTCTCTCTTTTTCTTGAAACATTTCCGGTGTGAAACTGTAAAATTTTCTCTAATTCTTGTAGGATCTAAATTTTATTTTTCTACATTTACAGATAACCCCCTAACACATTTTTGATGATAACTCTATGAATACTAAAGTTAAAGTACACAAACAGTATACTTTTCCGCACTGCCGAACTCTCAGAAATTCGAATATGAAGTCAAAATTTGGTGTTGCTATTGAAAAAAAAATCAAAGTTGGCGCTCATTTCAATATGTAGATAACCCCTAATTCAAAATTCGGCAACATTTTCAGAAAGTGCATTTAATTTCCTGTTGAATGGTGTCTATTACATTTTTCTGAGTCAATTAATGACGAAATTACAGTGAGTGCTGCGATTTCCCCCCCCCCCCAACTGTACAATAATGAATCGGGAGGGAGGGGGGGGGGTTGAGGTGGGCGATAGCCCCCGCTCACCCAGAATTATTTATCAGATAAAGCTATTCTGAAGCCTAATTTGAACTGTTTTTAACCTAGGTTAATATAACAGTATTCATTATCTTACCCCTTAATCTCCAATCTGTATTTCTAGTATTAAATTTCAGAGTAAGAGAAAGTCGTGTGAGTGCCACACCAAATTATTATTATAGAGATAATGGTTTTAAATGTCACGTTATTTTATGTAGAACATATCAAGTAAAAAATTTATAAAATTAAATACTTTTCTATAAATGCTCATTTATTTACATATTTATGAGATTACATACATCTTATATATTAAATCACAAAGGTATTTCTTTAAGACCAAAATCGCACGATCTGGTCATGCGCGAGGAAATTTTGAACCAATTCGGAACGAGAATATTTCTTTCTCTTTATGTAGTGCAATATGAACATTGAAATAGAGGTCGATCAGACGATACTGATATTTCATATGTTTATGACAGACGCCCACGGAGTAATAAAGACTCCATGTAGTTGCCTAATTAAGCTCAATAGTAAAAACAAATCACACGATTAATTCATTGATTCATACTTTCGAAGGAAATATATTAAAAACAAAGCAATTCGCTAATACTTATCGGTTATCATCATGCATTTTCGCCGAAGTTTTCGTTACACAGGATATAGTATTTTAAGGTTTTTGGTGGCGCCATTTGTTATATAAATATAAAATACCATATCCCTGAAATTATTTTTTCCATTTCTTAAAAGAAAAAAAAAATCTTTTAAAATTAACAAATTGTCGGAGTTTGTTGTTCTTTAAAAGTTAACTCTTATCAGTTGAAAACTTTGTTTAGAAAACATGAAAATAGACATTTAAAATCAAAGGAGGTTTTATTTTATTTTATTTATTTATTTTTAATCTAATTATTATAATCTCTGATATTTCATTTCGGTACTATATTACAGAAAATATAATTTAAAAAGAGTAACCTTAAAATATTGATATTTTAAACGAGTAAAAATTTACATAGTAGTATAATTTATTATAAAAAATTTAATGAGCAAATTAACTTGCTAAAGTATTAAATTCATTCTTATTTGTTTATTTTTAACAGTATACTTTTGTTGAAATATACTATTTTGATAGAGAAAAGTATTATAGTACTAAAAAAATAAATAAATAAATAAATAAATAAAATAAAATAAAAATAAAAATAAATAAATAAAAAATAAAATAAATAATTCATTCAAAAGCAATTTATTTTTAAGTAGCATAGTCTATTTCCAAGTGCAAATAAAATTATAATTGTAGAATACAAAGAAAACTCTATAGAAATTTATTTTAGGTTAAATTATTTTGCCTTATAAATTTATGTGATTTTAAAAGTGTATCTTTTTATAAATCGCCCTCTTCCCCCCCCCCCCCCCCCCCAAAAAAAAAAAAAAAAAAAAGAGGTGTTTTTTTTTTTTGTTTTTTTTTTTTAATCTTTAGATTATAGATGGCGCCAAAACTGTAATACTGTGTGGAATACCATTGATGCTGGATAAATTTTATTTTCTTGCTGTGTAGCAAACTACATTTTGCATATTGATTAGTTTGAAGAAAGAAAAGCTTTATTTACATTAGTGTGGCAATAATCATTTAACTATATTTTTTAAACATTACACAGTAGTAAAGTTATTTTAAAAAAATTCACAATTTTGCTTGCACCACATCTCAATGTCAGACAAAGTATTTAAATAATAATATACCATTGTATAACACTATATATGTTGAGGTATTTTGTTCATGCACCGTTCCCTGTTCCTTTCTTATCTTGACCAATATATTTTAAACCCATCTTCTTGGGTTTAAAAGGGGACAAAGTTTGATTTCTATTATTTTAGTGATCATTTCATGGGTTTTCTGTAGCTTCATTCCTAAATTTACATGCTTAATACTCTCCTAAATTAAAAATAAACAATTCATAGGAGGAAGGCGTAATTTCATATATGATTTATTTTTATTGTTATTCAATATATTTTAATGTGTTTCTGTCTGAACTTTATTTTCAAACTATCATGGTTGCATGTTGCATTTCAAAGATGAGCCTTGAAATTGATTTTTATCTTATCTTTACTTTTAAAACACTCGGATTTCATTATTTCTTTTAAAATTTCCTAATGTACGATAGTTTCATCTGGAAGAACATTTTAAGTTATTTTGATTTTATATTTATTTTTTTAGTAGTCATTGAATATAAGAGTTTAACTTATTTTTAATTATTTTTAAAAACTGATTCTATAAAAAACTGTTTATAAACTTTTTTTTTTCTTTAATTATTATTATTATTATTATTTCAGTAAAAACAAATTTTTAACTTTATTCCGATTTGTAGTTTATTTTTAGAATACAGTGAATTAATATTTTGGATTAAATCCAAGTGGTTTTGCAAATATGGGAATGAAAAATCAGAACCAAAACTATTATTTTACACTTAAAAAGCACTTATTATTGTCTTGGCAAATTAGAATTAATGATATATTTTACAAGTGAATGAAATCTTTGTCTTTCATGTATGTCTTTTATTAAAAAACTGTGAACAGTTATCGTTGATAGTAAGTTAATATAATTATAATCTGGTAGTAAATCTTTGTATTCTTTCATTTTACGTGAAAAGCAACGAATAAATTGCGAAGTAAACATAAAACGAGTGTAATAGATTATTAGTCGATTTGGCGTGACAGAGAGAGGAATTCTATTCTGGGATTAATTTACATGCTTGATGATTTGGTAAGCATTATCACAAATATTGATACCATCTCATTAAGAAATATTGATTCTTTCGATAATTTATATAAATCCTGTCATTTTTTTTTTTTTTTTAAATAACATTCTTTTGATCATGTTTAGAGTAAAATTAGGAAAACCTTGGGATTTTTCAGTTGAACATCATCCGTCAAATTTTGACGGGTATTAACTAGTATTAATAATTACAGAAGCAAATTGTGGCTTCGGTGTTTTAAGGCCATTTTGATTGATGCATCTTTAAAAATTTAATGTTACATTATGATGCATTGAGAGAAATGCTAGGCAGTGTTTCATACACAGTTCCGTTTCTACTAAATGTCTTTATTCTTTTCGTAATAGAAAAAGATCTCACTGCGCTCGTAGTAGATACAGGTAAACTGTCCATTAATTTCATTCAATTGCGAAAGCAGTAGAACAGGCCCAATGACAATGGTTTATCAGAAAACAGGGAATTTCGATTGAAAATAAGTTAACTTTTAACACTTTTTGTCCCCTCCTTTTTTTTCTTCGTTTATAGACCACGATAAATACCATTTGGAATATCTGCAAATTTTATAAATTTACGAGAAAAATTTGCTTTGTAGATAACAGCAAAATATCAGAAATTTGTATGAAAACGGTATTCCAACTGGGGGTCACTTCGCTAAGTTATGATCCCGAAGAATATAATATAAAAGAAAAAGAAGTTTTAAGAGTTTTTATTAAGGAAAAAGAGTGAAAGCATGTGAAGTGAATAAACTCATAAGTATCTCCTCCCTCCCCGAAAACTAATCTGATCAAACGATACGATTAAAGAACATATTTTCTTTAAAAAGTTATAGATGATATAAAACAATTTGTAACTTCAGAAGGGCATATTTATTAATTTAACTTTTATTAAATTTTATTTTGAACGGAATCCGGACCCCATGGACCACCTCCCTGGGTACATCTTTGCCAAAAAAGTAGTTTCCCGATTTTTGAAGTTAACTTAAGGTGCGAAAACTAACGCAAATCGATTTTCAAGTATGACGTCATTCTTTTATTTTAGTTTGAATTGGATGTCCCAGACATTTTATTTTTTGCAATGAAATTAATTTTCAAACTTGCAGTCACGTATAGTTTATATGTAATCACTATTTTAATATAGAAGTATTGCTTCGATTCTTTCAATACCGGTACATTTCGATTAAAAATTTTTTTTTCTTAGTCTGCTCATATGATTTTCTAATATTTTTCTTAGATCATTAAATTTTTTAAAATTAAGTAAAACGTGACATTTCAGATCAATGTTAGCCATTTAAAAGCAACTGTCCAAATGGAGCAATAAAAATTGCTTTGACAGAGAAATGATCCCCCCCCTCCCTTTTAATTTATTTTATTTATCGGAATCAAATGGTAAACGTCTTAATAATAAAAGCTCAAGTTTCTGGAAAGTAACGTTCTAAACTGATGCCATCACTAAAACATTTTATTGAAATACAGAAAATAAATTTTTATAATTTAAATAAAATGAAAAAACGAAGTTATAATAATTACATAATAAAACATAAAAAACCTAACTTTACTTCGTTGGCCGTTTTTAGATCTTTCGGTACCGGGCACCCGGTCCTCTTCAGAAAACGTTAACTCTGTGATGGAAAACTTGGCAACAAATTTTTATATTTGTTTTGGAGGAATGAATAAAATAACAGAAAAAGGATGATTAAGCAAGAAAAAGAAAGAAACAAAAACATCACAGTTCACAACAATATATTGAAAAAAAAAAAAAACTTATAGCTTTATATATGGATCGCCAAAATGATGATTTGGAGGTTTTCTTTCTTGGCCACCGCTACTAAAAACCAAATTATGGTTAAAACATTTAGCTGAATTAGAGAAAAACGAAAAAAAAAAAAAAAAGAATGAAAAGATTATAATGAATAATAAACGGTATGAAAATCTAGTATTTTTCTGTTACTAATATCGGATTCAGGTAGAGAGAAAGAAAGTAATAAATTTCGGGCATTTAGGTATATTATCCTTTCGACAAATTGATTGGCGACGATTTTGATGAACTTGCGCTTAAGTTAATTTTCATAAATAATTAAATTACATTTCATGACCTAAATTCCGTTATTTTGTTAAAAAACGCAGTTAAATTTTAAATAATTTTTTTTTTTTTTTTTTTTAAATTATTGAGTATTTATCACGACATTTGAGCGCTGTTTTTGATTTGGCGAATATGACAAATTTGACAAAGAGTTTATTTGAAAATATCGATCGCTGTGCGAGAGAAAATTGAGCAGTGTAGTAGAAAATATTAGATTTATTAAATCTTAAATTTAATTAAAAAAAAAAAAGACAAAAATCCCTTTAAGTTACGACGTCATTCACCACAGTCTTACTTTACTCTAATAGACTGCTAACTCGAATCAAAATCTTGCTTTTTTCAAATTTTACTGCGCTAACTCAAACTCCATGAGCTAAATTAATATTTTAATTTTAATTTTTATTATTGATATTGTTATTGTTATTTGAATGTATTATAATGTTGCCCACGAATATGGAATTCTTTAAAAGAAATAATTATTTAGTAAGAGCTTTTTCTGCTTATTATTAAACATATTCTAATCTCTCTATATAAAGGAGTACATCTACTTACTTACTCAACACGGAAGTCTCGATTCTATGAGAGATGAGGTCACAAATTTTGGTGTAAAGGTTGGTTTTGGGACCCTCACCGTCACCGTGACTAAAACGAGGTTTTACGAAATTTTTTCCTACAGGTGATAAAAATACGCTTGCGACCATAACTCAGCTCCAAATTACTTTACGGTGAAGAAATTTCACATTGGGAGACTAAACTTAGGGGGCAGGGTGGAGGGGGAGAGTAAAATCACATTTTCAAACTTAACTCTGCTCCAAATTATCTCAGGATGGCAAGTTTTGGTACGTGCGTTTTGATTAAGTGTACGCAATATGCAATTTAACTCTATTTTACGAAATTCTATCTTTTTCACCTGGTACGAGAACAGGTGGCAAAAACACATTTGCGAGCATAACTCAGCCTCAAATTACTTCACGGTGAAGAAATAATATATGGGGAAATTAGATTTGAGTACAAAAGATCCGTTTTTAGCGATTTTGGAGTTTGGATTTTGAGGGAGGGGGGGGGGGGGAGAAATCGATTTGGGAAGGGGGAATTCGCAAAATCCAGATTTTCGAGTAGAACTGTACCAAAAATGGCACAAAAATGTTGAAAACGACAACAAATGTTGAAAACAACGTGCGTCTTTTATTTCCAAATAACCCATTTTGTCTTTTTTGCGATTTTCGATTTTTATATTATTGGGGTGGGGGTGGAAGTTATGAGAGCGCAAATTCGAGAGCCTCTAGTTTGCGTTAAATTTGCCCTGGGTAATCTATGGGAGTTGCAGTCAAGAATTTCGGTATGTAGGTTGGTTATGTGCATCCAACACACACTGTGACGGAATTTTTCATTTCCTTTTTTATTTTCCGTAGGGGGTGGGAGGGACATGTTTCCGAGCATAGTTCTTCTTCAAATTATCGTGATTTTTGCTGTGAGGGTTGACTTTGTGTACCCAACATACATTATAAAGGGATTTTGAGAAATTTCTCTTTTCCTACCTCCTTGGATCGAAAGGGGAGGAGGCAAAATCACATTTTCAAACTTAACTCTGCTCCAAATTACCCTAAGATATTGAGTTTTGGTATGTAGGTGTTGATTAAGTGTACGTAATATGCAATTTCACGGTATTTGGCGAAATTCTCCACTGCACCCACAGGATGAGGGGGGGGGGGGTAAAAAAATACTATTTCAAGCGTATTTCTGTTTTAAATTAATGCAGGAAGACTAAGAGGTTGTTCTGGGGAAAGGTGATGCTGAAGGCAGCGGGAACTTTAATTGAGGTTTTCACTGACTTCAGTGAAATACATTTGAAATTTTTGATTGTTTGAGATTTTTATATTAAAAAGTAACATGGGATTTTGAGGGTTCATTTAAATATAGTGGCATCCAGCGAAACGGACAAAACCTGCTAGTTTCTTATATATGTAGGCAATAAAAAGAAATTTGATTTTAAAATGTTCACAAAATTTCCACCTTTTGTTTCCAATGAGTTTCATAATGGTGTTGGTGTAGGAACAGTCATTAAAGTATGGTGTGGTTGTAGTGTAGGTGTTAAGGCCAATTGACTGCAAGCTTCGGTGGAATGCCCTCCGTGGTGGTCTTTTGGATCCTAGACCGTATTTATGAGAGTTTAGATAAAACCACGGAAAACACCAAACGGATTGGAACCCTAACAAAGAGGTTTAGACTGCCTATATATAAAGCCCTTTCTCGATTTTCTATTATAATACGTTATTAGATTAATTGCTGCATTTATACATGAGTATTATTTAAAATTATTTTTCTAAATAATCGATAATTGTAAATTTATTCCGTTTGTTTAACATCTGTACTATAAGTTTTAAACATTTTAAAGATAAGAAATATGAAACAGTTCTTTTAATTAATATTCAAACAGAATAATCATAAAAATATTTCATTTAAAATCAACATATCTTTTCCTTTCCTTTCCTTTTATTTTTTATTTTTATTTTTTATTTTTTTAAATAATCGAACGTATCCCACACTAGTAACTCAAAAAAGAAAATAAATTAAAGTATTTATTTATCTCATATTATATATGTATGCCCATCTATCTATCTATCTATCTAACTATATATCAAACGGAGAATTATTTGATATAAATATTCAAGTTTAATTCATTGCTGCAGTTTTAAATCCAGTGCTGCCATCTCTCAAGTATTTTAACAACATAAATATCTTTTTAATCTTATCAACTTTTAGATTTCTAATTTTGCCTTCAATGAGACATTCGCAAGTATGTTTTTCCTTTCTCTCTCTTTCTCTCTCTCCCCCCACCCCACCCCAATTAAATATATATATATGTATATATATTATTCTCCAAAAATAAATTTTTAATAAAAAATCTACGTGTTTCTTCATATTAAAATCTTGTAAGTATCATAAAAAAAAAAAAAAAAAAAAAAAAAAAAAAAACAACGGAATATTTTTAACATCCACTGCTACTCATTTCCCCCCAAAAACCTTTCGGAGAATGACTAATCAGAAATATCACAAAACAAAACGAGTCTGAAAAATTTAAAAGTGAATGCCATTTTTTTGGCTATATGCTTATGTCCGCATTAAAGCGTATAATTCAGTTGTTTTATACAATAATTTCATGAAATAAGTAACAAAGTCGATTAAAAGTTTTAATAGATTAATAATTTCCCAATTTACCTAGTTACTGTATAAAATAACTGATTATAAACTAATGATAGACCGTTATAGTGAAAAATAAGCAATTGGAAATTTAAACAAGTCAGTTTTTTTTAATAAATTAAACTGGTGATAAATTGTTAGAGTCTCTCGAAAAATACATTCACATTATATATATATATTAATTCATAAAAAAATCAGAATATATATATATATATATATATATATATGTATACATACATATGATAATTATGCTAGATTAATTACATAGCAATAAAATTTATTAGAATACAATGTGCAATTGTCTTAATTAAATTTTTATAACTTATATTTATCTAAATTATTCGGCTACTTAATCCTGCTGACAAAAAACTTACTTCATTAAAAAATATTATAAAAATTTATTCAAAACTAAAAATATATATAATACTTATCATATTAACAACAACAACAACAACAACAACAACAATCACAATTTTAAACATCCTCAAAATAAGATTAGATGCTGGGAAAAAAGATATGTTGCTTGATTTTTTTTTTTTTTTTTTTTTTTTTTTTTTTAAAGAAGATAATTTTTGTTTTCTTTTAAACAAATATGCAAAAACATATTAACTTGAAGTTTATAAAATATTTTCATTTTATTATGCATTAGCAGGCTTTGCTAGTCTCTTATATTTAAATGTTTTTTCAAAACACATTAAACAATTAATTTTAAATCACTTTATAAAAAAACACAAAAAGAAGTCCATTGAGATCGCTTAATACCTCGCTTCAGGTGTCCGATGCCTTCGACAGCGACTTTCCCGACTGCTCTGGGTCAGTTCCGGGTCTTCATTGCTTGTATTTTGTGCCTTAACCAGACATTTCAATTTAGGTGTTAACTGGACAGTAAGTGGCGCTGCTATTACTCAAGAACAATGTTTTTTGGACAGATATTTCTCGGGCAGATTATTATCTTCATTCAACAGATAACAGCCGCCAGATAATCAGATGCAAAAATTTTAATTAATTAAAGGAAAAAAAAAATTCTTAGGATACTGTGTGGATACTGAAAGATTTTGTATTATCAATAGACACCTTTTCTATTAATTACACTGCTCAGCATGAAAATTGCTTCTGACACCATTTCAGCATATACTTATGTAAAATGACCTCCCGAATCCGAATGTGACGCCTATTTTGCCCTATAACCCACCGTATTTTAGGACCCACCCACCCCCTATTTTTATCATTTTTTCTGTGATTTTATGGCTATAAATTTGATTTTTAGGAGGGGGAGATATCTTCTGAAGGGCTGCAGAGTTGGAAAATTCTAAAACATGGACATTTGCGGCATTTATTTATTTATTTATTTATTTTTTTTTGGGGGGGGGGGGGATTTGCCACTGAAATTATGTATTACAGATCTTATATTTTTTTAATCTATTATTAATGCTATTTTTTAAACTTTATATATTTTTTGTTTTAAATTAATTCTTTTTCATTCTTCAAATCAAATTCATTGTCATAAAATTACCGAACAGTGAAAAAAATTGAGGGAGGTGGTGGTGTTTCTAGAAAACGGTGAGTGACTGGGCAAAATGGAAGTCATATTCGGATTCAGGAGGTCATTTTACATAAGAATCAGCAAGAATGGTATCAGAACTCGATTTTATTTATTTATTTATTTATTTTTTTTTTTTCAGAGCAGTGTTATCTGAAAAATCAATACACTAGCCCTTGGAGGATCAAACCCACGACCATCGCGTTATTAGCATGACACTCTAACAAACTGAGCTAACGGGTCACGGAAAGTCTGCTCACTTTTATGTTTCTATCTGCAGAACCGACCTTTCTAGAAATTTATAGATTTTAATTAATAATAATAATAATAATAATAAACTGATCAAAATTTCAGAAACCAGGATTCAAGGTGCATCAGGAGAGGTCAATGCAAACCTCCATGCAAATTGGTGTAGCTGTGTGATCAGTTGTTTTTTACAAAGCTCCGGACATATATATGTATATACACACAAACATCTCCTTTTATTATATATAGAGATTATTTATTAGGAAAAAAAATATTAATGTGATGACGCTTGAAATTACGTTGCATATTATATTTGCAAAACACACTTCTAATTGTCGCACAATGTTTTAAACGAACACTTTATAAATTAATGTTCGTTGTTGCAATTTCGACCTGTTGCATGAGTTAAAAGCGTTGTCAAAATATTTGGAACTCTTTTTTTCAATGTAAATTATTCTTTCTCACATTTATACTGAAATGAGATCTAGAGCACAATTCTTTGATACATTTTGTGTTCCTAAAAAGGAGAAAAAAAAAAAAAAAAAAAAAACATCGCTTTTTTTTTTTTTTTTTTTTTTTCTATGACAATATCTAAAACAGATCTAGCATCTCCTTTACCCTTATCAACTTCAAGAACTGGAAAACCGGCTGAAATGCCATATTTAATACTTTAACGATTAAGCACTCATTACTCTACAAAATAACTAACAAGAAAACATTCAAAAGGTGTCGTCTTAAAAAAATATTGAAAAAAATACGTGTGATTCTCCTCTTCATAAAACACCAGAAAGTGAAAAAATTATTGGCTGAAATGAATTACAGCGACCAAAAAAAAATTATCAAAATTATGCATTTTTGGCGATTTAGCGCTGTTAGGCGATAACTTCACTAGTACCGAGATTGCCGTGTACTAACAGAACCGTGTTTTGTTTCTCCGCTAAGTACTCAAAATCAATCACCTAACAGTGTGAAATCACCAAATATGCTTAATTTTGATAATTTTTTGTGGTCGCTGTAATTCCTTACAGCCGATAATTTTTTCACTTTCTGGTGTTTTATGAAGAGTAGAATCACATATATTTTTTTCAATATTTTTTAAAGACGACACTTTTTGAATGTTTCCTTGTAAGTTAAATATCGTAGAATTCAATAATTTTTAATACTTTAACCGATTTAGTTAAGTAATTTGTGAATTTTCTACTTATTTAACGGATTCCACGCTTTAAATTTAACACATAGTGGAGACCCGTGTACCTAGGGCCACTTTTTTTCAATGCTCTAAAACAGAGCCCATGACTTGTTTAAAATTATGAAACTGATATGCACATATCTTTAGGACAGATTTCTTCCAACTGGGATTAATATACACATTTAAAATAATAAATTCCGACAAATAGAAGGTTTTTAAATAAACTTCACACATGGCCCTAGGTACAATACCTTTATTGTACCTAGGGCCAGACCTCATTGTACCTTTGTTTCCTTTTTCCAATGCAGCAGGCGATACAGACATTATCCTAACGTCGTACAGAGATCAAAGAATATGAAAATACAGGAATACAGATCTATGTAAAATACAAAATAAGTCAAACACAAAATACAAATCGAATACTGGAACTGAATAAAGAATTAGAACATGAAAAGCACATAAAATTTAAAATTTAAATTGTTCAAAAGGTCTCTGACTTCCCAGTATCAGGAGTAGATGTAGTTCTTTGTAAGGGCTGAACACACGGAGAGGTGATCAGCACTCATCTCCGCACCACTGCGGCAGAGAGGGCAGGCAGGACTATCCACTATCCGAAGTCGGCAAAGATGGGCATATAGGCAGTCATGCTTAGTCGTCAGACGAAAGGCAGCTACAGCACTGCTTCTTGGACAATCTGGGATATTAGAGATGGAATTTCTCCATGATTTTTCTTTCGTACGTTTTTTTAATAATGACATATGCGTTGTCTTAAGTGCTTGATTGATCATTGACGAGGCGAACTTATATAGCTAACTAGGTTACATGGGGCCTGATTAACAAAACAACCTTTTTTTGGCCAGCTCATCCGCTTTTTTGTTAACGGGGATACCATAATGGGATGAGATCCATTGTAAAACAATCTCTTTATTCCTTTCGCGCATCTCTCCTATTAAAGATCATTGCATTACGGATAAATAGATAGGGGCTTGAGAGCAGTCGGCAATGACCAGAATCGAAGCTTGTGAATCTGAAAAAATGACAGCCTGGTCGGAAAAAGAAGGACGAGCATTCAGATGAGCCAGAGCTACTTTAACCTTCGAAATGCTATCGTCTCGCTGCGAGACGATTCGGATCCCCGCTAGAGTACTATCGTCTCGCAGTGAGACTATATAACTCGTAAAATCAAGATATCAATATATATCAATCGATTTTAGGAACAGTCTCATTCGAAATGAAATTCTCTACCTGGTAAGCAGTGCTAATTGGTCTTTGGTTGCATTTAAGAGTGAAACGATTAGAACTTGAAGAGTTAATTGCCTCAACTTCACCATCGAACTCAGTCTTGGCTGTTCCCAACGAAAGGGAATGGGAGAAATGCTCACAATAAATACCAATTTCGGCTACACCATCCATCTCAAGCTTTGAGCCATCAGGGGTATAAATGTGTAACCATGCTTCAGGAGGAAACGGATTGTAAATAGTCTCCATCACTGCGCTGAACAAAGCTGCAGTACAATTCCGGGATTTTGAAATATGATTCAAAAGGTCCAGATTATCATCTGGACCTTTTGAGTCCTTTTGAGTCCTAATATTCTACTAGCCTCCAGAGTATTTAAGGGGGGCAGCAAAGGCCATCCGAGATGGTATACCAAGTCCCTCCATCTATTTTAATACAGCTTGAAAAAAGCCATCCTGAGTCTTCAGCCTACGAAATCGAGATTTAACCCACATATCACTATGCGGAAGGCGAATTACTTTCTGATAGAGCTTCAAAGCTGATTTCTTTATTTCATATTTCATAGGGGTTTCATTGGTACACAACAGCAGAGCATCAACAGGTGTGGTTTTAACACCACCAGTGATAAGGCGGATTGCATTATTTTGTAGTCGTTGCAGTCTATATATAGCTCCCTGAGATAATGGAATGAGAGGGGCGCTACATAATGTCATGACAGGATTTATAAAAGTCTTAGGAAGAAGAATTAGGTAGGAAGAAGAATTGTGGTAACAAGGCCCCACTTAATTCCTGCAAGGCGTTTAAGCAGTAACATACACTTCTCAGACTGTTGCTTGATATCAACAATATATAATTTCCAAGTGACTTTACGATCGAAAATCACTCCTAAGACTTGGTACTCTCACTAGTAGGGAGGTCTATATTGTTATAAGATACGTGCAGTTGTAATGGTTTGTGACATAATGAAAAAGTCTGATAAGTTGTTTTCTCCATGTTAACAATCATATTGTTTTTTAAACGCCAAGAATACAGTCTGGACATGGCATTATTAAGGGAAATTTCAAGTCCCTCTATAACCTCATTGCACCTAGAGCCGCTTTTTTTTTCAATGTCCAAAAACAGAGCGCCTGACCTGCTTAAAATTAGGAAACTAATATGTACATATCTTTAGGACTTATACTTTTATTTGGGATTAATATAAGAACTTAACACTAGAAGCGCCGAGCTTTCTCCATGCGAAAAAAATCCAGTAGAAGGTGCCGCTTGGCGCGTTTCTTCAAAGATCGCCAACATGGTGACGTTCTGTATCGCGTACAGAATTGCAACCTTTCAGTGCCTACGTAAGCGGCACCTATAACCTAAGTGTTTGAATTTTCAGACAAATAAAACAAAACGCTAAAACGTACACATACGCATAAAAAAAAAAAAAAAAAAAACAGTTTTAAAGAACATAAGTATATCAGAATATCCAAAGTTCAACGCAAATTTAAAAGAATCAATCAAAGTAGCAATTTTAATAATTTATTTTTAATTTTTTAGAAATCTAGAGAAAACTAGAGAAAAATTGAGAAAACTAGAAACCATACTTAAATTGAGAAAACTAAAAACCATAATTTTGTAAAAATTTAAGCAGAAAATAATTCATTGGAATAGATACGTTGACGACATTTTCGCAATAATCCACGAAAAACAAGATGTAATAGAACTTTTAAATGATTTAAGCCACCTTGATAGAAATATACAATTCACCAGTGAAACTGAAATAAACAATAAAATTAACTTTCTATACGTTAAAATAAAAAGAATGAAAAATACAATAAATACCACTGTTTATAGAAAACCTACTTCCAGTCAAGAAATCATTAATTATAATAGCAAAACACCTTACAGATACAAAATAAATGCAATTCAATCTTACATTAATTGCGCAATCCTCATATGTACCGAACCGGAAGATCTTAAAACCGAAATCAAATATATTAGAAATTTAGTCATATAAGCCAATTGTCCTAAAAATCTTGTTGACAAACTTTATAAAAAACGTTTAAATAAAATTAACAATATTCCTAGACACCAAAAACCGAACATAAAATTCACTAATGCAATACCATATGATCGCGGAGCCGCCGTAAAGATTAAAAATATCGCTAGTAAATTAAACATAAACATTCCAATCAAACCTAATCCCAACATTTATCAAATTATTAGAAACAATAAAGATCAAAATCCCCCCCTCGAGTCCGCTGGAATATACAAAATTCCCTTCAAATACCAAAACAATAGCGACGGTTATTACATAGGAATGACGAAAAGGAAAATCAACACACGTATTAAAGTACATATTAACGACATTAAATTTAGAAAATACAATACAGCTTTAGCGCAAACCCATAGAAACGAAATATTAAAATAGATTTTAAAAACATAGAAAAAATTGCTAATTATAATAACCATAACTATGCTCTTTTCCGCGAAACCATCGAAATTATTGACCATCCTAGTGCATGCAACCTGGACCAATCGACAGCAGTTATTAATTCAACCTGGCGCCACCTCCTGGAAGAGAGAAGACGATCGAGTAGTCCAAAAGAAATTTTCACAGAATCAACACAGCACAGAGTAACTGGTGCTGAAGATGAGGGGGGGGGGGCCTAAAGGAAAGTACTCCACCATCTAAAGTTACATCTATAAAGCTAAAGTAAGGTTTCATTTTTATCGTAATGAAAAATGGTGTTCCTAAGAAACAACATTTATTCAGGGTACAAGTATCCAAAAATAGAGATTGCCAGAAGGAATATTGGATGTTTGATCATCCTACACAAAATACCCTTTTAGCACTTTCAAATCATACGCAATACTTTTTCATTCATTAAATAAACATCTACCCTGGGAAGGATCAAATTGTGATAGCATATCTCTAGAACACCGATTGGTGTGAGTCCGATTGTCGTCAATCGCCCATGGCTTAATATTAATTGTCACGTTAAAACCTAATCAATAAATCAGTCAACAATGAAATAAACTTCGCTCAAGTCTGCAAGCTATGGCGAATTAGTACGATTTCAATACGCCAACGCATGTGGCGGTCTAAACTAAACTTTAGCGAGCGAAAACCGAGAAAAAGACGGTTTTGGCTCTTCTAGTGTTAAAATAATAAATTCCGACAAATAGAAGGTTTTTAAATAAACTTCACACATAGCCCAAGATGCAGCACCCTGATTGTACCTCGGGCCAGACTTTATTGTACCTAGGGCCAGATCTCATTGTACCTAGGACCAAATCTCATTGTACCTAGGGCCAGACCTCATGGTACCTAATGTTTAATTTGAAACAAGGAATTTTTCATTATTTTTTTTTGCCATTCTAATAGCACGTTTTTCTTCAATTTCTTCTTTTTCAGGAGTGTCTGTTAGAATTCTAAATCTCTCTGGTTTTCGGCCACCTCTTTTCACATGTTCAAGCGTGACACACAAATTGATGTTAGATGATGAATGTTTTGAAATTTCAACAGTATATGAAAATGAGATATCCAGTTCCATCATTGTTGGTTTACTTTCTTCCTGAGGAAAATAAGTTTTTTGGGAATTTACAGAGGGATCTGATCTGGTCTGTCGGTCCCATTTAAACTTAAATATTCATCCTCAGTGAATATGTTTCGATTCACTGGCCATATTCTAGTTACACGAAAGCCTGATAGAATGTTTACAGGAGTAAATGCCGATTGATAGGACTTGCCAACATTTTCAACAACGTCATATATATTGCTTTGTCAGCATCTAATTACTACACGCTGTATAATATTTCTTGAGAGATCCAAACATACCTCTCTCCAATGGTTGAAGCTTATAGCTGGTACGAGGAGGAAAGGTAAGCATAACAAGTAAGCATAACAGATAAGCATAAAAATACAAAATAAATAAATAAATAAATAAATAAGTAAAAGAAATAAAAATTAAAAACAAATAAATTTACATGTTTATATGGACAATCCCTGTAGTAACAACAATACCAAGAATATTTTTTATAAGCCAAGCCCATTGAAAGTTCCAGAGCAAAATATATACCTCCTTCCATTTAAATAACACATATTTATAATATTGGGTTGTTCGGAAAGTAATTTCGTTTTTTCCTTCGAAAATGAAAGACGATTTTCTTATATTGTATAAATATTTTAATGAATTATATATTCTCCACTTTGATCGGTTTCTTAGCGATCTCACGAGTTGTTATTTGGCAGTTTTTCATAAATCAATACTTTATTTTGTCTTCATTAGCACAAACTGGTTTTCTAGAACGTTATGCATCTTCAACTCAAAATTGCCAGAACAAAATTTGGTAAACCAGTTTTGACAATAGCGTTCTTTAAATAAATTTTCTGTGCACACATCGTATACTTTTTTTCCTTGTTTGAATAGTATTTTCGCATTTTTGATAGCAAAAACAAAATATGCCGAAAATGTCGCTTCTGATTTTCTTTATTTGATAGGGCACCAATCAAAAACTATTGAGCAGAATAAAACGACCTTTTTCACAAGCAAGCCTTGCTATATCAGCTGTCACAATATGTAATGGCAATACAACTTAAATGTGAAGAAGGTGTGAAAAAAATACAATTAAGTTCTCTGGCTGAAAAAAACGAAATGACTTTCCGAACAACCCAATAATAAACATGATTATATAAAAATGGTTCAGATAGTAAAAGCAATGTTACTCCATTTAATTGCAAAATATTTTCAGTAAAATTGTAACAACATGAAGAATATGATTGGAAATATGATATAAGAATATGATTGCAAAAGTTCCTTGTACCATGGCCCTAGGTACAAGGCAGCTAAGTGTCCCTAAGTACAAGTTTACGTAACTTCATTCAAAATGTCTTCCACTAAAAAACCCACATGCAGAGGGGACTAATTAATTATCTTAATTATTGCTCAATATAACAAGCAAAATTATACACTAGAAAAGAAAGAAAATTATTTGACTAACCTTTGTAAAATAGCAAACGAGATGAGCTGCAAAATTTTACTCCAGACCGTATAAATTCTTTTTCCACTTGTAATTTGTCAAAACCTTCTCCTCAAAGGTTTCAAAATGGTTGTGAAAATAGTAGATGCTGTTGTTACTTGCCAAATTGAGGAATAAAACTTAAAACTAAATGTTATTTAAATAAAATGTGGTAGTCCCAGGTACATGATGGCACAGATATCTCCCCTACATTACGAAATTTCGTTTACTTCAGAGGTCGAAAACCTCTTCCACTTTAAGAATCACTAAATGCATAATATAATATCCCACGAACTACTAATAGATCTCTATTTAAATAGTCCTAGCGCCCTACCTGCCAAACATCTCATTAATAAGCGTAAAATTGTTAACGCCCCTCGTCCCTTTTATGCCCCCTTTTTTTTACACCATTTTATTTTTAGAGTAATTCTCTTCAAATGTTGTTACGATCAAATATTGGGTTGTTCGATAAATAATGTCGTTTTTTAAAATCTTCGTTTCTAAAAACCAAGGCTTCTTCGACCGTGGAATTTTTCAACTTACCGAAAGATGGCAAAAAGTCATCCAACAAAATACTCAATATATCATTGATTAATGTTTGTTGTTAATATAAATAAATTCCCTTTGAAAAACATGAAAAAAAACGACATTATTTATCGAACAACCCAATAAAAATAAATTTACTCTAAAAAATGACTAATGTGGGAAAAAAAAAAAAAAAAATGGCGGGTACCAAACATTTTACGCTTCATAATGAGATGGTTGGCAGGTATGTCTAGCGCGCAAAGGAAAAAAAAAATGTTATTGACAAATTAAACCAAACTTGTGACCACTAACGTTATTTATCAAAAACACAAAATATTTGTGGAATAATGTTCGGAGAGCTGCATTTTATAAATAGGAAATAAACTTATTTAATATAAAATATTACAAATGCTTACTTTTCATATGAAATTTGCAAATAATTAAAGTAAATAAAGGATGTTTAAAAAATAATTATAATAAAATAATTAAAATTAATTTAATTATTACAAATGCTTACTTTTCATAAGAAATTCGCAAATACTAAAATTAAATGAAGATGTTTAAAACTCATTGCAATAAAATAACTAAAATTAGCCCTATTATTACAAAATATTTTAAGCTCATATAAGTATTACATACTTTTAGTGTGATTTTTACTTATTTATTTTTTTTGCTTGTGTATAAGATTGTATATAAGAAGTTGTTTGTGTATAAGAAGTTCAACGATTTTTGACTTCATGGTTGTTACTGCAATGCAGTCTGCCGATTTTATATTAAGCTGACAACGGTATATTGTTTCAATTGCTCTTAGAACAGAATATGTCTCTTTTCGAACAAGCGTGTTGTTGAAAATTGAATAAGATTTTTCATTGCTTTTTCAGTCAGTAACGGATATTTCTTTTTATAGAGATCCAAAAATATCTTGATATAAGCTAGAATTTAAATGTAAGGCTGTCATCGAATTATACATAGAATAAGATTTCTTTTGCATTCGTGATATATATATATATATATATATATATATATATATATATATATATATAATGATTTATAATTTAATCTATTGCTGTTAGAATCCAACATATGTGATGTTGTGAAAATAAATTGTATAGACTTTTCAAGAATTATTTCATTTATGAAAGCTATTGTGAGAGTATGTATGATTTAGAAATCTCTGAAATTAAAATTCACATCACCAATACACTTTCTACACTGAGAAAAAAGAAATATCTATATACCACCTTCATCTAGAACGAATAAATAGTCATTTTCTGAATCCCCAAAAAGAAACATCGATTTCCGAGTTATGCGTATAAGGTAAACTGAAAGTCAAAATAATCGAGAATTTCTAGTCTATATCCTTGAGCAGGGTTGGCTAACCTGCGGCCCGCGAGGAGACTAATGATATTTAAAGTTTAACAACTTTGTTTAAGACATTAAAAATTAATAAATCCGTTCTGACTTTTCGAAGGGAAAATAAGTTTCAACGATTATGGTAGCTAAAGAATCGCAGTTTTATAATGAAATATTATCAGATCCATTAATCATTCTTTTTATTATAGTTATTAATGTACAGTCATACATTTTATTTTACGATTCCATTGTTATTTTATGAATGGAAATAATTTTAATTAATGTATCCTGATCCGAGTCTTAACCCTGCCCTACACCGAATAAAGGTATATATATATATAAAGACTTGATTCATACACTGAAAAACATATATACACATACACATATATACACACGGTGCGGTTCACCTGAATAAAATAGATGCTCAATGCGGACCACCAAGTGTTTTGGGTTGGACATGCCTGAACTAGAGCATATATTTAACTAGACAGCGCATCGGTGTACTTTTCAAGTTTTCACCAATGAAGGTCTCTTGTCACGCCCTTCAACCACTTTCGGCAGGGCTATCAAAGATTTTTCGCAGTATCATCTAATTACGGAAGGATCTGGCCGTTTCACTCATCACGTGACTGATGAAATTCATCCTCAATCTTCGTTACCCTTCGAATAGGAACTTTAGTATTAAATGCGCTCTCTAGTCATACATATGCTCTAGGGTCTATACGTTTCTAGACGGTGAAACGATATATTATATTTGAATCTTTTGTATTGCTAGAAGTTCTCGTTTTGACTTCTAGAATTGATTCATAAACGAGAAATTTAATAACTAAAACTCGCCTGTTTGTGTGCAGGAAATTCAGTTAGCCTTGCTTAGAGTGTAGTAAGTAGGCATGAATAAGTAGTGCTGAAAAGACATCATACGCAATAACTAGATCCAATGCCCCGCGAGTGGCCGAGAGGTTCTGCTCTCGAAGCTGGTTGACGAGAAATGCCGGTTTGATCCCAGGTCACGCCCGTCTACCTAGCCGTTCGGAATTTCCTTCTTTTCTCCAAAATTCGCATAAATACGGACTAAGATGTCTTAGAAAGACCCTCAAGGAGGGCATTTCATCCAGGCCTAGGATCCACGTGCAGTCAATCAGCACTAATCTTAACACCGACACCGAAGTCCAGCGATAATTATTTTATTTGTTCTTATGATACTGTTAAATTAAAATCAAGAGACATTTATTACAGGATAGTTTGTTGTATGTATTATTGTGATATATTTACATTTTAAGTAGTGATGGTGCACCGTTTTCATCAAATATTCAAATATTTGATGAAAACGGAGTTGGAATAACAAAGTAAAACCACAGCTTCTTTTAGCACGATGATAAAAGTAAAGAGGATTGCTGAAACAGGTGCAACACACGACTGCTGAAGTTCAGAATTTGGCATAGAGACATCGGTATTGATCAAATAATTTTCTTTTTAATCCCCGAACAAAAATGTGGGGTGTTTAATGTTTGAAGTTTTTGTATGTCTGAGACACTGTAGCTTTCTATATTGAAGATTACTTTACTACTGAAGTTATTTTGCAGAAATTATTGACAATTAACTGAAGATTATTTAAAAACTTAAATGAAGTACTTGCATAGGTTTCTTGCAAAAAACAAACTCAGAAACTATCTAGAAAATAGGCATTATTTTGAGAATAAGTACGATTTATTTTAAAAGAGTATTTTAAGATATAAGCAACAAAGTTTAGGTGACCATAGGAATAAAAATTATTATTAGAGACTAGTTAAATTTACATAATTTTAGTATATTGGAGCGGCAGCCCTAATAACGAGGATTCTGATAGCTTCATATTGATTATGAAGTGCTGGCTCGGATTCGTCCTGGATGGCGTGACACCTCCCTTCACACCCAAATTCACCAGAGTAGAGAAAATATGGTTGTAATTATTGTTGGTATAAATACATATAATATACAATGTTTTCTGAATAAGGTTACCAGACATTTATAATTTAAACGGTTCTTACAAGGAAGGTACTCAGAATATTGTGAAAAAATACTCAGAATATTGTGAAAAAAATTACAGAGATATTATTTATCTAGGTAATAGAAGATCAGTGAAATTTATCGGCGGAATCTTACTAAAAAATCTACAAAAATAAAATAAAAATATTTTCGAATATTTGGCGAAAAAAAAAAAAAAAAAGTGCGCGCGATTTGGTGAGCAACATCCTTTACCACGAAATGCAAATAATTTTAATGCGTTTAAGAATTTCTTGCAAAACGAAGCTTTCTGAATAGCGTTATAATACATATATTTTGAAATTAAACGATGAAAGAATTGCCTGTTCCTCATACAATAAAGCTTTATATGCATGTGGCCTTTTTTTTAAAAAGTATTTCAGTTTAGCTTACATAAATCTTAAATAAAATAAAATTTTGCGAGTTGCAAATATATATAAATTGCATGTCAAATACACGTTTAAGTTAAACGTATCTTTAATTTTTTAATTGGTAATTGAAAAAAAAATTCTGTATTTTGCAAGTTGAAAATATTTATATTTAATTTAGCATTTAAAATAAATTTTACAAATTGAAAAATTAAATTAATTTAAATTTTTTATTGAAGACAATGTCTTTGAAAATTAATACGCACAATGCTGTTTGCATGCTGTATAAACAATACATAGAAAAAAAAATATGGAACTCATAAGTGTTACAGAAGAATACATTAAATTAAAAAAACACATTGTTGAAATATTAAAAAAAATATGAGCGTGTAAGTTATGAAAAATTTGAACACATTCCTGATGAAGCGTATCCTTCGTCTAACGAAATATCACAAAATTTCAATGAAAATGAGTATATTACCGAATCGCCTCTGCGAATTCTGGAAATAACATCTCGTAGTTTTAAAAATGTCCAGACGAAGTTTAAATATGTAAAATAATTATGTGAATTGTATCATTGTGAGAAACAAGTAGAAATGTTATTAATCGTAGAGAAAAAAAACAAAGAAATAAAAAGGTTTTTCCTAAGGAGTCCTAGTCCGCATTTGCGCAAGTTTCGGAGAAAACCACAGAAAACTCCGAACAGCTAGGTTGACGAGCTCGACCAGGGATCGAACCCGGCACCTCACGTCTATTAGCTTTGAGCGCAAAACCGCTCGGCCGCTGATGGGCAGCGAAGGATAAAAATTACACCTTCTAATGAAGCATCCTTCAATATCAAAACGTATGCTCATACAAAAAATTTTGTTTTTGTACATTTTTGTTAATCCAAAGATCTGTTTTACTCCCCCTCTTAATCGATGATAACTATTTAAACACATTAGGATATTAAATTTTAATTCTTTGTAATTTTTCATTAAAATTTGGTTTAAAGTTTGAATAAATTAACAAAAGGTACACGGTTCAAAAATTGCAGTTATACAAATGTATTTTTTAAACTTATTTAAAATAATTTGGTACGTAGGGTTTATAAACTTATTTGGTAAATTTTACTTAGCCAGTGTAATGAAAAGTGAATTATAATAGAAAAGATGTAAATTTTCAATATTAATGTGTACTCTATAATGAAGTTTGAGACTTAAATTTAAGTTTGAAATAATTTTTATCATTTGAAATTTTGGTCTATATTACTAGTTGTGAAATCAGTATCCTTCGAAAACACAGAATGTCACACTGATAAATGATTGCCGTTTATCAATGTTTTATTTCCAAATTGTTATGTATGTTCTTTTTAATTTATTATGCAATATAAATAAATGTGCGTACTGTTTTGTTTTAAGCCATAATATTTAAAGCTAGTAAAATTTAAGAATAGTTTAAATATTTCACGTTAAACTAAAGGTTCTGTAATTCGATCGTTAGATTTACTTAAAAATATATACACACAGAAAAATGAAAAATCGAAACTTGTCAAGAGACGTGCCATCTTCGTGACAATAAACGTTTAACAAGTACATTGACAAATTTGCACAAAATTACGCAAAATGTTAAACAATCAAAACACTACCTGACAATCCCATCTAGTCATGAGACACAAAAGTCGTTTTATTTTACCATGTATCTTTAATGTGTTTCGTCTGATGATCCGTTTTGGCTCTAAAACTTGTCAGATGACTAACTTTCCAGGTACAGTTTTCATTTTCCTCAAATTTGACCAGGTTAGTCAGATGAGAGAATAAAAAAAAAATATTCCTATTTTGTCAATTGACTAAGAAAAATTTGTTTGGCTAGTCCAAAAGCTCAGCGTTATTATTTTTTTTTTCCTTTAATTTTTTTTTTTATTTGTTTATTTATTTTTTGTCTCCTTCTGACAACTTGAGTTAGTCAACCGAAATCGAAAAATAAAGAATAAACTCATCGCATTTGGCGGGATAGTGCAATTGCCGTTGGAGTGACTTTCATTTTAGAAAGAGAACAAGAGATTTTTGAGTAATCAGAATCAGCGAATCGAGTTTACAGCCAAAAGTAAGTGCTAAATACTTTATTTTATTGTAAGCTTTGTTAGAATAGTAAATTTGTAGAATTCTAAAGCTTCGGCAATCTTCTAACAATATGAATCGTATTTAGAATTTGTTCTAATTTATAAAGTTGTTTAAATGTATAAAATTTAAAACACGTTATTTTAAATCTAGTTTTACGTATCGTTGTATTATAAAAAAAATAAGTATACTTAATTTGTCTAAGCTATAGTTGTTTACATACACTTTTAACATTAAGCTCATATTAATATTTTTGTACACAGAATAGTAATGATTTATTTTTCCCTAAAGATGGTTCAGAAGGTATTTGGATTTCCAAAGGACGTCAATTTAAGAAAGATATAGAAAAATGCTATCCATGGGGATTTTGAAAGAAATCCGAATTTTAAGGCATGTTTTTTAAATTATCGTTTGCAACATTATATCTATCTTAGAACAATAAAAAAAAATCTGGAGTGACTCCACTCGACTTTCCGAACATTGAGTAACTAACAGTTTTGTAGATAAAATAAAGAAAGAGGAATTGCTAAACAAACAAAAGAGAGAAAACCATAATAGAGTGTTTTTTTCTCCATATATCACACGAGGTTTTATTTAACGCTACTGAACTTTGAGCCCTTAGATCATAATGATAAAGAATTTTTCGTTTTGTACCTGTAAAAATCTATAGATGCTAGATTCACCAAAATGCTTATAGTTAGTGCAACAGTGATTTATAATATTCATACAAATTTTCAGCTCAATTGAATAAGGCGTTTAGATGCTATCGCACTTTTAAAAATTTGGTCTCATAGGCCATAATGATAAAGAATTTTTCTTTGTGTCCCTGTAAAACAACTGTAGTGCTAGATTCACCAAAATCTATACAGTTGGTGCAAATGCGACCTATAACATGTGTACAATTTTTTTGCTCAGATTAATAAGGCGTTTAGACGCTATCACACTTTTAAAAATTCGGCCCCATTGGCCTTAATGATAAAGAATTTTTCTTTGTGTCCCTGTAAAAAAACTATAAGTGCTAGATTCTCCAAAATCTATACAGATTGAGTATCTGTGACCTATAATATGGGTATAAAATTTTTGCTCAATTGAATAAGGCGTTTAGATGCTATCGCACTTTTAAGATTTTGGTCCCATAGGCCATAATGATAAAGAATTTTTCTTTGTGTCCCTGTAAAAAAACTATAAGTGCTAGATTCACCAAAATCTATAGGGTTCGTACTATGGTGACTTACAATATACGTACTAACTTTCAGGTTAATCGAACAAAGCCTTTAGACGCTAGCGTGTTCACAAACATACACACATACACACACACATACATACATCATCGTAAAAATAGTGAAAACGGACTCAGGGGACCTCAAAACGTATAGAAACACCAAAATCTCGAATTCGGATTTTTGACATGATTACAATACTTTCCTCACTATAGTGTTGGAAAGTAATAATATTAATACTTTTTTTTATATTTAAACTTTTTAATGAGATAAATTAAAAAAATTTAAAGGTTTCTCGTTTATCCGTTATTTTATTTATTTTTTTTTTTTTTAATTCCTGTAATAAATATTTTTTTTAATTTAAATAATTTTGGCAAATGGTTGATAATAGTATGTAATAAAAAAAAAAGACTTTTTATCATTAAATGTTTGATACCAATTTTTTTTCAAAACAACTTTTAGCAAAAATAATATGAATTTAATATTGCATACTATATTCTGTTCTCAATTTAAAGTCAAATTGTTCTTGTATACAATATTAATTATTAGCGATAAATAATAAATATCTTGGTAAATATATATATATATATATATATATATATATATATTCAACTTCATGTTACTTGTTTCATTCAAATGATTGATGATTGTAATAAAAGGTTGATATTTTTAATTATTATTATTATTTTTTTTTTTCAATAAAAATTTAATCAAAAATAATATGAGTTTAAATTATTAGATACTGTATTCTCGATTCAAAATCAAATTGTTCATGCGCAGCATATTAAGTATTCGTGATAAACAAAGGATATCTTGTTAAAAATATGTACTTAATTTCATGTTATTTGTTTCATTCTTAACACATTTAAATTTAAAAATTATTTGATATTTCAATTTAAACAACATTTTTTTCTTTTAACTATGCTCTATAAATTAAGTAGTCGATTGCAAACATTTAGTCAGGGCCTGATTACCCAAAAGGCTCGGGAAGCACAAGCTTCCCCTCAAAAATTTAACAGGGGGCCTCAAAATGACTAAAAACAGGGTCTTGAATTTTCTATTTTAGATTTTCACACTGAGATTGAATTTTTTCTGAGAAAGTTCACCTAAAGCAAGGTAAAATAACCACTATTTTGGGAAAATTCTATTATTTAACGTCAAAAATTTGAATGTTCTTAATTAATAAGTTATACGATTTTAAAGTTGTGGGTGGAAACCACCTAGTTATATGAATGAAAAAATATTTATATTATATATATATATATATATATATACACATAAACACACAAAACTTTTTTATCAATTGCATTTTTGTATTACAATATGTAATAGGAAAACAAGATTTCCCGAAATCAAAGGGAGCCCCGAAATGATACTAAGCTTCCCCTAGCTTCAAAGCTTAATCGGGCCCTGCATTTAGTTGTATACGCTATTTCCACAATAACTTAAAATTCATTTTGATTTTCTTCTACATGTATAAGAATGAAGTAGTGGATTTTTGAAAATTTTCTTTTTCTGGCTTTTGGTGCATTTACAAATTTGAGATTTCCTTAAACTCGATTAAACCATTGTTAGGAGATGTCCGTCTGTGTATAATCAAAATTTTATGTTTTGGGTGCTGTATCTCACAAAATAATGAACAGAATTGTACAAAAGTTTATATTTGGATGCACTTTCACATAAATTCGTGCTGAATAGCTTTTGGTACATATCATCTAAGAAGTGGCGCTACTATACTGCAATTTTCCACAATTAAGGAAAGACTATATCTTAGCTTCTATTGTGTAGAACTTCACATAACTTAATGTTCAAATAGTCGATTGTGAAAGACTATGTTTATTCAACTTAGGTGCATATCGGTCATCAGGTAATGCCAGTATGTTGCAATTTTCCACATTTAAGAAAATACTGTAACTGAGATTCTGTGATATATAAATGCACTAAACTTGATATGTGCAACAGCCATTATGAACTATTATGCTGATTTAATTTGGACGCATATCGGCCGACAGGTGACGTTGGCATGGTGCAATTTTCTCTGTTTATAGGAGAGCCATACCTCAGCTTCTATGATATGTATGTGCACCGAATTTGATATGTAAGGTGTATGTTATACATCAAAAACTATGCCAAACTAGCTTTTTAAAAACTATGCCGAATCAATTTGGGTGTACATCAGATGACGTACTATTACTCTTTGTAAATTTCCAGATAGTTATAGTATCACAGCATCTATTTGTTGTAAAATCTTTATTTGTGAGAAGCTGTGTTAATTACTTTGTGTATTGTAACAGATATATGGTGCTATTATATTAAATAATAATAGAAGAAAATTTTGTAATGGCTACAGCATATACTAATTTTAGATATAGTGGGTTAAATATATGTTAGTAATTTGCAACAGGTAATTATGAATGATTTACTTATAAATTGTCAAATATAGTTCCCCCAGAATTTTTTTTTAATTCATTAATACGTAACATTTTTGTTTTTCCCCCACTATAGTATCAAGACACGGTAAAGGTGTATAAACTTTATCATTAATGGTATAAATAACTTAAACATTTCCATTTTAACAATAAAACTTTTTTTATAATTTACAACAAGTAATTTAAAATAATTTATTTAAGTGGGCATGAATGTTATAATACTTACAAAACTTTAAATTAACACCATAAAAATAAAATATCTCGCACCAATTGTTTCGGGTCGAAAGAGCACACGACCCTTCGTCAGGCACCCAAAGTAGGCACGAGTACAGCTGTTTATCTTCGATAGCGCATATTCGATCTACGACTGCAATTCACAGCTATCGTACTGCTCACCTTTCAAAATATTTTTTACAATTATAAATCTAAATTTATAGGCATATTTATAACTCTAACTAATTTAAACATTAAACACATGCTAGACATGTATCGGAGCTCCCTATTCGTATCCAGAAAAATAGATCCGTATTTGTATGGATCTGTTTTCTTTTCTTCAACGAAACTAATATGTATCTATTGTAGAAATTGTATGAAAATTAGAAAAGTATTATAAATCTTTTTTGACTGTTATTAATATCTAAATTAAATAAATACAGTATAACCTCGTATTTACATCCTGGAAATTGAAAAGATTTCGCAATTTACATTTTTTTTTTTTTTTTTTTTTTTTTAAATCTTTATTCTATATTCAATAGAAGAAAGTACTAGATTCGTAAAAATTTTCGACTTCCGTTTTTCGATGAATTTGCACCTCGGGGAAGTTAGCCCCCCCATGACGGAAACAAGAAAAGCCACATATGCAGTTCGTTTGATCATCGTTAGATCACATTTGATCAACATTTTTTTTTGTTTGATCAATTTCATTTAAAGAGATATAAGCAAAAAAATGCAGGGGGGGCTAACTTCCCCGAAAAATAAAAATGTCTAAATTTGAAAAAAAAATTAGTGAATCGATACAGAAATCGTTAGATCAGATTTGATCAACCATTTTCCGCGTTTGATCAAACCCGGAAGTGGCTTAAAAATCGATTTTTTAACCGAGAAAATCGGGAAGTTGGCCCCCCCATGACGGATATTTGGGTCAAAAATGGTCTCATACGACGTAGAATCGTTAGATCAGATTTGATCAACCATTTTCCGCGTTTGATCAAACCCGGAAGTGGCTTAAAAATCGATTTTTTAACCGAGAAAATGGGGGAAGTTGGCCCCCCCATGACGGATATTTGGGTCAAAAATGGTCTCATCCGACGTAGAATCGTTAGATCAGATTTGATCAACCATTTTCCGCGTTTGATCAAACCCGGAAGTGGCTTAAAAATCGATTTTTTAACCGAGAAATTGGGGAAGTTGGCCCCCCCCCCCATGACGGATATTTGGGTCAAAAATGGTCTCATCCGACGTAGAATCGTTAGATCAGATTTGATCAACCATTTTCCGCGTTTGATCAAACCCGGAAGTGGCTTAAAAATCGATTTTTTAACCGAGAAAATGGGGAAGTTGGCCCCCCCATGACGGATATTTGGGTCAAAAATGGTCTCATCCGACGTAGAATCGTTAGATCAGATTTGATCAACCATTTTCCGCGTTTGATCAAACCCGGAAGTGGCTTAAAAATCGATTTTTTAACCGAGAAAATGGGGGAAGTTGGCCCTCCCATGACGGATATTTGGGTCAAAAATGGTCTCATCCGACGTAGAATCGTTAGATCAGATTTGATCATCCATTTTCCGCGTTTGATCAAACCCGTAAGTGGCTTAAAAATCGATTTTTTAACCGAGAAAATGGGGAAGTTGGCCCCCCCATGACGGATATTTGGGTCAAAAATGGTCTCATCCGACGTAGAATCGTTAGATCAGATTTGATCAACCATTTTCCGCGTTTGATCAAACCCGGAAGTGGCTTAAAAATCGATTTTTTAACCGAGAAAATGGGGGAAGTTGGCCCTCCCATGACGGATATTTGGGTCAAAAATGGTCTCATCCGACGTAGAATCGTTAGATCAGATTTGATCATCCATTTTCCGCGTTTGATCAAACCCGTAAGTGGCTTAAAAATCGATTTTTTAACCGAGAAAATGGGGAAGTTGGCCCCCCCATGACGGATATTTGGGTCAAAAATGGTCTCATCCGACGTAGAATCGTTAGATCAGATTTGATCAACCATTTTCCGCGTTTGATCAAACCCGGAAGTGGCTTAGAAATCGATTTTTTAACCGAGAAAATGGGGGAAGTTGGCCCCCCCATGACGGATATTTGGGTCAAAAATGGTCTCATCCGACGTAGAATCGTTAGATCAGATTTGATCAACCATTTTCCGCGTTTGATCAAACCCGGGAGTGGCTTAAAAATCGATTTTTTAACCGAGAAATTGGGGAAGTTGGCCCCCCCATGACGGATATTTGGGTCAAAAATGGTCTCATCCGACGTAGAATCGTTAGATCAGATTTGATCAACCATTTTCCGCGTTTGATCAAACCCCGAAGAGGCTTAAAAATCGATTTTTTAACCGAGAAAATGGGGGAAGTTGGCCCCCCCATGACCGATATTTGGGTCAAAAATGGTCTCATCCGACGTAGAATCGTTAGATCAGATTTGATCATCCATTTTCCGCGTTTGATCAAACCCGTAAGTGGCTTAAAAATCGATTTTTTAACCGAGAAAATGGGGAAGTTGGCCCCCCCATGACGGATATTTGAGTCAAAAATGGTCTCATCCGACGTAGAATCGTTAGATCAGATTTGATCAACCATTTTCCGCGTTTGATCAAACCCGGAAGTGGCTTAAAAATCGATTTTTTTAACCGAGAAAATGGGGAAGTTGGCCCCCCCATGACGGATATTTGGGTCAAAAATGGTCTCATCCGACGTAGAATCGTTAGATCAGATTTGATCAACCATTTTCCGCGTTTGATCAAACCCGTAAGTGGCTTAAAAATCGATTTTTTAACCGAGAAAATGGGGAAGTTGGCCCCCCCATGACGGATATTTGGGTCAAAAATGGTCTCATCCGACGTAGAATCGCTAGATCAGATTTGATCAACCATTTTCCGCGTTTGATCAAACCCGGAAGTGGCTTAAAAATCGATTTTTAAGCCACTTCCGGGTTTGATCAAACGCGGAAAATGGTTGATCAAATCTGATCTAACGATTCTACGTCGGATGAGACCATTTTTGACCCAAATATCCGTCATGGGGGGGCCAACTTCCCGATTTTCTCGGTTAAAAAATCGATTTTTAAGCCACTTCCGGGTTTGATCAAACGCCCAAAATGGTTGATCAAATCTGATCTAACGATTTCTGTATCGATTCACTAATTTTTTTTTTCAAATTTAGACATTTTTATTTTTCGGGGAAGTTAGCCCCCCTGCATTTTTTTGCTTATATCTCTTTAAATAAAATTGATCA
The DNA here is from genome assembly GCA_963930645.1 of Salticus scenicus. Lineage (NCBI taxonomy): Eukaryota > Metazoa > Arthropoda > Arachnida > Araneae > Salticidae > Salticus > Salticus scenicus. Next base: position 150,945,710 of record OZ005651.1, read on the forward strand.
AACAAAAAAAAATGTTGATCAAATGTGATCTAACGATGATCAAACGAACTGCATATGTGGCTTTTCTTGTTTCAGTCATGGGGGGGCTAACTTCCCCGAGGTTGAATTTGCACGTATTGAAAGTTCCAGAACACGATTTGACTATTTTTAGAAAATATTAGATATGCCTCTGTGTGTGTGAGAGAGACAAAAATTTTGTGGCGACTGCAACTCTGTAACTACTGCACATTATTGCATATAAATTTATATGTAAATGCACCTTGACATAAATTAGTACCTATCAACTTTTGGTTCCCATCCATCAAGAAATGGCACTGCTATACAGCGATTTCTAGAGACCATGACCATATATTAGGAAACTATATTATACAGGATCTCTAGCGATTTCAACAATTTAAGGGAATGCAATGTCTCATAAACTACTGCAGAGAATTGCATATAAATTCATATGTAGATGCACCTTGACATAACCTAGTCCTTATCAGCTTTTTATGTCAATTTCTCAAAAGATGGCGCTGCTATACAGTGATTTTCACAATTCAAAGGAAGGCTATATCTCAGGAACTACTACACATAAATTTATATGTAGATCTACCTCGAGATAAATTATTGTCCATCCACTTTTGGTATCAATAATTCAATAGGTGACGGTGCTATATATCGATTTCCAGAATTTAAGGAAAAGAGATATCTCAAGTTCTATTGCGTATAATAATAATAATAATAATAATAATAAATGATATGTGAAAAGAACATTATCAGACATTATGCTAATTCAATTTGGATGCATATCGGCCAATAGGTGGCGCTGCTGTACTGCAATTTTCCCCGAGAACGGAAAAGCTATATCTCAACTTCTATGGTGTATAACTGTACAAAATTTGATATATGAGGTAACCATTATAAAAACGCATTTTTTAATGTATTATTTATAAAGAATAAAGCTGTCTTTCTTTGTATTTTCAATGCAATTTTTCTCTAAGATGAAAATCGTCTGCATTCAGTATGGTAGGTAATTTAAATAAATAAGATCTTTAATAAATTATTTGTACTGAGAGAATTTGTATTAGAAAATATAAAAAGAAAGTCTTGTGGTGGCTACAACATACTTTTTGTTGTTGTTGTTGTTTTAAATACCTTTATTTTTAATAAAATTCAATCCTCGCTTTTATGTGAACGAAATTTTGAATTTTCCTCCATTCATACTTGTATATACAGCAAATATAGAGGAAATACTTGTCGTGATTTCATTTAAAGCTATTATGTTGTGACCACCGCAAAAATTTCTTCTATATTTTCCTATAGGAAAATTCATTCGCCCAGTAAAAATGTTTTCTTAAAACTATTATTTATTAAAATTATCTACCATAATGAATGCAGATAATTTCATTTTAGAAAAAACTAACACTAATAATAAGAAAAGAAAGACAGTTTAATTCTCTATAAATAAAGTCTTAATAAATGCTTCTTCATAATGGTTACCTCATATATCAGGTTTTGTACAGTTATATGACACAGAAGTTGAGATATAGCCATATCCTGTTCTCAGAGAAAATTGCAGTATAGCAGCGCCACTTATTGGCTGATATGCATCCAAATTGAATCTGCGTAATGTCATATAATGGCTACGTTGATACGTGTCAAGTTTTGTTTGATTATACACAACAGAACCTTAGATACAGCCTTCCCTGAAAACGCGAAAGTCGACGTATAGCAGCACCACCTGTTGAGCAGTTGACAAAAAATATTGGTGGGCACTAACTTACGTCAAAGTTTATCTGCATATAAATTTATATGCAAATTCAATTAGTAGTTTCTGAGATATAGCCTTTCCTGAATTTGTGAAAATCGCAGTCTAGCAGCGTCACTTGTTGAGCAAATGATACCAAAAGTTGATAGGCACTAACTTAGGCCAAGGTACATCTGCATATAAATTTATATGCAGTTATCTGCAGTAGTTCCTGAGATAATTCCCACAAAATTTTTGTCACACACACACACAGACACATATTTTTCTAAGAATGGTCAAATCGTGTTCTGGAGCCCTCAAAACGTGTAAATCCATTGAAAAGCGGAAGTTGAAAATTTTTACGATTGCAAAAGTAAAAAGAAATATAAAATAAACACATTTAGGAAACGGATTCCATCAAGGCTGATAATAATAATATTCTTTATTTTATCGTCTTCTCTAGAACAAATAAAAGCAAAGCAGATGTTTAATTGCGAATCATATATATCCGTGCAACCCAAATTATTATAGTAAATAAACATTCCCGTCGAAAAAATGAAATAAATAAAGATACTTTTTTTTTTTTTTTTTTTTTTCAGAATATAAGCATTAAACAATGAACTACTATCACTGACCTTGAAGCAGATTTTTGCAATCTCGAAGTTCACAACTCACATAAGTGTTTAATCATTATTATTAGTCTTTTTTTTTTTTTTTTTTTTTTTTTTTTTTTTTTTCCCAGATTTTTAACGCAATACAATTAGTAATTACATCTTTTTTTTTTTTCTTGTATGTTCAATGGAAGAAAGTATTGGATTCGTAAAAATTTTCGGCTTCCGGATTTCGACGGATTTACAAGTTTTGAAAGGTTAGACCACGATTTGACCATTTTTAGTAAATGTCTGTCTGTCTCCGTCTGTGCGTGTATGTATGTGTGACAAAAATTTTGTGGCAACTGTATCTACGGAACTACTGTTCAGAATTACGTATAAATTTATATGTAGATGCACCTTGACCTAAATTAGTGCCTATCAACTTTTGGTGTCAATCGCTCGAAAGGTGGCGCTGCTATGCAGCGATAGCATTTATAATATGGTTGTCAACTTTCAAGTATGCTTAACAATAGTGTTCTAACAGGGATATATTCATTAAAAAATAATAATTCAATTAAAAGAAATCAATAAAACCAGATTGATTTTTTAAAAAAATCTCGTGCTTGCTTTTCTAAAGTAACTATACGAATTATAAGGTATGGTGTTATATGACAATATATATATATCATCATTACCAATTTCAGCCTCTATCAATCCACTGCAGGATGAAGGCCTCTGCTAGGCGATTCCAAACTGCCCTGTTTTCGCGCACACACATACATATATCTATATATATAAAATCGTTCTTCCTGACTGACTGACTGAGGGAGTGAGTGAGGGGGTGATTCATCATCGCCCAGACCAAACCCCTGGACCTACAAGCATGAAATTTTATGACAATGTTCTTTCTATGACGTAGGCATCCACTAAGAAGTGGTTTTACAAAATTCGCCCCCCCGAAGGGGGGGTAAAACGTGATTTCACAAAATCCTTCATATCTCAAACAAAAAAACAGATATCCGTAAAATTTTTGCTTTAAGATATAGCTAATACAAACGTCTAAAAATCAATTTTTGGAATTTTCGAAATTCGGTCCGGTCCCCAAGGGGGGCGGGGGGGGGGGCAAAACGTGATTTCACATGCGTAAAACGTGATTTCGCATAATCCTATATATCTAAGACAAAAAAATAAATATACATGAAATTTTTGCTCTAAAATATAGCTAATACAAATATCTAAAAACTAATTTCTGGAATTTTAGAAATTCAGCCCCCAGGTGGGGCAGTAAGGAGGGGGGCTATGAGGCAAAAACAAATAGAAATACAGTTAGGCCGTTCAAAATTGGTACAGATAGGTTTTAAAGGCCTACAAGTCGCATGAGGATATTTTCGAAAATGTAAAGTTATTAGGAAGGGCGAGAAGGGGGAGGGGAGAAAGGGGGGGGGGCAAAAAAATAAAAATAGAGATAGATCGTTTAAAATTGGTACATAGAGGTTTTCGATACTTACAAATCAATTGCGGATACTTTTGAATTTGTAAAATTATTAGGAGGGGAGGGAAGGGGGGGGTGAGGCGGTAAGGGGGGCTATGGGCAAAAACAAATAGAAATACAGTTAGGCCGTTAAAAATTGGTACAGATAGGTTTTAGAGGCCTGAAAGTCGAATGGGGATAATTTCGAAAGTGTAAAGTTATTAGGAAGGCCGGGAAGGGGGGGGGGGCAGAGAGGCAAAAAAAATAAAATAGAGTTAGATAATTCAGAATTGGTACATAGAGGTTTTCGATACCAACAAATCGATTGCGGATATTTTCGAATTTTTAAAGTTATTGGGAGGGGCAAAAAAATAAAAATAGAGATAGATCGTTCAAAACTGGTGCATAGAGATTTTTGATACTTACAAATCGATTGCGGATATTTTCGAATTTGTAAATTTATTAGGAGGGGTGGGGAGGTAAGGGGGGCTATGGGCAAAAACAAATAGAAATACAGCTAGGCCGTTCAAAATTGGTACAGATAGGTTTTTGATACTTACAAATCGATTGCGGATATTTTCGAAATTGTAAAATTATTAGGATAGCCGGGAGGGGGGGCGAAGGGGGAAAATAACAGAAATAAGAGTTGGAGTATTTTGGGAATTTTTTCCGAAGGCAGTGAGAACACGGTGCGACATTTTTCCTAATCAGATTTTGTTTCTTTTTTTTTTTTTTTTTTTTTTTTCACGTGATAAAAATTAATGCAATTTTGAGAATTCAGTAATTATAGTGATTCATTTAAAAATAGGGACCAGCGAAGCGGGCGTTGCCTGCTAGTATATATATATAATAATTTATGCATATATTAAGAAAGGTTTTGATAGAATACTTCGTCTCCTCATTGATTTATTTGATTTCCAATGAAGCCATCTATGATATATGCAACTTCTTAATTGAATGCAACCTATGCAATGAGGTGAAATTTACACCTCATATAGCGTATTTCTTAGTAATGTCCTGATGTCTTTTTTTTTTTTTTTTTTTTTTTAAGGTTTGTGAGCTCTATTTTAAACCTGGTGGAATTATACAAACAATAACATATTTTGATGAAAAAGAAGGAAAGTTATATGAAGTCCCAAGAAATAAACCAATTGTTAAAGGTGGTGCTATTCCTACAATTTTCAGTGGCTTGCCATCATGGAGAGCTATTATGCATAAAAAAAATTACGTTTTATTACCTAATTATATTTGTGCTTTTATATTATTATTATGACTAATTTTTATGTAAATTATGGAGCAATCTTCTTCATGAATATGAAACATTTATAATTTTCAATAAAATTATTTTTATCTTGATTTTTGTCTTTTATGTATTATTTCAATTACATAGTTTCAATGAAGGAGAAATCTTATTTAAATAAATTCTTGATTATGTTATCAGGTAAGTGAGAGTTATTTTGGATGATCAAATACTTATAAATTATTGTTATATATTAAAATTTCTCTGGGCATAAAATTTACAGAGATGATTAAAAATAAAAATTCTTATTATATATGTTAAAGTGTTTTTAATGCAAATTTTATGTCCACCCTCACCTTGAAAAAAAAAAGTATATCATTAATATTTATGATTTTAAAACTTTAAATAACCTGAAATTTGGAGTTCGATGTTATTTATAGTTTAGTACATTGTATCGTCTATACTGTACATATTGTTTATATTGTCTGTATCAATTGTTAAAGCACATTGTATCGTCGTACTTATCTGTAATTTTAATCAGGTGGAAAAAATCCATTATTTAAAAAAATATATTTATACGTATATTCAGGTGGCTTAAATATTAAAAAAAAGGAACAAAAAAAAAAAGTTTACATTTATTTTTGTAACCACAGCGTATAAACCGAAAGCACCGATGAGATAAAATATATATATTTCTAAATCCATATATGAGGATGTGCATAAAAAGTGGACTAAATCATGTGGCGCCACAATCCTCTTGGAATGCCTTGATAAAAAAGTGTTGGATAAATGCGTGCGTTAATGATAAATAAATATAGGGAAGAATGATTAAACTAGCAAATTCTTTGTTTCAGTAGTTTGTTAAATTTCCAGTATTCATAACTGCTAACTTTTTTAATTGATTCTGGAATGTTGTTAGTATATCGCCCTATATTCGCCCATATTCTTTGAGGAGTAATTGTCTTCATATTTAATTGTAATTACATGCTAAAGAAAATTATTCTATTAAGAATGTGGTATGAAGAAAAGGGCAAATGTTAACAACATTCCGGAATAAATTGAAAAAGTTGGCAGCTATGAGTATTTTATTCCAGTTGATGGACAAGTAATGTTTTTCAGAAAAGTTTTTAAATGTTTTTTCAAGGTTGAACACCTTAAAAAGGGGGGGGGGGAATTAAACAATTACAAAAGTAAAGAGGTTAAGACTAATAACAATGCTTTTGCAAAAACCTCTGCAGACAAATATGAACCTCTTATTCCTCATAAAATATGAAGGATTTTAACCAATTAAATTTTTTATTAATCTGCATACTTGCCAACTCTACTGTGTTTACCAGTAGACTACTGTTTTTTGGTTATTTCTACTGGCCTACTGTTTTTTGTTAAAAATTTACTATTTTTAGGAACTTACAAGAAAAATGTAAAATTGAACAATTTTCTTGTAAAATATATAGACGGAAAATAAGCAGAGAATAAATATAATAATGAAATGAGATTTATTAAATGTATGTGTAAAAATTACAATACTGATTTTAATTATCTCAAAATATACCTAAATTTTAGGGGGGGTTTACTTTCATCACCCTACTACCATTGGTAATGGAAGTATTGTATTCGGTCCAAAAATTCGATATCGATATTTCACCTGATTTACACGTTTTACGGTCCCCTGAGTCCAAAAATGTGGTTTTTGGCAATTGGTCAGTGTGTGTGTATATGTGTGGAATTTTCTGGCTATCATATCTCCGAAACTAATAAAGATAAAACTACAAAACTTCAGAATCGAGACAGGTCTGGTGTACAGATGAATTTTCCAAATGTTGGTAAAAATTGAAAAACCGGAAGTGGGACATCGGAAACTAGAAGTGGGACCGTAAATCCGTATTTCAAAAACGGCTCTATCGATTTTCTTCAAATTTGCTATATAAACATTCTATTAGATGTCCTTTCGAATGATAGTTGGTTTAGGATAATTGAAAGGAGTATAAATAGCTCAATTTCAGGTCTCGCAAGCGCATTCCTTTAAAAACGGCTGCACGGAATTTTTTGAAACTCGCCATATTAACTCCCTTTTAAATATCCTTTTGTATGTAATTATTGTTTGCCAGTCAATAATTGCGTTTTGATAAAAGTTGTTATCTAAAAAACGGCTCTAACGATTTTCTTGAAAATTGTTACATATAAATAAATTTTAAATATCCTTTCTCATGCATTACGTGGTTATTACTGGAAAATTAACAGTCATCTTGCTTAGGTAGGCCAGTTTTAGATCTCGGAAATTGGTGTTTCAAAAAAATAACTACCTATATATATATATATTTTTTTTTTTTTTTTTTTTTTTTTTAACCTCGCTATATGTAAGCTTCGTTTCATATGTCTTTACATGTGTATAAAATTTTTCTTACTGGAAAAATTTTAGGTTTCTACTTCTTTAAGTCACTTTTATATCTTGTGATCACTTTATCTAAAAAAAAAAATCTGGTGTGAAACAACCACACGACTTCCACTACCCACTATTACACGTATTATATGCATGTTTTAGAAATAATGTGGTCAGCGAAGACATAAAATTGACCTAGCGAAGTATACACAAAAGAAATTTCCTGTAGGAGAAAGCTAATATATATATGTATGTGTGTGTGTGTAAAACAGAATTTACATAGCGAGTTAAAAAATAGAGTTATTTTTTCAAACACCAATTTCCGAGATCTAAAACTGACCTACCTAATCAGGATGACTGTCATTTTTCCTGTAATAACCATGTAATATATGAGAGAAAGAATATCTAAAATGGATTTATGTAACAATTTCAAAGAAAATCGTTAGAGCCGTTTTTGAGATACCAACTTTTACCAAAACTTAGCATACTCAGTTGTTGACTGCAAAACAATAATTACATACAAAAGCATATATAAAAGAGATTGAATATGGCGAGTTTGAAGATATTCAGTACAGCCGTTTTTAAAGGAGACCTGAAATTAAGCTATTTATATAGGGCGCCTATCAATTTTCCTGAACTAACCAACTATATCATTCGAAAGGACATCTAATAGAGTGTTTAGCATTTTTCAGATACTGACTTACGTTCCCAATTCCGGTTTCCGATGTCTCACTTCCGGATTTCCAATTTTCACCAAAATTTAGAAAATTCATCTGTACACCAAACCTGCCTCAATTCTGAAGTTTCGTAGTTCTATCTTTATTAGTTTCGGAGATATGATAACCAGAAAATTTCACACATACATACACCACTGACCAATTGCCAAAAACTACTGTTTTGGACTCAGGAGACCTTAAAACGTGTAAATCAAGTGAAAACTCGAATTTGAATTTTTAGATCGAATACAATATTTCCATTACCTACGGTAGTCTGGTAATAGAAGTATACCTGGGATCTATTGACTAACTTTCTTAATCAAGTGTAAAATATGACTAACTTGCCTTGTCTGGCAACTGCGGTTGTTGACTAACCTTCCTGGTCAGATAATTATGATTGTCGACTAGCCTTCTTTGTCTGATAATATTAACCTTCCTAGTTTGGAATAGTGTTTTGGTGACTAGTTCAGGAAGTACACTTTTCAGTTTTTTGACTAGTTCAGCAAGTGCACTTTTCAGTTTTGGAGACTAGTTCAGCTAGTACACTTTTCAGTTTTGGTGACTAGTTCAGCCAGTACACTTTTCAGTTTTGGTGACTAGTTCAGCCAGTACACTTTTCAGTTTTTGTGACTAGTTCAGCAAGTACACTTTTCAGTTTTGGTGACTAGTTCAGCAAGTACACTTTTTAGTTTTTGAGACTAGTTCAACAGGTACACTTTTCAGATTTGGTGACTAGTTCAGCAAGTACACTTTTTGGCTAGTCAGCAATTTTGGTTAGTCAATTCTGTATTGTCAGTTGAGCATTTTGCCAGGTCACTGTGACCAACTTATTTTTCTGTGTGTATGACACTTACTTATAAATATATATGGCAAAATTGTAGTGATAAAAGTGTATTTATTTAAAGTAAACTTTCTTAAACTAGTGTAGTATGAATAGTATAGACAACGTTCTTCTCTAATGAGTATTTATTAAAAAATTGTTTTACATCGGTTTTCATTGTGTCGCCAACGAGCGATAAAAAGCCAAGAATCGGACATTTTCAATATTTTTTTTACGGAAGATATATAGGGACCCTACCCAGACAGCACATCGCCTCCCCAGGATATCTTCAAGATGTCTTCTGGATGAAAAGAATAAGTTATAAGATGATAAGTTAAGCCTAACTGTGCTGTTAGGGTAACAGCACAGTTAGGCTTAACTTATCCACAGTACATCTTAAGGACGTTTCTGGGATGTCTTTTCATCCAGAAGACATCTTGAAGATATCCTAGGGAGGCGATGTGCTGTCTGGGGATTCTGCCGGAATATTTTTTTTATAAATATACATATCCTCATGAGGAGAGTATTTTGCAATTTTTTCAAAATTTTTTGCGTATGCGCCTATAGAGACCTTCCTTGTTAGTAGATGCCAAACGTCACCAAATAAATTGATGGTAAACAAGAAGTTCAGCAAATTATTGTACCATATTTTAAAGCAAAATTGTGACACTAGAGTGCTAAACGAAACATTTACTTGCAAGATGAAAGGAACCCGAATTAGAAGAAAGACATAACATGCTATTGTAAATCTGCATTACGTTAAAGAATAATACATGATCAAAGATTTTGGAAGCATTGCAATTAAAAATAGATACTTATGTAAGAAGGAGGACATAAAAATTTAGAGAATAAATGTAGCATTGCATGTGAATTTAAGTTATAATTTAGAGGTGATAAAAATATTTCGTTAGAATAAAATGGTTTTCTACGACTGTGTAATTTTTCTAGAACATGTGATAATTGATACTACACTTCCCAAAGAATAAACCAATTTTAAACAGATGTCTTTTATTAGAAGGTTGGTCTAATAAGAATGGTCCTTGTCTATGTTTGATGAAAATCGGTTTGATAGATTTTTAAAAATTATTAAAATGTATTTTTCAAGGCTACTTTCTATTGATATTTTAAAATCTACCAATTTCCAAATAATATTATATGATAAATCACGAGGCTTAGATTAGGACGTAAAAAGGCTTAAAAAAAATGCGAACTTAAAACCAATTTTGATAAAAATTAAAAATTGGCTATAAATAATGATTACGAATTCACTGTTCAAAAATCTCTAAATTTAGTTGAAAATTAGAGATTTTATAAAATTTATAAAAATATGAATTTTTTCAGCATGGTATTTTAAAATTTGCGAGCTGTCAACTTCTATCCATGTTGGATGATAAGTCATGTTATTATTATTATTATTATTATTATTATTATTATCATCAGCTTTAAAAAGAACGCTAACTTTTAACTAATTTTGACAAAAATAACAAATTGGCGAAAAATAGTAGATTTGAGTTCACAGTTCAAAAATCTCTAAATTGGGTTGAAAACTAGAAGTTCTGAAGAAAAATTATATTTAATTAAATTCAAGACCAGTCCTTCGTTGACAAGTTCTAATTTTCAAAGTAGTGTTCTTCCAACTGAAAGTTATTAATTTTATAGAAAAATAATATTTAATTAAATTCAAGATCAGGAGATTTTCTAAATCTAGCTTTTTACTTGTTGCTAAGACGATATGTAATATAATTGTGAAAATTAAAATTTAACAAAATAAATTGATTAGAAAATTCGGCAAATATGAATTTCGAAAAAAAGTTGACTTAATTTTTATCTGACGTAAAAACTGAATATGTCAAAGACGGATTCGAAATGAATGACGAAGCAAAGAGAATTTGTAAATTAATTTCAATTTTAATAAAAAAGCGCAGCAACTCTTTGTGAATTAGCTAAAATAATTTTGCATAGAAATTTAATTGATAAATTGATGTGTAGCTTATTTAGCTAACATGTCATTTATAGAAAAGAAGTTGATAAGTTCTAAAAAGTTAATTTTTCTACGCAGGTAAAGAAAGTTGGTATGGTTTATATTATACAACCTGTCAATTATAAATGAACTTAGGGGAGACCCGTGGACCTAGAACCGCTTTTTTTCAATGGTCAAAAACAGAGCCCTTGACCTGTTTAAAATTACCAAACTGATATGTACGCATCTTTAGGACAAATTACTTCCAATTGGGATTAATATAAATACCTAAAATAATAAATTCCGACAAATAGCAGGTTTTAAAAAAAACTTCACTCGTGGCCCTAGGTATACAATACCCTCATTGTACCTAGGGCCATTCTCTCAAATCTACCTTTCACTTTGTAATGAATAGAAAATAAGCATATAAACATGTATTTTATAAAAGAAACAATATCAAGTAATATATTTATTTATCATATAATAATTATCATGTTGTTGCCTTAATTTGAAACACGAAAATTTTCACAGTTTTTTTCCTTTGGGATATCCTAATAGAATGTTTTTTTTTTCTTCAATTTCTTTTTTTTTCTGGAGTGTCTCTGGGATTTCTAGATCTCTCTGGTTTTCGGTCACAACTTTTCTTTGATGTGGGAGGTTTTGCTTTAGGCAAAGGTTTTACTTAGGTTCGTATCTGTTAAAGCATGACACACGAAAAGATGTTAGATGTTGAAAGTTTCGAAATTTCAACAGGACATGAAACAGAGACATCCAGTTCTATCATTGTTAATTCACTTTCTTCCTGGAATTTTTTTTTTTTTTTTTGAAATTTATGGAGGGATCTTGTCTTTTAGTCACATTCGAACTTAAATATTTATCCTCAGTGAATGTGTTTTGGTTCATTGGCCATATGCCGGATACACGAAGACTCGCGTAAATACGGGCTAGGACCCCTTAGAAAGACCCCCACGGAGGGCATTCCCCCCCTAGGCCTAGGACACATCAGGAGTCAATCGGCCTTAAACCCTACAACCAACCAACCGGATACACGAAAGCCTGATAGAATGTTTACAGGAGTAAAGGCCGACGGATAGGACTTGCCAACATTTTCAGCAACGTCATATATAGTGATTGGTTTACCAGGGTTTGCCAGCATCCAATTACTATAGGCTGTACTGTGTTTCTTAACACTTTTGCGACCGCTGACATAGATTCACGTCATTTGAAAATATGAAACTCCACAAGTGGGCGTTTCTTTTGCAATTTGTATGTTATTTGTTTCTAAAAAATATACACAATATTCATATTTGTACAATCAGAATCAGTATACTATGGATGCAAATACTTTGATTAGAGAGAGTATGATTATAATGCATATCCATTTGTAATATAAATGCGAATATGGACAATTTTGTTTCGAAAAATTGGAACTTATGAGAAAAACGCCCACAGGCGGACCTTACTGTCAAAAAGACAAAAACATGCGGTCGCGAAAGTGTTAAAAGGTCCAAACACACTGGCCCTAGGTACAAGTTTTGGTAACTTCATTCAAAATGCCTTACACTAAAAAATCCACATGCAGAGAGGACTAATTAAATATTTCATTTATTACTCAATATAACAAGCAAAGTTATACACTAGAAATGAAAGAAAAATATTTGACTTGCCTTTGTAAAATAGCAAAAGAGATGAGCTGCAAAATTTTACTTCAAACCATGTAAATTCGTTTTCTACATATAACTTGTCAAAACTTTCTTCTCAAAAGTTCCAAAGTAGTTGTAAAAGTAGCAATTGGTGTTGTTACTCGCCCAATTGAGTATTAAACTTAAAATTAAATATTTTTCAAATAAAGTGGGGTGGCCCTAGGTACACGGGTCTTCCCTACATTTTAACCAATCTTAAAAATGCGAAAGAAGAGGTTTTTCTTAACCCCCCCCCCTTTTTTTTTATTTAAAAAAAAAAAAAATGTATATGAAACAATTAAAAAAAAATAAAAAAAAAAAAGAGAGAGAGAGAGGAAAAAAAAAAATACATTAAATACATTTTCTTATTTTTATTAATCTCCTTACATTTTCTATTTTAATACTTTTTTGCATAGTATGTGATAAATCTTTATAACAGCAATTACTTCCTCTTTCTGTATAAGTTAGATCATGTAAAAATAAGCCGGTTTAATTAAAAAAAAAGTACCTTTCAATCGATAAGTTTTGTAGATGATTACAGAAAGATACTAAAATTTAAGTGAAATTGAAAATTATTATAACCTATTTGTGCAGCAATAAATTGCATTGCAAAATTGATGTTGTGTGATATGGAAGGAAAACTTTAGTAGAAGAAATCATTATACATTACAAAATATTGCAACATTTGTTTCTGGTCAAAAAATTAAGCTTTTCACAAAGCGTGTACGAAGAAAGGTACGAGTGCGGCATGAAAGTGTCAACGATTGCCAGATGTTGATAACAGTGAACGGGAAAATAAAGCAATTCATGGTTTTAGGGATATGAAGATGATCGGGATAATGAATGCACATTTTAAAATATGATAAAAATACTTTTTGAAACAGACTGTTACAGCAAGGGAAAATTATATATATTCTTTAAGCTTCGGATGGCCAAGTGGAATCATAAAATAACCCCAATATCAGTTTCTGCCAAAAATTTAATTTTTTAATTAAATATTAAATATTAAATGCTGTGTTTTCAATATCTTTTGTTGAGTTTCGCACTAATTTATTATGAACTCTGAAGTTTTAAAGTTGCCTTTTGAAATAAATAAATAAATAAATAAAATAAAATAAATAGATATGCATAGTAGCTACATTTTGATTTAGAGTCACTAAATGAATCTACCTGATCATTATTGTTGTAAAACTGCATTGAAAGCATACCTCAGCAACGATATTATTTTTAAAAGATTATAGTGATTTCGATATTTTAATAGCTGAGTTTCACACTGTTTTGTTATGAATTCAGCATAGGTTATTATATATAATATGAAATGATTTTAAAAGTTAATTTTGGGGTTTCTTTGGTATGGTAAATAGATATGCATTTTTACTTTCTTCACTATATACAAGAATAAAGTATTGGATTCTAGAAAGTTTTCGAACTCCATTTTTTTGATGGATTTACACGTTTTGAGATGTCCTGAACACAATTTGATAGATTTTAGAAAATGTCTGTTTGTGTGTGTGTGTTACAAATTTTGTGGGCGCTGTATCTCACGAACCAATGAATTAAATTTAACCAAACGTGGTATTTAGTTGGACCCTGACCTAAACTGTGCTAATTTGATTACATTTGGGGATCAATCGCCCAACAAGTTGCGCTGTGATCCCATTTTTTCTTCTGATGTTAACACAAAATTGACTTTCTTTAGGCATTTAGTGTTATAATTCTGTAAGATAAAAATCGTCTGCACCAAGTCTCCGTTATTTTTAACGGGGATTTCAAAGTGGAAAGTTTTTATAGATGTTTTCAGTTTATTTCATTGTATTTATTCTCCGAAAATATATGCGACAGATTCCTTTATAAAAATACTGGTGATAAATCTGATTTAAAAATTAGCAATGTTGGAAGCTCTGCTGCATTCCTCATGGAAAATATATCTGTGCGGTATAAATTTGTATAAGAGTAGTTTTGTGGTGGCAACGACATGCTTGTTTAAAAATGACATTACAAACTGATCTCACATAGCCTTTCATGTTTCAGATTTCAGCCTGGTCATCTTTGGATCATGATGATTTTGGTGATCTTGTTCATCTCTAGACTCTGGATTTCGCTATTAGGCCTCATGGTTGACAAAATAAATCTACTTAAGCATTAAAAAAAAAAATTGATATCACTATGCATAATTCTTAAAAAAATTTTCAACAGAAATTTTACTGTTTGTTAGAAAAACCATGACATTGGCTGTAATTCCTTAAACATTAGTCTTATAGACATATATTATAATTTTTTTAGATAAATTGAAAAACTCAGTGGATTTATTTTAAATATTTACAAAATTAGTTTCTTTTACAACCCTCAGTCCCTATACTAAAAAGTTTCCCCAAGAGTAAAAGTGGCTCTCCAAGACTAATGCTCTGTAAAAAGGAGCCCCCTCAGGCCTAGGACCCTAGTGCAGTTAATCGGTCTTACTACCGAAACACAAACATAAAATGTAAGAAGGAGCATATCAAAACTAAAAACATGTTAGGGGAATTACAAATTTTTTAAATTTAATATTTGTTAATTTTCTTGAGTATTTTATATTTTATATTTGCATTTTTGTATTTAATTACAACCATTCTGTATAGGGTAAAAAAAAAAAAAAAAATATGTTGGAAATTTAGGACTGAGATTCAAGCTGGGGTAAGAAGCAGGAAATTCTTAAGAAAGTAATTTTAAATGCGGAAATTTTTACTTAAAAATAAATGAACTGAAAACAATTTATTAAATAAATAAAAATTTTACGAAAAGATTAGTTTAATAAAATATTGTAATTATTATTATTTTTTTTTAAGCACTTTGCCACTTGCTCATATTTTAAAATTTGTGGGCTGGCAATATTCCAAATTCTAAATTGTTTTAATGATAAGTGGCAACGTCTTATAGAGTGGAGTATAAAAAAGGTTTTCTAAAAAACTGCGAATTTTAAACCAAATTTTTACAAAAATTGGCTGTAAATATTGATTACGAGTTCACAATCCAAAAACTTTTAAATTCGGTTGAAAATTAGAGAGATTTTTAAATGTAATTTTTCAAGCCCCTTTGCATTGAAATTTTAAGATTTGTAAGCTGTCAATTTCCCAACTTTCACCTCATATTAGATGAGTTATGCATATTTTTTCGATTAGAAAAAAAAAAAAAAAAGTTTTTTTTTTTTTTTTAATTGCGAATTTTTAAAGGATTTTTCCATCTGAAAATGACAGATTTTATAGAAAAAAATGTTTAATTAAGTTACAGATCTTTTTTTTTCTAATTACACTGCGCTGAAAAAAAAAATTTTTTTTTTTCGAGCCCTGATACCATTCTTGCTTATTCTTATGTAAAATGACCTCCTTAATCCGAATATGACTACCATTTTGCCCAGTCACCCACCGTTTTCTCGAGACACCAACCCCTCCCCCAATTTTTATCACTGTTCGGTAATTTTATGGCCATGAATTTGATTTCGAAAATGAAAAATAATTAATTTAACACTTAAAAACAAAATATATATTTCATAATGTTTAATAAATAACATTAATAATAGATTAAAAAAAAAAAAAAAAAAAAAGAATTATAGAAAAATATAAGAATAATATAAAAATTTAGAATTTTCCAACTCTGTAGCCAATCAAAAGATATTTAACAGTTAAAATAATCCCCCCCCCCTCCTTCCTAAAAATCAAATTTATAGCCATAAAATTATCGAAAAGTGATAAAAATAGGGGGCCGTCCCTAAAAATGGTGGGTGATAGGGCAAAATGGACATCATATTCGGATTCAGGATGTCATTTTACATAAGAATTTGCCAAAATTTTGTTCGGGAGCAATTTCTATGCCTAACAGTGTTATATAAAACTAGTTTTGTTTTGTACATTACACAATGTTCACCAAATGTCCGATCCCATACTTTGTGTATTGGAAACGCATCGAAGTTTCTGAAAACCGGAAAAAAAAAGAGTTTAATAAATTTGAGAATAATGTTTGATCTATAAATTGGGGCTAAATCATAGGATAAATCTAGGAAGGCAAACTTAAAGCCTTTTTAAGACTTTTTTTTTTTTTTCAGAATTGTTTTGTCCTTTCTAGGAAATTATGACTGATTAGAAGTTTTACCAAAGTTTCCTCCTTTCCCTTCTCTGTATCGCGGAAACACGTCAGAATTTTGAAAACTCTAGAAAACGTATTTAATCAAGCTAAGGGCCACTTTTGGTTAAAGCAATTGGGAATAGGGGCCATAGGTGGTTCCTAGGGGCCATTTTTAAAACTTTAAATAGAAAGGGGGTCATTAGCTTATTAAAAGGTCTTTTAAAGACAGAAAAAAAGCTTGTTTTGAGAAGATTTTTTCCAACGAGCTAATAAATATTTTCTTCTCATTTGAAATTTAAAAATTGCCCCCTACGCTCCTTAGCTCCAATTTCCTTTTTAACTAAACGAAGTTCTTCTCAAATGCACTTTTATTTAAAAAAAACTTTTTTCCGAAATTTTGAGGTATTACCGAGATTAAGAGGAGGGTGGGATTTTGAACGAAATCTATCATAATCTCTTTAAAAAAGCATAGTATTCAAACATTCTTGAATAAATAAAATGTCTTAAAAAGACCTTTCCATCGAGGTAATAATACTGCCCCCCCCCCACCCCTTCTCATTTAAAAATTCAAAGTTTGCCGATCTATATTCCCCAGTACAAATTTTTAAAAATGAAACAAATTCTCCTTCAAATTAATTGAATACTTTTTTAAAGTTTTTAGAAATTCCAACGTGATTTCAAAATACAGGGGGTAGTGGGAGACTTTTGTCAGATCTTGCATTAATTATTCATAAAGAGTAAGAATTTTGCTAAAAAAAAAAAAAAAAAAAAAAAACATAAATTGAGAAAACACGTAAAAAGTGTTTCGGGTTGAAATAATTAGTGGTTGATCATTGAGTGAAAACAGTGCTGCTTTCTGTTGTCCTCATGCGTACTGTTCTCCGCTTGATAAAGGGTCATGCATAATTATTTCGATCCGAAACAATTGTTGCATGCTTTTGCAATCGATGAAAATTTTTTTTCCTTTTAATAGTTCAACGCTGGCTTTTGATACATTATACTTAAAATTGTTCATATTTAAATACGTATCGTAATATAAATGATTTTATAAAGGAAAAATTTCCATTTAATGGAAATAATTTAAATAACATTTTTAAGAGTTATTTGAAACATTTTAGATACTTGCTGTCATAGTTTGAAATGAATAAAAGATTAGAAAAGTATCTAAACTTGCAGAATTGTTTTTAAAAAAGTAATTGCATTGTCAGACAATATAGATGCTTTTATTATTTTCAGAAACAGATCCACTTAATCAAGTTATCCTCGATTTCAAAAGTTTACTCTTAACTATTCATTTAGCAAACCATTGTAAAAATAAGAAAACTAAGGTATTGAAATTTTGAAAGTTCTTGAAAAAGGTGTAATGCTGACGTACTTATCGATCCAATCATACAGTGGTAATTGTTATTTTAGTATTGATATAAAATCTGTCTAATCAATGTCACAGGAATTCAGTGATATTCGACATTGATTTTGGATTATGATATTTTTTATATTATTATTTGTATATGAAAAATGAAGCTTTTTTATTTAACGTTTTATAATATTTAGTTTTACGGCGTCAGTATTTTTTTTAAGACATTTTAGAAAATTCCTTAAGTTTACATGTAATATAATTGTTTTGTATGCTAATCTGAAAAGTTCTTAACAGAAGGCAAATCCGTAAAAATGTTTGACTCTTGGAAAATTTCACTGGCTATTTAAAAACAATATATTTTATACAGGGTGATTCAAGAAAATCGTCTTTCGTTTTACAATATGTAATTCATTCTCGAATTAACGTACCATATCAAAAAATTGAGAAAAAATTCTTCTTTTCTTGAATTTGTATGTATTTAAATTGATTGGTTAAATACTTTTTTTTTTTTTTTTTTTTACTAGACACAACAACAATAATAATAATAATAATAATAAAAAAAATATATATCAATTAAATTTGTTATCCCTTTTAAATTTTAAAAGGAATTTACCACGGAAAATTTCAAGAAATATTTGCAAAGGTAATCTATTTTTTTTACTGAACATTTTTCAAAGGACAACTATAAAATAAAAAATTTAAAATCAAAACGAAATGGCAGATATGGTTGATGCAGTTATTGAAAATCTATAAAAGTGGTTTTAAATTCTCGCATTTTATTTTTTTCTGAACTTTATGCTAAATCTAGATGTTATAAGATAACAAAATAGCCACAAAAATAGATAGAAAAACGAATGGCTTTGCTTAAAATGAAATTGGTTCTAAGTAGTAAATTCCTTGAAGTTATATTTTTAAATTATATATTTTTTCTAATTATTTAATCGCAATTGAACTTCATGAATAAGATGATTTTAATTGGTAATTATTTTTAATCAAAGTAATTTTTAAAGTAGACGTTTTTATCATATTTCTAGCATTAAAAAAAAAAAAAATGAAATGACTATATTCAATCGAAAATATTCCTTTAAATTTGTAATAATAATCTGGTGTGTCACTCACACGACTTTCTCTTTCCCTGAAATTTAATACTATAAATACAGGTTGCATATGAAAAGGTAAGATAACGAGTACTGTTATGTAAACCTGTATTAAGCAATTCATATTAGGTTTTCTGAAGAGTTTTATATGATAATTAGTTCTGTGTGAGGGGGGCTACCGCCCCCCTCAACCACCCGTTTCATTATTGCACCTATATTTATGTAGAATTTAATTCGGTTATTAAAAAACAATGCTGTTTTTAAAAAATAATTTATTAAAATTATTATTTAAAAAAAAAATTATCTTTTATGATAATGCAGACGATTTCCATATTACAGAAGTAGTATAACACCAAATATCCAAAAAATGTCCATTTTATTCTCAATACTAAAAAAAAAAAAAAAAAAAAAAAAAAAAAAATGCGATTTTTTTTCTAAGTTATTTTTTTCGTTAAAAGTAAAAAAAAATCGATAACTTTGCTTTAAATTATCGCAGATCGATGGTTCAACCATTCGTTTTAACGGTATTGGCGAGCTCTTTTGAAAGATACCCATCATGAAAATTTACTCCCCTCGAGGGGGGACGTCCCCCCAGGGGGGGGGGGGGAGAGGCGAGGCTCCTACATACACAATTTTATTCTCAGTTAACTACCTCTATTACAAAAATATATATATTCGTTTCATTTGGTTTAGTGCAGTCTATAGACGTTAAACTCTACTTACCTGCAATTTCCCCCGTAGACGTAATGTATTAGAATTCTCTTGATTGTCCCTGTACACGAACCGTTTGCTTGATCTTAACGAAAATCTTACTGTAGCATCCCTATATGATACACATTTAGAATACCAAGTTTGAACTTTCTGCCATAATTTGTTTTTGATATATGCTGATAACAGACAGACACACAGACACACACACACAGACACACACACAGACATACACACAGACCATTTGCTAAAAACATGATTTTCGTATTCAGGGGACCTCAAAACGTGTAAATATAACAAAATCTCGAGTTCGAAAATTTAACCCAAAAACAATACTTTCTCTACCTTATGGGTAAGGGAAAGTAAAAAGTATGCAATTTTGTAGTCTCAATTCAAACTTCTTTCATGGTCTTACTGTGTTGTGCGTTGTGTTGTGTGTGTGATTAAAATATGTTTTTAAAATAATTAAGATAGCTACTTTAACATTCTTATAATTTAGTCTGTAGTTCGATTATTTATAAGGCCTTCCAAAACCTCATAAGCTCAATATTCAATTTAGGGAGAGCATGTTTAATAACATACATGTTTCGTCAATAGTAATATATAAAATGACTTTTAATTGTATTTGTGTACTATTTCATTTCATACACTACCCTTCCATAAATGATCGGAAACTTTCGATTTCAGACGTTTTGTCAAATATCTCGGAAAACACTAGACGAATCATCTTGAAACTTCAGGAATATAAAGAACATGTTATACCTTATATATTTCAGTAAAAGCTTTGCCCAGAAACTAAAAGAGGGACCAGTAAAAAATTACAGAAAACTGAAAATGTTTGGGATAACCCTGTAAAGGTAATGTCGGAAATCCGTTCTGACTGTAGCATGCGATTATGAGATTTTTTTTCTTATTACCTGTGTAAATTTTAATGAGGCTATCTCACATATTCATGAAAATATAATGCTTTTTTTAAAACTTTGCCAAAAAAGGCTACTTTTTTTTTTAAACTATAACACGTAGGGTATTTAATCTAGTGCAAAGCCATTTTTAAGAAACTTCAGAATGAAAAATAAATAAATAAATAAATATCTAATGAAATATGAGCATTTTTACTAAATAATTTTTAGAAGAAAGTAGGTCAATATGGAATACCGTTTTTATTGTAAACTTCCACAATAAATTGAAGAATTTTGGATGATTGTGGATTCGACTATTGCAAACTTTCAAGTGTTGTTAATGTGTTTCGATGGTTTTATGTTTCAAAAAATACAGTTTATATGCAGTTAAGGGGGAAGAAAAAAAGCTATTTTCTGAAATATTTGTCAAGCGGATAATATGGAATAATTATGAAGGGAAATATGGAATACCCCCATTTCCTTAAAGGATAGTATGGAATAGAGTAGTACTTTTTACAGAAAATTTTAAATAATTGTAATATAAACATTTTATTTTGAAATTATTATTAAAAAAATATCAACACATAAAAATCGCAAATAATATGTAATAGCTAGTATTTCATATTACAGGAATCGCCATCTTTTGGAGAATATCAAACTCAACCACCTGTTGGTAGAAATAAGTTCGTGGGAATCAGACTACTAATTAACTAAACTCCCTTACAGGAAATCACACTAGGTTTTCACACATTTTACTGCTTCGTGACTTGATTAAAGAATTCGTAATACTTAACTCAAAAAATGTCTGAATCTTGATAAACAAAAAAAGTTGTATAATACAAGAACCGCTCTTCTCACTGACACAGGGAGAACTACAGTCCATATTCAAAGCCCAATGAAGACGTTTCACGTGCTTTCGATAGGTGAAAGCACGTGAGATCATCATACAGGTGAGATATAACGGTCTTCCATTTTACCTGACTATTCCATATTCCCCAGCGTTACTCTACATGAATAAAAGTCACCAAAATAAAACTCGAATCAAACAAATAAATCTAAAGAGTGTTTTTATTTGCACATATATCCAATTTGTATGCTTGATTCGAAGTCCGTTCGTAGAGATGATGACACACAGCAAAGGAAATGTTTACAACACGAAGAGCTGCAAATAAAAGCCGGGGAGCGAACGCTGCCATATGGACTTGAATCAGTTATTCCGGGGTTCTACAGACACTTGGCAAAAAGGAGAATTTGTCGTTATCCTTCTGGCTATCGCGGTCGCCATGAAATGTTTTAGCATTAGAATAAAGCACAGAAGTATATAAAAAAAGTAATCTAAGTAGGTTTTATAGGGTACGAAAACAATCATCTCTATAAAGCCAGTGAAAACAAAGTCGCAAAAGCAATAGATTATCAGAAGATTGCATTTTGGAGTTATACTATTAAAAAAATAAGATTGAACAAATCCTGTTACATTACAGAAAATTTCTGGCAGCAAAGTTGCCAGAAAATATCCGTAATTCTATAGCAGAGCTGCCAATCTAATCCAAAGGATTGTTAGTTCCGCCCCTTTTTCTACACCAGTCTTTTTTTAGAGTGTTTTTCTTCTTAATTCATCGTAAATACATTTGAAGAGAATTATTCTAAAAATTAAGTGGTGTGGAAAAAGGGAAGGGGCAGTACCAACAATCTTCCGGATCAGGTTGGCAGCTCTGCTATACAAAAAGTACGTTGACATAAATTTTGCATAATGGAACAATGCAGAAAATATTCGTACTCAACAGAATTTTTCCGTAGGACACGCTGTAAAAAAAAAAAAAAAGCATTACATAAAATTCTCTAATTCGAACAGCTAGGATCCACTGCATAGTAGGCGACATTATATCTTGCCTACAGAATCACATGTTACACTGATACTTCACCCTTTACAACCTTGTTTCGATGCCAAGTTTTCAGTATGCAAAAGAGAAAAAATATGTACCTATCAGATAAAATCTGTATCAATTTTTACAGATTTTATCTGATTATAGAAAAAAATGTTTCTTTAGACAGAAACAAAGGGAATTTTGTAAAAATATTCTGTAGTTTTAGACAGACACAATATGTGTGTATATAAAGACATACACGCATATTCTTCGACCACATATGATGAAACCATGGAAGCATCTGCGCAAGTGCTAACTCAACGAGTCCAATGCTAAAATAGGGGTGACAGTCATCTGACTCAGGGAAAATGAGCAATAACAGAGCGCGGAATTACTGGATGTTTTCCAAATTTCAAACTGTCGGACAAGCTGGCATCCCTCCAACATTCCTCACTGCTAGTTTTCGGATTTGTGGCTGTACTGCATGTCTTTATAATTACTCTTCTGTTTTTTCAAATAGAAGAGTAAATGACGAGCGCAAATTTTAAGGGGCAAAATGAACATTTCAGCACTGCATGCGATGAATGGCAATTTATGATCTATCTATCTATCTATCTATATATATATATTTATACACTCAAATGCAACAAACATTAGTGTTTTTACAGCTTGAATTCTTGTAGTGGGAAGGACATGAAAACACCCATTTTGATTAATTTTAAGCTATGCGTTTATTTAAAACTGAGTAC
Organism: Salticus scenicus; assembly: GCA_963930645.1. Lineage (NCBI taxonomy): Eukaryota > Metazoa > Arthropoda > Arachnida > Araneae > Salticidae > Salticus > Salticus scenicus. The sequence goes on from OZ005651.1 coordinate 150,969,074, forward strand.
TGTAGTTGTTCATAAAAATAAATAAATGATAGAAGTCTGGGAACATCTTCAGGGATGCTGTACATTATGAAGCTCTTTTGTAAATTACTGCCTTAAAATTAAGAAAATCAGCATAAGTATGCATTAAAATATAGCAATATTAAGTATATTAAAAAAATTCTTCAAACTTATGTAAATAAAAAATGCAAAATTCAAAATTTTATTATTACTATTATTATTATTTACTCTTTTAAAATGTTCCAGCCTTGCTAATTTAAGACTAAATCTTATACTAAATATAGTGCAGACAGCTTATAAACATTGAAATAGATATCTGTCTTTATTTTAGTTTATGTTTTAATTTACATTTTAAAACATATTTTGAATAAAATTTCATTATTTAAACATAAAAATATTTCGAATAAATTAAATTGTCAGTGGATCCACAAAGTAATAAACCAATATGTTCAGAATATATAGGACAAAAATGTAAGATTGGGAGGGGGGAGGGGACTAAAAATTCGCAATGCTGGAGCATTTAAAATAATCCCCTCCCCTTAATGTATATATATATATATATATATATATATATAACTTTTAATTAATTTTTTTTTATTAAAAATATTTGGAAGAAATTTTAATGTACTAATATTATTACACTTTAATATTTATGTATTTATGTATGAACCAATTTTTTAAATTTTAAGATGGTAAATTAACAAGATCTTTATAATAAACATTATCTCCTAACACAAAATTAGAAGCTTTTTATTGAAATTTGGTTTTGACATCGCGTCTTCGTATCAAGCTAAAAAAGAAGGTGCCTCCACTTTAAAGTAAATGTAAGCAAATTTTTACGTCACTCGTTGGCTCAGTTGGTTACGGCGTCATGTTGATAAAGCGATGGCGGGGGATTCAGTCCTCGAAGGTCGAGGTGTTACTTTTTTGCAGATAATTAATAGAAAAGTTGTAACTTGTTAAAAACTTTCGTGGTCTGCACAATATCCTAAGAAATTTTGATTAGTTTGTTTTAAGAAGCTTTTTTTAGTAACTATGTAAGGTAGGAGTGGCGTCGAGTTAAGGGAGTAAAGGTCACCGAGGGAAGTCAGTATTGAAAATAGCGTAAAGTGATAGCGTAGAGTTGGGATAGAATGTTGGTTGAGATTGGGAAAGTTCTAGCTGGAACCAGCATAGTTCGGCGATGTTGTGGGTGAGATAGCTAGTTGAAGGTGTCGAGCAGAGGTGAATTTGGGTTAGCATGGAGTGTCTAGTTATTGAATAGTTAGTTGGATAAATTCAAAATGGGATCTACGTAGATTGTGTGAAAGGTGCTTAAGATTTGAACGTGGATAGTATTTAAAGATATTGTTTGGTAAAATGAAGTGAATCGTATTTTCTGTTTTTGAGGACTTTAAATAGAGCAATTAATGGAGCACTGGTATGTCGTTGAAGTTGTGTCGTTGGAGCTGCGATGTGTTGTGTTGATAGATGTGCTATTTGGAGATTGAAGTATTGTGTGCTAATATTAGATTTGGCGAATGTGCCGTTGGAGCCTAAAGTTTGATGCTGGTGATATAAAGTGTCTCTCGCCGCTTTTAAAAGTCCTTGACGAATTCATCTATTAGTATTTGCAAGCTACAAGTGGTGAGCTTTTTTTTTTTTAATTTATTATGATAGTTTAAAATTGCCTAGTTTAAGTTATTAGTGAGTTCTTTCTTATCCATTCATCCCTTTTCACTCCAAAGTTAAAATAAAATTGGCTGTCTCGTTAAAATAAGTCTCTTAATTGTCTCTTACACTAAATATAAGCACGATGAATCAAGTCGGAACGGAGACTTCACACGAGCGGCCTTCCTAGCCAGACACCCCCTCACCCCCCGCCTCAAGAGTCTATTTCACCGGGTCAGGCAATGTTGCCGATTTTTTTTATTCACATTGAAGAATATTTTGAGTTAACTAAAATTTCAGATGAGGACAAATTCAATATATTGAAATACTCATTTAAAGGTGACTCAAAGTTGTGGTATGAAAATGTTGCGTCTGTTGCTCTTGGCAAAAACCCAACTTATGATGCACTAAAACGTAAACTTAAAGATAATTTTTCTAATGTTCAAGGCCAAATTACGTCAAGAATTATACACTCGAAAAATGTCTTTCTATGATAAACCAATCTCTTTTCTACTTAGAAAATTAGATTTAAACAAACAACTTGAACTTACTGTGTCTTTTGCCGCAGTTATGGATATCATTTTAACTTTTATTTACTATTCCTATCCAAGACTTTTTGGATATGAAAAATGTTGCTACTTACGACTCTTTATTCCAAACTCTATCAAAATACCAGGAAAGGCATACTGTTAAAGTTGACAATAACTTTTCACGTAGGGAACGAAATTATCTCTTGTGATTATGTTGAGAGAAATGAAAGTATGCAGCGCCCTATACATTTTCGGCGCAATTTTTCTCGAAATGATTTTCAGCATAACAATGCATATCAACGTTCACAGCCGAGGATTACATGCAATAAGCAAATTACACGGGAACATCCAGAACAATCTAGAAATCAAGCAGTTATGCTTGGAAGTATTTCGATTAATGCTATGAACTGGTCATCTCCATCATTGTGGACCGTTCATTTTAGAAAAGCTAAGGATGTTAAATTACCCTCGTTGAAGAAGCCCGTTATCAAAGAAAATGAAATTATTTCAAATTGTTCTAGTAATGCATACCCTGTTGATAAAAATGACAGTTGTGTTGAAATTTGTAATGGTGATTTCAATATTGAAAATTATGTAGATGACATTAGTGATATTTTGGGGGAAAATTCCAGTAATAACGAGTGTAAAATTGATGAAAGTTCTGAAATTTCTAAATGTAATTGTGAAAGTGAAAGTGATTTGGAAGATGCACTTGATATTTTTGAAGAAAATTCTGATGATTTTACGGAGTGTAAAAGCCATGATAAAATTTCTGAAATTACCGCTGTTAAATTGAAATGTTTACCTAATATTAAACAGTTTAAATGTATGAATGGTGAAATTGTCAAAGTGTGTTCAAACTTTGCTGTAGTTAAGAGCAGTATTTGTGAAAAAGCTCTAACATTTCACTTGAATGACTTCTATTTAAATGGAATGTCTATAGACAAACTTGGTTTAAATGATTTACTATACCAATTAAGAGTGGGAGATTGTATTAAATTTAATTGTTTTGAAATTGTCAATGATTTAAAAATCGAGCTGCACAAAATAACCTTGGCATGGAAAGATTCCCTACCTAACTTTTCAAATAAGATAAACCCAAAGAAATTTGCTCCGCAAAATAAATTGTCTGAGAATATACTACATGACAATTTTCTGACAAAACTATTGGTAGGAAGTTTAATAACGTTGTTATAAATAAAGTAGAGAGCTGTCCTGAAAAAAGACATTTGAGTGAAAGTTTAAAGGCGCTGAAACGTAATAAAACTAAAATGACTCTTTTTGATAAATCCATTGATAGATTAAACCATTGCTCCAGTACAAAAAACTTATTACGGTAAAATCCAATCGGAAACAGAGTTAAGATGCAACGGCAGCATCATTTTGCATCATTTAAACGCCGCAAACAAACTTGTACTGTCCTTAATGTATTTTGTATTTAGCCTAGCACGATAGTGACAACCACGGTAAGCAAAAAGCGTCCCTCTTCGTCAACTGGAAGTAGCGACGTCGCCAGCTATCGTCCAAGGATAATGATATTTTATCTTTTTCTCCTATTATACCTGTCATATGAGAAATGACGTTAGTTTGGTCTATAACTGTTTTAATTAGGTCTTGCAGTTTAGCTCTCATTTTATCCCCTAGAGCTTTTTTAACCTCCTTATGTATAAATAAAGATACGAGTTCTTCTTGAAGGCTAAGAGCCTTAGCTACAAATCCTTCCGAATCTCCCTCAGAGCTACGGCTTGTATCTCCAAGATTCGTTTCTTCGTCTTCTTTAGTATCTGACATAATAACGATACAACTTAAGGAAATTAGAACACAAAAAGAAATTCCAAAAAAAGAAATTAGAACACAGAAATAAATTTCAAAAAGATTTCTCTTGAACAGACTCTCAGGTTTGGCCTATATGTAATATAAATTCTAGTCAGGACCACTAAGCGGTACTGAAAGTGGCCTCGCTGGGGATAGTCTTTGCCGTTGTCCCCAGCGAAAAACAAAACATATTAAAAAAAAAAAAAAAAAAAAAAAAAAAAAAGAAAAACCACTGATGAGCACAAATACAAAATCACTTTAAATACAAACTCAGTCAGTGGTGGGCCCCTGACCAGTAAATAAAACCTATAGTAAATCTGAAGTCCCGTACAGATGAAGATTAATAGCAGGAGACTTGGCGTTGGAATATTAAAACAGGAATAAACTACTACGTCAGAAACGCCAAAGAAAAATTATTGAGGTGCATACAGCTGTTTCGGTAGCCTAAAGCGTACCGTCTTCAGTGCAAAAAGAATTCTGAATCTGGAGATGTGCACGTATATATAGGAGAGGGACCGGATTTAGTTCAACCAATAGGATTACGGAAGAGGTGGGGAGTGTGGCCAAAAGGAATTAAGGAAAGTGTAGCTGTGTAAACAGTAGAAAAATTAAAGAAATGTGGACTGAATGTAAAATTTCCAACAATCAGACAAATAGGTAACAGCGAAATCACAATTTACAAGGTTTTTAAAATTTTTATAAATATGAAAAGCTTCAAAGAAATCGAGTTCATGAATGGATTTAGGTCTGCAAATTATTTTAGCTGAATTAAATTTAAAATTATGATTTTCCTCCCAGCAATGTTTAGAAATAGAATCTCTTTTCACTAATGTTCCAATAAGTGGCGCCCTCTGCTGTCTCGAAAATAAATTAAAAGAGTTTCATTTCACCTCTTTCGAAATACAAGAATTAATTTCTCTTACCCGCATTTGTTTATCACAAACCACTTTTTCTTTCCAAAATAAATTCTATCGTCAGTCTGAAGGTTTAGCCATGAGTTCCCGTCTCTCCCTAATTCTCGCAGACATTTACATGCACTATTTCGAAAGCAAGCTTTTTAAGAAAATATCTTTTCCTTTTTGGACCCGTTACGTTGACGACACCTTCACGCTTATCGGCACATCTCATCACAATATTGACCATGTCTTAGAAACCTTAAATTCAATTGACAGTAATATCCAGTTTACATATGAAATAGAAAATAATGGTTCCCTTCCATTTCTTGATACCCTCGTCTCTCGCACTGTAAATGGATTTTCAACCACTGTCTATCGTAAAAATTTTGCAGTCTCCCTTCCTCCCCATGCGCGTTCATGTCACCCACCTAACCAAAAAATGGCTGCTTTCTATACTTTTGTAAACCGTGCCCTTAATATTTGTTCAAATCCTATTTTATTGAAATCTGAAATTAAATACCTGAAAGCCATCGCAATTGACAGAGGTTATGACCCTTCCATTATAGACAAAGCTATCCAAAAATTACAACTTCCTCGTATTTCGTCTACTAAATCAGTCACATCTAATATCAGTATTGTTTTACCCTATTTTTCTAAAACCAGTCAAACCATAGCTAAAATTCTCAAACAATATGATTTTAAAATAATATTTTCGCCTTCCAATAAACTCACCTTTTCTCAGTTAAAAGATCCCATTGATATGCATAATTCTTGGGGCATTTATAGTATTTCCTGTCAGTGTGGTTTATCATATATTGGCCAAACTAAACGCAGTCTTAAATTTCGTCTAAAAGAACATATGAATTACGTCCGCAAACAAGAAACCAATAAATCGGCTATTTCTAAACATTGCTGGGAGGAAAATCATAATTTTAAATTTAATTCAGCTAAAATAATTTGCAGACCTAAATCCATTCATGAACTCGATTTCTTTGAAGCTTTTCATATTTATAAAAATTTTAAAAACCTTGTAAATTGTGATTTCGCTGTTCCCTATTTGTCTGATTGTTGGAAATTTTACATTCAGTCCACATTTCTTTAATTTTTCTACTGTTTACACAGCTACACTTTCCTTAATTCCTATTGGCCACACTCCCCACCTCTTCCGTAATCCTATTGGTTGAACTAAATCCGGTCCCTCTCCTATATATACGTGCACATCTCCAGATTCAGAATTCTTTTTGCACTGAAGACGGTACGCTTTAGGCTACCGAAACAGCTGTATGCACCTCAATAATTTTTCTTTGGCGTTTCTGACGTAGTAGTTTATTCCTGTTTTAACAGATGAAGATTGTTTGTAAAATGACATTTGTTGTACAGATGAAGATTGTTGTAAAGCAAATTTTTGTTCATATATCTAGAAAGTAAACTATATCACCTGGCTGTCAGGAGAGATTGAAATCATTTGTAGCTATAATACAGAATGAACTCACTATATTTGTTCGCAGAGTTTTTCCTGGCAAATCGTCTGTTTTTTTACTTTCATTTTAAATTAACTTTTTTTTTTCTTTTCGCTAAACAGTTCAGGTTTTTTTTTTTTTTTTTTTTTTTTTTTTTTTTTTTTTGCTCAGCGAACTTAAAACTAAAATTAAACTTGATTTTATGATCTTCCTTACCGATTTTTTTTTTTTTTTTAAGAAATTAAACCTTTAAAAATTCTATTTGTGGGAAAATTTCAATACGATTCACTTCAGCATTGATTAAGGCTAAGTATTCAACTTTCGGTTAAATTCACTTAAAGGATTGTTTAGAATGATAAAGTTTTAATTCGGGCTCATTTTGGACACTCACGAAAACTTTTGTTCCGTTGGAATGAGTTGTAAGGTAGGAGTGGCGTCGAGTTAAGGAAGTAAAGGTCGCCGAGGGAAGTCAATATTGAAAGTAGCGTAAAGTGATAGTTGGGATAGAATGTTGGTTGTGATTGGGAAAGTTTCTAGCTGTATCCAGCATAGTTTGGCGATGTTGTGGGTGAGATAGCTAATTGGAGGTGTCGAGCAGAAGCGAATTTGGTTTAACATGAAGTGTCTAGTTATTAGATAGTTAGTTGGATAAATTGAAAACAGGATAGAGGTAGATTGTGTGAAAGGTGTTTAAGATTTGAATGTGAATAGTATTTAAACATATTCTTTGGTAAAATGAAGTGAATCGTATTTTCTATTTTTGGGGACTTTAAATAGAGCAATTAATGGAGCACTGGTGTGTCGTTGAAATTGTGTCGTTGGAGTAGTGATGTGTTGTGTTGATAGATGTGCTATTTGGAGATTGAAGTATCGTGTGTTAATATTAAATTTGACGAATGTGCCGTTGGCGCCTAAAGTTTGATGCTGGTGATATAAAGTGTTTTTCGCTGCTTTCAAAAGTCCTTGACGAATTCATCTATTAGTATTTTCAAATTGCAAATGGTGAGCTATATCTTTTTTACGATAGTTTAAAATTGCCTAGTTTAAGTTATTAATGAGTTCTTTCTTACCCATTCGCACTTTCCATCCAAAAGTTAAAATAAAATTGGCTGTCTCTTTAATATAAGTCTCTTAATTGTCTCTTACACTAAATATAAGCACGATGAATCAAGTAGAATTCTGAACAGAGACTTCACAACGAAAAGAAAAGAAAAAAAAAATGCTAGAAGCTTTTTATTGTGGAGCCCTAAAAAGCATAAAATAAAATTTTATTCTTGCCGAGCCATGCTGTAAAAAAATAAAAGTTTCAGCGATAAGAAAATTTTAAATATAGATATTTCAATTTTGTAAAAGATGAACATTTTTAAATATTCAAAATATTTTAAAAAGCATTCAAGAACAATATATTTTTTTTTGTATTTTTTAGATTTTTCTAGCGTGTTCTATGACTTTTCTTGACTGTTCTTTGAATTTTGGTTAGCGCGTCATGCTGAAAATGCGATGGTCGTCGTTTTGATCCTCGAAGGTCTATGCGCTATTTTTTTTCAGATAATTAAAAAAAAAAAAAAAGTCAACTGATAAAACAAAATCTTCAGTTGTCTACACAGCATCGTAAGAAATTTTGATTAGTTTTTTAAGAAGCTTTTTTTTATAACTAAAAAGCACAAAATAAAATTTTAGTAAAAATACATTTTTTAACATTAGAGGCTTTTTATTGTGAAGCCATAAAAAGCATCAAATTAAAATTTATTGTGACAAAGACATTCTATAAAGAAATAAAAGTTTTAACACTAAGAAAATTTTAGAGAAAAATATAGGTATTTCACTTTTGCAAGTGATAAAAATTTTTAAATATTCAAAATATTCTAAAAAGCTTTCGAGACTTCAAATTTATGGCTTAACTAATAATTATAGAAAAAAACTAGCAGCTATGAATATTGGTCTCGAATGCTTTATAAAATATTTTGAATATTTAAAAATTTTCTTCTTTTACAAAAGTGAAATATCTATATTTTTCTCTAAAATTTTCTTAGTGTTAAAACTTTCATTTCTTTATAGAATGTCTTTGCCGCAATAAATTTTTATTCTATGCTTTTTAGGGCTTCACAGTAAAAAGCTTCTAATGTTAAAAACTGTATTTTTACTTAAATTTTTTTACTACCTTCAAAATACTGAGAGAATGTTTTCTAAAGGATGATAAATAATTAACAGCAACATCACGTATTCAAACGTAAAATATAGGTAAAACTTCTCATATTTTTTTTAATTCAGATTTCTCGATAATTGCTTGGGAGTTTTTTCAGAACACCTGTATACATTTGGCTAACAAATTAGCTAAAAGACATTTTAATTACCTTTGTGGCATTAATAGTTAATAAATATTTAGCAAAAGTAGTCATATTTCATCAGATATTTAATTTTTTTTATATTCTGATTGCGTTTTCTTGCGTCTAATGTAGTTATGCTAAGTTACATAAACATGACATTTCATTGTTTTGAAAACCTTGTATATTATAAATAAAAAACATGCGGGAAAAAAAAGGGAAATTTTTATTTTATTTTGAATATAATATGTGCTACTGCTGACATACAAATGAATACAAATTATTGAAAGAAGCCTCATTATAACATGACAGAGTTACAACGCATTTAAGACATATTTTTTTGCAGACTATTCCCTACCTTTTTTTTCTTTAATTTATTACTGGAGTCCTTTTTTTTTTGATGCTCTTTATATCTACGAAGTTCCAAGAGAATTCATAAAGTATTTCTCTAGATATTCAACAAAATGACTTAACGAAAGGGTCACATTATTTTTAACCTATCTGTTAATGGGGGGAGGGGGTAATGATTGTAACAACTTTGTGATTATTAGTGTCTAAAAAACTGAAATTCTCACATTTGTAATGCGAAGGTAAAGGACATTATGTTCATTTTTTTGTGAAAAGAGTTAGCATCATGTCCTTGATGTGCATTTTTTGCTTTTTTACATTATTACACTATGGCATTAATTAATGTATCTTTTAGGGTTTACTGGTAGTTGCAAAGAAGCACATTTAAACATGCATTTAAATAAAAAAAAATTTCTCTTCTGAAAAAATATATTTTTGTGACATGGTGTCTTTTACCTCCGGGGAACAGATATATTAAATAAACTCCCTAACAGCACAGTTAGGCTTAACTTATCCCCAGTACATCTTAAGGACGTTTCTGGGATGTCTTTTCATCCAGAAGACATCTTGAAGATATCCTGGGGAAGCGATGTGCTGTCTGGACTGATGATCATATAGAATACATTTTAGGATGAATTGCCTAATATTACATTCAGTATAATTTTGATTCTTCTTATGAAATCATCAATACTCTTAAATGTAGTTGTGGCGTAAATCAGTGAATTTCGGAATCAAGACTTTGTTTCAGAATTTTTAGTAGAATGAACTGATTTATGAACCGCCTGGAATATGGCTGCAGAAAGAGATTTGACGTATCATCTGGTGACATATTTTTCTTTTTATATTTGATCTTTTTATCTTTTTATATTTTTGTGTTAAAATGAAACTATTACTTTTTAAAAAAAAGAAGAAGAAATCTGATAGAAAGCTAATTTATTACAATTTTGATGTGATTGTCAGTTAACCACTGTTATTAAACATACAAAACATAGTTTTTAAAAACCACATTACACTACTAAATAATAAAGCTGAAGTAATTTTTATTAAGAAAGAGGAAAGTGTGTGCGCTTTTTCCCTTACAATCATGAGCGCTAACGTGAGTAAAATTTTTAGTAAAATACATTCATATTTCTTGAATACATATAAGTGTTTATTTCTTCTTTATTCAGCGGAACTATTTTTATATCTCTAATATTTTACAAAAAGACAAAATGTTTTCTAAATGATTTTGATCTATTACCACATGTTTGTAATATGATCTTTAGCCATTGTTACAACGAAACGATTTTAATCTGATTAACACATTCGCAGTGGATGCTGATTGTTGATGAACTCTGCTCCTTCCTGTTTGCTAATGTTGTCAATCGGATCGTTTCAAAAGAGAGGGAAACAATGTCTATGTCAACACAGGAGAAATCTTATAAAGGTACGTCAACAGACACAATTACAGTGTATTAATAAGATTAAAATCGTTTCGTTGTATTATGACTGAAGATTATATTGTAGTCATGTGATGCTTTATAGACGAAGTTAATTTAGGAAGCATTTTGTTTCATTTCAGTATAATAGACATAAGGCAAATAGTCACACCATTAAAAGGATAAGGGAATAAATATAATTGAGGAATAGAATGATCTGTTATTGTTATATGGCAACTAAATATCCCATCGAAAGCAAGTCCACAGCCCAAAAAGGAAGGTACAAACGAATTCGTGAAATTAGGTAGTGAAACGTTACAAATATGGAAATTTATAAGTATCACTTATTTAATGAAACTTATGACTGATTGACGACAAACTAGTGGATCTGCAGATCAGAAGCCTTAACGTCCTCTTTGCATCAATCATAACTCAGTAGATCAATTTTATTTATTCTATATTATTTAAAATAATTATATATGTACTGTTAAAAAATGCAACTTTGGTGCCAGAAATTATCTGTAATTTGAGAAAAAAATCGTAAATTACGAAAAAAATTACGCTGTCAAAACGTATTTTTCTGTAATTACAGAGAATTTCTGGCAGCAAAGTTGCATTTTTTTTAAATAGTGTATGTATGATTAAATCGCTACAGAACCATATGCATTTCTGAGAGGTGTACCGTCCCCCTCACCTCCCATTGTATGTGTCTGTCTATATCTATTTGTATATATGCGCATATATATTTATATAAATATTTGCTTGTAACTGATAAATACTTGCACCAAATTTGATGCTAAATGATTGCACAACGGAATTATTTTGTGCATCCCTGTAAAGTAATTACCAATTCTATGCCTATCATTTTAAACAGAAAACATAATTTTAAACATTCTGATAACATATGTTTATTTTATTATCTTTAATGGAGAGCAACCCTGTTAAAATGCATTAATAATAAGTCTATACAGTCTATAGATCGTAATAGTACGAAATTGCACTAATAAAAATATACACTAATAAAAATATACAAATAATTCAATGTAACTTATTAATATTTGAGCCAAATTTGACATCATTTAGATGATTACAGACAGGGTTGGCGCGAGACTACTTCGCGCCTCTAGGCGAAGAAAAATTTCAACGCCCCAAAAATTTTCTCATGATATAGGATAAGTTGTTAAGATGTAAATAACATATCCACATGCATATCTGAGCATGAAACACTTGAATATTCTAACAATATATTAAAGAAATAAAAATAATTTTTATACAAAGATTTTTGAAACAATTTCCGACACACACACGCACAAATGAAATATTAATCCTTTGCCGCAATGAATGGGAATCATGCTCATGTCATCCTTTGCGTTTTTAATTAACAATACAAATATCAGATAAATTTTCATTCAGTTGATGAAATTTTAATGTCACCGATAAAGATTTCGAATAATAATCAGCAAAAAGTATTGAATTAAAATTATTTTGGGTTTCTGGTATTAATTGTTATCCTGATATAAGAATAACAGTTAATATAAAGTACTAAAAATAAATTCAGTTGAAAATTGCACATAAGTGGCAATGCATTTCAAGAAATATCAACAAAAAATGTTATGATATAAAATGAGCCATAAAAAAAAGCGACATATTCAAATTCTTTTATGAAGCCCTGATTAAGAAATACAGATTTCATACTTTCATATAGTGCATTAAAATATAGTTTAGAAACAGATAACGAAATTGTAAATTCAATTTTAACATTTTTTGCCCCTCCCTCCCTGTTGATGATCATTAATCGTTCTGCGCAGTCCTTAAAATAGTTATGAATATTCATGAACAGAAGTTCGTAAAGTTTCTTGGATGTAGATGCTAAAGTGGACTTTAGTAACATGTATCAATTTTATTACCATTAAAACTCACTTTAAACAATTCTATAAATATGTTAATACATACTTTAAACAATTATTCTCATATACCACAGTAGTTACGAAATTTTGCATGTGTTTTCGTAAAATTTGTGTAGAGTAGAGAAGTTTAAACTTAGAATGTTACAAATTATTAGAGTTCTATAAGTGATATTTAAAAAATTCTTCTAACCTGTTTACGGTCATTTGTTCTTCAAATGATGTGTACACAGACTAACACACCATAAAATTAACAAACTGACATTACCCCACAGATGGATACCACATCATTTTTTTTTTCACATTCTTTACACCTCAAAATGTGTAAAATCATCATAAACCGAGGTCTATAAATTTCATGAATTTTTTAATTTCCCTTTCCTATATGGAACAAAAATGATTCTATGTATTATATTTCAATCATTCGATATCAGATGACTTTTTTGTTTGTTCATTTTAAACGATAACGAGAAAAAGAAAATTATTGCAAATTTTTAACAAAGCGAAAATCTCTATATATAAAATCATTTGTCCTGAGTGAGTGAGTGAATGATTCATCATCGCCCAGCACAAACAACTCTACTTAGAAGCATGAAATTTGGTGAAAACATTCCTTCTGTGACATAGACATCCACTAAGAAGCGATTTTACGAAATTCGCTTACCAAGGGGGGGGGGGGCAAAACGTGATTTCACAAAAATCTTTATATCTCAAAAAAAAAAAAAAAAAAAAAAAAAAAAAAAAAAAACCAGTTATCTGTAAAATTTTTGCTTTAAAATAATAGCTAACACAAATATCATAAAACCAATTTGTGGAATTTTCGAAATTCGGCGCCCGAGAAGGGAGCAAAACGTAACTTCAGATGCGCAAAACGGGATTTCACATAATCCTATATACCCCAAGCAAAAAAAAAAAAAAAAAAAAAAAACAGATATACGTAAAATTTTTGCTTTAAAACATAGCTAACACAAATATCTAAAATTTTATTTCTAGAAATTTAGAAATTCGACTCCCAAAGAGGGGAGGGGACAAAACGGGATTTCAAATAATCCTTTATATCTCAAACAAACAAACAACAAAAAAAAAAGATGTGAGATTTTTGCTCTAAAATATAGCTAACACAAATACCTAAAAACCAATTTCTGGAATTTTAGAAATTCGTCCCAGGAGAGGAAAGGGGGGGGGGCTAAGAGACAAAAAAAAAAAAAAAAAAAAAAAAAAAAAAATAGAAATACCGATTGAACGTTCAAACTTGGTATATGCAGGTTTTTGGGAACTACAAGTCTAATGAAACATGTAAAATTATTAGGAAGAGGGGAGGGGCGAAGGATGCAAAAAAAAAAAATAAATAAATAAATAAAAAAAAAAAAAAAATAAAAAAATAAAAAAAAAAATAGAAGTACAGTTAGACCTTTCAAAATTGGTATACAAAAGGTTTATGGGGTCAAAAAATCGAATGAGGATATTTTCAAAAGTGTGAAATTATTAGGAGGAAAGGGCAGAGGGGTGGCGAAGGGGGAAAAAATAGAAATAGAGTTAGATCGTTCAAAATTGGTACAGATAGGTTTTTGGGGCCTACAAATCGAATGAGGATATTTTCAAAAGTGTAAAATTATTAGGGGAACGGAGAGGGGGGTGGCGAAGGGGCAAAAAAAATAGAAATAGAGTTAGATCGTTGAAAATTGGTACAGATAGGTTTTTGGGGCCTACAAATCTAATGAGGATATTTTCGAAAGAGTAAAATTTTTAGGAGGGGCAGTGGGGGGGGGGGCGAAGAGGAAAAAGTTTGAAGTGGAGTTAGACAGTCCAAAATTAGTACGTATAGTCTTTTGGGGCTTACAAATCGAATGCTGACATTTTCGAGGCTGTAAAAGTTTTAGGAGAGACGGGAAGGGGGAGCGAAGGGGGCAAAAACCAAAAATATAGTTAAACCGTATAGAGGTTTTTGGGGCCTACATATTGAATGAGGATATTTTCGAAAGTGTAAAATTATTAGGAGGAGCGAAAGGGAAAAAAAAAAAAAATAGAAATAGAGTTAGACCGTTCAAAATCGGTACACATATGTTTTTAGGGCCTACAAATTGAATGCAGATATTTTCAAAAATGTAAAATAATTAGGAGAGACGGGAAGGGGCGCGAAGGGGCAAATATATAGAAATAGATTTAGAGCATTGGGAATTGGTATTATTAGGTTTTAAAGCCCGATAAGTTGATTGCGGATATTTTCGAAAGTGTAGAATTATTACGAGGGCCGGGAAGGGGGGGGTAAGGGCAAAAATAAACAAATTCAGTTAGAACGTTGGAAAGTAGCATTATTAGATATAAAACCCCGAGAAAACGATTGCGAATATTCTTGAAAGTACAAAATAATTAGGAGGGGTGGGAAGGGTAGGCGAAGGAATACGCTGCCGCAGACAATGGGGACCCAGACCAATTAGGCCACTGCTGAGAGACGATTTTTTTTGTATTTTATATATATATATTTTTCCTTATAATAATATAGTGATTCATCAAGTGTGTCGAACATAAATCTGCGCGCACAGCACGCAATAGCCTGCGCTGCCGAAGACAGTGGGGGACCCAGTGCGAAATTTTTCCCGATCAGAAATAATTTTTTTCTCTTTTTTCCACATGATAAAAATTAATGCAATTTGAGAATTCGTTAATTTTAGTGATTTGTTTAAAAATTATGGCGAAACTCAGTAGTAATCTATATATATAAAATAGTACTTCCACTCACTCACTCATTCACTCACTCACTGACTCATCAATGTCCAGCAAAATCTACTGGAGCCACTCGCTCGAAACTGGGTCAAATTATAGAGCATACAGTGCAAGCATCTCCTAAGAAGAGATTTTACAAAATTCGCTGCCCAAGGGGGACAAGGAGGACAGAACGTGATATCACGTGATCTTCGTATTTCAAAGAATAAAACATATATCCATAAAATTTTTGCTTTAAAATGTAGCTAATACAAATACCTTTAAACAAATTTCTGGAATTTTAGAAATTCAGTCTACAGGAAGGGGTAGAGGGCAAAATGTTATTTCCCGTGAGCAAAACGGGATTTCACAAAGAACCTTCATATCTCAAAGGAAAAAAAAAAAACCAGATATCCGTAAAAGGTTTACTTTAAAATATAGTTAATATAATGTGGAACAGAAAGGTTCCAGTCGTCCTCGAACCTCCCAACTCTTCAGACATGGCTCCTTGCGACTTCTGGCTGTTCCCGAAATTGAAAATGACACCATTCCAAACGAAGCCTTCCAGATGTGTTTTCGACAGTGGAAAAAATTCTGGGCTAAGTTTGTGGAGGTGCAAGGCGCCTACTTTGAAAGGGATTACGACCCCAATCCTGCAAAGTAACTAAGATATTTTTTCTGGCCAAAGGTTGGGTACTCTTTGAACAGACCTTGTATAGCTAACATATTTACCTAAAAACCAATTTCTGTAATTTTAGAAATTCAGTTCTCGAGAAAGGGGAAGAGACTAAACGTGATTTCACATAACCCTTCATACCTCAAACAAACAAACAAACAAACAAACAAACAAAAAAAAAAAAAACCGTATATACGTAAGATTTTTTCTTTAAAATATAGCGAACAGAAATATCTAATTTTTGCTTTAAAATATAACTAACACAAGTACCTAAAAAACAAATTCTGGAAATTTAGAAATTCAGCCCACAAGAGGGGTAGGGGGCAAAATGTGATTTCCCTTGCGCAAAATGGGATTTCACAAAGAACCTTCATATCTTAGAGAGGGGGGAAAAACAAACAGATATCCGTAAAAGTTTTACTTTAAAATATGGTTAACATAATTACCTAAAAACAAATTTCTGGAATTTTAGAAATTCAGTCCTCGAGAAAGGGGAACGATCAAAATGTGATTTCATGTAATCCTTTATACCTCAAACAAACAAACAAAAAACAGGTATATAACGTAAGATTTTTGCTTTAAAATATAGGAAACACAAATAGGAGAGAACGGGGCACAGTGAACCTAGGGGCACAGTGGACCACCCCTGTTTAAATCTGTTAATATTCAACTCTTTTAGTTCATATGGATACTCATGTATGGCAACATGGTGCTAGTTGTATGCAGCCAAAAAAAAAAATCACATAGGAAATAGTAAGGTTACCATTTTCAGCAGTTTTTATGTTTTGAGCTGCTCAAAGTAATTTTTCCACATTGAAGTTTTAAAATTTTTATAAAGATTGAACTAGGGACTATAAGTACTATATAGCTGTTAAGAGAAGGCAAGATATTGCTGTTTTTAAATTCCTAAAAGTTATTAGCATATTTATAGTCTGTATATTATTTTATTTATTTGTTTTACTCTGGCACGGGGCACAGTGGACCGCCTCTATATAGGGCACACTGGACCACCTTCCAGTGTGCCTAAAAGTACAAATTAGATTTAATACATATATTTGTTTTAGTTAAATTTATAGATACAAATATAAAGTATTAATAGCTCAAAGTAATAAATATCTTAATGTTATAATAAAATAAAAAGAACAATAAAGTTCAGAAAAGAATAAATATTTGAATAGTAATATAATAATTATTAATATCTAAGTTTAATAACTATTTGAATTATATAGCATTAATAAAAGAAAAAATATCACATTTATTAAATAGTAGGAAAAATTTATTATTATTGTTGTTTTTAGAGATCACATGTGAAAACCAAAAGAAGTAGCTTAATACATTTTAGTTAAATTTATCCTACAAATATAATGCAAATTAATTATTTCCCAAAATAATTAAAATAAATATTAAATATTTGAATAGCAATATAATATTTATTAATATATGAATTAAAAAAAAATATTTATTTATACAACATTAATAAAAGAATATTAAGTTAAAATCGATAATTGAATTTAAATTTTCTTACTGAGATTTGATTTCTTATTTGTTTATTTTAATTTAATTTTGTTTATTTTATTTCATGAAAATGTTTGAATTATGTTTTCTAGACTAGAATAGTATAAGAAACTAATTTTAGAGGAAAAAAAAATGTAATTTATATTAAATTAATATAAACAAAAGAGGCTGGTCCACTGTACCCCGGTCATGGAGCACAGTGGTCAAATTTATGACTGCTCACAATTTATTTTTTTATTCATAATGTATTGGAAATATTGTTACAAAGAATTAAGGCATGTGAAGAAGAGCTTAAAGATTGTTTGCTATTTTTTTCTAGTACATTTTTTTCTCTGTTTTTGTGGGGAAAAAAAAAAAAAAAAAAAAAAAAGAGTATAAAAGTGGTCCACTGTGTCCCGGTTTCCCGAATCTAAAAATCAATTTCTGAAAGTTTAGAAATTCAGCCACCCAAGGGGCAGGGGAACAAAACGTAATTTCACATGGGCAAAACGTGATTTCACATAAACCGTTACAACTCAAACAAAAACAAACAAACAAGCAAAAAAAAAAAAAAAAAAAAAAAAAAGAGAGAGAGAGAGAGAGATCTGTTGGATTTTTGTTTTAAAATATAGCAAACACAAATTCTTAAAACCGAATTTCTAAAATTTTAGAAATTCGCTCCCCGTGGGGGAAGGAGGGGAAAAAATGTGATTTCTACCCACTGAGTTAAAACTGCCGTGGTGATTCCGTGTGGGACTGGTTCACGAATTTTAGTGTGAAGGTTGGTTCTAGAGCCTTGACACCCACTAAGAGAGGGTTTTGGGAAGTTCCCCTTTTCCCCCTTGGGAGACGGTGGCAAAGGCACTTTTCGAGCATAACTCGGCCTCAAATTGCTTCACGGTGACGAAAATTCAAAAGGAAAGACTAGAATTGAGTACAAAAAAAAAAAAAAAAAAGTTTGATTTTTGAATTTTTGATTTTAAGGAGAGAAGGGAAGAATTTTACAAAATCCGGATATTTCAGTGGAATTCTACGAAAAATGATAGAAGTAGAAAAGAAAAATAACGTAGAAGTAGAAAACGGCTATGCATTTTCTGAAATATATTTCAAAAAACCAATTTTGAATGTTTTGAGAATTTTGATTTGGTGTGGGAGAGTAGTTTGTGTTAAATTTATCCTCGGTAATATATGGGAGCTGCGTAAACGAATTTTGGTGTGTGGGTCGGGTACTTTCCTCAAACACCAACTGTGACGGGATTTTGCTAAATTGTCT
Organism: Salticus scenicus; assembly: GCA_963930645.1. Taxonomy (NCBI): domain Eukaryota; kingdom Metazoa; phylum Arthropoda; class Arachnida; order Araneae; family Salticidae; genus Salticus; species Salticus scenicus. The sequence continues at coordinate 150,987,562 of OZ005651.1, forward strand.
CTTGTTGGTGGGAGAAATCAAAAAACACTTTTCCAAGCGTAGCTCTGTTCCAAATTATCTCAATACGCAATTTTTTGGTATGTGGGTGTGCTACGTGTATCCAACTCTCATAATTTCCTCTCTTTGGGATGGATGGGAGGGAGGCAAAGACACACATCCAAGAGTAGCTCTGTTCCAAATTACCCCAGAAAGGTGTTTTTTTTTTTCTTTTTTTGGTGTGTGTGTGTCTGTGCGCGCTATGAGAACCTAAAACGCACAATAAAGGGATTTTGCGAAATGACCACCTTCCCCTTTTGGGGTGAGGGGGGATAAAAAAACACTTTTCTAAATGTAATTCTGTTCTAAATTATCCCAAGAAATTTATTTTTTGGTGTATCAGTTGGTTATGTGTTTCTAACACACACTATAAATGGATATTGTGAAATTTTTCCTTTTTCTCTTTGCCGGAGGAGGGGGCTGTGCCATACCGAACACGCGCTGCAAAAAGATTTTGCGGGATATTCCTTTTACCTTTTGGTGGTCCGGTGGGCAAAAAGATACGTTTCCATTTGTAACTCTGCTCTTAATTATCTCAAAAGGTGATATTTTGATGAGTGTGTTGATTATGTGTACCCAACACATACTATAATGGAATTTTGCGAAATTTCCCCCCCTTTGGTGGGGAAGGGGCAAAACAAATTGATATTTTGGCCGATTTCAATGAATTTTAATTTTAATTTTTAATTTTATGATATTTTTATATTGATAAGTTATATATAATTTTGAGAATTCATTTAAATATAGTGACCAGCAAAGCGGGCAAAGCCTGCTAGTTGGCTAATAAATTTAATATATTTCAAAAAAGTCAACGAAATTTTTAAAGATATTTTGGTTTATATTCGTAATTTAAATATTCTTAAACATAAAAATTCCTTAAAATTTAAACTCTCATAAAAATGATGTAGGGAGAAATCAGGGGTGCTAGGCTCAAGAAAATTAGTCCTACTTCCTCCCCAGGTAATTCTACAAAAATTCCGCAAAGAAATTTACTGTTCTTTTTTTTTTATTTGGTCTTTTTTTTTCAAGTCTTTGATTAACAGTTTGGGCACAGAGACAGCGCAGAAAAATATTCAAGAAACTTCTAAGTTTATGTCATTAAAAGTTGAAAAATGATATTCATTAAAAAAACGTTTTAAATTTTCTACAATAGTGCTGGGATTAAAAGAATGAAAGTTAATTTGAATCACAAATATAGTCTCTGCATTGTCGCATTTACTTAATGAATGTTTTAATATTTTTTAAAATATTTTGACTGAAAAAGTTTTTAAGTTAATTTTTTTTCCACAGTTTTTTTATGTGACGCTTCTACTGTTTTTGCGCCCCTAGGCGATCGCTTTGAGTCACTTATTTGTAAAATCGGTCCTGATTACAGAATGACATCAGAATTCTTTTGCGTGATCCCGTAAATAAATTATTTAATCTATACATACCTTTTTTTCTAGAGAAAACATGTTTTCATGCATCTTAATAACGTGTGTTAATTCTATAATTTTGAATACAACAAAAACGTGTTAAATTGCGCGTAGCAGAAATATCTCCATAGGCTATGTCATGAAATTCTTTTATGTGTCCCTTTAAACGCGTCAAAAACATTATATACACCAGTTAAAACTATACAACTTATTTTATGTAGCTCATGAATAATTGTTCGATATTTCACATAATTTGGATGATTACATGACATTTTGTGAGGTCCTGTACATTAATTATTAAGTCTAAGTATACACTTTTCTACAGAAAGTATGCTTTTATGCATCTCAATAATGTGTGTTGATTTCATTTTGTTGAATGCTGTGTAACTATTATACGATGCATTTAACGTAATTCTGCCTATAAGCCATAATGAAATGAAATATTTTGGTATGTCCCTGCACACGAACTATAAACAGTATAGACACTAAAAATCGTGTAGCTATTTTAGTATGGCGTTTGAACATGTGTACCAATTCGCAAGTCAATCGGAGTTTTTTGCAGGCGCTGTTGCGGTACAAACAAATTCTGTTCATAGGCCGTAATGATAAGAAAAACTTTGGTGTGTTCCTATACACGAACCATAAATAATATAGACACTAAAAATTATATAGCTATTTCAGTATAGCGCCTGTAACATGTGTACCAATTCTCAAGTCAACAGGAGTTTTTTTCAGGCCGCTGTTGTGGTACATAAAATTCGGTCCATAGGCCGTAATGATAAGAAAAACTCTGGTGTGCCCCTGCCCTGTACACGAAATACGAATAGATTACGCACCCAAAACTATACTAATTCCGTGTGCCTCATGAACATGTGTACCAATTTACAAGTCAATAGAATGATTTTTGCGCCCGCTATCGTGAGACAGACACACAGACACAACCCAAAATCTTTTTGAGTCTCCACATGGAGGCCTCAACTGATGTTTCGAAAATAAGGAGACACTGTTAAAATCTGGTCAAGTAAAAACAATAAGACAATTTTTATTGAAAAGGATTATGAAAAAGAAAGAAAAGTTAAGAAAATTTGGTTCAAGGTATTTCTTAATCCCTTAACATTCACTTCATATTTTCTTTTGAATATTGCTAAACTTATTTCAAAAATGGCTCTTACACACATAGCTTATAATAAATATGTAAAAAGAGAAAAATAGCATTTTCAATTTTAGAGAAATTTTTGATTTGAAACATCTTCATGTTAACTTGATTAAATTCAAATAATAATTAATTTAATAAATAAATAACTTTATAAGAAAATACTAGAAATTATAAAAAACCACAATAGTTGTTTTAGGTCAAAATAATAGTACGGTCTTTTATCAGGTAAAAAGAACTAGGCAAAGGTACATCATCAAAGCAGGAAGGTACACTCGCATCTACTAAGAAATTTAAAGTGGTTTTTGCATACGGCTTTTTTTTTTGGAACACTTCTTGTTAACTTTTTGAGTAGTGATGCTATCAAACGAACAGAGAAAGAAGAAATACTAAATATTAATTAATTCTTTCATTCCCAATTTTTTCCATTCATAAAACAGGTAATATATATAAACATTTTTTAAAAATAGGAGTAATTGCTCAGTACGAATTAATATAGCTAACAAAGCAACTGAGAGGTGTTTATTTATGTTTAACCACTGATGCCATTTAAAATCATAACTTTTCAATAAATAAAAATGTTAAAATTTTGGAAGAAATACATATTGAAATTAATTAAAATACAAATTATAAACATTAAAAAATAAAATAAAAATATTTCAAACAGTTAATTTACTTATATTGCTCAAAACAGGAAACTGATTCCGATATTATTATCAGAATAGAGTAAAATATAATTTTATTTATCAACAAGGATAGTGAAACCATCTAAAATACATATTTTTCGGTGGGAAAATGTATATAGAGGTTAATATTGTTCATTTTGAATCAGCGGGAGTGTTAGATGGTAAGGAAGAAAATCTAAAATGTTATGATTCCAATTGGCATCACGGAGAATAAAAGGGTTAAAACAAAGCAAAATTATCGAATGTGTAATTTCAATGCGAAACATTTAAAAGTTAATGGGTTAATTAACACGTTCAATATTTTTAAAATAAAGATTTTGAAAAAAAAAATAATAATAAATGTTATACATACACACATATATATGTATAATGTGATTCTTTAAAAAAAATTACTTAATGCGAAATTCTAGTATTTATTTTTCAACGATCTTTTTACATCCCGCATCACATTTTATAAATTTAAGTAAAATTATTACATAAAATCTTAACATACATATTAATGTACTCTTTAGCATACGTTATAGACGTGTTAAGTGTCATCAAAATATTTAAAACTATTTTTCTCCCATTTTTGCATCATATAAATAATTTATGACTTACAAGAAGCTATTTCACAAAATACTGTCTTTCGTTGATAATTGTTGACTCTCTTTTTAATATGTAAGTCATAAGAAATTTTTATTGCATACATTTTATTCTAAAAATTATGAAACAGAAAAAGTCAAAAGTTAAAGAAAAGTATGACAAAAGCATATTAAAATCGTTGCTTATTTATATTTATATAAAGATGATGTATTTTTTGTACAAAGATTACATCTTGATTTTCAAAAAACAAATAATACTTCATTTGTTAAATGTTTTTCCTAGTTACATTTTTCTTTTCCTCTCTTTTTGAGTTCCTGTACGAAATATTTAGAAAGAGACGCTTCAATTTTGAAACTTAAATAACAGTGAGAAAGAGAAAAGTAAGTCTACCTCAATATGAGTATATAATCGCAGAAATTTTAAATAACATGATGAATGATATTAATTCAAAATATCCGACTGGTGGTGCTGTAATTTTTTAAATTAACGCTTTGAGTTGTTGTTCTAGTGTCATATTTTGCAAATTAAGGGGCATTTAACTTAAAACTATAGCTTAAAAGGGAATCTTAACCACTACGAACACTCATCTGTGAACCGCGATTTAAAACTCTGCACCTGGGGATTGAAGTCCATAGAGTTGACCATTCGGATACCAGATGGGCAATGTTTTGAGGAAAGGTTATCCATAATATAAATGTTACAGTTAAATGTACTGACTAGAAAGACTTAGTATAAAAGTGTGATTTATTACAGAAATTATGCGAATATTTATGGAATTTTATCGTAGACTAACTTGGGAAAATATCTGATTGTCTATCGCCGATTTCACCAAAAATGGTATTTTTGGATAGTTTATGTCATGAGAATCAAGAAATGTACAGGAAACTACTTGGCCAAGTTCAAAACGAGCCGTTTAACGATACATGGGTGGCTTTTACAGGAACGTCATATAAAAAGGAACTAACCAGAAAAGTTGTCTCAGTAAGGAGTATCTCGTTTTATAATTAGTGACAGTACTTGTCGAAATACAAAAGTCGGAAACACGAGTGTTTGGAACTCCAGGCACAAACAATGACCGTGTATATTTTAAGAAAATCAAATAGAGAAGAGAATATGTTCATTTATCTACATGCTCTGCTGTTCGAGTTTCTGTTTTACTCCATGAATTATTTTGCTTGCATAAAAAGCGAGAAAATGATGATTTTATTGCCAACCTGTAAGGAAGACTGGGGTTAATTGGCATAAGGAGCTAGCCGGAAAACAGCTTCTATTTCCTGCTCTGTGGTGCTAGATTTCTGTCACCTATCTAGTGGGGAGTGTTTATATAGGGCACCATCCACCAGAACTTCAGTCTGCTTCGAAGCGTCATGAAAGAAAAATCTCTGTTTCATTGTTTTTCTGACTGGTGAGTAAATTTTTTCATTGCAACTTCTTTTGTTCTTGTAAATATGCAGATTATAGTGAGGTGCGGTTTTTGAAAGACTTATTAATGTGTGTGATTGTATGCATATATCACAATATTTTGTTTCTGATGCTTGGGATTTTATGGTATCCATCTTGTATTAAATACCCCTGTGGGGCTAGTTGGCATAGTTAGGTATGGGGTCAGTTGGCATAGCTGTGATATAACTTTGACATAACTTGGCCTTCCTTTATTGTAGTTCAAAGACCTCTCCATGGTAAAGAGCCTTCACCTTCAGCCTCCTGTCGAGAAGGGGTGGGGGTATCCATTAGACATTCAACAGTTTCCTCGAACCTCGGATAACCTCAAATAATGCCAACAGGCGGCTGTACATCGAACAAGACCAAAAACGAATCCCCCGTAATATTAAGTGCCTCCTGATCACTCTGAATACAAAATAAGTGATATTGTATTGTCGAAATACCAGGCCAATACCTTGAGGAGGTTAACGAAACTGATGGCAAAGTGATTAGCGTGTTCACCACAGTCAAAAAAGAGAAAAAATGGAGATGCCAGACGAGGATGATTCCATTGTGTACGACCAAAATAAAATTGGGCAAAAATTGAACCCATTTGTTCCAATATATGTGCGCGCAATTTCTATATTCGTGGTTGATTTCAAATATTGAGCTAATTCTTTTTGAGTAGCTATAAGTAGCTATAATAAGAAGCATGATTTATTTTGCTTCATCAATTTATTATTTTTTTTATACATTTAAACAGAAATGTATAGTAAAATATTATTAAAACAAAATGTTTTCCTCGAAAATTGCTGTCTTATGCTCAAGTATGTCTAATATCCGTATCCGTTATACCAGCTTATCTATAAGGGTATACCAACTAACAACGCATCCAGGGTTAGTTGGTATAGTTACAAGGAAAAGAGGTTTAGGGGTTATTTAAACACGCAATTAATTGATGGGCCCTATATGATTCTGTAGCCAGAAAGTCAAGCTTTTTGGTGCAGTCATCATATTTTCTCTAAGTATTACAAAATTATACCTCTGGGAGCCACCAAAGTGGGAGAGCCATCCCCTCCGTGGAGGATAAAAAATTGTGGTGGTATGTCTCCGGACCATCCTTAGCGGTGCGTCCCAGACCGTCGCCAATTACCCATTGCGCAGTACTAGTGCGACGTTAAACCCAACCAACCAACCTCTAAGTATTAAAAAAAAGTAGAAAAATCAAAAATCAAAATATATGTCAACTAGCTCCGGTTTTTCCTATATTTAAATACATCAAAATTTCGTAAACATTGGATTTATGTTGTCATCGTACCAGAAATCGAACGCCTGCCATAGCTTATCAGCATTTTTATAATTTCAACTTACCATGCAGGCAAATTGCAGTCATGGAACGATAAATTAAAACCCACTTTCTTTCATGCTTTATGCTAATTTATCAGAAAGAGCGATATGACGATGTGTCTGTATCGTTGTCAACATATAAAGTATGTTTTGCGTTGTTCAACTGCTACCTCACAAGCTTTTTTTCGGTGTTGATTGTAATTAAATCTTGTTATGTTCAATTGTTTAGTATCATATCGTTTTAAAGTTTGTATAAAATATATAATGTTTGTGTTGTGGAACATGCTTGTTCATAAATTTTATGAATATTAAAGCTTTGCCTCGTCATTGGAACTTAGAAAATGCAACTTTGCGGAAATCGCCATAATCAGGTATACCTTTAACCTAAAGTGAATAGATTTGGCTATTCCGTACAGGATTAGCATGTTTTTTTTTTTTTTTTTTTTTTTTTTTTTTCAGCAAGAAGAAATCCCTCTGCACCAACTGAGAAGCGGATTCAACGAAGTTCTTGCAGCTGTAAAAGTACCTTCAAGCTGATTTTTAATTCATGAAAACTGAAGTTTCATAAATGCTTGAAGAATATTATGTTAATACAAAAATACATGCTATGGTATAAGTATTATAAAAATGTTTTAGATGTTTTTTTATTCTTGTCTGGAACTTTTGTTAAAGAAAATATTTATGCTTACTCTTTTTATTAACAGGATTTAACACATCGCCTGGTTCTGCTGGACGAAAAGAGAACATGGTCAGTGACTAAAAACAACGTTTCCTTAGGTGTTCAACTATGAAGAATTATAGAAGTATCTATTATTCACGTTGTATGCAAACTGTTTCAGGAGAGGTGACACTCACCATTGACACATATGAAGCCGGTCTAAATGTATCGTCGATGTAGCCTCTTAATGTAATTCATAGAGCCATAGATGCAGGGCTTCTTTTTTGATGACCTCAAGGACATATTGGGAAAACTTGTAAGGAAAGGAATCCAAAACGTCAAGATCATTAGTCAGTGTTAAATACTGTCCAAGAATTGACTGAGAGTGAGTTTTTTTTTTTTTTTTTTTTTTTTGGTAGAATGATATTCTAATTAAGAGCAATATCACTGATAACAGAATAAAAAATAATTTTATATTCCATAGTGACCAGGATTTAGAATGTGAAGAATTCCCAAAAAGAATACAGACGGAAAATGACGAAATACCGATATAAATAATGAGAAAGGTCGTAAAAGTTAACAATAAAAGGAAAAAGAGTAATTTAAAGTTTGTGTAGCAACATAGTCGAACGGCAACAAGTTACAATATCATTAAATGTTGGAAGGAATACTTGAAAAAAAAAAAAAGTTGGACAGAGAAAAATAAAATTAAAAACAATTAAAGAATGTATGTTATGTCAATTTCCACATCATCACAAAAAATGAAAACTGTCCTACATTATGAGGACCTGATAATATGAGCAATGCAAAAAAAAAAAAAAAAAAAAAAAAAAAAATGAGCTAGAACTTCAGTCTTTTCAAGCAAGTTCAAATTTTATCCTGACTTTAAAAAATGAACAGAAAATAATGAGCTGCAAAGTAATGCACACAGTTACAAAAAGGGATTATTTACCTGAAGTATCTATTTAGATTCTTTTAAATGATTTCCATTGTTATGTAAAGAAATTGATAGAGCAGCGCAAATGAAAACTGTCCAACATCCTAACATATAGTGGAATGGTGGGGAATATGGAATAATTGAATAAAATGGAATACCGTTATATCTCACCTGTACTCTAATAAAACCTACGGATGCAGGTCAGATGCCTTCACTGGGCCTCAATAATGAACGGTAGTTCACCTTGTGTCAGTGAGAAGAGCAATTTTTGTGTTATAGAATTTTTTTGGCTTATCAAGATTCAGAGATTTTTCGAGGTAAGTAATACGTATTCTGTAATCTATTTACGAAGCAGTAAAATGAGGGAAAACCTATTGTTATTTCCGGTAGGAGAGTTGAATTAGTTAGTAGTCTGATTCCCATGAACTTATTTTGACCAACAGGTGGTTCAGGTTGTTTTATTCTCTAAGATGGCGATTCGGATAAAACGGAATACTAATTATTCCATATTACTTGCGATTTTTGCAAAACATGAATGTTGATAATTTTTTCAATACTGTTTATTTTCGATAATAATTTGAAAGTAAAATGTTCCATTGAATTCGTATTGGGCTTTATATCATTCAGTACAAACAGTTCAAACTACATAATTTCTTCTTCACATGTCGGTAGCGTATCACCACAAAATGACTTCGATTTTTGCAAAACTGGATTATCAACACCACTCCTAGTTTTCATATCCAAACTCCCGCTGAAGTGCAAAGTTAAAATCTTTTGTTACCTTCAAATTAAATTAACTCAGAGCTAAAATACGTAAAAAATCTAAGAATAAAATACACATATACAAAACAACTTCTGCAACGGTCCAAGATATAGTGTAACCTACATCGTTTATCGGTATAGCGTTTCCTACGTCTAGCAGTGAGGACGAGTCGAAAATCTTGGAGGGTTTCCAAGTTGACCAACAGGTTTCAATTTAGTAAACATCCAGTCATTCGGTATTCCCTTTTCGCTTATTTTCTTTCAACGAAAAGCTTGTCTCCCCTATTTTACTAGTGGACTCGTTGAATCTGCACTTGCGCAGAGGCTTCCATGGTCGCAAGAAATGTAGTTAAAGAGTAAACACTTATTAATTAAATAAATAAACACGTTGCACGCGAGGGCAACAAGTTATCATCAACGGCATCTGAATTTCCTTATCACGTGAGTTTTTCCTTTTTATGCTTTTTTGTTTTTGCATTAGAAACTCGAGATATTTTCTGATAGTATTAAAATTCTGTACAATCCTTAAATAATATTTATCAGTGTCAAGTTATGACAATTTGAAAGAGATTTTCATACTGCCATTTACAAAAAGTAATCTTCATCTATTTGCTGATAAATATAACGAAAAAAAAAAAAAAAAAATTAAAAAATAGTGGTAAAAAAATTATGGACACTTCTACATATAAACAAGTAAATTTACTTTTTTCGTTATTTGATGCTAAGACAGATATTCAACTATCGCTTAAAAAAAATATAATATTCAGTTTTTCAAATTGTATAACATTTTTGAGCACTTGTTGACCCTGAAGATACTATTCGATACTATTCAAACTTTGCAAAGCACTTAAATAACATTTAAACCAACTTCTTTTTGCTGTTAGATATAAAGAGAGACAATTATATAAATTATAAAGACCATAAAAATAATCAATTTTAGGAATTTTGACATTTTGGAGTAAAAGTGGACCCTCAAGTTATATTCCAAAAATTCTGAAACTTGGCATTTTTCTTATTCAATATAAAACACAACTTTTGGTGACTATTACATTTTGAAACTCAACAGAAAAGTTTTTTCACTGCTCCCTTATATATATGTATGCAAATCTTCTGCTCAATCAAATGGTAGAAAGTAGTTTTAAATTCGGAAAAAAAGAATAAATAAATAAATAAATAAATTGAATTTACAGGACCAGGCCCTTAGACTCTTTCTCCTATGACCCTTGCAACTTGAGCATGTATTGTCGTCGGAATTATACATGTACGCAAAATTTCAGCTAAATTTGACGACAGGAAATCTGTTAAACTTCGAAACAAATTTTGAATTGGATTTGGAGACCTAAAACCACGAGATCCCCACCCCGAAGTCCGTGGCTATTTGAGCATGTATTGCCATTGGAGTTATACATGTATGTAAAATTTCGTCTCATTCGAAAGGCAAAGAATGGGTGAACATTTAATTCTTAGATTTGACCCACACACATAAATAAATAAATATCATACCAAGTTAAATAAAAGGGTGTAATAAAAATATTTGAAACAAATTTTGAATTAAATTTGGGAGCCAGAATCCCCAAACTCCAACCCCGAAGTTCGTTACTACTTGACCATTTATTGTCTTCGAAGTTATATGCGAAATTTTAGCACGATCGGATGATAGAAAGTGTTTTAGAATTCGAAAAAAAAAAAATTGAATTGGAGTTGGAGGAAGGGGGGGGGGGACCTCAGGACCACTTCCCTAAGTCCGTTACTATTTGAGCATGTATTGCCATCGCAGTTTTACATTTATGCAAAATTTCAGCTCAATTAAATGATAGGAAGTGGATGAAAATCCAATTCTTTAATTTGACTCATACACATAAAAAAAAAAAAAAAAAAAAAAAAAAACCTGGAACCCTACAGATCTGTAGACATTTTAAAAATTCATAAAAATTGAAAGAATTGGAAGGATTGAAAGCGGTTTTTCTCGTGAAGGGGGATTTTTCAGTAAAAGAAAAATAATAGTTAAGATTTTCGTCGACAGAGGGCGCTGTACGCAAGCAAATCACACATTTCCAAGAAAAACTATATTTATTTACATGAAAATGTTTACAAGCATACAATTCCTATACTATGTGTCTGCCATCGCCACAACTACAGTTTGCAAACGAGTTACAACGCCGCTAACGGCAGTTTCATTCGGCAATTAGCTGAGGTAAAACACCTTCACCAATAATGGGTTCATCCATCAAGTCAGCATCGGAATTAAAACTTCATGTATGCGCAAGTAGGAGGAAAAATAAGAAATGAGTTGCTAAGTGTAAAATTGAGCAATTTATAGGACCCTGAATTGCACATTTCTCGTTATGCGTCTGTGTAGCGCCATCTATCAACGAAAATTTTAACAATTTTTTTCTTTATCAAAGAAAATCCCCCTTCACGAGAATAAGGTTTTCGCAAACGCGTTCAATTCTACAAATTCCTTCAATTTTTATGAATTTTTAAAATGTCTACTGACTTATGAGATACCCATTAAATAACATATCAAGTTAATTAAAATCATATAATAATAAAAAGTTACCATTTTCCAAACAGCATAGGCTACGATTTTTATATATTTTTCATACATTTTATAGAAAACTACTGAGCCACTACACAAGAAATTTAGCACAGTAATATATATATTAAGCTTTAGATATATTATCGATAATTTTAATACAAAAAATACTGATTAAGATCTATTTGCGATTTGTTTGACAAATACTTTGACACATTTATATTATAGAACAAATTACAAATGAAGTTTTACATCATTCATTGTAGCTCATTCGGAAGCAGTCTGACTTCCAAATCCGTAGATACTCTGTTCAAATTCAACCTCGTGGAGTAAATCGTAGTATGGACCTTTTTCTGTTATATGTTATTATTATTTAATTTATGCTCTAAGAGATTCTAAAATATATTTTTAACTGAAAAACATAATGATACGCCACCTTCTTCTGTTTTCTTATTTTATGAAAAATATTTACTGTAGTCAGTAATATTTTAACTATTTTTTCCTTTGTCAAAAAAATCCCCCTTCAAGAGAATAAGGTTTTCGCAAACGTGTTCAATTCTACAAATTCCTTCAATTTTTATGAATTTTTAAAATGTCTTCTGACTTATGAGATACCCATTAAATAATATATCAAGTTAATTAAAATCATATAATAATAAAAAGTAACCATTTTCCAAACAGCATAGGCTACGATTTTTATATATTTTTCATACATTTTATAGAAAACTACTGAGCCACTACATAAGAAATTTAGCACAGTAATATATATTAAGCTTTAGATATATTATCGATAATTTTAATACAAAAAATACTGATTAAGATGTAAGTTTGCGATTTGTTTGACAAATACTTTGACACATTTATATTATAGAACAAATTACAAATGAAGTTTTACATCATTCATTGTAGCTCATTCGGAAGCACTCTGACTTCCAAATCCGTAGGTACTCTGTTCAAATTCAACCTCGTGGAGTAAATCGTAGTATGGACCTTTTTCTGTTATATGTTATTATTATTTAATTTATGTTCAAAGAGATTCTAAAATATATTTTTAACTGAAAAACATAATCATACGCCACCTTTTTCTGTTTTCTTATTTTATGAAAAATATTTACTGTAGTCAGTAATGGCTACCTAATCCAAAAAACTGAATGATCAAACAAGTTGGAATTTCGGATACTTTAAGTAGGGGAAGCCGGGGTAAAAAGAGACAGGGGTTATAAGAGACGCAGTCAAAAAAACCTCCAAAAAATATACTTAGACAACTTTAAATATACGTAATATTAAGTATCATGTGTATTCTTTACTACAATACACTTATTGAGAAGTTTATAACACATTTTGAATTTTTTTTTTATACGATGAAAAAAACCTTCGCTTTGAACTTACCCTAAATGTTCGTGACATTTTTCTAAATTTTTTGTAATTTTTTTTTGTGGGTTAGATGTTCAGGATTTATTAATGTGTAACCTTTTGACCAAGACTATGACTTTTGATGTACAATTTTTTAAAACCTTGAAAGCATTCTTTATTTACATGTTCTAGGCATGTTTCTTATTACCCCATTTTTATTTTTTTGTGGGGGTAATAAGAGACATGAGTCTCTTATTACCCCCACTGTTAATTCCTGCGTCCCCCCCACCCATTGTGGTTCCTGTTAATTCTTCCTGACTAGTTTATGACGAGTTTACCTAGTGTTAGGCCTAGTCTAAGGCTGTTATTCACCAATAACTTCAACTGCCGGTTGAACATGAAAATTTCAAAAACCTATAAAGGCGGGGTTCAAATTTTCAGCAAATTTTGCCGTGCTGTTTCTGCCATCTAGCGGTTTAAATATTTTCAGATTTTTTTAAGTGAAAATAACCAATGAAAGATTATATAAATCCTAGACGCTAGATGGCAGAAACAGCGTGCCAAATTTAGCTGGAAAGCTGTACGCTGCCTTTAGACGCTTTTCAAGATTTTGCATTGAAATGGGAGTTGAAGTTAATGGTGAATACTGACATAAGTTTACCAAGATAACTTTTTTTTTTCACTTTAAATCAAAAAGCAGTTTTACTCATTTGGCATATTTAAGGTTTATGATTATGTAAAATTATGTTTAGAATGTCTATAAGTTAGTATTTAGTCATTAATACTTCATTACATAATAAATAAGTTCATTTATAATTACTAGAAATTTTTTTTATAACATTTTGTTCGCTTGTATACACTTCAAAGATACGGTTTTTTGCCTATTTAAGACTACACTTTAGAAAATGCGTAAAATATTTTCTGCCCATTTTAAAAATTATATTGTTGTTTTTCGTTAATACCTAGGTTATTTTGATTATGTAAAACTATCATTGAGTGCAATATTATGTTATTTAGGACCTAATATTAAAAGAAATGAATTTCACAAACATATTTATGACAGTTAATTTTTGAGAAAACATATTTTTTGAATGGATGTAAATAAAAAAAATTAAAAACTGTTGGCTGATTCAAAATTGTTTCCAGATGTCTTTTATTACCACGCATGATTTTACATTGCTATATATGGATAGTTACAAGCCTGGTCTCTTATTACCCCACGTGGGGTTATTAGAGACAAGGATTTAATGAAAATTTAAAATTTTTTTTAAACAAAAAATTTAAGTTCAAAAATCACCTAAAAAATTAAGAGGAGTCCATTTAATGAAATTAATACGAGACATTTATTTCAAGTTATTTAGATTAATAGTATAGATTTTATTAATATTTTTGTCTCTTATTACCCCGGCTTCCCCTATGTGAAATGATATGCCTTTAAAGATAATTCAAGTATATAAAACAAATGAGACTTTTTTTTCATCTTAAAACTTACAGTCGGCTGCAAAATTATTCGAGCACTAGCCAATAATTCCTATGTTTAAAAAGTACACTTAAGACTGTTTTGCTAAGTAAATCCTTGTCGAATCATATTCTTAGACTGATTAAGAACATGACTCGACAAGGATTTATTTAACAAAGCTGTATTAAGTGTACTTTTTTTTGGCAAGGATTATTGCTAGTGCTCGAATAATTTTGCAGCCGACTGTAACATTCTATTTCTGACGCTTATATTTACAGCGTAGGAATTACTTTGTATTATTCATTCTCTGTTGTTTGATTACTAATTTCAAAATCAAGGCGTTCTTTTCTAAACTTTCTACATTTAGTATAGAGTCCACTACAAGAATAACTTAATTAATAGAACTTTAAATTGAGGAATAAAAATTTAAGCAAGGTCCTTAATCAGATGATAAAAATAGACACGAATGTGCGATACTTTCAAGCTGCATTTGTGTCTACTATTTTTTCTCTTAATGAACTATTTTGCTTAATTATTTTGCCCCAAGATCCCCGAAACAAACATTATTTGCTTATAAACTTCTTTGTCACTATTCAACTTATTATTTCGGTGCCTCTGATTGCAAAGAAGCTTAACCTATTTTGAATGGCTGTTGGCTGATCATTGTTGGCTTTATATTAGGCTGTTGACAAAGCAAAATATCAATATATATAACAGATTCTGAGTCCTAGTCAATATTTAGTCATTGATAGCAATAGAGAATTTAATTGGGAGTCTTGATTCTTTTGTCTTACGTGATGAGTGTGTACCACCTAAGACCAAATGTACCTTAAATATTTAGTAATTTGAAAGTTGTCATGAGTTTTACTTGTAGATAAAATATAACTGCTATGCTAGGATACTAACAGTTTCCTTTAATGACTAAGCAAAAGAGATCATGTTGAAAGACGATCTCTACTATAAAGCCGATCTTAATTTGTTTTTTGTATAGAAATACAGGATAAATGGGATTAGATAGCATAATATGAAATATGTATTTTAAAAAGCTGTTAAATTTCAGTATTGAGATAATAAGTTTTCTAATTTGTTAAAAGTTTTGAGCTACTGATAAATTATTGACATGCTGCAATTATTATGTCAATAAAAGATAATTGTATTTTAAAGGCCAGATCACTTTTTTTCAGACTTTTTGTAACACTTAACTCTTTCAAAGAATAAATTCTAGATACTTTAATTTTTATAGAAGAAAATTTTTAAATAAATGTTTAAATTCTGTATTTTGCAAATTTGACTTGTGCAAAGTAAGCTTAATACTATCAGTTTCTCAACAAATCATAAAAGAAATTGAATTTAACAGATATTTTCGTTCTATAAGTCGCTAAACATGAAGCAAAGCTAAAGTGAATGGGCTTAATAAAAACATTTACTTCTAAAGTCTTTAGACTGTCTAAGAACAGGATTCGGCAAGGATTTATTTAACAAAACAGTATTAAGTGTACTTTTTTAATATAGGAATTTTTGCTAGTGTTCGGACACTTTTGTTACCGACTGTACATTTTGATTTAATCTTAATAATGGTAAAGAAATATAATCAAATTAATAAATATTTCGTAAAGCTTTAGTTTGTTTGAAGTTTTCTTTAACTTGTAATTAATATACCATCAAAAATAATATAAAAAATAATGTATATATATATATATTATTTTTGTTTGTAAACTGCTGTTTGTAAAAAATGCAACACCATGAAGGGATGCGAATATCACAATGATATTTATTGGGCTCATACATTATAGTAAGAAGAACAATTGATTAAAATTTCAGGAAATTTGGAGCAATATGTACTTAGAAAACAGTACCTAAAGCAGCGACCTCTGTGAGCAATAACTTCACTCATCTGCCTAGGCATTGAATCAACCAGCGATTGGATGACATGTACGGGTAAAGCACTTCATGAAGTTTCAACACGATGTCATAATTCATCGATCGTAGTTACTGGTGAACGGTGGGGGCCAGTCGCTTTTCAACGATTAAACAGTGATTTTCATTGGTGCAAGATCAGGAGAACGCACTGGCCAGAGCAACAGTCGAACATATCCTGCATCAAGGATGATCCGGACAATATTTACAACTTGTGGTAGTGCATTGTTCTGCTTAAGTATTGTATTTCGTAGGCCTTTAACATAGGGCACAACGAAGGGCCTTAACTCTTCAGAAATGTAATGGCTGGTATTCAAAGTGGCGGGAATCAAAACAAGAGGTGATCGAGACGTGTATCCAATGGTACCACATACCATCACTCCAGGTGGTGACCCAGTATGCAGCTACCAAACTTTTGATTACCCTCAAAACTACATCACTGATACGGGCGCCTTTAATGTGTGATTAATGACGAACCTGAACGCAGGGATGGCGTGAAGTCGCCTTTCAGACAAATCACAATCCTGTTTACAGCATCAAGATTGCCTTATCCGTATTTAACGGCATTGTCAATAATGCACAATGCCAGCTAGGATTCGACATCGTCACACTGTCCACCACATGCAGTGATGGTATGGGGTCCTATTGGATACACGTCTCGATTACTTCTTGTTCGCATTCCCGGCACTCTGAAATGCGGTCATTAAATTTCTGGTGAGTTAACGCCCGCACCTCCTCTCTATATTCAAGGCCTCCGCAGCGCCACATTTAAGCAGGATAATGCACGACCGCAAGTTGTCAGTGTAGTCCGGACCTTCTTTAATACATAATGTGTTCAACCGTTGCTCTGGTGAGCGCATTATCCTGATCTCGCACCAATGAAAATGACTGTTTAATCGTTGAAAAGCGACTGGCCCATCACCACTCACCAGTAACTACGATCGATGAATTGTGGCATCGTGTTGAATCTTCATGAAGTGCTTTACCCGTACATGTCATTCAATTGCTGTTTGACTCAATGCCTAGACAGATAAGTGCTGTTATTGATCACAGAGATCGCTGCTTTATGTACTGTTTTCTCAGTATATGTTACTCCAAATTTTCTGAAATTTTAATCAATTGTTCTTCTTACTATAGTGCATGTGCTTAATAAATATCATTATGATATTTTCATTCCTTCTTGGTGTTGCATTTTTTACAAACAGCAGTGTATGCATATATATATATATATATATATATATATATATATATATATATACATATATATACAGTCGGTAACAAAAGTCGCCGAACACTAGCAAAAATTCTTATATAAAAAAAGTACACTTAATACAGTTTTATTAAATAAATCCTTGTCGAATCCTGTTCTTAGTCAGTCTAAAAACAGGATTCGACAAGGATTTATTTAACAAAACTATATTAAGTGTACTTTTTTTATATAGGAATTTTTGCTAGTGTGCGGAGACTTTTGTTACCGACTGTATATATATACTATTGTAAAATGGTTTTGTTGATTCAAAAGTTATAAAAGTGTTGTTTTTTTCTTTTTTTCGCTTTAATTTCGAATTTCCAGAAATTACTTAACATATTAAAACAAGACAGAAAAATACTAAAATTATACATAAAATACTGAAGGAATACTTAATGCATAAAATAATTAACGAATAGAAAATTGAAGATTTTAATCAATAATGGTTTAAATCGATAAAATAAAAAAAAAACGACTTTTCCGTTTTAATTCGTTTAGAAAAAAATAAAAAAATCCTTCACTTGATAGTAATTAAGACCTTTAATTAATTCCAGAAAATTTAAGGAAATAAGTAAAAAATGTTAATAGTTTATTTATGACATATAATTATATAAGCTATTTTTTTCTTTCTCTGTTAATGGAAAACGATGTTAGAGAGCATTTAAAATCATTTTTTAGTAGCTGCATATAAATTTGCTTTAGAATCGAGAATTTTACTAAAAATAACATTTATTTTATGTGTCGTTTTCAGAAACATAGACTTTTACTTTGTTTATATTGTAGATATGTGGAGTGACATTCTTGATGTGGATTGACATCTTGTCTAACTGGGTTTGTTTTGAAGCTAAAAGTGTCTTTCAGTCTTTTAACAGTGATGTGATGGGAAAATAAAGGATAACATATGGAAAATAAATAAACAAATATCTTCGAAAGAAAATATACTACCTACTCTTAACCCCCCTCTTTATTTATTTATTTTTTTTTCTCTCTTCGACCGATTGAATTTCATATCAATGAATGCAGTTCTCAGAAATTCTTGATTTTAAGAAACTTTTCTACTTACATTTTTAAGAAAAAAAAAATCAGGTTTATAAAAATAGTTTCAAAAATACGGTAATATATATGTATACGTATATAGTGAATAAAAATACGTCGCAAAATATTTCATATACTTTTTTTTTTTTCATGAAAAGCACACATCATTAGGTAGATCCCGTCCATGCTATGATGAAGCTAAGATTATGCCCATTCTATAAACGGAGAAAATTTATAGATATCATTAAATGTAATTATTTGTTTCAGTAAACAACACTGTATTATAAAAGCATAATAATACGTATAAATGATCATAGTTTTGCTGTTGTTTTATGATAAAAGCTTCGTCCCTTTCAAGCTTTGCACTGAAAAATCAAATAATAATAATAATAATAATAATAATAATAATAATAAAAACACTTATATTTATCTGTGCTTTAGATTATCGAATCAGTTCTGTTTATCTTCAGTTATAGATAAATTTCGAACTCAATATCAAGCTACTATATGAATTGAAAATTACATATTAAATATTTTGTTAGAAATAAAACATAGAAAATTTCTGTATTTTAATTTACATACAAATTATTTTTTATTTCCCCAGCTTTACCTTATATTTAACTTCGATCTTCTAGACTGCGTTTTTAATTCTACTACGAACACATATTTTCACCAGTAAGGTTGACTAGTCACGAACACTGTACCAGTACTGAAGTAGTGGACACTTTTAACTTTAATTTCAAAATTAAGCTTTCTGTGTTAAAAAAAAATTAAGCTTTCTGTGTCTCTAGCTTAGTGTTATAACTCTCTATAGTAATGTCTTGAATTACGAAAATTTCCCATAATCAGTTTTAGAATGAGATCAATTTAATTGAAACAGTGCTTATTTTTTGTAATCTTATCAGTATATCTCCTTTCATGTAACTAAAATAGAGTGACCATATTTTTTCCCTTGAATTTGTGGACAAAGATGGCGGCGTCCTCGAATTTCGAGGACAAAAAAAAAAAAAAAAAAAAAAAAAAATAATTAAATACCTTAAATTGTAAAATTTTAGCAAGTGTTATGTTTTAAGCACCTTATTTCAGCTTATTTATTATACATATAATAAATTACTATAATAAAACATTAATAACTTTATAACCGGCGTCCCCAAATGTGTTGTAATTTTTTGGGGACGAAGATAGTTTGTCCACGAAATTCGTGCCTGTCCTCGAGATTCGAGGACATATGGTCAGCCTAAACTAAAATGAGAATGTAAAATTCATTTATTGTTTTTATTTTATTTTATTTTGTGCACAAGTTATCACATAACGTTTTCAGGGTTGTTCACAACTGTTACATCGATATGCAAGGCCGGCGCTAGACATTTTGCTGCCCCTATAATATCCCTAATGTATGATATCATCATTACTAAAACGTTTATAAAAATAAGAAAATTAATATCATAAATACAATTTATTTTTAAAATAAAAACAAAATTTCACAGATTTTACTTTAAGATTTGGGAAAATTATTTATTATATCGATATTATTAATATTAGAAAAATTTATATTTAAACCTGGTGAAGAGGCTAAGTTAAAAAAAAAAAAAAAAGCCTTATTGAACAAAAGTATAAACTGTTAAAAAGCATTCAAATGTCGTATAAATTGTTAAATACAATATTATTAATACAGAGTCTCCAACATTTTTAAATTATTCCGGAGCAATGTTAAAATCCTCCTCTTTTCACAACATTTTTTTGTAATCTTCTCCAATATGTAACTACGTTTAAATAAGAAGAAAATTACTCTTTAAAAAAATTGGTATATATATATAAAAAAAAAAAAAAAAAAAAAAAAAAAAGGGGGTGGGTGGGGTAGGTGTACTAAGAATAATCTAGAGTAAATTAGAAATGTTGGCAATTCTGCTAATATCAATAACGTTATAGATTATTTATTAGAAATTATACATACATAAAATCTTTTACGGTAATATATAAAATAAACTATGATACATAGAAACAGAAGGTAATATAGAAAATAAACTTTGAAGAATAAAATAAGCTATATATTTTTACTTTTACTTTCTTTGGAAAAAGTCATTTATTGTGATATTAAAATTAACACCATAAAAAAAAAAAAAAAAAAAAAAAAAAAAAACATATTTTTAAGAACCATATTTTCCACCTGGAATTCGCTATTTGTACTGCTATTGAAACTATTAAAGAATCAAATTTAGTCCTAGGACCTTCTAGTCTGTTTCAGTTAATTTTAAACTGACCGTGGTGTCATCAAAATAAGAAAAATAGACAATGTTGCTCTAAATGTCATCATTTCGCAAGAGTTAAGGAAACGATTTAAAACTTAATTTAAATAATATAATTGGACTGAAGCACCACTGTTGAAATGTGCCAGAGGAAGTCATTTAATTTTTCAGAGGTAATCTGTTTTCTGTTTCCCAGATAAATGTATATACAGATATATTTGCATTCTATTAACACATTGATGTTACAGAAAATACCTTTTGTTAATTAAATATATATTTCTAACTGGTTGGCTTTTTATGTCGCTTTTTTTGCATTTTTTTCACAAGTTTACTAGACTACTGGAACAGATAGGTGTTTACTACCGGTTTTTTATGTGTCCACTACTGACTCATTTAACGCTCTCCGGGGAAAAAGTATTTGAGTAAAAAAAAAAAAAAAAAAAAAAGTTTCAACTAGAAACCTTCGTGGCACAAGTGTGTAAAGAAAGAATTAATTGAAGTATTGAACATACTTTTGTCACATCTCTAAAATTGAGAAAACTACACACACACACACACACACACACACACAAAAAAAAAAAAAAAAAAAAACGGAAAATGTTCTTAAAGTGTTCTTACTATGTATTGGTACAGTTATCCTAATATACCTTTATGTGGCCAACGTTTATACGTACTTTAAATAAAAAATTACGATTCATAAAAAAAAAAAAAATAAAAATAAAAAATAAATACGTGTGGCACTCGAGGACTGCCGCGGTAAAGCTATTGCATAGCATTTTTTATCAACTTATGCAATTATAATTATTTATTTATTTTATTTATGCAGTATTTTTTTTTCTTTGATATTAATTCAAGTTACACTTTTTGAGCGTGGTGACCGATAAGAAAACAAATTTTTTTCTTTTATTGAATAAATGAGAATATATCCGCAATGAGAATATATCAAAAATATCCGCATTTGATTTTTTGTAGGTATCGAAAACCTCGATGTACCAAATTTGAATGATCTAACTCTATTTTTTTGAGAAAAGGTATTTTAATAGGTTTTTAAAGGCCTGCAAGTCGAATGGGAATATTCAAGTTTTTTCTTTGATATAATTTCAAGTTACACTTTTTGAGCGTGGTGACCGATAAGAAAACAAATTTTAATAGAGAAAAGGTATTTAATAGGTTTTAAAGGCCTGCAAGTCGAATGGGGATATTCAAGTTTCTTCTTTGATATTAATTCAAGTTACACTTTTTGAGCGTGGTGACCGATAAGAAAACAAATTTTAATAGAGAAAAGGTATTTAATAGGTTTTAAAGACCTGCAAGTCGAATGGGGATATGCAAGTTTTTCCTTTGATATTAATGAATAAGATAACAATAATGATAAGAAAACAAATTTTAATAGAGAAAAGGTATTTTAATAGGTTTTAAAGGCCTGCAAGTCGAATGGGGATATTCAAGTTTTTTCTTTGATATTAATTCAAGTTACACTTTTTGAGTGTGGTGACCGATAAGAAAACAAATTTTAATAGAGAAAAGGTTTAATACGTTTTAAAGGCCTGCAAGTCGAATGGGGATATTCAAGTTTTTTCTTTGATATTAATTCAAGTTACACTTTTGGAGCGTGGTGACCGATAAGAAAACAATTTTAATAGAGAAAAGGTGTTTAATAGGTTTTAAAGGCCTGCAAGTCGAATGGGGATATTCAAGTTTTTTCTTTGATATTAATTCAAGTTACACTTTTTGAGCGCGGTGACCGATAAGAAAACAAATTTTTTTCTTTTATTGAATAAATGAGAATATATCCGCAATGAGAATATATCAAAAATATCCGCAATCGATTTGTAGGTATCGAAAACCTCGAAGTACCAAATTTGAATGATCTAACTCTATTTTTTGAGAAAAGGTATTTTAATAGGTTTTTAAAGGCCTGCAAGTCGAATGGGAATATTCAAGTTTTTTCTTTGATATAATTTCAAGTTACACTTTTTGAGCGTGGTGACCGATAAGAAAACAAATTTTAATAGAGAAAAGGTATTTAATAGGTTTTAAAGGCCTGCAAGTCGAATGGGGATATTCAAGTTTTTTCTTTGATATTAATTCAAGTTACACTTTTTGAGCGTGGTGACCGATAAGAAAACAAATTTTAATAGAGAAAGGTATTTAATAAGTTTTAAAGACCTGCAAGTCGAATGGGGATATGCAAGTTTTTCCTTTGATATTAATGAATAAGATAACAATAATGATAAGAAAACAAATTTTAATAGAGAAAAGGTATTTTAATAGGTTTTAAAGGCCTGCAAGTCGAATGGGGATATTCAAGTTTTTTGTTTGATATTAATTCAAGTTACACTTTTTGAGTGTGGTGACCGATAAGAAAACAAATTTTAATAGAGAAAAGGTTTAATAGGTTTTAAAGGCCTGCAAGTCGAATGGGGATATTCAAGTTTTTTCTTTGATATTAATTCAAGTTACACTTTTGGAGCGTGGTGACCGATAAGAAAACAATTTTAATAGAGAAAAGGTGTTTAATAGGTTTTAAAGGCCTGCAAGTCGAATGGGGATATTCAAGTTTTTTCTTTGATATTAATTCAAGTTACACTTTTTGAGCGTGGTGACCGATAAGAAAACAAATTTTTTTCTTTTATTGAATAAATGAGAATATATCCGCAATGAGAATATATCAAAAATATCCGCAATCGATTTGTAGGTATCGAAAACCTCGATGTACCAAATTTCAATGATCTAACTCTATTTTTTGAAAAAAGGTATTTTAATAGGTTTTTAAAGGCCTGCAAGTCGAATGGGGATATTCAAGTTTTTTCTTTGATATAATTTCAAGTTACACTTTTTGAGCGTGGTGACCGATAAGAAAACAAATTTTAATAGAGAAAAGGTATTTAATAGGTTTTAAAGGCCTGCAAGTCGAATGGGGATATTCAAGTTTTTTCTTTGATATTAATTCAAGTTACACTTTTTGAGCGTGGTGACCGATAAGAAAACAAATTTTAATAGAGAAAAGGTATTTAATAGGCTTTAAAGGCCTGCAAGTCGAATGGGGATATTCAAGTTTTTTCTTTGATATTAATTCAAGTTACACTTTTTGAGCGTGGTGACCGATAAGAAAGCAAATTTTAATAGAGAAAAGGTATTTAATAGGTTTTAAAGGCCTGCAAGTCGAATGGGGACATTCAAGTTTTTTCTTTGATATTAATGAATAAGATAACAATAATGATAAGATAACAATAATGATAAGAAAACAAATTTTAATAGAGAAAAGGTATTTTAATAGCTTTTAAAGGTCTGCAAGTCGAATGGGGATATTCAAGTTTTTTCTTTGATATTAATTCAAGTTACACTTTTTGAGCGTGGTGACCAATATAAAACAAATTTTAATAGAGAAAAGGTATTTAATAGGTTTTAAAGGCCTGCAAGTCGAATGGGGATATTCAAGGTTTTTCTTTGATATTAATGAATAAGATAACAATAATGATAAGAAAAGAAATTTTAATAGAGAAAAAGTATTTAATAGGTTTTAAAGGTCTGCAAGTCGAATGGAGATATTCAAGTTTTATCTGATCTACTTTATACACAAATTTTACGCGTACAGCTATTCACTGTTGTACATAGATGATAGATACCTATACACCTATATACTTTCTCACAAACAGCTGCTTATGTATTCGTCCGATTTCGGAGCAGCTCGTCTCGATCTGTGCGAGCTTCGTACAGCCGAAGTCTACCGAACTGTGTTAGGGTTTTTTTCGTTACGGAAATTTTCGATTCGGTCGCCGCGCTCAAAGCCCGCGATAAAAGCTATACAATAGCTTAAAAAAAAAAAAAATTGATATATGAAAACATTAAAGAACCAACATTATTTAATATTCATAATTTTGCTGGTTCCCATACATTGCAATCGCACACGTTTTACGGTTTTTATAAAACATTTTGAAACGAAATTAATAAAGTAATATTTCGTAGCTTTAAGAATTCTCCATATTCAAGGCTAAATTTTTATACCAGTTGAAATACTATTTCTTTTTTATCAGTGCTGAATGAATACAAATGTTACATTATTTTATAAACTAATGAGAAAATGGGTATTTTTAATCAGTTGCTCTAAATATTGGTATCTCTACATCAACAAAATTTTTTAAGTCACTATTAAAGATAAATTGAATTATTTAAGATCGTGTTTGATGTAAAAAGTAGTTTTAATCCCTCTATTGTTGATTAAACTCTAAAAGATTAATATAACTCCAATCAAGTCTTCTATTCCAACACCTGTTAAAAATAAACTTGATATCTTGGTTGTCCGACATTTTCTAGCTTTCTTTTTTTTAAAAAAAATTGTCTAAAGTTTTAAAGAATTTAAATTTGTAAATACTGTGTAGACAACGAAAGATTTTCTTTTATCAACTGACATCTTTTCTGTTAATTATCTGCAAAAAAGTAACACATTGGCCTTCGAAGACTGAACCCCGACTACTGCATTATCAGCATGACGCTCTAACCTAAAGTCAAAGAACAGCCAAGAAAAGTCATAATGTATGTTGTAAAAGTCTAACAAATTCAAAAAGAGTATTCTTCTTTTATTTTTTTGAAAATATTTTTAATATTTAAATTTTTCATCTCTTGCAAAAGTGAAATATCTATATTTTTCTTTAATTTTTTTTTTTTTTTTTTTTTTTTTTTTTAATTGTTGAAACTTTTATTTATTTTTGTAGCATGTCTCTGCAATTATATATATATAATTTTTGTTTTAAAATGCTTTTTAAAACTCCACAATAAAAACCCTTTAGTTTTCGTTTTCTTTCTTTTTTTCTTTCTTTTTCTTTTTTTTAAACCCATAAATTTTTCTTTTTTTGCGTTTTAGTAACTTAAAAAAGCTCCTTAAAACAATAATCAAAATTTCTTATGATACTGTGTAGACAATGAAAAGTTTTCTTTTAACACATCTTTTTTATTAATTATCTGCAAAAGAGTAGCACATCGGCCTTCGAGTATCGAACCCATGACCATCCCGATTTCAAAGTGACGCTCCGACGAACTGAGCAAACAAGCGACGTAAATATTTGCTTATATTTACTGTAAAGTAGAGGCGCTTTGTTTTTTAGCGTGACGCGATGACAAAATCAATTTCAAAACAATAATAAAAATTAAAAAAAAAAAAAAAATAATAATAATAATAATTTTTAATAGTAGAAGCTTTTTATTGTGGTGCCCTGAAATGCATAAAATAAAAATTTATTCTTGTAAATAAATGAAAGTTTCAACACTAAGAAAATTTTAAGAAAAATATAGATATTTCACTTTTGCCAGAGATAAAAATTTTTAAATATTCAAAATATTTTAAAAAGCTATCGAGACCAATATACTTAGTCATTAGTTTTCACATAAGTATTTGTTAACACATAAATCTGGAAGATCTCGAAAGCTTTTTAAAACATTTAAAATATTTAAAAATTTTCATCTATGGCAAAAGTGAAATATCTATATTTTTCTCTAAAATTTTCTTAGTGTTGAAACATTCATTTTTTTTTCTTTATAGCATGTCTTTGTAAGAATAAATTTTTATTTTATGCTTTTCAGGGCACCACAATAAAAAGTTTCTACTATTAAAAATTGTCTTTTTTTAAAACTTAAATTTTTATTTTCTGCTTTTTAGTTATAAAAAAAGCTTCTGAAAAAATGAATTAGAGGATACTGTGTAGACTTTGAAAAGTTTCTTTTATTAATTGACAATTTTTTTATTAATTATATGCAAAAATTAACGCATTTGCCCTTGCAGAATCAAATCCACGACACGCTCTAACCCAAAATCAAAGAACAGTAAAGAAAAGTCATAGAACATGCTAAAAGTTTCAAACAAATACTTTTACAAAAAGAATATTGTCCTCGAATGCTTTTTAAAGTATTTTGAATATTTGAAACATTTCATCTCCTGCAAAGTTAAATATTTTTACTTTTCTTTAAATATTTATATTTTAGTTTCAACAATTTTCTTATTGTTGAAACTTTTATTTATTTATTTATTTTTTTTACAGCATGGCCTTGCAAGAATATTATTATTATTATTATTTTATGTTTTTTAGGGCTGCACACTAAATACTTCCACCTTTTTTTTTCTTTAAATTACATTTTTATTTTGTGCGTTTAAGTAACTGAATAGAAGCTTCTTAAAAAAATTAATCAAAAATTTTTAGGACAGTGTGTAGACAACGAAGGATCTTTATTTTATTATTTGACATATTTCCTATTTATTATCTGCAATAAAGTAACACATCGGTCGAGGATCGAACTTATAACCATCGCGTTATTAACATGACGCTCTATTCAACTGAGCTAACAAGCGACGAAAAAAGGTGCTAACATTTACGTTAAAGTGGAGACGTTTGTTTTTTAGTGTGACACGAAGACACGATGACAAAATCCAATTTCAATAAAAAAATTCCAAACAAAATATTAATTTATGTATTTTTTTGTGCTTTTTAAGTTTCTCAAATATTTTGTGTTTAACATCTAAAAAAAAAAAAAAAAAAAAAAAATCTTCTTAAAAAAACTCTTCAAAAATTCCTAGGATACTGTGTAGCCAACGAAAAATTTTCTTTTATCAGTTGACACCTTTTCTACTAATTATCGGCAAAAATTAATATGCCGGACCTCCAACTCTCGACCACCGCATTATAAACTTGAAGCTCTAACCAACTAAGCCAAGGAACGACAAACGGAACTGCTTATATTTACTTTAAAATAGAGGCGCCTTGTTTATTAGCGTGACACGAAGACACAGTGACAAAGTCAATTTCATATAAAAATCTTCTAAAAGGCTTCTAAAAATTTATTTATTTATTAATTTATTTTTACTTAAAACTTTTTATTTTGTGCTTTTTTAATAGCTAAAAAATCACTTCTTAGAAAACTCTTCAAAAATTCTTAGACTACTATTTAGTCTACGAAAATTTTTCTTTTATCAATTGACACCTTTTCTACTAATTATCTGCAACAACTAACACGCCGAACCTTCGGAGATAGAACTCGTGGCCACCGTGTTACTAATTTGACGCTCTAACCAACTAAGCCATGGAGCGGGAAACAGAACAGCTTATATTTTCTTTAAAAGGGAGGCGCCTTGTTTATTAGCGTGACACGAAGACACGATGACAAAATCCAATTTCAATAAAAAGCTTAGGGGAAAAAAAAAAAAAAAAAAAAAAAACTAATCAAAATTTCTTAGATATTGTGTAGCCCATGAAAGGTTTTCTTTTCCAAATGACATCTTTTCTATTAATTATCTGCAAAAAAGCAACACCTCGACCGCCGAGGAACGAACCCACCACCATCGCGTTATCAACATGGTGCTCTAACCTACTAAGCCAACGAGCCATGTAAAAGTTTGCTTACATTTACTTTAAAGTGGAAGTGCCTTGTTTTTTAGCTTGACACGAAGATGCGATGACAAAATCTAATTTGAATAAAAAGCTTCTAAAAAATTTATTTATTTACTTATTTATTTTTACTTAAATTTTTATTTTGTGCTTTTTAGTAACTAGATAAAAAGCTGTTTAAAAAACTCTTCTAAAATTATTAGGATTCTGTGTACAGAACGAAATAATTTCTTTTATCAATTGACGCTTTTTCTATTAATTATTTGCAAAAATTAACACCTCGGCCCGGTGAGGATCGAACATACGACTCTCGCGTTGACGCTCTAACCAACTGAGCCATTAAGAGATACAATGAATTGCTTACATTTTTTTTTTTTTTTTTTTTTTTTTTAAGTGGTCTTGTTTTTTAGCGTGACAGAAAACGCGATGACAAATCCAATTTCATATAATATATTATATAAAGCTTTTAAAATATTTATTTATGTATTTTTTACTTAAAACCTTCTTATTTTGTGCTTTTTTAATATTTAATATATTTTGTGTTTTCTAATATCTAAAAAAAAAAAAAAAAAAAAACTTCTTAAGAAAACTTTTAAAAAATTCTTAGGATATTGTGCAGTCAACGAAAAATTTTCTTATATCAATTGATACCTTTTCTACTATTTATCTGCAAACATTAACACGCCGGACCTTAGGGAATCGAACTCTTGACTACCGCGTTATTAACGTGACGCTCTAACCAACTAAGCCATGGAGCACAAACTTAACTGCTTATATTTACTTTAAAATGGAGGCTCCTTTTTTATTAGTGTGACACGAAAACACAGTGACAAAGTCTGTTTCATATAAAAAGCTTCTAATTTTAAAGTTCAAATCCTATTCGTAAATTAACAAAGTTTTGACAAAGTCCCTATTTTTTGACATTATATGATGTAAAGTCAACTGCGAGATTCCTCGTTCAGACCTCAGTGAGTGTTTTACACTCAGTGTCTGATGAAATATTATAAATTTTCTATCCATAAAAAAATTTGTTGGTGTTCCCTGTGCACTTTAGAAACCTCACTATTAATGACCTCCAGTACTTCAGATCAAGGTCGTGGGGTCGTGTGGGTTTCTGGAGGTACAATCATAGAAGTGAATATATTTATATTATTTTCATTATTTCAGATACTTTTGTAGAAAAATATTTTTTCTGTACCTTTTTTTCTAATGTGACTGTGGTCTGATCATATTTAATATTGCCATCATCTGTACTTGATAAATTTAATTTAGCAATATCAGATTCTGAACTGCTAATTTTTGTGTAGGTGATTCTTTCCCCACATTCTGGATGCAGTAGTTTTGTGCTCTGCAGATTCAATTTCAATTTTATAGGAGAATCTGTTAAATACAAGATTTTGCTTTTCTTCTATTGTCATTGTCTTTTCAAGCTGAAGCTTTGGGAAATGCTCAAATCATTATTGTTGATGTCACACCTTGAGAATCTGAAGATGAACATGCTACACATATAGCTGTTAACTCATTTGTCGCCTTTACTGTTGTAGATTCAACAGCTTCACTTAACACTTGAGTTGAATCAATTGATCTATCGGGTGTATATGAAGTTATACTAAAAGATTATTAATTATAATATTAAATTATTATTATTACAATGTTATATTAAAACATACTAAAAGATGTACTAAATATAGGTATACTAAAACAATACCTAAATTATTGAGAACTATATGTACAACATGGTTTACTGTCTCAAGGTACAATCATCACACAGTTTAAATAAAATCAAAATGGTGGTCAATCAAAATGCAGTATTATTACTTTCTCATAACCAAACCATTTAAAAATCTTCTGTTCAGTAACCATTTGAAATTTAGTACAATAGTTTTACAAATACTAGTTCAGAAATCGAAATTAGAATGAGAAAGATATTTACTTTTACGCGATTAAATTTTCTTTCATTCACTAAGTCCTGTGTTCACCATTTCTGATGCTGCCTTTTACTGTGCTATTATCTATTTGTTAAGAGTCACATTTAGAAAAAAAAAAAAAAAAAATTGGATATTGCCAATAGGCTTTTAGAAATTGCCAATGTCCCAAGGTACAACACTCTCCCCTAATTCTTGAAGATAATAAAAGTGCACCAGGGATATAGATAATTATAAACGAAAAGCTCAGAATAGATTTTGCCTCAGAATTTTAGGTATAAATTACGGCTTTCACACGGAATTTATTATTTATTTATTTTTGTGCGTTTTGTACATAATGTACTGCCACATACTGTTAGATGGAAATCATAATATATAATTGATAAATTCTGGCACTAACATTTTTATGAAATTAAATTCCATTTAAAACTTTTTTTAAAATTTCTTATTTATATCAAAAACAGAAAAATCATCTCTTACAAATACGCCATATAAAAATTTTCCATTTGAGAAACACTTTCCTATTTTATTTATTTATTTAGATTCACTGCCCAATTTTTATGATTAATTATTTTATTTATTTATTTTTAAAGATTCTTGTTTTAGTAATACGTGCGGCGAGTGGTGTTTCATTTTAATATAATTAAATTTGTAAATGAATGAATTTGAAAAAAATACAAAATGGTTAATAACGAAATATTTAATAACCATACATCTGTAAAAGTATTCAGAATTATTTTTGAAGAAACTTAACATTGCAATTAAATTTTATGAACGTACTTTGACAATGCCAATTTCGCAATGACTGCAAAAACATTCTAGTTTTAAAATTTAATGGCAATAATGTAGAAATATAAAAATACGATTGGATTATTTCCAATTTAGTTATTTCTCATGCAACGAATATCTGATTGTTTGGATATTATATTTCAGAATGCAAAGTTTTCTTTAAACGATTTTAAATTGTCGAAACAATGGCCAGTATCTTTTCTGAAGTAAAAGCAGTTTATTAAAATACTATCATATTACCTGAATTTCAAAAGTTTATTTGAAAAATATTTTTCACTTTTTACATTGTTATTTAAATTAAGCTTTTCGTTTGTATATAAATCTCCTTAAATATTGTAACTTTTAATTTTTGAATTACACCGGAAAAGTTTTTAGGAGAAGGAGAGGGAAAATTTTTATCTTTTTCATATCTGTGATAGTATTATATTTGAAATTGATTTACAGAATGCAATTGATATGTTTTTTTTAGTGTATCAAGACCTCAGAAAGTACAAATGAAAATATAATATTGAAAATATAATGTTGATACAAGTTGAAATTTTAATTAAAATAACAAAATAAAGCGAATGCAATTAAATATTTTTTAATGTATTTCATTATGATTTAAATTATTATAAAATTAATTTTGATATATTAAGATGATAAACAGAAATCCCAGTGTTCCATTGAATCATAAACTGACATTTTATGAAACTTCTTGCGATTTTTAGAAGTATTTGACTAAATTTTATTGTTATGACCATTTTGATTTATAAAATATGCGTGCTAAATTCTCCGACATATTTATAAAAATGTCAAAAATTTAATTTTCGTCATCATTTTAGTCTTAAATTTATTGTATATTTTTGGCAATATTTGATAAATAAAAACATGTTATTATTGTTATTTTACTATCTTTAAAAAAGAAAATTTATGTTTGTGAGGTACCACTGGCTGAAGCGACCTCATCTAGATTCATTGCCCTGCGAAACTAAGTGAATTGCGATAGGGACAAAGACCAATTCAAATTTATCATGACTTGAAATAGGAGAGAAGGGGGGGGGGCATTCAATGGCTACTTGTTTAATTTAGAAAGAAAGTGCATGTAATGATTAAAATTGAAGTCACCGTATTTAATGGTAGTTGAAAAAATAAAGTATTGCCTCCGCTTCAACTAATATCTTCGGAGAGGAGGTAGACGTTTCCTGCATCACACTATTTCTACTTATTACCGAATCCCACTGTTTTCACTAATTATTGCATCAGACTATTTCCATTAATTCCTTTATCACATTACTTCTTTATTCGACAGTTTTGTCAGTAATTATTATAACTTTGTTATTCTGTTCCTAAACTACCAAATTCAACCATTTTATCAAAGTCAAGCGCTAAAATACTTCGCAAGATCAAAGACCCCTGAGAAAACTCAGTGAAACGACTCACAAACTTATATTGTATATATATATAAAATACACTAGTGAACTTTAGCTACTGTTACAGCATTAGTGTCTCGAAATCACAGTGTAAATTTTTTTAAAGAAATATAGCTGGATGAAAAAATTATCTTTTGCGTGAAACTGCAAAAAAAATATGCCGGAAGTTTGAAAATTTTAAAGAAAATGCGTGTATATATATATATATATATATATATATATATATAAATATTTTAGCATAATAAAGTTAAGAATATATATATATATATATATTTGTTTTAGTCATCAAACTTGACTAATACAAAAATATATCTGCAAGAATAGTCTGAAAAACTAAATATTGCGAATGAATAAATATAAGAGTTTTTAGTATATAAAGTTAAGTGATAATTAGATTTACAAATTTACATTAATATTTAAATGGAACGTTATCTTAAATATTAGGGTAAAAATTAATGAGTACTTCTTTTCTACATCTTTCACTTAACAATGCAGTACAAAACTTTTTTTGAGAAATATCTTTGACATTCGCTGTTATTATCTATTTGGGAGAAAAAAAGTGTTAGATTTTTAAAAAGTTCATCATCATTATGAAATACTTATGTATCAGAAAATTTTAATCCTTTATTTATATTTTATCAATTTTACTACTCTGTAATTCATCTGCGCAGCATTAGTGCGACGTAAAACCCAATCACCAATCACCAACTCTGTAATTATATTTTATGCATTGATTTGTTTTAAAAATGAAGCAATGGCGTAATATCTAATTGAAAAAATAAAGCAATTACATTTTCATTAATCAAATGTTTGGAATATAACTGCAATTTTTTTCTCAAATAGAAAGAAAATATTTGAATTTATAATACACTATTAAAGATACCTCTGGGGGTCACCGAAGCGGGAGAGCCATCCCTTCCGTGGAGGATCAAAATTGTGATGGCATGTCTCCGGACCACCTCTAGGGGTGTGTCCCAGACCGTCGCCAATTGCCCATCTGCGTAGCACTAGTGCGACGTAAAACCCAACCATCCATCCATCCACTATTAAAGATGGGAAAGATTTACTTAGAAATTAAAAAACTGGAAACACACACACATTTTCCGAATTTAAGGACTTGACTGGTATTGGAACTAGACGAAACATTTATTCACAATAAATGCCATGGAACAAGAGAAATGTGAAGAGTTATATACATAAGATAACACATTGATAAATGCTTAACATATATCAATATTCTTTTAAAATGATATTTAAGTGCACATTACAGTTTTCATAATAAATTAATAAAAACTAGTATGTTGTGGCCACCACAAGACTTTCTTCTATATTTTCCTATACATATTCAATCAGTAACAATATTTTAAAAAAAAAAAAAAAAACGATTTTTTTTCTAAGTTTTTTTTTTTTTGTTAAAAGTAAAAAAAATCGATAACTTTGTTTTAAATTATCACAGATTTATGATTCAACCATTCGTTTTAAAGGTATTGACGAGATCTTTCGAATGATACCCATCTTCAAAATTTAACCCCCCCGGGGGGGTACTTCCCCCCTAGGGGGGGAACCTATGCCCCCCCATGCACAAATTTTTTTTCCTAGTTAACTACTACTATTATCAATAATTCATATTAATTTTACAATCACAAGTTTAAAATAACTCTCATTATGCCCATTTATACGGAATTTTGTCCTATAAAATGCGATCACAGCGCCACCTGTTGAGCTATTGATCCCCAAATCTAATGGGCACCAGTTCATGTCAGGGTGCAACTAAATACCAAGTTTGGTTAAATTTCATTCATTGGTTCGTGAGATACAGCGTCCACAAAAAAATGATACAGACAGACAGACACACAGACAGACAGACAGACAGACAGACACACAGACAGACATTTTTTAAAAACTATCAATTCGTGTTCAGGACATCCCAAAACGTGTAGATCCGTCAAAAAACGGAGGTCGAAAATTTTCGCGAATCCAATACTTTCTCTATATTACATATAGAAGAAAGTAAAAATTAAAAACTACTGCAACTGATATATATATATATATATATATATATATAATGTTACAATTTAAAAATTGTAATGAAGATAAATTCTTTTGTTAAGAAAATAAGAATAAGAGAGTAACAAATCCAAGTGAATAATTTTAATGATAAACTACTTAAAATATATAACATAAAACATTAAATAAAATAAGAAATATATACTGATTAACGAAAGCCACCGAAAACGTTTAATTTTAGAGCTTTCTTCAAATAATTAGAATAAATAGAAAAATACTGGAAGCACAGTATTTTACACTCTAATATACATGAATTCACAATTTTTAATAAATGATTAACCAAAAATATCTATATGGATACAGCAACAAACTGAAAAAAAAAAAAAAAAAAACTTTTCAGCCTATAAATTAAATAGTTGAAATTTGTTTATTTTTTTAATACTCTGAAAAAAAAAATAATAATAAAAATAAATAAATAAATAAATAACTTCTCGAAATTGAACAAAATTGTGTCAATTTTGAGTATGTCACATACCAAAATAGCTCCGATACAAATATATTTAAATTTGAAAATCCTTTGTACTCAGTATTGAGGATATTGACGGGCTCAAAAATAGCAGCGATCATCGGCAATCCCTGCAATGTAAACATACACTCGTCAAAAGTGAAATTGCAACAACACGAAGAAATACCCGTAGCAATGTGAAAATAATAGAATCGGTATATGTCAGAGACATATGCAAATGACTAAATGCGCGTGTGCATTTAGTCACACGATACCCGGTTTCTGGCTATTTAAGCCAGTAATTGGCTCGCTTTTTATATGCTGTCAATGACAGATTGTTGCAACGGAGCTATTGCAGAAGGGTAGCCAATGCCTCGGAGACAATAATGAGCTGAATACTAGCAGTTATCGTCTGCGGAACGGTTGGTTGGTTGGTTGGGTTTAACGTCACACTAGTGCTGCGCAATGGGCAATTGTGTCTGCGGAACGAGAATGTATCCTAAAACTGAATGAGCTCGGTCTGTCGATGTGCGCAATTTCTAGTCGTGTTGAACGGGACGTCAGTATAATTCAGCAATGTGCGGCACGATGGATGCAGGACCATCTGAAAACAAGGCAAAGAAGTAGTGGATCATCTAGGTGCACGTCAGATCGCACTGATAGGCAAATTTGGCGAATGTGTCTTGGGGACCTGTTCGCCATGGCAAGTCATACTCAAACCTACTTACCAATTTCAGGAGGGACATCTGTCTCTTATTAAGCTATTCATAACAAGTTGCATGAGGCAGGGATGCACGCACGGCAGCCAGTCACTTGGGTTCCTTTAACCACTCGACACAGGGTTGCCCGTCTGGCTTGGTGTCGACGTTATCGTCACTGGAAGAACGAATGACATCAGGCATTATTTTCAGACGAATCCCGATTTTGTTTATGGAAGAATGATGGTTATGGGCATGTGTGACAGCTTTTCGGAGAACGTTACCTGCCAGCCCATGTCGTCGAACTTCACACCGGCCCCTCACCGGGCTTAATGGTTTGGGTTGGCATCATAATCTGATAGTAGACAACACTTGTACGCATTTGTGGCAATCTAACATCGTCCCGGTTCTTAGAATAAGTGTTTATGCGCGTGGTTCGGCCACAATGTCAAACTCTGAATAGCCTCGATGAAATCAATATCCTTCCATGGCCGCCAGCCTCACCCGATCTTTCTTCAATCGAGCATGTGTAGGATGCCATCGGACGTGTGGCGCATAGGGCACCGCAGCCGCATACTGTAGAGGAACTGAGAGCTGCAGTGGACTCGGCTTGGCAAGGAATATCTCAGGAGACAATTAATAGCCTCATAGACAATATGCCTCGCTGTTTAGAGACCTATATAGCTGTCTATAGTGACACTGAATAAACAGTTTAATTTTTCATATCTTTGTTTGTTTCTTTAATCATTTGCATATGAGGAGCAAACATTTTCTTCAAAAATAAAATAATTGAGTTAGTGATTTTTCTTTCAACTTAACGTAAAAATAGTATGTCTACATATCTTCCCAGATATGTCTACATATTTCCTTAGTATTTAATAATACATCTAAACAAATGATAATTAGGTTTTAAGTTTAGTTATTTTTTAATTTATTAGTTTTTATGCTGTCTGAAAAATTTGATCCGAAGGAGAAAACACGGTTTGAATGTTTGCTCCTCATATGTGTCTTACCTCAACCGATCTTGTTATTTTCACATCGCTGCGAGCATTCCTTCATGGTGTTGGAATTTCATATTTGACGAATGTACATTTTCATTGATATATTCCACACACCAGTATAAAACCACCACGAAATATAGATCTGAAGATTTGAGGATATAAAATTTGTTTTTAAAATATTTCTATTTAAATATCTGAGAATTGAAATATTTGTTCAACATATTTATAATAAATTATTATGAAGTAAACAGCTATGGATCTGAAAACATACAACGTTTCATAAATGAGTAGCCATGTTTTCCTTTTTGAAACAAAACTACTCATTTCGAAATGAATATGTCTGTTTACATATTTTTGAGTATTTCATTTTTAACAGTTTATGTTTCTTTTTATTTACAATATAAGCATTTGTTTTTTTCAGCACAATAGCAATAGTCACAAAAATATCGGGTTATAAGAACTTTTTATGAAACAATGCGTAAATGTTAGTAAACTACAAAAAAGAATTATACACTCTTTCTCATAATTATAAGGACACCCGGTTTTCTATATTAACTAAACACTGAACACTATTATTTAAACAAATATATTTTTAATTAATTTGAATTTCATTAATAGACTATATTTTAAATGTTTTATCGTTTTTCTATCTTAAAAAACTTTAAATATGGTAAAAAGATGATTTTTCAGGTGTTCACAATTATAAGGACAGCTCGAATTTTAGTGATTATTTTCAGTTACTCGTCTCTTTTTAGGGTTAAACAGTCAGACATTCTCTCTGGTATATATATATATATATATACA